>OX336394.1:207942958-209192958 GCA_946902985.2 Meconema thalassinum | reverse complement strand
AATTAAATAAGAACGGAACAAATATCCGTAGTGAAATGAATTGTAAATCTTGGAAATCACATGTTTAAAAGCTACCCTAGCGTGAAAGCAAGGAGTGTCGGCTAGCCATCGTAAATCTCGTTGTCAAGTGCCACAGGAAAAGGGGGAGGCGGCCTTGTGTGCACGACCTTGCCTCTGTGAGGGAGAAAAAGGAGACATCTTAATGAGTTCGGTAGCTAAGTAGGGTCGAGTCGAGACGAATGAAAAGAGAAACTGTTACACGGAAATCGTAAAATTTAAAACAAATGGTACAAGCAAAAAACTAATTGTAGAATTATTTTATGGGAATGAAAATTTCATCCCAAGTCAATGTTTGAAATGCTATATACAAATTTGACGAATTTGTCATAAAATAGATTGTTGGTAAAGAAAATTAATGGAATTTGTTATAAATAAATATCCCACAGCAATAAACAGTACAGTGCACAGTACAGCACAAAGCAAATCACCTAGATGCATGGAGGGTAACTGGAGAGTTACGGGTTCGATCAACAGACATGGCATGTTTTTGTACAGTATTGTAATATGTTTAAAATCTAAGGCTTTGTGAAGAAATATTATTAAGATCCAAAGGACTTAATAAATGATAAATAAATAAATATTTAAGTAAACATAGAGGATAAAGAAAACCCTGAAGGGTAAATAAAATGAATGTAAGTGTCCAAAGCCTTGGAGAAATTATATGATTTAAATGATATGCGCGCTTGACGCCTGAGTGAAATAAATAAAAATGGTAATAGTTTAATTTAAGCAAGACAAAGTATTCATGAAACTTCACGGAACAATGAAATGACATTAGAGTGAATTTTGATGATTTTTAATGGTGATTGAGTGACACTTGAATAGACAATACCAAGTGATTTGATCCTTATGTGTTTTGAGTTGGTTATTTTGTGATTGACACTTGAAGAGATAATACCAAGTGATTTTGATTTTTATATGCATGAGTGAATTTATTTTTCTTTTTATGAATTAATAATTATTTTAAATTGTAATGTTGAGTTTTTCCTAAATCTTGTTAACCTGATTGTGTCTACATATCGGATGTGAAGTTAGTGGTGGAGAGAATGTAACGCGCCCCGACACCGCAGTAGCAAAAGCCGAGTACTAACTAAACATCCTCCGCTAAGCGGGTACAATACCTCATCTGCATTACCTGAAAAAGAAGGCAGCCCACCATTGTCAGGTACAAGAGGAATTACGGATCCGAGTTTGAGCCCCGAGTCTCCAGTGAAGGGACACCGCAGTCACCTGACAAATCTTCTAGTTCAAGCTATGCTTCCAGTCCACAGAAGAAAGTTAAACAAACTGTAGATCTTGCGTACAAGAGGAAAGCTGTAAATTTGTGGTAAAATAAGGGGGGGATAAGAAGCGGCTTTCATTCACAAGTGTTCACAAAACTGGTCGTAAGGTGACGTCACTACGACAACTGTACAAGTGGAAGAACCAATTAGAATCTGAATCAGTAAGTCCCATTGAACACAGGAAATTGATGCATACAAAATTATGTTCTCGCTCTGCAGAAGCAAGAGGGCTGAAGCGGAATGTATGCGATGAAGACGTGCAACTGTGGGCCTTGGGAATTTCACGAGAGATTTCAATGGGGCGAACTAATTTCAGCGCATGTACTAGTTGGTTGAGTCATTTTAAGAAAAGTACAGAATTAAAAGTAGAGAAATCACGAAATTTGTATCCCGTGCAAGAAGAAGACAAAAAATATCAAGTCGCAAAGAGATTTGTAGAAGCAGCTACAGAGCGATTTTTGGACTACACCCTTTATTCAATATATATACAATACCGATCAGAGTGGTTTCGTGCGTGAAATGAAGCGAAAAAGACTCTATCGTTTGTTGGTGAGAAACATACAGAAACAGTTGCTCAATCAGTTCATGCACTCACCCATTCGTACACAATTATGCCTACAATTAGTATAGCCGGTACACTTTTCCCGAAATTATTCATTGTACTACAGGACGCAACTGGAACTTTCGGTCCGAGAGTTTCCAAAGAAATGTTTCATGCCAGAATATAATTGTAACAGCCACAAAATCAGGAAAAATGGGGAAAAGGGAATTAAAATATTGGTTTAAAGAATCCTTTTTCCCATTTGCGGAAGAGAAGTGTTTGATACTGTTAGATTCTTGGACTACTTATACTGATAAAAACTGTCGTGAAGACATAGAAATTCTCCAGATTCCTCCCGCACTAAGGGAAAATACAGACTTTGGATAAGTTTTTCTTCCGGCAATGGAAAGCTTTGTATCACCGTTTAACAGACATTGTGTCGGCTTGTGAAGACGTTCAGTTTGATGTACGAGGTATATCAGAGAAACAGCGTACTGAAAATGCAATCATTCACTTTCAATTTTCTTCCCCACGGTTCAAGGACATGGTTAAATATTCATGGTTCGCAACCAATTACACAACTCGTGAGTTCGAAGTGCCTGCGAAATATTGCCTTCAAATAAGTAAGGAAAACTGTGAAGAACTATCTGGCCTCAAAGTGAATATTCGTTGTGCATGGTGCCAAAAATATTTATGTTTTGATCATGCGATTAACGAACCTCATTTATGTTTCACATTCGTTTCCTAACAATGAAGTGTCCTTGGCGCGTGGTAGCCTGCCAGTTCGTTCTCTCTCTCCAGCACAACTGCAACTCCACTCCGCTGTGCACCGCACGAGCCAGCAAGATGAAAGGGTTGCCCAGTAGTTGCGTTGTCACACGGATTTTGTAACAAGATTTCGATACATTCCAGTTCGAAATGGCAGCTAATTTTTTGTACATCGCCAATTTATGGTTTCCTCATCATCTCTACGAAATATCATTGTCGATATGACCGTTTGGACAGTTCCCTTGTAAGTAAATGCCGGGATGGTTCCTAACTTAAAACCACGGCTGTCTCCTTCCCAATCCTCACCTGAATTACAACACTAAATCAGTCATCACAATTAGACAGGTTTTTAGACAAATCTTACAAATATCCAGGTATATGGGGCTACATGACCACGATGTCGCTAAGCATCTAAATAAATCAACAACAACGAGAGAAGAAGTGGTGATACCGGTGAAAAGTGAAAATTCTACCAAGGGCTTCCTTCATGAATGGCGTTAATATGAAGATATTGCGTGCTAAAAGAGACCTGCAGTAATAATAATATAACATCGTATGGCTTCGGGTGCCAGGTGCAAGCTTTGTTATTTGACGCCCAAAGGGCAGCTTACATGTCGAATTTTCTTGTTCCTTAGAGTGCTATGAAAGACAAGGGGGTTAGATATCTAAGCTTCTTGACACCATAGTACTTTCTAGTTGAGAATGGAGGAACTTTTTGTGTTTGCGAAAAATCCTGAGATTAATTTTGCCATTATGAACACGGCTTACTGAATTCAAATGGGTTCTATAACATGGCAACAACGTATGACATGCGTGCCGTGATTTTTGTCGCCTTTCAAAAATCACTTACCATGACCAGGAGCGAACCTGACAGCTTGGGGTTGGAAGCAAGACACGATAACCAGTCACCCACCCCGGCAGTGATTTCAATGGTCAATGTGAGAAGGTTTGTAATATTCCTTGATAAGAGTTTGGTTCAGGAAATAGATGTAAATATATTTTGATTGAAATTCTATCGTTAAACGATGGAGCATTTTACGGTCCTAAACATCTTTTGGTCTGTGAAGTAGAGTAGTAATGTGCTGTACAAGTAATTCATGGCGCAGGAACTAGTAAATTGAAATTGTCGCTATATTCTGTATTGACGTATGCTAACGTAGTTTCTAGTTCCAGATGCGTATAATTTCTGCGCGTGGATCCGGCAACACTGGTCACATTACCACATTCAGGTCTCTATTTCCATGGTTAACTTTTTCTATGCATACATTTTAACCCTATAGCCTATCAATCGATAGTCCCATGGCTTTGTTTGACTTTAGTATCTTGGTAACAAATGGACTTGCATTGTTATTGAATTGCGTCATCTTGCGCCATTTCTTAGTTGATTTACAAACGCGAGCGCGCATCCACTACGTAGAAGTATGACGTAGTTCCCCGCCAATAGGAGCAGTTGTTCGTTTCTCTTACACAAGTGCTGTTCATGGCGCGTTGCCAAATGTAAGGAGGGAACAGCTGATTAGGTGACGAGCCTACCGCGGGCAGTGGAAGAGAGGGAGGAAGTCTGGTGACACTGCAGTAAATAACTCTGTCTCAGGGGCAGATGACCTCGTAGTTCCGCCCCTTAAAACAACAATAACTAACTAACTCTGTCTCACTGTGCGCAGAACGCTTTCTCTCACCCGCCTTCTTATGCGCTCTCCATTCAGTCTTTATCATGAAGGAAGATCGCTGGCAGCTGTCAAAGCCAGCACGTGGGAAAAAGCCACGTTGCCACTGTAGCAAGTTATCTCAGTGTCTGTTGCTGTATGTATGAATGTATGCATGTATTGTACCCGAAATTTTTAATTATTCTGTATTAAAATAGACTGCAATGGAAGAGGCAGACTTGTGATATTTTATTGAGTCTGGAAACCACTTAAGGACAGTTTGTACAGTGTCGAACAGAAGACGAGGGTAGATTTTGTCAATTTATTCTCTGCGCCAATGAGAAAATTGTAATAATAAATGATGTCACAAGGCGGCAGAACAAGTTTTTCATTTGACAGCAAAGCAGAGACCGCCAGCACTTAGGCAAGTTAAGGAGTGGGGTAGGCAACCAACTCGTCTCGCTATAAAAAGAATTGCTTGGAAGCAACCATGATTGATGTCGCGAGGCAGAAGCGCGCCTATTCAAACAACGTAATGGAACACCACCAATTGGATACCAGGATTGTTGATAATTTGGAAAGCTTCTCATTACTAATTAAAGGACATTTTAGAACAGTGATTATTTGCCGAAATGATGTTAAACAGTGTTCCAGATTTTCCTATGATTTTGTAATGAGACAGAAGACTCGCAGGCAGAAAATGGATAATTAGAGTACCCATCAAGTCCACGCGCCTTTTCATCTGCTGACGCCAAATTTGGGTTGAAAGTGGGGGAAAGAAAAGGAGGTTGGTTGGTTGGTTCCTTAGTTTAGGAGCTGCGACAACGCCTCGTGTACTTTGGGTGTGTGTAAAATCTGTCTGACAACCGGTGTTAATTGTGATGACTGTATTAGTGTGTGTATCAGTTTTAATTCAAATAAGGACTCCAGACATTCAATTTTTCCAAGTAGTTCTACTTTTGCTGCCAAACGCCACCGTCAACGACCAACTAGTTTAGAACTTTAGTTACCAGATGCCACCACAGTCGGCTCTTGACGACGAACCTAGGAACCTAAGAACGTTAGTCAAATGTTTAACCCATATATAATTTAGCTTCACACAGATGTAATTAGTGGAAGGTTCTTGAACATGTCATAAATCTATGACATGGGAGCGTCGGCTTTACTTCCCCTCCGAAGAAAGGCATACTGAGGGATTTTTAACGTTCTTAAAAAACCCGACGACTTCGGCCGGGTTTGAACCCGCGATCTTAGGCATAGAAGCTCAGCATGCTACCAACTACACCACCGAAGCCGCAAAAATGAAAAGGAGACTGGAGGCTTGTTATTATCTGAAGACCGGAGAGGTCAGACATATATTCCGCGATCTAGTGAGTGCGACCAGAATATTAACTTCCCTAACTTCAGGCCACCTCCTTCCCAATCCTCACATGAATTGAAAATGCAGACACTACAGACAATAAAATAGCACAGGCAATCAGACAAATTGCACACCCACCAAAGTACATAGGGCTACATGGCCAAGATGTCACAGGGCCCCTAAATGAATCAACTACAACAACAACAACAAAAACTGCTTTCTTCCAATTCTACTCAGCGAGGTAGCTGCGTGCGAACGCGATGGGAAGCCGCAGAAGTCCGGAGATCAGAGTTTCGAATCTTGGGAGACAGTAGCTATCGTGTTTGTTGTTGTTGCTTCTTTTAGGGGCTTTGCGACATCGTGGACATGTATCCACGTGTACTTGGGTGTGCGTAGAATTTGTCTGATAACCTATGTCACTGTGATGTCTGTACTAGTGTGTGTATTTTTAATTGCGGTATGATTTGGGTTGGAAGCGGCCGTGACCTCATGTTAGATACCATCCCGGTATTTGCCAGCAATAGAAGTGGGGATGATGGCTGAGGTAGTAATCGAATCCGCCTCTTCTCATTTTTGCCTCACGAGGCTGAGTGTACCTCGCTCCAGCCCTCAGACCAGAATTAAATTCTCTCCAGAGTCGGGAATCGAACCCGAGCCTCCGCAGTGACAGCCAACAATGCTAGACAGTATGCAATGAGCCGGATTTGGCTACCATGAGTGTGGTTTTCGTCGCGTCAAATCCCGGGATAATACTTTACTTCAAGTCCTGTTACACAACCTATTGTAGTCACCACAGAAAGCGAGGTTATCACACAAATTGAAAACGCACCCAAGCACACGGGGCCAATGACCATGGTGTCCGAAGCCCCTAGTACAAATTACCAACACAAACCTCTTAACTCCATGTCCAATGTCACTCATCTTCATTCATTTTATCTCCCACTCCTCTGATTAGCTTGATGATGAGGCATACGGCCATAAAAACATTTACGACATAGAAAAATTCCTCAACTCCAAATAAATGAGGCGTCCGTCTCGTTGCGTAGTAGGTAGCACTCTTGGCTCTCCCCTTCTGAGGCCCGGGTTCGATTCCCGGCTCTGACACTCAGCCTCTTGAGAGAAAACTGAGACGAGGTGGGTTCGAATCCCATCTCAGTCATCCTGGAGGTGGTATTCCGTAGTTTCCCACTTCTACTGCAGGTGAATGCCAGAATAGTTCCTAAATTAAGACCACGGCCACCTCCTTCCCTTTCCTCATCTAAATTACAACTACACACACTAATACAGGACATCAGACAAATTCCACACACAAACACCCAAGTACAGTGGGATACATGACCACGATGTCGCAAAGCCCCTAAAGAAACAAAACAAGAAATGCATGAAGGAAGGAAGGAAGTTTGTAGTTTTACGTACCCGTTAATCTCGTGATAATGAGCCATGGGACCTCCTTCTCACGTGGAAACCGAACCATAGGACATGGCATTTCACTTTGAAAATCTAGCATGTATTGACCAGGAATCGAACCTGTCGTATTGAGAGGCCAACAGAATGACCGCTGTGCCACCACGACCCCGAAAACAAGGAATGAGAATAATGTGTGATAATACAACCACATTTTCAAGAAATAGAGGCTAAGAAAGCGAACTGTTGGCTAGTTCGTGTGTTTCACTAACACACGTGAGCTACATTCTGTCGCAATGCAGGGTTCTTCCGTTTATCATGCTGTACACCCTTATTCAAACATTTCCCCCCACGCAAATCCCCTAGTATAAGATTAAAGGAAACAAGTAGTTCCGTGACGAACTAAACAGCCTGCATTTCTTAAAATGTAAGATTCATGCCCATGATAAAGCCGTTTAGTTTGAATGGCACTACGTAAGCGCTTAACGGTTGCCACTTAAGCTACACTACAAACGTTTGCTGCTTTTTAGTCAGTCAACACTAATGTATCCAAAAGAGCTGAGTTGTGCCCTAATCCTAAAATAAATTACATGTGATTAATAAATACACTAGGATGACCAGTTTCGATCGTCAAGCGATCATCATCAGATCCATTACACTTAGGCTATAACATCTATGTTTGAAAATACAGGTGAACAATATTTACAATATGTACAGTTATTCAGTTGCAGTATAGGTAATGCAACTGTCGGTGTATGCTAATTGTAGTATATCTAATGTTAGGTGAAATGCTAAAATAGCGATAAAAATTCGGAGTTTGTCTCTTTGGGGTGATTATATGGTTATACGAAATCAACTATGGTTATTCTGTAATAATACAGGCTGATACTTATCCGGTTTGTCTTCCTGAACTGGAACTTCGAGCAGTTTCGCGTTCACTCTGGCACCAGTTTTGGTCGACCAAAACCGACAGTTGCATGACCAATACTGCAACTAAATAACTGTACATATTGTAAATATTTTTCACCTGTATTCTCAAACACAGATGTTATAGCCTAAGTGTAATGGATCTGATGATGATCGCTTGACGATCGAAACTGGTCATCCTAGTGTATTTACTAATATCATGTAATTTATTTCAGGATTAGGGCACTACCCAGCTCTTTTTGGGTACATTCGTGTTGACCGACTGAAAAGCACCAAACTTTTGTTTACTTAGGCAACACTGAAAAATGGCTTCAAACCTCACAATGTTATGCTTCACAGTTAATTGTGGCCCCCAATTCCAGCCAGTCAATGAGGATGATGCCCTTTGTGTCCCAGAACACTGTCGCCATTCGCTTGCGAACTGATGGCACTGTTCGACATTTCTTTGTCGATGGACTGCCTCTATGCTTCCATTGCATGGGCGCCGTTTTGCAGAACTGGACACAGCTATCAAGGCTTGGGTACGCAGCACTCCAAATGAATGGTTTTAGCAAGGTCTGTAAAGACTGTCACATCGATGGCAAAAGTGCATAAAGTTACAAGGAGATTATGTTGAGAAGGTGGACTTAACAACAGATGTGTAATGTACTACATTTGGGTAGAAAATAAAATAAAACGTAAAACATTATAGTACGCCCTTCGTATACAGAACTATCTAGGATAATGACGAAATTAAGTTGGTAATACTGAACTTTTTAATTAGTTAAAATATACCTGAAATAGTCTAGCTAATAGCGCACTACAGTTGGCAGCCCTGGTGACAGAATATATTCTTAGTTCCATCTCTTAAGGTACAGAATGCACACACAAAATTTGGTTGAAGTCCATCGGATAGTATGGACGTTACATGCAGTTAGACGTTGGATCTATCAGCGCGCGTAAAATCATGTTGGCAGAAATGTCATATATGTATTGCTCAGAATTAATATGAAATATTCTGATGTATTATTGTGCCAATTTTGGATGAAATCCCTTTGTTAGTACATAGGTTACATGTATTTATAAATTGGACCTATCAGCAGGCTTAAAATCATGTTCGCACCACTGTCATCTATGGCCTCCTGGAAATTAAACTCAAATGTTATTTATATGTGTGCCAATTTTGGAATAGCTCACATGTATGCCTTCCGAGATATCCAACATGGAGCTCAAAATTTAAATTGCGATATTTCGGCAGTTGATAGCACTGAGGTCGTTTTATAATATGGCTGTGAGATATTCAGATATAGATCTTTCGTCATACCAAATTTGATTTCGATAACTGCAGCCATTTAGATGTTATTAGGACAGACATACAGACACGCATTTGCATGGTTCGAACTAATAAGTCTACCTATTCCTCATTTTTACAAAATGTGAAAAGTAGGATAAAAATCCTATGCACAGCAGAGGCCAATTATCTCTCACAGTCATATTCTAGGGGCGAGGAAAACAGTTGTCCACCAAACGAGAGCACCAAAAGCCCATATACAAAAAACAATATGGTAATTTCAGTTTGCTGGCTGGCCGAACGAAAGAATGGGGCAGCTGAATCGTATGATGCAGTGATTTTTCTCTCTGCCTTTCCCCACTCTGTGTCCTTCGTCTCTGTAAAATGCATAGTAGTAGAAAGGGACGAAAAAAACCCATAACATTGTCTTTTTTTCTCTTTCAAAATGCCTGTGTTAGATTCATTCTTGACGTTGGTAAGGAGGAGCATACAACACCATAATTCATTCAGCTACAGTGTATTTATTGCATAATATAACACTATGCAACAAAATTTATCCTTTTGTTTGTCCTTGTGTTGAAAGTGTTATTTCCTGATTGTTTATGCCCCAAAAGTATGGAAAAAGGACATTACGTTCCATAAACTTTGCTTTGCTCATGAGGAAAAACAACACACCTCGAAATATATGCTGGTATGTATTTTACTATGATCCATGCATTTAATTGCATTGAACACAATCTTTCTCTTTCTTTGTGTTTTTGCTAGTTGTGATTAAAAGAAGTGGTAAAATAAATTAAAATACGTTATGTCGCAAATATCAATGTGTTGCTCACAAAAGCAAAGTTTGACGTGATTAATTATGTTTTTCCTACCTTTTCAGACATAATCAATTAGAAAATAGCATTTACTTTCCAAGGACGAAAATTGTGTTACATAGTGTTATCGAAGAGCTTAAACAAAGTCACTTATTACAAAATTAGAGGCCTTTGAGATGTGGCTCCATCGACGGATGCTAAGAGTATCATGGACAGATCATATCATAAATGCCGAGATACATCGAGGAATGTGAATGGATATGAAAGTACTGGTCACTATAAAAACGACAAAGATGCAATACCTCGGTCACATTATGCGCATCAGAAGCAGATACCATCTACTGCAAGAAATTCTGCAAGGAAACATACTCGGAAAGAGAAGTGTTGGCAGGAGACAAATCCCCTTGCTAAAAAAACTCAGAGACTGGACTCTCAAGACATCGGAAGAGTTACTCCAAACGGCTCAGAACCGAAAAAGCACAGCCAAGATGGTTGCCGACATCCGGAACGGATAGGGACTAGAAGAAGAAGAAGAAGCCGAGTCTATGTTTATAACCAATTAAATTACCATACATATTTTATATAGACAGCTTTGAATATCCAGTGTTGCCTTATTGACAATTGATATTGCAACTTTTCAGCGGCTTTCGAAGGGCAGAGGCGGTTATGGGCGTCATTGTGGGTTTGGCAGTGGTTTTCAGAGCTATTTTGTCTTGTACTGTATACTTGGATCTGATGATTCTCGCTTGACGAGTGAAACCTGTCAGCCTACAGTTTTCTCCCTCTTCTGTAGTCCATAAAAGATTATATTATTAATAATATTATCGATTTTCCCCCTTTGGGAGAGCGTGTGAACTTGAGCCAATTACAGCTTCAGTTCCTTTTCCTCTTCTCTTTTCTTCCCAAAACCTCTTCATTAATTCACTGTGTTTTTTCTTCCTTTTCTACGTCCATTTTTTCCCTATTGTTTCTTTTCTTGAGACTAGTTAAAATTTCTTGTTTCTGATTTTATTTCTGAATTGATTTCTGTTCTTAATATCGTCTTCAGAGATTTTTGAATAGTTCCATGTAATTTTTGCACGTCTCATCAATTGGGATTATATTTTGTTGACCGACTGAAAAGTTGCAATGTCATGAAACATTTTCGGCGTGTTTTAGGAATACGTTTTAATTCCCCAGAGACGTTGGCGACAAGAAGTGCCCTAAAACTGTCTGCCATATCGAAATACGTCCCACCACATTCCCGAACACGTAAGAACGAGGGAAATAATAAGAAGAATTGAAGGACCGGGGGCAAGAACCAGACAGCTTCACTTTTTGGTCAATTTCGTTTTTGTTTTTTTTGGCTGTAAGTTATTCGAAAAAAAAAGCTATATCTGTCGGTACAAGAACTGTACTGCTCCACTGATTTTGTGCGTAGTAGGAGAGTGCAAGTTGCTATTGGGGTAGTTTTGACTGTTTCTGCCGACGGATGAACTCAGACAACTCTTGGAGTAGTCCGGGTCTTGCAGCGGCTATAGTTCAGTTTTCGGGCACTCGGCGAGAGAGAATATATTGGTACAGAATGCGAGTCGCAAGTTCATTGTTCATGATGTAATTAATGCTTTTGGGCCACACAAATCACTTCAAAGCCATCTTCCAAACAAAGATCAGTACTAAATGTGTAACGTTGACAGTGTCAAAATTTAGATACGTTAAATACAACAGTAATGGACTGTCGTGCAGTGTCAACGCGAGTACCATGGTAAAAGATGTCTTTGTTTTGGAGAAAGCGGGAGCTACTCTTTCCTTGCCAGACACATCTAGTCTTCTACATCGCAGTGTGTTAAAAGTCTACACAAATAAGGCAAGGGATGTTAAAGAGATCTGTTCATTAAGACATGAAAATATGACTACAGTCGGGATTCTAATAGATTTCCTCCCCCCCCCCCCCCCCACCACCACCACCACCACCATTTACGGCTTGAAATTCTGCTGATGTCGGAGCGTCCACTTCGTAGCGGGTTCAATTCCTGGCTATGGCAAAGTATATAATTCTGGTCTGAGCATTGTAACAGTGTTCACTCGACCTCATGAAACAGAACTGAGAACTGGAGGGTTCGATTTCTACCTCAGCCATCATGGAAGCAGTATTACTCTGGTTTCCTTCTTCTACTCCACGCAAATGTTAAGATAGTGTTACGGCTGTGAGTTTGTGTCATCGCTCGCCGCTTGAGTCACAACTGCCCCAGGGGCTGGGCTGTGGCTCGCCTCCTGTATTGCGCGCGCCTTATGCAACAGGGCTACTACAGACAAAGGGATAGTCCAGAAGATTCGTGACTGGACCAGCGGTGGAAACCTCGAGAAGCCGTGGACTCTGGATGGATCTAGAACCATTTATTGAGTCACCGGCCTGCTATATAAGAGTGACCCGTGAAGCAGTTGTTGTTGTGTTTTTACGAGCTAGTGTGAGCGTTTATTCTGAGCGACAGAAGTGTGGTGACTTGCGAAACCCCTAGTGTAGCGGCGAAGTGAGGAACATACAGGGGACTGCCGTGTTCTGAGTAAGTGTGCTTTCACTGAGTGTCAGATATTGTGGTGTCGAAATTAAGTGACATTGTTTCTCCCAGCTGGTGAACAGCGCGCAGCAAGTGCTCGTAAGTACTGTAGTAGGCGCACATTAGAAAGAAGTTGCATGTAGTTCTGTCAAGGCCACTAGGCTCATTAGCGGTAGGATTAACTTCTGTGGTTTGTTGACAAGTGGAAGGGCCAAGAGCGCTCAAGGAAGAGACTTGACGAAACTGGAGTAAGGCTCCTAATTGCTTGTATTTGCTGATTCGTGTAATTTTCTGGCCACAATAAAGTAAATTATTTCTTTAAGCAGTAATTGGTGTTGTGCTTTGTACCCCACCGTAATCCAGTTAACAAAAGTGCCACTAGGGGGGTGGCACGTAACAACTGGTGTCAGAAGCGGGATTACGAACTCAAGCACAACACCTGACGGTCCTAGTTTCAAAACCCGAGCAGGTCATTTTCTCTAATTTTCCTGTGAGTGCATGCCCTTTACAAGACAAACAACTAAAATAGAGGAGAAATTGGCAGCATTGCTAGAAAAGTTAACTGGCATGGAAGACGGCCAGAAGAAATTAGCCAAGGACCTGAAGGATGACCTAACTGCCAAAATGGAAGACAGCCAGAAGAAGATGGAAGACGGCCAGAATAAGTTAGCAGAGGACCTAACCGCCAAATTTCTGGATGGCCAGAAAAATCTGGAAGAGTGTCTGCTGACGAAATTAGAGGAGAGCCAAAGGAAATTAGAACAGGGCCTACGTGAGGAAGTCGCAGCAGTGGAAAAGAAGTTCGACGCCTTACAAGTGGAAGTTGCCGAGCTGCGCCAACGTCCGCTGATGGTGGTGGAGGAGAAATTCAACGCCTTGCAAGTGGAAGTTGCTGAGCTGCGCCAACGCCCGCTGATGGGGGTGGAGGAGAAATTCAACGCCTTGCAAGTGGAAGTTGCCGAGCTGTGCCAACGACTGCTGATGGGGGTGGAGGAGAAATTCAACGCCTTACAAGTGGAAGATGCCGAGCTGCGCCAACGCCCACTGACGGGGGTGGAAGAGAAATTCAACGCTCTACGAGAGGAAGTTTCTGAGCTGCGCCAACGCCCACCCACCGTTACACCGGGAATATCAGGAACGGGACATAGCAGAGTGACGCCCCCAACCTTCGACGGAAAGGTCCCGTGGAGCACCTACTTACGTCAGTGCGAGGCAGCCTGTTCCATAAATAACTGGAAAAAACAGAAAAGGCTACAGCTCTCATTGTAGCGCTGAGAGGCGACGCCCTTAACGTCCTTCAGGCCATCCCGACTGGATCCCAGGACTACGCTGCACTGATCGCCCATATGGAGTCCCGATATGGAGATAGCCATCTTCAGCAAGCCTACCAGATGCAGCTCCGGACCCGGGTACAGAAGAACGCGGAAACCCTGCAGGAGTTCGAGATGGACATCGCACGCCTCGTAAGGCTCGCCTACCCAACAGCGCCGGCCGACTTTCTGGAGCAGATAGCGACGCAGACTTTCACCGACGGGCTACGGGACTCGGACACTCAACAGGCGCTGCGACTCGCGCGCAATAAGACCCTGGCAGATGCGCTGAGCCACGCACTTGAATTCGAGACGGCAAAACAGGCATCCAGAATGCACGCGCGGGTGCGTCAAGTGGACGTCGATGAACCAGCAAAAACCAACGAGACCAAGCCCCTGGCCGACGAATTGATGGAGGCGCTAAGCCGTTTCTTCGATAGTCGCGGCACCACCAGCAACGACACAGCCGGAAGACAACCGGAGAGGCGGCCTGGAAGAGGACTACCGACCTGCTGGGCCTGCGGTAAGAAAGGCCACCTGAGCAAGGACTGCGGTGATCGCCGCCGCCGAGGGTATCCGACGGGAAATCAGTCGTCTGAAAACCGCGCGGCCCAGGGAAACGAGTATTAGCCAGCCTTGGGGGGCAAAGGTTGGCTTGTGACAGTCGTCAAGCCCCGGCAGTCCAAGTGCGTGTGACGAAGTTACGGAGGGACAATAGCAGCCTGATGGTCGACGGAGTCATCAACGGAGTGAGCTGGCCCATGCTGATCGACACGGGAGCATCGAGGACCATCGTCAATCCCACTGTGATCCCGAAGTGGAGAGTGCAACCCACACAAAGGAACCTCCAGCTAATAACAGCGACCGGAGAGACCGCACCGGTACATGGCGAAGCATCACTGGAGTTCGTCATTGGTCGACGGGTGATAAAGCATCCAGTGCTTGTGGCTGACGTATCAAACGAAGTGATCATCGGACTGGACTTCCTGGACCAGAACAACATCATCTTGGACCTGAGTACCAACACTCTGCACTTCGGAGGTGAGGAACGTGCTTTGCAACTAGCACACGAGGCCGTCACCGCACGACGAGTAAGGCTGAGAGAGGACGTCATCGTTCCTGCCAGGACGGAGGTCAGCGCCGCCGTAATTGTCGACGGAACTGCTGAGGGAGTGGCGGCTGTCATCGAGCCAAAATATGAGGACATCCAGACAAAAGGATTGCTAGTTGCCAAGACCCTCATCAACACGACGTCTCGGCCGTAAGTCCGCCTGTCCAACCTGAACGACTACGACATTACGGTTCACCGGGACACCAACCTAGGAGTCTGCGAGCCCGTTACCTGGATTGCCCGCATCACCGACACGACGGACGGACACCTGCAGACGGACAACCGAAGAAGACGCACACTGCCAGAAGAACTACAGAAGCTGTACCAAGGATCCCAGGACCATTTAGGCGAGGAACAATCACACCAACTTCAGGACCTGCTACGCGAATTCCAGGATGTCTTCTCCGTGGGGAGCAAAGACTTCGGCAGGACAAGCTTGGTCCAGCACAGAATCGACGTTGGGGACAGCGCACCGATTAGGGCCCCATTCCGACGTGTCCCGCTCGCCAAGCAAGCCGAAGTCGACCGGATGGTAGAAGAGATGAAGGAGCAAGGGGTGATCGAGCCATCACATAGTCCTTGGAGTTCTCCGGTCGTGCTTGTGAAGAAGAAGGACGGTTCCACCAGGTTCTGCGTGGACTACAGGCGGGTGAACGTCGTCACGAAGAAGGACAGCTACCCTCTACCCCGGATCGACGACACGCTGGACACCATATCAGGGTCAAGATGGTTCTCCACCTTGGATTTGAAGAGTGGCTACTGGCAGGTGGAGGTCCACCCTAAGGACCGCGAGAAAACTGCGTTCTCTGTGGGCAGCGGGCTCTGGCAGTTCACCGTCATGCCATTCGGTCTGTGCAACGCCCCTGCGACCTTCGAAAGGCTAATGGAGTCCATTCTGAGGGGACTACACTGGAAGACCTGCCTGGTCTACCTAGACGACGTCATCGTTCTGGGGAGAAGCTTCGAGGAGCACTACAGCAACCTGAAGGAGATCTTGTTGAAGCTACGGGCTGCCCAGCTGAAGTTGAGCCCCAAGAAGTGTCAGCTCTTCCAGAAGCGGGTCCAGTACCTTGGGCATATCGTCTCCGAGGAAGGGGTGCGCACCGACCAAGAGAAGACCGCAGCTGTGAGGGAGTGGCCAGTTCCGAAGGACAAGTCCCAACTACGAAGCTTCCTGGGACTCTGCACTTATTACCGTCGCTTCGTGAGGGGATTCGCCGACATCGCCAAACCTTTACATCGCCTGACTGAGAAGGACCAACTCTTCACGTGGACAGCAGAATGCCACAGTGCCTTCGAACAACTCAAGCAGGCTCTGTGCACCGCGCCTATTCTGGCCTACCCCAGACCTGGAACAAGGTTCATCGTCGATAACGATGCCAGCGACTTTGGCATAGGGGGAATCCTGTCGCAGGTAGTGGACGGCGAGGAGAGAGTAGTGGCCTACTTCAGCAAGGCCTTGTCAAAGCCAGAAAGGAACTACTGCGTCACCAGGAAGGAGCTTCTCGCCATCGTGAAGACCATTGAACACTTCCACAAGTACCTGTACGGGCAAGAATTTCTCATCAGGACCGACCATGCATCCCTGCGGTGGCTCCTGAACTTCAAGCAGCCCGAGGGTCAACTCGCGCGGTGGTTAGAGAGGCTTCAACAGTATAACTTTGAGATTCAGCACAGGAAAGGCCAACTGCATTCTAACGCCGACGCCCTGTCACGAAGACCGTGCCCAGAAAACTGCACCTTCTGTGCCCGAAGGGAGGAGAACACCGGGATACAGTGCCGAAGGACTACCGTGGAACTTCAAGGGAGCTGGAGCCGCGAATCTTTCACGCGGGCGCAAGCGGAAGATGATGACCTGGGACTGATAGCCGAATGGAAGAGGGCCTGTGTCCCCAGACCCGGGTGGAACATTGTGAGTGACTGCAGCCCAAAGTTTAAGTCCTACTGGGCACAATGGGACTCGCTGATTGTAAGGGATGGCCTCATCTGCCGTACCTGGGAGAGCACCGACGGGAAGACATCTCGGGAACAAGTCGTCGTTCCAAAGGCTATGACGGAGGAAGTCCTGAAGGAAGTTCATGGAGGACCATCTGGTGGACACCTAGGGATAAAGAAGACCCTGGAGAAGCTGAGAGAGCGGTTCTACTGGATCGGATGCCGAACAGACGTGGAGAACCACTGCGCGAGGTGCCACGATTGCGCAGCCAGCAAGGGCCCAGGACGAAGACGACGGGGTCCACTGAAGCCCTACAACGTGGGCGGCCCCATGGAGAGAGTGGCCATCGATGTTGCTGGGCCATTCCCGTTAAGCGAGGCAGGGAACCGCTACATATTAGTCGTCAGCGACTACTTTACCAAATGGCCGGAGGCGTATGCGCTCCCTAACCAAGAAGCCGCGACGATTGCAGAGACCCTGGTGAAGGAATTCGTCAGCCGGTACGGAGTACCCCTGGAGCTGCACTCCGACCAAGGGAGGAACTTCGAGTCGCAGGTGTTCCAGAACCTATGCCAGCTGCTCGGAATCCGGAAGACAAGGACAACGCCACTACACCCTCAGTCCGACGGGATGGTAGAGCGATTCAATCGCACCATCGAGAACCATCTTCGAATAGTCGTCAGCGAGCACCAGAGGGATTGGGACAAACATCTTCCACTATTTCTCCTGGCCTACCGCGCCGCCGTGCATGAAGCCACCGGGTGCACACCAGCCCGGGCCATGTTTGGGAGGGAGCTCCGTCTACCTGTCGATCTTGCCTTTGGCCGACCTGGGAATGATCCGATCCCGGTAAGCCAGTATTGTCAAGAACTGGTCGACCAACTGGAGGACGTGCACGCGTTCGCGAGGAGGAAACTGCGGATCGAGACCGACAGAATGAAGACCCGATACGACCAGCAGACGGATGCCGGTGGATTCCACGAGGACGACCTGGTCTGGCTCTTCAACCCATTACGGAAGAAAGGCCTGTCACCCAAACTGCAGAAGTCCTGGGAGGGCCCGTACCGAGTCGTGAAACGGATCAACGATGTCGTCTACAGGATCCAGCGGAGCCCGAGGGCGAAGATGAAGATCGTGCATCGAGATCGCCTGGCAGCCTACGGAGGGACACAGACGGACCAATGATTGATCGGGACGATCAGCCTTTTTAGGAAGGGGGTGGTGTTACGGCTTTGAGTTTGTGTCATCGCTCGCCGCTTGAGTCACAACTGCCCCAGGGGCTGGGCTGTGGCTCGCCTCCTGTATTGCGCGCGCCTTATGCAACAGGGCTACTACAGACAAAGGGATAGTCCAGAAGATTCGTGACTGGACCAGCGGTGGAAACCTCGAGAAGCCGTGGACTCTGGATGGATCTAGAACCATTTACTGAGTCACCGGCCTGCTATATAAGAGTGACCCGTGAAGCAGTTGTTGTTGTGTTTTTACGAGCTAGTGTGAGCGTTTATTCTGAGCGACAGAAGTGTGGTGACTTGCGAAACCCCTAGTGTAGCGGCGAAGTGAGGAACATACAGGGGACTGCCGTGTTCTGAGTAAGTGTGCTTTCACTGAGTGTCAGATATTGTGGTGTCGAAATTAAGTGACATTGTTTCTCCCAGCTGGTGAACAGCGCGCAGCAAGTGCTCGTAAGTACTGTAGTAGGCGCACATTAGAAAGAAGTTGCATGTAGTTCTGTCAAGGCCACTAGGCTCATTAGCGGTAGGATTAACTTCTGTGGTTTGTTGACAAGTGGAAGGGCCAAGAGCGCTCAAGGAAGAGACTTGACGAAACTGGAGTAAGGCTCCTAATTGCTTGTATTTGCTGATTCGTGTAATTTTCTGGCCACAATAAAGTAAATTATTTCTTTAAGCAGTAATTGGTGTTGTGCTTTGTACCCCACCGTAATCCAGTTAACAAAAGTGCCACTAGGGGGGTGGCACGTAACAATAGTATCTAAATTAAGACCATGACCACCTCCTACTCAAACCCTGGCCCCAATTATAAATATACACTTGAACAGCAATCACAATGACACAGGTTATCAGACAGATTCCACACGCATACACACACCCAAGTACCAGGGGCTAAATGACCACGATGTTGCAAAGCCCTTAAATGAATCGGCAACATCAACAATGATATCGGAGTGTGGTCGCATTGCTGTAACCGGATCAACACATCTGCCCGGGCAGCAGGAGATATGGGTCCGAATCCCAATTGCCGCCAGATTGTTAAGTGTTACTCAACAGAAATGTTTAATATCCTAAACAAGAGAGCCTGTGCAACAACCACCCGCCCGGCATTAATGATATGCACGCACGACGCAACACAGTCCTCGTTGGGGCTATCATCTTGTTTATTTGTACCAACTTACTTTTCAAACAAATTGCCGATATTAATGAAATCAGAGAGTAATACGTCACTGCTGCAGGTGATTCTCTTTCTTTTGAATGTTCATTTGTTACGAACAGGAGGCTTCGGTGTCGTAGTCGGTAGCATGCTGAACTGCTATGCCCAGCCGAAGTCGTCGGACATTTAAGAGCGTTACAATCCTTCAATATGCCTTCCTTCGGAGGGGATGTAAAGCCGGCGGGCCCATGTCATAGATTTATTGCATGTAAAAGAACCTACCACTACAATCGGTAGTGTGTAGCTAAATCCGTAGGCTATTTGGTTAGAAACGCTCTATCAATTTCCAACGTTCACCGCTTGTTGTCTGTGACAGTGGCATCTCTGGTAGCCAAAGTTGGAACTATTTGAAATTGAACTTGATGGGGAGCTTACGGACGTTCAATTAAAATACCCCGCTGTGGCCATTGCCTGCAATTGAAATGTATTTTTTTTAGCGTATGGCTTTTAGTGCCGGGAGTGTCCGAGGACATGTTCGGCTCGCCAGTTTTGTAGCTGCTTCGAGACGGACACCCAATGGGTGAGCTACAAGTACAGTTGGGGAGGGAAGGAGGGAAGTTGGAATGTAAGGACGAGGAGTTGGAAGGTAGCGGCTGTGGCCTATAGTTAGGGACCAACCCCGGCATTTGCCTGGAAGGAAGATGGGAAACCACAGAAGACCATCTTCAAGGTTGCCGGCGGGGGGATTCGAACCTCCTCGCATCCCGGTTGTGAGCGACTGCCATCAGTCATGCCGTAACCACCACGGCTAACTCACCCGGTTGAAATGTAATAATATTTTGTTACGAACAGTTACTTGTGAGCGCTCCGTGTGTATATACCACACGCCTGGTTTGACTGTTATGCGGGCTCGAGGCAATACAGCTCTGGCAGGAGCTGTCGTCTTGTTTACTGTATTTGTTTACACGCACTTTATTAAACAAATAAATATATTTCTGTTGACTTATCATGAAATGTTAGACTTTTCTTGTACTATTGACATGATTTGGAAGATTTTGATACAAACCGCACCTTCCACCTCCCTCTTGTTTTGTGAAACATACACCTTAGATGATGGTGATGGTTATGTGAGAGGGATATTTGACTCTGAATGGAGAAGGTAAAATGAACTACCGACACAGCACTTAGAAAATGAGAGACCCAACGTAGTTTCTGATGTGTCGCAGTTCACAGCTGGGGCCCCAGCGCCGTGAACACCGATGATAATGGCGTATTGATGTTACTCTGGCCCACTGGATAGCAATAAGCTTCTCACCCAGCCCGTAATTGACCAGCTCTATAACAAATTGCTAAAAGAACGGCAGCCCACACGCCAAGCGCATCTGCTACCTTTCATATTATAATTACACTTTAAATTACAGACGTGGCCAAATTATTAAAATTAAATTAAATATTGTTTTTTAATTAATTATTTGTAACCCGAATTAAGAATGTAAGCCTAAACTTTGTTTCCATAAATTTTATTTTAGTTACCAGGAAGGAGTAATTTCAAAAATTTGAAATATTTAATATGTTATCGAATTGTATTCCCGTTATGTTGGGATAGTGCGTATGCTGCGCACCCAGAGGCCTCGGATTCGATTCCCAGCTCAGATAGGGATTTTAGAAACTGACGTGAGGGCTTGAACGGGATGCACTCAACCTCGTAAAGGCAATTGAGTAGCTGTCTGACAGCGAGGCAACGTCCCGGTCACGGAGACCAAGAGACATGACGTGCTGACCACGAGTCATCCCATAATATGCAGGCCAAATGGTTGCGTAGCGGTCACTTGGTAGGCCTAAGCCCATCATGGGATATAGCGCCATGGGGTTTAGTTTGGTTTGGAATCATTTTAAGCCGAAAAGGTTATTTCTACGCCATTTATTTTGTGATTTTATGAATTTCTCCCTTCATAATGAAAAATACTTTCATTAAGAAAACACGCAAATATATCACTGTCCAGAAAGAAGCACATGACGTAGTCTATAAGACCTTTCAAAATCAAAGCAATTATGTGCATCACTGCAACATCACTTATAATGCAATGTTTTTGGATGAGTCTTCAGTCTTTTGACTATTTTGATGCAGATCTTCATGTCTCCCTGTCCTAAGCTATTCGTTTCAGCTCTTCATAACTACCACACCCTACATCCGAGACAATCTGTTTAACATATTCTACGCTTGCCTACCCCTACAGTTCTTGTCTTCAAACCTTCCTTCCATAACTTACTTTGCTATTTCTGGGTGTCTTAGTACGTGTCCAACCAACCTATCTCTTCTCTTCATTAGCAGTCGCCAGAAACACCTCTGCTTTTCCACTCGTTTTAATACCTCCTTATTTCTTACTCTATCTTACTTTATCTACCCATAACTAACATTCCTATTCCAGGGTATCTTAGTATATGTCCAACCAACCTATCTCTTCTCTTCATTAGCAGTCGCCAGAAACACCTCTGCTTTCCCACTCGTCATAATACCTCTTCATTTCTTACGCTATCCACCCATCTGATATTCATCATCCTGTAACACCACATTTCAAACGCTTCAATTCTCCTATTTTCTGCTGCTCCAACAGTCCAAGTTTCACTTCCATACTGCACCACGTTCCAGACAGAACCTTTCAAAAAGTACATCCTAATACATAAATCTGTATTCGATGTCAGCAGATTACTTTTCTTTAGTAATGCTATCCTTGCCTAAGCCAACCTACTTTTCTATCCTCCTTGCTTCGTCCATCACTGGTTATTTTGCTTCTTAAGTAATAGAAGTCTCCTACTTACTTGAGCTTTTCACCTGCCAATTTGACGTCCATAGAGGTTTCTGATTTCTTTCGGTTACATTGTTGATTTTCATCATGAATTATTTCTTCAATAGCATCAATAATTGCAAGCAGTTTTGTGGCTGGACTACCTTACTACCTAATTTTTGATTTATCTCCAACGTTTGTGGTTTAAATGTACCTCTAATCGCCTACTTAAGAACAAATAATACATTTACTATAAGATAGCCTATACCGATATGAAAATTAATTATTACCTGACTGATGATGAATGATTCTGGTTTTAAGGGGCCCTAAATCAAGGTTGTTGTCCCCTAATGAAATTATATAAAATGAAATGAAGAAGATTAAAACAATCCACTGCCAAGGGATGAAAAAATGGTTTATATAAAACAGACAGTGAGCATTAACAATAATATGCTACATTATTTTGATGGAAGATGAAAAAACGTCGTATATAAAAACAAGATGTTCAGTAAAGAACAAGTGTGTCATGATTTATATCGTCGCCATGTTGACGGAAACGGAATGGCGGCCACCCAAATGTTAAAAGCTTAAATCCAACTACGACCAACCTAATCATTTGATCTCTACGAAATTTTACAACAGCATACCCTTTTGTGGGAAGCATCTTTTGACTGAACTACAAGGTCATCAGCCCAATAGTTTGCAGATAGCAGCAATGTATGTGTGCAAATCGATTCACCATATCAATTCAAACACGGTGAAACCGAATTGAATGAAATTTTGTACAGAGGTAGCACTAGCAAAGGGCACCTGATATTCATGTTTAATATCCGTATAACACGTTGTATTTCAACACGCTACTACAACCAGCATTCAATTATACTCCTTGAAAAGGACAAAGAGTTATAACAATACCCAGGCATTTAGGAGAATTTAGGTTATATGTTCTTAACTGAACATCTTGTTCGTCCTGTGTTGATCTCATAAGTCTACTTTCATTTTTTGCAAAAATCGAAAGTAGGCTAATAATAAATCAAATTAAGCATTTTGAACAATAATAATAGTTTTGTACACAGTAAAACATCAAACAGACTAAACCTAAACTAAATGTCTTGAACTATTTTAAAGCATAAGGAAGTTACCACTCTCCTTTATGAACCGGATGATGAGGTCTGTTGACTGCCCGTCATCAGATCACGTAGAACAAAGGAGATTGTGTTAGGAAGTTTGGGAGTTCTGCGCAGATCAGCCAGGTCCACACACTCCAAGATAATGTTGCCGGACTACTACACATTGAATTTATCCGTTTGGAAAACTAGCAGCCTGTATCACATTATTCTCCTAATATGACTACAGCTATCTCATGTAGCGGTAGTTGACATTTTCAGGTCAGTGTGTGCGGAGAATCGGTTTAATAGATTAAAAAGACTTTATAGGTATTCATGTGTGTGAAATTAATGCTCAGTATGTAGGAATTTGGATTTAG
The DNA here is from genome assembly GCA_946902985.2 of Meconema thalassinum. Taxonomy (NCBI): domain Eukaryota; kingdom Metazoa; phylum Arthropoda; class Insecta; order Orthoptera; family Tettigoniidae; genus Meconema; species Meconema thalassinum. Next base: position 209,169,333 of record OX336394.1, on the reverse strand, counting down.
TGCGCGACTAATTGTGAACCGTTAATTTATAGCGGTCGTTTTATTGTGTTCCAGCATAATAGCTCTCTTTCAGTAATGCATCACTGTGGTATTCATCAGGACTCATTAATAATGGGGTCTAGCTGTTTGAGCGATTACTATTAGGTGATTGCTGATTCATGGAAACCAAGTAGTGCGTGCATATATTTGTCGCACCACCAACACCACACATCAGAGTGGATTTGAATACTCACATCACGACCCAAAGGCCGTGGATTTCATCCCCCCCCCCCTCATCACCCCACTCCCCCCGTAAAGATAGTTGTTTCTTTCGGAACTTGAGAAATTCAATGGAACGCAGTGGCGTACATGTGGGAACGCTTATGTCTTCTTGGATAATTTTGAATTTTGTGACTACAGAACATCTGTCTCCTAGATCGAGTTTAGGTTTATCTGCTAAGATCGCGGGTACAAACCCAGCCAAAGTCATATAATTTTTTAAGAGTGTTAAAAATCCCTCAGTATGCCTACCTTTGGAGGGGAAGTAAAGCCGACGGTCCCATGTCGTAGATTTATGGCATGAGAAAGAACCTTCCACTAACTACACTTGTGGAAGCTAAACTTTGTAGGTTAGTTTGATAAAGCTTTACTAGTTACAACGTTCACCACCAGGTGGAGACTGCGATGGCATTTAGTAGCCACGTCTGCAGCTAGGTGTCGTGGATGGTAGCATTTGGTAGCAAAAGTAGGAACTGCTTTAAAAAATGTATCGTCTGCAGTCCTTCTACCTAAATCACAGATAACACACACTAATACAGTCATCACGATTAACACCGGTTATCAGACAAATTCTGCACACACCCAAAGTACACATGACCGCGTTGTTGCAGCCCCTAAACTGAGGAACCAACCAACCAGTTTCTCAGCTGGAAGTGTTACATAAAGGTTGAGAAGAAAATCGCTTAGATGGCATGTACCACGTTGTTGCAGTCATATGTTAGTTAGTTATCATTGTTTTAAGGGGAGGACCAGTCAAGTCATCTGCTCCTTGCAGCCATACGATGCAGCTGGAAGGATTCATATATCCCTTTTTCTTGTCGACTTCATCGTTATGCTTTGGTCTACCGTTATGCGTTACGGTTACGGCGTGTATGACGTCATCATGTTGTTCAGTGCATACGCACCGAGTCTGAGTTTACTCCTGAAGTCTGGCGTTATGCGATACGGAGACGGCGAGTGCGTGATGTCATGCAGCAGAGTGCACCTCCCGCTCACCGTTCCCCGCGGGAAGCCTAAGTTAAAGGGTAATGGAGTCTGTTGAGTCTGAGTTTACTCCTGGGGTCAGGCGTTATGCGATACGGAGACGGCGAGTGCGTGACGTCATGCAGCAGAGTGCACCTCCCGCTCTCCGTTCCCCGCGCAGGAAGCCTAAGTTAATGGGTAATGGAGTTTGTTGAAAGAGTCCTGGGGCTTCGAGCGAATTGGCAGGTGAAAAGCTAAGGAATAAAAGATACATCTGCTACTGAGGAACAAAAATAAAGCAGTGATGGACAAATGAATGAATACGATACACCACGGGGCCCCAGCTGGGTCCGGCATTGCTTCCACTTACTTGTGCCGGGCTCCTCTCTGTCTTATTTCATGTCGACGTCTCTTGGTCAACACTTGTTCTCTTCCGACTCGCTCGGTATTAGGGTATCCAAGACCTAGGGAGTCTTTTCCTTTCTCGCCTTAATTGGCCCTTGTCTCATCTTTCTTGATAACCTCCTCCTGCGAGGGGTCAGCCTTCTTTTTCTTTTCATGTTATCTCTTGCCTTCTGCTCAAGGCCCTCAAGGAGGCGGGGTGTATGTAGCCCACCACTTCTGGTGCACCCTGCATATTGCTACACCCTCATGGGATCACGGGTGATGAGTTCGGGAGTTTTCGATCTTGGGGCTGGCTCGGTAAAAAAAACCTTTCCTTACCAGTGCCGGCCTACTTTATATGTATCGTATTCGATGAATGATAATGATGATGATAATGATAATTGGTATTTTAAGGGGCCTCATATCTAGGTATTATTTTTTTATTTATTTAGCGGATGGCTTTTAGTGCCGGGAGTGTCCGAGGACAAGTTCGGCTTGCCAGAGGCTGTATCAGCTCCAAGCAGACACCCATGGGGTGAGCTACAAGTACCGTTCAATTTCAAGTAGTTCGATCTTTCGCTACCAGATATCATTGACACCTAGTTGTGAACGTTGGAATTATTATAGAGCGTTTCAACGAAATCTAACCTAGAAATTTAGCTTCACACAAGTTTAGATAGTGGAAAGATCTTTTACATGCCATAAATCTATGACATGGGACCGCCGGCTTTACTTCCCCTCCGAAGGAAGGCATACCGAGACATTTATGAAAAAATAGGCTTATGAGATCACCTTTTGTCCGTGTGTCTGTCTGTGTGTGCGTGTGTGTGCGTGTGTGTGATGGTGTGTGCCTCCCCCTAATAACTCCTAAACGGCTTCAGCAATTTCAATGAAACTCGGTAACGTCATAGTAATATTAACGCAGACCTCGACCGTGTTCTTCAAATTTTATTACGTCTCACAGATCCAACATAGCGGCTGTGCGAAATATTTCACTGGCATTCCATATCTCCTAAACTATTAACGATTTCACCCTGAAATTTTGGACGGTGATAAAGGGCACTACTAGAAGTTCACCTATGAGATCTTCAAAACCCTGTTTACTACAAAACCAACATGGCGGCCACGCGAAGTTGAAACTTTAAAATAGACTTATATCGTGATTTAAGCATCCGAATGCAATTATACTTTGTACAGCAAATGTTTTTGCACATTGTGATGCACTGGCCTCTAATTTAGTTCAATTGTTTACATAACCTCAAGATGGCAGCTGTGCAAAATATTTCACTGGCATTCTATATCTCCGAAACTATTACCGATATCACCCTGATATTTCGTACGGTGATAGAGGCCAATACTAAAGGTTCACTTATGAAGCATTCAAAAATCTGTTAACTACAAAACGAACATGGCGGCTAAGCGAATTTGAAACTTTTTAAAGACTTTTCTCGCGAATTAACCATCCAAACGCAATGAAACTTCGTACAGAAAATGTTTCAACACATTTTAATGCACTGGGATCTAATTTAGTTCAATTGTCTATATAACTTAACCTCAAGATGGTGGTTGTGCGAAATCTCTATCTCCAAAACTATTTTTGATATCACCCTGATTTTTTTTTTTACGGTGATAAAGGGTACTACTAGTAGTTTAGCTGCGAGACTTCCAAAAACCTGTAAAATACAATACGAACATTGCGGCCATGCGAAGATGAAATATTTTAGTAGATATTTCTTGCGATTTATCCTTCTGAGCCTTCTGGTGCACCCTAAATAATGCTACACCCTCAGGGGCTCACGGCTGGTGAGTTCGGGAGTTGGCGACCCCGAGGGATTCCTGAGCTGGGTCCGTTTTCCCCTTTTGTCCCTTACCTTTGGGGCGGACCCTCTCCTCTTTCACTTTCCTATATGCCTTTCATGGCTCTCCTTCCTTCCAAGTCCCTCAATCCGCCTTCTCCGAGGGTTGAGGGCATTTCTTTTCCTTCTGTCCTTTTATTTGCCTTATTCTCCTTTAGTTTTCCATTTCTTCTTCTAGTATGTAGGTTAGTAGTTAGTTTTAGTTTTAAGTTCGCTTTTCATTTTCATCTTCACGATCACCCAAACCATCAGGGGCCGATAACCTAGATGTTAGGCCCCTTAAAACAACAATTATCATCATCAATTATCCTTCTGAGCGCAGTGATATATGGTAAAATAATTGTTTATACACATTGTAATGCTGGCATATAATTTAGTTCAATTGCTCACATAAACTCAAGATGGCGGCCGTGCGGAATTTTAAAATTAAGTTTTTATTGCGTGTGTATTAATCATGCGATCGATGTGAACGTTTGGATAATGAACCTACGCAAAAATCGTCATCTAATTGTACATAACTGTATGGTCTGAATATATAAAAATCCAACAAGGCGACCAACCTAAATATTTAGACGGTTATCAATATCTACGAATCTATTACAGCAATCGAAATGAAGTTTTAGAGGCAATTAACATAAGTAGGATATATGAAAATAGGCTGTATAGTTCTTCAGGGAACTACTTGTTCAGTGTTGCATTAGTAAACGAAATTTAATGTATTTCAGTCGGTCAAAACGATTATAATAATAATAACCCCTGGCACTAAAACCCATGATGGGCCTAGGCCTGCCAAGCGACCACTGGCCAGCCATTTGGCCTGCAGATATTGGGGTGACGCGTGGTCAGCGCATCGGGTCTCCTTGGCCGTTAATCTTGGTTTTCGTGACCGGTGTGCTGCCTCACTGCCAGACAGCTACTCAATTGTCCTCACGAGGCTAAATGTACCCCGTTCCAGCCCTCACCTCAGATTCTAAAATCCATGACGGAGCCGGGAATTGAACCCGGGACATCCGGGTGAGAGGCAGGCGCGCTAAAACACGATTATACGCAATTTAAAAATCTCAACAAATATATTTGCGAAAAGAAAGTAACCTGTACCTGGATTCATGAAGTCAAGAAAGGAAAAAAGATGTTTTTAGGACGAACGTCTTGCAACTGGAAGGATTCCGAGGGAGGAAGGGAAAGAAACCAGGCGCAAAGTTGACTGAAAACAGGAAAACGAAGCATAGTGCAACAATGAAGGAATACTAGAAGAAAAAGACATAACAACTAAGAAGGAGAATTGAAATTGAAACGTGGTCCTTAGAAGGCCGTGACGGAAGAAGAAGTAGAAGAAGAAGAAAATCTCTTCTACCTTTCTTCAGGATTAGGGAACAATCCATCGTAATGACCGACTGAAAAACATTAAGTTATGATATTGATGATAATTTTTTTTTTTCGTGTGGTCTCCTCAGAGACCTAGTGCAGGTCTTTCTATTCGACGCCCGTGGGCGACCTGCGCGTCGGGATGAGATATGGAATTGATAAAGGTGAGTGAAATTGGAGAAGGATGTGGAAGGAAGCGGCCGTGGCCTGTCAGAAGGTACCGTCCCAGCATTTGCCTGGTGTTGAAAATGGGGAAACCACGGAAAACCATTTCAAGGACGGCCGACGGTGGGGCTCGAACCCACGCGTCTACCGAGTCAGCAGAGAGCTTGGCCCCATGACCTAACACTGCGCTTTAGCCAGCGTAGCCACTACTGTCGGTATGATGATAATAATAATAATAATGTAATTGGTTTGACGTCCCTTTTAACTACTGTGGCTTTTAGAGACGCCGGGGTGCCGGAAATTTGCGCCCCTGGGGGATATTCCACGTACCAGTAAATCTACTGTCATGGCTCCCTCACATTTGAGCACCCTCAAATATCAACTGACTGTGCCGGGATTCGATCCTGCAACCTTGGGAACACTAGGCGAGAACTTTACCGCTGAGCCACGCAGCCAGCCAGCTTCAGAAGATGTAGACTGACCGAGTCTCTTCATACAGATATCAGCTACCTGCGTGTGAATCCATAAGAGCTGATCCATGGTTTGGGTGAGTATGGAACATCGCAGAATTTAGCTCAAATGAGTTTGGGAATATAATACTTTACGGCTGTGAGTTTGTGTCATCGCTCGCCGCATGAGTCACAACTGCCCCAGGGCTGGGCTGTGGCCTGCCTCCTGTATTGCGTGCGCCTTATGCAACAGGGCTACTAGGACAAAGGGATAGTCCAGAATATTCGTGACTGGACCAGCGATGGAAACCTCGAGAAGCCGTGAACCCTGGATGGATCTAGAAGCATTTATTGAGTCACCGGCCTGCTATATAAGTGCGACCTGTCAAGCAGTGGTGGTTGTTGTGTTTTACGAGCTAGTGTGAGCGATTATCCTGAGCGACAGAAGTGTGGTGACTTGCGAAACCCCTAGTGCAGCTGATTCTCTTGGCAGCGAGGAAGTGATTGTGGTGCTTGTGAAACAGTGTATAGTACAGTGACAGACCTAGAGCAGCTATTTCCAGCTAGCGTACGGGACCGGACTCATTAGCGAAGAGGATTAACTGTGGCCTGTTGACAAGTGAAAGGGAAAGTATTCTCGACGTGAGGAAACTGGAGTAAGGTAATAATTGCTGTTGAGTAGTGTATTTTTCTGGCTGCAATAAAATTAATTATTTCTTTAAGCAGTAATTTGTGTTGTGCTTTATACCCACCGTAATCCAGTTAACAAAGGTGCCACTAGAGGGTGGCACGTAACAATACTATTACTATTCGGTGGCGTAGTTGGTAGCATACTGAACTGCTGGGCCCAAGATAGCGGCTTCAAACCCAGCCAAAGTCGTCGGATTTTCTAAGAGCGTTAAAAATCCTTCAGTATGCCTTCCTTCGGAGGGGGAAGTAAAGCCGGCGGTCCCATTTCATAGATTTATGCCATGTAAAAGCTCCTTCTACAGACTAAACTTGTGTGAAGCTAGATATTATTGAAATCTGGTAGCGAAAGTTGGAACTACTTGAAATTGAACGAAATTTGAAGCTCACCCTAAGGGTGTCCGCTGGAAGCAGCTAAAGACTCAGGCGAGCCGAACATGTCCTCGGACAGTCCCGGCACGAAAAGCCACACGATAAATAAATAAAACTGACCCACTAATTCTCAGCGAGGTTCGACCTTGCGATATTCCCGTGTTAGACTACTCCCAGCACAGATTTATGACTTCTTTTTTCTTGCCGCATATTGTGATGGCCCTAGAAGATCCAAGCTTCTGCAGACTGTTATCTCCCTAAACCCCGGCCCTTTGTTATTTCTCTCCATTATATCACCAACACTCCTCCACCATTGTTCTGACCCCTTCGTAATGGGGACTGGCGTTTTACTATTTATGATAATTCGTACTTCCGTGCCAGTCTCAGGCGCTTTTGATATATCTCTTGTTCTGGGTGACAAAGGGAATAAATGGGTCAGCTTAAAGCATGGTCTTTCACATTGTGGCACGCTTACCAACACCGACTCTCTTCATTGCCACGCAAGATCTCGTATCCCACTTTCACTACTCCTGTTGGGGCATGGTGGCTCAGCGGTCTAGCTGTATGCCTCTCACCAAGGCGGTCCAGGTTCGATTCCCGGTCAATGCATGTGAGATTTTCGAAGTGAAATGCCATGTCCTGTGGTTCGGATTCCACGTAAAAAGGGGGTCCCGTGGCTCATAATCAAAAGATTCACGGTCACGTAAAACTACAATCTTCCTTCTTCCTTTCACTGCTCCTCTGATGTATTCTGTCCTTTCTCTTCTTTCCACTCATCCACCTAAGCATTCTCATTTCTGTAAATTTCCCCCCACCACCACCCTCCCCACCCTCTCCCTAGTGGGACGTGGGTTGGCGACCATGGGACCCCAGCTGAGTCAGGCATTGCTTCCACTTATTTGTGACGGGCTCCTCTCCGTCTTCTTTCCTGTCTCTCTTGGTCAACTCCTGTTCTCTTCCGACCCCGACGGTACGCTTTCACTTTCCCGCCTTAATTGGCCCTTGTCTCATCTTTCCTGATACCCTCAATCATCGAGAGGTAAGCCTTCTTTATCTTTTAATGTTATATCCTGCCTTCTGCACAAGGCCCTAAAGGAGGCAAGGTGTATGTAGCCCCACCACTTCTGGTGCACCCTGGATAGTGCTACAACCTCAAGGGCTCACGGATGGTGAGTTTGGGAGTTGGCGACCCTGAGGGATTCCTGAGCTGGGTCCGTTTTGTCCCCTTTTCCTTATGACCTTGGGGCGGGCCCTCTCTTCTTCCCCCTTCCCAATCTACCATTCATGGCTCTCCTTCCTTCCAAGTCCCACAATCCTCATTCTTCGAGGGTTGCGGGTATTTCTTTTCTTCCTGTCCTCTATTTGCATTATCCTTTATTTGTTTACAATTTCTTCCACTAGTGGGTCCATGTAAGTTTGTAGTTAGTATTAGTTATAGTTTTCATCTCATCCCCTATCACCCAAACCATTAGGGGCCGATAACCTAGATGTTAGGCCCCTTAAAACAACAATTATCATCATCATCTTCCATTTCCATCTTTCTCTCTTTCGTTATCGGCCAAGTTTCTGCACTATAGAGCATCGCAGGCGTCACCACAGATTTGTAGATCTTTCCTCTCAGCCTGCAGCTGACCTTCTAATCACACAGTACTCCACTCCAGTTCATCCAACCACTGTATACCCTCATCACTTTGCACGTAGGAACCCAGATATTCAATCCCTTTTTGGGGCAAAACTATTTTATATATTTACAAGCTGTACCCGGCATGCGTTGCAATGCCAATCAAAGAAAGTGTTGGCGTTGACATTCTGTTTCTTGAAGTGCTTTTGGATACACAACATGTTAACTGCCTCTAAGCTATCGTAAAATGGATTTTCTAATTTAGAAAGATTCGTGGAAGCGTGCACAACAACTTTCAAAAGTTTCATCGCTGTCACTCATTTGTTGAATCTACTCGTACGCTACCTGTTGTGAAATGGATTTACTAAGTCGAAACCCTTCCCTGGCGTGTACACAATAACTCATCAATGATTCATCGCAACCGGATGAATTGTATATGCACGTATACGGGGTTTTGTTTAAACGATTCGTGCGCTGTCACTCATTTGTTGAATCTACTCGTGCGCTACCTATTGAGAAATGTATTACTAAGTCGAAGCCCTTCCCTGGCGTGTATACAATAACTCATCAAGGTTTCATCGCAATCGAAGAATGTTATATGAACGCAATAGGGGATTTTGTTGAAACGCTACGCGCGTCGTCACCCATTTGTTGCATCTACTCTTGCGCTACTTATTGTGAAATGGATTTACTAAGTCTCCTTCCCTGGCGGGTACACAATAACTGATCAATGTTTCATCGCAATCGGATGAATAGTATATGAATGCATACCTGATTTTGTTTAAACGATTCGCGCTCCGTCACTCATTTGTTGAATCTACTCGTGCGCTACCTACTGTAAAATGTATTTACTAAGTTAGAAACCGTCACGTAAGTGTCCACAACATCTCACCCAAGTTTCATCGCTATCGGACTTTTTTTTTAGCGTATGGCTTTTAGTGCCGGGAGTGTCGGAGGACATGTTCGGCTCGCCAGTGTTGTAGCTGCTTCGAGATGGACACCCAATGGGTGAGCTACAAGTACCGTTGGGGAGGGAAGTTGGAAGGTAAGGACGAGAAGTTGGAAGGTATCGTCTGTGGCCTATAGTTAGGGACCAACCCCGGCATTTGCCTGGAAGGAAGATGGGAAACCACAGAAGACCATCTCCAAGGTTGCTGGCGGGGGGATTCGAACCTCCTCGCCTCCCGGATGTGAGCGACTGCCAACAGTCATGCCGTAACGCCCACGGCTAACTCACCCGGTGCTATCGGAATAATGGGATATGAAGACATAGGGGACTGTATTGAAACGCTCCGCATGTCGTCGTTCATTTGTCGAATCTACTCGTGTGCTACCTACTGTGAAATGTATTTACTGAGCCAGAAACCTTCCTTGGAGTGTCCACCATATTTCACCTAAGTTTCACCGCTAACGGCAGAATGGTATATGACCTTATACGGGACTTTGTTGAAACGCTTCGCGCGTCGTCCCTCATTTGTTGAATCAACTTGTGCGCTGCATATTGTATAGTGGATTTACTAAGCCAGAAATTTCCCATGACGTGTACACAACATCTCACCCACGTTTCATAGCTACGGACGAATGGTACATGAATGCATACGGGACTTGCATGAAACGAATCGCGTGTCGTCGCTCATTTGTTGATTCTACTCTTGCGCTACATATTGTAATATGGATGTACTCAGCCAGAAACCTTCCCTGGAGTGTACACAACATCTCACCCAAGTTTCATCGCAATCGGATGAATGGTATGTGAACGTATACGGGACGTTGTCGAAACGCTTCGCGCGTAGTCACTCATTTGTTGAATATAAATGTGCGCTTCGTATTATAAAATGGATTTACTTAGCCAGAAACCTTTCCTGGAGTGTACACAACAATTCACCAAACATTTATCACTATCAGACGACTGGTATATGACTTTATACGGGAATTTGTTGAAACGCTTCGCGTGTCATCGCTCATTTGTTGAATCTACTGGTGCGATACCTATTGCAAAATGTATGTACTAAGCCAGAAACCTTCCCTGGAGTGTACACAACATCTCACCCAAGTTTCATCGCTATCGGATGGTATATGAAATTATATGGGACTTTATTGAAACGCTTCGCGCGCCGTTGCTCATTTGTTGATTCTACTCGTGCTCTACCTATTTTTAAAGGGATTTACTACGCTAGAAACCTTCCCTGGAGTGCACACAAAATCTCAGCCTAGTTTCATCGCTATCGGACGAATGGTATATGAACGTAAACGTGACTTTGTTGAAATGCTTCGCGCGTCGTAGCTCATTTGTTGAATCTACTCGTGCGCTGCCTATTGTAAAGTGGATGTACTAAGCCAGAAAATTTCCCTGCAGTGTACACAACATTTTACGCAAGTTTCATAGCTATCGGACGAATGGTATATGAATGCATACGGGACTTTGTTGAAACGCATTGCGTGTCGTCGCTCATTTGTTGAATCTACTTGTGCGCTATCTACTGTGAAATGTATTCACTAATTTTGAAACCTTCACGTAAGTGTACACAACATCTCACCCAAGTTTCATCGCTATCGGACGAATGGTATATGAACACATACGGGACTTTGTTGAAATGCTTCGCGCATCGTCCCTCATTTGTTGAATCTACGCTTGCGCTACCTATTGTAAAATGGATTTACTAAGTCAGAAACCTTCCTTGGAGTGTACTCAACATCTCACCCAAGTTTCATCGCAATCCGACGAATGGTATATGAACGCATAGGAGACACACCCACAGACATACCCACAGACAAACTATCACGTTACATTGATTTTAGCCTACTTTTCACATTTTGCAACAAGTAGTTCCGTGAAGAACTATACAGCCTATTTTCATATATCCTACTCATGTTAATTGCCACTATCAACATACAAAATTTCAGTTTAATTGCTGTAACAGATTCGTAGATATTGAGAACCGTCTAAATATTTCAGATGGTCGCCAGGTTGGATTTTTATTTTTAGCCTACTTTTCACATTTTGCAAAAATGAGGAAAAAGTAGTCTTATGAGATCGATCCGGGAAAATGTGTGTCTGTCTGTCTGTCTGTCTGTCTGTCTGCCTGTCTGTCTGGCTGTGTGTGTGTCCCCCCTATCAACTCCTAAACGGCTGTAGCAATCAAAACCAAATTTAGTATGAGTAAAGATGTGCACCGTAATAGCTCACGTCCATATTTGAAAATGATGTCAGTGCTACCAACTGCTGAAAAAACGCACTAGAAATTTGAGCTCCATGTTGGATAACTTGAAGGTATGCATGGGAGCTATTCCAAAATTGGCACACATGTAGATTATACTATTTCAGTTTAATTTCCAGGAGGCAAACCATGACAGTGTTGCCAAAATAATTTTAAGCTTTCTGATAGGTCCAATGTTTAAATGCATATAACTTCTACACTATCAACTGGATTTCAACCAAATTTTGTATGTTATATCTGTACATAAACAGATATGACTGAGCGTATTCTTAAGAGCCACCAGGGCTGCCAACTGTTAATAATTGTTCTCTCTATTTTTTAAAATCCAAATACCAATATATCAGAAAGTATGTAAGCCACCAGCTTTAAACTATGCACACGTATATTCTGACATTTTAGATTAATTTGGAGTAACTTATATACGTCAGTTCTACCAACATGATTATAAGCCTGCTGATAGTACCAATTTTTAAATACCTGTAAGTTCTATACTATCAGTTGGATTTCAACCAAATTTCGTATGTGCAATGTGTACCATAACAGATATGACTATAAGTATTTTTAAGAGCAATCAGGGCTGCCAACTGTTACTCAATGCTGTCTATATTCTTTTTACCCTAATATCAATATATCAGAAAGTATGCAAGCCAACAGGTTTATACTTTGCACACGTATAGCACCTGACATTCTAGATTAATTTGGAGTAATTAATACAAGGCGGTGCTGCCAACATGATTCTATGCCTGCTGATATGTCGAATTTTAAAATACATGTAACTTCTATACTAACAAATGGATTTCATCCAAAATTGGCACAACAAGATATCATAATAATTCAGATTATTTCTGACCAGCACACGCATGGTATTGTTGTCAACATGGCTTTACGCGTGCTGATAGATCCAGTGTCTAACTGCATGTAACGTCCATTGGACTTCAACCAAATTTTGTATTCTGTACCTTAAGAGGTGAAACTAAGAATATATTCATTCACCAGGGCTGACAACTGTAGTGCTCTATTAGGCTAGATTATACCAGGTATATTTTGAACCAATTAGATATTTCGATATTACCAACTTAATTTCGTCATTATTCTAGGTAGGTTCATATACTGTAGAATAATCATTGGCATGAAAAGTAGGCTGTATAGTTCTTCACGGAACTTCTTGTTGTACTATTACATTAAGATTATTGTGTACGTGTGGTATTCAAACTTCAATCGCATGATTAGAACACAAGAAGTAAAAATTACGCACAGCTGCCATCTTGTGATTATGCAAACAATTGAAATAAATTACATGCCAGTGGATCAACATTTGTACAAGCATTTAACGTGCAACGTTTCACGGCACTCGGATAGTTAATTCGCGAGAAACGTCCATGTAAATATTTATACTTCGCGTCGCCGCCATGTTGGATTTGTGCTCACCAGGTTACTGAAAGTCCTATAGGTGAACATATGTTCATAGTCTCTATGAACATAAAAAATTCAGTTTGGTTGCTGTAAAAGATTCATAGATATTGAGAACCGTCTAAATATTTCGGAAGCTCGCCATTTAGAAATGTTATAGGTATAGGCCATAGAGTTATGTACCATTCAAGGACAATTATTGCCTAGGTTCATTATACAAACTTTCACTTCGATCGCATGATAACGACACAAGAAATAAAAAACTTAATTTTAAAATTTCGCACAGCCGCTATCTTGAGGTTATGTAAACAATTGAATTAAATTAGATGGCAGTGCATTACGATCTGCAAAATCATTTACTGTACCACATTTCACTGCGCTCAGAGAGTTAATTCACGAGAAAAGTCTATTAAAATATTTCAAATTCGCTTGGTCGCCATGTTCGTTTTGTACTTTACAGGTTTATGAAATATACATAGGTAAATTTGAATCAGTGCCCTTTATCACTGTTCAAAATTGAAGGGTGATATCTGTAATGGTTTCGGAGATAAACAATGTCAGTGAAATATTTCGCACAGCCGCCATTTTGAGGTTATGTAAATAATTGAACTAAATTAGACTCCAGTGCATTGCAATTTGTATAAACATTTGCTGTACCAAATTTCATTACGTTTGGATAGTTAAATCGCGAGAAAAGTCTTTTTAAAAGTCTCAACTTCGCTTGACCGCCATGTTGGTTTTGTAGTCACCAGGTTTTTGAAAGTCTCATAGGTGAACTTCTAGTAGTGTCCTTTATCACCGTACACAATTTCAGGGCGATATCGGTAATAGTTTCGGAGATATTGAATGCTAGTGAAATATTTCGCACAGCCGCCATGTTGGATTGGTGAGACGTAACAAAATTTGAAGGGCACGGTCGAGGTCTCCGGGAATAGTGCTATGAACTTACCGAGTTTCATTGAAATCGCTCCAACCGTTTCGATTTTATTAGGGGGACACACACACACGAATCACACACACTCACACACACACACACACACACACGCACACACACACGGACAAAAGGTGATCTCATAAGCCTATTTTTTCAAAATTGAAAATAGGCTAAAAATGAGGAAAAAGTAGTCTTATGAGATCGATCCGGGAAAATGTGTGTCTGTCTGTCTGTCTGTCTATCTGTCCTTCTGTCTGTCTGGCTGTGTGTGTGTGTCCTCCCTATCAACTCCTAAACGGCTGGAGCAATCGAAATAATATTTGGTAGGAGTAAAGATCTATACCTGAATATCTCACGGCCATATTTGAAAATGATGTCATTGCTACCAACTGCTGAAAAATCGCAATTGAAATTTGAGCTCCATGTTGGATATCTTGGAAGGTATGAATGGGAGCTATTTCAAAAGCGGCACACGTATAGATAATAATATTGCAGTTTAATTTCCAGAAGGCCATACATGGCAGTGTTGCCAAAATGATTATAAGCCTACTGATAGGTCCAATATTTAAATGCCTATAACTTCTACACTATCAATTGGAATTCAACCAAATTTCGTATGTGCTATGTGTACCATAACAGCTATGACTATGCGTATTCTTAAGAGCAACCAGGGCTGCCAACTGTTAATAAATGCTGTCTTTATTTTTGTTACCCTAATATCAATATATCAGAAAGTATGCAAGCCAATAGCTCTAAACTTTGCACATGTATAGTACCTGGCATTCTAGATTACTTTGGAGTAACTAATATACGTCAGTGCTGCCAACATGATTCTAAGTCTGCTGTTAGATCGAATTTTAAAATGCCTGTAACTTCTATACTAACTAATGGATTTCATTCAAAATTGACACAACAATAGATCATATTATTTCAGATTATTTCTGACCAATACATGTATGTCATTGTTGCCAACATGATTTTACGCGCGCTGTTAGATCCAATGTTTAACTGCATGTAACGTCCATGCTATCCATTGGACTTCAACCAAATTTTGTATTCTGTACCTTAAGAGATGGAACTAAGAATATATTCAGTCACCAGGGCTGCCAACTGTAGTGCTCTATTAGGCTACATTATGCCAGGTTTACAGTATTTCGAACTTATTAGAAATTTCGATATTACCAACTTAATTTCGTCATTATTCTAGATAGATCCATATCGATTAATCATTGGTATGAATCTTAAATTTTAAGAAAAGTAGGCTCTTTAGTTCGTCACGGAACTTCTTGTTATATATATTGATTAATGATTTTTTGGCCTATTTTCATTTATGAAAAATTGGCTTATGAGATCATCTTTTGTCCGTGTGTGATGGTGTGTGCCCCCCTAATAACTTCTAAACGGAGCAATTTAAATGAAACTCGGTAAGTTCATAGTTCCGTGCCCTTCAAATTTTGTTACTTCTCACCAATCCAAAATGGCAGCTGTGCGAAATATTTCACCAGCATTCAATATCACCGAAACTATTACCGATATCACCCTGGAGTACTTTACGGTGATAAAGGGAATACTAGAAGTTTGCCTATGTGACTTTTGTAAACCTAGTAACTACAAAACCAACATGGCGGCCAAGCGAATATCTAGGAATCTATTACAGCAATCAAACTGAAATTTTGTGTGTTGATAGTGAACCCATGTACTGTTGGTTCAAGCGCCGAATCCATCATTTATTGGTAAAAGAAGGGAGGAAAAATATAGTCTTTAGAATGACTTAGAAAGATTTTATGCAAGAGTACTGGTACAACGTGGCGTAAGAATAAGAGACCAGGTGGCCCCAGGAAATGATAACATGCGTGACGCATCGATAGGGAGTCGATCATGACTATTAATAGAATGATAAAAACTTTCCGCTGTGTGTAAGCGAGAAGAGGTTTCGGAAATTGATCTTACGCAGCAATAAAATGGCAACCTCGCAGTTGTGCAAGAAGAGGAATAATTAGATTTAAGCCATTTGCGAACAAATAATTAACAAAAGAAATATATCATTGTGAATCATTTTGGAATAGAGATTTTTGTGTGGTGAAAAGGGTTATAATAATTGCACAGGAAAGAAGTGCAACGCAGCATGACGTAGTTAAAAGTTCCCCGAGACCAGAGGTGGTAGGGATTGAAAATCAACCTCAACACCCACGTATCTGAAGAGAAAAATTTATTTAATATCTCGAAATTACACGATCGATTTTCATGTGCAAAGAAGTCCGTTTACGTTTAGAAAACGAGCTTTCCAGAGATATAATTTTAAAAAGTATGTGACTATTGCTTCAAAAGTTAGTTATGAAAAAGACGCGGATTTTATCTTTTTGTCGCCGATTTGTATAAAAGCCCTGGCCGAACCAGGCTAATCACGCAGTTTTTACCAGACCTCGAGAGGTCGTGATACGCTGTATCACCAACGAGCACCCCGTATGGGC
Source organism: Meconema thalassinum (assembly GCA_946902985.2). Classification (NCBI taxonomy): domain Eukaryota; kingdom Metazoa; phylum Arthropoda; class Insecta; order Orthoptera; family Tettigoniidae; genus Meconema; species Meconema thalassinum. Next base: position 209,153,180 of record OX336394.1, on the reverse strand, counting down.
GTGGCCAAGAAGTATCGTCGTGAGTATCGCCGTGTGAAGACATAGTAAAATCCTAGTACAGGATTTATTTCAGTAAACGTCAGACTTCATTGTGAAAGTCTATTATTACAGTCAAAGTTAGGCTGCGACTTTGAAGAAAGAACAGGCGATAGGTATTCGAATAACAGTTCAATTTAAAGACATAAAGTATCGTAGCGTTTCGAAGTACCTAAGAAAGTGAAACAAACAGTTTATCAACGTTAAAAAAACCGATCAGGGTCGAAGGAAATAAGTAACGCCTAGTGTGCCGGAAATATAGGGACTAGAGCGCAGAGAAATAAGAGTTCGAAATCGTAATTCAAAGGTTGTCTAAGGAGACAAACAAATTGTAAAAGCAGTGAGCCACGAACTGAAGGAATAGCAATTAATGCTAGAAAATATAAGGTCACCGATACAGTATTCGAGAGACCGTAAACAGGACAGACTTTATTTAGACAAATTAACTAGTGTCTAGGAAGAAACGACATCGTGCTAGTAAAGTGTAGAAGCCGATAGTCAGAAACCGGATCTGAAGATTAACCGTTCCAGGGAGGGGTAGATTGATCAAAACTTTCATTATCTTGGCCAGATTAAGAAGCAGACATCTAAAAGTGTCACACTTGGAAACGGGGAAGAAAGAAATCACGTGTGTAACGCCTAAGTGATAAAAAATTGTGTAGTGTAAATATAGTGAAATTTGTTTTAGTGTAATAATTTTAGTGAATTCATTTGTGTTAAGATAAACGAATACAAAAATGGTATTCAATATGGTTAAAGTGATTAAGGTAAATAATTTATATGTGTTTAAAGAAGTGTCATTGTGTGAAATGAGTATGAAGATGGCTTAAGTGCGTGAGTGGGCAAAAATGAAACATCGCTGGAGAATTCGGTCGAGGACCGTGAAATCATGTGAGTAACCATTTCATTATGTTATGTGTTGGGGAAGATTTGCGTATAATCCACTTGAGAAAGAAAGGATAGGGATGTTTGAATAACAAATAAAAAGAATAATAGCGCGATCTGAACGGTAAAAATTGAGTAAGTATAAATAATTATGTGAAATAAATAAATCCCTTGGGGAAATGTATGAAATAAAATATCAGTGTAATTGATAAATGATTTAAATATGAGAAAGCAAGCGTAATAATAATAATAACAATTTTATGAATGAGTTTTATGATGACTTATATGGAAAGTAGTAGTTTCCGAGCTCCTTTAAATGAATTTATACATGTTATGAACACATGTTCGTATGGTAACGCGATTATTGTCAAGGGAGAGGAGTAATATAGAATGGAAATGTATAATCAAATGTTGATTATTGAATTTATCAGTTCATTGAAGGCAACTTGGCTTAGTAATGAGTAAGCGCCATGTAGCGCATTAAAGAAATTTGTCAAGCTAGGAATGCGTTGGAATACTCGGTAAAACTAATTATGAGGGGCAGTTGGTCGTGGTAAATTGAACTATGGTAAGTCCTCTAAATAGTGATGTGATCCCGAGGCCGTGTGTGTATTGTATTAAAATGGGTGCTATTTATTGTAATTTGAGCGCGGGTGTAAGGCAATAAGGCCTGCTATAAGTCGTTAATGTTATAAGTCCTCCAGTGTGGGATATGGTTCCCGAGGCATTTGAAAGGATCGAACCTAGATTCGTCCAGGTTTAAGCCCCTAAGTATTTGTTGTTGTATTGAATTATTCTTACCCGCCAATGAGGACACTTCATAATTAATAAATGCCGAAGTAAAGCGAATAGGTTTGTGGAACCTCAATAAGTTGTTATAGTATTTGTATGAAAGCCTTGCCTGTTCAAAGAACTGCATTTAAGAAACAGCTGTGTAAATGCTGAGGGTAGCTCGTCTCGTGTGGGCGAGACCGTGAAGTCTGTCTTCCTGCAATAAATCACGCTAAGTAGCCAAGGTCAGACCCTTAACATTGATATGTTGTGGTAGGTTTAAAAGCTGTCTGTTTGAAGTTATAGTACACAAAAGTGTTTAGAGTTTGTTTTAACGACCCGGTCTCTGAACCGAGGTTCTTTTAGATTAAAGATTACCGCTTGCAGAGTTCAGATCGTTGCTTTCTTATGAATAATGGTCTTTTAAGACAAATAATAATAAATCCCTAATGTTATGATTATATGATGTAGTGATTCACGAGTTTTTAATGAAGACAATTCGATTCCGGGAGTGATCTTAATTTTTGACTTGTTCAAGTAGTCTTCTGTCGCTCGGAGTACGCAAATGTTTCCCAATCACGGTAGTGAATTGTTGACTTGAGAGAGAGATGGTAACCTGTGATCGTTGTGAAAGCCCAAATTTAAGTAAATGAGTAACTGTACTTTGGTAAATTTTTATATTTTTGATTAAGAAGATATACTCATGTAATCGGAAGTGATGTATTTTAAATGAAAAACACAGTGTATATAAAAAGTATCGAGCCTATTGGAGCTCTTGATTTCATTGACGTTTAAAAGGACACTATATGGAAGTGAAACTTAATGGATGTTGTTGGTTTAGGGAAAGCCATTCATGATGATTTAATATTTGTTTAATATTCGTATTCTTTGTTCATTTTGAATAAGTAGGATGAAAGGGTCAGTATTTTATTTGTTTAATTTTTGTAGCGCCTTATATTTGGATACTTAAATGTTGTTATAGTAGGAGTTGATTTTTGGTTTATTTTTTTGGAAGTGTATCCTCTATTTGATCCAAAGTATGTGAGTCACAGAGTGGGAGAACATACCATGAACCCCGATACTCCCGGTTGAGCATTGCTGGCAAACTGTGATTTGCATATTTCATGCTGTAAGGGCACAATAGAGGCAATTAACATACGTAGGATATATGAAAATAGGCTGTACCGTCTCTCTGTCTACCACCACTCTTCATTTTACAATTTAAAATTATTTAAAAAAATTGAAACTAATTATTTTTCAACGTTCAGCCCTTTGTGAATTTTTCATGGAAAAACTAACTATCACATTTCAAAGAGGGCGTCACCCCTAGTCCTAGGACCCCTCGTACACGCCTCTGGTAATGATTGGTTCGCGAGATATAACAAAACGACAAAAAATACGTTTTTACGCCAAAAATCATTTTCACATTTTTTCAACACATTCATCCCCGTAAAGAGCACAACGAGACAAAAAAAAACGAAACTACGCACGCCCTCCTAGCATCACTCCTTCCTCTCCGAGGCCGCCAGGTCGCAGAACCGACCAGTCCCCACTACTTGTTAATTCTATGTAGCACTTTACGTCAAGTAGATATGCATATCATATTTAATTTAGAAATACTAGCACTTCGGCATGAAAATTCTCCAAAATTTGGCTGAAAGATTCCACTATCAGCATCTTTGAACACATAAACTGTACTTATGACACGTGGTCACTGGATCATCCTGAGGTGCAGCAGCAAAAACAGTCACAACTACAGCTTTATCTTTGTGTTACGCGGCAGGTGAATATGCTAGCCCAGTGTGGTATAATTCTGCACATGCTAAACAAGTTGATATCGCCCTAAATGAGTCTTGCAGACTCATTACCGGATGTCTGAAACCTACACCGCGGGATAAGCTCCACTACTTAATTGGAATTGCCCCTCCAGGCATCAGGCGCGACGTAGCTGCACACAGAGAAAGGTATAAGGCATCTACCTCCGATAAGCATCCCCTACATAATCATCATCCTCCTACTCCAAGACTGAAGTCCAGGGAAAGTTTCTTGAAGACAACAGTTAACATTGGCCAACGGATAAATTCCCGGTTATCTGTGTGAAAGATGAGATCTGAACACCATTGGATGACACCATCGGAACATCTAGCTGCTGGTTTCACTGAAGAATGGCCAGTGTGTAAAACTCTGAACAGGCTCAGAACAGGGGTTGCAAGGTCAAAAGACAACTTGAGGAAATGAGGTTATTCCACATCATCAACCCTCTGCAAATGAGGGGCTCAACAAACTACGGACCACCTATACCAGTGCAGATTTTGCCCTGCAAGATGCACCATCGGTGATCTGATGTCCGCAAGATCTGAAGCCATAAAAATTGCCAAATACTGGGCTAAAGTTGCTTAGACTGTCATCTTTGTTTTGTTTACCTACTTCATTTAACATTAGTTAATGTAATATTACTTTCAAATTCAAATAGTAATTGTGTTATTCTTATTATGTATGTATGTTAAACAGTCTGATGCTTTTGACTCTAGTAAATAAATAAATTTAGAGACCGCTATCCCATAAGGGGTTAAAGTGGTAGTTCTTCTTCCTGCAGGTTAATATGGAAATCTTGATCTTCCCTTGCACACATACATTCTGTTTTCCAGTGACCTTCCAAGAGTACCTTGGCCAAATTCAATACGATCCGGGGACAGACGCTACAGGAGTTCCCTTGTCAGCAAACTTGCCTGGCCCGCTATCTGCAAGAGGACTAGTATTTACACAGTAACCGGAGATGCAACCTCACTGAAAATAAGATTGAAATGTTACATGTTATCTGTTTCTACAGTGTTCAGGATGCGTAATTTTAACGTTGTGTTCTGGGACTGGTATTGGGCAACATGATAAGCTAACATGAATTAAGCTTGTATTCTTATACAAGGTCATTATCTATGTGCGCCCCGATAAACACGGCAAGCTAAGCCGGCTGTTACTAGTGCAGATCGCGGGTGCGCGTACCCAGTTCAGTCGGTGGAGGCCGCGCACTTTCACACTTTTACCAAACATGTTCAATTGTGTACTTACAGTGCTCATAGCCGATGCTGAAAATGTCCTCCCTCTCTTGTAACACACACCTGACATCTTCTGATGGAAGAATGTCTGTCAACTCTTTTATTATTTACGGAGCCTGTTTCCTTGAATCGGTTAGCGAGCCACCTAATTGTACTGGCATTAGGCACAAATCTTCCAGGAAACTTGATTCGAAATTTTAGTTTTTTTTATAAATGTATTTAATAATTATTAGATACAACCTTGAAAGGTCATTTTACTCTAATATTTTAACAATTTCAAATAATATTAACAAAACCATCAATAACAGGTAACAATTGGCAGTGATGGCAGCAAGGGATAAATCTCGAGAAAGACTCAGGGAATGATTGGGGTAGTGGGTGATTAGGAGGGTGACGGGGTAGGAATTGAGGATAAAAGGGATCTTCTAATGTTATGTTTGAATGTTCTATAGGGAGAGAATATGTCAATATTTGGAAGGGAGTTGCTAAGGGTAGGTAGACGGTGTAAAATAGAGCGCTTCTGTATTTCAAGACGTGGGCGAGGTAGGCCTATGTGGTGTAAATGTTTCCGACGTGTTGAACTGGAGGGAACATGGAGTGGGAAGTAGCTTAAGAGCATGTTACATTTTGTGTAACCATTCATAATTTTATGTAAGAAACACAGGTCAGTAAATTGTAGACGGCTTCTCAGGTCGAGTACATTGAACAGATTTAGAATTTCGGATTTGGCAAAGTGCCTTTGAAGGATTGCGAGCTTTTACTCTTGATATGAAGAAATTAAAGACACTGTTCAATTTAGAAATATTGGTATAAACTAATAATTATAATAACGTATGGCCTCGGGTGCCGGGTGCAAGCTTTGTAATTTGACACCCAGGGGGTAGCTTGAATGTCGAATTTCGTTGTTCCTTGAATCACTATGAAAGTCAAGGAGCTTAGATATCTAAGCTCCTTGAACACTATAGCACTTTCTAGTAGAGAAATGAGGATTTTTGTGTTGGCGGAAACTCCCGAGATTAATTTTGCCATTATGAACACGGCCTACTGAATTCAAATGGGTGCTTTAACATGCCAACATCGTATGACATGTGTGTCGTATTTTTGCCGTCTTTCAAAAATCACTTACCACGGCCAGAATCGAACCTGCGATCTTGGGGTAAGTAGTCCGACACGCTATCCACTCACCCACCATGACAAGCTGAAATATTGGTTATAGCCGAAGTAGACCAAATTGGAGAAGAGAAATCTAGGATAGGGAGAACATATGTGGTGAAGTATTATTTAAGTGCAGTGAGGTCTTTAATTTCTGTGAATCTGTATAGAATGCCGAGACTGCACAATGCGCGAGATTTGATATGGTCAATGTGGGGAGAGAATGTCAGTTTATCATCGTGAATAAAACCTAAATCTCTTACCTGATTAAACGTATCCAATTTATTTCCACATATTTTATAGTCCGCTTGATTTCCAGATTTCAGTAGTGAGAAAGACACTTTGAAGCACTTTTTGGGATTTGGAGATAATCTCCATTTGTTGAACCAATCAGTACATGTATTCACTGCTTCCTGGAGCTCAGCGTGATCGACAGAACTAGAAATTTTTCTGAATATCTTGAGGTCATCAGCGTACAGAAGAAGGGAACACGGAGAAATTTGCACGCATGTGTTTATATCGTCCATACACTGAACCCGAGCGGGTCATGCTGACTGATATCGAACGTGGATCTCAGAGACTGTGATCTCAGTATAAAGGTTCCACCAGGGAACGAACCCGAGGTCTGTTGAGGGAGTTTCATTGTAAAAACCCCCAGAGAAAATTATATACTTAATCACTGGTGTGATTTCAGTTGATAATGATATTATTTATTAAAATAATGGAGGGAAATTGAGCGGACTACAGCATTATTGGACTACTTGGAGTAGGCTATGCTGGACTTGGAGCACAGTAGTGCAGAGTTTGACGTTTTACTAATAGGCCCAGAATAGTAGGAGGAGACTCTTGGAGCCGTGTCAATCTTGCTGACCTAGTTAAGTCGTCTGGAAGAGGTTGGGGGGTTGAATAATGACCCAGTTTTTCCCCGACTGAGAATAGGACGAAGAAGAGTGGGGAGAGATCCCAAGGAAAATCATTGATTACTCGTGATTGGAGTAACGCAATGACACACAGGTGAATCTTTAGCCAGGAGGCTAATTTTAGAGCCTTTAATCTGCGAAATTGACGCATATTTAATGGAGTGCGGAAGGACATAAGACTATGGATGTTCGCGGCTGGGTTTGACGATGTCGCCAGGGATTCCCACAGAAACAGCGTCCCCACGCTATGGAAAAAGGAATTAATATTAATTAATTGGCCGAGCGATCCTTCAGCACGCAGATAGTTCTGGGATCAGTGAAGAAAAAGGAACCCGATGAGCATGGTTTCGAGACCAGAATCATGCTGGGAGAGGAGTCGAGATAGCGCGGGAAATTTTAGCTCTACTTTTTGTGTGAAACCAATATAAGGGAGTCGACCCTTGGCAGAGGACAGTCAGAACACAGTTGTCAAGCAGTTTTTGAGGCGGAACGTATGTCGGTCCGGCTCAGGAAAGGACGCTCAAACAAAGACTTGTACATTTGAGTGAACCATTATATTCACCGCACATCGTAATGCACCAAGTGAGAAGATAATAATGTATAGTCAGGAATTAATAAGAAGTACGGTAATCAACGAACTTTATTGTGTGAAATGTGTATTGCCGAAGGCAAGGAAGGAGGCCCGGACTTCGATTGGGGAAGCCGTGCAGTAAAACTTTTAGAAAGTTTTTATTAATGACAGTCGTGCTGCAGGTGTATTCAGCAGTACGAACAATGGTTTGTGTTCACTTAGGAAGCACCATGTGAGATAAGTTGCAGAACTATTGAAAATAATAATCTGTGTAAGGTTATGTACAATGTTAAGCGCAGTGTGGAATATATTGACTGATCATACATGTCTTATTACGCTGGAATGCGCTGGGAGAAACTTTACGAAGCATTTGGTAATGTCTTAAGAATACCAAATAGTAACGCTCAGGACGGAAATTAGCATATTTATGCAAAGCAGGACATTTACCGTAGGATTATCGATAGACTGTTGGTGAATTCCGGGGGCAGTTGAACCAGACTTTCAATCAGGAGTTGGTAGGAGCACGGAAGATGCCGTCGACACCTGCAATTTTGATATCTTTGCTAGGGAATTTCAACCAATGAAAAGTGTAAAAAGTGACGGGTGTTATGTATAAATCATATGTGAAATATCTTTTAAATTAATGGTTTAATAAGTGTCATAAAGTGTCATGTGTTTTGGAAGCAATAGCTTCTTTATAGAAATGCAAAGTGTCGTGTGGTTAGTGGAAGATATGTATCATAAAATGTGTGTATTCAAGATGCAAATGTCGCACTAAATCTGCATATGGCAGGCGACCCGGAAGGATGTGAGTGGTTGGAGCCACCATGATGAGCCGATATATGTCAGTACCCCACAAATTATGTTGATGTAGAAGTATAGGCCACTGCATGTAATGTGATTTCAGAGTTATAAAGATGCCAGTAAGAATCAGGATTAGGAGATAGACCCTCCAGGTTTAATCATTATTGTGTTGATTTTAATAGAGTTGAGATGTTATTTTGCATCAGTGAGTGGATTAATCGTTACCACTATTAATTATAAATGGCAAATCAGTTATGTAAACGTAACGTTACGAACACGGTTGTTCGGTTTTTAAGATGATTAAGTTGTGTCGGATTTTGGTAATTTATGTCAGTGAGAATAATAATAATAATAATGAATAATAAAAGGTATGAATGAATGCATTAGGTAAATGTTGTAAGCAAGGAATATTTACGCTATGGGAAGACTTATCGATCTAAGCAGTAAGATTATACAGTAAGATTACATTAAGGGATTAAGGAAAGAGTTTTATATCAGAATATATTGTATTAATGGGAATGTAATTATGCCAGGAAATGGAAGGGCTTTCTAGTGAATTGAATTTGCAGCTTGAGTAAAAGCTTATAGATTAATTGATAGATTTCTCTTAATAATTATAGGACGAAAGTCATAACATTAGGTTAGGAACCAGGTGGTCTATTCGACGTATGAAATCTCGTATGCCGTGGGCATACTGGGAGATATGCTTGTGCCAGAGTGTATTTAGTGATTGGTCCCTAACTCTGATGATGGATATGGAATGTTCCGGGTTCGAATTCCGTGATAGGTGAGAGGAAAACGATGGACATCTCTGCACTCTATCTGATCGCCCGAGAACTTATTATTGAGTGATTCGGCTCGTTGAAGCGAATCTTAGGACGGCAGCATGTGTGGCTGACCGCAGCATTTATTTAAGATACCGGTTACCTACTAGACCAATGTTTTATGAACCTCGTGCCTTCATGTTGAAATGGGCCTATTTGGTGCCAATTATTATATCCTCAGGGTAGGAATAAATGTTAAAGCTCATCCAGCACCTATTTGCATAATATTCAGTTTAAATCCATTGGGATATGTGTGTCACTGGGACCACAGTATTTGTCTTGTAGAATCTTATACTGCCTGGGGAGAAAGCCTTGAGACAGGAAACGAGGGTCGAGGTAATGTTGGAACCTCACTCCACTCCTATTGTATACAGGCCGCTCGGAGGAGGGTCTGGGACGGTCAAGAGAACCATGAAAGAAGGTTTAAAAAGGGCAGATTTTAGACCCTGTTAATGACAGGAGATGAAATATTGTTATATTGAGTAATGAAGTCATGTGGTTTAAGAACACATTGATAATTATAGATCACCCTGATGGTTCATGATTTTAGCAATCTAACGAATGGTTAGACGTTGCATTCGTACTGTCACTGACAACTTTTTCAGAAGTTGGTTACTTGACGCCTCAGGCTACGCGCGCAAGGGTAGTTTAATAGTACCATCCGACACAGCAATAACTTAACGTTTTTAAGATGAAATCACAACGGCATGCGGTGGAACTATATAAATAGAGGAAGTGTAGGGGTAGCTTACATAATTATGGAGTTGCACGTAGACTGCTATGCAACACCAGAATAGGCTAATGCATGTAAAGCATTTGGTGGGAAGAGAAAGATCATACACACACGGTACACATAATTGTCAAATTAAGACGAGGTTTAAGGAATAAGTAATATTGTGAAATTAATGAAGTCACATTGGATGACAGTAGAATTAAGGTACAGTTTGTTTCTGAAATTGTATGTGCATCAGCGCACTAGAGTATATTGTGAAGTTGATATAAGGGTAAAGGTTTGAGTTATGATATGATTTTATTATGATTATATTTTGTTAATATTAGTGGATTGTGGAAGTAATTTTTTTTGCTTTTGTTTTATGGATGTGGGGATTGTTTTGTTTGTTTGAAGCCATGATTTTATTACTGAATTAAAGTTTTAGAATAGAGTTGTGCCTTATCATTGTAGAGTTGATACCTTTTAGCCTCAAATCCAAAATATGCAACTGCTCAATGGGGGAACGGTACACGCCCGGGTCCTGACGCTAGCTGGAGGCGGAAGCATATTTTCCATCGAGATTACTCACATGGGTACAATACAGCACGAAGAGAAGGGGTCCCAGGATACTGCCCGAGTTACTCCTGATAAGACTGGGAGCCAGGACGATACAGGCCCTGGAAGCACTACCCGTTGTTGCCTATTGGACAGGAAGCTTTATATTGGGGATATGAAGGATCCATGTACAGTACGTTGTATCGTGAAGCAAGCTTGTGGAGGAGAAGGAAATGGTTCACGGCATCAAATGCTTTGGTCAGGTCAACGTAGATTACATCTAGCTGAGATTTTTGATCTATTGCAGAAATTATGTGATGGTTTTCCAGGGACGAAGCCATGTTGTTCTTCTGAGAGGTGTGGTTTGGTGAAAGTGAGGAGACGGCAATGTATTATTCTTTCGAAGACTGAAGAGAGTATAGGGACGATAGATATAGGTCTGTATGAGGAAATTTCTTGCTTGCTGCCTGATTTAAAACAGGTGTGACATCAGCTCTTTTCCATGAGTCAGGAAAAGTGCCGGAAGTCATGCACCAGTTAAGTATTATGGAGAAGGGGATGCTGAGAGATGCAGAGGTGTTTTTCAGGAATATAGGGCTTATGTCTGATGGTCCGGTAGATCGGTTTGCGGGCAGAATTTTCAAAACATTTTGGATTTCATTGGAGGCCGTTGAAATTTGAGACAGTGAATCAGAACAGACGCTAGTAAGTTGAGGGGGCCTGGGGATTGGTACGGGAACTGAATAGGTTGAGTGAAAATATTCAATGAAATGTGTGGACCTCAATTCGAATGGGATTTTTTCATTATGGAGGCTTAGGTTAGGTGGAATTCTAGAAGTCTTTCTACGGGATGATATAAGTGTCCAGAACTTCTTCGGGTTATTCTTGAGATTTCCTGTTGTGGAAGAAATGTAGCGGTTGTAATCTTCTGTCATATGAACTCTTGAAATTTTCCGTAGGTGAATAAATACATTGCGTGTATGAGGAATAGGAACTGATTTCCACAGTGACCTTGCTCGAGTTTTGTTTTGGAGAAGAAGTTTGGTGTTTTGACTTAGCCAGTTCGGGTATTTGTTGGATTTGGGTACGGAGAAAGGAACGTGTTGTTTAATGGCCGAGTAGAGTAAATTCTCAAACAAGGCCACTGCGCTATTTACGTCTCTCTCAGCTGTTAGAAGGCACCAGGGTAGAGCTGATAAATCTTGATTGACAGCTTGCCAGTCGACCTTTCTCAAAAGAGGGAAAGATTTCTTATCGGCGGTTGAGCTGTTTTTATGTCTGCTGGCTGGGACGGGGAGGGTGGCATCTATTGAACTGTGATCGGTGTTCAGGATATTTCTTCCAACGGTCACGGTGGCATTACGCAGGGTTGAAAATATGAGGTCCAGTGTTTCGGATTTCCTTGTTGGGTGTAGATTGAACTGTTTCAGATGTAAACCGTTTATAAAATTTGATAAGATGAAAGTATCCAATGGGGGAGAATGTATGGTACCATTGTTTATTGATGTCCATGAGATATGAGAGTTAAAATCACCTAGTAACACTATTTCATTTTCTTGGTTGAGGGCAAGAACAGTCAAGTTGAAACATTCTTCTACGGTGTCAATTTTGCTGGTAGGTGGGCGGTAGAAGCAACCTACGAGTAAATTCTTCCTTTCTGGGATATTAATCTCAACCCATATTATTTCACATGAAATTTCTAAGTCAGGCCGATGTTTTGCCTTCATTTTTTATGAACTGCGATTGCAACTCCACCACCCCTTGATGACCTATCGCGCCGAAACACATTGAATTCATATGAAAAAGGAAGTTCCCCACATGATACGAAGTCTGACAACCATGTTTATGACAGGCAGAGGATATCAAATTGATTAATTTCTGTTACATTTGCTAAACAGTCGGTTAGTTTATTTTTGATGCTCTGTGCGTTCTGATAGTAGAGGGGTTCTGGGTTTAAATGAATGTCACCTGATAGTAGTAGTAGTATCAAGTAAACTGCACTGGAGGAAGCACGGTAACGTTGTACTGGTCCACGAGTTGTGGTGGGAACATGGCGGAGCACTGGGAGGTTACAAGCTGCCGCGGTCGAGAAAGTAAGGTGTCTCTCCGCACAGTACCACTGAATTTCTTGATCACACTACACATCACTACAGTCGGAAATGTTTTCAGACACAGTTGCACACCATATGACACACTTGAACTAGCAAAATACCACTAAAACACAGTAATATGTCAGAGCTACTGAAATACGAGCTCTGACACTTGCCGCTATCTTGTTCCGTTTTTTTTCTGAACAAGATTTTCTGCTTTTAATATACGAATTACGGATATACACAAGTTCGTGCAACGTGAATTGGTGTCTAGGCATGACCAACAATCACAGTAATCATAGTACTCACTAAACGTGCAACACTACCGTCTACGCTTTGCAGATACACGTCCATCTGAATAACAAAACACGTGTGAAATAACGATACGAGTCAGCGGAGCACGCAAACCACCGTCTGAACCGCGTACGCACGCACGCGATCTCCACCAGTCACAGCCGGCTTAGCTTGCCGTGTTTATCGGGGCGCACAAAGATAATGACCCTGTATAAGGGGCAGTCAAATAAAAACGAGACAGACGATATAACGAGCATGGCGCGGACGGTGGTAACGCAGGTGTATAGTAGTGCCCTCTATTGGGAATCCCATACATATCCTCCATACAGTCCCGATCTCTCTCCATGTGACTTCCATATCTTTGGAGCCCTGAAGAAAGACATTCGTGGCCGTCGATTTGCTTCGGATACAGAGGTGCACGCCTGGGTACAATCATAGTTCCGGAGGCAATCACAAACATATTTCCAAGAAGGCATTGACCGTCTTGTCACACAGTGGGGGTGAATGTATTAACTCGTTTTCATTTGACTGCCCCTTATATACCAGTATGTTAATTAGTAATTGTTGCTTTAAGGGACAGAACAGTGAGGTCATATGCCACTCTAAACAAAGATAATATTATACAAATTGGGATAATTTGAAAAATTTAGAGGTGAATGCCCAAATTGGAAAAAACTGCCTAAAATTAAGTATTATGAAAATAATAATGATAATATTAAACAAAAACTACAGACAACAAAAATTCAAAATTCCAAACAGTACGATTTCTTGAAGAAAATAATATCCTTGTATGAAAATCCACAGCCTGATTCCAGTCATCCAACCGGGTCAGGGAATGGAATTAACGAAGCCCCCCATCTAGCGGCGAGTATATGAACTGTGCCGGCTGAAGAAGCCTGTCGTACTCTCCTGGGGAAATGATTAAATGAATGACAGATGAAATGAAATGACAGTGGTGAGTGTTGCTGGAATTAAATTTGTGACAGGGAAAACCGGAGTACCTGGAGAAAAGCCAGTCTGTCTCCGCTTTGTCCAGCACAAATCTCAAATGGAGTGACCAGGATTTGAACCACGGACCCAGTGCTGAGAGGCCGGCGTGCTGCCGCCTGAGCCACGGAGGCTCCAAGTTACCTTATATAAGATTATAAATTAGTTTTGGCAATTTTTGTATGAATATTTCCATTTAAATTTGTACTTTTTTGTGCACCATTTTTGAGTAGATTAAAGCAAGTTTTTGAATCTATCTAACCTAACTTTTTCACCTAAAATTTCTAGTTCTAGTTATGATTTTGCACAGGGTTCAAATAAAAATGGGGGATATAGAGTTGCAGTCTCTCTTTCAGAATTATTACTATTTACTGCAACCGTCTTATAGAGTTCTACACTTTAGTATTCACGTCTCGGGACGCGTTGGGATTAAATGCTGGAGGGGAGAGAACAATAGACCGTTCCCTATATCGTTAGTAAACAATGACGATCCATTTAAGCGGGTGCTCGTGCTGTCGGAACTCTGCTACTGTTGTGGTAGCTGGATACCATCCCTGCACATGTGCACGTTTTATATTTAGCGGAACGTTTTAGCGGCGACGAGTTGAGTAAATGGAAGGAAACACACTAGACCCTCCCTCACTGTTCCTGTGCTCTTCTACAAATGTATGTCCCGTAATGATTATTTCACTTAAAGGTTGAACCGGTACCACAAAGGATAGGCGTGCGCGTTAAATCGCCCAGAGATCAGAGGTTCGAAACCCGGTGATGATAGCGGTCAACCTGACTGTGGTTTACCCCAGGTTTTTCCACACTCCCTCCAGGAAAATCCCGGGATATTAGCTTATTTGAAATCCCCAGGCAGGACCACATCCTCATCATCAGCAACACACACTAGCGCAGGTACCACAGAAACACAGATTAAAGGGTAGGTCTAAAAGTATTCATTGAGTGTTGTTTAGGTTTATTTTTCCTTGAAAATTTCCTCACACGTTTCACATTTTCATGTTCTACTTTCCTGGTTAAAAGTAGAAAAACTAAGACATGGGGTTTATACACGTGAGCGTTCTCGGATGGGTTCACTAGTTTACATTAACAGACTAATTTTGGTGTTTAAAATTATTCAAGAAAAGGTTAAATAAGAACTTATTAAAGAGGGCTTTAAAAGTAAAGAAAAATAAATGTTATGCTGAGGATCTCACGGTAGAAATGAGGTATGAGCGAAAATACCTTCTCCACCATCACATTCTATTTCTCTTCTTCTTCTTCTTCTTCTTCTTCTCCTACTTCTCCTTCTCGAACAAGAAATTCCAAATCGAGTAGGTTCTCAGACGCTTTATGGTTCGATAGTAAGGACATACAAGGACTCACAAATGAATTATACATAATTAATCATCTTTTGATCAATGCAGTATTTATGCTTAAGGGACACTAGGGCTGAGTTTTTAGGCAAAAATGACAAAATAACTGTTTTTTGTCTTTCCCATATATATATCTTATGGACCCCTGTGGATAATTTCAGTAAAACAGTTTTCATGCACCGCCATTTCTAAAGGCTCAGCGACATTTTTAAATCTCCTCTGCGTAAAAAGAAGATGGAAGGCAAATCATAGAAAGTAGGCTATACTTTTAAAACTAGAAATCCCAGAAAGTCGTAGGTTAACTCAAACGAAAGGTCTAAATGCTCTTTATCTCTACAACAGAACATTGTATTTTTCACATTTTTTCCACAAAAGTTTCATTGGGTGAGCCAAATTGGTTAATATAGCATGCGATTTTATAAAAATGCTTTTATCTCCAAACAACGTTTTTAGGTAATCAAAATGCTCCATGTGCATGAGGTATTCACCAATTATACTAAAAAGAATCACTGGATATTCAGAAACACATGTGCTGCAAGATACATTGCAATATCTCCAGCCACTTTGTAAATTACAGACCAAAAAAATAAAAAACTATGAAAATTTCTCAAAATTCATAAAACATGATGGCACATAAAGAAAAAAATAATCTGACAGCATACACGTATCACTTTCCTGAAATGTCTCAATGTTATAATATTTAGAATAGTTTTATGTATATGTAATGAAAATATCAACCGTTTTACACAATTGCTAATGCGCATGGAGCATTTTGATCACACGGTATATTTTAATAATATAATTATTAAACAAGATGTTCAGTAAAGAACATATAGCCTACTTTCTCCTAAATGTATGAGTATAGTTATAACTCGTTGTTATTATCAAAGAGTATAATAGAACTATTCTTTGTTGAAGACCTTAGAAACGATTTACCTCTACCAAACGCCACGACCTAGATAAAAACTGCTACCATCATTGAAGAAAGAAAGAAAGAAAGAAAGATAAGAAGTATATCAAGAATGTTATGGATCTGGAGACATAATCGACCGGACTGGCGGCGTGGCTCAGCGGTAACGTTCTCGCTTGCTGGGCCCTAGGTTGCAGGTTCGTATCCTGGCGCAGTCAGCTGGCATTTGAGGGTGCACAAATGCGAGGGAGCCGTGTCAGTACATTTACTGGCACGTTAAAGATCCCCTTCGGGCCAAAATTCCGGCACCCCGGCGTCTCTAAAAGCAGCAGTAGTTAAAAGGGATGTAAAACCAATAACATTATTATTATTATTATTACGACCTGCCGTGGGCAACATCCAACTTTGAGTTGAGGCATGTCTTTACACGTCTGGTTGTGCATGGCTTTCACAACCCTAATTGAATTAACAAATCTTTCCATGACCCTACAGAGACGTGTGTATACAAACTATGTGGATATTTTCGATAATATAATCCTAACAGAGCGAGTGCATTCTAGCGGCCAGAATAAGAAACTTTTCAATAAAATCTGGAAGTTACCTTTTTGGCAGCTAGATGTCTCGAGTAAATCTGCTGGCGAATTATGTTTTAATTAAATATATATTTTACACCATAATGTGGACAATATAACGCTTAATAACATTCTCAAGTAACGCAAAATAGGCTGTTACAAACCCTTTAAAATAAAAAGTTAAAATGTATCGTAGTATCAACTTGTCATTCTTCAAATTCGATGCGCATAGAATGATAATGGTATAGTAATCAATGGATCCCCACATAGACTAGTCGGGACATCTAGTGGTGAAATATCGAACAATATAATCCTAACAGAGCGAGTGCATTCTAGCGGCCAGAAGAAGAAACTTTTCAATAAAATCTGGAAGTTACCTTTTTGGCAGCTAGATGTCTCGAGTAAATCTGCTGGCGAATTATGTTTTAATTAAATATATATTTTACACCATAATTTGCACAATATAACGCTTAATTTTAAAACATCTGAGTCATTACAAAACAATAAACATATAACATTTCAAGCAAAAAATCTAGCTCTGATCGGGTTTGAACCATAGGCATCTGAGCGACAGGCTATCGCTCTACCACTGAGCTAATTGTGTCAACGAATATCGTTCTATTTAAAATGACTTACATAGAACTTGTTAGCAAATAATGATTTATACTAAACGATTTCATCACTGGAGTATATTATTTATATATAAAGCATTTCATACAAAGTTTATTTATTTTTTATCAGTACGCTATATTGCATTCAATACTCAAATTAGTGAAATATAAGTCAGGCACAAGATATCCGCTGCCATCTTGTCTTATTACTGAATCAGTTCAGCTTTTTAAAATCACGTCTGCACTATAGTATTACAAAATTAACTTTTAATTTCGAACGTGCCTCTTCCTTTAGAACAGTTAAAACGATTCTCGGCTCGATAATCGGAACTGGTGGGTCCCATGATATGGATTATAAAGTTTGCATAATTCGCACGGCCGCCATCCTGAAATGGTATGGCGGACGACCTTGTAGTTTGGTCACAAGACGCATCCTATACGAAGGTATGTTGTCACCAAATTTGGTAGAGATCGGATGATTTGGTTAGTCGTTATTTGATTTTACGTTTTGAACGTTTGAGTGGCCGCCATTCAGTTTTAGTAAAGATGGCGGCGATATAAAACATGACACTGAGGTGTCCTTTGCTAGTGCTACCTTTGTACCAAATTTCGTTCAATTCGCATTCACCGTGTTCGAATTGATAGGGGGGGACAGACATTCAGAGTACACACACTCACACACACACAGACACACACACACACACAGACTCACACACACACATACACACACACACACACAGACTCACACACACACATACACACACACAGACAGACACACTTTTTTCGCCCTGTGTTGATCTCATAAGTCTACTTTCATTTTTTGCAAAAATCGAAAGTAGGCTAAAAATCCATTACATTTCATCCAATGGTTTTCAAATTTGGTATGTGACTTAGTGTTAGTATTCTAAGTATGCAGTTTAAATTTCAACTCATTCTGATAAAAAATGTGGAAGTTGAAAAACTCAGCCCTCGTGTCCCTTAAGTTTAACGGCACAGGCTGGAGCAAAATGTGTCTTTCAACCAGTGGTTCAGTCTTATTCACGGTTGTGATTATATGGAAACTACAGAGGTATGGGTGATGCTGAATAATGACATGCTGTGAAAGATTCAACTCATACAAGGATTAGTATTACTGTACTGACTCAGCTAGGAGAGCAATTGCAAACTACCTCACATTATTATGGCTATGATATCGATTATCTCACACTTGGTGCTATCCCCTTCAATCACAGTAGTGTTGTAAGCAATTTAAATATAAAAATAAAAGGTCCGTTAATGAAATTTCACACACGCATGCTTGGAACCACATACCAGTTGAATTTATACAATATAGTCCAGTTTAATCTCATAGAGCAGGCTTGCAATATGATCCCAACATTTCAATTTACTTGTATGACTGCGGAATTAAAAGAGTTTGACCAAGCATGTAAGCGAAATGTCAGAACCTGTCTAATGCACATGCAACGTTACGTCACATCACAAGGTATTAGTGAACACCGGCCAACTCAAAAGTGCAGCCTGGAATTTAGAAATTATAATGGAGGGGTTTGCCTGAAATAACAAGGCAGGTTTGTTTATCTTCATTATTGTTATGTCCACGTATTTAACATCATTGTAAGCGCACTGGCCTTGTTATTTGACATGGAGGTTCAATATACTGTGCCCATTTGGAGCAGGCACAAGGAATCGAATCCTGTACTATTCAAGAAAGGAATATATAAGCTGCGTTCAAAAAGTAACGAGCCGGAGGCTGCAATGCGTAAACCGGTGAGGACATCGGCTAATCGTGGCGTGTGTAACGAGGTGTGTTTCCGACCAGAGCGTGGAAGGTCACAGCCCGTCGCTAGAGGGCACGCGTGTACGTCACGTGTCGATACAAAACGAGCTGCAGCATGCATCAATCGTCCAACCAAGACCAAGACAGTAGGCCATTCGACATGCTTCCTAGTGTGGTTGAAGACTGTGGGGCACCCATTGGGCACACACTTTGAGCAAGTGCAGTCGTTCCTTCATGATGGTGTGCACAATTCCGACGCTCAATCCGACCACGGTGGCTATGGCGTTCACTGTCACTCGGCGGTCCTGGGTAATGAATGCATCAATCAGCTGTACGATGTCATCGGTAAAGCAGGGGGGTGCCCCAGACCGGGCATCATCGGCTAACGACTCCCGTCCTTCCCTGAAGCGCTTGTGCCACGCCTTGGCCCTTGCAAGGGACATGCAGTGTTCGCCGTACACTTGTGACATTCGGCGATGAATGTCCGTTCCCCCTACTCCTTTCGCTGTCAGAAACCGAACAACACCTCTTTGCTCTTCGTTTGACCCATCCATGTCACTGTTTGCAATGCGACTGGCAGCGTTGGACGAGTGATGCTTTGTATCGTCACGTGACGTGCACGCATGCCCTCTAGCGACGGGCTGTGACCTTCCACGCTCGGGTCGGAACCACACCTCGTTACACACGCCACGATTAGCTGATGTCGTCACCGGTTTGCGCATTACAGCTTCCGGCTCGTTACTTTTTGAACGCACCTTATAATATTATGGGAGGCTTATCAATAAGATTTATACATATTGAGACATAACGCTGTTTGGAGTGCAAGAAGCAGGAGATGATTCAGAAGCTGACGATATCTCGCGCGTGCGTGGATGAGATCACTCCCAGTGACTCACAGCACGCAAGAAGTATAGGGTCTTTTTACGATAACACACAGTGCTCATATGAACAGGGGAACCCCAAATTAAAGCTTACCAGCGAGAGGCGTTGTTTTAAATGTTGTGAAATAACCTGGATTTAAAGTTTAAAGGAAAATTAAAACATAGGAATACACCATAGTTATGGATTGTTGGAAAGAGGATTTTTAGCCTACTTTCGATTTTTGCAAAAAATGAAAGTAGACTTATGAGATCAACACAGGGCGAAAAAAGTGTGTCTGTCTCTGTGTGTGTATGTGTGTGTGTGAGTCTGTGTGTGTGTGTGTCTGTGTGTCTGTGTGTGTGTGTGTGAGTGTGTGTACTCTGAATGTCTGTCCCCCCCTATCAATTCGAACACGGTGAATGCGAATTGAACGAAATTTGGTACAAAGGTAGCACTAGCAAAGGACACCTCAGTGTCATGTTTTATATCGCCGCCATCTTTACTAAAACTGAATGGCGGCCACTCAAACGTTCAAAACGTAAAATCAATTAACGACTAACCAAATCATCCGATCTCTACCAAATTTGGTAACAACATACCTTCGTATAGGATGCGTCTTGTGACCAAACTACAAGGTCGTCCGCCATACCATTTCAGGATGGCGGCCGTGCGAATTATGCAAACTTTATAATCCATATCATGGGACCCACCAGTTCCGATTATCGAGCCGAGAATCGTTTTAACTGTTCTAAAGGAAGAGGCACGTTCGAAATTAAAAGTTTATTTTGTAATACTATAGTGCAGACGTGATTTTAAAAAGCTGAGCTGATTTAGTAATAAGACAAGATGGCAGCGGATATCTTGTGCCTGACTTATATTTCACTAATTTGAGTATTGCATGCAATATAGCGTACTGATATAAAATAAATAAACTTTGTATGAAATGCTTTATATATAAATAATATACTCCAGTGATGAAATCGTTTAGTATAAATCACTATTTGCTAACAAGTTCTATGTAAGTCATTTTATATAGAACGATATTCGTTGACACAATTAGCTCAGTGGTAGAGCGTTAGCCTATCGCTCAAATGCCTATGGTTCAAACCCGATCAGAGCTAGTTTTTTTGCTTGAAATTTTATATGTTTATTGTTTTGTAATGACTCAGATGTTTTAAAATTAAGCGTTATATTGTGCATATTATGGTGTAAAATATATATTTAATTAAAACATAATTCGCCAGCAGATTTACTCGAGACATCTAGCTGCCAAAAAGGTAACTGCACGCCGACCAGATTTTATTGAAAAGTTTCTTCTTCTGGCCGCTAGGATGCACTCGCTCTGTTAGGATTATATTGTTAGATATTTCACCACTAGATATCACGACTAGTCTACGTGGGGCTCCATTGATTACTATACCATTTGCATTCTATGCGCATCGAATTTGAAGAATGACAAGATGATACTACGATACATTTTTACTTTCTATTTTAAAGGGTTTGTAACAGCCTATTGTGCGTTATTTGAAAATGTTAATTGAAGTAAAGAACAAAACGATTTCACATAGTATCTGAACTCTATCGTTGGTGCTAGTTCAGGATATTAATTAATACTTCTATTTCAGCCAAATAGCAATCGAAAATATCCACATAGTTGGTATACACACGTCTCTGTAGGGTCATGGAAAGATTTGTTAATTCAATTAGGGTTGTGAAAGTCATACGCAGCCAGACGTGTAAAGACATGCCTCAACTCAAAGTTGGATGTTGCCCGCGTCAGGCCGATTATGTAATAATAATAATAATAATAATAATAATAATAATAATAATAATAATAATAATAATGTTATTGGTTTTACGTCCCTTTTAACTACTGTTGCCTTTAGAGACGCCGGGGTGCCAGAATTTTGTCCCGAAGGGGATCTTTAACGTGCCAGTAAATCTACTAACACGGCTCCCTCGCATTTGTGCACCCTCAAATGCCAGCTGACTGCGCCAGGATACGAACCTGAAACATACTGTCCAGCAAGCGAGAACGTTGCCGCTGAGCCACGCCGCCAGTCCTGTCGATTATGTCTCCAGATCCTTAACATTCTTTAGATACTTCTTATCTTTCTTTCTTCAATGATGGTAGCAGTTTTTATCTAGGTTGTGGCGTTTGGTAGTGGTAAATCGTTTCTAAGGTCTTCAACAAAGAATACATTTAGGAGAAAGTAGGCTATATGTTCTTTACTGAACATCTTGTTGAAGATATAAAACTTTCTAATATTTAAGCAGCTAAAAAGTGATGAGACAAGCATTACGTCACTGATTACGGGCGTACTAATTCCGCGCAGAGTTACCAGTGATGAAGACCGCCCACGCATAACACAAGTAATTTGGAAATTTTTATAGAGGAATTGAACGATCGATTTCAAAATTATGAAGGATTTTCGAAACTTAGGAGATCTGGAGGCCCCAAGAGTAATTTTTCCAACTCGCTGCGAGTATTACTTCAAACGTTAGGTTTCAAGAGGACAAGTCGGACTACATTTTTATCGAATTGAATAAATAGCCCATGAGCCAGAGAAGAAGTATTCAGTCATTCGTGAACAGAGGACGGTTACGCTGTTTCAACAGACGCTCGAAGACCCAAGTGGAGTCACCACGCAAGTACGATAGTCAAAACTTTGCCCGTGCTTGGGGAAGTTTGTGATAAGCGTCGGTCAAAGGGACATTAGTTCAAAGTATAGTTACGTTTCGAAAGTAGTAGTAACAATTCGAAGTCAGATTAGATCTTCAGAACATAATGTTCTGAGAATCCCAGTGGGGATTCCAAGTGAAAAACCGTTATTCTTGGGACTAGAGTTGAGGACCACATATTACGAAGTCACTAGTTGAGTCTAGGGAACTTGTAAAAAGTAGAACCAGTTGAGAGAACGTTATAGCAGCGACAGGGAAATAGTATCGCACCAACGAAGTGAGTTCCGCGCCGATCGAACCCAGGACAGAGACTTTGAGGATAGAACTTTCCAAGGTGAATAGAGAACCGACGGAGGTAGTAGTTCAGAGACTTTCATTCGTCATGAGAGGTCTAGGACAGGGGTAGATTTACCAGAAACCTGCATTTCCCGCACGAGACGAATAAAGAAATTGTAAAACGTATGAATAGAAGAGACTATAACCACGTGGTTTAGAAAGTGGAAAGAAGCATTATTGCATGCTCGAGTGATTTCATTTTTGTAAATAATCTTATAGTGTTTTGAAGTGTTAATATAAGTGTATAATCATATTTTGATGAATCACAATACCCAAAGTAATAGAAAGCTAAGTGAAATGAAAATGTGTATTGAAGATATAAGTTGTAAAGTGAATATGATTGTGAAAAGAGTGAACATGTATTACGGGTTAACGATGAGAAGTTAATTTACCATAATGGTGGACCGAAGGTTCCACAGTCATTGGAGAAGACCACCGAATTATGTAAGTACTTACATGTCATGAATTTTGGTGGAGGGTCGTGCATTTTGAATGATTGTGCGTCACCATAACGCAAGGAAATTTTGAATATGTGTTACATGTTTACGTGTATAATAACAATGAGTTGAATAAAATGTTGGCAGGACATAACGTGAATTTGAACTTGAATTGTTCAAGATGGAAAAGGGTAGGATTATTTGATGAATAAATAATTTATATATATAAAAATGATTTGCTGTTCGTTAGTCTCGCTAAAACTCGAGAACGGCAGGACTGATTTGGCTAATTTTGGTCTTGAATTATTTGTGGAAGTCCAGAGAAGGTTTAAAAGGTGAATAAATATGAAAGTTGTAGCGCACGAGTAGATTCAAGAAATGAGTGACGGCACGCGAATCGCTTAAACAAAGTCCGGTATGCGTTCATATACCATTCATCCGATTGCTATGAAACTTTGGTTGTATTGTTGTGCACACTCCAGGAAAGGTTTCTGACTTAGTAAACCCTTTTTACAATAGGTAGCGCACGAGTAGATTCAACAAATGAGCGACGACGGCCGAAGCGTTTCAACGATGTCCTGTATGCGTTCACATACCATTCGTCCGATAGCGATGGAACTTGGGTGAAAGGTTGTGTACACTACAGGCAAGGTTTCTGGCTTAGTAAATCCAAGTTATAATAGGTAGCGCACGAGTAAATTCAACAAATGAGCGACGACGAGCGAAGCATTTCATCTAAGTCCCGTATGCGTTCATATAAGTTAATATTCGTCTGATAGTTATGAAACTTGGGTGAGATGTTGTGTACACTTCATGGAAGGTTTCTCGCTTAGTAAATCCACTTAACAATAGGTAGCGCACGAGTAGATTCAACAAATGTGCGACGACGGGCGAAGCGTTTCAACCAAGTCCTGTATGCGTTCACATACCATTCGTCCGATAGCGATGAAACTTGGGTGAGAGGTTGTGTACACTACAGGCAAGGTGTCTGGCTTAGTAAATCCATATTATAATAGGTAGCGCACGAGTAGATTCAACAAATGAGCTACGACGAGCGAAGCGTTTCAACAAAGTCCCGTATGCCTTCATATACTATTCGTCTGATAGTGATGAAACTGGGCTGAGATGTTGTGTACACCTCAGGGAAGGTTTCTGGTTAGTAAATCGACTTAACAATAGGTAGCGCACGATTAGATTCAACAAATCAGCGATGACGGGCGAAGCGTTTCAAAAAAGTCCTGTAAGCGTTCACATACCATTCGTCCGATAGCGATGAAACTTGGGTGAGAGGTTGTGAACACTACGGGCAAGGTTTCTCTCTTAGTAAATCCATATTATAATAGGTAGCGCACGAGTAGATTCAACAAATGAGCGACGACGAGCGAAGCGTTTTAACAAAGTCCCGTATGCGTTCATATACTATTCGTCTGATAGTGATAAAACTTGGGTGAGATGTTGTGTACAAGGTAAACTGTGTTGTGTACACTTCAGGGAAGGTGTCGGCTTAGTAAATCCACTTAACAATAGGTAGCGCACGAGTAGTTTCAACAAATGAGCGACGACGGGCGAAGCGTTTCCACAAAGTCCTGTATGCGTTCATATACTATTCGTCTGATTGCGACTAAACTTGGGTGAGTTGTTGTGTACACTCCAGGGAAAATTTCAGGCTTAGTTAATCAATTTTACAATAGGTAGCGCTCAAGTAGATTCAACATATGAGCGAAGGCACGCGAAGCGTTTCAACAAAGTCCCGTATGCGTTCATATACCATTTGTCCGAAAGCGATGAAACTTGGGTGAGATGTTGTGTACACTTCAGGGAAGGTTTCTGGCTTAGTACATCCAATTTACAATAGGTATCGCACAAGTAGATTCAACAAATGAGTAACGGCGTGCGTATCGTTTAAAAGAAATCCGTTTGCGTTCATATACCATTCATGCGATTGCAATGAAATTTGGAGAAATGTTGTTTCCACTCCCGCAAAGATTTCTGATTTAGTAAATCCATTTTACAATTGGTAGCGCAGGATTAGATTTAATTAATGGGCGACAGCGCGTGAATCGTTTCAACCAAGTCCCGTATGCGTTCATATAACATTCATCCGATTATCATAAAACTTTGGGGAGTTGAGCACAGTCCTGCAAAGGTGTATGAATTAGTAAATCCGTTTTTCAATGGGTGGCGCACAAGTAGATTCAACAAATGAGTGTCGTCGCGCGAATCGTTTAAGCAAAAACCCGTATGCGTTCATATGCCATTCATACAATTACGATGAAACTTTCATGAGTTGTTGTGTACACGCCAGGGAAGGTTTTCACTTAGTAAATCATTTTTCAATAGGTAGCGTACGAGTATATTCAACAAATGGGTAACGGCGCTCGAATCGTTTCAACAAAGTCCCGTATGCGTTCATATACCATTCATTTCATTGCGATGAAAAGTTGGTGAGTTGTTGAGCACGCTCCCATGATATTTTTGGGATAGTAAATAAATTTTACAGTAGTTTAGAGGTGGTTAACGGAAAAAGAAGAACAATATTGGGAATACAAAAGCACTTCAACATACTAAGTTACAATGCCAACACTTTCTTTGATTGGCATTGCAACGCATGCCGGGTACAGCTAGTGATCAATAATAATTAATAATGATATGCCAAATTAAATTCATTCATATGAAGAAGTGCTGGAAGGAAGTTAACAGGCTTTCACGGAATGTTTTAAGAGAAATATAGTTTGATGCCGCTGATATTAGCGATACATAAAGTAGAGTCGGTGTGATTTTGCTAGGAATAAAATAAGGGAGGATCATTCTTGAGTGAAGTTGCCGCGGTATGTCTTATGGCGATTCGAATCGTCGGTTTTGGGACAAAAGGGGAGCAAAAGTTGTTGTATTTGCACAGAGGACTTAGTTGTGTACTGCTCTGGTTGCATGAAATGTATTCGCGCAAAGGACTGGGTTGTGTACCGGTCTGGTTGCATGAATTTAACAGGAAGGATTGTAGGTTCGTTCCACTTCCACAGGTATCGTCCTACAGCCCAGTGTGAGAGGTTTTGGACCCTTGGCTTTGGTTTTATATTATGCTGTATGTCGCATATTTATGTTGGTGCCCCGAAATTAAAGACCGCATAACACTCCGGGAAATGTGGATACTCATGAATCGATTACTTTACCTTAGTGTGCTAAATGATTGTCATTGAGCAAATGTATGAATAATTACAGTAGAATATAAATGCACTAAAACCTTCCAAATTGAAATTGACGTGTTACTTGAAATACCCAGCTAGAAAGAAGCAGACCACAATATTATCGCTGTTGAGGGCGAGACTAGGGTCATAAATTACGTGTGTCTAGCACACCACGTGAAAAAGGGCGCCGACCTTTGCTTGGCTTATTGAGGCCACTGGTAATTAAATTACAGAAGTTGTAAAGATTGTTTTGGCATTATTAATGAAAACATGGTTGATATAATCCATTTTTATGCGTTATAAATGTTATTTACTGCTAAAAATATTCATTAAAAAGCCATTTTTAGGAATGTTATTCCAGAATAAATATAAATTTCCTATGTGTGACTCATGAAATTACAGAAAGTTTCTTTAAGAGAAAATAGAGATGCATCGGGGAGATGCAAATCTCATTGATTGATTCAGAAGTGTTCGTAATTAAAGGAATGCACGACAACCCACAAGAAGTAGTACTTATCATGTTGTGTGAAAGAATGAACATTTGTGGATCTAAACCAATGATTAGTAAAACACATTTTAAAGACTCAGGGAAAGATGTCAATTAATGATTTGTAATTGATTAATGTGAATGTTAATGATCATCCAGGGAGTTACCCTAAAAGATTCTTGTTGAATATGGTAGAATCAGTAGATTTAGCAGAATTTATATTCTTGCATGTTATAGGGAAGTAAAAGTTGACCCGTTATATACTCAGTGGAGCCGAAATAACAGCGTCCATAGAACACTTTATGGGTAGTGATTGTTCCAAAATTTGATAATGGATCAAGTTTGTGTTTGATTTTGATTAATGTCATTTGATTTGGATCAATGTAAAAATTGTGTGGAGTGCTATTTTTATAATTAAATTTTGTTTTTGTGAATTTTTTATTTTTATTTTGAGTGTTGACCTGTGTTGCTAATGATTCCAATATATATGTGTCATATCGTGGGAAATGAACGTACATCACCGAATCGTTATGACCATATATTATTCCTACACAAGGGTGCAATACATCAATATGATGATGTTGGGGTTGATGGAGACGTTAGTCTTGAAGATGGTGATGGAGATGTTAATGTTGAAGATGTTGATGAAGATGGAGACGACGTTGAAGATGATCATGAAGGTGAAGATGACGTTGAATATTATGATGATAATGTTGACAAAGATGATGATGATATGCTGATGATGATTATCATGATGATGATGATAATAATGTTGACAAAGATGATGATGATGATATGCTGATGATGATTATCATGATGATGATGATAATAATGTTGACAAAGATGATGATGATGATATGCTGATGATGATTATGATGATGATGATAATGTTGATGTAGATGATGTTTTTGATGATGGTGATAATATTGATGAAGAAAATGACGTTGAAGATGATGATGAAGATGAAGTTAAATATGATGATTTTGATGATGATGATGATGACAATGTGACGAAGATGATGATATGTTGATGATGATCCAGAAACTATGTGGAACAACATGGGGCTCTAATGCTCCAACTCTTCGTTCTTCTGCAATTAGAATCGTTCTATCTGTAGCTGAATATTGTGCCCATGGGTGATTAAACAGCCCTTTCATAGGGAATATCGATGTTGAAATCAACAAGACCATGCGATTGATATCTGGTACCATTAAATGCAACCCTAGTCAATGGATTCCTGTCCTGAGCCCCATCTCCGCAGGTGTAATATCCTGGTCAAAACATACCATAAGGTATTTTAAAATCAGGATCTCCCTGTTCATGTTGATGTACTTGCAGCTTGTCTATCCAGACTTCGCTCAAGGCAGCTCCCTGAGAAGACAGCTACGAGACTTATCAATGAGAACATTGACATAATCCAGCATGATTGGAAGATTTTGCTCACAGGAGTGCCGAGACATGCCATCTGTCACTTCTAAATTACCTGGCTTTGATCTTCCTCGTCGGATATGGACAAAATTAAACCGGATCAGGACCAATTTTGGTGTTTGTGCGGACACTCTATTCAAGTGAAACAGGTTAACCTCTCCAAAGTGCGACTGTGGAGCCGATAGACAAACGGCGAAGCCCATCATTCAGGACTGTCCAATAAGAGCCTATGGTGGAAACATAATGGAATGTAACTCAGTGACTCTTGCATCAGTGGACTATAATTTGAATCATGTTATTAGAAAAACTAGCAACCCACCCCGGCTTCGCCCGGTATCTTTGATGGTTTACTCAGCGCAAGTTTAAAAGGCACACGGACGGCAGGTCACAGAGGCAATTCAGAAAAGTTGAGGTCAACAGAGAAACTCCAAACACATATAGCCTACTCTTCTCTGAAGTCATAACTCAACACGACTCGAGAGTTTGATGTTGGCCGATGGTGGGATGATAGGCTCGCTCCCTAGCTCGTAAACTCGCCCCGTAGCTAGTAATTAAAATTTCCACTGAATGAAGATTGTGGGAAGAAATTAAAACGTAAAAACACTTATAGTGGGCGTTGCATTACACATATAGATATGCTGTCGTGGACCATTTTCTAGAACTTTTCATGCTGAACAATTCTTACCCTCATTGTATATAGATATTTTTAACGGTTTACCCAGCGTAAGCTTAAATTGCGCACGGACGGCAGGTTTTTCTTGGACTAGATTCACTGAAATCGTTACTGCTCGGTTTCCTTTGGTCATAAATGAATGCATTTCTACAGAAACGTTCCACGAGAAATCCGTTATAGAATGGTGAAAACTGCATCAAAATCCATCCAGTGGTTCTCGAGATTACCCGTTACATCGAAGAATCGGGGACTTTGTCTTACACTATGAGATTAATTATGTAGCAGTATGGTAACGAATCACTTTCATACCAGTATAGGTTAACTTAAAGTAAAGGGATTGTCTGATCTTATAATAACATATTTGAGGAACAGTATGTTTAAACAACAAACTTTGGAAATAAATCAAATAAATTGAATTAGGAAGTGAGAAGGTCTTGCCATATAATCGTTCACAATGATTAATGTTATTGTATTAGGAGGGATGTTGCGGTGTTGCATACTTGCGTAGTTATTTAAATATCTTTTCTATGTGCTTCTTTCTGGACAATGACATGTGTGAGTGTTTTATGAATAATATATTTTTACTTGATGAAGGATTACAAATAGCTGATGCATTTAATAAATTTCATTTTAATGCTAATCACGTCTGTATTATGTTAGTTTGTTAGTCATTGTTGTTTTAAGAGGCGGAGCAGTGAGGTCATCTGCCCCAAGTATTATGTTACGAACCTCTAATAAGACAATAATAACTAATCAGAATTTAACAGACATATGGAGCAGAAATTTCCATATATATCTCTATACTACAGAAAGAGGCAATATTATATTTAGATAGTATTTCTGTTCGAGGAGATAACACTGTGCTGGTTTTATTTTCTATTTTCTTAAGAGCTCATTTACACGCCTGACGCTAATGGCAGTGAACGCTATCTCCGGACAATCCTCAACTCAATTATCTTGCACCAGGCAATGTCATGCAATGGAGTCATGCCAGATTAGTATTGCATATGTCATGGAGCATCCGTATTTGGCAATTTTAAAGTAAATGAAGTCCAGTAGTTGCTGATTATCCCGCAGTCACTGCAAAGAGAGGCTGCACCAAGTTTCAAGATATGTGATTTGAATGCCGGCACTGACAACGGCCATTCTGAGAGCGGTTTAACATGGATATGGTTTTGGGCTGAGAGTCTATCTGTGAGTAGCGTGGACAGGCAACATACATGGATATCCTATGGTTACCATGGCAACAAGAGTTAAGGGGATCCAGAACGTCCTATGTTTGCAATGTTAAATCATGCTACATAAAATGAATATTTTCTCAGAAAATTTTCAAGGTTTTCATTTGAAATGTTCACAGTTTGTATATGCATGCACTGGCTTTTTAGTGAAATGGCAGTTTTGATTAAATGTACCTGGTGTCTAATTGTTTCAAAAGGCCAAACATTTCAGTACTTTTCCCCCAGATATTAGGATCGTAATAGTACATTATGCAACAAGCCTATAATGGTAATTAAGACATACTCGTGTCTTAATTATTGGCATACGACTGTTTATGTTGGACGATAATTATAACTATTATATGTTCGAACATAAATATTCATAAATATCTGTCGAGATTTCGCCAGTTTTATGTAATGAACAGAGCGCATGGGACGCAGAGAATACCTTGTATTCGACCATGGCCTCCTCGAATTCCCTACTATGACTCTAGGCCACGCAGTGAAATTTAAAATAGGAGGCTGTGGAACTCAGTGCAGGTGCGATGCTATCCTCACCTAATTGGTCACACAACAGTTTCTTGAGCTCTGATTGGTGGGAGAAACTGTATCATAATGAAAACTTGTACTTTAATGAGCCTCATTATAGTACAGTTTCCTGACATATAATATTTACATTTTCCCATGGTCAAACATAAAACCATAAAGATGTTACCTAACACCAAAGTGCCATTTTTGCACATGTATACTGAAAAAAATGAAAATCCACAGCCTGCTTCCAGTCTCCGACCGGGTCAGGAATGGAATGAATGAAGCCCCCATCTAGCGGCGAGGATATGAACTGTGCCGGCTGCCGAGGCCTGACGCACTCCTCTGGGGTAATGATTAAATGAATGACGGATGAAATGAAATGATAGTGGAGAGTGTTGCTGGAGTAATCTGAAAGTTTCAAGTTCCTACATTCAACACAAACAGAGAAAATGTACCATAAGTTAAAATTAAAGCAACTTACGGGCCGATAACCTAGATGTTAGGCCCCTTAAAACAACAATTATCATCATATCATAAAGTAACTTACGGGAATTACATTTTAAGTTGGAACACAAATGCATAAATGCTATGTATGCCATTACAAAATGATTAATTAAAATACCTTCAGTTCGAATATTGTCAAAATTTAAACACAGATGAACAGTGAACTGAACACAGTTTCCAAAATCAAAATTTCAAAAATAAATGGAATTTTTCATCAAATATTGGATTCCGATTCCCCTTAATAAACTATGGTTATGCAATCTAGTTCAGTAGAGACGTCTATACTGTATGTTGCTATTAGAACATTTTAGTTACTCTTATTTTGTTGTTGTTGATTAATTTAGGGGCTTTGCGACATCGTGGTCACGTAGCTCCTTGTATTTGGGTGTTGTGGAATTTTTCTGATAACCTGTGTTTCTGCATTTCGGAAGGAGGCAGCCGTGGCCTTAATTTAGGAACCATCTAGCATTCGCCTGGAGTAGAAGTGGAAAACCACGGAAATCCACTTCCACGGCCACCTCCATCCTAATCCTCACCTGAATCACAAATACACACACTACGACAGACTTCACAATAACACTGGCTATCAGACAACCGCTACATGGGGCTAATTGATCATGATGCCCCAAACCCGCAAATAAAATAATAACTCTTGCTCAAAATGTAGCTTATACAATGGCTGGATTAAAATGTATCCTCGGGGAATAGCACAGAGCAAAGGATGTCCAGTAGAGTGGAGAATATTTCAATAAAAACACTGCTAGGACAGAATGGGGACAAGGTCTGGTGACGTCAGGGTTCACTTGTTTTGCTACTGCACGAGACTTTGTGTCTCCAGACTGCCCCAGACTGACCGCCGCCGCTCACAGCCTTGACTCGGTCCAGTCAAGTCCCACAGAGAGGAAAAACACAGGTAACGTTCGTCTTGCTGACGCTAGCTACATCCTTGTCCGAGACTAACAAGAACCCACAACAGGACCCTGTATCCCCTCTCATATCCATGGAGAAAAACACAGGTTACTTTCGTCTTGCTGGCGCTAGCTACCAGTGGCGAATTCTCCCATGCATCGCATATACCGGCGGTATACCACCAGTGATAAAAATATAAAATGTTTATCTCGACATTTTCTCGACTTGTATGTAGCAATGCAGACAGGAAAATCGAGCTTGTCATCATTCATATTCCGCCGATTGTTGTCAAGGAAACTGGCACTCGAATCCCGCTTAACTCGCTAATTTTCTTCTGGGATACACACTTTTAGCTGTGAGTGACTGTACTTTGGTATACCGCAAGTCTAGCCCGGTCGTTGAAAGGGCTCGACACTGGCCCGCGGGGCGGGGGAGGGAAAGAGTAGCCCAGCCACGTTCCGTATGGGGTATCGCGCTACACACTAGCGGTGAGTGTATTGCTGATTGGCTGATTTCAAACAGTACTTTCACCCTGCTCACAAGGGAAGGCCACGGTCGACTCTAGAAAGGTCGGAAGGTTCAACCTGACAACACTGTAGCTACGGCTATTGTCAGTCATACTTCGTCACGAGCGCCTGAATTGAAACAGCTGTTCGCTAGCAAGAGAGGCGACAAAAACTACGGAATTAATATTGGGCAAACATATTGTACATGTTTAGCAAAACATCTGTTGATTTTTATTTACACATAACCAGTGTTACAATCGGAAATAAATGAATAACGTGCATATGATCGTGAAAAGTTGTTATAAGAGCCAAGCAGCTGATATTAGGCATGAGTGACATGGAAATAATTTACCAACATAAAAGTGTTTAGCAAAATAAAGAAAATTATTTTGGTTTCTTTTCGTATTTTACTACTCTGAAGTATGGTAATAAAACAATTGGCGGTGTTATAATAATAATAATATGGAGTAAGTAGATGCAATTGAGGGTTATGTGATGCAAAAATGTAGGCTATCTCCCATAACATCTTCACACTGTAGGCCTATAATAAACCCTCGATTCCGCCGCACATGTATGTAGATAATTTACTACCATTATAGATATAGTCTGTTGCTGCTGGTATTCCATAACTGTATCAGATTACTTCTGTTTCCTTCCTAAAGTGCTGCAACTTTCTCTTCCCATAACCAAGTTTGCTGACATCAACAGCATCATTCCTTGCCTGTGAATAATTGTTTAGTAATACAGTGGCAATACCTGAAAGTATTTTTTCACTTAATTGACTAATTTATGCAATCTACGAACCATTTCGAAGGTTCCCTAATCCAGGCCTGGCGCAGATTTTCGTCACTTGGGAACCTAAACACTGGTGTGTAGCCTCACTTAGCCTACTTGGTTAATTTGCATTACAGTTGGGGATACAACATGTATCTGGCATTGTTACGGTGCCGAAACATTCGAGGAAAATCAAAGTTTAAAACATGAAGTACGATATGTGATAATTCCATGTGCCGTAGTCATTTAAAAATACCATATTTGCCAGATACAAAGCACACTCGTCAGTTGTTCTCGATTAGAGATTACAGTTTAAAAAAATAACTCATCTGGAAGGGTAGTATAAGCGCTACTATAAAGCATATAAACGTAAAAAGCGTATGCAACAAAATATAGAAGGAGATATCCCTATGCGATAAACAAGAATACCTGCCAGACTGAATGTTCCCTCGTGTTCCCGCCTGACAAGGGTATGACTGATCAAGACCAACTACAATCCTCAGACCTTAATGTAGAAAAAACATGGCGGCGATGGTTGCCCTACCAATAGCTAAGATCATGTCATCGGGCTTGTCACAGTTCGTGTAAATTATTATTTTTACTCACCTAAGAGCATGAAAGATATCACAAGACGAGACTAGGTTCCGAAGAAATTTGCATCAATAATTTAGACTTACCTGAATTAATTTATCTATGTAGTGCTGGCCTCGAATTATAGGTTTCTTCGTCTTCACCCAAGGGGCTGCTACAATAGTCTCACTGTTTCTGTGGTTAAATAAGAAGCTTTTTTGCGAGTTATCACGAATTGTATTTAAGTTCAGTAATCATAGATTAATATTATTAGCAAAAATCAAATAGATTCGGAAGTAGGAGAGAAGAAAGTACCCGGTTACTGAAGTGCTGTCCCAGCACATACAGAGTATTTGTGTACACAATCGGAAAGAGAATATTTGCCTGAAATAATCGAACCAACGCCAAGAAATACAATTCAATTAAGACCCCTCGTGGAATTGTCTAAAATCTCGGGTAAAACATCACACCGAATTAGTTGATTGAAATATGCAAAGAAGTCGTCGTGTGGATATCAGAATATAATTATGGAGAATACTACATACAAGGGATACTATAATATGTTACCATCTAACCAATTAAACATTCGCTGTTGCCGATTGGAATAGTTGTACGCTGGAAATAGTTGATTTAGTAAAGTACTATAGGTTGGAAAGCACCATCTCCCTCTTACGGAATTACCGCGGCACACCATCTCGCAATATAAGTACATAATTGGCAAGGTACTCACAACTCTTTATCTCACACATCATAATAAAAAATAACTTGCAAGCTGTAAGAATCACAAAAGTATGAATAATGACGGAATACAATGAGTTCACTGTTTGGCACAGGGGGAACATCTTCCTTAACCAACAAAACAGAAGTTCGCTGTATTATTTGGCATGTATACAAGACAGTGTAGAACATCTGCCAGACTGGTAAGGATTTACGGAGGCACATATTGCTGAGCGTTCAAGATAACGTCAACGGTTTGGTCTAGCCGTAGATGCTCATTGCGTTTTCCCTTTACGTACTTAAGTTCGACACTACTGAAGTGTACTAAGCTATTATTATATTGTCACTAACTAGCAAATCATTGCGGTGAATATTCTTGAGACACTTCTATTATGCTTTAGTCTTAGGTACTTCAACATCCGAAGTAAATGACACAATGTCATCGGTTGACTGGACAATCATCACACAAACGAACCAGTCCATATTAAGCGTATTATCTCATATTTACATACGATTGCAGTACATTAACGCGAACTGGACTTTACAGACATACAGAAGACACTAAAATTTACAGATGAGCGACAGTTTATCCCAACTTTCATCAAACGAAGCTAATCAAAGCTAAATAGTGTATCCCAGCAACGAATGTAAACAAACAATATGCCGGGGCTTCAGCATACGCCATTTTCACACTTTCGAGACCTGCATTAAGGTCTGAGTATTGTAGTTGGTCT
Source organism: Meconema thalassinum (assembly GCA_946902985.2). Taxonomy (NCBI): domain Eukaryota; kingdom Metazoa; phylum Arthropoda; class Insecta; order Orthoptera; family Tettigoniidae; genus Meconema; species Meconema thalassinum. Next base: position 209,117,744 of record OX336394.1, on the reverse strand, counting down.
TGGACTGATGAACATTTTGCCAAGTCTCAGCCTTCCGACCTGTCTAGAGTCGACCGTGGGGGAGGCACACCAGCGCAGCGCCTCATGCACTTCAGTTATGTTGTGAGTTCGTCTTGGCGTCAATTACTTCCCACTGAAATATTAACATGTTTAGATTAAGTGAAACACTGGAAGTGGATAGTACCGTTGTTGAAAGGATTTTATTCCATAGGATTTCCTCAGTAAGTTGAAATTAAAGCGATCTATTTCTTTGTGCAAGGAAATGAAGGCATTGGTTTCTGCCGAAATCAGGTAGAATTTTACACTTGGAATATTTGTTGCTTTGCAGTTGTTGATTCAATTAGGGGATTTGAAGCATCGTGGTCATGTAGCCCCGTGTACTTGGTTCAGGGGCGGATTTAAGGCAAGATCATGGGGGTAGGCGAACACACACTAGGGAATCTAGAGAGTATGGAATACCCTTAGCTTGGAGAGGGGTAGGGGAGGTCCGGGATAGGATAATTTTGCTAAAACTAGGCCCAAATTAGTGAGTAATAGGACATTTTTCTATTTATTTTTGATATTTTGGAGTAAAAATATATGTTACCGATCACGGTGGCCAAGAGCAGTAACGCGCTAGCTCGTATCTCGCTGGCATCGGGAGAGTGTGGGTTTGAATCCCACTTCAGCCGTCCGGAAAATGGTTGTCTTGGTTTCCTATTTTCACCACCAGGCAAGTGCCGTGACGGTTCCTTTCAACAGGTCCACGACCTACCGACTGCCCTCCAAAATCCCTTCCCTGGTCCTTCCTTAATTTGACCCAAGTTAGCGGTCACCTGTCATCATCCCCAGTTGTATCTGCTGACGAAGTGTATCCAGCTCCGAGACACCATCCTTGTGACAGTAGAGGAATGATCCCTCGCAGAGTCCGTTTTGTGAGCTGGGAAAAATTTGCGTGATATTAGCCATTTTAAGTCAAATATTTATTGTATTCCAAATTATTTTTGTTTTGGTAGTTCTACTATTTAACGTCATAGCCAACGCGTGGTTTAAAGCCATTTTTTAGAGAACTGTCAAAAATGTGTAGTATTCTTCCAAATATACATACATTTTCATTTGAGACGGTTTTACCTTTCAGCGTCCAGTCCAGTCTGCAAGCCTCTGTTTGCGAACAAGTCGCCTCTATGATCCCCTATTAGCAGTTAGCAATCCGGCTCCCTCTGCTTCTACATCTCTGACTTTGAAATCGTTCAACACTGAAACTAACCATCGCCTCATAGCTCTACCTCTGCTTCTGTTATCCTCTACAGCCGAACACTCAAAATAGTAGGTTATCGTAAAATGTGCATTTTGATACAGAGTATTTAAGTGTGAAAGAATTTGTCTAAAGCCACTGTTTTCGTCATGTTTTTAATGTATAACAGCAAGATGAATCGTTCACTCCTTAAATCCACCCCTGGCTTGGTGCGTGTGGAAACTGATGAGATATGTCGTTATGATGGCTGTACCGTTGCCAGGATTTTGGTAGGAGGCGGCTGTGGCCTTAAGATATGTACGAGTGAAAGTGGGAAACCACGAAAGACCATTTCTAGGATGTTTGGGGGTTGGAATCGAACCACCTGTTCTCATTTCTGCCTCTTGGGGGTTGAGTGAATCCAAACCCTCAGACTAGAATTACATTTCTTGGTAGAGCAGAGAATCGAACACGGACCTCCGCAGTAACAGCCCCAGAATACTAGCCACTACGCCACGAGGTGGACCTTTAGAAATCTAAGTGAATGGAACTTACTTTCAAGTAAAATTCTTCCTGGCAGACCAAGGTTGGGAAACAATATGTCAAGGTAGTTTACACTATATATATATATTTTTTTTTTAGCGTATGGCTTTTAGTGCCGGGAGTGTCCGAGGACATGTTCGGCTCGCCAGTTTTGTAGCTTCTTCGAGACGGACACCCAATGGGTGAGCTACATGTACCGTTGGGGAGGAAAGTTGGAATGTAAGGACGAGGAGTTGGAAGGTAGCGGCTGTGGCCTATAGTTAGGGACCAACCCCGGCATTTGCCTGGAAGGAAGATGGGAAACCACAGAAGACCATCTTCAAGGTTGCCGGCGGGGGGGTTCGAAACTCCTCGCCTCCCGGATGTTAGCGACTGCCAGCAGTCATGCCTTAACGACCACGGCTAACTCACCCGGTATTATTTTATTGATTGAGGCTGAATGTTCGCTTTCCAGAAGATATTTTCACTTTGAGATACTGGCTCTTCTTTAATTGCATTATTACATTGGTTATGAATGAATGCGCTTCTCATGTTTGGACATGTCTAATGATGAGACAATGTATAATTGAGATCCTTCGGAAATGGATCAATGTTTATTTGTTTTCGTAAAATTTAAGACCTGGTCAAGAACGGGGAGAGAGAGAAGGCAGCGTAAAGATGAAATGTACTCTGTACGTTGTCAAAATGAACTAGGAGGGCGAGGGGATTCGAAGGCCATTTACCTAGAAGCAGTTTCATGTAGGCCGTGTTCAGGCGTTAAACGAAGATTTTCTTAATGTATAAGGACATAGTCCTTGCAGAGGGAGGATGACGCACTGGCTTTACCCGGACGGTCGAGGTTCGAATTCCGGTGACAGTACGCTAAATATTTCACATGGAAGATCACGTGGCGTTAGGAAGGGAATCCGGCCTTATATCCCCGGCCAAAACAATTGGCTAGTGACCTCAATTTATTGGGATAACCTATCCAAAATTATAGCTATAAAGTGTATTTCTTATAAGTTATGTAAATGTTCTCCAACACAAAATAAAAAAAAAATCAACTTTGACAAGAGATTGAGGCATGTAGAAAAAGGAGGGGAGGGGGGATGTAGGGGGCAAATGGTGCGGTATACCAAGAACGGTGACCACCAGTCGCCACTGCTAGCTACATCCTTTTTGCGATTCTATCGAGGGTCCAAAACAGGACTCTGCGTACCTGTCATATCCAGGGAGAAAAACACAGGTAAGTTTCGTCTTCCTGACGCTAGCTACATCCTTGTCCGAGACTAACATTAACCCACAACAGGACCCTGTAACCCTCTCATATCCAGGGAGAAAAACACAGAAGTTTCGTCTTGCTGGCGCTAGCTACATCCTTTATCGAGACTAACATTAACCCACAACAGGACCCTGTCTCCCTCTCATATCCAGGGAGAAAAACACAGGTAACTTTCGTCTTGGTGGCGCTAGCTACATCCTTTTCCGATTCTATCGAGTGCCCACAACAGGACTCTACGTACCTGTCATATCCAGGGAGAAAATCACAGGTAAGTTTCGTCTTGCTGACGCTAGCTACATCCTTGTCCGAGACTAACAAGAACCCACAACAGGACCTGTATCCCTCTCATATCCAGGGGGAAAAACATAGGTAACTTTCTTCCTGCTGGCGCTAGCATCATCCTTGTCCAATACTAATAAGAGCCCACAACAGGGCTCAGCATCCCTGTCATATCCAGGGAGAAAAACACAGGTAACTTTCGCCTTGCTGGCGCTAGCTACATCCCTGTCCGACACTAACAAGAGTCCACAACAGGACTCAGCATCCCTGTCATATCCAGGGAGAAAAACCCAGGTAACTTTCGTCTTGCTGGCGCTAGCTACATCCCTGTCCGACACTAACAAGAGTCCACAACAGGACTCAGCATCCCTGTCATATCCAGGGAGAAAAACACAGGTAACTTTCGTCTTGCTGGCGCTAGCTACATCCCTGTCCGACACTAACAAGAGTCCACAGCAGGACTCAGCATCCCTGTCATATCCAGGGAGAAAAACACAGGTAACTTTCGTCTTGCTGGCGCTAGCTACATCCCTGTCCGACACTAACAAGAGTCCACAACAGGACTCAGCATCCCTGTCATATCCAGGGAGAAAAACACAGGTAACTTTCGTCTTGCTGACGCTTGTCCGAGACTAACAAGAGCCCACAACAGGGCCCTGTATCCCTGTCATATCCAGGGAGAATAAACCTACAGCAGTGGCTACGCTGGCTAAAGCGCAGCGTTAGGCCATGGGGCCAAGCTCTCTGTTGACTCGGTAGGCGCGTGGGTTTGAGCCCCACCGTCGGCTGTCCTTGAAATGGTTTTCCGTGGTTTCCCCATTTTCAACACCAGGCAAATGCTGGGACGGTACCTTCTGATAGGCCACGGCCGTTTCCTTCCACATCCTAGTCCAGTTTCATTCATCTTCATCTATTCCATCTCTCATCCCGACGCGCAGGTCGCCCACGGGCGTCGAATAGAAAGACCTGCATTTGGCCTCTGAGGAGACCACACGAAAAAAAAAAATCCATGGAGAAAAGCACAGGTAACTTGTCTCTTGGGGCTTACTATTATAGTAACTATCACAACCGTCCACTCACCACTTCACCACCTGATAAGGGTCCCCATAGCTACGAGGGCTGCTATTTTACAAGTTCCGATGGACTGTATAAAAATAACAGATTGACACACCAAACTGATTTTACTATCAAATGTTTGCTTGCTTTATTCTCATGTCTCAACATAATCGCAAAGACGATTGAAATATTTGTCGTATGGTTACACCAGCTTTACAATGCACTCGGCAAAACATTCTGCCGCCACTGAGGTGGGTACATCTGGACAGTCTCCTGAAGTTTTTCCTTTTTGGCGATGCGTTGCCACCCAACCATACCTTCAATTCTCGAAAAGGTGAAAATCATTCACGACCGCACTATGCCAACGTTACTATAGAATTTTTCAAAGAATTCGAGTGTGAAGCATTGGACCATCTGCCGTTTAGTCCAAACCAGCACTGAATGATTTTCACCTTTTTCAAGAATTGTAGGTATGGTTGGGCGGCAACGCCTCGCCAAAAAGGAAAAACTTCAGGAGACTCTCCAGACGTACTCACCTCAGTGGCGGCAGAATTTTTTGCCGATGGCATTGTAAAGCTGGTGTAACGATACGACAAATGTTTAAATCGTTTTGGCGATTATGTTGAGACATAAGAATAAAACAAGGAAACATTTAGTAGTAAAATCAGTTTGGTTTGTCAATCCGTTATTTTCAAACAGTCCATCGGAACTTGAGAAAAAAAAACAGCCCTTGTATACCACCTTGGCAGATCTATGGGATAAATTAAACTAACATCCTACCACCAATTGGCAGCCTAAAGCATGATCATGAACCATCTCCCCCCACCACACAAATTCAATACACCCTTGTACTCACAAATTCAACAGATGTGTCGAAGAGCCATGAGTGCTGTCAAAGCACTTCCCACCTAGTCTCACACAAAAATTTAAAAAACATTTTCACTAAATTATCAACTAACTTCCACCCAGTCATCTAACAACAGTACTAATGTGATTTAAAAAACAAGATGTTCAGTAAAGAACATATAGCCTACTTTCTCCTAAATGTATGAGTATAGTTATAACTCGTTGTTGTTATCAAAGAGTATAATAGAACTATTCTTTGTTGAAGACCTTAGAAACGATTTACCTCTACCAAACACCACAACCTAGATAAAAACTGCTACCAGCATTGAAGAAAGAAAGATAAGAAGTATATCAAGAATGTTATGGATCTGGAGACATAATCGACCGGACTGGCTGCGTGGCTCAGCGGTAACGTTCTCGCTTGCTGGGCCCTAGGTTGCAGGTTCGTATCCTGGCGCAGTCAGCTGGCATTTGAGGGTGCACAAATGCGAGGGAGCCGTGTCAGTACATTTACTGGCACGTTAAAGATCCCCTTCGGGCCAAAATTCCGGCACCCCGGTGTCTATAAAAGCAGCAGTAGTTAAAAGGGATGTAAAACCAATAACATTATTATTATTATTATAATTATTATTACATATACGACCTGCCGTGGGCAACAACGAACTTTGAGTTGAGGCATGTCTTTACACGTCTGGTTGTGCATGGCTTTCACAACCCTAATTGAATTAACAAATCTTTCCATGACCCTACAGAGACGTGTGTATACAAACTATGTGGATATTTTCGATTGCTATTTGCCTGAAATAAAAGTAGTAATTAATAACCTGAACTAACACTAACGGCTTGAATTCAGTTACTATGTGAAATCGTTTTGTTCTTTACTTCAAATAACATTTTCAAGTAACGCAAAATAGGCTGTTACAAACCCTTTAAAATAAAAAGTAAAAATGTATCGTAGTATCATCTTGTCATTCTTCAAATTCGATGCGCATAGAATGCCAATGGTATAGTAATCAATGGAGCCCCACGTAGACTAGTCGTGACATCTAGTGGTGAAATATCGAACAATATAATCCTAACAGAGCGAGTGCATTCTAGCGGCCAGAAGAAGAAACTTTTCAATAAAATCTGGAAGTTAATAAGTAGGTCGGCATGCAGTTACCTTTTTGGCAGCTAGATGTCTCGAGTAAATTTGCTGGCGAATTATGTTTTAATTAAATATATATTTTACACCATAATATGCACAATATAACGCTTAATTTTAAAACATCTGAGTCATTACAAAACAATAAACATATAACATTTCAAGCAAAAAACCTAGCTCTGATCGGGTTTGAACCATAGGCATTTGAGCGATAGGCTAACGCTCTACCACTGAGCTAATTGTGTCAACGAATATCGTTCTATATAAAATGACTTACATAGAACTTGTTAGCAAATAATGATTTATACTAAACGATTTCATCACTGGAGTATAATATTTATATATAAAGCATTTCATACAAAGTTTATTTATTTTGTATCAGTACGCTATATTGCATGCAATACTCAAATTAGTGAAATATAAGTCAGGCACAAGATATCCGCTGCCATCTTGTGTTATTACTGAATCGGCTCAGCTTTTTAAAATCACGTCTGCACTATAGTATTACAAAATAAACTTTTAATTTCGAACGTGCCTCTTCCTTTAGAACAGTTAAAACGATTCTCGGCTCGATAATCGGAACTGGTGGGTCTCATGATATGGATTATAAAGTTTGCATAATTCGCACGGCCGCCATCCTGAAATGGTATGGCGGACGACCTTGTAGTTTGGTCACAAGACGCATCCTATACGAAGGTATGTTGTTACCAAATTTGGTAGAGATCGGATGATTTGGTTAGTCGTTATTTGATTTTACGTTTTGAACGTTTGAGTGGCCGCCATTCAGTTTTAGTAAAGATGGCGGCGATATAAAACATGACACTGAGGTGTCCTTTGCTAGTGCTACCTTTGTACCAAATTTCGTTCAATTCGCATTCACCGTGTTCGAATTGATATGGGGGGACAGACATTCAGAGTACACACACTCACACACACAGACACACACACACACACAGACTCACACACACATACACACACACACACACACAGACTCACACACACACATACACACACACAGACAGACCCACTTTTTTCGCCCTGTGTTGATCTCATAAGTCTACTTTCATTTTTTGCAAAAATCGAAAGTAGGCTAACAAGATGTTCAGTAAATAACATATAGCCTACTTTCTCCTAAATGCATGGGTATTGTTATAACTCTTTACCCTTTTCAAGGAGTATGATTGAATGTTGGTCGTAGTAGCTTGTCGATATACAACGTTCTATAGGGATATTAAACATGAATATGAGGTACCCTTTGCTAGTGCTACCTCTGTAAAAAAAATTCATTCAATTCAGTTTCACCGTGTTTGAATTGATATGGGGAATGGATTTGCACACATACATGGCCGATATTTGCAAACTATTGGGCTGATGACCTTGTAGTCAGTCATAAGATGCTTTCCACAAAAAGGCATGTTGTTGCAAAATCTGGTAGAGATAAAATTATTAGGATGGTCGTAATTTGATTTAAGCTTTTAACATTTGGGTGGCCGTCATTCCGTTTCCGTCACGATGGCAGCGATAGAAAACATGACACTGAGGTGCCCTTTGCTAGTGCTACCTCTGTACCAAATTTCGTTCAATTCGGTTTCACCGTGTTTGAATTGATAGGGGGAATCGATTTGCACACATAATTGGCCTCCATCTGCAAACTATTGCGCTGATGATCTTCCAGTTTGGTCAGAGTATGCGTCCCACATAAAGATATGTTGTTGTAAAATTTGGTAGAGACTAGATTATTAGGTTGGTCGTAATTAAATTTTAGCTTTTAACATTTGGGTGGCCGCGAATACGTTTCCGTCAAATGGCGGTAATATAAAACATGACACTGAGGTGCCCTTTTCTAGTGCTACCTCTGTACCAAATTTCGTTCCCTTCGGTTTTACCGTGTTCGAATTGATGGGGGGAATCGACTTTCACACAAAGATGGCCGCCATCCGCAAAATATGTATGTTGTTGCAAAATTTGGTAGAGATCGGATGATTAGGTTAATCGTAATTTGATTTAAGCTTTGAACATTTGTGTGGCCGCCATTACGTTTCCGTCAAGATGGCGGCGATATAATACATGACACTGAGGTGCCCATTGCTAGTGCTACCTCTGTACCAAATTTCGTTCCTTTCGGTTGCACCATGTTCGAATTAATAGGGGGAATTGATTTTGACACAAAGATGGCCGCCAACCGCAAACTATTAGGCTAATGACTTATTAGATTGGTCAAAGGATGCAGCCTCTATAAAGATATTGCACCCGTTCATCCGAGGTATGCGATGACCCATCTGCCATTACATCGCATGCCTGGCTTCCCAGGCCAGAGTGGAGTTAAATGAACATGAAATAAAATAAGGAATGTGTCGGAAATTCAGTTGAAATATCACAAAAGCAGAGGGTAACACGAGATAAAGTATCTCTAGGGTCGTTACGGGCTTAAATTTAATCATAATAGCAAATAGAAATGGGCACCATCAACTGAAACCCTAGCAAACCACATCCTTACTGTTTAAGCCTTAATTGAGACAAAGGAAAGGATTGGGAAAACAACATCATCATCAGATCACAACTAAGATAAAACAAAATTCATTTAAACTTAATCAGTCAGACAGAAAAAGAAACACAAACCCTGCATAAGAGTATGGTCGAATGTAAACGTTATGTTGTTATAGTCCTCAAAAATCGAACCCTCTCTGTGCTATTTCAAATTATTTTTCATCCACATAAAAAATAAAGATTACTAAAGTTCGCTTGAGTTCTCAGGGCCACCGTAGCACTATGTCTTTGTGTCACTGACATTTCGTGATCCCTGAGACCAAACCTTTCGTTAATTTAACATCAGTAATGAGGATGTCAAGAAATATGAATCTGTCTAACACAAAATACCCTAAAAACACATATATTTAATTATTCACTCATTTCTATGGCTTAAATGGCACTAATTAATGTTGAAAATCCCAACAATTACTCCTTAAAATTTAACAATTAATTTATACACCATATTTACACTATTGCTGAACATTACGTGGTTGTGAATCAAAGAAAACTTCACTATTCATCGGTCATCACCATCATTATCATGTCAAAAAAATAAATGTTTCTCACATCAGTTCTCATCCCATTATTCGCTATATTCAAGTCAGAATAATTAATTAATTACCATCAGATCATTTAAATAAATATTATATTCATCAATTCATTAGATTATTCAATCATCCACACACTCTCATTTCATTATCTCATTTAAATTAAATTATCTCAAACCATCCATTTAAATTGTTCAATTCATTAATTTAAGTTGCAATTCATCAATTTATTTAAATCATATCTCTTATTTAAATGTATTTAAATTTATTATCATCAGCTCCTTTAATTAATTATCACCTTTTAATTCATTTATTCATCAGCTGTTTAATCACCTATTAATTTATTTAATTCAGTTAATTTATTCAACTATCAATTTATTTAATTTATCGAGTTTATTCAACTTTTAATTCATCGGGTCATCATTAATACGTTTAAACTTCAGATTATTGTTCCATAAATTATTATTATTATTATGAGAAAATCTTGGATTATCAAAATTATTTATTTATTTAATTTCCTAAAAATTGTTTAATATAGGTTATAGAACGTTGTCTTAAAATTTTATCAGTTCCAAGTTATACCTCATATTTAATTATCATGCCAAAATAATACGTTGCCTTCACAAAATCACGTTGGATCTCACTATCCAAAACTTCACCACTTAATCTCACATTGTCAAATATCACATTTGAATACCATAATTATTCCATATAACACCACAATTATTCAGCACACAGCATGAATCTGAAAAATGTGCTAGACTGGGTTCAACAACCTCATGTCTGCCTCAAAATTATCATTGGCAATATTGCAAACTTTCACTTGGCAACCTCAAAAACACCTATCAAAAATACTTCACATAATCACGTTGCATGATCCACAAAAATATATAACTGGCTTCAGATGATTAACGCACACAATCTACAAGAACTGTAATTAATCTTGTCATATCTAAACAACTTCTTAAACAATATAAAAATTACCTTAGTAATCGTAATCCTATTCAAGATCTGGTTTAATTCAGAGCATAAATTCTCGTAAGATCCTCAAGATTTACTTAAAAAAACACCAATGTGTTATATTACCTCACATCAAAAATATCTAATAATGATCTGCCTCAAAATAAATTCTGACAATAAATAACTCATCTTACAAGATTCAATTACATGAAATCCTTCTCAAAAGTATCAAATCACTCACAAAGAGTATCAAAAGTATTAACTGTTAAATGAATATACCCTCAAAATAGTATTGCAACAGACTATTGGATTGGCAAAACAAGAATTACAAAGTGTAACCCTGCTGACATTTATTTTTAATTTATTTAACAAAATTCAACTAATATGTGACTGGTAGTTTATTGTTTAATCCTCTTACGATCATAATTACACTCGGATGATGAAATAAGACCCTCGATTGGCAGGTAATGTGAGTACCACCACACAGTTACTCAAAGTAACAGGCCCCGTCTCGTAGACTAATGAATGAGTGTACATGATTTGACTCAACAAGACTCTATTTGTCACATAAAAGCGATATGCATTCACTTGAGTGAATAACATTTAATATCACCAAACAATCCAATAAAATAAAATAAAATCCCTGCTGATGAATTATACATACTCGCTAGTATGCAATGAACTGACGAAAAAATTTAATTATCCAATTGCAGATCACGAGTTCGAAACACTCGCTAAAATATCCATTATCAAGAAATACTATCCTCACAGAAAAATATAAAGACCAAAATCCTGTCTAATAAAGTCAACCAATGGTGAGAACGTTGGATAAATGTGCCTGCCATATCATATGGTAACACCATATTTTAGCAAATGGAGTGATAAAATATTTAGGACATGTCGAAAAATAATTGCAGTACTCCTACCAAAATTATATATACGAGTATGCCCAGTGTTCATGAAAAATCATATCAGTAATGCCATAACTCTTACAATACCTTCATATTCCAGATGTTAATAGAATTCAAAGATCGTCGGTAATCCAAGTGTTTGTCACAGATTTCTCGCTAGATCGACGAAAACGCTTTATCACTCTCTGAACTAACACCTGACTCCATCCAAGTGAATTTGATATCATATTTATCCTCTTCATTAGGAACCGAATCCATCGCTCTGAGCTGCCATCACGTCTCCGTGTCCGCCTAGCACGACATGATGAACTGAAGATTATCCATCATGAATATTGTCCAAAATCCTCCACAAAAGTTCAAAAACACAGAGTACCCCATACTCTCTTCGAATATGTCACGCCACTGTTCCATAAACTATTTGGTTGGCATTCGATAATAATGTTAGTCTTCACAGCGGCTGAATTGGACTGGTAGAAAAATAATGTAGCTTCAAAAGTGTACTGATTTGTCAGACACCCTGTATCTGTGTTCGTAATGAAGATATTTCATAACTGTTCATGACGCGCAACTATTATACTGTACGTGCCACTATTCAAAAAGTGCATACGCTTACATATTTTAACTTGCCAAAAGCAGTAATGTTGGAACTGCCCCATGGTCGCCTTAAATGTTTCGGTTCAAATGCATTATGAAATATGCTGTAATACTGCTGAAATAAATTCAAGTCCATCTGAATGTCCATAATAAAAGGTGTATAACTGTAACTGGACTGCACAATTGGACTGTTGAAATACAAGTCCTAACATCTCAAACTTGACAAACTGTCAGAGTAATGTTCAACTCGTTGACTATCGCATGGTAACAAAATGTCGCCCACAGTACGGCACGTTTCGCTTCCCTGTCCATGTGTAATATGAGGTTAAATACTGGCCTCATTATATGGCTTCGCTGTGCTGTTATACATTGAGAATGTAGCTTAAATAATGTTTCTCAATCCTAGTGTAATACTGCGTATTGCTTCGGTAAATTGTAAGCTTGAAAAAAAAGCATTGCTGTTCCACGTGAATACGACTGCGATGTTGAAATAACATGTGTCTAAATACCGGCTTCCTTGCTAAAGTTAACGGCTTGCATGACTTGCCCTACGGACGGCATGTGCTCCAAAACCGAACTCCTGATACTGCATTGCAGGCTTCACCTTGCGACTCACTCCTGCATGTAACTCTCCGTACTGCACTGCCTTTTAAACAGTTCTGTTATAGCACAACTTGATCCACTCAACTGGACACCTGGAATACTTCTCTTCGCTAGTGTCGCTGCAATCGGCCGTCTCGCCTTGGCCTGCCACGTGACTTCCTCCTTCCTTCCGCTGTCTGACGTCACAGATATAACCTCGACCACACTATCTTCAGCTATAAAGTCATAACATAACTTAAGGAGTTGTCTAACTTTCTTCAAGTTATTGTCAATAAGATTTCTTGATATTTCCTTCCCTTCTGAGGTCAGATAAGATTTTATTCCAAATTAATTTTTATAATCATCCAGTATTTCTCCCAAAATTCCTTATGTTTGAGGGGTAGTGGCTCTATCTCCCTCGGCCTCCTACGTCATTTCCTACCATTCTTCTGACTCGATCTGAGCGCTATCTTTTCTCCTTGCCCACAAATCTCAACTATGGCTCGATCACAACTGGCGTAGCCGATAGCCTCAACTAGGTATCGGGTACATCTCTCCCGTACATCATTTTTTTTATCAGTCTTGAGAAAAAAATACTCCCAGGCATTCTCTATACACAACATATTATGTACACGATAGCTATGAAACCATTCTCTTCCTAAGCGTAATGATACTTCCTAATGCTGGCTGCGTTGAAAGTTCCAACAACTTCATTCGTGTCGATTTCCCCCGGTGGACTATATCTTCTTCTTCACTTAAATCTTCATCTTTATCCTGGTATGTTTCGACTATGGAGATGGGTTCCCGATGACTAGCATGTTGATTCGGTGTTAATTTGTCTTTTTTTTTCTCTGCGCCACTCGTTCTAGCCCTATCGACATCTCGAATTAACTCTTCGGATGGTGCACTAGGTTGTCTATCCTCTCGCCTTGTTCTTCCGTACTCTTGACTTTCTTGTCGTCTTTCTTTCTGATCATTCCGATTATTATTTCCTTGGCTATTCGTTTGATTGGACTACTGTTTCTGATTGTGATTATATCTCCCTCGATATCGGTTATTGTATCCGTTCCGGTTCTGATATCTGGAATTTTGATTGTAGTTCCTGTATCTACCATCTCTTGGATCTCGTTCATACGGCCTTTCATATGATCCTTGATATCTGTCATTCCCACGGACGTTATGAATATTTCCTCTGTTCTCTTCGTTTCTTCTATTCCCCCAAGAATCTCTCCTATCTGTCTGTGCTGCAGTGTCGACAACTACCGCATTCACTTCTTGCGTGTTCCGATTTTCATTTCTCGAATTCCTAGGTGTCATCTGAGTGCTTGTGTAATCCAATCTGCGTAGGATATCATCGTAATGTTCAAGTGTATTCGCTCCCGATGCTATGAGTGATCTTTGGACTTCTACTGGCAACTACCTTGCTATTGCTTGTAACAGTTCGTCTTTTGGCAATTGAGGAATCAAAAATTGCAACTTAGCTAACTGAGATGTAGAATAATTTGCATAATGTGTTGGATGTGACGTAGAGTAAAGTTTTGAGTACATTTCCGCTCTCACGTTTAACTGATCTTCCGCACACCAGAACCGTCGTAAAACTGCTATGGCAAATTGTTCCAGGTTCGCAAAGTTGCTTCTAGACGCGCGAAACCACGTCAAAGCTGGCCCATCTAAGGCGCGTTCGACTGTCCTTAGTTCTCTTTCCTTAGCTACCCGATGTTCCGCCATGTAATCTCGGATATCTCTCAAAAATTCGACTGGTGTGACTCCTGTATTCCCAGAAAATTTTCATGGTTTATCATCAAGATTTCTGATGGTGGTCACCGGACCTGAGTATCGTTCATTCGTATTAGAAGTGTTTATAGTCTGATTAGAATTACTTTGAGGGGTTGAACTAGTCCTTTCAAAAGTATCGTTTTGTTGCATTTGACTATCCTCTCCTGCGCTCACCTCTTGACTATTCATATTACGACCTAACGGTGTTTGATTCATCGATACATCCCCCGGTGGTACGTCTTGACTTGAGAAATTATTTATTATTGACTCCAGTTTAGTCATTCTATCTTCCGTTCGCTTTTCCACTATCTTGACTTTGGTTTCCAAATTGTCTAATGAAATAACAGTCTGCATTCTGTTACTCTCTTCCAAATCGTTCTTCAATTTATCTATCTTATCTTCGCATGTTGTCTTAACTGATGCGACCTGTTCCTTCAATTGATCTATATCGGTCCTGAACTGAGCTGACTCTATTTTCATCGTTTCTTTATTCTCAGTGAATCTCGCATCCAAATTCGCCATACCTGCGATTAATTTCTCTTCCATCCCTGAACACTTTTCTTTTGCTTCGGCATCGACCTCACTAGACCGTTCTTCCACTATTGCACTGACTCTATTTTTAAACAATGCTGAGTTTTCATTAACTTTCTGATCTATGCCATCATCAATTTTCTTAATGTCCGCATGCAATTGGTTTTCTAAGGATTTCAAGTTAGAATTAACCTCTCCTAAGACTTCCTCTTTGACTGTCCCAATTACTGATTTCAAACTTTTAATTTCATTACCTAAATTTGTTTCTAAACCTTTAATCTTGGATTCGGAAGATACTTCGGTAGACCATTCTTGTATTTTGCCTACATCTGTTACTAAACCATCTATGTCGAATCGTAATTTCGATACATCTGATTTAATATCTTTCTGAATAGACATAACATATGTTCTCAGATTAAGAATATTTTCTTCACCTTTGTTTTCTAACTCTAGAATGTTTTTCCTTTACATGTGCAAATTTTTCTCTCCTTTCAATTCTACTGCCTTTATATCTGATTGTAAAGCCTTTAATATTTCATCATTTTTTAACGTTAATCTATTTTACAAACTCGTTAAATTATTTTTCAACTCTGTGTTACTTTCTTCACTACGAGCTTGTAATCTGGTTTCTAACAATTTAAAATTATCTTTTAAATTAGCGTCACTAGCTTTTAAATTAGTTTCATTACTAGCCTGCAATGACTTTAATTCATCTTTACTACTGGACTGCAATCTTTCTTCCAATGACTTTAAACTATCTTTCAAATTACCTTCATTACTGGCCTGTAAAGCTTTTACATTTTCTTCGCATCTAGCTTGTAACCTAGCTTCTGAATCATTTATCTGTTATTTGACTTCCGATTCCATTCTAGTAATATTTGCCACAATTCCGGACATACTACTCTGCAAATACTCTAATACTTTAGCCAAATCGTCCGCTGACATAACTATAATTTCCATCTAAACGTCTTAATTCAGAGACGTTTGATAGCAAAACATCACAATGTATCAATTCCTAACTACACTTGGGTATAAGAAAAATGACATATAATTAAACATGATATAACACTAATATGATTAACATGATCACTGTAATGGGCATACAAGTATATTGTCTGACCAAGTTCAATAAATTTTATAACACCATTAAATGAAATAGAGATCAATCTCCTCGTAACCTCAATCTGATGTGTTCCCATAGAATAAACAAAATCGAAGCCCCACGTACAGGAAAAGCCAATTCTTCCTCCTCTTCACCCGTTCATTCGAGGTATGCGATGACCCATCTGCCATTACATCGCATGCCTGGCTTCCCAGGCCAGAGTGGAGTTAAATGAACATGAAATAAAATAAGGAATGTGTCGGAAATTCAGTTGAAATATCACAAAAGCAGAGGGTAACACGAGATAAAGTATCTCTAGGGTCGTTACGGGCTTAAATTTAATCATAATAGCAAATAGAAATGGGCACCATCAACTGAAACCCTAGCAAACCACATCCTTACTGTTTAAGCCTTAATTGAGACAAAGGAAAGGATTGGGAAAACAACATCATCATCAGATCACAACTAAGATAAAACAAAATTCATTTAAACTTAATCAGTCAGACAGAAAAATAAACACAAACCCTGCAAAAGAGTAAGGTCGAATGTAAACGTTATGTTGTTATAGTCCTCAAAAATCGAACCCTCTCTGTGCTATTCCAAATTATTTTTCATCCACATAAAAAATAAAGATTACTAAAGTTCGCTTGAGTTCTCAGGGCCACCGTAGCACTATGTCTTTGCGTCACTGACATTTCGTGATCCCTGAGACCAAACCTTTCGTTAATTTAACATCAGTAATGAGGATGTCAAGAAATATGAATCTGTCTAACACAAAATACCCTAAAAACACATATATTTAATTATTCACTCATTTCTATGGCTTAAATGGCACTAATTAATGTTGAAAATCCCAACAATTACTCCTTAAAATTTAGCAATTAATTTATACACCATATTTACACTATTGCTGAACATTACGTGGTTGTGAATCAAAGAAAACTTCACTATTCATCGGTCATCACCATCATTATCATGTCAAAAAAATAAATGTTTCTCACATCAGTTCTCATCCCATTATTCGCTATATTCAAGTCAGAATAAATAATTAATTACCATCAGATCATTTAAATAAATATTATATTCATCAATTCATTAGATTATTCAATCATCCACACACTCTCATTTCATTATCTCATTTAAATTAAATTATCTCAAACCATCCATTTAAATTGTTCAATTCATTAATTTAAGTTGCAATTCATCAATTTATTTAAATCATATCTCTTATTTAAATTTATTTAAATGTATTTAAATTTACTGTCATCACCTCCTTTAATTAATTATCACCTTTTAATTCATTTATTCATCAGCTGTTTAATCACCTATTGAAATGAAAACCCACAGCCAGCTTCCAGTCTCCGATTGGCGGCGTCCAGCGGCGAGGATATGAACTGTGCCGGCTGCCGAGGCCTGACGCACTCCTCTGCAGCAATGATTAAATGAATAACAGATGAAATGAAATGATAGTGGAGAGTGTTGCTGGAATGAAATTTTGACAGGGAAAACCGGAGTACCCGGAGAAAAACCTGTCTGCCTCCGTTTTGTCCAGCACAGATCTCACATGGAGTGCCCGGGATTTGAACCACGGACCCAGCGGTGAGAGGCCGGCGTGCTGCCGCCTAAGCCACGGAGGCCTTTAATCACCTATTAATTTTTTTAATTCAGTTAATTTATTCAACTATCAATTTATTTAATTCATCCAGTTTATTCAACTTTTAATTCATCGGGTCAGATCATTAATATGTTTAAACTTCAGATTATTGTTCCATAAATTATTATTATTATTATGAGAAAATCTTGGATTATCAAAATTATTTATTTATTTAATTTCCAAAATATTGTTTAATATAGGTTACTAGCAAGACACGAGGTAACGCGTTAGCGCTCTCGGCCACCGTGGCCAGTGTTGCTTCCTATAGGCTACTTAAATAAATCGGTAAAATAGCATTTATACGACAGTGTTATTGTTGGGCGCAGTCATTCGTGCACCCTGTGTTCGGGCCTGGTGGACGCACGTTCTCGAATCTCACTGACTGACTGCGTGGCGCAGGGGCAACGTTCTCGCCTGCAGTGTCAAAAGTTGCAGGATCGTATCTTGGTGAAGTCAGTTGGCATTTGAGGCAGCGCAAATGCGAATGAGTCGTGTCAGTAGATTACTGGCACGTTAGAAATCCCCTTCGGGAAAAATTCCGGCACCCTGACATCTCTAAAAGCCGCAGTAGTTAAGAGGGACGTAAAACTATTATTATTATTTCCGATTATTCCCCTTCAGGAGAGCGTGAGAACTTGAGCCAATCACAGCTTCACTTCCTTTTCCTCTCTTCTTTTCTTCCCAAAACCTCTTCATTAGTTCACTGTGCTTTTTCTTCCTTTCCTCTGTCCATTTTTTCCCTGATGTATCTTTCCTTGAAACTTGTACAATTTTCGTGTTTCTGATTTTATTTCTAAATTGTTCTCTGTCCTTAATGTCGTCTTCAGAGATTTTAAGTAATTCCATGTCTTCATGTACTTCTTTAATCCAACTGGTCTTTAATTTACTTGCATTCACGGTATTGAAAATCTTCTTAGTGAGTCTGTTCTCATCCATCCTATATATGTGTCCATAGAACTGCAGACGTCTCTTCCTAAATTTATCTATAACTAGCTGAAGTACCCGTGCTTCGCTACGGGTCGTAAATAAATCAAAATGTGAAGGTGACAGTTAAAACAGGGGATAGGCGAGGTGCTGCGCAGAGGGAGATTAAGGATGGAACATTTTGTCCAACTACACCGCTCTGCCTTGACCGTGTTTTATAGCACACATTTAAGTTTTACTCGCTAACGGTTGGAGATACATTTCGGATAGAAAATGCAATTTTTAACCTCGTACATGCCATCAAAAGTTTGATATTTCTTAGCGTTCTCTTTTTATTTGAAATGGAAATATGAAAGTTTAAAACCAAAGGGTAGAGTGACGTCACTAAAATGGTCGCCATCTTTAAAAGTGCAAAGTATTGAAATCAAAAGTAACCTGTATGTTAACCAGGTAAATCTGCTACTTCCATGTAAAATTCATGTAAATCGGACCAGTGGTACTTGCGTGATTGAGTAATACACAGACACACACACACCATCTCAATTTTAGTCTCGCTTCGCTCGCGTCATAGTCGTGTCATATTGTTATTCAATGAAATGCAGGTTTAACCCCATTAACACCCCTTTAGAACCTGAATATCCAAAAATCCCTCCTTAGTAGATCTTTTCGACACACGACAAACATATCCTCAAAACATCACTCTTCTAACATTAATAGTTTTGGTTGGTCGATGAGAGCGAACATCCAAAAATCCTTCCTTAGTGGACGTTTTTCTTCCAGAATTTCACCCCTCCCCATAGGCCCCTTAAATTGGATTTTTGAAAAGACGGTCGAACACCTATTTATTTTATTTATTTATTTATTTATTTATTTATTTATTTATTTATTTTTAAGCTGATTGATTTCGTCCGAGTTTCAAACTCCTCGCCTATGTCGTTTAAGAGATACACGCTCCATTAAGAATCTTTCAACCCCCACTTTTCATCCCTTTCACCTCATAATATACACTATATCGAAAAACCATTAGACATGTGTCAGCTTATTTTTAATGATTAGTATATATGCCAAGTATCAATCCCCAAATGGAACCACTCGTGAGATATTGTTATTCAATGAAATGCACGTTTACCCCCTTAACACCTATTTAGAACCTGATTATTCAAAACTCTTACCTTAGTGGATGTTTTCGACATAAAACGAACATATCCCCAAAATTTCATGTTTCCAACTTCAATAATTTTGGCTGGGCGATGATGAGTGAGTGAGTCAGTCAGGACATTTTATTTCATTTATATATGATAATTTCACCCCTCCACATGAACCCCTTAAATTGGATTTATGAAACAAATGGTCGAACACCTATTTACTTATTTAAAGCTGATTTCCCCCTGAGTTTGATGAGTGAGTAAGTGAGTCAATCAGTTAGGACACTTTCTTTCCTGTTTTTTTCACCCCAGAATTTCACCCCTCTCCAAGGGCCCCTTAAATTGGATTTATGAAAAAACGGTCGAACACATATTTACTTGTATTTTAAGCTGTTTTATCCCGCCGAATTTCAAACTTCTCGCCTATGTCGTTTAAGAGATACAAGCTCCGTTAAGAATCCCTCAATCTCCAATTTTCACCCCTTTCACCTCATAATATACACGATATCGATAAACCTTTAGATATATGTCTGATTATTTTTAATGATTAGTTTATATACCGAATATCACATCCCCAAAGAAACAACTCATGAGATATCGTTATTCAATGAAATGCACGTTTACCCCCTTAACATCTCTTTAAAACCCGAATAAATAAAAATCATTCTTTAGTTGACGTTTTGACATACAGCGAACATATTCCCAAAATTTCATTTTTCCAACATTAATAGTTTTCGCTGGGCGCGATGAGTGAGTGAGTCAGACAGGACATTTTCTTTCAATTATTTTTACCAGAATTACACCCCTCCCCATGGGCCCCTTAAATTGGATTGATGAAAAAACGCTTGAACACCTATTAAGTTATTTTTTTAGCTGTCTGTTTCCCCTGAGTTTGATGAGTGAGTTAGTCAGTCAGTCAGGACACTTTCTCTCCTTTTCCCCCCCAGAATTTCACCCCACCCCATTGGACCTTTAAATTAATTTTTGAAAAAACGGTCGAACACCGATTTACTTAATTTTTTAGCTGATTTTTTTTCGCTGAGTTTCAAATTTCTCGCCTATGTCGTTTAAGAGATAGGCCTACACGCTCCGTTAGGAATCCTTCAACCCCCAATTTTCACCCCTTTCACCTCATAATAATACACCACATCGAAAAAACCTTAGACACATGTCTGCTTATTTTTAATGATTAGTTTATATGCCGAGTATCACATCCACAGATGAAACCACTCGTGAGATATTGTTATTCAATGAAATGCAGGTTTAACCCCCTTAAGACCCCTTTAGAGCCTGAATATCCAAAAATCCTCCCTTAGTGTACGGTTTTGAGATACAACGAACATATCCCCAGAATGCCATGGTTCCAACTTCAATATTTTTGACTGGGCGATCATGAGTGAATGAGTCAGGACATTTTCTTTCATTTTTTCCTTCAGAATTTCATCCCTCCCGATGAACCCCTTCAATATGATTGATCAAAAAAACTGTCGAACAGCTATTAACTTACTTTAAAGCAGTTCCCCCTCCCCCCTGAGTTTGATGAGTGAGTCAGTCAGTCAATCAGTTAGGACACTTTATTTCCTGTTTCCCCCCCTCCCCCCAGAATTTCACCCCTCCCCATGGGCCCCTTAAATTGGATTTATGAAAAAACGGTCAAACACATATTTACTTATTATTTTTTTTTTTGCTGATTTTTTCCGCTGAGTTTCAAACTCCTCGCCTATGTCGTTTAAGAGATACACGCTCCGTTAGGAATCTTTCAATTCTTACTTTTCACCCCTTTCACCTTATAATATACACCACATCGAAAACCCCTCAGAGACGTGTCTTCTTCCTTTTTAATGATGAGTTTATATGTCGTGTATCATATCCCCCAATGAAACCAATCGGGAGATATTGTTATTCAATGGAATGCAGGTTTAACCCCCTTAAGACCCCTTCAGAACCTGAATATCCGAAAATCCTCCCTTAGTAGACGGTTTTGACATACAATGAACATATCCCCAAACTGTCATGTTTCTAACTTCAATAATTTTGGCTGGGCGATGATGAGTGTGTGAGTGAGTGAGTGAGTCAGGCAGGACATTATCTTTCAATTTTCTTTTTTCAGAATTTCACCCCTCCCCATGAACCCCTTAAATTTGATTTAATAAAAAAAACTGTCGAACAGCTATTTACTTACTTTAAAGCAGTTTTCCCCCCTGAGTTTGATGAGTGAGTGAGTCAGTCAATCAGTTAGGACACTTTCTTTCTGTCCCCCCCCCCCCAGAATTTCACCCCTCCCCATGGGCCCCTTAAATTGGATTTATGAATAAACGGTCAAACACATATTTACGTATTTTGTATGCTGATTGTTTTCCGCTGAGTTTCAAACTCCTCACCTATGTCGTTTAAAAGATACACGCTCCGTTAGGAATCTTTCCATCCCCACTTTTCACCCCTTTCACCTCATAATATACACCACATCGAAAAACCCTCAGACTCGTGTCTTCTTATTTTTAATGATGAGTTTACGTGCCGAGTATCACATCCCCCAATGAAACCAATCGGGAGATATTGAAATTCAATGAAATGCAGGTCAACCCCCTTAACACCCCTTTAGAACCTGAATATCCAAAAATCCTATCTTAGGGGGCATTTGCGGCCCTTTGGGAAGCTGCATACCAAATTTCATTCCAATCCGTCGGTGGTTTCTGAGATTTCGTGATGAATGAATGAGTGAGTGGTATTTCACAAATATATATAGTAGATGATAGTGTCAAGTCTTTGTTATGCTAAACTCGGTTGACAGTGCTGTGTGAGTAGGTGAGTAACTAACGGGATTTCAAGTAAAGATCCTCTTTTTCTATACCGGTAGTGCAGAGCAGAACTGGCATCCAGTCGGCCGTGTCTCGACTTGAGCTATGTTGCCATGGAAACTATCTGGCTTGCCATTCCTTCATGAGTATATTTTATGATTTGATTAGCCTGTGCTTGAGTGCAAAAGGGCCGAAATCAGAAGAATGAGAAAGACTATCGAAAATTCATGTAGCCAGCGGTTCCTTCTGGATCCTAAACTATATGTATGCAAAATTTGGTTGAGATTGGTGGTACGGTGTAGATTTGTATACGGAACAGACCCACATACATACATACATACCCACATACAGACTTTCACTTTTATATATAAGATAGAACGTTGTCTTAAAATTTTATCAGTTCCAAGTTATACCTCATATTTAATTATCATGCCAAAATAATACGTTGCCTTCACAAAATCACGTTGGATCTCACTATCCAAAACTTCACCACTTAATCTCACATTGTCAAATATCACATTTGAATACCATAATTATTCCATATAACACCACAATTATTCAGCACACAGCATGAATCTGAAAAATGTGCTAGACTGGGTTCAACAACCTCATGTTTGCCTCAAAATTATCATTGGCAATATTGCAAACTTTCACTTGGCAACCTCAAAAACACCTATCAAAAATACTTCACATAATCACGTTGCATGATCCACAAAAATATATAACTGGCTTCAGATGATTAACGCACACAATCTACAAGAACTGTAATTAATCTTGTCATATCTAAACAACTTCTTAAACAATATGAAAATTACCTTAGTAATCGTAATCCAATTCAAGATCTGGTTTAATTCAGAGCATAAATTCTCGTAAGATCCTCAAGATTTACTTAAAAAAAACACCAATGTGTTATATTACCTCACATCAAAAATATCTAATAATGATCTGCCTCAAAATAAATTCTGACAATAAATAACTCATCTTACAAGATTCAATTACTTGAAATCCTTTTCAAAGGTATCAAATCACTCACAAAGAGTATCAAAAGTATTAATTGTTAAATGAATATACCCTCAAAATAGTATTGCAACAAACTATTGGATTGGCAAAACAAGAATTACAAAGTGTAACCCTGCTGACATTTATTTTTGATTTATTTGACAAAATTCAACTAATATGTGACTGGTAGTTTAATCCTCCTACGATCATAATTACACTCGGATGATAAAATGAGACCCTCGATTGGCAGGTAAGGTGAGTACCACCACACAGTTACTCAAAGTTACAGGCCCCGCCTCGTAGACTATGATGAAAAATCCCTAAAATGACAGGTAAGGTGAGTGCCACCACACAGTTACTCAAAGTAACAGGCCCCGTCTCGTAGACTAATGAATGAGTGGACATGATTGGAATCAACAGGACTCTATTTGTCACATAAAAGCGATATGCATTCACTTGAGTGAATAACATTTAATATCACCAAACAATCCAATAAAATAAAATAAAATCCCTGCTGATGAATTATACATACTCGCTAGTATGCAATGAACTGACGAAAAATTCCAATTATCCAATTGCAGATCACGAGTTCGAAACACTCGCTAAAATATCCATAATCAAGAAATTCTATCCTCACAGAAAAATATAAAGATCAAAATCCTGTCTAATAAAGTCAACCAATTGTGAGAACGTTGGATAAAGGTTCCTGCCATATCATATGGTAACACCATATTTTAGCAAATGGCAGGGGCCGATAACCTAGATGTTAGGCCCCTTAAAACAACAATTTTCATCATCATTTTAGCAAATGGAGTGATAAAATATTTAAGCCATGTCGAAAAATAATAATAGCACTCCTACCAAAATTATATATACGAGTGTGCCCAGTGTTCATGAAAAATCATATCAGTAATGCCATAACTCTTACAATACCTTCATATTCCAGATGTTAATAGAATCCAAAGATCGTCGGTAATCCAAATGTTCGTCACAGATTTCTCGCTAGATCGACGAAAACGCTGTATCACCCACTGAACTAACACCTGACTCCATCCAAGTGAATTTGATGTCATATTTATCCTCTTCGTTAGGAACCGAATCCATCGCTTTGAGCTGCCATCACGTCTCCGTATCCGCCTAGCACGATATGATGAACTGAAGATTATCCATCATGGATATTGTCCAAAATCCTCCACAAAAGTTCAAAATCACAGAGTACCCCATTCTCTCTTCGAATATGTCACGCCACTGTTCCATAAACTATTTGGTTGGCATTCGATAATAACGTTAGTCTTCACAGCGGCTAAATTGCACTGGTAGAAATATAATGTAGCTTCAAAAGTGTACTGATTTGTCAGACACCCTGTATCTGTGTTCGTAAGGAAAATATTTCATAACTGTTCATGACGTGTAACGTACCACTATTCACAAAGTGCATACGCTTACATATTTAACTTGCAAAAAGCAGTAATGTTGGAACGGCCCCATGGTCGCCTTAAATATTTCGGTTCAAATGCATTATGAAATATGCTGTAATACTGCTGAAATAAATTCAAGTCCATCTGAATGTCCATAATAAAAGGTGTATAACTGTAACTGGACTGCACAATTGGACTGTTGAAATACAAGTCCTAACATCTCAACTTGACAAACTGTCAGAGTAATGTTCAACTCGTTGACTATCGCATGGTAACAAAATGTCGCCCACAGCACGACACGTTTCGCTTCACTGTCCAAGTGTAATATGAGGTTAAATACTGACCTCATTATTCTGCTTCGCTGTGCTGTTATACATTGAGAATGTAGCTTAAATAATGTCTCTCAATCCTAGTGTAATACTGCGTATTGCTTCGGTAAATTGTAAGCTTGAAAAAAAGCATTGCTGTTCCGCGTGAAGACGACTGCGATGTTGAAATAACATGTGTCTATACACCGGCTTCCTTGCTAAAGTTAACGGCTTGCATGACTTGCCCTACGGACAGCATGTGCTCCAAAACCGAACTCCTGATACTACATTGCAGGCTTGGCCTAGCGACTCCCTCCTGCACGTAACTCTCCGTATTGCACTGCCTTTTAAACTGTTCTGTTATAGCACAACTTGATCCACTCAACTGGACTGTTGGAATACTTCTCTTCGCTAGTGTCACTGCACTCGGCCGTCTCGCCTTGACCTACCACGTGACTTCCTCCTTCCTTCCGCTGTCTGACGTCACAGATCTAACCTCGACCACACTATCTTCAGCTATAAAGTCATAACATAACTTAAGGAGTTGTCTAACTTTCTTCAAGTTATTGTCAATAAGATTTCTTGATATTTCCTTCCCTTCTGAGGTTAGATAAGATTTTATACCAAATTAATCTTTATAATCATCCAGTATTTCACCCATAATTCCTTATGTTTGAGGGGTAGTGGCTCCATCTCCCTCGGCCTCCTGCGTCATTTCCTACCATTCTTCTGGCACGATCTGAGCGCTATCTTTTCTCCTTGCCCACAAATCTCAACTATGGCTCGATCACAACTGACGTAGCCGATAGCCTCAACTAGGTATCGGGTACAGTATGTTGTTGCAAAATTTGATAGAGATCGGATGATTATGTTGGTCGTAATTTGATTTAAGCATTGAACATTTGTGTGGCTGCCATTACGTTTCTGTCAAGATGGAGGCGATATAAAACATGACACTGAGGTGCTCTTTTCTAGTGCTACCTCTGCTCCAAATGTCGTTCCATTCGGTTTCAACGTGTTTGAATTAATTGGGGGAATCGATTTTGACACAAAGATGGCCGCCAAAGGCAAACTATTAAGCTAATGACCTATTAATTTGGTCAAAGGATGCTTCCTCCATAAAGGTATGTTGTTACAAAATTTGGTAGAGATCGGATGATTAGGTTAGTCGTTATTTGATTTAATCATTGAACATTTGTGTGGCCGCCATTACGTTTCCGTCAAGATGGCGGCGATATAAAGCATGACACTGAGGTGCCCCTTGCTAGTACTACCTCTGTACCAAATTTCATTCCATTCGGATTCACTGTGTTCGAATTAATAGGAGGAATCGATTTTCCCAAAAAGATGGCCGCCATCCGCAAACTATTAGGCTGATGACCTATTAGTTTGGTCAAACGATGCTCCCCCATAAAGGTATGTTGTTGCAAAATTTGGTAGAGATCGGATGATTAGGTTAGTCGTAATTTGATTTAAGCTTTGAACATTTGTGTGGCCGCCATTACGTTTCCGTCAATATGGCGGCGATATAAAACATGACACTGAGGTGTCCTTTGCTAGTGTTACCTTTGTACCAAATTTCGTTCCATTCGCGTTCACCGTGTTCGAATTGATAGGGGGGGACAGACATTCAGAGTACACACACTCACACACACACACAGACTCACATACACACATACACACACACAGACAGACACACTTTTTTCGCCCTGTGTTGATCTCATAAGTCTACTTTCATTTTTTGCAAAAATCGAAAGTAGGCTAATACTGGAATGCAGCCGAAATAAATCAGAAACGTCTATGGACATCAAATTGGCAGGTGAAAAATTAAAGGAAGTAGGAGACTTCTGTTACTTAGGAAGCAAAATAACCAGTGATGGACGAAGCAAAGAGTAGGTTAGTTCAGGGAAGGAAAGCATTTCTACAGAAACGGAATCTGTTGACATCGAATATAGATTTAGGTATTAGGAAGTCATTTTTGAAGGCCTTTGTCTGGAGCGTGGCACTCTATGGAAATGAAACTTGGACTATTGGTGCAGCAGATAAGAGGAGAATTGAAGCATTTGAAATGTGGTGATACAGGAGAATGATGAAGATCAGATGGGTACATAGGGTTACAAACGAAGAGGTATTAAGACTAGTGAGAGAGGAGAGATGTTTCTGGCGACTGCTAATGAAGAGAAGAGATAGGTTGGTAGGACACATACTAAGACACCCAGGAATAGCAAGCTTAGTTTTGGAAGGAAGGGTCAAGGTCAAGAACTGTAGGGGTAGACCAAGGTTAGAATATATTAAACAGATTGCCTCAGATGTAGGGTGTGGTAGCTATGTAGATATGAAACGATTAGTTCAGGACAGGAAGGAGTGGAGAACTGCATCAAACCAGCCAAAAGACTGAAGACTCAAACAACAACAAGTCGATTATGAGAAACAATAAAAGGAACATAACCATGCTTCATAGTATAGCGGTGGAAATCAAACCTTTGTGATTTATTCTGTAATATCGTAATGTTGGGCGATACCAGCAGTGGTGGATCATTACAGCGAAGGGATCCTCACGATTTTTCAATAACTACGGAAGATACAACAGTTTGAACACAGTATTCATTAGCGATAACATTGCATCTGCTGCTATATCCAGGGACGTCTTGGATACAAGATGTCCAGTTTCCCAGCTTGGACAATATAGTGCTCTAATCAACGTAATTCAGGAAGTCGTGACCAAGTTAGATTCCCGGTCGATACAAGTAAAATTTTGAAGTGAAATATCACGTCCTATGATGATCATAATTGATACGAGCAAAAGCCTGTCTCAAACGTTATTAATAAGCATCTCCTCTACGTATATGTATCCCCTTCCATTTAAAGTGCCCGCTAAGATGCCTTGGTTTGGCTAATGAACTTGAGATGGCAGCATCTCTCGGCTCCTCGGGCTGGAGTTGTGTCTTCTGCCGCTAGAGTGAGACTTTGGTGCCTTCTGATCCCGTCTCATCGTGACATATCTGAGAAAAAGTATATTATTCTACGTCATTTAACATAAGACTATATATGCATCATGCCACCAAAACATTTTAATGGTGTCGTGTGAATATTATTTGGTTATTCACATTGTCGTAATATGTGGCTAAATTTGATTGGTCTAATTTAAATAAACCTGGTGCATGTTGGGTGGCCTTCTTCGCGATTGTCCTCCATCTTGTGAATTATATCTTGTGACTGATCGCTGGTTGAAGAAAGACGCATATTGTGGATCTCGTCAAGGGGCAAGGGCTTATGCCCTCGTCCCCGCTAACTTGGGAATATATCTCAATTTTTGATGATACATGAAGAATTATGTGTGCAACTATCATCTGTGATAATCGTGAAAATATTTTCTTGGGCCTTAATATGGAAATGCGATGTTTGGTGTGCTTCTCTTCGACGGCGGTTGGCAGCCATTTCCTATTTTATTTTATTTTTGGTGATATCCTTTAAGGATATCTAAGTAGTGTTGTAAAAATTAGTGTCTCCCCAAAAGGCTTTATTAAGGTATGTTTTGGCATATTTTTTTTTTAAATTTTGGAGCTCCTTATTTTTCATGGTGTACTGAGAGTTTTGTTTTTGTTCTGAAGGTTGACTTTGGCCTAGATATGTCACCTCTGAATACGTAAAAAAATTGTTAAACAATATTAGTCCGGGGAACACTACTGTTTTTCTTCTAATTTTATTATTTGGCGTCTGGCTAAGGCATTTTCTTATTATTATATTCTTGTACTGACCAGAAGAATCTATTAACACTAGGCCTAATTTTGATCATTAGTCGGTCGGTTTTTAGTTTGATCCGTTGCCTTTTAAAAACTATTTGATCTCGTAATGTCTAGAGTTTGTTTATATCTTTCTATTTTCTCACTGGAGAAGATTTTCATTAAATGTAAAATTAGGTGTTTGACATAAATACGTGCTGATATACCTTCAACTGTTCTTGGTCGCCATGGTAACTTGTTGACAGTAGTGCATTTTGGGTTTATTTTCTGGCGTGTGTTTGAAAAGCACGTTCATGGGTCATGGTGATGTTGTTTAACTTATATTGGTTTTAAATTATCCTTTGGTTTTCTTTTTTTTTTGAGTTTTCTTTTTTGTACTCCTGCGTTATTCTTTCGGTACCTTGTTTATGGTAATTTTTGCACTATTTACTTTTCTTGAATCTCCAAGGACCTCAAGGTTCCGTTGAGAGTATGTCAGGTACTTATTAAGTGTTTAATTTTTTGGTGGCCTTTCCTTCTCCCCCCCCCCCCCTCAGGTAATTGTTTATTGATATCGACCTTTAACCTTTTTTGTTATCTAAAGTGAGAATTCTAGGTGAAGTTTTTATTTGTAATTTTATGCTGGCTGATGCATTTTCTGTTCTCTGGTGGAGGTGTTCTTTTAAAGTTAACATTAAATTTTCTTTAAGGCAAGCTACTGTTGTTGCATCATTTCGTTGGTGGCAGTTATTGTTGGTTATCGGGGGGGGGGGGTTCTGTAGACGAACCTCTGGGTTTCCTTCTTCTCCACCTTCTTCCTCATTTAGGTGTTCTTCTGGGGGCATGTCAACTGGCGGTGAGTTGCTGTTAGTGATGCGGACCTCTAAAGAAAGGTAAGTAGGCCCATCTACCCTGGCCCCACCCTGTGTCATTTTTGTAGCAGAGCGTGGTTGTTTATCGCTTCTGCAGCTATCCCCTCCCCCGTACCCGCAGGCTCATTTATGGACCCTTCTGGTGCTGATAGAACGGTTACTGATGAGATGTGTCATGTCAGTGT
Source organism: Meconema thalassinum (assembly GCA_946902985.2). Taxonomy (NCBI): domain Eukaryota; kingdom Metazoa; phylum Arthropoda; class Insecta; order Orthoptera; family Tettigoniidae; genus Meconema; species Meconema thalassinum. The sequence goes on along the minus strand of OX336394.1, from coordinate 209,087,844 downwards.
GCTTTATGTTATTTTATGTCGTTTGTTTGGTTTCATGTTTGCCTCTAAAAGTCCATGTGGTGATATGTGAAGTGACCTGTTCCAAGCAAGGTTTCTGTGCTGAATTATATCCTATATATGATGCAACACTCCCAATGATGAAGAGGTATGGTAAGTGATTGGCTTGTATTCTTGGCATGGGAAATGTGTTTTTTTGATATTCTGATAGCCTACATGCTGCGAGTGAAGGCGTCTAGGAGCCCTCTCTGAAGCTGTTCGCCCTGTGATTTGTAGCAATTTGTTGTATATTAGTTTCCTGTTCTGGAGCGAAGCAAGAGATGACATCTGCAGTCCTGAGCAACGTTGTGCATGATTTTAATTTGTCGAAATTTCAGGTATCGAGGCAGTGTTTGTGTCTTGGAAGTCTGTTTTGTTCCTGTATGTTTCTTTCGCATGAAATTCTGTTATGATATGCTGTCCTCGTGATATAGTTATTATGGAACTGTCACGCCTACTGGTGTTATGGCGAAGTGTAGTCCGATTAAAAGGGCTAAACTATGGAAATCAGCCCTCCCTATGTCCCTATTGTGGTGCCAAAAGGCACATTTAACGTGCATGTCACTATTTATTTGCTAGGAATTCTTCCCAAGCTTATTTAAGGTAAGTGTTTGTTTTGAGATGTTTTTATCGCAGTGTGCGATTTGTAAATTTTTGTTCTTACACTTACATTATACTGCAATCGTTCTGGGATAAGTGTGTATGTTGTGCAAATAGTGTCTGTGTGTATGTGTTAACGTAGATTTTGATTTAGATTTGTAGGGTGAGGTAATTTAGTGTTTGTTGTGTTTGCAAAAGTAAATCTAGGATCGTATTTTTATTAGTTGCTTTCCTTGTAATTTTGAACTAAACCTAATTTGTAGGTGTGTTTTACGTGGAGATATCTACTGTCTGGGGTTAGCTAGGTTAGAAGTATGGGATTCTTTCTTAGTTTGATCCCTGGGCAGGCTGTATATAGGACTTGCACGATCCGAATTGCTCAGGTATGGGACTGGTCTGTTCGATGACATGCGAGTATGTGTAATGTAATGTATAATTGTCAGGGTATTGTGTTTTTAATTGTGTTTGTTTGTGTCATGATATCTCTACGACTACATAACTTGCATATTCGAGATTAATGGGAATTATTTTTGTGGGTGGGTAAAAATTATATATTGCTGCTATTTGAGTGTGTTGTTGTGTATATGAGGTATCAGTGCGTGAACAGCCATAATGTAATGTGCTTTTCTGGTTAGTTAATTAATATAAGGTCTTCAAAATTTACTGGGGTAAAATTTCTGTTGGAAATTGTGGTCATCAGCTTCTGTAAGTCAGCTTGTTTTGTATTTAAAGCCAGTAATCTGTTGTTGCTGGAAATCAGGGTCATCAGTTGCCTCTTGTTAACTGTAAATGACATAGGCCTTCTGTTTAGTTCATGCTATGGCAATCACAGTCATCAGCCACTGTAATTTGAGTAAACTTTTCTGCTTTTGACTGATAATTCCAATTTTTTTTTGCTTCAATCGTTATGAATGGTGCGTAAGTGTTCTCTGTTAGCCTCGTCTTTCGACAAGAGCGGCTTCTTTTCTCATCTAACCGTATTTTCGGGCCATGTTAGGCATCCTTTGGTTGTACGTGTTCGTGTCTTAAACCTGAACGAGGACACCTCATTTGTAAACCTTGTACTGTTGAACTTAGTCCTTTTTATGTTGGATTTTTCTCACCCAGGTGGATTTCGGCTGTATAGTCATCTGGTGTCGAACCTCAATTTCGTTCCTTGTGTTAGTGTACTAGTGTTTTGGTTTTCTGCGCTGCCATTTCCCCTTCGTTTTTTGTCGTTACTGTAACTGCGTTTTTATTTCTCATTGTCCCCATGCCAAGCAATGTGTGCGATCACGAACCAACAAGTGTAGATGCATACATGTCAGCTTAATTAATTTTCTTTTTCTAAGCCCTAAAGCAAACAAAATATCCAGAGTGCATCTGTCGCACATAAAGCGAGGTGGAGAGATTTGTAATGAAGAAATGCTACCATAAATTTGTAAACTGATATTTTGTATAATGTAGAGTATCCCTAACCTTCATTGAAGCCTTCAGGCATCTGTTTCTTCTGGAATTTTGAATTGGATTTGCAAACCCTACTGGGATACAGCTTGTAACTGTTGGGTAAGTCCCATTTAATGGTAAATTATAAAATTATAACTAATTTTGATGTTCTCGTAGAAGATGCTAGCATGAAAGTAGGACTCGGTGGGAGACCTAACTCATGGTGATCTTGTATACCTGCTGCCTTGGGAATTTGAGTGGTCATTCCTCTACCGTAGCTCCTTCTGAATGTATAGTCGTTTAACTCTTGCACTCTAGAAAAGTCTAACTAGTCTGTAAAAACGTAACTTTGGTAATAAACCTTACTTCGGTAAATCTTGTTATTTAATGAACTATTGTGAGCACGGATCTAGGGCATGGTCAGGATTTTTATATATATATATATTCAACCTTGTTTCTCATATGTAAAATGTATTAAGAAATAGTAATTTCAGTAAACCTTTATTTTTGAAATAAGATTAACGACTGTTTTGTAAATGGCTGCCCACTCGTCGCATGCTATCTTGCACATTGCATCCACCTACTTCGTCAAAACCTAACAACATTGGACTTATTGAACATTTACCTAACGCGTCTCGGACTCTGAAAGCACTGAAGGTGCTGGTGTAATGCGTTTCTGAAGACTTATGGACACAGTGATGCTGTTGACTAAGTGGTTTGCGAGGTGATCAATTATCCCATCACTGATAATCTGACCCTGCACGCCTCCTAACCAAATCGATGCGGTTTTATCCATCAATTGGAGTTAACTGGTGTACTTTATCTTCTGGAAACATGTTAGGTGAATCGACTAGTTATGGAGTACTGCCTATGCCTAACCTAGGCGTGTTCGTGAACGGTGTTCACGCTTAAGGGAGGGAGACTGTTACGTGCAAAAACCCGTCTCAAACGTTATTAATATGCATCTCCTCTACGTATATGTATCCCCTTCCATTTAAAGTGACCGCTAAGATGCCTTGGTTTGGCTAATGAACTTGAGATGGCAGCATCTCTCGGCTCCTCGGGCTGGAGTTGTGTCTTCTGCCGCTAGAGTGAGACTTTGGTGCCTTCTGATCCCGTCTCATCGTGACATATCTGGGAAAAAGTATATTATTCTACGTCATTTAACATAAGACTATATATGCATCATGCCACCAAAACATTTTAATGGTGTCGTGTGAATATTATTTGGTTATTCACATTGTCGTAATATGTGGCTAAATTTGATTGGTCTAATTTAAATAAACCTGGTGCATGTTGGGTGGCCTTCTTCGCGATTGTCCTCCATCTTGTGAATTATATCTTGTGACTGATCGCTGGTTGAAGAAAGACGCATATTGTGGATCTCGTCAAGGGGCGAGGGCTTATGCCCTCGTCCCCGCTAACTTGGGAATATATCCCAATTTTTGATGATACATGAAGAATTATGTGTGCAACTATCATCTGTGATAATCGTGAAAATATTTTCTTGGGCCTTAATATGGAAATGCGATGTTTGGTGTGCTTCTCTTCGACGGCGGTTGGCAGCCATTTCCTATTTTATTTTTGGTGATATCCTTTAAGGATATCTAAGTAGTGTTGTAAAAATTAGTGTCTCCCCAAAAGGCTTTATTAAGTTATGTTTTGGCTTTTTTTTTAAATTTGGAGTTCCTTATTTTTCATGGTGTACTGAGAGTTTTGTTTTTGTTCTGAAGGGTGACTTTGGCCTAGATATGTCACCTCTGAATACGTAAAAAATTTTGTTAAACAATATTAGTCCGGGGAACACTACTGTTTTTCTTCTAATTTTATTATTTGGCGTCTGGCTAAGGCATTTTCTTATTATTATATTCTTGTACTGACCAGACGAATCTATTAACACTAGGCCTAATTTTGATCATTAGTCGGTCGGTTTTTAGTTTGATCCGTTGCCTTTTAAAAACTATTTGATCTCGTAATGTCTAGAGTTTGTTTATATCTTTCTGTTTTCTCACTGGAGAGGATTTTCTTTAAATGTAAAATTAGGCGTTTGACATAAATACGTGCTGATATACCTTCAACTGTTCTTGGTCGCCATGGTAACTTGTTGACAGTAGTGCATTGTGGGTTTTGTTTCTGGCGTGTGTTTGAAAAGCACGTTCATGGGTCATGGTGATGTTGTTTAACTTATATTGGTTTTAAATTATCCTTTGTTTTTTTTTTTTTTTTTTTTTTTAGTTTTCTTTTTTGTACTCCTGCGTTATTCTTTCGGTACCTTGTTTATGGTAATTTTTGCACTATTTACTTTTCTTGAATCTCCAAGGTCCTCAAGTTTCAGTTGAGAGTATGTCAGGTACTTATTAAGTGTTTAAGTTTTTTGGTGGCTTTTCCTTCTCCCCCCCCCCCTCAGGTAATTGTTTATTGATATCGACCTTTAACCTTTTTTGTTATCTACAGTGAGAATTCTAGGTGAAGTTTTTTTTTGTAATTTTATGCTGGCTGATGCATTTTCTGTTCTCTGGTGGAGGTGTTCTTTTAAAGTTAACATTAAATTTTCTTTAAGGCAAGCTACTGTTGTTGGATCATTTCGTTGGTGGCAGTTATTGTTGGTTATCGGGGGTTTTTCTGTAGACGAACCTCTGGGTTTCCTTCTTATCCACCTTCTTCCTCCTTTAGGTGTTCTTCTGTTGGGGCATGTCAACTGGCGGTGAATTGCTGTTAGCGATGCGGACCTCTAAAGAAAGGTAAGTAGGCCCATCTACCCTGGCCCAACCCTGTGTCAATAATAATTGTTGTTTTAAAGGGTCTAACATCTGGGTTATCGGCCTCTAATGGTCTGGGTGATAGTGAAAATGGCAATGAGGTGGAAACCATAACGATAACGAAAACTAACAGAGATTGAAAATACTGACAAAAGATTGAAAAGACACACAAAATGTAATTTAAAGTGGAAAACGCTGACAAAGTGGAATTTAGATGAAAAATACTCACAAAGGTAATTCAGATTCAGAATACTCACAAAATGCAATTTAGATTCAAATTACTTACAAAATGTCCAACCAACAAAATGCAATTTAGATTCAATATACTTACAAAAGCAATTTCAATTGGCAATACTTACAGAATGCAATTTAGATTGAAAATACTTACAAAATGTAATTGAGATTTAAAATACTCACAAAATGCAATTCAGATTCAAATTACTTACAAAATGTCCAACCTACAAAATGCAATATATCGTAACTTAGATTGAAAATATTGCTAACAAAATGCGGTTTGGATTGCAAGTAGTAACGAAATGCAATTGAAATTCAAAAAACTCACAAAAATATCGCCCCAACATTAAAATAGTTACTAAAAAGCAATTTAGATTGTCAATCCTTACAAAATGCAATTGAGGTTGAAAATACTCGCAAAATGCAATTTAGATTGAAAATACTTACAAAATTCAATTTAGATTGAAAATACGTACAAAATGTAGTGTAGATTCAACAAATTCACAAAATGTAATTTAGATACACGGGGAGCCAATTCACAAAGACAGTGCGGGAATCTTAAAGTGAAAAGGATATTGAAAAGAAACAAGTAGTTCCGTGAAGAACTATACAGCCTATTTTCATATATCCTACTTATGTTAATTGCCACTATCAACATACACAATTTCAGTTTGATTGCTGTAATAGATTCGTAGATATTGAGATCCGACTAAATATTTCGGATGGTCGCCATGTTGGATTTTATATATGTAGGTCCTAGAGTTATGTACTGTTACATGCAGATTATTGTGAACGTGTAGTATTCAAACTTCAATCGCATAATTAGGACACAAGAAAAAACAAGGAGATTTTAAAAATTTTCACAGCTGCCATCTTGAGGTTATGGAAACAATTGAAATAAATTAGATGCCAGTGGATTAACATTCGTATAAGGATTTACTGTACCAAGTTTCACTGCACTCGGATGGTTAAATTGCGAGAAACGTCCATGTAAATATTTATAATTCGCGTCACCGCCATGTTGGATTTGTGATCACCAGGTTATTTAATGTCCTATAGGTGAACTTAAGTTCATAGCCCCTATGAACATTAAAAAATGCAGTTTGATTGCTAAAATAGATTCGTAGATATTCAGAGCCGTCTAAATATTTCGAATGGTCGCCATGTTGGATTGTTAAATGTATAGGCCATAGAGTCATGTACCATTAAAGGAAAATTATTGCGTAGGTTCATTATTCAAACTTTCACTTCGATCGCATGACTACATCACAAGAAATAAAAAACTTAATTTTAAAATTCGCACTGCCACCATCTTGAGGTTATGTAAACAATTGAACTAAATTAGATACCAGTGGATTACAATGTGTATAAATATTTCCTGTACCAGGTTTCAGTGCGCTTGGAACATTAAATCGCGAGAAAGGTCTATTTAAAATGTTCAAATTCGCTTGGCCGCCATGTTCGTTTTGTAGTTAACCGGTTTTTGAAAATCTTATAGATGGACTTCCAGTAGTGCCCTTTATCTCCGTACAAAATTTTAGGGAGATACCGCTAATAGTTTCAAGAGATATAGAATGCCGGTGAAATATTTCGCACATCCGCCATCTTGTGATTATGTAAACAATTGAACGAAGTTAGATGTCGGTGCATTACAATGTATATACACATATACTGTACCAAGTTTCATTGCGTTTGGTTGGTCAAATCGCGAGAAACGTCTATTTAAATGTCGCAAATTCGCTTGGCCACCATGTTGGTTTTGTAGTTACCAGGTTTTCAAAAGTCACATAAATGAACTTATAGTAGTTCCCTCTATCACCATAGAAAATGTCAGGGTAATATCGGTAATAGTTTCGGAGAAATTGAATGCTGGTGAAATATTTCGCACAGCCGCCATGTTGGATTGGTGAGTCGTAACAAAATTTGAAGGGCACGGTCGAGGTCGCCGGGAATAGTGCTATGAACTTTCCGAGTTTCATTGAAATCGCTCCTGCCGTTTAGATTTTATTAGGGGGACACACACACACGAATCACACACACACACACACACGCACGCACACACACACGGACAAAAGGTGATCTCATAAGCCTATTTTTTCAAAATTGAAAATAGGCTAAAAATGAGGGATCAGGAAAGATGAGAGAAGGGCCAATTAAGGCGGGAAAGGAAGAGACTCCATAGGCCTCGGATACCCAAATAACATTGGGGTCTGGAGAGAAGTTTCGCCCTAAAACTTTCCCATGCGGGAGAACGCGAATCAGGCAAAAGCCTAACCAAAATAATTACTGTGGAGAAGCAATAACTGAAGGTGGTGCGGGATATTGGGCATTGAAAACACAACACCAGAAACCAACAGATTAGGTAACATGTTTTTTTTTTTTGCTATGTAGCAACAATGCAAAACAAATTTCTTAATTAACATCTTTGTAACCAATTGCACATAAATGATTAAATAGTGATGAATAGAAATAGAGAAATTTTTACGGGCTTGATTCATGAACCCTTTAAAATTAGAGTATTTTGTTACATTGAGTTAATTTGATGAGAAGTTGCTCTCATGTAAAATTATTATTTGTTTATAAACTTGACGATGTGCTGGGATTAAACGTTTATAAAACTGATGACTTATCTTTTAAAAGGAAATGCTGGTGGAGCCAGCTCCATAAAATATCCTGGGTAGTTGAGTGACGTAGAGTACGTGTCCCTTGGAAAGGAGGAGTCCGTGGCCTCAGAGGAAGCGTGCCATGAGAAGCAGATTCCAATCTGCCATTCTGCTTCTCAGAGAGGCAAGAAACCTTTAGTGTCTGGGCGGATGTATTTTGTTCGCATGAAGTCCAGGAGACGGCCGTGACTTCAAGTACCTGGACGAGCGATCCAACACTGACAGCTGCTTCATGAAGATGTTTCCCAAGGCACAGAAGACCTGGTGAAGCGGCGAAATGGCCCAGCGGCTATGAATGAAGCGTTGAGCGGAGTTGCCACCCTTGTGACATGACGTAGCAGTTGTGTAGCGTTGCGCCGAGAAGAAGATTGCGAAGATTTTCTGTTCAGAAGTGCGATCAGAGAAGTGATCCAAAGTGAAGTGAAGTAAGGTGTTGATGTGAATGCAACGTTGATCTGAAGTGATAGTGAACGCCAGCAAGTAGCGTCTTAAATAGTGGCCGAAGAACAATATCGAACCTGGAGATCAGCCGACCAGAAAAAGTCCTGTCATTGGCTAAACGAAGGTCACGGTGACGTCGCTCGACACTGACACTCAACAGGCCGCAGAACTAGCCAGTAGATGCCCTGTGGAAGCTTGAGAGAGCGAGCGACTGTAACACTCAAGGTGAGAACTTTAGAAAACTGAAGCTTATAAATAAATCAATAAATTAATTATGATACAATAAAGTATTTAACATATAAACTTATTTTGAAGTTTTTCGGGACAAGAAAAAGCGAACAGTAAAACAGGGCTGTCGCGAAGTATACACATACACAAACGTATAATTTCACAAAAGTGACCAGGGTCGGAAGAGAACAAGGTTGACCAAGAGAGGTTGACAGGAAAGAAGACGGAGAGGGGCGCGGCACAAGTAAGTGGAAGCAATGCCGGACTCAGCTGGGTCCCATGGCTCGTGATGGCGAGATTAACGGTCACCTAAAACTACAAGCTTCCTTCCTTCCTTCCTTCCTCCCAAGAAGTCTTATTTCAGTGCCATTTTCTTCCAAGACTTGAAAATAAGTCCTAGTTGATGGTGCATTACACGTTTCAAGAGTCTTTGCCATTTTCAAGTGAGTGTGCTGCCGACTGTTTACATCTATCGCCAGATCAGGACTAGTGTGAGGCCAGAGGGAAGGTGCGGTATGTATGATCCACAGCAAGTGTTATTGACACACGGTGATAGCGTGCTTTTACCGGGTGAGTTAGCCGTGGTGGTTACGGCATGACTGATGGCAGTCGCTCACATCCGGGAGGCGAGGAGGTTCGAATCCCCCCGCCGGCAACCTTGAAGATGGTCTTCTGTGGTTTCCCATCTTCCTTCCAGGCAAATATGCCGGGGTTGGTCCCTAACTACAGGCCACAGCCGCTACCTTCCAACTCCTCGTCCTTACACTCCAACTTCCCTCCTTCCCTCCCCAACGGTACTTGTAGCTCACCCATTGGGTGTCCGTCTCGAAGCAGCTACAAAACTGGCAAGCCGAACATGTCCTCGGACACTCCCGGCACTAAAAGCCATACGCTAAAAAAAAAAAAAAAAAAAAAAAAAAAAAAAAAAGAAAAAAAAAGCGTGCTTTTCTATTTCTGGTACGAATAATAATCTCTTCTTCTTCTTCTACGTGATCAGGCCCAGTGGACCCTCGCGCTGCTACAAGTTTCCTTCTCCATCGTCCGTCTCCTATCCATAGCTGCCAACCGCCAACTGTCCACATGTATCGCTGCCTGTTGCAGATCTTCATGGAGTCCATCACTCCACCACTTCCTTGGTCTCCCTGGTGGTCTTCTCCTGTTGGGATGAAATCCAGTAGCTTCCGTGGCCATCGGTGGTCTTCCATCTGGGCTACATGTCCAGCCCACTGCAGTCTTCTGGTTTTGATGTTTCCAGCTATGTTGGCATCATGGTACAGGTCTTCTACTTCATGATTGTGTCTAATCCTCCATTCACCCGTGTGTACCTCCCTCACCGGTCCGAGGATCTTCCGAAGAACTTTTCTCTCAAAAACGAGTAGTTTATGAAAGTCCTGTTTTCGGATACTCCATATCTCACTTCCATATACTACAACGGGTTGGATCAGAGTTTTATACAGACAAATTTGGAACTGTCTGGAGAGACATCTGGACCGAAGAAGCTGTGTTAAGCTGTAGAGAGTTCGGTTTCCTGCTTGGATCCTGGCGTTGATTTCTGCCTCACATGATGAGTTCTCCGTGAAAAGCGATCCTAGGTACTTAAATTCATGGACCCTCTTGTAGGACTGGTCCCCTACCCGGATTGACTGTAGTTGCCCAAAAACGTGGCCTTGCCCGCGAGTCATATTGAGGTACTCCGTCTTGGTTTCATTCACGATTAGCCCAAATTTGTTGGCAGCTGCCTTGAGTGCTCTGGTCATTTGCCTCAACTCTTCCAGAGAGCTGGAGTGTAAACTGATACCATCTGCGTAGGCAAGGTATGCTACTGTAGGTTCTTCCCTTCGACTTGGATTCCTTCAAAATTCTCTCGAAAGGTCTCACGTATGATCTTTTCCAAGGCAAAATTGAACAGTGTAGGAGATAAACCGTCTCCTTGCCTGAGACCCGTCAAAATTTCAAAATCCTTCGTCACTCGATTTCCCATTTTTATCTTACCGCGTGTTTCGCTCAGGCAGATCGCTGTCAAGTTGATGAGTTTCTCGGCCATTCCAAACTCTCTTAGGCAACTGAGTAGGCTCTTTCGGTGTGTGCAATCATAGGCCTTCTTGAAAACTACGAATAACACGTGGAGTTCTTTGCCATATTCACCCAGTTTTTCAGTGAGCTGTCGGAAAACGAAGATATCATCTACTGTGGAACGCCCCAGCCGAAAGCCTCTCTGGTATTCACCAAGCAATGATTCTGCCACTGGTTGAATTCTATCTATGGGGCAGTTGGACAAGATCTTGTAGCAGACGTTAAGGGCGACTCCTCGATAGTTATCACATTTCAATTTGTCACCCTTCTTATAGATTCGACAAATAAGAGCTGTTTTCCATTTCTGACGGTAGTTCTTCTTTGATCCAGATTGCTTATTCTTCTGTGGCAATGCATTACTCTTCCACTAAGTATATGAATGCCTTAAAACGTTTCACATATCCAACTTATCAACCGCAAAGCTTATGCCACAATAATTCAATGATGCACAATGCAGACTGTACCGATAACTCCGGAGAAAGAGATTACTTCACACCATTGGCAACTTGTAGTTCAGGCATCTACCACCGGCAAGAATCCGTCAAACGGGTAATAAGTGCCTGAACGTGCCTGGCTGGACAGCAGGAGATAAACGTTCAAATCAGGACTGTGGTCACATTTTGAAGTCTTGCTCAACAGTTATCATCACTTTGTTTCTTTAACTCGTAACTATAGAAGGACCTGCTTTGAGTAAATTATTCATGAAATGTTGAGTTATGTAATATTTCCATCGTAACGCTTAATGTTCTACGATGGCTTCAGATATTGTAAGTGAAGTGCAAAGTTGTAGTGGCAAAAGTTTCGGTTTAAAAGCTCTAAAAATTATTTCCACTCCACAAAGTTGTTGAGTTATGAAGCGTGTTTTCTGAGACTTGATGAGCTAAGAAGATAATATCGTATGTCAGCGTCTTTATGGAGCAGTAGAATAGTCCCCTCGACGTCTAGAATTCCGATATAAGTACCGCCATAGAAAGATATTAAGGCACATACTACTTTATCTTTTGTGAAACTAAGACAAATATTTTAAAGGTTGCTCAACTCAAAAGATTCTATTATTTAACACTAGTTTCCTTAGTCAATACATAACCGTACCAGGAGCAAGTGTAATTATAATTTATTTTCGTTAAAAAAAACCGGTTATGTATTGATTGACTAAGGCGGATATACAATTTGTTGTTAAAACAACTCAAAAGAGGAAGGTCGGGATAGGTTGGCGGTCTTCCCTTCATAACTTTGACGGGCGTGGAGATGCAGTGGTGAAGCTGCTTGCCTCTTATAAAGGTTGACTTAGTTCGATTCCGGGTTAATGCATGTTAGTATTTCAAAGTGAAAGTGGCCATCCTGAGAGTTGATTTTCCCTTGGTTCTTCAACGTTCTCTCCCGACAATTACCAGAGTAGTGGTTTATATCAAGTTCCTGGGCACCTACCTCAATCACCTCAATCAACTACACACAGACGGGGTCCATAGCCAAGATGTACCAACCTCCTAAAATGAATTCACAACAACAAACTACAAGCTAGAGTATTTCTTTCTTTCTTTCTTTCTTTCTTTCTTTCTTTCTTTCTTTCCTGCCACGGTGGTTGAGTGGTTGTCGTGTCGGTCTACCAACCCCAAGCTTGCAGGTTCGTTCCTGACCATAGTAGCCTATGTGATTTTTGAAAGGCAGCAAATATCACGATATGCATGTCATACGATGTTGGCATGTTAAAGAACCCATTTGAATTCAGTAGGCCGTGTTCATAATGGCAAAATTAATCTCGGGATTTTCCGCCAACACAAAGTTCCTCAATTCTCTACTAGAAAGCGCTATAGTGTCAAGGAGCTTAGATATCTAACCTCCTTGACTTTCATAGTGGTTCAAGCAACAACAAAATTCGCCATGCAAGCTGCCCTCTGGGTGTCAAATAACAAAGCTTGCACCCGGCACCCGAGGCCATACGATATTATTATTATTTCTTTCTTTCTGATTTCTTTTCTCATCACTGATGCTGATCGAACTGACTAAACGGATCGGAGTTGGACCCCGAAACAACAAGAATTCATGTATAGCTTCTAAATGTCCTCAGGTGGAATCCACCTGTTGTAATAAAAACTGCATACTGCAGATAAATGTTTTCCATCGAAGAACAGTAAAATCCCACTATTACGCACTTCAAGGGAGTATGGTTTAAACTCGTAATAAGTGGGACAACGCTATAGACGGGAAATGGTTTGTGAGATGGGAAATAATTTGGAAACAATATTTCATTTATGGACAGTATTTTATTATTAGTCTATTATTTAACTGTATAATAATAATAATAATAATAATATAACTGTATAGCGGCTTCGGTGGCGTAGATGGTAGCACGCTGAACTGCTGTGTCCAAGATAGCGGGTTCAAAACTAACCGAAGTCGTTGGATTTTTTTAAGAGCGTTAACATCCTTCAGTATGCCTTTCTTCGGAGGGGAGATAAATCCGGCGGTCCCATGTCATATATTTATGGCATCTAAAAGATCCTTCCACAGACTAAACTAGTGTGAAACTAAATTTCTAGGTTAGATTTCATTGGATCGCTCTATCATTGTTCCAACGTTCACCACTAGGTATCAGTAATATCTGGTGGCAAAATTTAGAACTACTTGAAATTGAACGGAACTTGTAGCTTACCCTATGGGTGTCCGCTTGAAGCAGATACAGCTTCTGGCGAGCCGAACATGTCCTCGGACACTCCCGGCACTAATAGCCATACGATAAATAAATAATATTACTGTATAATTATAAGCACATCTCAGAATGCGTTTTTCAACAATTATACGGCATTGTTCCTCTTATTAGCCTATTTTCATTTATGAAAAAATAGACTTATGAGATCACCTTTTGTCCGTTTGTGTGTCTGTCTGTGTGTGTGTGCCGCCTCCCCCCCCCCCCCCCACCACCCTAATAAAATCTAAACGACTGGATCAATTTCAATGAAACTCGGTAAGGTTATAGCACTATTCCGGAAGACACCGACCGTGCCCTTCAAATTTTGTTACGTGTCACCAATCCAACATGGCGGCTGTGCGAAATATTTCACCAGCATTCAATATCTCCGAAACTATTACCGATATCACCCTGGAATTTTGTACGGTGATAAAGGGATCTTATAGAAATTCACCTGTATGACATTTGAAATCCTGGTAACTATAAAACCAACATGGTGGCCCAGCGAAGTTGCGACTTTTAAATAGACTTTTCTCGCGATTTAACCACCAAACGCAATGAAACTTGGTACAGTACATGTTTATACACATAGCAATGCACCGACATCTTACTTCGTTCAATTGCTTATATAACCTCAAGATGGCGGCTGTGCGAAATATTTCACCGGCATTCTATATCTTTAAATTAGAAAGAAAATAAATGGATTCTGCCTATCCAATACTTGTATTGAACCTGACATTATGAGTATATATCTCTGAAACTATTACCGGTATCACCCTGAAATTTTGTACGGAGATAAAGCGCACTGCTGGAAGTTCATCTATGAGACTTTCAAAAACCGGTTAACTACAAAACGAACATGGCAGCCAAGCGAATTTGAAAGTTTAAATAGACTTTTCTCGCGATGTAATGATCCAAACGCAATGAAATGTTTATACACATTGTAATGCACTGGTATCTAATTTTGTTCAATTATTTACATAACCTCAAGATGGCGGCTGTGCGAATTTTAAAATTACGTTTTTATTTGTTGTGTCGTAATCATGCGATCGAAGTGAAAGTTTGAAGAATGAACCTACGGAATAATTTTCCTTTAAAGGCACATGACTCTATGGCCTATACATAATATAACAATCCAATATGGCGACCATCCACAATATTTAGTCGGTTCTCAATATCTACGAATCTATTACAGCAATCAAACTGGAAATTTTGTATGTTGATAGTGGCAATTAACATAAGTAGGCTGTATGAAAATAGACTTTTGTTCTTCACGGAACTACTTGTTTTTACAGGAAAAAAGCACTATAAGCGGGATTAAGTTGTGTACGTTGTGCTGTTGGCACCTCGGAGAGCTTCCCGGTGAAAGTCGGTGTACACCAAGGATCTGCACTGTCCCCATTGCTCTTTGTCCTAGTCATGGACACAGTCACACGGGATCTGCAAAGGAATGTCCCTTGGACACTCTTATATGCTGATGATGTCGCACTTGCTGATACCACCAGGATAGGATTGCAGCGTCAAGTTGAAAATTGGAACAGCCGTCTCTCACAATACGGTCTTCGACTGAACAAAAAGAAGACCGAATACCTTGAAGCTGTCCCAACCAACGGATCCATCCAAGTTGATGGAGAGACATTGACGAAGACCTTAAGCTTCAGGTATCTAGGATCTCGCCTACAAGCTGATGGTGAGATAGGTGATGAAGTGCGAAGTAGGATAAAGGCTGCATGGATGAGATGGAGGGAAGTTACAGGCGTACTCTGCGACAGAAGGATGCCACTATACCTTAAGTCCAAAATATACCGCATGATAGTACGTCCTGTTGCTTTGTACAGTGCTGAATGTCGACCAGCTGACAAAGCTACGGAGCGCCAAATACATAGCATGGAAATGCGTATGCTCCGTTGGTCGATGGGCATCACACTCCTAGATCATATAAAGAATGACTCTGTTCGCCAGCAAATAGGAGTTGCACCCATCACTGAGAAGGCACGGGAAAAACGGCTTCGATGGTATGGCCACGTCTTGCGTGCTGCACCTGGAGCTGTTGCCAATTCCGCTCTCTCCTTTGAAGTTAATGGGCACCGTCCACGTGGGCGCCCAAAACAGCGCTGGCATGATACAGCAAATGCGGATATGAAGACTCTCAATCTAAGACCTCATGATGCCCAAGATCGTGCAAAATGGCGAGCCAAGACCAAAACAGCGGACCCTGCAGCAGCGGGAAAACGCTAGGAAGAAGAACACAACTTGTGGTGTTTGTGTATAGCATCTTGATCCAGCTGATAAGCATTTCTGGTACACCATGGTTACGAAGTGCATACCAGATCACACGATGTGGAACACGGTCGAAAGCCTTTTCAAGATCAAGAAAGGCGATATGCAGTGGCTGTTGTTTCTCGCGATGCTTTTCGATGAGCATTCTGGCAGCGAAGATTGCATCAGTTGTTCCCGCACCCTTGACGAAACCGCACTGGTTGGTACTAATACTGACGATGTCCCGCAGTCGTCGATCAAGGATTCTCTCAAAAATCTTCATTGTGTGCGACAGGAGGCGAATTGGACGATAATTTGCACATTCTGCTGGATCACCTTTTTGTTTAAAGATAGGTACAGTGATGCTTGTAGCCCAAGAAGATTAAGAATATGGTAATATTATACAGTATTACATATGAACCATCCAGGGTCCTAACAAAATGAGCGTAATAAACGGGACGACGTAATAAGCGGGCACGTAACAACGGGGTTTTACTCTACTCCATTGAGAGGGGATAGTTGTCCTGTGGTATTGACCAAATGGCAATTCTGTACAAAGACCGAGGCCAAGAGTGTGTTGACCTTCAACCCCCTACCTACATCCTCTGGGACACACTTCAAGAAAGAAAGCTTGACATTTCTTTTGTTGTTCGTTAACGAATTCGTACCTCTCTTTTGAAATCTTCATCATTAGTAACTTCAGTTCTAGTTTCTAAGGAACGTCCAGAGTTTTACATCACCATCATCGTCGTCGTTGTTGATGTTGCTTTTCCTTCATTAAGAAGGTCATCAGGTCCTTTATTTTAAGTTAGCTACCATCCCTTCAAATGGGAAACGTTGGAAATAATGTTATCACAGATTATGAGAATCAGAACCATCCTTCAGATTATGAGAATCAGAACCATCCTTCTTTTAGGTTATGCCCTCCAGGGGCTCACATCTAGTGGGACATGGGTTGGCAACCACGGGACCAGAGCTGAGTCGGCATTGCTTCCACTTCCTTGTGCCAGGCTCCTCTCCGTCTTCCTTCCAGTCGACCTCTCTTGGTCAACTCTTGTTCTCTTCCGACCACGACGGTATTAGGGTATCCGGGGCTTAGGGAGTCTTTCACTTTCGCGCCTTAATTGGCCCTTGTCTCATCTTTCCTGATACCCTCATTCTTCGAGGGGCCAGCCTTCTTTTTCTTTTCATATTGTGTCCTACCTTCTGCTCAAGGCCCTCAAGGAGGCAGGGTGTGTGTAGCCCCACCACTTCTGGTGCACCCACGATATTGCTACACCCTCAGGGGCTCACGGCTGGTGAGTTCGGGAGTTGACGACCCCGAGGGGTTCCTTAGCTGGATCCAGATTTTCTCCTTTTATCCATTACCTCTGGTGCGGACCCTCTCCTCTTTCACTTTCAGGGGCGTGGTGGCTCAGCGGTCTAGCTGTATGCCTCCCACCACGGCGGTCTGAGTTCGATTCCCAGTCAATGCATGTGAGATTTTCGAAGTGAAATGCCATGTCCTGTGGTTCGGATTCCACGTAAAAAGGAGGTCCCGTGGCTTATGATCTACAGATTAACGGTCACGTTAAACTACAAGCTTCCTTCCTTCCTTTCACTTTCCTATCTGCCTTTCATGGCTCTCCTTCCTACCAAGTATCTCAATCCGCATTCTTAGAGGATTGAGGGCATTTATTTTCCTCCTGCCCTTTATTTGCCATATTCTCCTTTTCTTTTCCATTTCTTTTTTAGCTTAAAAGTTAGTAGTTAGTTTTAGTTATAGTTTACATTTCATTTTCATCTTTACGATCAGCCAAACCATTAGGGGCCGATAACCGAGATGTTAGGTCCCTTAAAACAATAATTATCATCATCATCATTTAAGTGATGGTCACTAGGAGTGCACCCAATTATAACCCGACCAATCGCAGCAAACGTAGGGATCACCTGGAGACCAAGAGTCCATACCAAAGTGAATTGCTACTGTGTTGATGGTGGTGTTTCATTTAAGAGCTTGGGACGTCTTGATAGCCACCAGCCACGTGTAATTTCATAATGTAATAATACTGTACTGTTATTGATTTCATGTCCCTTTTAACTATTGCGGTTATGTGTAACTTGATGACTTGTGTCATTGTGGAGACTATAGCAGATCGTGCAACTGCATTACTAGAGTAAATCAGCCTTCCAGGAAAACAGAATTCTAGGAGAGGTCCGATTCGGCGGCTATGGTGGCGTAGTTGGTAGTATTCTGAACTTCTATGCCCAAGGTCGCGGGTTCAAATCCGGCCGAAGTCGTTGGTTTTTTAAGAGCGCAAAAAATCCCTCAGTATGCCTTCCTTCGGTGGGCAAGTAAAGCCGGCGGTCCCATGTCATAGATTTATGGCATGTAAAGGAACCTTTCACTAATTACACTTGTGTGAGGCTAAATTTTAGGTTAGATTTGAGTAACGCTCTTAGGTTCCAACGTTCGTTGCCAGGAGCCGACTGCGGTGGCATCTAGTGACGAAGTGACGGTGGCGTTTGGTAGCAAAAGTTGTAACTACTTGAAAACAAATGTCTGCAGTCCTTACTTGAATTACAAACAGATAACACACCCTAATATAGCCATCACAATTAAGACCGGTCATCAGACCGATTCTACACACATGACCGCGTTGTCGCAGCCCCTAAACTGAGGAACCAACCATCCGACATCCGATTCATTCTCCAATGTGCTCATTCACATTTCATGTCGATTATTTACTATTTTCTTTATATAGCCTATCCTCCCAATTTGGCTTCACCCACAGACTCTGCGAGGACTGTCTGAGAGCTGAACAACTGGGGATGGTGACAGGCTGATTGCCCAGGCGACTGCTAACTTGGGTCTAAAGGTCATAGAATAGATGTTCAAAGGAAGTCAGCCGATGACCTATAGAAAGGAACCGTCCCGCCAAATAACTGGTGTTGAAACTGGGAAACCACGAAAACCATTTTTAGGACGGCGAAGGTGGGATTTGAACCCACGCTCTCCCGATGGCAGCGAGGCATGAGCTAGCGCGTTAACGCTTTCAGTCACCGTGGCTGGTGCATGTAATAATAATAATCATAATAAAAGCCCCTGGCACTACAGCCCTTTAAGGGGCTAGGCTTACCAAGCGGCCACTGCCCAGCCATTTGGCCTGCAGATTTTGGGGTGACACGTGGTCAACGCATCGGGTCGCCTCGGCCGTTAATCTTGGTTTTCGTGACCGGGGCGCTGCCTCACTGTAAGGCAGCTACTCAATTGTCCTAACGAGGTTGAGAGCACCCCGTTTCAGCCCTCACGTCAGTTTCTAAAATCCCTGACGGAGCCGTGCATCGAACCCCGGGCCTCTGGGTGAGAGGCAGGCATGCTACCCCAACACCTCTAATATACAGGTGAAAATAAGTTCCTATACGTACATTAAGGCTATCACAGTCCGAAATACTACCCATAACATTTTTGGGTTGATATCGTGTGAGCTGATTGAAATACAGGGTGCGGCAGAAATAACTGACGAATTTCAAACGTAAATAACACAGCAACACAACACGATATTCACAAATGTATTGCGCAGTTTAAAAGAGCAGTGTTTGCCATTTGCATCATATGCACATACACACTAGGTTTTGAAAATAGTGTCATCCAAATGCCAACCGCCCTTTTCGATGCACTTCTGAAGCCTCTCCCTGAAGTTCCGCATGACCCTCCAGTCACGTCTCGTGGTATTGCCTCGATTTCCTCACGGATAGTGGCTTTCAGGTCGTGTAGTGTTCGTGGCTTACGTTGGAAGACGCGAGCCTTCAGGTACCCCCAGAGAAAACAAACGCAAGGGGCGAGATCAGGGGAACGGGCTGGCCATGGGGATTAAACGTTCTGGAAACATCTCTCTGAGGACGCTCATCGATGGCCTGGCTGTGTGTGCAGTGGCACCATTTTGTTGAAAGCAACCAGGAGGGTTCCCTAAGTCGCTGAGTGTCGGCTGCAGGATGTTGCGTAACAGCTGTACGTAACGAGCAGATGTTACTGTGACAGTTTTATCCTCCTCTTCAAAAAAGTAAGGTCCTATAATTCTGAATACAGGTGTTAGATCTGCCGCTGCAATCTATGTGACAACAATGGCAAACACTGCTCTTTTAAACTGCGCAATAAATTGGTGAATGTCGCGTTGCGTTGCTGCGTTATATACGTTTGAAATTCGTCAGTTATTTCTGCCGCACCCTGTATAAGCTACCGTTTTCGCCACCGATATCTGCCAGTGACCTTGAGAGCTCGCACATTGAAGCGAGGATTACGTGCCGAGTGCGACCGTGCCGGATGCGACCCAGTACAAATCGTGGCTGTAGCGACCCTGCTAGTAGCTCACAGTGCCCCTTGCGACCCATTGTTAGAGAGAAGAATTGACGATCTCATTTCCAAAGTGACGTAAATCCATGAAAGGCAAAGCTTCAGAAATCGCTTTTTAGTATTTATTTATCGTATGGCTTTTAGTGCCGGGAGTGTCCGAGGACATGTTCGGCTCGCCTGAGTCTGTAGCTGCTTCCAGCGGACACCCTAAAGGGCGAGCTACAAGTTCCGTTCAATTTCAAGTAGTTCCAACTTTCGCCAACAGATAGATATCAATGATACCTAGTGATGAACGTTGGAACTTTGATAGAGCGTTCTGACGAAATCTAACCTAACAAATTTTGCTTTACACAAGTTTAGTCTGTGAAAGGATCTTTTACATGCCATAAATCTATGACATGGGACCGCCGGTTTTACTTCCCCTCCGAAGGAAGGCATACTGAAGGATTTTTAACGCTCTTAAAAAAATCCGACGACTTCGGCCGGGTTTGAACCCGCTATCTTGGGCATAGCAGTTCAGCATGCTACCGACTACGCCACCGAAGCCGCTCGCTTTTTAGTAACTTCCTATTATACATTCAGATATGATTATGAATATAATGTAATTTCATAAATTACTTTTATGCACAACACTGTGTTTTAAAAATCACCTATCAATGGAAATTGTGATAGTCGTCTCCTGTAAGTTGGAGTTAGGACGTTTTGGAAATTAATCACATATTACATACGCTTTGAGTGACATTTATGAACATTTAAATGGTTTAAACACAACAAACACAAACTGATGCTCTACTATTCTTCGAAGTTAGCCATGGTCTTGATTTATCACGTGATATCACGTGATGTCCAAAGAGCCATCGGATTGGCCAACATGGATATAAGACACATTGGAAATAAATACACGTTGGAGCTACTGAACCCTTCAGAATAGCAGTGTGTTATGCAAGAATCTTGATCAAGGGGTCGCGCTCAGTTCATAGTGTGATGTTTACGTCCGCCAAACAACATGCTTTACTGAGGCAAGGGTCATAGGATTAAAACTATAATTAAGAAAGTAAGGAGACAAAACGTAAGATAATAACATGAGTTAATAACTAATTGTGCATAAAAGAAAATAAACAAACAATAATAAAAATATATCCTCCCTGAATCTTTCCCTGACAGGAATATCTAACACTTTGAGGAGTCAGACGGATCTCCCCCTTTATAATAAAATTGTGGATCCTAGTTCCACTACCTTGCATTTGAGTTTTAGTGCGCGTGATGACTAACTACGAGAAAATGAGTACTTGGATGACCGTTCGTTTACAACGGGTTAACAGCCACGGTGCTCACGAACAATCATCACGTAAATCAACGTTTATGGATATGGGCATGACATTAATAAAAACCCTTAAAAACTCTAATGCTGACACACACACTACAAATCTATTATTTACAGGAATCTCTCTGAGACCCTCATTAGCGCGATGACGCACTTAACAACATGAGCTACCAACTGGCCAATTGCTCAATACACACAAGGAAAGACAGCATTGCACATGACTCACGGGTCACAGAAAATGGAAAATAAACATGGAATAAACCAATAACAACAAAAGCCTGACCGGCTAAGATTACTTTATATGAACAAAACTGCATGTTAAGGTAACGCTTCGGAGATTATCGTGATTCGTAGGCAACTCCCATTTATTTCAACAATTTTTACCATTGATCAGTTCTTATCTGAATTCAAGTAATTAGGGAGCCAACGAGCACTCCTCGCTAATGACCATGCTTGCACGTTCAGACAGCCTTGTGAAACATCTCCCCCTTTCCTCAAATACCTGTCGTGTCCCACTCCAGTGTATATAAATAGCTGACCAGCTGTGCCGCTATCTCAAGGAATCAACAGCAACAAAAATCTCATCCAACTCAACATATGGTCAGACATAATCACATATCCACAATTGCCCTCGCAAGGATACAATATGGACCTGGTACCAAGCTGACAGAAATCAGTCTAAGCTGAAATTCCCGCTTGTAATACCACAAAAATACACACATACACACATCTGGGACTGACATGACGCTTTTCACACAGGTCTGCTGAATAGGTGCTCGCAAACATTAAACACAATATTTAAAACCTACGATAGAGCTGATTACTCTTCGTCACAAATTACATTGCTCCAACGGCAATAGTCACACTGAATCTGATCAATAATAAATCTTAAACAATTTTAATTACCCTCCAATCTACTGTATAATTACATTAATTCAGTCCTACTTCTGAAACACAACAGATCTCCGAGAGACGTTTTTAACCGCATTGCGTAACATATGCAAACACGGCCGTTCACATAGCTACGTTAGTTAACACAACACAAAAACAAGAACCTTCCACTAACAACATTCGTGCGAGCTGCTTCCATACAAAAGTGTGTCAGACCAAAACTAAATATATTACGTTAATCACACAAGCAATGTATTTACAAAAAATATGTCCCATAAACCATAAGTTAATTTATCAAATAATAAAGAATATTATTTTGTACTCATCTCTCTTGTAGTCACCGTCAAAGAACGTCTGCTGCCATCTCCCAACTGAATGGTTCTTATCTCATCTCAGCCATCTGGACGGAGTGTTGAGAATTCCAAACTTCTTCTGAAGTAGTCGATGTCATCTCTGGCGCTGATTCAAAAATTATATTATTATACACTTGATATCTGACTACTAAATTCGCCGTTCAGGTACTACTTTCCCTGTAACAGTTCGCTGGCGAATTATCGACGATACTGCCCCTACAAATATAGTACTATGACTATCTATCACTGAATTTAACACTTTACAATAATTTCTGTGTCCTTATGACACGCAAAGTAATAACTGACTACGTCCGTAGACGCACAGAATAATAGTCTTATGTCTTCGACACACCAAATAGAAGTCTACGTCCGTAGACGCACAGAGTAATAAGCCTACGTCCTCAGACGAACAGAATAGAAGTCTATCTCCTCAGACGAACAGAATAGAAGTCGAAGTCTTGGCTCTTCATGCCACTTATAAATGAACTGGCCCTAGGTCTCGATGGGGGGGGGGGGGGGAATTTATGTAAAAATTTCTCGAAACAATTGTTGTACAGGAATGAAATAAATATCACTGAACTCGTAACATTGCATAGGTCAAGAATATGCCCATCAATCCTAGAATCGATCGTAGAGATTTTGTCTAGGCGATTTCCCGCGTGAATGCTAGCTGAGCGTGCCCACGCTAGACCTGCCGCGTTAAATAGGCATTCTTCTCTCATTGGTTCTCACATTTTATGTAATTTGGCGGTTTATAGCAGATCTTGGCGTCGTAGGAGTGTCTAGCCTGCTCATCAGCCACTCACGTTACTGCATCATATTTCTTCTAGGCGCGAATATTACAATGAACATACCAGCAGCATGTCTCACTGCGCGTCGCTTCTATTTGAGGCGGCCCACACCTGTCCTTCTGACACATCGCTATGCTATTTCCTTTCACAGCTAAAGTATTTAGCCTATTGTCAATCTGCTTCAGGTATGTCCCCGCTGTCTCCAACCAATGCTTGAAATTTCCTCATCTCCGTCTGGCTACTTTCATGATGCTGGTGGAAATATTTATTAATTGGAGAAATAAAACATAGAATCATTTATCCAACAGAGGATAAAAGGGTTCACAACTCTCCCACTCACAAAATTTCGAACTTAGGAATAAAGTCGACAATTTTAAAAGACTTCCGTAGGCCAAATTGTTTTATTTCGGAATCACCCCTTTTCTATCACTTGGTCTAGTCGCTCCTGTCTTGAATGGCATTTACTCGTTTTCATTTCCTGCTTGTGTCTCCCCTCTCAGTCTGCCTGCATGACCCGCTGAAGCCTGGGGCAACACTCTGCTCGCCTCGTTAATGTTTGTCAACACCAACTCTACTTCCTCCTTTGCGTGCCGTACTCAACTGCTCCTCGTGCACTTTGTTGATGGTCGGACGTCCATATATTCAAACTGCATCATTATTTCGGCGTTCCCATGGTTCACTTCTACGATACTTTTTTAGGTTGGCAGCGTTGTAGACTGACATTGTTCCTGTACTCAATTTTTTCACTCTGTAAGCATGTAACTCCTCCAAGAATTCTTACGATAGAATAGGGTCCTATGAACTTTTCGCAGAATTTACTGAAGATCTTCTTCTCTGGGTCCGATGTAGCGGGTCGTTTCACCAAAACGAGCTGGTTGATTTCAAGATCACTGTGAAACCTCTTATTTCTTACTCGCCGTAATCTGCGGTCTGCTTTTTTTCTCATGTAGGCTCTCGTCCTCTCAATTCGCAAGTCAGGTGCTATCATTGGATCTTGTGGGCAGTTAATGATGCTTTTCCACGATCTCACTGGATACTCATTTTTGTGTAGGACCATAGGGATCTGTCCTGTTGACTCGTGCCTGGTAGAATTCATGCATGTCTCTACATCCTTGATTTTATCCACCCATCTGTGATGTTCATTTGGAATGAAGATTCTCAAATATGATGTTACACACTTAATTGCTCTCTCACTTGGATTTGCTTGAGCATGTCGGATACTGCTTAAAATGTGTTTTATACCCATGTCCTCCATACCTTTCTTGAATTCGGCGCTTGTGAAATAACTGCCATGATCTGATAATATAAACTCTGGTTTTCCAAGGATTGGAATCACTCTATTTCGAATGCGACTGAGTACCTGTTTTGAAGTAGTTTTCTGAATAGGGCATAGTACTACAAACTTAGAAAATACATCAATGCACACTAGTAAGTGTCGGCAACCTCGCCTTCCCTTCGGGATTGGACCGAAACAGTCGAGTGCCAGTAGCTCACATGGTTTCTGAGGTAGCAATGGTCTAGGATACTGCCTCATTAAGTAATTATTGGGCTTTGTCCTCTGACACGGATCACAAGTTGTAATGACGTCACATATAGTTGTTCTCATACGTGGCCATGTAAATGTCTCTCCTATTGTCGCTTCGCACTTATCTACGCCCACATGACCGTAACTTTCGTGCGTATGCCATGTCAATCCTCGTTGTAACGATGCAGGTACTAATATGCGTAACTTGGTGTGGTCATTATCTACCCATTTGTGCAGCAAATTGTTGACATAAACATATCTTCCTTCTTTGGCTTTCGCTTCTCGAAATGCAGGTGTTCCTGTAGGTAGTTGCTTTCTGAAGTATTGAATTAAAAGCATCATCCATGGTTCCGCTTCCTGTTCTCGCTGTATCTCACGTAACTCCTCCAAGAATTCCCGGTCCTTCGGTGTTAACTCCAAGTGTTGTACCATCGTTGTTTCTTCATTATCAGGCTCTGGGTTCCTGCTGAGTGCATCCGGTATCACGTTCATCTTCCCTGGGCAATGTTCAATCTCAATGCTGAACTGCTGAATATATATAGACCAACGTGTCACACGTTCGCTTGCCATCGACGTCTTAAACAAGAATGTTAGTGCCTTGTGATCGGTCCTGACAACCATAGGGTAGCCGTAAATTATTCGTTTCCATTGTTGTAGCGCATGAAGTATGGCCAACAGCTCTAGTTCCGTTACCGTATAATTGCGCTCGTGCTTACGCAATTTTCGGCTGACAAATGCCAAATATGTTTTGTGCTGCAGGTTAGCTGGATCCTCTTGGTAAAGCATAGCACCTATACCAATTAGTGAAGCATCCGCTTGGATTATAAATTTGTGCTTGAAATCTGGATATCCTAATTTAATGCAGTTTTCCAATAGCTGCTTTGTTGCTTGGAATGCCTTCTCACACTCCGCATTCCGTAACCTTTTATTATTCTTCTTTAGCATTTCCTGCATGGGAGCGACAATCTCCGTGTAACCTGGACAGTTTTCCTTGAAGAATCCCGTTACGCCCAAGAAAGCCCGAATGTGCTTGACTCTCGTTGGTGTAGGGAAATTCTTTATCGCTTCGATCTTAGCGGGATTTGGCTTCACTCCCTCCTTGTCAATGATGTGACCCAAATATAAGATCTCGCTCTTGAAGAAATGCGATTTCTTCAGATTTACTTTAAAATTAGATGCATTCAGGTTGCCTAATACTTTATCTAAATTTTCCATGTGAGTTTCAATGTTGTCGGATGCCAGCAAAATGTCATCAATGTAGCGTACCGTCATCTCCTTAACTTCCTCGGTTAAATTCCGGTCCAGGGCTCCGATTAAAGCACAGCCCGCTGTTTTGACTCCAAAGGGCATTCGAACGAAGCAAAACGTCTGGTTATCGAATAAGAAGCCAGTTAGAAGCTGTGACTTCTCATCCAATTCAATATGGTGGAACGAGCTCGTCAGGTCAACTGATGAATAAATGCTCTTGTTTTTAAAGCCTTTTAGTACGTCTCTGATGATTGGCGCTCTGTCATACTCAGGAAAAATGAGTCTCGTGTTGAGATTTCTGGCATCTAAACAAAGTCTAATAGATCCATTTGGTTTTGTGACTGCCAAAATCGCATTTAGATAAGGTGTCGGTGTCTTCCTTATCACTCCAGCTTGTAACATCTCATCTATGATGACCTTAACTTGACCACGATATTTTTCAGGAATTGGGTACAATCTGCTTTTGAAAGGTGACCAATCCTCGACTTGCATTGAATATTTGAAATTTAATATTTTCCCAGGTACTGTATCAAATACTGTTTTGTGCTTCCTTAAAATCTCTTCCAATTGCTTTCTGTGTTCACCCCCAAGTTGAATGTCATTGAGCCGCTCCTGTAGTAACTCTTCAAATTGTGCATCGCTGTTATCTCCTTCCGTTAATAAAGACCATATCTCCTGGGATTCACTCTCCTCATCTAGTTCCACAACAGCTCCTTCTATGATGTTATCTTCTGCCTTTCGTACCTCCTCTTCCGTCTCTTCCGATATTGCTTCCAATGCTCAAGAATTTACATCTCTTCCGGTAGTGATTTCATCCATATGCAATCCCACATTTTTCAGCTGATCATACTCTCTAAAACTGACAGTATTCTTGTGCAAATCTATCACTGCTTGATAGTCACAAATGAAATTTGCACCAAGAATTATATTGAAATTCATCTTTGCCATGATAATGAATGTTTGCCCAAAAGTGTGTTCCAATATGTTCAGCTCTAAGTATGCCTGACGTTTACAAGTGACGGTGCGTTCAGGAATAACACCCCTCACTTTGAGCTGTGGTACCGGAATTACAGGAATATTCTGACTCCGTCCCAACTCTCGAACCAAGGCCTCCGATACCAGACTGATCTGTGACCCCGTATCCAATAAACATCTTATATTAATTCCACCAATCCTTGCGTAAATAATGGGTAACTGCCTAATTTCATCGTTCCGTGGTTTCACCGTCTCCTCCAGGCAGTCTTCTGGCAAAGCAATCCATTCTTGTATGTTCGCTACTATCCATCCATCTTCAACTTCCGACTGTTGTGTTTGTAGCCTGTCTCCTTTATCCAAATTTAACATTTTTTTTAGCTCCATTGCGACTCCCATCATCCTTCTGTCGCTCATGTCCTTGATATCCCTCTTGTCTCAGTAGACTTCCAGCTTCCTCAGTATGTGTATCAGGATTCTTCATCTTCCCAATGGCCTTTTCCCATCTTCCTAGCTCTCCACCTTGACTAGCGTGTAATTCCTCTAGGTAATTTTGTGATTGAGCGTGCCTATCATCCCAGTCATTTCGATAATTTCGTGGCTCTCCTTGATTTTGGTCTCTTCTTCCGTTCCATCTTTGATTAGCATTGTAATCACCGTATCTTCCATAAGGCCTGTCATTTCTTCGATTTTCACGCCATTGCTGATATCCTCTCTGTTGGTATCTATTGTTGCCTTGGTATGACCTATTGTTGTAGTGATTTTCGTTACGCTGATATGGTATGTTTTCTCCTTCTTCCTGGTTTCGCCTAGGTGTGGAAGTGCTTGTATTAGTGCCCTGCGTTTTGGTGTTTGCCTGTTTTGATTTTATGACCTCTGTAGTATTGACTAACTCCAGCTGTCTTCCTCCTCTATAATGACTATGAGATGTAGTCTCATCTATTTGCCGTAGTATCTGCTCTGCATGTAGGGCCGTACTAACGTTCGCTGCGACTAGTACTTGTTGTACGTTGACTGGCATTTGTCTCGCTATAGTCATCACCAGATCTGCTTCATTTAAAGGGTAATCAAGGTCGCGAAATTTTAACATTTGCATGTTAAAGAAATCTGAGTATTTTGTTTGCTGGGTGGTTTGGTACTTCCTAGAGTAAAGCTCCATCCTTAGACTCTGTTGTGTTGCGGGCGACCAATATTTGCGCAGAAACGCTAAGTTGAAATCTGACATGTTTCCAAATGTATATTTGGAGCTTAAAAACCATGTGAGGACATTTCCTGATAAAAATCTCTCCATCATCCTCAATCTACGTGCTTCAGGTACCCCAGTGTCATTGAAATGGTCTTCCATCTCTTTGATAAAGGCTTTAGGTGTCACCCCTGAATTTTCCGTGTACTTCTGCGGTTTGTAGTCGTTTGAGCGAATTACTTGAATAAGTTGTGTGGGCTGATGACCATCTTGTGGTGTCGAGCTCATATCGATATTCTTACGAAACCCTTCTGTGTTCGTTGTTAATGGGCTCTCCACCTGAGTCTGACTTCCTGCTGTGCTGACCTCGGGGCTATCTGAGTCATCCTGCTTGTCTTTCAATGTTCCCGTTCTAAATATAGATGATTGTTCTAATGAACGCAGTTCGGCTTTAATGATCCTGTCCATCTGCTCTTTAAGATTATTCTTCATTTCTTGCTCCAATGCTTGAATACGAGTGTGATTTTCGCCTACTGTTCTAAGAATGGTGGATCTTTCCTCTTTAGAATCGATATTCATTTTCTTCCAATCTTTCCTTATCTGCTCTTTAATCGTGCTTACTTGCCCTTCGATCTGGCTTTTTGTGTCATCCTGATTACTTTCTATCTGGCTCAGCCTTTCGTCTAATGTACTCTTAAATTGCTCTTGCTTCGCTTCTAGGCTTTTCCATTGTTCCGCTGAATTTATCTCGAGACGGTCCATATCTTTAATTATGCCGGATATGTTTTCATCTACTGCTGATAATTGTTGTTGAATGACCCTGCCGCTTTTCTCCATCTCCTTAAATCGTCCTTCCAACTTATCCTGAGCTATTTTGACCTCGCTTGTATTCATTGTGCATGCTATTTCAATTTGCTCTAATTTAGCTAACACCGTTTCATCCAGAATGCTAAGTTTTTGATCAAAAATACCCTCCATTTTTTTAATCTGCTCTAATTGTTTCTCATTATTTTTGCTAACATCTAGGGCCAGTAATACCATCTGTTGATTTGTGTGATCTTTCATTTCTGCGGTTAGCGTCTCTAACTGTGAATTGATAGTGTCATTAATTTCACTCTTTAATAACCTAGCTTGTTCCGCCTGATATTCATTTTGTTCAATTCTACTGTTATTTAATTGTGTCCGCAATGATTCACTTTGTTCTGACAATTTGTTTATCGACTCACTTTGTTCTAACATAGTATTGTTTATTGCTTCACTTTGTTCTGATAATTTAGCGTTTAATGCTTCACTTTGTTCTAACAGTTTAGTATTTAGCGATTCACTTTGTTCTAACAGTTTAGTTTTCAGTGATTCACTCTGCTCAGATAAATTGTTTATAGACTCACTTTGTTCTAACATAGTATTGTTTATTGCTTCGCTTTGTTCTGATAATTTTGTATTTAATTGTTCACTTTGTTCTGATAATTTAGCGTTTAATGCTTCACTTTGTTCTAACATACTAGTGTTTAATGATTGACTCTGTTCTGATAATTTAGTGTCCAACAATGCCTGTGTTCTCCTAGCTGCACTCTCAATGATCTCCTGGATCTGTTCAAACGTTGCCATATTACACACTTTATATGAGACATTAGGGAAATGGCATAAAGCAATGCCCTTTGACACACACATAAATTCCAATGCACATTTACTTTCTTTATCAAACTCAGTTCATTATTTTTACATTTACTCCCCCTAGTCAATTGCATCTCTGAGTGGTTCTAGTTTTACTCAATTTAATTTTAAACCCAAGCACATATTTAGTCATTAAATTGTTATCCTGATCTGATATTAACGCTGACTAATTAACAAAGTATTAATTGTCATTTAGGCTACAGCCTCCTAATATTTCCATGAGTTTGACTTTCTACACAAATCTAGTTTTAATCTTTAATCATTGGGCGCCCGGTATCACATATTAATTACTTTAGTTTAAAAGACAAAAACGTGAACCGTATTTTACTTTGCAAACTCCTGATTTTAATTTATTTTTCACACATTTGGCGGTATCCACTTCGCCTCACATACTTTTAATAAAATATCACTTCCCGGTGATTAAATACTGTCATATCTGCCTGCACTTGCGGCATGCCAGTTTTACTCAAATGCGCCAATATTGACATGTGTAATCTCTCCGCTGTTACACCACAGTGAATGGCCCCACGCTTGGCCGCGCCAGTTTTAACCTATGAACCCATCAGAATAGCAGTGTTTTATGCAAGAATCTTGATCAAGGGGTCGCGCTCAGTTCATAGTGTGATGTTTACGTCCGCCAAACAACATGCTTTACTGAGGCAAGGGTCATAGGATTAAAACTATAATTAAGAAAGTAAGGAGACAAAACGTAAGATAATAACATGATTTAATAACTAATTGTGCATAAAAGAAAATAAACAAACAATAATAAAAATATATCCTCCCTGAATCTTTCCCTGACAGGAATATCTAACACTTTGAGGAGTCAGACGGATCTCCCCCTTTATAATAAAATTGTGGATCCTAGTTCCACTACCTTGCATTTGAGTTTTATGTGCGCGTGATGACTAACTACGAGAAAATGAGTACTTGGATGACCGTTCGTTTACAACGGGTTAACAGCCACGGTGCTCACGAACAATCATCACGTAAATCAACGTTTATGGATATGGGCATGACATTAATAAAAAACCCTTAAAAACTCTAATGCTGACACACACACTACAAATCTATTATTTACAGGAATCTCTCTGAGACCCTCATTAGCGCGATGACGCACTTAACAACATGAGCTACCAACTGGCCAATTGCTCAATACACACAAGGAAAGACAGCATTGCACATGACTCACGGGTCACAGAAAATGGAAAATAAACATGGAATAAACCAATAACAACAAAAGCCTGACCGGCTAAGATTACTTTATATGAACAAAACTGCATGTTAAGGTAACGCTTCGGAGATTATCGTGATTCGTAGGCAACTCCCATTTATTTCAACAATTTTTACCATTGATCAGTTCTTATCTGAATTCAAGTAATTAGGGAGCCAACGAGCACTCCTCGCTAATGACCATGCTTGCACGTTCAGACAGCCTTGTGAAACATCTCCCCCTTTCCTCAAATACCTGTCGTGTCCCACTCCAGTGTATATAAATAGCTGACAAGCTGTGCCGCTATCTCAAGGAATCAACAGCAACAAAAATCTCATCCAACTCAACATATGGTCAGACATAATCACATATCCACAATTGCCCTCGCAAGGATACAATATGGACCTGGTACCAAGCTGACAGAAATCAGTCTAAGCTGAAATTCCCGCTTGTAATACCACAAAAATACACACATACACACATCTGGGACTGACATGACGCTTTTCACACAGGTCTGCTGAATAGGTGCTCGCAAACATTAAACACAATATTTAAAACCTACGATAGAGCTGATTACTCTTCGTCACAAATTACATTGCTCCAACGGCAATAGTCACACTGAATCTGATCAATAATAAATCTTAAACAATTTTAATTACCCTCCAATCTACTGTATAATTACATTAATTCAGTCCTACTTCTGAAACACAACAGATCTCCGAGAGACGTTTTTAACCGCATTGCGTAACATATGCAAACACGGCCGTTCACATAGCTACGTTAGTTAACACAACACAAAAACAAGAACCTTCCACTAACAACATTCGTGCGAGCTGCTTCCATACAAAAGTGTGTCAGACCAAAACTAAATATATTACGTTAATCACACAAGCAATGTATTTACAAAAAATATGTCCCATAAACCATAAGTTAATTTATCAAATAATAAAGAATATTATTTTGTACTCATCTCTCTTGTAGTCACCGTCAAAGAACGTCTGCTGCCATCTCCCAACTGAATGGTTCTTATCTCATCTCAGCCATCTGGACGGAGTGTTGAGAATTCCAAACTTCTTCTGAAGTAGTCGATGTCATCTCTGGCGCTGATTCAAAAATTATATTATTATACTCTTGATATCTGACTACTAAATTCGCCGTTCAGGTACTACTTTCCCTGTAACAGTTCGCTGGCGAATTATCGACGATACTGCCCCTACAAATATAGTACTATGACTATCTATCACTGAATTTAACACTTTACAATAATTTCTGTGTCCTTATGACACGCAAAGTAATAACTGACTACGTCCGTAGACGCACAGAATAATAGTCTTATGTCTTCGACACACCAAATAGAAGTCTACGTCCGTAGACGCACAGAGTAATAAGCCTACGTCCTCAGACGAACAGAATAGAAGTCTATCCCCTCAGACGAACAGAATAGAAGTCGAAGTCTTGGCTCTTTATGCCACTTATAAATGAACTGGCCCTAGGTCTCGATGGGGGGGGTAATTTATGTAAAAATTTCTCGAAATAATTGTGGTACAGGAATGAAATAAATATCACTGAACTCGTAACATTGCATAGGTCAAGAATATGCCCATCAATCCTAGAATCGATCGTAGAGATTTTGTCTAGGCGATTTCCCGCGTGAATGCTAGCCGAGCGTGCCCACGCTAGACCTGCCGCGTTAAATAGGCATTCTTCTCTCATTGGTTCTCACATTTTATGTAATTTGGCGGTTTATAGCAGATCTTGGCGTCGTAGGAGTGTCTAGCCTGCTCATCAGCCACTCACGTTACTGCATCATATTTCTTCTAGGCGCGAATATTACAATGAACATACCAGCAGCATGTCTCACTGCGCGTCGCTTCTATTTGAGGCGGCCCACACCTGTCCTTCTGACACATCGCTATGCTATTTCCTTTCACAGCTAAAGTATTTAGCCTATTGTCAATCTGCTTCAGGTATGTCCCCGCTGTCTCCAACCAATGCTTGAAATTTCCTCATCTCCGTCTGGCTACTTTCATGATGCTGGTGGAAATATTTATTAATTGGAGAAATAAAACATAGAATCATTTATCCAACAGAGGATAAAAGGGTTCACTACGTAACTTTGCAAATAAACTTAGTTTTTAGATCTCTGTTAATATGGAAATAAGCTCTTCAATTTTTACGGCGCCTAACCTAACCTAAGCGGAATTTTAGCAGAGACAGATGTGTTAGAAATTCCCAGATTCCACCGATACATCAGTACTTGGGTCGCTAGTGGCACGATGGCAAATTGGTGGGTCGCTTGCGGCACGGATTGCATCCGGCACGGTCTCATCCGGCACGACACCGATGCGAGAGTAGTAGTTTTGGGACAGCTCACTGGTTGTGCTGCCGGCCACCAGCGGAGCGCGCAGCTCCTGGTTTATCTAAGGTTGTGAAGCCCAAGTCTCCACGCGACTGACAATTTGCGCATTAACGCGCATGCTACAGAATTTGAGACTCCTAGATTGTATGGTATCCCAATGCGCATCCAGAAGCCAACAACACACAGGCTACCAGACAGATTCTTTAGACTCACCCAAGTACACGGAGCTGCATTTCCACGACGTCTCAAAGCCCATTAATTAATCAACAATAACAACAACGGATTTTAGGATCCACACAGCCCTCGAGATAGTGATTTAACAGTACCGTGCTTTAATGTTGTTGCTTAATTTAAGGGATCAGACATCGTACTTGTCCGTGTGTGCGAGAGGGGATATTTGTCGAATAACTTTTTATTATCGTGGTGTCATGAATAGCCTATAATAATAATAATAAAATAATCATAACAGTGTTATTGGTTTTATGTCCCTTTTAACTACTCTGGCTTTTAGAGACGCCGGGGTGCCGCAATTTTGCCCCGAAGGGGATCTTTAACGTGCCAGTAAATCAACTGGCATAGCTCCCTCGCATTTGCGCACCCTCAAAGGTTGTGTCCTGATTGCGACCATTCCGGATTGCGTTCAACTCATTAGCAGTCCAGATTGCGGTCACTTTCATTTTAGTGAAGAGCTATAAACATTCCAGCGTCCAGATTGCGGTCACTTTTCTTGGGAGACCGGTTCTTGGTTCTTCCCGACTGACTCATACCTTCCGTAAGTTTTGTGGATAACAAGGGGAAACTGATATTTCACTACTTAACCAAAGAATACAGTTCAGTGTTCAGCTGAGCACACCCCATAAAACTTCGCTTAAACAAATCAAGTCCCCTCCCAATCTGACAGCACCTCGTAAAGCAATGATTATAATATTTTCAGTATTAAGAATAGAAACGTTTCAGGATCGGAATCGACGACCTTCACTTTAAACAAAATTGTTTTAACGGGAAATTTTATACTTACAGGGTATAATTTTTAATTTCTGCCCCTCTCCTTCCATTTGAGACGCGAGATATCTATTTTTATAATAGGTAGCCTACTGTATATAATGAAAAACTTTCTTTTTATTACCTCGAAAAATTCGTCTCGTTAAAGTAATTTGTTCTGCGTTTCATTCTAAATCCCCTTTATAATCGATTTTTGTCCCCGCCCCCTCCTACACACAAAATCAAACATTTGAAGTTTTAGGTTTATTAACATTCCAAAGAGAACTGACATATGGCATGTACCTTAACATTTGCAAGAGGGGTGGAAGAGAAAGGTGAGGAAATCTCCAGGGGAGTTACAACCGGACCGGTCTCCCAAGAAAAGTGACCGCAATCTGGACGCTGGAATGTTTATAGCTCTTCCCTAAAATGAAAGTGACCGCAATCTGGACTGCTAATGAGGTGAACGCAATCAGGAAGACACCCCCTCAAATGCCAGCTGACTGCGCCAAGATTCGATCCTGCAACCTTGGGCACAGCAAGCGAGAACGTTACTGCTGAGCCACGCAGCCAGTCGGTGTCATTAATAGTGTGTGTACTAAGGCTGAAATTGGGAAGGAGCGGTCATGGCCTTAGATTATAGATACCATCTCGGCATTTGCCTGGATTAGAAGTGAGAAATAATGGAATATCTCCAGAGCCTCAGTTAGTTCGAGATGTGTGCCTTTGGATTTGAGTAGGAGACGGCCGTGGCCTTTGTTTTGGTACCATCCTGGTATTTGCCTTGGGAAGAAATCATATATCATGGAAATCCGAAATGACATATTTCGGTCTGAGGGTATAACAGCCATCAACGTGGTGGTCGATAAACTTTGTTCTTACTGTGAGATTCACAACAGTTGAGGAAATTTGGGAGGGTGATCCTTTTCGCAAGATTGGCAGCATTTACTATTTGATGGTAAATTTATTATTTGTTATGACGAGAGGTGCACTGAATCCAGTAGGC
Source organism: Meconema thalassinum (assembly GCA_946902985.2). Lineage (NCBI taxonomy): Eukaryota > Metazoa > Arthropoda > Insecta > Orthoptera > Tettigoniidae > Meconema > Meconema thalassinum. The sequence goes on along the minus strand of OX336394.1, from coordinate 209,052,584 downwards.
TACTATGGAATGCCCTATATGTGATTTAATTTGGCGAATAACTGAAGAGAATTATAATTACGAACCCTCAATTGAAAATTGTTCAAGGTTGGACTATCCTGATTCCAGCCACTGGGCCAGGGATGAAGCGGTGGCGTCTAGTAGCTAACTTCTGAACTAGGCCTAGTAGTCGTTGACGGTGGCGTTTGGCGGCAAAAGAAGGAACTATTTGAAAAATTCAAAGTTGCAGTCCTTACTTGAATTAAAATAAACAGTTACACACACTAAAACAGCCATCACAATTAACACCGGTTATCAGACAGATTCTACACATAACCAAAGTACACGGGGCTACATGACCGCGTTGTCGCAGCCCCTAAACTTAAGAACCAACCAACCACCTAGTATCGGTGAACAGAAATATTGTTACGGCTGTGAGTTTGTGTCATCACTCGCCGCATGAGTCACAACTGCCCCAGGGCTGGGCTGTGGCCTGCCTCCTGTATTGCGTGTGCCTTATGCAACAGGGCTACTAGGACAAAGGGGTAGTCCAGAATATTCGTGACTGGACCAGCGATGGAAACCTCGAGAAGCCGTGAACCCTGGATGGATCTAGAAGCATTTATTGAGTCACCGGCCTGCTATATAAGTGCGACCTGTCTAGCAGTTGTTGTTGTTGTGTTTTACGAGCTAGTGTGAGCGATTATCCTGTGCGACAGAAGTGTGGTGACGAAGTGCTGTGCGAGTTACGACATCCAGTGACATTGTTTCTCCAGCTTGTGGACAGCGAAATAGCCTGCAGCAAGTGATCGTAAGTAATTGAGGTCGGTGAACGTAAGGGAGAGGAGCAGGTAGTTTCTGTCAAGGCCACTGTACTCATTAGGACGGATTAACTTCTGTGGTCTGTTGACAAGTGGAAGGGCCAAGAGCGCTCAATGAAGAGACTTGAGGAAACTGGAGTAAGGCTCCTAATTGCTTGTATTTGCTGATTAGTGTAATTTTCTGGTCACAATAAAGTTAATTATTTCTTTAAGCAGTAATTGGTGTTGTGCTTCCTACCCACCGTAATCCAGTTAACAAAGGTGCCACTAGGGTGTGGCACGTAACAATATCCTGGCTGGAGATTAGCTGCTGCTGTTGTTGAGAGGTTTGGATATCGTGGTCAATCAGTCCCGAGAACATGTGTGTGTGAGTGAGGTATCTGTGATAACCTGTGTTATTGTGATGGCTGTATTTATTGTGTGTATTTGTAATTCAGGTGAGGATAGGGAAAGAGGTGGTCGTGGCCTTAACTTAGGAACCATCCGGGCATTTTCCTGGGGTAAAAGTGGGAATCCACGGAAAACCACTTCCTAGGTGGCTGAGGTGGGAATAGAACCCACCTCTTCTCAGTTTTGTCTCACGAGACTTATTCGGGAATCGAACTCGGGCCTCCGGAGTGACAGCCAAGAACGCTAACTACACCACAAAGTGATCACTAGGGCTCGGATTTTTAGGTGCTAAAAATTGGGAAAATATTTATTTTTTATGTATTAAAATATCTGAAATATGTGACAGAAAAGTAAAAATATTTAATTATAATTTAATTTATTAATGACAATATAAACAATATGCAGTACACACCAATGCAATTTATTCTATGCCACCCTGACTGCTGCAGCATTACAATACACAACGAGATACATCTTCAGGTTGTCCATCACAAATGACCGGCGATTATGGCGAAACACTTATTCTGAAGGGGCAAAACTGCGGTAATATGTTTCTTGCCCTTGAGGTGGTGTGTAACTTGAGATCGCTGTTCAGCCTTGATTGCTTTCCCACTTGGTTGGCAGAACAGAACGTTCCCATCAGAAGTAAAATTATCCTTACATTCTGCAACAGACGATAACTTGTAGTTGTTTTTACTTTAGTCATCGTAGAACTGCCTTACACTTCACAGTGCCAGAAATGAACTGCATGTGAGTGACACTGGTTCCAGGTAGCTGGGAGAGGGGAGTCTAGCACATGGTGCAATATGGCTATGGACAAGGAAATCCCCGATTTCCACAGTGAGTGGCACGGGGCGACAAGTTAAGAATAACACAGTTGCAAGCTGACATACGCTCTGCATGAAGTAACACAGAACAAAAATGCAATTAACTGAAAGATCTAGCATACTGATTTAAAAAATGTAAATAGTATGTCCTTTTATGTGCTAATAAGTGAAAAGGAGGAATGTATGTAGTTATAGAAAAAATACTTAAAATATGTATTTACATAAAAAAATATTTATTTACCTAAAAATCCCAGCCCTAGTGATCACTGCCTAGTGAGGCCTGTTCCACTACTCGGGGACGCGACAAATGAACAATTATGAAGAATTCCTGGAAGGAAATTAATACGGGAAACTGGAAAACCTGGTATATACCTGTCTGTCTTCCACTTTATCCAGCACACATTTCATATGCGCTGACCGGGATTTGAACTCGAGATACATTGGAGAAACGCTAGAATCTCCCCGTATCAGCCACGAATATTGGTACTGTGAAAATAGTCTAAATTTAATACTTGAACGATATCAAAAAAGTCTCCCCAAAGTGTCCGGATCATCTAACACGAAGTGAGTCCTTTTCGTAGTCTGGTCGGTAGTGCCTATAATCAACTCATGCATCTGCCAGGAAAGCGTTCGGTTCGCGTTCGAATCCTGACTGGTTTCAATTTCGAGTATTTCACAATGGTGATTATGGAGATTCATTTTGGCTCAGCGGTAACGTTCTCGTCTGCTGTTCCCAAGATTTCAGGATCGAATCTTGGCGCAGTCAGTGGGCTTTGGAGGTTGTGCATATGCGAGGTAGCCGTGTCAGTAGATTTACTGGCACGTTTAAGATCCCCTTCGGGGTGAAATTCCGGCACCCCGGCGTCTCCAAAAGCCGCAGTAGTTAAAAAGGACGTTAAATCAATAACATTATCATTTTGTGGTAATAAATGTTCGATGCCATTTTTAGCCTATTTTCAATTTTGAAAAAATAGGCTTATGAGATCACCTTTTGTCCATGTGTGTGTGCGTGTGTGTGTGATTCGTGTGTGTGTCCCCCCCTAATAAAATCTAAACGGCTGGAGCGATTTCAATGAAACTCAGTAAGTTCATAGCACTATTCCGGGCGACCTCGACCGTGCCCTTCAAATTTTGTTACGACTCACCAATCCAACATGGCGGCTGTGCGAAATATTTCACCAGCATTCAATATCTCCGAAACGATTACCGATATTACCCTGACATCATGTATGGTGATAAAGGGAACTACTATAAGTTCACTTATGTGATCTTTGTAAACCTGGTAACTACAAAACCAACATGGCGGCCAAGCGAAGTTGCGACTTTTAAATAGACGTTTCTCGTGATTTACCCAACCAAACGCAATGAAACTTGGTACAGTATATGTTTATATACATTGTAATGCACCGACACATAACTTCGTTCATTTGTTTATTAACCACAAGATGGCGGATGTGCGAAATATTTCACCGGCATTCTGTATCTCTGAAACTATTAGCGGTATCTCCCTGAAGTTTTGTACGGAGATAAAGGGCACTACTGGAAGTCCATTTATACGACTTTAAAAAACCGGTTATATACAAAACAAACATGGCGGCCAAGCGAATTAGAAAATTTGAAATAAACCTTTCTCGCGATTTAATGCTCCAAACGCACTGAAATCTGGTACAGGAAATATTTATACACATTGCAATGCACTGGTATCTAATTTAGTTCAATTGTTTACATAACCTCAAGATGGTGGCTGTTCGAATTTTAAACTTAAGTTTTTATTTCTTGTGATGTAGTCATGCGATCGAAGTGAAAGTTTGAATAATGAACCTACCCAATAATTATCCTATAATGGTAAATGACTCCATGGCCTATACATTTAACAATCCAACATGGCGACCATCCGAAATATTTAGACAGCTCTCAATATCTACGAATCTATTGTAGCAATCAAACTGATTTTTTTTATTGTTCATAGGGGCTATGAACTCAAGTTCTCTTATAGGACTTTAAATAACCTGGTGATTACAAATCCAACATGGCGGCGACGCGAAGTATAAATAATCACATGGACGTTTATCGCAATTTAACCATCCGAGAGCAGTGAAACTTGGTACAGTAAATCCTTATACGAATGGTAATCCACTAGCATCTAATTTATTTCAATTGTTTCCATAACCTAAAGATGGCAGCTGTGCGAAATTTTAAAATCTCCTTGTAACTTCTAGTGTCCTAATTATGCGATTGAAGTTTGAATACTACACGTACACAATAATCTGCATGAACCTACATGAACTCTAGGACCTACATATATAAAATCCAACATGGCGACTATCCGAATTATTTAGTCGGTTCTCAATATCTACGAATCTATTACAGCAATCAAACTGAAATTGTGTATGTTGATAGTTGCAATAAGTGGGCTATATGAAAATAGGCTGTATAGTTCTTCACGGAACTACTTGTTAGCCTTCTTTTCACATTTTGCAAAAATGAGGAAAAAGTAGACTTATGAGATCGATTCAGGAAAATATGTGTGTGTGTCTGTCTGTCTGCCCTTGTGTCTGTCTGGCTGTGTGTGTGTGTCCCCCCCCCCCCCTATCAACTCCTAAACGACTGCAGAAATCGAAACCAAATTAAGTATGAGTAGAGATGTATACCGGAATATCTCAAGCCCATATTTGAAAATGATGTCAGTGCTACCAACTGCTGAAAAAAAACACTAGAAATTTGAGCTCCATGTTGGATATCTTGGAAGGTATGCATGGGAGCTATTCCAAAATTGGCACACATATAGATAACACTATTTCAGTTCAATATCCAGGAAGCCATACATGACAGTGTTGCCAAAATAATTTTAAGCCTTCTGGTAAGTCCAATTTTAAATGCATATAACTTCTACACTATCAATTGGATTTCAACGAAATTTTGTATGTAATATGTGTACATAAACACGTATGACTGAGCGTATTCTTAAGAACCACCAGGGCTGCCAACTGTTAATAATTGCTCTCTCTCTATTTTTAATCCAAATACCAATATATCAGAAAGTGTGCAAGCCAACAGCTTTAAACTATGCACACGTATAGTACCTGACATTTTAGATTTATTTGGAGTAATTCATATAAATCAGTGCTGCTAACATGCTTCTATGCCTACTGGTATGTCCAATCTTAAAATGCATGTAACTTTTATACTAACAAATGGATTTCATCCAAAATTGGCACAACAAGATATCATAATATTTCAGATTATTTCTGACCAGCACACGCATGACATTGTTGTTGCCAACATGCTTTCACGCGTGCTGATAGATCCAATGTCTAACTGCAAGTAACGTCCATTGGACTTCAACCAAATTCTGTATTCTGTACCTTAAGAGATGGAACTAAGAATATATTCAGTCACCAGGACTGCCAACTGTAGTGCTCTATTTGGCTAACTTATACCAGGTATATTTCTGACTAATTCAACATTTAGATATTCCCAAACTTAATTTCGTCATTATTCTAGATAGGTTCATATAATGTAGATTAATCATTGGCATGAATCTTAATTTTAAGAAAAGTAGGCTCTTTAGTTCGTTACGCAACTTCTTATTTTGATTACTGTTGCATTTTCATTTCACTGCCCGTCATCTGCAGTATCTGTAAGACTTGTGGATAATATCACGTATTTCTAGTTCATCCCGTCGTGTGCGAGATGTGTTAAAAAGCATAAAAGCTAGGAAGATTAACGAACAGGAAACTGCGAGATATAAATGATCTGGAGATAATGTGCTCAACTGAGAGGAAACAGTTGATAAAGGACAAAAAAAAAGGAATCACTGTGTTTTTTATTGGAAAGATAAGACAGAGAGAGGTCTGTCTGTCTTTTAAGTTTTTCTCACGAAGACAGACGCGTTAGAAAAAAAGTTGATCGAAGATGGCAACTAAACCAGACGGGAGAGATAATCCTCACAGAAGTCAAGTTAATGAAGAGTAGTTGTTGTTGCTGTTATTATTCCTTTTAGGGAATTGGGATATCTTTGGACAACAGCGGTGTGTACCTGGGTGTGTGTTGAGTTTCTCTGATAACCTGTGTAAATGTGGTCACTGAAGCAGTGTTTGTAGCTGTAATTATTAGAATCGGGGATGGGGTAAGTTTTGTTGTTAATTATTCAGGGGCTTTACGACATCGTGGTCATCTAGCCCCATGCACTTGGGTGTATGTAGCATTCGTGTGATAACCTGTGGAACTGTAATGTCTTTTCTAATGTGTATATTTGTAACTCAAGCAAGGCCTGCGTATTCTCTTAAAGCCATGATAGTTAAAAGGGACGTAAAAGCAATAACATTATTGTTGAGATTTGGGTAGGAAGCAGCCATGGCCTTATGTTAGGTACCATCCCGGCATTTGCCTGGAGTAGAAGTGGGAAACCATGGAAAACCACTTCCAAGATGGCTGAGGTATGTATCGATTCCGCCTCTTCTGAGTTTTGCCTCGTGAGTCCGAGTTATCCTCGTTCAAGCCATCAGACCAGAATTAAAGATGGGGTAAGTGACCCGGGAGTAAAAATAAGGTTCTATCCCAGCATCTGCATGGAATAGAAATGGGGAAACTACAAGAAACGCTTCTAGGATGGCCAAGGTGGGAATAGAGCGGGTCTCTTCTAAGTTTTGCCTCACGAGGCTTAGTGTACCCCATTCCAGCCCTCAAATCAGAATTATATTTCTTTTCACAATCCGGAAATTGAATCTGGACCTCCGGATTAACAACCAAGAATGCTAGCCACTACAACGCGAGGTTCCGACCTCGTAAGGAAGGGAATAATTAGGGGTAGACGTACTACCTTCAATGTTCAGGTGTTAGGCTCCATGATATTAATTTATTCTAAAAAGTGGGTTAGTTGAAACTCATCCCGGGTGAAAACAACTAAACCAATTATTGTCCTGTGAGTATCGTTCTTGCTTAAGTTTTGTTAGAATTTGTGAAAATGTAGAACGTTGTCCATTTCCTGTAAGTGTAGAGCAGTATTTTAGAATTCTGAGTAGGCCTACTTTTATGATTACACATCTCGATGAAACTGGGAGCACCTCGCGGCATAGTTATGTTAGTTAAATCGTGCACCACGGCCGCAGGGGCAGCTACAGATAGTCCGGACATAGTAGGTTTGAATCCCAGCGCTGACAGTGGTTTTTCTGAGTGTGGTTTGTACCCAGGTTTCTCCATACTCCCTCTTTGCCAATGCCGAGATGGCACCTTACTACATTAAGTCCCAGGGCACATACCCCATCCCTGTTCTTAATACAGTTACACACACTACTACAGTCATCACAGTAATACAGGCTATCAGACAAGTTCAACACGCACCCCCACTACACGGGGATGATGGCCAAGATATTTCAAAGGCTTCAAATGAATCATTAACAACAACGATAAGTCGAATTTCATCCCGGGCGCTAATCACTAAACCAATTATTAGTCTATATGTATCGGAAAGATGATATCCAAATACTATTTCGCATGTTGCAGTTTTAACTTTTTACTAACTTATCATCACAGTAGAGAACTTGTAGGTTACTTCCACATATTAGCTTACAATTATATAGTAGTTTAGGGCTTATTGCTTATGCCATGTATGCACACATAAGTTTTACTTTTATTGTTACTTCTATCATATAAGGTGCGTTCAAAAAGTGAATGCGTAAACCGGTGACGACATCGGGTAATTGTGGCGTGTGTAATGAGGAGTAGTTCCGACCAGAGCGTGGAAGGTCACAACCCATCGCTAGAGGGCACGCGTGCATGTCACGTGACGATACAAAGCGAGCAGCAGCATGCATCAATCGTCCAACGCCGCCAGTCGCATTACAGACAGTGACATGGAGGCGTCAACCGATGAGCAAAGAGGTGATGTTCGGTTTCAGACAGCGGAAGGAGTAGGGGGAACGGACATTCATCGCCGAATGTCACAAGTGTACGGCGAACACTGCATGTCCCTTGCAATGGTCAAGACGTGGCACAAGCGCTTCAGGGAAGGACGGGTGTCGTTAGCCGATGATGCCCGGTCTGGGGCACCCCCCCACATTACCGATGACAACGTCCAACTGGTTGATGCACTCATTACCCAGGACCACCGAGTGACAGTGAATGCCATAGCCGCCGTGGTCGCTCCACGACAATGCACGACCTCATACGACCAACACAGTCGCGGCACTCCTGCAGAAATTCAATGGGAGATTCTCGGCCACTCTCCATACAGTCCAGACCTCTATCCCTGTGATTACGCTATGTTTGGTCCCCTGAAAAGGGCTCTGCGGGGAAAACGATTCACCTCGGACGCCGACCTCCAGCTGTACGTGCGGAACTTGTTCACATCGCAGCCCAGGGAATTTTATGAGACAGCCATTCACCGCCTCGTGTCACAGTGGGACAAGTGCCTCAACAGCCAGGGATAATACTTCTAACATACAGGTACTGGTTTCTGTAATTATGCCTCTGGATCGTTACTTTTTGAACGTACCTTATACAAGGAGAAAATAATAAAGTCAAAGAAAGATACAAACAGAATTCATAGATAGAGAAAACAGAATGGCATCGTTAATCCTCCACATCCACCCCACCCTGGTCGATCTCCAATGGTACGACCAGCTGTACCGGTCGGGTGATCTCCGTTCCATCGCTGAGTCGGAGGACAAGAGTCCTCGCCTTCCCGTCACAACCAGGTCTCACTGCAGAGATGCGAGCTCGTCGCCATATATGACGCGGGCACAGATCGTCTTGAAGCAGGACGACATCCCCCTTTCCGGCATTTCGTCGCTCTCCCGCCTGGTGCGCACATCGTGGAAGCTTCTTAGGGCAAGAAGGTACTCCTTCTTCCATCTCTTCCAGAAGTTTTCTTGCATCTTTGCCCTCAGTCTAGCAAGCACACACAAGTTTTACGTTTTATTGTTACTTCACATCATACAAGGAGAAAATAATATAGTCAAAGAAAGATACAAACAGAATTCATAGATAGAGAAATCAGAATAGCATCGTTAATCCTCCACATTTCCCATCTTCCTTCCAGGCAAATGCCGGGGTTGGTCCCTAACTATAGGCCACAGCCGCTACCTTCCAACTCCTCGTCCTTACATTCCAACTTCCCTCCTTCCCTCCCCAACGGTACTTGTAGCTCACCCATTGGGTGTCCGTCTCGAAGCAGCTACTAAACTGGCGAGCCGAACATGTCCTCGGACACTCCCGGCACTAAAAGCCATACGCTAAAAAAAAAAACCTCCACAGCTGCGTATCACAGAAATAGTACAGTAGCTACACCTTCATAGATTATTTGGGGGAGGAAGACTGTTTCATTGAGGGGAACGTCATTTTGGGCCCCTTCAGACGAGGCCACTTAGCAGCGCTGCTTCGTGGCGCTTTGGTGGCGCTTCTACCAAGCGTTAGTGGCGCTTCTACCAAGCGTTGGTGGCGCTTCTATCAAGCGTTGGTGGCCTTGCTAGTGTTTGATACCCGGGTGGAGAACTCGTCAGTTTTCCAGCAAACATGGACGTAGAAGGTGATATAATTCTTGCCATGTTCCTCATACGGAGGAGAAGGAAACTTCAACGGAAAACAAGAAGATTCTGGGATCATCCATTGGTTCAGGAAAGACAAAATCGAGGACTGTTCTATACTGTACCCGATACCTAGTTGAGGCTATCGGCTACGCCAGCAGACATTGAGCCGTAGTTGAGATTTTGGGAAGAGTTATGAAAAGATAGCGCTCAGATCGAGTCAAGAGGAATGTCAAGATGACGTAGTAGGTCTAGGATTAAGAAGGCGCTGACCACAGTCAAGCAGATGGAATTATGGATAGAAATATGAAGCTTTATTAAGATCTATATGGAACATGGTATTTAAACATCTCAGAAGAGGAGATATAACATGCATTATATATGGTAATAATTTAAAGGAAGTCAGATAACCCTTAAGTTATTTTATAACTTAATAGCCGAGATGATCGGGGTTCGAGATCACGGAGGTGGGGAGGACGTCACGTGACTGCGCCAGGCTGGTAAGGGTCAAGGCAGTCCAGAGACAGTCAGTCGAGCTCAGTGAGCCAAGCAGTCGAGATCTGTTAGCAAGAGAGTCCAGTACAGCGAGCAACGCAGTCGAGGTCAGACAGCGAGCTGAGTAGGACATGCCAAGCGTATGGTAAAGGTCGCGCAGCGAACAAGTTTTGTCACGGAAAGTGAAAGCGACAGTTTTAACTTCACCGAGCAGTGAACGAAAAGTAGGTCAGTGAGCCGGGCGGACATCCGCAGTAGGCAGCATGAAGACCGGTTATAGAACCAGCTGTACGAGCCAAGCAAGCATGAGAAGGCCGGGGTTTTAGAACAGCATTGCGAGTAGTTGGAGAACTTTATTCCAAGCTGCATTTCAACGCAGAACAGCATAGTAGAGCGACATGGCGAGGCCAGCTTTAGGCGGAGATTATTATAGCATTATGACAGAAGCTGAACTTCATTACAACATTGAGTTGGAACGTTTATTCAGCATTTGAATTGTACAGGCAGATGGTTACGAGATACTGCAACTGTGAACTTCAACTGAACATAGTTTTTCTTAATGACATTACGACTATGCATTTCATAACGCATTCCAAGTAACATTAACGATTATAGGCAAATGAAATGTTATAAGCATATGCACCTAAGAACATTAGCTCGTGCATTAATGCAATTCTTTCTTATGCAGTGTTATAAATTACCGAGTACGAACACAGCTACTGGGTGTTTCATAAACAAAGACACTCTGATAAAACAATTTTATTTTCTACAAGTGAGACTAAACCGCTGTGGAAATTGAACTTTCAACACTCAAACCGAACATTGTATGGAACAGTGGCGTAACGTAGAAGAGGAATAGGGGGTCCGCTGTTTCCATGAACTTTTTCGTGAGGATTTGGACAATATCCGCTATGGATAACCAGCAGTTCATCATGTCGGAGTAAACGCAGACAGAGACGCGATGGCACCACAGAGCGATGGATTCGATTCCTGACGAGAAGGAGGTCCACCAGCTGATTCACTTGGGATTTTGAAGGCAATCGTCATTTCGTGGGTGGAATGATATTCACGCCGATCTTTCCAGAAATTCATTACATAAGGAAAATCGACGATCTTTGAAATTTAATAACAGCTGATTATGAGAAGGTACTGTAAGAGTTATAACTTCCTGATACGATTATTTTCATGAATACTGGGCAAACATGTATATTTTTATAATAGGAGTGATACGATTGTTTAGACATGGCTTTGACTTTATATGCTTCAAATTTTGCTAGAATATGGCGTGACCATATGATATGACAGGCATCATTATACGAAATTCTCACCATTGGTTGGCTTTATTAAGCAGATGTTTGGTCTTTTAGACATTTTTCCAGCAAGGATAGTTTTCATGAATAGTTTTTTTTTGTGTAACGAGTATTTCGAACTCGTGATCTGCAATTGATTATCTATATTACTTCGTCAGTTCTTTGCATACTAGCGAGTGTGTATTATTCATCAGTAGGGATTTTTTTCCATTGGATTGTTTGGAGATATTAAGATGTTATTCACTTTAGTGAATGAATATCGCTTTTATATGACAACTAGAGACTTGTTGATTCCGATCTGGTACATTCACTCATTTAGTCTTCGAGATGGGGTCTTTCGTATTTATACGATTGTATGGTGGTTACTCATCTTACCCATCGTTCAGGGCACTATCATGTTAGTCGACGGGGCGAGGTCTTTCGTATTTATACGATTGTACGGTGGTTACTCATCTTACTTGCCATTGAGGGACTCATTTGTATCATCCGAGTGTACATGCGATTGTAAGTGAATCAAACAAGGAACTACTAGTCACATATCAGTCGAAATTTTGTTAAATAAAGTACAGATAAATGTCAGCAGGGTTACATTTGTAATTCTTGTTTGCCAATCCAATATTTTGTGGCTATACTCTTTTGAGAGTACTTTCAGTTTAACAGCTGGTACAGCTGATGCTTTTGATGATTTTTATAATTGTGTTTGATACCTTTGAGAAGGATTTAAAGTAATTGAATCTTGTAAGATGAATCATTAATGGTCAGATTTATTTTAAGGCAGATCAGTATTGCAGATTTTGATATGAGAGATTATAGCACATTGGTGTTTTTCTGTGATGTGGATTATGAGAATTGTAAGAGAATTTATGCTATTTGAAAGCAGATCTTGAATTACTAAGGTAATATTTTTTCTAATTGTTTAAGAAGTTGTCTAGATGTGATAAGATTAATTACAGTTTTTGGAGATTGTGTGCGTTGATAATTTGAAGCCAGTTATATATTTTTGTAGATCATGCAACATGGTTAAGTGAAGTTTGTGATAGGCATTTTGTGGAAGTTGCCAAGTGGAAGTTGCAATATTGCTAATGTATTTTGAGGCAGACATGAGGTTGTCGAACCCAGTCTAGCGTAATTGTTGAGATTCATGCTGTATGTGCTGAATATTTATGGAGTTTTGTGGAATAATTGTGGTATTCAAATGTGTTATTTGAGGAAGTGAGGATATATAATGTCGTTGTGGATAGTCAGATCCAACGTGATGTCGTGAAGGCAATAATATTTTTTGGCATGATAATTAAATACGAGATATAACTTGGAAGTGATAAAACTGTAAGACAACGTTCTATAACCCATATTAAACAATTTGTTAGGAAATTAAACAAATAAATAAAGTTGATAATACAAGATTTTCTGAGAATAATAATTAATGAAATAATAATCTGAAATTTAAGCATATTAATGATCTGACCTAATGAAATAAAAATCAGAATGACTAGATGAAATAATAAAAATCTAAATAACCAGGAGAATAAAATTTAAATAAATTGATAAATTAAATTTTGGAATAAATCAATGAATTAAATAAATGGATGAATTAAAGATTGGATAAATAAACTGATTTAAATAAATTAATAGATGATTGGATAGATGATGAATAACTGAATTAGAAGGTGATAATTAATTAAAGAAGCTGATGATTAATGAATTTATAGGGATAAAAATAAATTTAATTGAGATATAATTAAAGAAATTGCAACTTGAGTTGAGGAATTAAACAATTTGTATTGATGATTTAAGATGATTTAATCTGAAGAAGATAATAAAATAAGAGTGTGTGAATAATTAGAAAGTATAACGAAGTGGTGATAATAATTTTCATTTAAATGATTTAATGGTGATGAGTTAATGATTCTGACAGGAATATGATGAATTTTGAGATGAGAATTAATGTGAGAAATATTTAACTTTGATGATGATGATGATGATGATGACCAATGAGCAGTAGATTTTCTGTAATTCACAAACAAGCAATTATAAATGACAATGTAAATAGTGTAAATTAATTATTCGATGTTTAGGAGCATTTTACTAATGCATTCAACATTTAAATTATGCCATGCAAGCCATAAATTGCCTGATATTTAAAATATGTGATTATAATGTGTATGTTTCGACAGATTAATAATTTCTTCAAATCCACATTTATGATGTTAAATTAAAGAGAAATTAGGTCTCAGGTATCACAAATGTCAGTGACGAAAGACATAGTGCTACAGTGATCCTGAGAACCCAAGAGAACTTTAGAGATTTTCACGTTTTATGTGGATGAAATATTTTTGATTAGAAAAGAGATGGTTCGATTTTTGGACAATGACAATTTAACGTTGGCATTCGACCATACTCTCAGGTAGGATGAATATTTAAAATGTCTGTCTGACTATCAAAGTAAAATAAATTTGTTTTTTTTATCTTAGTTGTGATCTGATGATGGTGTGATTTTCCTTTTTCTTTCCTTGTCTTGATTAAGGCTTAACCGGAAAGGATGTGGTTTGCTAGGAGTTCAGTTGATGGCGCCCATTTATATTTGCATTTATTTTATTAAACTTAAGCCCGTAACGACCCTAGAGATACTTTGTCTCGTGTTACCCACTGCTTTTTCGATAACTCAGCTGAATTTCCGACACATTCCTTATTTGACTAGAGGTTCATTTAACTCCGCTCTGTCCTGGAACTCCAGGAATGCGATGTAATAGCAGATGGGTCATCGCATCCCCAGGACGAACGGGTACAATACCTTATTCGAAGATCTGCAACAGGATGACGAAAATTTATTTGCGTACTTTCCCATGTCCAACAAGAAGTTCCGTGACGAACTAAAGAGCCTACTTTTCTTAAAATTTAAGATTCATGCCAATGATTAATCTATATGGATAAATCTAGAATAATGACGAAATTTAGTTGGTAATATCGAAATTTTTAATTACTTCAAAATACTGTATACCTGGCATAATGTAGCCTAATAGAGAACTACAGTTGGCAGCCCTGGTGATTGAATATATTCTTAGTTCCATCTCTTAAGGTACAGAAAACAAAATTTGGTTGAAGTCCAATGGATAGCATGGACGTTACATGCAGTTAAACATTGGATCTAACAGCGCGCGTAAAATCATGTTGGCAACAATGACATACATGTATTTGTCAGAAATAATCTGAAATAATATGATCTATTGTTGTCTCAATTTTGAATTAAATCCATTAGTTAGTATAGAAGTTACAATCATTTTAAAATTGGACCTATCAGCAGGCTTAGAATCATGTTGGCAGCACAGGCGTAGGCCTATATCAGTTACTCCAAATGTATCTAGGATGCCAGGTACTATACGTGTGCAAAGTTTAGAGCTATTGGCTTGCATATTTTCTGATATATTGATATTAGGGTAACACAAATAGAGACAGTATTTATTAACAGTTGGCAGCCCTGGTTACTCTTAAGAATCGGCATAGTCAGATCTGTCATGGTACACATAGCACACACGAAATTTGGTTGAAATCCAAATGATAGTATAGAAGTTATATGTATTTAAATTTGGACCTCTCAGCAGGCCTAGAATCATGTTGGTAGCACTGACGTATATAAGTTACTGCAAATTAATATAAAATGTCAGGTACTATACGTGTGCATAGTTTCAAGCTGTCGGCTTGCATAGTTTCTGATAAATGGGTATTTGGTTAAAAAATTGAGAGCATTTATTAACAGTTGGCAGCCCTGGGGGCTCTTTAGAACACGCCCAGTCATATCTGTTTATGTACACATAGCACATACGAAATTTGGTTGAAATCCAATTGATAGTGTAGAAGTTATATGCATTTAAAATTTGGACCTACCAGCAGGCTTGGAATCATTTTGGCAACACTGCCATGAATGGCCTCCTGGAAATTAAACTGCAATATTATTATCTATACGTGTGCCAATTTTGGAAAATCTCCCATTCATACCTTCCATGATATCAAACATGGAGCTCAAATTTCAATTGCGATTTTTCAGCAGTTGGTAGCACTGATATCATTTTCAAATATGGCTGTGAGATACTCAGGTATAGATCTTTACTCCTACCAAATTTTGTTTCGATTGCTGCAGCCATTTAGGAGTTGATAGGGGGGGGGGCACACACACAGCCAGCAAGACAGACAGACAGACAGAAGGACAGACAGACAGACAGACAGACAGACAGACAGACAGACAGACACACATTTGCCCGATCTCATAAGTCTACTTTTTTCTCATTTTTGCAAAATGTGAAAAGTAGGCTAAAAATTAATTTCAAGAGCTTTCAGTTGGTATTAGCAACAATATTTGGGAAGAGTACAGAAAACAAGGCAAGAAATACAGGACCGAGCCCGCAGCAAAAATGAAATAATATGAACCTGGGAATAGCAAAATACACGATCATGTGGCGAACCGTTAGTAGTGCTACCGTCGCGCTACTGTCGCGCTACGTACGTGCCACTAAATTAGTGGCGTGGCTGCAGCCTTGTCTGAAACCAACAATAAAGTTCCTGGTTTCGCGAAGAGAAGCGCTACTTATTGTGGCCGCCACCAGCGGCAAAGTCAACTACACAGAGCGTTTGCTGCTCCACTGTTATGTGGTGATGGCTGTGTGTGAACGCTCTCATTTATCTACAGTATTTATGAACGTTAGCGCTTCAGAGAAGCGCTGCTAAGTAGCCTCGTCTGAAGGGGCTCTTAGTTTTGCAACATTAAAATAAATCGATCTTATTTCAGGTGCTTAATGCTTTAATATTTATGAGTAATAATTACCATATTATCATTTAGACTTTCACGGCCCATGATACTACTATCCATAATGTAGAATTTTTGGCTTATGCCGTGTTTTATTTAATCAAACTCGACGCGTTTCGAAGAAAACCATGTCTTTCTTCATCAGGAATAAACGAAAATACGACTATATGGTTGCTAAGAGAAAGCAACTAAGAAACTAAAAAAGGTGACCTAAGATGGATGCCATTTTAGCCCCATGTTAGGGACAACGAAAAGCAGCGGTGTATTGCTTTCTGAGGGTTCTGATAATAGGCACCCAGGACTCACTGAGATTGTAGCCGGTGTCGCGGTTGAAATTACCTCAGTGAGTCCTGGCTACCTATTATCAGAACCCTCAGAAAGTAATACACTGCTTCATTTCGTTGTCCCTAACATGGGGCTAAAATGGCGTCCATCTTAGGGCACCTTTTTTAGTTTCTTTGTTGCTTTCTCTTATCAACCATTTAGTCGTATTTCCGTTTATTCCTGATGAAAAAAAGACACGGTTTCTTTCGAAACGCGTCGAGTTTGATTAAATAAAACACGGCATAAGCCCAAACTTTTACATTATGGATAATAATTACCATACTTACTAAGGTTTTAACAGGGAGCCTCCGTGGCTTAGGCGGCAGCACGCCGGCCTCTCACCGCTGGGTCCGTGGTTCAAATCCCGGTCACTCCATGTGAGATCTGTGCTGGACAAAACGGAGGCAGACAGGTTTTTCTCCGGGTACTCCGGTTTTCCCTGTCAAAAATTTCATTCCAGCAACACTCTCCACTATCATTTCATTTCATCTGTCATTCATTTAATCATTGCCCCAGAGGAGTGCGTCCGGTCTCGGCAGCCGGCACAGTCCATATCCTCGCCGCTAGATCGGGGCTTCATTCATTCCATTCCTGACCCGGTCGGAGACTGGAAGCAGGCTGTGGATTTTCATTTTCACTAAGGTTTTAACAGGGTTTTTATTTTTTGCTTCTGGAGGACAGAGACTGTCTGTGGGTATCACTAGGTTTGGTAGTGAGTTGTAGAGCCATCTGTCATGTAAAATTGATCTGATGATGCAAGATTGAAGAACGAAACCTGTCATTCCTTCGTTTTTCTTTTTTTCATTAGTCCAGAAGAATTTTTTAAAATTACTGCAGCCAATGGCCATGTACTTTTTCTTTTCAGGACGGGTCAGGAAAGGGATATTGGAAGGAAATCGGCCGAGGACCTATTGAAAGGAACCGCCCCGGCATTTGCCTGGTTGTAAAAATGGTAAACCACGAAAAACATTTTCAGGACGGCCGTGTTCCATATATCTCTACTTAGTATACAGTAATACAAAGTCCCTGATTCTTGGATGTCACGGGTTATCTCAGGAACAACTGGTTGGATTTTGGTGCGGTTTTCACCATTCAGTTATAAAGGATATCTCGAGGAAGGTTTCTGTAGAAAATAATTTATTTATGATCAAAGGAAGATAAGCAGTAACGATTTCAGTGAAAAGATGACAAGAAAAAACTGGAGTCCGTGCGCGTATTAGGCTTACGCTGGGCAAACCGTAATATATATCTATATACTATGAGTGTAAGAATTGTTCAACATGAAAAGTTCAACAAAAAAGTTCACGGGAGCATATCTCTATCTTCAATACATCGTCCACTATAAGTGATTTTACGTTTTCATGTTTTCCAACAATTTCCATTCAATTACTGCGGTGACATTTTACGAGCTACCTAGGGGTGAGCCTATCACCCCAGTTACAGCCTAGGTAGCGGGAAAGCCTATTATCACAGATACAACCAGCAGAAAACTGTCGAGTCGTGTCGAGTTAAGAATTCAGAGAAGAGTGGTTGTGTTTGGAATTTCCTTGGAAGTGCAACTCAACTCGGCTTTTCTTCATTTCGCCTGTGAACTTTTCGTTCCGCAAAATACACAGTCAAGTTCAGATTGGACGGAAGGGGGATTTGTGTTTCATGCACCTCGCCATTATTAAATTACGTCTGACAAGGATTCATTGGGCATGCATCTCCATGATAATATAATTAATAGTCCAGTCAGTGATTTTAACCCATCATGCTGAGACGTAGTTCATTGACAACGAAAAAAAAGCGCTTATCACGTAATGCATTCATAACTGTTCCTGGGCGAAGCCAGGGAGGGTTGCTAATTGATGTATAATATCTTTCCTCTCGGTTGCTGGATATTTCTTGTGGGAGTGATTTTGGAAAAGGGACGGAAATGTGTAACAGGAAACAAAGAGCGCGTGCGGTGGCGGAGATTGGTACCACGACGTACTGTCATCCAGCTTGCGGTGGCTGAGATTGGTACCACGACGTACTGTCGGCAAATATAGTGTTTCATCTCGGTTGATGGATATTTTATGTGGGAGTGATTTTGGAAAAAGGGCAGAAAAGTGTAACAGGAACCGGAGAAGCGCTCGCTACTTGATTTGACCAATGAGCGCGCGCGGTGGCGGAGAGATGGCTGTGAGATGGTGCCAATCCATTTTGCGTGAGATGACGCCCCCTATTTTCCTATAGCCCCCTTATTTCAACCAAAGGACCCAAAACTAATAGGTCATCGGCTTTTTAATATTTCGCGAAACAATAATACTAGGGACTTGTATAAGGTGATGTAGGAGTAGGACGTCCCTTATTTTCATAATTTTTTGATTTTCAGAGATGGGTAAATCCAGTGCAGAATATTTGCAAAATTATCGACAAAAGAAACGTGAGAAAAAAAAAAAAACTGGAGGAGTACAGCCGAAAACAAGATGTTCAGTAAAGAACATCTAGCCTACTTTCTCCTAAATGCATGGGTATTGTTATAACTCTTTGTCCTTTTCAAGGAGTATAATTGAATGTTGGTTGTAGTAGCTTGTTGAAATACAACGTGTTATAGGGAATGAATATGGGTTGCCCATTGCTAGTGCTAACTCTGTAAAAAAAATCATTCAATTCGGTTTCACCGTGTTAGAATTGATATGGGGAATGGATTTGCACATATACATGGCCGCTATTTGCAAACTATTGGGCTGATGACCTTGTAGTCAGTCATAAGATGCTTTCCACAAAAAGGCATGTTGTTGCAAAATCTGGTAGAGATCAAAGTATTAAGATGCTCGTAATTTAATTTAAGCTTTTAACATTTGGGTGGCCGTCGTTCCGTTTCCGTCAAGATGGCGGCGATATAAAACATGACACTGAGGTGCCCTTTGCTAGTGCTACCTCTGTACCAAATTTCGTTCAATTCGGTTTCACTGTGTTTGATTTGATAGGGGGAATCGATTTGCACACATACTTGGCCACCATCTGCAAACTATTGGACTGATAATCTTGCAGATTTGGTCGGAATATGCTTCCCACATAAAGATATGTTGTTGCCAAATTTGGTAGAGACTAGATTATTAGGTTGGTCGTAATTACATTTTAGCTTTTAACATTTGGGTGGCCGCGATTACGTTTCCGTCAAGATGGCGGTGATATAAAACATGACACTGAGGTGCCCTTTGCTAGTGCTACCTCTGTACCAAATTTCGTTCCATTCGGTTTCACCGTGCCCGAATTAATAGGGGGAATCGATTTTCACACAAAGATGGCCGCCATCCGCAAATTATTAGGCTAATGATCCATTAGATTTGTCAAAGGATGCTCCCTCCATAAATGTATGTTGTTGCAAAATTTGGTAGAGATCGGATGATTATGTTAGTCGTAATTTGATTTATTCTTTGAACATTTGTGTGGCCGCCATAACGTTTCTGTCAAGATGGCGGCAATGTAAAGCATGACACTGAGGTGCCCTTTGATAGTACTACCTCTGCACCATATTTCGTTCCATTCGGTTTCACCGTGTTCGAATTAATAGGGGTAATCGATTTCCACACAAAGATGGCTGCCATCCGCAAACTGTTTGGCTGATGACCTATTAGTTTGGTCAAAGAATGCTCCCCCCATAAAGGTATGTTGTTGCAAAATTTGGTAGAGATCGGATGATTAGGTTAGTCGTAATTTGATTTAAGCTTTGAACATTTGTGTGGCCGCCATTACGTTTCCGTCAAGATGGGGGGGGGGGGGGGGGGGCAGACATTCAGAGTACACACACTCACACACACAGACACACACACACACACACACACACACACACACAGACACACTTTCTTTCGCCATGTGTTGGTCTCATACGTCTACTTTCATTTTTTGCAAAAATCGAAAGTAGGCTAAAAATTGACTTCACATATATTTTATCTCAATTTCATAGAAGGATAACATGTCAGATGTTACACATCATATGCGACTACTGTAAGGCTTGCTTTATTTGCATACTAGCAACCCGACCCGGCTTCGCCCGGGAACAGTTATGAATGCATTACGTGATAAGCGATTTTTAGCCTACTTTTCACATTTTGCAAAAATGAGGAAAAAGTAGACTTATGAGATCGGGCAAATGTGTGTCTGTCTGTCTGTCTGTCCTTCTGTCCTTCTGTCTGTCTGTGTGTGTGTGACCCCCTATCAACTCCTAAACGGCTGCAGCAATCGAAACAAAATTTGGTACGAGTAAAGATCTATTCCTGAATATCTCACGGTCATATTTGAAAATGATGTCAGTGCTACCAGCTGCTGAAAAATTGAAATTGAAATTTGAGCTCCATGTTGGATATCTTGGAAGGTATGCATGGGAGCTATTTCAAAATTGGCACACGTATAGATAATATTATTGCAGTTTAATTTCCAGGAGGCCATACATGGCAGTGTTGCCAAAATGATTATAAGTCGGCTGATAGGTCCAAATATTAAATGCATCTAACTTCTACACTATCAATTGGATTTCAACCAAATTTCGTGTGTGCTATGTGTACCATAACAGATATGACTGTGCCGATTCTTAAGGGTAACCAGAGCTGCCAACTGTTAATAAATACTGTCTCTACTTTTGTTACCTTAATATCAATATAACAGAATGTATGCAAGCCAATAGCTCTAAACTTTGCACACGCATAGTACCTGGCATTCTAGATTAATTTGGAGTGACTAATATACGTCAGTGCTACCAACATGATTCTAAGCATGCTGATAGGTCCAATTTTAAAATGCATGTAACTTCTATACTAACTAATGGATTTCATTCAAAATGGACACAACTATAGATCATATTATTTCAGATTATTTCTGACCAGTACATGTATGTCATTGTTGCCAACATGATTTTACGAACGCTGTTAGATGCAATGTTTAACGGCATGTTACGTCCATGTTATCCATTGGACTTCAACCAAATTTTGTATTCTGTACCTTAAGAGATGGAACTAAGAATATATATTCAGTCACCAGTTCTCTATTAGGCTATATTACGCCAGGTATACAGTATTTCGAACTAATTAGAAATTTCGATATTACCAACTTAATTTCGTCATTTTTCTAGATAGATCCATATAGATTGATCATTGGCATGACTATTAAATTTTAAGAAAAGTAGGCTCTTTATTTCGTCACGGAACTTCTTGTTTTTAATGTCAATGAACAACGCCCAATATCCGTTTTACGTCTCGGCATGATGGGTTAAAATCACTGACTGGACTATTAATTATATTATCATGGAGATGCATGTGCAACAAATTCTTGTCAGACGTAATTTAAGGATGGCGAGGTGCATGGAACACAAATACCCCTTCCGTCAAATCTAAAAACAATTATATTGGACATGCTGAACAATTCTTACACTCATAGTATATAGATATTTATAACGGTTTGCCCAGCGTAAGCTTAAAAAGCGCACGGACGCCAGTTTCTTTTTCGACCTTTCCACTAAAATCGTTAGTGCTTGACTTCCTTTGGTCATAAATAAATTATTTTCTCCAGAAACCTTCCTCGAGATATCCTTAACAGAATGGTGAAAACCGCATCAAAATCCATTTAGTGGTTCTCGAGATTACCCCTGACATCCAAGAATCGGGGACTTTGTTTTATACTAAGTAGAGATTATACGCCAATCAGTATAATTTAATACAATATAATCCCCCTTCCGTCCAATCTTAAATTGACTGTGAATTTTGCGGAACGAAAATTCAGAGGCGAAATGAGAGTTGCACTTCCAGGAAATGGCGAGGTGAATGAATCTCAAATCCCCATTCCTTCCCATCTTAACTTGACTGTGTTTCACGTGCGAAATGAAGAAAACCCGAGTTGCACTTCCAGGGAAACTCCAAACACAACCACCCTTCTCAGAAGTTTTAACACGACTCAATGGTTTGCTGCTGGCTGTATCTGGGGCAATAGGTTCGCTAGCTAGGCTGTAACAGGGATGATAGACTCGCCCTTAGCTACCTCGTAAACTGACGCCTCAGTAGTTGAATGGACATGGTTGGAAGAAATTAAAACGTAAAAACACTTATAGTGGGCGATGTATTGAAGATAGACATATGCTCTCGCGGATTTTTTGTTGAACTTTTCATGCTGAACAATTCTTACACTCATAGTATTTAGATATTTTTAACGATTTGACCAGCGTAAGCTTACAAAGCGCTCGGACACCAGGTTTCTTTTCGACGTTTCCACTGAAATCGTTACTGCTCGGCTTCCTTTGATCATAAATAAATTATTTTCTACAGAAATCATCCTCGAGATATCATTTACAGAATGGTGAAATCCGCATCAAAATCCATTCAGTGGTTCTCGAGTTTACCCGTAACATCCAGGAATCTGGTACTTTGTTTTATACTAAGTAGAGATATAAATATATCTTAATATGTAGTTTATTTCAGGTTTTTTGTTTTTTTACAGTAATTGAAATTATTTTATTCGACCGACTGAAAGATACAATATCAACTGTGTGTATCGTTTTGACTCTCGTTTTGTTAAGTTAGCTAAAGAATTGCCCATTTCCTGTAAATGTGGAGCAGCAATGCCGAAATCTGAGTAAAACGGCTGTGAGTACTTTTATGATCACTCGTTTCTGATTTGATTGGGGATTTGGAACTATCAGTAGCAGCCTGGTAGTATATCGAGCATTTAAGTCGTTTTGATGTCATTATGTGTCGACATTATCAGTGGTAATGTGACCTATAACTATATGTTATGTTAGCAGTAGCCATTACATTTAACTGCAAGCGAGGAGGGATGAACATTTTAGTCCAGCGAATGAACTCACCGTGTTTCCAGTGCCCAACCCTCACATTATCATGTTTACATTGCAAACACTGAACATCCCAGAGGAACATGAGCTATTATCGGTGTTAACCCTGGAACCGTATACTGGAACACACACTGTACACTTTGTCCCAGAGAATTTTGTTTCGCGATGACCTGTTTTTTTCAACCCCGTGGTTTTGGGGTAGCACGCCTGCCTCTCACCCGGAGGCCCCGGTTTCTATTTCTCGCTCCGTCAGGTATTTTTGTAACTGACGTGAGAGCTGGAACGGGGTGCAGCCAGCTTCGTGAGAACAATGTTGGGGAGTTCTGATCAGAGAGGTAGCGCCCCTGTCAAGAGAACCAAGATTAGCCTAAGGGTCGAGGGGATCCGAGGTGTTAATCACGCCTCACCCTACAATCTATAGGCCAACAGGGCTGGGAAGCAGTCGCTTGGTAGGCCAAGGCCATTCAGGGGCTTTGTGCGACGGGTTTTGTTGTCGTTTAGGGCTTGTTTATGGGGAACCTTATAGTTACCTGCCGCCCTGACTTCTACGATGCTTTGTATGTGGTTTCGATCCAGACTCTTCCAAAATAATGCATTTTGCTCCGTGAATAAGGACGGGTGGCACTCAGACTTAAGAAGAACAAGTAGTTCCGTGAAGAATTCAAGAGCTATTTTCATATATTCTACTTATGTTAATTGCCTCTATCAACATACAAAATTTCTGTTGGTTCGTAGATATTGATAACCGTCTAAATATATCGGATGGTCGCCATGTTGTATGGTTAGCCTATATGTATATGCCATAGAGTTATGTATCATTAAACGAAAATTATTGCGTAGGTTCATTTTTCAACCTTTCACTTCGATCGCAGAATTACGACAAAAGAAATAAAAATATAATTTTAAAATTCCGCACAGCCGCCATCTTGAGGTTATGTAAACAATTGAACCTAATCAGATGCCAGTGCATTACAATGTGTATAAACATTTACTGTACCATATTTCACTGCGCTTAGATGGTTAAATCGCGAAAAAAGTCTATTGAATTATTTCAAATTCGCTTGGCCGCCATGTTCGTTTTGTAGTTAACAGGTTTTTGAAAGTCTCATAGGTGAACTTCGAGTAGTGCCCTCTATCAATGCAAAAAAATTCAGGGTGATAGTGGCGATAGTTTCGGAGATATCGAATGCCGGCGAAATATTTCGCACAGCTGCCATGTTGGATTAGTGAGACATAATAGAATTAGTAGGGCACGGCCGGGGTCGACCGAAACGTTACTATGACCTTCCCGACTTTCATTGAAATCGATGCAGCCGTTTGGAAGTTATTAGGGGGAGGGGGTAACACACACAAACACGCACACACTCATACGCACACACATACACACACACGGACAAAAGGTGATCTATTAAGCCTATTTTTTCATAAATGAAAATAGGCTAATAACAGAGGAAAGGTGGGTTCAAATCCCTACTCAGCCATCATAGGAGAGGATTTCAGTGATTTACCACTCTTTCACTTGGTAAATGCGAGCATAATTCCTAAATCAAGGCCATGACTATCTCCTTCCAAATCCTTGTCCCGATTACAGAAGCACACACAATACTTAGAATACCACAATAACATCGGTTACCAGACAAATTATACAGACTCTCAAGAACACGGAGCAGATGACCATGATGTTCAAACTCCTCAACGAACAAACGAAGACCCTTAGCTTATATAATAAAATGGTGCATTGTATCACCTGGGTTGACCATAACTCCTCCGAATATTCGTCAAATCAAAGTTTGTGTCTTGTTAGCAGTGAGAATTCCAATTAAAGAGAATCGAAACACACGATCGAACAAACTTTTTTTGTTTAGCGCAGCGAGTTGACACTAAGCCACTGCTGTGTGTATTCCGTCCCAATGAATGCACCCGCCTGAATGTCCCCTGTCTCATATATTTACATAGGCCGGATATTACAAGGATATCATATCCCCAGTCATTCCGATATGTTATACAAACCTGTGATGGTTGCCGCCTGCCACATTCCTCCAGATATAACATTTCCACAAAATGTGGCGATGATGATGTTTCATTTGAGGGGCTTGGACATCGTGGACATATAGTCCCGTGTACTTGTGGATAAATAAATAAATAAATAAATAATAAAAAAACAAATAGTTCCGTGAAGAACTATACTGCCTATTTTCATATATCCTGCTCATGTTAATTGCCTCTATCAAGATACAAAATTTCAGTTTAATTGCTGTAACAGATTCGTAGATATTGAGAACCGTCTAAATATTTCAGATGGTCGCCAGGTTGGATTTTTATTTTTGTACTATTACATTAAGATTATTGTGTACGTGTGGTATTCAAACTTCAATCGAATGATTAGAACACAAGAAGTAATAACGAGATTTTAAAATTACGCACATCAGCCATCTTGTGATTATGCAAACAATTGAAATAAATTAGATGCCAGTGGATCAACATTTGTATAAGCATTTAACGTGCAACGTTTCACGGCACTCGGATAGTTAATTCGCGAGAAACGTCCATTTAAATATTTATACTTCGCGTCGCCGCCATGTTGGATTTGTGCTCACCAGGTTACTGAAAGTCCTAAAGGTGAACATATGTTCATAGTCTCCATGAACATAAAAACATTCAGTTAGGTTGCTGTAAAAGATTCATAGATATTGAGAACCGTCTAAATATTTCGGAAGCTCGCCATTTAGGATTGTTATATGTATAGGCCATAGAGTTATGTACCATTCAAGGACAATTATTGCCTAGGTTCATTATTCAAACTTTCACTTCGATCGCATGATTACGACACAAGAAATAAAAACTTAATTTTAAAATTTCGCACAGTCGCCATCTTGAGGTTATGTAAACAATTGAATTAAGTTAGATGGCAGTGTATTACAAACTGCAAAATCATTTACTGTACCACATTTCACGGCGCTCAGAGAGTTAAATCACGAGAAAAGTCTATTAAAAATATTTCAAATTCGCTTGGTCGCCATGTTCGTTTTGAACTTTATGAAATATACATAGGTAAACTTGTATCAGCACCCTTTATCACCGTACAAAATTGCAGGGTGATATCTGTAATAGTTTCGGAGATATAGAATGTCAGTGAAATATTTCGCACAGCCGCCATTTTGAGGTTATGTAAACAATTGAACTAAATTAGACTCCAATGCATTACAATTTGTATAAACAATTGCTGTACCAAGTTTCATTACGTTTGGATAGTTAAATCGCGAGAAAAGTCTATGTAAAAGTCTCAACTTCGCTTGGCCGCCATGTTGGTTTTGTAGTCACCAGGTTTTTGAAAGTCTCATAGGTGAACTTTTAGTAATACCCTTTATCACAGTACACAATTTCAGAGCGATATCGGTAATAGTTTCGGAGATATTGAATGCTAGTGAAATATTTCGCACAGCCACCATGTTGGATTGGTGAGACGTAACAAAATTTGAAGGGCACGGTCGAGGTCGCCGGGAATAGCGCTATGAACTTACCGAGTTTCATTGAAATCGCTCCAGCCGTTTAGATTTTATTAGGGGGACACACACACACACCTCACACACACACACACACACACACACACACGGACAAAAGGTGATCTCATAAGCCTATTTTTTTCAAAATTGAAAATAGGCTAAAAATAAAAAAACAAAAAACACAAAAACAAAATCAAACAAAAAAAACAAAAAACAAAAACAAAAACAAAAACAAAAACAAAAACAAAAACAAAAATAAAAGAAACAAATCTAAATGCAAAAGCAAAAGCAAAAACAAAAAAACAAAACTAAAAGCAAAAACAAAAGCAAAAGCAAGATCAAAAACAAAAATAAAAATAAAAATATAAAAAACAAAATAAAAAATAAATAAATAAATAAATAAATAAATAAAATAAAACAAAATTACATTAAATAAATAAACAAACAAATAAATAATTACAGCTAATTCCACCGTACTTGAAATATACTTTATCTGCAGAGATACCTCAGCGCACCAGTTGTGTTGAGTCAACTATTTGATTTCTCTTTACTAAGGATTTCGAAGCGACAAATGTTACCACCTAGTGGTAAAATCGTGAAAACCTAAAAAAAGGAAGGACGTTAGTAGTTTCATATGACTGTTAATCTTGCGATCATGATCCACGTGCTCATGCCACTTTATTTCGAAAATCTCACATGCATTGACCGGGAATCGCACCCGGTTGCCGTGGTGAGAGGCCAATAGCTTGAGCGCTGCGCCACCACGCCCCCTGTGTTGTATTTTGTTTCTGAAGTATTTATAAAATCACATGTACTGTATTTCAGTGATGTATTTAGGCGGCAGTGGTAGTCTAGTTAGAAGCGTATTATTAGACTGATCATATTGTACATTTAGACATGTTATTGCACTTTACTGAATGTGGAACAGAAGCAGGATATTAACTTTTCTTGCCAAGTTCATGTAACTGCCTCTTTATAGCCGCAAAGCGTTTTCAGGCAGAGCGATACGAGGATCCAGGTGACTTTACTGTCGGACTGTACGTGCAAGCTAAGGCATTATTTATCACCACAAATATTGATAGAGGCCCTGCGAATGTGCTATGAATCCAAAAGCCTCTTTTATAAGAGTTCATAGTGACAGCTTGGAATTTGGGAAATTAAACTTGTATCATTTAGGGGCTTGCGACATCCAGCAGGTCATTCAGGCTCGTGTACTTGGGAATGAGCGTAGGATTTGTCTGATAACCTGCGTTATTGTGGCGTATGTAGTAGTGTATTTGTAATTGTGGCAAACATTGGGAAAGAGGCGGCCGTGATCTTAAGTACCATCCCGGCGTTTGTCTGGAGTAGAAATGGCAAACCACGGAAAGCCACTTCTATGATGGCTGAGGTAGCAATCTAACCCACCTCTTATCAGTTCAAAATGTCTTGCCCGAGGTGGGAATCGAACCCGAATCTCTCACCTGTTCGTGTAGATGCTAGCTTTTTTTTTTGGCTCTCAACCCTGAGGTCCGGGTTCAATATTTCAGCTCTATCAAGAAATGTAATTTTGTTCTGAGGGTTGGAATGGGGGTGCACTCAAACTCTGTGTTGCTCTGGTTTCGTGATTTTATCATACTATTCCCAGTTATTATTCAAGGCTCTATCATCTTATAAAATAATCATTTGTTTTCACTTAAAACTGTTTTGCCATTCAGCGTCGTGTCTTGCCTGCAAGCCTCTGTTTGCGAACAAATGACCTCCATATTCCCATATTAGCAGTTACTACTGCAGTTTGTTGTGCCTCTATGCCCCTTGCCTTGAAATCATTAAATACTGAATCTAAAA
Source organism: Meconema thalassinum (assembly GCA_946902985.2). Lineage (NCBI taxonomy): Eukaryota > Metazoa > Arthropoda > Insecta > Orthoptera > Tettigoniidae > Meconema > Meconema thalassinum. The sequence goes on along the minus strand of OX336394.1, from coordinate 209,023,976 downwards.
TCGCTCCTAGATCTACCTCTGCTTCTCTCACTCTCTATAGGTGACTTCATCAGCATCATCATCTTTATAGCTAATCTCTTCTCTCCCATTTTCAACACATGACCCCACCAAATGAGTCTGCCCATATGAACAGCCTCGTCTAGTGTGTTCATTTTCTAACTTAGCGCTTATCTCTTAATTCCAAAAACCTCCTGCCATTGTTCCTACCTATTTTTCCCAGCAATTATCCGTGCTAACCTCATCTCAATTACCTACAGTTTACGTTATGAGATATATTTAATCCACCCAGCTCTCACTCCCATACAGCAAGGTCAGTCTAAATACAGAGCGTTTCATCATACAATGTATTTATTCATTTATTTATTTATTTACCAGCAACATGCTCCGGCTTCACCACGTATCTAATGGTTTACCCAGCGTAAGCTTAAAAGGCACACGGACGACAGGATTTCTTCGACTCAATTTACTGAAATAAGCGATGCTCGGCTTCATTCGGTCATAAATACTTTTTTTTACAGAAACCTTACTCGAGAAATCCTTTACAGAATGGTGAAAACCGCATCAAAATCCATCCAGGGGTTCTCGACAAATCAGTCAGCAGTACTCATCAGGTGGTCGTGCCATACCGTTTTGAATTTCTTCAGTTGGGTCACATTCTTGACATTGACTACCAAGGAATTACACAGTGACCACAAATGATTTGTTAAATCACGATGTTTGGCGCAGGGGAACAGCGAGGGAGAACGCGTGTTATTACTATGGAAAGATGAGAACAGCTTATACATGTACTGTAAATATCACCTGCAGTTTAATACAAGCCTACTTTAGCCATCGAAAAGTGAAACTTCGGATCGGAACTGCAATTTCTACAAGATGTATTAATAAGGGATGCCCTCAAGGATCAGCATGCAGCCCTGGTTTTTGGAACATTTTGTATGATGAACTCCTACAATTACCTCTTCCGACAGGGTGTAATGTTATTGCTTATGCTGATGATGCTCTTCTCCTAACTGAATCAGATAATGTGCAGAATTTGAATTATATAACAAACTCTGCTTTACACACCTTGTCTCTATGGGGTTCTGTAAACAAACTTCAATTCAATCCTTCTAAGACTAGAGCCATGTTCGTCACAAGGAGAAGAAAAGTGGAAAACCCCAAAATCATTATGAATGGCCACCGAATAACATCAGATGATCAACTTCTTTATTTGGGCGTTGTGCTTGACAAACACCTGACATTCAGAGCACATTTAAATAGATTAAAATTGAAATCAAGCAAGCTTTTACAAGGTCTTGCGATTGCTTGTAGACCTTCTTGGGGTCTGAACTCCGATGTTTTACGAATAATATATTATACAGCTTTTGTGCCTTTGATTCTGTACTGTGTGTCCGCTTTCCGTACAACCCTAGAAAAGAAATGGGCTCGGGTTAAGTTATTACAAATCCAAAGAGGTTTCGCTCTAAGAATTTCTCGAGCATACCGCACTACATCTACAGATGCAGCACTTGTAATTGCTGGAATAGAACCACTATTTTTAACAGGAATAGGGAAAGCTGAGCTGACATTACTGAAGAAGAATAGAACATCTCCTATGCCGATTTTCGACATTATCGTGGAGCAAAAGTGCCATTTCTTGGAATCTTCTCACCCTAGTCAATTCTATAAACTTCTGCATAAAAATTGTTTCAGCACCCATGACTGTTTCATCTATACTGATGGCTCCCGTACACCAAGCTTTGATGGAAATAACAGTGTTGGCTGTGCCTTTGTCGTTTATGAGAATGATACTGAAATATTTTCAGCTCAGTATAAGCTCTCTCCCAGTTGTTCAATTTTCCAGGCAGAACTTTGGGCCTTAAAGTGAGCAATAGAATGGGTTAAAGCTAACAATAAAAGAGTGAGGATTTTCCGTGATTCACAATCCGCATTGCATTCTATAAATGACAAATATAATTCTAACCCAATAGCTGTCTACATCAGGGCAACAGCCCAGGAGTGCTCACATATATGCACATCGTGGATAAGGGGACACACTGGATTGGCTGGTAATGAAAGAGCAGACCAATTAGCAAAATCAGCGGCTACGACACATCTTGAAATAACATATTGTTACGTGCCACCCCCTAGTGGCACTTTTGTTAACTGGATTACGGTGGGGGTACAAAGCACAACACCAATTACTGCTTAAAGAAATAATTAACTTTATTGTGGCCAGAAAATTACACTAGTCAGCAAATACAAGCAATTAGGAGCCTTATTCCAGTTTCCTCAAGTCTCTTCCTTGAGCGCTCTTGGCCCTTCCACTTGTCAACAGATCACAGAAGTTAATCCGTCCTAATGAGTACGGTGGCCTTGACAGAAACTACCTGCTCCTCTCCTTTATGTTCTCCGACCACAATTACTTACGATCACTTGCTGCAGGCTATTTCACTGTCCACAAGCTGGAGAAACAATGTCACTGGATTTCGTAACTCGCACAGCACTTCGTCACCACACTTCTGTCGCACAAGATAATCGCTCGCACTAGCTCGTAAAACACAACAACAACAACTGCTAGACAGGTCGCACTTATATAGCAGGCCGGTGACTCAATAAATGCTTCTAGATCCATCCAGGGTTCACGGCTTCTCGAGGTTTCCATCGCTGGTCCAGTCACGAATATTCTGGACTATCCCTTTGTCTTAGTAGCCCTGTTGCATAAGGCGCGCGCAATACAGGAGGCAGGACACAGCCCAGCCCTGGGGCAGTTGTGACTCATGCGGCGAGTGATGACACAAACTCACAGCCGTAACACCACCCCCTTCCTAAAAAGGCTGATCGTCCCGATCAATCATTGGTGCGTCTGTGTCCCTCCGTAGGCTGCCAGGCGATCTCGATGCACGATCTTCATCTTCGCCCTCGGGCTCCGCTGGATCCTGTAGACGACATCGTTGATCCGTTTCACGACTCGGTACGGGCCCTCCCAGGACTTCTGCAGTTTGGGTGACAGGCCTTTCTTCCGTAATGGGTTGAAGAGCCAGACCAGGTCGTCCTCGTGGAATCCGCCGGCATCCGTCTGCTGGTCGTATCGGGTCTTAATTCGGTCGGTCTCGATCCGTAGTTTCCTCCTCGTGAACGCGTGTACGTCCTCCAGTTGGTCGACCAGTTCTTGACAATACTGGCTTACCGGGATCGGATCATTCCCAGGTCGGCCGAAGGCAAGATCGACAGGTAGACGGAGCTCCCTCCCAAACATGGCCCGGGCTGGTGTGCACCCGGTGGCTTCATGCACGGCGGCGCGGTAGGCCAGGAGAAATAGTGGAAGATGTTTGTCCCAATCCCTCTGGTGCTCGCTGACGACTATTCGGAGATGGTTCTCGATGGTGCGATTGAATCGCTCTACCATCCCGTCGGACTGAGGGTGTAGCGGCGTTGTCCTTGTCTTCCGGATTCCGAGCAGCTGGCATAGGTTCTGGAACACCTGCGACTCGAAGTTCCTCCCTTGGTCGGAGTGCACCTCCAGGGGTACTCCGTACCGGCTGACGAATTCCTTCACCAGGGTCTCTGCAATCGTCGCGGCTTCTTGGTTAGGGAGCGCATACGTCTCCGGCCATTTGGTAAAGTAGTCGCTGACGACTAATATGTAGCGGTTCCCTGCCTCGCTTAACGGGAATGGCCCAGCAACATCGATGGCCACTCTCTCCATGGGGCCGCCCACGTTGTAGGTCTTCAGTGGACCCCGTCGTCTTCGTCCTGGGCACTTGCTGGCTGCGCAATCGTGGCACCTCGCGCAGTGGTTCTCCACGTCTGTTCGGCATCCGATCCAGTAGAACCGCTCTCTCAGCTTCTCCGGGGTCTTCTTTATCCCTAGGTGTCCACCAGATGATCCTTCATGAACTTCCTTCAGGACTTCCTCCGTCATAGCCTTTGGAACGACGACTTGTCCCCGAGATGTCTTCCCGTCGGTGCTCTCCCAGGCGCGACAGATGAGGCCATCCCTTAAAATCAGCGAGTCCCACTGTGCCCAGTAAGACTTAAACTTTGGGCTGCAGTCACTCACAATGTTCCACCCGGGTCTGGGAACACAGGCCCTCTTCCATTCGGCTATCAGTCCCAGGTCATCATCTTCTGCTTGTGCCCGCGTGAAAGATTCGCGGCACCAGTTCCCCTGAAGTTCCACAGTAGTCCGTCGGCACTGTATCCCGGTGTTCTCCTCCCTTCAGGCACAGAAGGTGCAGTCTTCGGGGCACGGTCTTCGTGACAGGGCGTCGGCGTTAGAATGCAGTTGGCCTTTCCTGTGCTGAATCTCAAAGTTGTACTGTTGAAGCCTCTCTAACCACCGCGCGAGTTGACCCTCGGGCTGCTTGAAGTTCAGGAGCCACCGCAGGGATGCATGGTCGGTCCTGATGAGAAATTCTTGCCCGTACAGGTACTTGTGGAAGTGTTCAATGGTCTTCACGATGGCGAGCAGCTCCTTCCTGGTGACGCAGTAGTTCCTTTCTGGCTTTAACAGGGCCTTGCTGAAGTAGGCCACTACTCTCTCCTCGCCGTCCACTACTTGCGACAGGATTCCCCCTATGCCAAAGTCGCTGGCATCGGTAAGGACGATGAACCTTGTTCCAGGTCTGGGGTAGGCCAGAATAGGTGCGGTGCACAGAGCCTGCTTGAGTTGTTCGAAGGCACTGTGGCATTCTGCTGTCCACGTGAAGAGTTGGTCCTTCTCAGTCAGTCGATGTAAAGGTTTGGCGATGTCGGCGAATCCTCTCACGAAGCGACGATAATAAGTGCAGAGTCCCAGGAAGCTTCGTAGTTGGGACTTGTCCTTCGGAACTGGCCACTCCCTCACAGCTGCGGTCTTCTCTGGGTCGGTGCGCACCCCTTCCTCGGAGACGATATGCCCAAGTTACTGGACCCGCTTCTGGAAGAGCTGACACTTCTTGGGGCTCAACTTCAGCTGGGCAGCCCGTAGCTTCAACAAGATCTCCTTCAGGTTGCTGTAGTGCTCCTCGAAGCTCCTCCCCAGAACGATGACGTCGTCTAGGTATACCAGGCAGGTCTTCCAGTGTAGTCCCCTCAGAATGGACTCCATTAGCCTTTCGAAGGTTGCAGGGGCGTTGCACAGACCGAATGGCATGACGGTGAACTTCCAGAGCTCGCTGCCCACAGAGAACGCCGTTTTCTCGCGGTCCTTAGGGTGGACCTCCACCTGCCAGTAGCCACTCTTCAAATCCAAGGTGGAGAACCATCTTGATCCTGATATGGTGTCCAGCGTGTCGTCGATCTGGGGTAGAGGGTAGCTGTCCTTCTTCGTGACGTCGTTCACCCGCCTGTAGTCCACGCAGAACCTGGTGGAACCGTCCTTCTTCTTCACTAGCACGACCGGAGAACTCCAAGGACTATGTGATGGCTCGATCACCCCTTGCTCCTTCATCTCTTCTACCATCCGGTCGACTTCGGCTTGCCTGGCGAGCGGGACACGTCGGAATGGGGCCCTAATCGGTGCGCTGTCCCCAACGTCGATTCTGTGCTGGACCAAGCTTGTCCTGCCGAAGTCTTTGCTCCCCACGAAGAAGACATCCTGGAATTCGCGTATCAGGTCCTGAAGTTGGCGTGATTGCTCTTCGTCTAAATGGTCCTGGGATCCTTGGTACAGCTTCTGTAGTTCATCTGGCAGGGCGCGTCTTCTTCGGTTGTCCGTCTGCAGGTGTCCGTCCGTCGTATCTGTGATGCGGGCAATCCAGGTAACGGGCTCGCAGACTCCTAGGTTGGTGTCCCGGTGAACCGTAATGTCGTAGTCGTTCAGGTTGGACAGGCGGACGTACGGCCGAGACGTCGTGTTGATAAGAGTCTTGGCAACTAGCAATCCTTTTGTCTGGATGTCCTCATATTTTGGCTCGATGACAGCCGCCACTCCCTCAGCAGTTCCGTCGACAATTACGGCAGCGCTGACCTCCGTCCTGGCGGGAACGATGACGTCTTCTCTCAGCCTTACTCGTCGTGCGGTGATGGACTCGTGCGCAGGTTGCAAAGCAAGTTCCTCACCTCCGAAGTGCAGAGTGTTGGTACTCAGATCCAAGATGATGTTGTTCTGGTCCAGGAAGTCCAGTCCGATGATCACTTCATTTGATACGTCAGCCACAAGCACTGGATGCTTTATCGCCCGTCGACCAATGACGAACTCCAGTGATGCTTCGCCATGTACCGGTGCGGTTCTCCGGTCGCGGTTATTAGCTGGAGGTTCCTTTGTGTGGGTTGCACTCTCCACTTCGGGATCACGGTGGGACTGACGATGGTCCTCGATGCTCCCGTGTCGATTAGCATGGGCCAGCTCTCTCCGTTGACGACTCCGTCGACCATCAGGCTGCTATTGTCCCTCCGTAACTTCGTCACACGAACCTGGACTGCCGGGGCTTGACGACTGTCACAAGCCAACCTTTGACCCCCAAGGCTGGCTAATACTCGTTTCCCTGGGTCGCGCGGTTTTCAGACGACTGATTTCCCGTCGGATACCCTCGGCGGCGGCAATCACCGCAGTCCTTGCTCAGGTGGCCTTTCTTACCGCAGGTCCAGCAGGTCGGTAGTCCTCTTCCGGGACGCCTCTCCGGTTGCCTTCCGGCTGAGTCGTTGCTGGTGGTGCCGCGACTATCGAAGAAACGGCTTAGCGCCTCCATTAATTCGTTGGCCAGGGGCTTGGTCTCGTTGGTTTTTACTGGTTCGTCGACGTCCACTTGACGCACCCGCGCGTGCATTCTGGATGCCTGTTTTGCCGTCTCGAACTCAAGTGCGTGGCTCAGCGCATCTGCCAGGGTCTTATTGCGCGCGAGTCGCAGCGCCTGTTGAGTGTCCGAGTCCCAAAGCCCGTCGGTGAAGTTCTGCGTCGCAATCTGTTCCAGGAAGTCGGCCGGCGCTGTTGGATAGGCGAGCCTTACGAGGCGTGCGATGTCCATCTCGAACTCCTGCAGGGTTTCCGCGTTCTTCTGTACCCGGGTCCGGAGCTGCATCTGGTAGGCCTGCTGAAGATGGCTATCTCCATATCGGGACTCCATATGGGCGATCAGTGAAGCGTAGTCCTGGGATCCAGTCGGGATGGCCTGAAGGACGTTAAGGGCGTCACCTCTCAGCGCTACAATGAGAGCTGTAGCCTTTTCTGTGTTGTTCCAGTTATTTATGGAACATGCCGCCTCGAACTGACGTAAGTAGGTGCTCCACGGGACCTTTCCATCGAAGGTTGGGGGCGTCACTCTGCTATGTCCCGTTCCTGATGTTCCCGGTGTAACGGTGGGCGGGCGTTGGCGCAGCTCGGCAACTTCCTCTCGTAGAGCGTTGAATTTCTCTTCCACCCCCGTCAGTGAGCGTTGGCGCAGCTCGGCAACTTCCTTTTGTAAGGCGTTGAATTTCTCCTCCACCCCCATCAGCGGGCGTTGGCACAGCTCGGCAACTTCCACTTGTAAGGCGTTGAATTTCTCCTCCACCCCCATCAGCGGTCGTTGAAACAGCTCGGTAACTTCCACTTGCAAGGCGTTGAATTTCTCCTCCACCCCCATCAGCGGGCGTTGGCGCAGCTCGGCAACTTCCACTTGTAAGGCGTTGAATTTCTCCTCCACCCCCATCAGCGGGCGTTGGCGCAGCTCGGCAACTTCCACTTGTAAGGCGTCGAACTTCTTTTCCACTGCTGCGACTTTCTCACGTAGGCCCTGTTCTAATTTCCTTTGGCTCTCCTGTAATTTCGTCAGCAGACACTCTTCCAGATTTTTCTGGCCATCCAGAAATTTCGCGGTTAGGTCCTCTGCTAACTTATTCTGGCCGTCTTCCATCTTCTTCTGGCCGTCTTCTAGTTTGGCAGTTAGGTCCTCGGATAACTTCTTCTGGCCGTCTTCTAGTTTGGCAGTTAGGTACTCGGCTAACTTCTTCTGGCCGTCCTCCATCTTCTTCTGGCCGTCCTCCATCTTCTTCTGGCCGTCCTCCATCTTCTTCTGGCCGTCTTCCATCTTCTTCAGGTCATCCTTCAGGTCCTTGGCTAATTTCTTCTGGCCGACTTCCATCTTGGTTTCCATGCCATTTAACTTCTCTAGCAATGCTGCGAATTGCTCTTCCATTTTAGCTGTTTGTCTTGTAAAGGCAATTTGTAAGAAAATTTTAAAAAAATTGACCTGCTCGGGTTTTGAAACCAGGACCGTCAGGTGTTGTGCTTGAGTTCGTAATCCCACTTCTGACACCAGTTGTTACGTGCCACCCCCTAGTGGCACTTTTGTTAACTGGATTACGGTGGGGGTACAAAGCACAGCACCAATTACTGCTTAAAGAAATAATTAACTTTATTGTGGCCAGAAAATTACACTAGTCAGCAAATACAAGCAATTAGGAGCCTTATTCCAGTTTCCTCAAGTCTCTTCCTAGAGCGCTCTTGGCCCTTCCACTGGTCAACAGATCACAGAAGTTAATCCGTCCTAATGAGTACGGTGGCCTTGACAGAAACTACCTGCTCCTCTCCTTTATGTTCTCCGACCACAATTACTTACGATCAATTGCTGCAGGCTATTTCGCTGTCCACAAGCTGGAGAAACAATGTCACTGGATTTCGTAACTCGCACAGCACTTCGTCACCACACTTCTGTCGCACAAGATAATCGCTCGCACTAGCTCGTAAAACACAACAACAACAACTGCTAGACAGGTCGCACTTATATAGCAGGCCGGTGACTCAATAAATGCTTCTAGATCCATCCAGGGTTCACGGCTTCTCGTGGTTTCCATCGCTGGTCCAGTCACGAATATTCTGGACTATCCCTTTGTCTTAGTAGCCCTGTTGCATAAGGCGCGCGCAATACAGGAGGCAGGACACAGCCCAGCCCTGGGGCAGTTGTGACTCATGCGGCGAGTGATGACACAAACTCACAGCCGTAACAATATAGTAAGTCTCCTATATGTTACGTTAAAAGCCAGGTAAGGAAATCCATATTAAACGAATGGAATATCGCATGGACATGTAGCCTGAAAGGTTCTGTAACAAGAGAAATATTCTTCCCGGAAGTACAAAATCGACTGTTATCAAAATTATTAGTGCCAAACTTTGTCCTCACACAATTTTTAACTGGTCATGGAAAATTCAAGTCTTATTTTGGACGTTTTAAAATAGCAACAGACGACTATTCATGTTTATGTGGATTGCCTCAATCGGTGTGTCACCTTGTATTTGAGTGTCCTGTTTTTGAAAAGGAAAGATACAATTTACAATGCCACCTTTATAGCTGTAACCTGGAACTTTCAAAGCCGCTGTACCATATTTTCAAGAGGCAGTGCTGTTTAGGAAAATTTCTCACATTCATCAACAAAATTTTTTGTAAACTATGTCAGTAATATTTGTATTTGCTTTGTTTTTAATCTATAACCCTAATGTACCTCTGGTAAAATAGGGTTCCTGTATTGTTTTCTGAATATTCAATAATAATAATAATAAATATCACCCCTGACATTACAGCCCATGAAGGGCCAAGGCCTACAAAGCGAACGCTGCCCAGACATTTGATCTGCAGATATTGGGGTGACGCGTGGTCAGCGCATTGGGTCCTTTTGGCCGTTAATCTTGGTTTCCGTGACCGGGACAGTGCCTCACTGTCAGATAGCTACTCAATTGTCCTCACGAGGCTAAGTGCACCCCGTTCCAACCCCCATGTCAGTTTCTAAAATCCCTGAAGGAGCCGGGAATCGAACCCGGGGCCTCCGAGTGAGAGGCAGGTGTCCTACCCCAACACTACGGGGCCGGCATTGAGAATAGCTTAAATTGCAGAAGAAAAACAACAAACATTAAATTTCGGATCCACGCAAATCCATGCAAAACAAAATAATTACACACAAAATTACAGGTGAGTTCTAAAATCTGAAGCATTTCGTGCGCCAATTGGCAACACTGGATTTAACCCTGACTCGCGCTACCTGGAGTAGGCAATAAGAAAGTAAAAAAAGCGGGAAAGAATCTCTCCCAAGTGATCAAGAAGCAGGACTCTGAACAGGATGAGACCGAAAGCCTCAAGGAGATGCTGACTAGAATGGACTACAAATTAAACAGGTATTTCCGTGAAAATGATAAATCAGTGAAGAATCTTTAGACTAGAGCAGGGGCAGTTTTATGATGACTTGTTGTATGAGGTTAGGCTATTGAAGGAGGAAAATAAGAGATTATATCAACGTGTAAATGACCTGAAGGCCGGCCCCGTGGTGTTGGGGTAGCGCGCCTGCCTCTCACCCGGAGGCCCCGGGTTCGATCTCCGGCTCCGTCAGGGATTTTAAAACTGACGTGACGGTTGGAACGGGGTGCACTCAGCCTCGTGAGGACAATTGAGTAGCTGTCTGACAGTGAGGCAGCGCCCCGATCACGAAAACCAAGATTAACGGCCGAGGGGACCCGATGAGCTGATCACGCGTCACCCCAATATCTGCAGGCCAAATGGCTGGGCAGCGGTCGCTTGGTCGGCCTATGCCCTTCATGGGCTGTATAGTGCCAGTTTTTTTTGTTGTAAATGACCTAAAGACTGAAATAACAGACATGAACAGAGAAATAAATGACCTGAGTAAAAGACTGAACAATTTGGAACAGTGTGGGAGAGGTGTGAACCTTGAAGTACACGGTTTGGAGACCAAGAATGACCCGCGTCACATTCATGATACGATTCCTGAGGATTGGCACTTCCTCACAGTCCTGCGTTTCTTTTTCAATAACGGGGAAGTCATGGCATTGACGGTGAGGGGGGAAGCCGGGTGCAGGTAGCGCGTGTGGAAGTGGAAACCCCCTACTGTACCGCACTGCAGATGGTTGAACGCTACCAGCCGTATGGAACAAACTTGCATTTATCAACCAAGTAAAACGAGCCATTTTGAACCAAATTGCACGGTGGCTGCCAACATATTTTTTGATACTTTGTGCAAGAATGCAACAAGATTAGCCCTTCTCACGTCATAACATGGTGACTAGCCGTCAGTTATGAACACGCTACCATCCATCATCTTTATTACGTCATAGGAATACTTACACAAAGTAAAGGAACAAGATGTTATTCCCCAACATGGAACTGGGCCAACTATTTCCTAGCACGTTGGCAGTTACTACACGTGAATATTTTATCTTGACGTAGAGGGGCAGAGGAAGTAACAACAGTAGTTGTTTCTTTCGAGGGGCTTCCACATCGTGGTCATTTACCACACTTGGGTGTGTTTGCGAGGATTTTCCCCCTGATAACCTGTGATATTGTGACGGCTGTATTTGTGTGAGTGTGTATTTGTAATTCAGGTGAGGATTGGGAAGGAAGTGGCCGTGGACCTTATGTTAGTAAGTAGGCCCTATCCCAGAATTTACCTGGAGTAGAAGTGGGAAACCACGGAAAACAACTTCCAAGAGGTGGCTTCAGTGGCGTAGTCGGTAGCATGCTGAGCTTCTATCCCAAGATAGCGGGTTCAAACACGGCCGAAGCCGTCGGAATTTTTAAGCCTTCCTTCGGAGGGGAAGTATAGCCGGCGGTCCCATGTCATAGATTTATGGCATGTTAAAGAACCTTCCACTAATTGCAGCTGTGTGAAGCTAAATTGGATAGGTTAGGAATGTAAACAACGCTCTTGGGTTTCTACGTTCGTTGCCAAGAACCGACTGTGGTGGCGTCTAGTAGCTAAGTTCTGAACTTGACCTAGTAGTCGTTGACGGTGGCGCTTGGCGGCAAAAGTAGGAACTATTTGAAAAATTCTAAGTTGCAGTACTTAAATTAAAAAACAGATAACACACACTAATACAGTCATCACTATTAATACCGGTTATCAGACAGATTCTACACACAGCCAAAGTACACGGGGCTACATGACCGCGTTGTCGCAGTCCCTAAACTTAAGAACGAACCAACCAACTTCCAAGATGGCTGAGATGGGAATCAAACCCACCTCTTCTAACTTTTGCCACACGTGGCTGTGTGTACCGCGTTCCAACCCTTGACTATAATGAAAATAAAAAGCAAGTAGTTCCATGAAAAACCAAATAGCCTATTTTCATATATAATACCGACCTTTTCCATTTAAATACTCTGCCACATACTAAATGAATTTACTATGATGGACTAAATAGCGTTAGATACATTCCTACATTTTGATAAAGTACAGCCAAACAATTTCAGACTCAAAACTCAAAGGTTCTTACGCAGTAGTCATTTCAGGCAAAAAAAAAAAAAAAAAATTCTAAACCTCAAAATGGTCTTCTTTCGACTAGTACTGTACTGCCCTGTCTTACATTAAAACGTTCCTCGTTACACAAGATAAGTCACACCAACTCACCGTCATCACTGGAAAATGTATGTTCAACAACACACGATGAGTCTTATCTACATTACATGAACACAACACTAAAGAATTGTATACCAGTTAACAACTTAACGACAGACGGTTTCAATAGAATCTTTAAGGTGTATGTTTCACAAAACTCAAGCTCCTAAACCAGAGGGAGTTAGAAGGTGTGGTTTATACCAAAATCTTCCAAATCGTCTCAATAATACAGGAAAGATCTTGCATTTCTTGATGAGTCAACGGAAATATATTTATTTGTTTATAAAGTGCTATTAAACAAATAAACAGGACGATAGCCCCAGGCAGAACTGTGTCGCGTACAGCCCGCATAGCACTAGTGACGGGCGGGTAGTCTGTACACATGAAGTGCACACAAGCCAGATAGCCCATGGCAGAACTATGTCGCGAACAGCCCGCATAGTACACGAGCCGGACGGGTAGTCTGTACATATGGGGCGCACACAAACCATTACGCGAGAGTTCTCGCACGGTTCCGCTAGTATCAGTAGAATGTGTTTTTTATTATATACAAGCTGTACCCAGCATGCGTTGCAATGCCAATGAAATAAAGTGTTGGCGATGTAATTGTCTTTGTTGAAGTGCTTTTGGATACACTATATTTTATTTCTAAACTATCGTAAAATGGATTTACTAAGTCAGAAACATTATAGGAAGCGTGCACAATAACTCACCCAAGTTTCATCGTAATCGGATGAATGGTATATGAATGCATCAAGGACACACACACAACCTATCACGTGATATTCATTTTTAGCCTACTTTTCACATTTTGCAAAACTGAGGAAAAAGTAGACTTATGAGATCGATCCGGGCAAAAGTGTGTCTGTCTGTCCTTTTGTTTGTCTGTCCTTCTGTCTGTCTGTCTGTCTGTCTGTCTGGCCGTGTGTATCCTGTGTGTCCCCCCCCCCCCCCCCCCACCTATCAACTCCCAAACGGCTGCAGCAATCGAAACAAAGTTTGGTAGGAGTAAAGATAACTAAATGCCGTATTTGAAAATGATGTCAGTGCTACCAACCGCTGAAAAATCTCAATTGAAATTTGAGCTCCAAGTTGGATATCTTGGAAGGTATGAATGAGAGCTATTTCAAAATTGGCAAACGTATAGATAATAATATTTCAGTTTAATTTTCAGGAGGCCATACATGGCAGAGTTGCCATAATGATTCTAGATCTGCTGAGAGGTCCAACTTTAAGTACCTGTAACTTCTATACTATCATTTAGATTTCAACCACATTACGTATGTGCTATGTGTACCATAACAGAGCAACCAGAGCTGCCAACTGTTAATAAATGCTGTCTCTAATTTTGTCACCCTAATATCAATATAACAGCAAGCATGCAAGCCAATAGCTCTAAACTTTGCACACGTGTAGTACCTGGCATTCTAGATTAATTTGAAGTAACTAACATACGTCAGTGCTGCCAACTTGATTCTAAGCCTGCTGATAAGTCCAATTTTAAAATGCATGTAACTTCTATACTAACTAATGGATTTCATTCAAAATTGGCACAACAATAGATCATATTATTTCAGATTATTTCTGACCAATACATGCAAGACATTGTTGCCAACATGATTTTACGCGCGCTGTTAGATCCAATGTTTAATTGCATGTAACGTCCATGCTATCCATTGGACTTCAACCAAATTTTTATTCTGTACCATAAGAGATGGAACTAAGAATATATTCAGTCACCAGGGCTGCCAACTGCAGTGCTCAATACTGAGCTGAGTTTCATTCCGCTTGAATGATTAAGTCGCGAGAAAAGCCCATTTAAATATTTAATATGTTGTTCCTATCAGGTTTTTGAAAGTAACATAGCTAAACTTAGTGTAGTATCATCTATGACCATACCCAATTCCAGGTGGATAATGGTAATAATTTTGGAGATACTGAATGCGATTAAAATATTTCGCCGGCACGATAAAGGTTGGACGAGATTGCAGTAAGTCCTTGCGGAGTTTAATTGAAATCAATCGAGCTGTTTAGATTTCATTAGGGACACACACATATATTATAAAGTAGCAGAAGTACCCGCTCTTCGAACGGTCTTCGGTATTAATAACCAGACGTTATCAATTGAGATACTGTTCCAATGGTTAGGGGCTTGGCATTCATTCATAAGTTTATCAGAACGAAGTTAGGTTTCTGGGTATATCGCAGACACTGTTAATTTAAGGCCCGTAAAATGTGGATTTCGGAGACCCTTTATAGACTCCCTAGTTTTGTGTCACACATTGAGACGCTGAAAATGAGCTTTGTTTTGATTTTCTACGCCCATTTCAGCATGCATTTTAAGGGGGGTAGGCCCTCATTTATGAGAGGTATGGAGAAGAGTTACATCAATGATTACTTTCGTGCCTCTGATGGACTTCTGTACCAAATTTTACGTTGATCCACTCAGCCGTTCTCGAGTGATGCGCGTGCAAAATTGTTCACAGACAAACAGACAGACATACCGACAGACAGACAAAAATTTTGTTTTTGCGCGCAACCGTCATAAACCAGTCTGAAACGCGTTCCGTGGAAAATCAGAAAAAACGGACAAACTTTCATTTTTATATATAGAGAGATATACATACACTCATACGAACAAGAGGTGATCTCATAAGGTAGTTGGTAGCATGCTGAACTGCTGTGTCCAAGATAGCGGGTTCAAACCCGGCTGAAGTCATCGGATTTTTAAGAGCGTTAAAATCCTTCTGTATGCCTTCCTTCGGAGAGGAAGTAAAGCCGGCGGTCCCATGTCATAGATTTATGGCATGTAAAAGATCCTTCCACAGACTAAACTTGTGTGGAGCTAAATTTCTGGGTTAGATTTCGTTGTAACGCTCTATCAAAGTTCCAACGTTCACCACTAGGTATCATTGATATCTGGTAGCGAAAGTTGGAAACTACTCGAAATTGAACGGAACTTGTAGCTCACCCTAGTTGTGTCCGCTTGAAGCAGCTACAGCCTCTGGCGAGCTGAACATGTCCTCGGACACTCCCGGCACTAAAAGCCATACGCTAAATACATAAATAAATATTTCATTAATGAAAATAGGCTAATAATGATTAAATATGAGATGTGTAAATGACAGGTTCATTTCTTGTGGCCGGAGGTTTGACACGCACTTTAAAATTCTTAAAAATCCTATCAACATGGGGGATATGAGAGGAACAGCGATAGACAACCGAAAGCAAGGGTAAATTCTTAAAATTAGATAACATAGTTATGAATAGAATTTAGAAACTTCATAAGTGCGTTTCTGGATTATTTTTAGCGTATGTTTCTTTATAAATTATTATTATTATTATTATTATTATTATTATTATTATTGTACACGATTTAAGTCATACAATTATATTGTAACGTGTGACTTTTTTTGTTGCTCTCAAAAAGGTATGTCCCCCATTAGGATGCTGCAATAATTGGTAAGACGAGATAAGCAAAGTTGTTAATATTCCATGTAAGTCCTTTTTTTTTTTTATCAGAAATGTGCCGCAGGTGTGAATCTACTAGAAATCTTCCAGTGATGTATGTGAGGCACTAGGCTATCGACAGTCCACAAGCTGTCACGCCATGTGGTCAGCGTCGGGGTCGATAGCAGCACGACAAAACCTCTATGACTTGACGCTACGCTACTCAAACCTTAACTGGGTCATCAACTTGTTTACTTTGCCGTCAAGAAAGTATTCAGCTGAGCTGGTCGTGGAAGCACAAAACTACTTTGCTTTGGTGATTTAAAGGTCCCCATTTGTTTGCCATCTCATCGTCCATGCTGTCAAAATGAATCTCAAATTAATGTTGGAAAATTTACTGACTACTTAAGATGACAAAATATTATAGAATGATAATACCAGACCGAAGCCTCCGTGGCTTAGGCGGCAGCACGCCAGCCTCTCACCGCTGGGTCCGTGGTTCAAATCCCGGTCACTCCATGTGAGATCTGTGCTGGACAAAACGGAGGCAGACAGGTTTTTCTCCGGGTACTCCGGTTTTCCCTGTCAAAATTTCTTTCCAACAACACTCTCCACTATCATTTCATTTCATCTGTCATACATTTAATCATTGCCCCAGAGGAGTGCGTCAGGCTTCGGTAGCCGGCACAGTTCATATCCTCGCCGCTAGATGGGGGCTTCATTCATTCCATTCCTGACCCGGTCGGAGACTGGAAGCAGGCTGTGGATTTTCATTTCAATACCAGACCCTCAGTGGATTGTACACCTAGATATTTGGCGGGCAAGTTGGAAGAGCACAACATAGCGGATGGGCCTTACAACCTAGAGCGATTATGGACATTGTTCTAATTTACACTAAACTTATTTCTTTAATGATTGTAAATGTATCCTATGAATGAATTGAATTAAGTTTCATGGCAGCACGTCCGTGTAACACTTATTTTTTTTTAAATAAAAGATAGAAGATCAACCTGCCAATGCAGTGAGTTCTCAGTTGCGACCCACAATATTCTGCAGGAGAAAAGTTAGTGTTGTGATGAAACTCTTCCAATATCGCATGTCCCGCGACGTATCCGAGCACGTAAAATCGTTCACCATGGCCATGAGGGCAGCTGGTAGGTTCGTTGGTTCGAATCCCGCAGTTGGCAGGGAGTATATAGTGCGGGTTTTCCACGAGTTTCTCCACACTTCCTCCAGGCAAATTCCGGGATAGTACGTTACTTCAAGTCCTGGGGCACCTACCACATCCCTGTTTCTAATACAGTTACACATACCACTGCAGTCACCACAGCAATACAGTTTATCAGACAATCTCAACACACAACCAACTACAAAGGGCGGATGACAAGGATGCCCCAAACCCCTGAAATAAATCCCCACCACCAACAACGACAACCTATATTGCTCAGTGTATAGATCGATCTTGTTGTATGGAAGTGGGAGCTGGGAGGATTCATGATACTTCATACATAAGCTAGAAGTCATTGATATGAAGGTAGCACGATTGTTTGCTGGAACAAACAAATATTAATAATGTTGTTGGATTTATGTGCCTTCTAACTACTGCTGCTTTCAGAAACACCAGATTGCCAAAATTTTGCCCCGAATGGGATCTTTCACGTGCCTGTAAATCTTAGACACAGCTCCCCCGCATTTGAGCACCATCAAATGCCAACTGACTGTGCCAGGATTCGATCCTGAAGCCTTGAGAACAGCAGGTGGGAACGTAACCGCTGCGCCACGCAGCCAGTCACTGGAAAAAATAGATGTGAGCAATGGCAGGAGGCTACTCGTAATGAACAGATAAGAGGCTATGTTCGAAATGTACACGATGATTGGGGAGACACACATACTGTACATACAGACAGAAGGACAGACAGACACTCACTCATTGCCCCAGTTTGATAACAAGTTTTCAAAATATGCAAAATAACCCAAAACTACATACAGTAAGTAGTATGAGAGTTGGGATGTTTCCTACTCAGCTGAATTGGAATGCGAAGTGTTGTATCACGTAGGTTAGCTGTGCTAGTGAGAGACAGAAGGACTACAGTAGGTAAGTGGTTGGGACTACTTGGAGGTGCAACAATGTGCCGGCTCAGGGCTTCCTCAATTGATGAGCGCCGCCTGGAGAGGTATGGCCTTAGGGCACGCTCCACGATTTGACTGGGTATCTGGCTTTCAGATAACTGAGGTTCTAAACCCGGCACTGACAGAGTCTAAGACTTTACCTTTTATCTTAGGCATATAGGAACTTTTTAACAATAAAACACAGTACATCGCAAACATCAGTGGATCTCCTTGTACACTGCATTTGGACCAGGGAGAGATCAAGAAAACTGACAGATATAAGTACCTAGGAGAATGGCTTGAACCAAATCTCTCTGAAGTAAGGGCATTATCAAATCGAGTTAACAAGTTAGAAATGGTTTATCAACTAACCAAGAACACATATAATAAGAAGTGTCTCTACCGAAAGACAAAAATGAGACACTACCAGACAGTTATACGTCCTGAAGCCTTATATGCTTCAGAATGTCTAGTATTCAACCGGAAGGGACTTACGGACAAACTCGAAGTACAGGAGAGAAAGATAATGAGGAAGATAGATATTGGGGCCTGTTAAGGAAGGTAATGAATACAGGAGGAGGCCTAATCAAGAGCTCTACACGTACTGTGAAAGAATCACGGATGTTGTTAGGCACTGACCTGACCCATGCGAAACGACGTCTAGCATTTTATGGACACGTCTGCAGGATGCATCTTACCAGGTTGACCAATCAGCTCCTCGGTTACTGGCAAAAGCGGAAGACCAAGTCACCATGGTTGTAGGAAGTGAGCAAATATCTGCAAGAACTTGGAGGGACGGAAAGAGTCTTAAAAGACCGGACATCTTTCAGGAAGATGCTTCAGCAATTGAAGTTCCAGGACAAACCACCAAGAAAGAAAACAGGTGCCCTCTGGACCCTGGAGAGGAGGGAACAACACAGCCAGAGGATGCGCAACTACTGGGCAAACATCAAAGCCCACTTCAAATGTAACAGTTGAATGTCGTGGTCCTTTGATGGCCTATACGAAACAATAATAATAATAATAATAATAATAATAATAATAATAATAATAATAATCCTCAGGAAAATCTTAGGACTAAAGTGTGAACATAGAATTTGGATAAAAAAGAAATCACATGAAATTTATCAAGTTACAGAAGAAAATCACAGATACCATAAGGAAACGGTGGTTACAGATTTACGGACACTTATATACGAGGGGCGTTTCTTAAGTAATACCCGTTGTGATATTACGCCATTGCAGCGCTGCGGAGTTCTCCTGAGCTAATACGCAATTTGCCTGACAGTGGTGGCCAAATGGCAGCATATCTCACAGGTGAATTTGCTGTCTTGTCTACGAGTCGGCGGGACTCGCGATCGACGATGCCATTTCAAAAGGTTGTCAACACACCCACACATTGGCGACTGTTGCCGTAAAGGCGTCTAAGCCTTGCCAACAGATGCAGGTACACAGCGCACCTGCACGGAATGCCAACCGCAGCGCTGCAATGGCGTAATATCACAACGGGTATTATAAAGTGCGTTCAAAAAGTAACGAGCCGGAGGCCGTAATGCGCAAATTGGTGACGACAAGAGCTTATCGTGGCGTGTGTAACGAGGTGTGGTTCCTACCAGAGCGTGGAAGGTCACAACCCGTCGCAATAGGGCACGCGTGCACGTCACGTGACGATACAAAGCGAGCAACAGCATGCATCAATCGTCCAACGCTACCAGTCGCATTGTAAACAGTGAACTTGGAGGCGTCAAACGAAGAGCAAAGAGGTGTTGTTCGGTTTCTGACAGCGAAAGGAGTAGGGGGAACCGACATACATCGCCGAACGTCACAAGTGAACGGCGAACGCTGCATGTCTCTTGCATGGGTCAAGGCGTGGCACAAGCACTTCAGGGAAGGACGGGTGTCGTTAGCCGAAGATGCCTGGTCTGGGGCACCCCCCTGCATTACCGATGACAACGTCCAGCTGGTTGATGCACTCATTACCCAGGACCGCTGAGTGACAGTGAATGCCATAGCCGCCGTAGTCGGATTGAGCGTCGGAAGTGTGCATACCATCATGAATGAACGACTGCACTTGCGGAAAGAGTGGGCCCAATGGGTGCCCCACAGTCTTCAACCACACCAGGAAGCATGTCGAATGGCCTACTGTCTTTGTCTTGGTTTGACGATTGATGCATACTGCTGCTCGCTTTGTATCGCCACGTGAAGTGAACGCGTGCCCTCTAGCGACTGGTCGGAACAACTGGCCAACAGAAATCAGCGACGACAGAAATTAAATTGGCTGTCATGAAGAAACCATTCAAGACTGAACAAAATACAGAACTTTAATTCACCAACATACATTTTCTGAGAAGCCCACCCGACAAAATGCAGGATGGACAGAACAGCGTAAATGGGAATACAGAGAGAGGATGAAGAGATATTGGGAAGGGAAGCAGAAAAAGTGCTAATAAATTCAGACACGCTCCTTACTTGGGCACAACGAATCAAATAATAATAATAATAATAATAATAATAATAATAATAATAATAATAATAATAATAACTAACTGCCTGGTATTTAACACACTCAAATGCCAGTTGACTGCGCCAGGATTCGATCTGGACGAGAATGTTACCGCTGTGCTACCTTGCCAGTCCTTACACTCAATACACTTATAACAATAACACATGTCATGAGACATACACACCAGCACACGGGGCTGATAACTATAATATCCCAAGCCCCTAATACTAAAACAACGACGATAAAGGAAATTAGGCGTCCGAGTGCAGGACTGTTCATATCACACACGACTATAATTGAAAGAATAACACTTGTCCATCGAACTGCAACATAATCCACTGCAACTCGCTAATCAAGTAGCAAATTTTCCATTTTAAATGATTCCAGGTATTTCCGATGAAGTGGTAGCACTCCAATGCATAGCCATTCACGGGGAAATAAATGCGAGTATTATACAGATTAAGTGGGTGTAAAAAGCATTCCAATATTGGTGATTACTAGACAATCATGTTCATAATTACCTTATTAGTGGCTTCCGTGGCGTAGTCGGTAGCATGCTGAAATGCTATGCCCAAGATCGTGGGTTCAAACCCGGCCGAAGTCGTCAGAATTTTAAGAGCGTTAAAATCCTTCAGTATGCCTTCCTTCGGAGGGGAAGTAAAGCCGGTCAGCCCATGTCATAGATTTATGGCATGTAAAAGAAACTACCACTACAATTGGTTGTAGGTTATTTAGTAAGAAACGCTCTATCAATTTCCAACGTTCGCTGCTTGGTGTCAGTGACAGTGGCATCTCTGGATGGGACTACTAGAAATTAAACTTGATGGGAGCCTACGGGCGTTCAATTCACCCCACTATAGCAATTGGCTGCAATTCATATATCTAATAATAATAATAATAATAGAAAATAACTCATCTTTAATCACACAATAGGGTAAAATAACACAAGTCCCCCATTTTAAATACCTTGGTGAAATCATACAGTCCTCGGGACTAAACCAAATTGCCAATGAACAAAGAATCACCAAACTACAGAAGGCCTACAAGCTGACGTGGTCTCACTACAACAAGAAGTGCATCTTGCTAGACGCAAAATTAAGGCACTATACAACGGTGATTCTTCCGGAAGCAACTTACGCAGCCGAAACAATGGTGATCGACGGTCATTCCAAAATTAAGGATATAGAAAAACAGGAAAGAAAAATTCTCAGGAAGATTTACGGGGCAGTTAATAATAAAGGTATTTGGATGAAGAGACCTCAAAGCGAACTCTACCAAAAGATCCACACGATAACGGAAGTAATCAGAAAACGCCGAGTACAGTTTTATACACACTTTTATAGGATGGAAAATTTCAGAACGGCGAAGAAATTGCTCAACATTATAACACGGAGAAAGTGGGGCACGGAGTGGCTGACAGAGGTTCAGAGGGATCTAAAACAGGTCAACATTGAAAATCTTGAGGACCGCACCGATTGCAGGAATAAAATCAAAAATGTTAAGTTTGATGAGAGACCGTCACGACAGCCTGGAAGAAAATGGACAGCTGAGTGGAAGAAGGAGCATTCTGAGAGGATGAAGAGATTTTGGGAAGAGAAGCGGGAAAACGCCAGGAGATGAAATCATGTATTCAAGTTCAATCGCTCTGCTAAAGGGGAACAATCGATTAAATAAATAAATAACAAATAATAATAATAACTAGCTCATTGAGTAGTAAGCTATGCTGTATATAATCCCCCCTAAAAATAAGCAGCTTAATCATAGCGTAGCTGTAAGCCCATGCAGCTACATGCGTTTACGCACTCATATTAGCTTCTTATTAGTGAACTTACAGTAAATCATCACGACAAATGACAATAAAGGTATTGGCTTTACGTGCCTTTTTAACTACTGTGGCTCTTAGAGACGTCGGGTACTGGAATTTCGCCCCTAAAGGGGTCTTTAACGTGCCAGTAAATCTACTGACACGGCTCCCTTCCATTTGCACAACCTGTGCCAGGATATAATCCTGTAACCTCGGGAACAGCAGGCGAGAACTATACCGCTGATTAATGACAAATCAAGTAGGTCGAGTAATGCGCAAATGGTTGGTTGGTTCGTCAGTTTAGAGGCTCCGACAACGCGGTCATGTAGCCCCGTGTACTTTGGGTGTGTGTAGAATCTGTCTGATAACCGGTGTCAATTGTGATGGCTGTATTAGTGCGCGTTATTTGTTTTTAATTCAAGTAACAACTGCAGACATTCGATTTTCAAGTAGTTCCTACTTATGCTACCAAACGCCACCGTCAACGACCAACTAGTTCTGAACTTGGTACTAGATGCCACCGCAGTAGGCTCCTGGTGACGAACGCTGGAACCTAAGAGCGTTAGTCAAATGTAACCTATAATTTAGCTTCACACAGGTGTAATTGGTGGAAGGTTCTTCATCATGCCATAAATCTATGACATGGGACGCCGGCTTTACTTCCACTCCGAAGGAAGGCATACTGAGGGTTTTTAACACTCTTAAAAATTACGACGACTTCTGCCGGGTTAGAACCCACGATCTCGGGCATAGAAGCTCAGCATGCTACCAACTATGGCACCGAAGCCGCTACGCCAATACTCTGACCACACAGATACAGTAATGAGAGACACTTTAATTCTCTCTTGGTAATGATACATCTATTATGGTGTTAAACTGGCTGCGTGGCACAGCGGTAACGTTCTCGTTTGCTGTGGCCAAGGTTGCAGGATTGAATCCTGGCACAGTCAGCTGGCATTTGAGTGTGCGGAAATGTGAGGGAGCCGTGTCAGTAGATTTACGTTAAAGATCTCTTTAGGGGAAAAATTTCAGTACCCGGCCTTCGGGGTCCGCCATTGCTTCCACTCACTTTGTCATCTTTCGTGTCAGCTTTCCTTGGTTAAATCTTGTTATTTTCGATCCGGAGAGTATTAGGGTATCCGAAGTCCAGGGAGTCTTCTCATTTTGGCCCTGTCTCATATTTCCTGGTACCCTCATTCTTCGAGGGCTGTGACCTTTTCTTCTCACTGTACAGAAGGCAAGGCATGTGTAGCATCGCCACTTATAGCACAGTGCGCTCTGATACTGCTCCAATATCAAGGACTGACGCCGATTACATTTCGCAAAGCCCCAAAAATTTATTAACAACAACTGTGTATGGAAAATGCAAAACGATTAAAAGAAAGTCGTTGTTTAATTTTAGGGGGCTTGGACATGGGGGTTACTTAACCTCGTGTACTATTTGTCTGTAATAGAGTTGTGTGTGTATTTGTAATTCAGTTGAGGATTGGGAATGAGGCGGCTGTGATTTTAAGTTAGGAACCATCCCGTCATTAGCCTCAAGTAGACGAGGAGAAACCACGGAAGACCACTTCCAGGAACTAGAAGCTCTTCTCAGTTTTTCTTCCTGGCATATGCAGATGATATTGTATTAATAGGAAATAATGGTGGAGAAATTGAAGCTCTATTCAGGAAATTAAATGAAACTGCTGCTAAAATAGGTCTAAAGGTTAATGAAGAGAAGACAGAATACATGATCATACAGAGAGAAAACATGACTACAGATCAACGCAACAGCCTTCATATAGGCAATTTTACCTTTAAGAACACGCCACACTTCAAATACCTTGGGGTAAATATAAATGACTGCAATAGAAGACAAGTTGAACACCAAATTAGATTACAGAATGCAAACAAAGTTTACTTTTCCCTGCATAAATTACTTTCCTCCAAACTTTTGACCAGGAAAACAAAACTAAAACTATACAACACGATCATCAGACCAGTACTGCTATACGGAGCCGAAACATGGTGTGTGACCAAAAGCGAGGAACACCAACTTACAGTCTTCGAAAACAAGATATATAGAAAAAATTCCGGCCCCATTTTTGACCAGGAAACACAAAGATGGGTTCTCAGATCAAATTATGAGCTGTACAAGTTAGCCAATCAACCCAGGGTAGTGAACATCATGAAAGCGAAACGGCTGCAATGGGCAGGGCATGCCATCAGAATGGACGCTGCCAGAATAGATCGCCAGATGTACGAGAAGAAGATCGAAGGCTCGAGACCCCCCTGGAAGACCTAGGAGTAGATGGCAAGATGAGGTGACCTCTGACTGCAGACAATTGGGTATTACTGGATGGGAGAATACTGCGCTGGATAGGAGGAAATGGAGGCAGATAGTGAGAGCGACACGGGATCGTCACGTTCCAGAGAAGCCAACGGAGTGAGTGAGTGTATGCTGAGTGTACTCTGTTCCAGCCCTCAGACCAGAATTTAGATTTCTTGGTTGAGCCGGAAATCGAACCTGAACCTCCTGGTCGACGGCCGCCACGCCACGAGGTGGTCACAGGATAGAGCGATGGTATTGGCGAAAATTGCAGAGAATTGGTACTGTCCCCGTTTACCCGGATAGTAGGCTGTCAGATATCCGCCCCCTCAATCGGATTGCCAACAATCAATCGCACCAGCTCAGCTACATCAATGAAAATGGCACTGACAGATACTACCGAGGTTTGAACACAGAAGTAACCAAGAAAAATTATTGTGGAACACACCAAAATAGACGGGGTTTCATACTTACATTTACTTACCTCTTATAAATATCTCGGGGATTGGGTTGACAACAGGATCCTTAAAGTATGCTCTCACAATAACCTTCACCATGACATTTAAAAATGAACCAGACCGAAGACGAGAACTTTGAACTGTACAAAAGCTTTAATTTCAAATAAAGAGTATGATTTTCACAACTCAACAAAATAAACGTGGCTATCAGTAGCCCATGTCAATCTGACTACGTCCTCCTAAAGGACTTGCAAATTATCAAACAGTATGTTAGCTCCCTTGAGCTCAAAATAACGTAACATTTTATAACACATTTGGATTGGATGAGGAAGTCAGGGTACGACATATATAGAGCATTTGGTTTCTTTTAATAAACATTGCACTTGTATAAATAGGCACAAGGCCGGAGTATCGACCTCACCCGCTTGTAACCAGATGTCGAGCCAGCTGGTCTACTCCTTAACCTGACTCACACCTGTCAAATAGGGCGCACTCCTCACACCACACTTGCGTAAGAATTCAGCTTCTTTTAAAGCTTTAAATGTCTACAAGACAACTCGTACATATTGACGCAAATCTTTCAACATTTTAACTTCCATCCCACTGGATTATTTTAACATTACTTAAACTTGTTAAGTTATCATCCAAATGTTTAAACAGCATAGTTTAGAGTATCAAACACAGTCTTAAATGTTTATAACAAAATCACATAAATTATTTATAACAATTAGAAATTGTTTATAATATTGTCGAAAATAATTACAAAAATTTTTAAACACGCCTTTAACATTACTTTCGTTCCACATTATTGTCAAAGATATTTACATTTATTATTTACAATATCAACATTTAAATTATTTAAATTATTAATTTAAGAAATACATTGAACCACATGTTTTATCCGTTTGGTAAATTCATAATCGTGTTTAATATAATCGACCAATGAAGGTTAGTTATACATGTACATGTCACAATCTGGTTTAATAAAGGTTGTAATAATTTTAATTATTTGTGACGGCAATCTTCATTCAAAATCTTATCTCAAATTCTTTCAAACTCTTGTCAATTATAACAGTAAATTCACTTGATTAATTTTCAACGAACTATGACAATACACTCTAGCGGAAAATACTTCGCTTACAAAATAATGCACAAACTGCATTCAAAATAGCCCAAAATTCATCATATATTAATCTATATGGCATTAAAACTTCCACCGAACTTACAAACTTCCACAAATAATTCTTTATCATTATTAACTACTGTGGGAATCTCCTTCATTTATTTAAGGGCATTATACGTCAGCGACTTTCAACATGTCCGCTGCACTATCGATTATACATTCATAGTTCCACTTAAAAATTCATATATCAATAATTGTTTCAAAACTGTTGTCATTTAAACTTCGTGGATTTCATTCATGAATTGAAATGAAATAAAAATCTGCCAATCACAAACAAATTTAATAGTGAATACGCTTATATACGCCTGTCTGGTCTATCAAAATTTAAGATTAACATCTTCAAAGAATTGTAGTATCAAAATACTATCATCAAATAAATGTGACTAAAACTTCAAAGTAGTCGAATAGAATCCAATTAGACTGGGGAATGCAAACATCATTATATAAATCTCTATATGAGAAAAAAAAAAACTAACACAAGTTTCACGAATTTAATGCATTCAATAATTCATAATTAATGTTCATCTTTCACAAAATTGCCTAAGATGCAATGGTCGTTCATAATCGACGATAAATGTCTGTGTTGCAGTCAATTCAAATACCGACTAGTATTTCCAAGATCGTCGACAACGTACTGGATTTTAACGCTCTAAAATCATTTAAATGTTCTTCCTTCTTGATGATGACAGAAAATTGGTCAAAGTAATTAAACTGGGGTAGAATTACTTTAATAAAGTGACACGCTGTCTTAATTTAAATCTGCCATAAAAATCATTAACTTACAGTCAAATCGTGACTACAAAAATAAGCAAATTACTGAAAAATCTAAATATCAGTCCCAACTGATTCAAAATCATCTAACTATGCCCATGACATAACAATGTCTTGATAAAACGTCGAAAAAGGCATAACTCATCAAGGTGTACTGAGAATAGGAATCTCAAACAAGAATATCGGGCAAAAATACATGAGGATAAAAATATGGGAAAAATGGTTGCTCAAATATTGCTAAGAAACTCAAATACAATAAACGTTCACGACTACCTTATCTGCCGATTGACGTTCCAGAGGAAAATTCCCCAAAGAAGACTGTTGATGGATCCATTTCACCAAGTTAAAGCTGAGCTCCATCCTCGAAACCAGAAACAGCACCATCGGAGAATCGAACTGCTTCACGAAGACGAACGACATCCTTCCGGCAATAATCTTCTTTGTGAGTCGGGACAACCCTGACCTCTCTTGAAAAATCCCTGAAGTTCCAGTTGAAAATCGCCATGAAGTTTTTGTATAAATTTCCGAAGAAATATTCATATTCAGGAAGTATGAAATCATTTCTATGGCTGTTTGATAGTATTCAGCCTTTACTCACGAAACATGGGTGTAGATGGTTATTTACCACATGTTCGCTTGTATGGAATAGCAATTAGCGAAGTTCCATGTCGCTATCTTACTCCGTTGAAATATGTCCCAATTGCATAAAGTCCTTTAGCCTTCCATTTGCTCTTCGGTTGTAGTATTAGAAGAACAAACTGCCTTATTAAATTGCTCCATTATACTGCAGTATTGTGTCACAAAAGCAATCTGAAGTCTCCCTATTTCACTAGCCCTGTCAGCCGTAGCGTTGAGTCTGGCTATACAAAGTGTTTCTCCTGTGGCGAGAAAATCACTTTTGTCAGTCGTCTAATATTGTCAATAACTTCCAAAATACTTCCTCGAAATTGTTCAGCTTTTCTACAGTCCTTACTGTAGCAATGCACAAGAGAATTAGCTTATAGGCGACCGCTAACTGTTCACAGCTAATCTTGTAGAAGCGTTATAAGTGTCGTTTCAACTTCACCTAGATTTACTTCACAGTAAACCTGCACTGCTTGTATGTTCGACTAGTGGCTTCGCCACGCGTTACAAAGACGACTTTTTCACTACTGATTCACTCGACGTTTCACTGAAATGCTTATTTGAAATCTGACGATTGATTTATAATCTGAGAATGAGGAATGAGGCTCCTCTCTTCTGCGCAAGGCCTTTTATGAACTTCATGAGGGGCGTATCTATCCCTTCCATCGCGTGTTACTACGTCATCGCTAGAAGTTCCAACTTCGTCAATACATGACGGATTTTCATAATTCAAAAACTGAAAATATATTTCACTAAAATTCCAGAACAATGCCTCTACTGCAAATGGATTTCCACAATTCTGCATTCCAAAAAGTAATAAAAATACCATAGTTTCAGCAATCTCCGTCTTCCTTTAGACTATCTTTCATTGGTTTAAGTCTCCCCTCCAATAGCATAATTTCTTCCTCAGCAGAATTCCACGTTTCCTGCGACTGCGTCGTGCATCTCGGATCCTTCTCGAATAAATTGCTGACGTCACTGAGAATCTCAGCTCAAGTAGCCTGCTGGCCTAGCGTCTGCGTCATCCGTGCTTACGTCATGACTACCCACGTCATAACTATGACAGCCATAACTTTCGCTATAATTTCCAAAATAGCCACCGTGGTCTCTATATAATTCAATTACGGGGGCATTCTCCTCTCACCACGTTTTAAAAACAGTTGCAAATTGTTTTTAAACTCAGTGTTACAAGTACCTCAACTCTCTTGAACACGAAATTGAATTATTACTGGCTTACTCTAGTATAGTATCTTTTTAAATTTCCAGCATTGAACTTGCCGTAAATGACATTATTCTCATCATCGTAGAGTTCATAGCAGTTGTTTCCATAGGCGTTCGTAATCCTAAACGGCCCCATGAATACATTTCCAAATTTGGGGTATATTTTCTTGCTCATATCAGCCTTGACAGGTCTGCGTAATAATACAAGATTTCCAACTTGTAAGGGTGCACCAAAACGTTTTCCAGCTACTCTTTTCAATCGTTTCTCTGCTGCTTTCTGGAGTTGTTCCTTCGCCTTGTCAATCCTCTGCTGCCTTCCTAAGTCGGGATCTCCAGGAATGTGGTTGAAAAGATTATCCCACGGCCTTTCTGGGTTTCTTCCAAGATGAAGTCGCATTGGCACTTCTCCTGTGCTCTCCTGCACTGTAGAGTTCAGACATTCCTCTATAAGGGGTACAAATCTCACCCAACCAGAATGATCATTAGGACAGAAAATTCGACAGAATTTTGAAAATTCAGCCATATATCTTTCTGAGGAATTCGATTCTGGGTAACGCACGTTTGAAAATAAGTGCTTAATGCCAAGCCTTTCCATATCCGCTGCAAATTCCACGGATGTAAATTGCGTTCCATGATCTGACAGTAGATATTCTGGTATACCAGCTTTAGGAAATACAGCATTTTCCAGTCTGCTTACTACGTTCCTTGTGTTAGCTTTCTGCATGGGACTCATTGTAACAAATTTTGAGAAAACATCCACGGTAACCAACAGGTACTGGTTACCCTGATATCCCTTCGGACAGGGGCCAAATATGTCCGTCGCCATAAGTTCGTTTGGCTTAGAAGGAATCATAGCCTTCGGTTTTCCTTTTAATAAAGCAGAAGCATACTTTGCTCTTTGACATTTGTCACATGATCTAATGACCTTGGCAATGCTGGAACGCATGTTAGTCCAGATAAATCTCTCTTTGAGAGTATTAAGAGTCTTATCTAAACTGGCATGTCCAGTTGCGTGATGAGCTACCCACACTAAATTGACAACAAGTTTAGGTGGCACGACTATTCGGAGTTTTGTATGCGCAGAGTCAGCATACTTGCATACGATGTCTCCACTCAGGACAAAGTGTCGTGAATTTCTCCGTGTAGCTTCATAGTCAACATCCGTATTGTCCATGTAACCCTTGAGGAACCTGTACATTTTCCTTATTGGAGCGTGTCTCTTCTGTGACACACCGATTCGGGCTAACCTCCTAACGGTTTCTTGATCTTCTTGCTCCAATTGTACATGGTGTATCTGCACATTTTTAATAGGGTTACGTGATAGAGCATCAGCCAGTAAGTTATCTTTCCCAGGCTGGTGGACAATAGTGGCGTTAAACTGTTGGGTGAACAAAGCCCAACGTGTCAATCTATCACTCGACATGTCAGTTTGCAGCATAAACTGTAGTGCTTTATGGTCAGTAATAATGATGACCTTATGTCCCAGCAGTATTTTCTTCCAGGCTTGCAATGCTGTTACAAAAGCTAACGCTTCAAGCTCCGTCGTGAAGTAATTTTCCTCGTGTTTCTTCAACTTCCGACTAGTGAACGCAATGTAGTGCTTGTTGCCTGCCTCGTCTTTCTGGTATAAGACTGCACTAATGCCTACTCTTGATGCATCAGACTCAATATAGAACACCTTCTCAAAGTCTGGGTACTCCAGTTTCACATTATTTCTGAGCATTTCTTTTGCTTTCTCAAAAGCCTCGTCTGCAGCGGTACTCCATTTCCATCTGTTATTCTTCTTGAGTAAGTCATACAGAGGAGCCATAATTTCCGAGTATCTTGGACAGTGGCTGCTAATAAATTGGCATGCTCCAACAAATTCTCTGACTTGTTTCACCTTAGTTGGCTTTGGAAATCTCGTGATCGCATCTACTTTTTTCATGTTTGGATGATATCCATCTTTATCAATAGTATGCCCCAAATAATTTATTTCTTGCTTCAAGAATTGACATTTTCCAAAATTCACCTTGATATTGGCCTCCCGTAAATTCTCGAACAACTTTCTCAAGTGCACTAAATGTTCTGCGGCGCTGGGTGAAGATACGATTAAATCGTCGATGTAGCAGATTACATTTTCTTTCACTTCGTCAGTGAGCTTACTATCAAGTGCTCGAATAAGTGCTGGTCCACGGTTAACCATACCAAAAGGCATTCGGACAAAGACCCATGACGTCTGGTCAAATAGGAATCCAGTGTACTGCATACTATCTTCTTCTAGCTGAACTTGATAAAATGAAGACGTCAAGTCAAGAACGCTGAAACATGCTCTCCCTTTGAATTTTCGAAGCAGATCTCTAATCTTGGGTGGTCGGTCATTTTCTGGAAGAATCTTCAAGTTAATGGTCCTGGCATCGAGACAAAGACGTATCTGACCATTACTTTTCTTCACTACTGTGATGGGGTTTATATAAGACGACGCCTGTTTTTTAATAATACCGTCTACCTCCATTTTTCTGATTAACCCTCGTACTTCTTGATAGTATTTCTCAGGAATGGGGTATATTCTCTTCTGGTAAGGGGTTTCATCTGTCAGCCTTATCTTGTATTTATAATCCTTAATCAATCCAGGCTTTTCATCGAAAATATCTTGGAATTCCTTTATCAGATCCTCAAATTCCCCCTGAATTTCTTCAAATCCTTCAGTTTTTCTACTGGGTATTTCTGCTAAATTTTCCACTTCATTAACTATAGTATTCAAAATTTCTTCCCTAAGGTCTATTTCCAGACTGTTTTTCACGTCCTGTTTTTCTATCTCTTCTGTGATTATGTACCCATCATTAAAGCTAATACTTCTGTTCTTCATGTCAATAATAGCTCCGACCTTCGATATAAAATCGATTCCAAGCACCATATCAAAATTGATCTTGCTCACCACAATGAAGATCTGTTCATAATTCCTTCCATTGATCTCAAAGTTCAATAACACTTGAATCTTGCACTTCACTGCCTTATCTTGGAATATCCCTCTCACTTTGACGGTAGAAACAGGTAGAACTGTCATGTTCTCTCCTCTTAGCAGACTTTGATAACATTCCTCTGAAATGATGGAGATAATTGCACCAGTATCCATCAGGGCTTTATACTGTTGTCCATCTATCCGTACAGAAATAATGGGTAAGGCACATGGTCTTTCCTCTTTAACGATACCCCTCTCTTCTAGCAAATCTTCATCAGTCACTTCATATATCTCATTAATCGTAATCAGGTGTGGTGTGGCAATGTATTTACAGGTTCTTACTGACGTTGAGAAATCGGCGTTTTTTTTGTGTGTTACCGACCTCAAAATTCTGTTGGCTCGTAGAAGGCCCAGGATCGATTACAACATCCTGCCTTTTCTTTTGGTTGTCTGCTTCTTTTTCCCGTAATTCTTTCAGGTATTGCTGGCTTTCCTTCTCTCTTTCCTGATACTGATCGGGTGTCATAACCTGACCTTGAGGATTCTGATTTCTGTTTTGGCTCTGGTTATTCCTGTTATAATTTCGGTTATAACCATTATTGTTATAATATCTGCCTCTTCCATTGTAATTTCCTCGGTTATAATTCCAGCCTCTTCTCTGTTGATACGGTCGGTAACCTTGCGATCTGTTATTTCGAAACTGATTATTCCTGTGAGGACCTACATTGTCAGTTTTCTCCTCATCTGGCTTGTCAGTTTGTTGGACTTGGTCCATATATACAGTATTTATTTCTTTATACTCCTGCCTTTGACCTTTCTGCACCACGTTAGGCATTGGACTTGTGTAGTCTAACCTCCTCAGTAATTCATCCATGCTGGTTAAATCCCTGATGTTGGACGAAATTATTAGTCTTCTCACCTCAACTGGCAGCATACGAGAAATCGCATCAATAAGTTGCTCCGTGGACAATCGGGGTTGTAAGAATCTCAAGCGGGATAATTGACTCGTAAAGAAATCAGCGTACCGCGTTGGAAGAGTACCGGAGTATTTTCTTGAATACACCTCCGCTCTTAACGAATTCTGCGCTTCTATAGACCAAAATCGTTTGATTAATGCCTCTGCAAACTCGTCAAAGTTACTGAATGTGTATCTAAATGCGCAAAACCATTCGAGGGGTCCTCCAATCAAATATCTCTCCACTATCTTCATCTCTCTCTCTCTGGGAATGTGAGCTTCGATGAAATAATCTTTGAGGTTCCTTACATATTCGATAGGTGTCAAACTATCCGTGTTACTGAATTTTTGCGGTTTATCTTCAAAATTCCTGATGACCGTTACGTTCCTCGGATATGAATCCGGGTAGTTTTTCCCACTATCTCTATAGTTCCACTCAGGTTCCATATTCCTCTCGTCATCTTCCTCCCTGAATCTGGATATACGTTCTTCAGGAGTCACGTCTCTCTCTTCTGGATCTAGGTTATATCTTCTGGCATAATTCCTACTAGTTTCGCAAGCCAAGCCTACTGTATCCTTGTCAGTGATTTCCGTTAAGACTTTCTTGATTAACTCTTCTTTGTAGGTCTCCATTAAATTAGCCTCTCCTAACTTCAAATTCTGCAGTTTACTCGTCGTTTCATTCACATCAGAGACAACTTTATGAATCTGTTCCTCTAATGCAGATTTTAATGTTTGCACATCCTGATCTAATTTTGTCCTATCTTCAACTTGTCTTTCGGATAGCGAATCCATCCTGACGCTTAAATCTTTCCTAATCTGTACTACTTCTTTGTTAATTTCTATCTGAGTACTGGCAAGTTTTCTTTCAATCCTTTCCTGAATTTGGGTTACATGTTCCCCACTTGACTTATTCCACTCGTCTTTCCATACTGCTACGTTTGCTGTTAACATTCCTGCTATGTCTACTTCGATATCCTCTTTTAATAATCTATTATGGTCTAATACCTGGGTTCTCATGACCTCTAAATCATACTTCAAATCTGCTAAAGACGTTGTCGTTCTAACTGACTCATCAACTAATCTAGTCGCTAATGCAGTTATATTACGCGTACAAAGAGTTTTCGAGTTTTCTATCTCTTCCCTGACTTTATTTACATCAGTTTGGACTTTAGTCATATCTACGAAAACTGTGTTGACCTCTACCTGAATCTTAGTTATGTCACTTTGCACCTCAGTTATATCCGCACGAATGTTATTAATATCTACCTGAACATTGGATACATCCGTTCTAGCATTTTGAATTTCTTTTTGGACTTCCTCGACCTTGTCTTGGACAGTCGCAACATCATTTTTGACAACAACTACTTCGGCTCTAGCGCAAGAAATATCCCCTCGGACATTAGCTACATCTAAATTTAACATTGTAAGATCTTTCTGTACCTTAGAAATATCACATTTAACATCATCAACATTTTTATGCACAATAGACACATCTTTATGGACATTAGACACGTCTGTACGCATGTCCGTTACAGTATTCTCAATTCCTTGGGTATTAATCTGTAAACGCGACATATTATCCTCTAAATTGGCAGCACTAGTTTGAATACCTTTCAAACTTTCACCCATGCTAGCTTTCAAATTACTAGCATTCTCCTCCATTCGACTAGTATTCCTAGCTTCCATCTCCTTCATACTACTATTCAAATTAGCAGACATATTACTAGCATTCTCCTCCATTCTTGCATTCAAATTAGCAGACAAATTACTAACATTTTCCTCCATTCGACTATTATTCTCCTTCATGCTTTCATTCAGCATCTGCTTCATACTATTGTTCATGCTAGCTTTCAAATTAGCATTTTCCTCCATCATCTGCTTCATGTTAGCAGACATCTCCACTAACATCATCCTCAAACTTTCATCTGCCATTACAATATTATTCAAAAATAGACTGCTGTAGGGACATACATCAATAGAGCAAAATAACAACATTTGAGCAACACTTTTCACCATATATAAATTTGATCAATTTTCTGTCTTAAATCTAACTTATAACTACCTTATAATTAACTTTCGAAGATACTTCATGTTGAAACAAACTCAAGCACATGTTCAAATTTCCCTGGCTCATTTTAAAATATCCTAACACAAATAATTTTACATTTACAATCCAAATAATTTAATTTTATCTTTAATATGACTAAAATGTCATAAGCCGGTCAAATAAAATAAGATTCTAGATCATAGGCGATTTTTCTAAGTTTCCAGCCCATTTTACCTTTCTCAAGTTGTATAAGATCTGATCTTTTCTGAGTGTAATTTTCCTAATACAATGCAACATTTAATTCCTATATAATCACACTCTTAAATTCTACAATTGGCCAAGACATCTAACAAAGAATCAACCTCTTTATTTGAGTCTAATCGAACTTCACGTGTTAGGTTTGCCAATTCTACTGGCGTTCAACCTGGTGATCCAGTGTTGTTGAACGTGCCCCACACGTTGACTGCGCCAATCCTTCTGTCCCCGTTTACCCGGATAGTAGGCTGTCAGATATCCGCCCCCTCAATCGGATTGCCAACAATCAATCGCACCAGCTCAGCTACATCAATGAAAATGGCACTGACAGATACTACCGAGGTTTGAACACAGAAGTAACCAAGAAAAATTATTGTGGAACACACCAAAATAGACGGGGTTTCATACTTACATTTACTTACCTCTTATAAATATCTCGGGGATTGGGTTGACAACAGGATCCTTAAAGTATGCTCTCACAATAACCTTCACCATGACATTTAAAAATGAACCAGACCGAAGACGAGAACTTTGAACTGTACAAAAGCTTTAATTTCAAATAAAGAGTATGATTTTCACAACTCAACAAAATAAACGTGGCTATCAGTAGCCCATGTCAATCTGACTACGTCCTCCTAAAGGACTTGCAAATTATCAAACAGTATGTTAGCTCCCTTGAGCTCAAAATAACGTAACATTTTATAACACATTTGGATTGGATGAGGAAGTCAGGGTACGACATATATAGAGCATTTGGTTTCTTTTAATAAACATTGCACTTGTATAAATAGGCACAAGGCCGGAGTATCGACCTCACCCGCTTGTAACCAGATGTCGAGCCAGCTGGTCTACTCCTTAACCTGACTCACACCTGTCAAATAGGGCGCACTCCTCACACCACACTTGCGTAAGAATTCAGCTTCTTTTAAAGCTTTAAATGTCTACAAGACAACTCGTACATATTGACGCAAATCTTTCAACATTTTAACTTCCATCCCACTGGATTATTTTAACATTACTTAAACTTGTTAAGTTATCATCCAAATGTTTAAACAGCATAGTTTAGAGTATCAAACACAGTCTTAAATGTTTATAACAAAATCACATAAATTATTTATAACAATTAGAAATTGTTTATAATATTGTCGAAAATAATTACAAAAATTTTTAAACACGCCTTTAACATTACTTTCGTTCCACATTATTGTCAAAGATATTTACATTTATTATTTACAATATCAACATTTAAATTATTTAAATTATTAATTTAAGAAATACATTGAACCACATGTTTTATCCGTTTGGTAAATTCATAATCGTGTTTAATATAATCGACCAATGAAGGTTAGTTATACATGTACATGTCACAATCTGGTTTAATAAAGGTTGTAATAATTTTAATTATTTGTGACGGCAATCTTCATTCAAAATCTTATCTCAAATTCTTTCAAACTCTTGTCAATTATAACAGTAAATTCACTTGATTAATTTTCAACGAACTATGACAATACACTCTAGCGGAAAATACTTCGCTTACAAAATAATGCACAAACTGCATTCGAAATAGCCCAAAATTCATCATATATTAATCTATATGGCATTAAAACTTCCACCGAACTTACAAACTTCCACAAATAATTCTTTATCATTATTAACTACTGTGGGAATCTCCTTCATTTATTTAAGGGCATTATACTGTACAGCCTCCCAGGGGTATGCACCCCTTGGAGTCCATCCCCCCGGCATCTGGCTAAATCCCCTAAAATGGCAACCCTTGGAAAGCCGGGACAACATCCATTAATACTGTAAGGACAGCTTGCTACTCCATAAAGCAGCTCAAGCCTTACGCAATCATTACATAGTATTAACTGGGGCAGCATGCCAACACAATGCTGACAGCAGGGCGTCAGAAGGTATATGAAGGCGTCCTAATGAGGTCAAAGGATCTCTTCATTGTCAGTGCTTCATCGAGACGGCCCGAGGCTACGCTGGTGTCAACCGAGGTGAGTCAGTCAATCGTGTTCAGAGTTCCTACTTATGTAACCTGTGACCCACAACTTGTATTACATTGTGAACATAATTTCATTCCCTACAAGGGACTCACACTCAGAGTCACAGACCAATAAAACACTTGGTCCACACTCTACACACGCTTTACTGTTTATACGCCTTTTTACATCCCAACGCCCTTCCTTACTCCCGTCACGGTAAGACGTGACAGACGGTAGCCCAATAGCGCTAACTCAGGTACCTTTGTGTTCCCCGAGCCGGCTCGGCTGCCAACAAGCAGCGCGTGCCACTCGGCTGATACGAACAGAGTCAGTTACATAATAAGCAGTCAGCTGAGCGACTAGCACGGTGACCCTTTGCAGTGGGTCCCATCCCTTCAAACGCTACTACATTATTTATAGGAACGCCCCCTAGTTCCTAGCACACCACAACACTCTACACTGGTCAACTTACCCTGACAAGGGAAGCTACCCTTTTAGGCACCACCTTATAAATTAGTACAACAACTCTCCCTTTTAGATCCACCCCCAAATAAGGGATCTAAAACACTGGTGGAGGCGCGGTCCTACGCATAGAGAACAGGACTCAACCAACGAGCCCTCGTAGGTAAAACGACCCCTTCCGTACCGCAAAAAGCCAAGCAGATAGTGATTTTTTTTTTACCTCATATTGCGTCACACATTTTTTTTCAATTAAATGTCCACATTTAGAACTACATTAAGAGACTTTGCACACCATTTGTCGGCTAGTACGACTCCACTCCTGCCGAAGCTAAAGATTAAGAACGGTGACTTAATAACTGACCAGACTGCAGTACAACTACTCAGGGACCTTGAATTCAAAACAGCACAGATCCGTGCTCAACACCCTGCCGCCGCAGCACAAGTTATACATTTTACACGGTCCCAGGCCAGTGAACACACACAAGAGTCACCAGTATCCAGCGATAGTGAGGTAGATTGCCTGCCAACACTCCATCCCCTATTGTTGCAGCAACTGCAGATCACAGAGCAGAAAGCCAGTAACCTGCTCGAGCGCATTTCAGAGCTATTAGAAACAGACACTATTAAAGCCAATAATCACACGACAGAAGCGGTTCTTGACATCCACACTATTTTGGAGACAGTAAAACAGGATTTAGACAGAACCGTACACATAGTCGAATCCACACAGTACGACAACACACCAGCCATAAGAACAGACATATCAGGTGACGAGCCACCTGGTAACGTAACACAGGTGTCGTACACGGGAAGCGAGGCTAATTCCCCTCTAAACAGCCCAAACACCTCGACACACAGCCAACGAAACACAGCCGAGAACGAGATGAATAGGCACACTGAGTACCCCATGATCCACCCCACA
The DNA here is from genome assembly GCA_946902985.2 of Meconema thalassinum. Taxonomy (NCBI): domain Eukaryota; kingdom Metazoa; phylum Arthropoda; class Insecta; order Orthoptera; family Tettigoniidae; genus Meconema; species Meconema thalassinum. Next base: position 208,985,687 of record OX336394.1, on the reverse strand, counting down.
AAGTTCACGGGGGAAGGCCAGGATCCCGAGGAATACCTCAAGGCCTTCAATAGAACGGCTCGGATCAATGGTTGGAGCGAGGAAGTTAGGAAACGGCTCCTTCCTGCTTACCTCACGAAGGCGGCCATGACGTGGTATGAGCTCCATGAGGACACACTAGAAGCTGCCACATGGGAGGAAACCGCTTTACTCTTAAAGGAGGAGTTCCAGCTCATACCAGACGATGACGATCTCTATGACCAGATTAGACAGAGGTCACAGGGACCCAAAGAGGGCGCCCAGGCATACATCAATGTTAAATTGATAATGTGCGAAAAGTACAATGCAGCAATGACAAACAAACAGAAAGTCAAGCTGTTAATGCAGGGCCTCAGACCAGCCATAGTAGAAAAGCTATGCATAATGAACAACCTCACGGTCCAACATATGTTGAATAACATAAAGACCATAGAGGAGGGGAGAAAGATCACGGAAAAGGCTACGGAAAAAGCCGTGGATCTGCACTTCCAAACTCAGAAAGACGACACTAACGCCAAGATGGACGAATTAGTGGACAGGATGGAGAAACTGACCATAGCTGCCATCCAAGCGGGCGGGAGACCGCCAAGGGATGAGCAAGCAGACACACGAGAACACTATCATACTGAGAGGGACAGGGGGTACACAGAGAGGAGACGCTACGGGAGGGAAGAAAATTACTACCCTCCACAGCGGCCAACAACACCTCCCCCACAGGATAGGCCACACTACCCTCCGCGGTACTCACCGATAGCATACACGGACACAGAGCCGACATACCCCTCAAGGCGTTCACCATCTCCGTACACACGGGAGTACTACCCTGAGGAGTACGACCACGACATCCCCCGACGAAACAGCCCGCCCCCACGCAGCCAAGGTTATGCAGCCCCGCAGTACAGGGGAAATGGGGAATATCGGGAGAACCCGCCCCCACGCAGCCAAGGTTATGCAGCCCCGCAGTACAGGGGAAATGTGGAATATCGGGAGAACCCGCCCCCACGCAGCCAAGGTTATGCAGCCCCGCAGTACAGGGGAAATGTGGAATATCGGGAGAACCCGCCCCCACGAAGCCAAGGCTATGCGGCCCCGCAGTACAAGGGAAATTGGGAACAGCGAGAAAACCCACCCTCGACCAGACAGGAGTATGCAGCTGACCAATATAGGGAAAAGGGTAACCGACGGGAACACCCGCCCCAGCAGCAGCAGACATACACCCCACCCTGGCGGAGACAGAATAACGGACAACAGGGCAATAACCGACAAGGAAGAAAACCCACTAGAGAAAGGGACAACATAGACAAACACACGAAGGGCCCAGAACACTACCCCCTCCCAGACGAATACCCGAGGGAGTTCAGGGATGAAGCACCCCGCCGGACAGACAGGGGGGCAATACTCCCTACACCTACTTACACACCGCAAACGGGGAGTTGGCGCAGCCACCCCGAGGGGGGGCGCACATACAGTACAGGTAGGCGTACACCCACATTTTCAAAAAACGCCTAGATGGGGAGGTTCGGCTAGCTGATGAAGCAGCTGAGGTTCCTCCCCCAACACAACACAAGAAAGGCCCTTCCCCCAAGAAAACTCGTAAGAGTAAGGGGAAGAAGCAGCCAGCTAAAACTAAGGCTGACGATCCGCCCCCGGACCGTTTCCAAACACACCCCGTGCAAGGAGACGGCAACTGTCTGTTTAGGGCCATGAGCTTTCTAATCCGGAATACCGAGGATTATCATGGGGACTACAGACAGAAAACGGTCAAACATATCTTGGCCAACTGGAAAGAGTACCGGGACTTTGTGTCGGACGAGCGGGAAAACCCATTCCAGACCGGGGCGGATTACCGAAAATACATGGGTAAGGACGGCACCTATGGCAGTGCCGTAGAGGTAACCGCTCTCGGCAAAGTGCTCAAAGCCAACATCCATGTATATACGGATGTGCACTCGCCTCCGCTATTCTCAACTGCGGGATTCAATAGGGACCTACACGTACTTTTCACAGGAAACCCTAAGGCGGGACATTACACACCCCTCACAATCAGAAGCAAACAGCCCGAGAACACGCCCACACCCTCCAAACAGAAAACCCCACCCCCTTCACCACACCACAGGGGGGGAAGTGACCACACACAGGCGCATGACGCGAGCTCGCTCGGCATGGGGAAGCCAGCAACAGGAGTCGAACTCGCGACCGCCTGGAACAAAAGTCGGGGTAACAAGGGCAAGCTCAGGGTCACATTTGCAGACACACCTTCCCGAGAGGAAGAAACCAACAACAACACAACTACACAAAGGCTGGGAACGATTAATACATTAAACGTTCGCCAGCAGACTCCTAGTCTCACAGCAAGACCGGTTAAAGGAGATGGCAATGTACTTGGCAAACGCACTTTGCTGACCGGGGCAAAGTATTCAGGACAGGAAGTAAGCCGAGAGGCGAAGCGTGCCAGGTACGATAAACGGACAGACCCATGCCTGCCCAGCACAAATGTCACTCCGGCAACAACAACAACAACAACATACATCTTACACAACACATCGGTGCAGGGCAGTGGATTTCAGGTATCGGCCCTCACGATACACGCCACCATAAATGGCCACAGAGTACAGGCCCTAATTGATACCGGGGCAGCCGTAAGTTGTGTTAATAGACGACACATTGCCGAGGCGCAAATACAAGGTGTCACGGGAAACATTCGGTTGGTAGCGGCCAATGCTCAGGCGCTGGAAAACATGGGGGTGGCGAACATACATATTAGGATAGACCATTTTGCCACAACGCACCCCATGTTCGTTATCGAACACCTTTCTGCGTCAGCCATAATTGGCATGGATTTTCTCGCTAGATATGAGGCTAGCATAAATTTCGCTAGTGGTCAGATGCTTTTAAAGCACGACCAGAGGCTCACCACACATCCCATGGTATACACCAGGAACAGAGATGGGATTCGAGCGGAGCGAGAAAACCACGAGCATCAGGCCCCTACACTGCACACTATCAGCCAATACACAAACACACACACGGATAAGGCGGCCAACCAGAACCACAGGCAGGACCTGACTCCGGAGCAAAATAAAAGGCTCACGGAGCTCCTGGAGACCAACAGAGATATTTTTGCCCACTCAATGAAGGATCTCGCTGTGACAGACCTCATTGAACACCACGTCACACTCACTAGTGACCGACCAGTACACCAGCATCCCTTCAGAGTGAGCCAGAAGGAGAGACATGCCATCGATGCCCAGATCTCAGAGATGCTCGAGGCAGGGGTCATTGTTCCAGTTATTTCTAACTATTCCTCTCCAGTTCTGCTGACCAAAAAGAGGGACGGATCGCACAGATTTTGTACTGACTACAGGAGGCTCAATAAGTTAGTCGAAAATGATAGTTATCCACTACCAAGGGCAGACACCTATTTGGACGCCCTTGGTGGAGCTAGCTGGTTCAGTTCGATGGATTGCTATAGTGGATTCTATTCAATCCCCGTCTATGAACCAGATAGGCACAAGCTGGCGTTCGTTACAGAGAACGGACTATTTACCTACACCCGTTTACCGATGGGTCTCCGTAACGCCAGCCAAACCTTCCAGAAGCTAGTGGATAAGACATTTTCGGGGCTTAAGTGGCGTTCCGTATTGGTGTACGTGGATGACATAACGGTCTTCTCCAACACTTTTGACGAACACATCGTACATTTGGAGGAGGCTTTCGCAAGGATCAGAGAAGCTAAACTAAGGCTTAAACCTGCGAAATGTCAATTTGCCAGACAGCAAATTAATATATTGGGGCATATTGTCAACAGGGAGGGCATTATTCCCGACCCAGCTAAGACTGACGCAATAACGGGCATCCCAATGCCCACAAATTTGAAACAATTGCGCAGTTTTATTGGCTTGGCTTCGTACTATCGCAAGCATATCTATAGGTTTGCACACATCGCCCATCCCCTAACTGAACTCACACGTGAAAGAACGCCCTTCAGCATTCAGCAGGAACACATAGATGCCTTCAACACACTGAAGCAACTATTGACCTCACCTCCATTACTACAACACTTCCACAGTGATAGGCCCACATTTTTACACGTGGATGCCAGCCTGTATGGGTTGGGAGCAGCCCTATTGCAGGAAGACGCCGAAGGGCGCAAACGGCCCGTCGCCTACGCTAGCAGGAAGCTAACGGCCGTTGAGACTAGATACTCTGCCACAGAGCGGGAAATGCTGGCATTTTCGTGGGGAGTGAACTATTTTAGAGTATACCTCTATGGTATCAAGTTCACGGTAGTGACTGACCACGCGAGCTTGCTTTTTTGGGACAAATTTAAAAACCCAAACTCGCGACTCAACAGGTTTATATTCCGCCTGTATGAATATGACTTCGTGGTCAAACACAAGAAGGGCGCTACACACCTAGACGCAGATGGGTTGTCTAGGCTGCCAGTAGCCGATCCCCCGGATGACAGTAAGGACCACGACTGGGACGATATGCCCACCTTTGCCCTGACGGTGGTTGACATCAAACAGGAGCAAGAAAGTGATCCGCACTTGAAACAGATTCTATTGGCACTAGAAAACTTGGATAAGGTGGACTCCAAGACAGCACGGCTGTCTAGGCGATTTTTCCTAGACAAAGACGGGGTACTGAAATTTAAGCCCACAGCCATGCACGATAGCGCACCTATAGCGGTTCCGGAATCATTGAGAGAAAATATCATGAGCGGACACCACAATAGCCCACTGGCAGGGGCACACTTAGGTACGCATAAAACTTACCTTAGAATCCGTGACAAGTACTATTGGGTAAACATGAAGGCCGACATAGATACCTTTGTCAAGACATGTCACACCTGCCAACGATTCAAAACAAGACCTGGCAAGCCTCATGGACTACTCAACCCAATTCCCGTGGGAGAGTTATTTCACAGAGTCGGAATAGATGTGAAAGGCCCCATTACAACAAGTCAGAAAGGTAATAAATATATCCTGGTGGCCACCGAGTATCTCACACGATACATGATTACAAAGGCTGTTCCCAAAGCAGACACGAACAGCATAGCCGAATTTCTATTTGACATAATTACACGATATGGCCTATTCCAAACCTTATTATCCGACAGAGGTACTATTTTCACCTCGAGAGTGCTCCAACAGTTTCTGGAGATACTCAGGATTAAGGCATACACTACCACGAGTTTTTCCCCGCAAACCAACGGACTCACGGAGAGTATGAACAAAATACTTGGAATAGCGCTGGCTAAATTTACAGAGGACGCAGGAACAGACTGGGATGAATACCTGCAAAGTATTACTTTTAGTTATAATACCTCTGTATCTACGGCTACGAAACACTCTCCACACTTCCTACTGCACGGATACACACCCAGAAGTCCCATAGACAATATATGTATCCCACAGGACGCCCACACAGACAATGCGGCTCGGCTAGAGCATTTGCAGATAGCCCGCATGGACGCTAGAAAAAACATAGCCGAGGCCCAGAAAAAGCAAAAAGAGCGGTACGATCGGAATAGAAAGACCGTGGAATACACACCCGGGCAATTGGTCATGGTCTCCAATTCTGCCCGTAAGAAGAACGTGTCCGAATTCCTCCTGCCACGATGGGCAGGTCCCTTCAAAGTCTGCAGGAAGGTATCTGACCTAAATTATATAGTGAGCGTGCGCCATGGGAGAAAACTCATAAAGGACACTATTCACGCCCGCCGGATAAAGGCATATCATACACGTGAAGCTCACACACCTACACGTACAGGAAGGCACACTACTAAGAGAAAAGGAAACGGTCCCGCTGGCAGACGTGGGAAGAAAGCCAAGAAATAGCCCACTGACCGCGCCGGGATACGATCCTAACACCCCACAGAACTGTCCCGGAGACACGCGGGCATAATGACATTTCGTACCATTGGAGGGACATAATCGAACCACGGTACAGTAACACAAAATCTGGGGACGCACATGTAGTCAATGGAAGGTTCTTCTACAAGTACGGCCAACGCGTATGAGATTTCCGAAGTGAAATGCCATGGCCTGTGGTTTGGATTCCAAGTGAAACGGAAATCCCGTGGCTCATGATCTCCAGATACGGTCACGTTAAACCACAAATTCCCCTCTTTTCTGTCACAATGCGAAAAGCACTCATCACAGTCACAGCGAGTAAGCGATTAAAAACACATGTGCCGGACATACAGCGTTATCAAGACAAGTAACGAGCGTGCGCGCAGGACATTGTAATCCGATACCGCCATACTCAGCAATAACGCAGGCCTCAGTGATAACCTGCACGCTTACAGACAACAGCTCTCAGAGCAGAGCGCACGGCATCATTCACGCCCGATTTAGAGACCCTATATCTTCCAAAATTACACTACAAGGGGAAATCAAAAACGTACAAACTCTACACAGGTATGCATGCTTTCATTTGCGCATTGCACATCCACGGGAACGTGCCATATTATATGCGGCACGGAAATGATCACACCAAGTCTTTACAGACAACCGGATTCGAACCCATGACCACACACCACACGCGTACCAAAAACTAACTATCCAATGGTATTTTTGGTACACGGAACACAAGCAAAAACCACACTGGGAAAGCCCCAAGCCCTGTAACACAACGCAAACATAAAACACAGAGAATGACATAAGGTCACGGGTCTGAGTTCCAGTAAAAATTTAGACACAAGGGGAAGCAGTTATCCAGGCTCCCAACCACACCGAAATTGGCCCATACAAATGCATGAACAGGGAATACTACATTTCCTCCCACCAAAAAAACCAGACATAAAATTTCGAATTACACCAGGCATAGAGGATACATTTCACAGACACAGGTAGGACAATTTCGCAAGACACAGGTCTTAGGGAACAATGGCCGCACAACGTCATTACCTAACTAGGACGAATTGCTACATTAAGCGCTAGGAATCTAAAACAATGACCACACTTGCATACGTGCAGAAAAAGCACATAACAACTGCTGACAGCAGACTATTTACACTGCAATACTGCGGTGACGAGACACTATTGCGTAGCGCCAGTGACCGTGAAATTACAAACACATAACAACTATAACACCATACATTTTTTTTCCCACTGCAAAAACATTTGGCAATGGACAAGACGTGACACAGCGGAACTTATCTTGGGCCTCTAGGGCACGTTCGCAAGGACGTTGCCAAGCCACGGGCGCCTTCTGCCCACACAGGCGATACATATTACGACTTGGCCTGCAACAGACCAACCGTCCGCGTGGTGTAGCGGTACATAGTCACACACACGCACACGCACTCAACAATTAGGAGCAAACACAGACAAGATCTCCCCCCTAATAACTTCTCTTATCAATCGCAAGGCATAGGAGTCATTACAGATGACTAGCACATGACCAGTCGCACTACGACCACTGGCCACATCTACACTGCAAATGGCCGACCAGATTAGGTCATGCAGCTCTACTATCCCAAGGCGCGGATAGAAAGCCAACATGGACCAAGGGAGGATGACAGGAGAACAGGCTACCAGCGTACCACCTTACTCCCTTCCCATAACCTTCTCACGCCCAACATAAACAACGCAGACCTAGCTACACGACCAAAGACAGCTACACTACATACAAAGTACACACAAGGGGTTGATGGACTTCATGCGTCTAAAGAGCAGGCATGCTACGCCTTGCGTCCCGATGCTAACACCCGAGTATTAGGGGTGGCTCAGCAAACATTCAATAAGCATAATGCGCCTCTCCAAATGAGAGAGGAGGCCATAGATATATATTAACCATTCTTTAGTACTTAAACACTCCCGCATGAAAGGAACATATTGGTATTATGCCCCACCCCACACCTATCCGTACATGAAGGCAGAAACTTCATATCCAGACACATGCATGAGTATCCCATCCATTTACCAGGGATTTTAATATCAAACCTGCATGAACTTTCGTATCTTTGCAATCCCGGGAATTACCTCCCCACTCCACTCACTATAGAAGCATCCCAGTGGCATCACCGGTTTCAGGCCACCACTAACGTGGAACCCAAAGGTGCGCAAACCCTTCCTACCATACTTTAAGCCCACTCAACAAATAACTACCCCCAAGTCCTAATAACAGGGTACCTGACATTACAGACCCTACTAACACCTCCATTAAGGTAAAGAAAGCATTATTGCTGGAAAGCTGACATAGCGATGGTAGACCAGAAGTAGCCTATGTACTTAGAAGATCTACAACCCCGCAACACTGGAAATATTTTACATTTTACACAGAGATTAAACTATTTACACAGGTTACGACACATTTTTTTTTCTCTTACAAAGGAATCTGATACGACCTGATTGTTGACAACGGTGTAAGCCGAAGGTCGGGAGAACCACACTTTGAGAGCTGGGGAAGGCGATGTGGACCCTTCCCCAGTTGGCTCGACAGCGCAGCGACCTCACTTAACTGACGACTAGACCAAACAGACGAACTACGTAAGGTCAAAGCATTCGCGGCCTGGTCGGGCAAGCTCTGGAATCCTGGGTGCGCATAAACCGCCCCTGGGAGGAAGGGATGCTACACCCACTTTGTGCCACGGTCGTCGAGGCCAAGACCTGCAGGGAGACTTTCTGAGAATGGCGGGAGAAATAGCTCACTCACCGCCGGCCTCGGGAACTATCCCTAGAGACGACCCCATTATGACTAGACTCCTAGTTAAGTTTAAATTTAAGTAGGCACGGCTTCCATAGCGGGAAGCAAAACTCCTATGCGTTGGAGTGGCAGATAACTGCGAAATACATATTACTGCGGCCCATAGCGGCAAAATCATATATCAATGCGAAAAGCATACTACGGCGGCCCATAAGAGGCAAATATAACTGCGAATAGCAGATTGCGACGGCCGATAAAGGCGAAGACAATATTATGCCATTGGACCACACTGTCCAATGCCCACATAAATGGCGACGCAGCGGGCAGTCAATGGGCATTAAGAGAGGGGCAGTGCGCGCACCTCACAGGAGCCAAGTGGGCGGCTCAACTACGATAAATCGGAACAGCAATCGGTCATGAACAAGGAAGTTACAGCGGGCGAAACGGTTAGCTTAGTGGCACCGTAAGCCGCCTGCGAATAGATTAGTACTAGTAATAGACGTCGACACCTAGAGTTAAGGGGACGGAATCTAGCGACCCTAGAGACAACCGGTGTTTCTGGGGCTCGTGCGGGTGGTGTCCTGGGGATTTAATTGCCCCAGGCGATCGTCCTAGGCCAAATTTAGTTGTAAGACGGTTGCATTTGACACGCAACCTAGGATTAAGCAAATTTATTCACCACTGTTGCCAGGTATGGCGCAGCACATTTCGGCAATAGATTAAGGCAACCCTCTCGGCTTAGTAATAGTTTTTTTTAATTATTAGACCATAATTAAGATAGATAGTATTAAGTAACGCCGGTCGGCTCCTGATGACCGCCAAACCCGGCATCTGGGTAAGTCCGACAATACACTATAATATAGGATAATATATAATATAGTACAATAGGCATAATCAAAGTGGAATATATCGGCACCCGGTAACCACAATTCCGCTACCGGGGTAAGACCAACTACATATTATTTACGGCATTACGGCACCGTATAGGGTAAGCCCGGGCATGCAGCTAATTAACATTAATCATGCTATTTTTTTCAGAGAAAGAAGAGCTTCAGCCAGTAAAAACTATGACACAGGAAGCGACATAGAGAGTATGTCATACTAATATGTTTTTTCTAAACCTCGCCATTTTTTCACAGGCATCGTCACCAGATACAGGAAACTGGTGACGGGAATTTCACTACCATATAGCAGTATCATATTATTTACGGCATGCCATGATGGTGTACTATTTTTTTTAATTTAACTACGTCAACTTGCACTAATCCCAACACTCTCAAACACTCACCACATTTTTCTTTTTCAGCTACACACTCCAAAAAAAATCTGCACAGCAGGACTGGTGCCTGTGGGGTACCAGGCTTACTGGCAGATCAACTAAATAGAACCACATAAAAGCGTCAAAATGCGACGCAGATTACGACAATGAGGGCGCAACCGATTTGTGGCAGTGACTCTCATTGTCAAGTGTGAAAGCATTCACCCACAGAGGATGCTTCACAGATTAAGTATTAAGAATACATGCAAGCGGTACGACCACTATACCGTACCAAGAAGTGGCCGTACAGGATCAGCCGTGAGACGGCAAGCGTACGTACAGACGGGTAGCGTGCACGCGAGGTACCTCACAAAAACTAGAATTATAAGGGATTAGCGCACTTAAGTTAGACATAAGACCACTGTAATTCATAATTTTTAAGGATAAACTGCATACAATTATTCCACTAGACATAAGACCACTGTAATTCATAATTTTTAAGGATAAACTTCATACAATTATTCCACTAGACATAAGGCCATTGTAATTCATAATTTTTAAGGATAAACTTCATACCATTATTCCACTGGAAAGCGACAATATTCCTAAATGTCAGAATCGCAACATAGTACATTAAACACTATATATTTTTGTTTGTTTATCAAGATGCCAATGTACATAATGTGTATGATTTGTTTTCTTTCATTTTTCCTTCTTCTAACTTCCCCATTTGTCAGGGTGTTCCGTTTTTTCCCAAACCAATAAATGTCTTTTGAATATTTCCCTTAAATTATACCCTGGAACACCCATTTTTCTATTTTCTTCTACCTTTCTTAGTGCGGAGAGCACTTTTTCCCTAAGATAGGGCGGACGACGCAATCATCCGTTCGGCCCTGGGTTTTTCCTCCCTGCACAACTATGTAACGAGTCACCATCAGAAACCATGTTTTTTTTTAAACTAGCCATATGCCAGCAACAGCAAGGGCAAAAAATTTTTTTTTTTTACATGTCGAATTTATTTTAATGTTAAATTTTTCTCAAATGTCAATTTTTTCCCAATGTTAATCAAATCTTTCGCAATGTCAATTTTTTATGTTTGTTTTTTCACAATGTCAATATCAGCGTATACATATATCTGTAAATCCCATAACCCTCCCCTCTGAACACGGGCTGACCTCACACCCACACTTCGATACGACACCACCAGGAGATACGAGGGGGTTTCAAGGACCACTACGCCAACATCCCAACTTCCAGTTCCGTTCCCGTTCGCGAGGACGCGAACAAATGAAGGAAGACGCTTGTACAGCCTCCCAGGGGTATGCACCCCTTGGAGTCCATCCCCCCGGCATCTGGCTAAATCCCCTAAAATGGCAACCCTTGGAAAGCCGGGACAACATCCATTAATACTGTAAGGACAGCTTGCTACTCCATAAAGCAGCTCAAGCCTTACGCAATCATTACATAGTATTAACTGGGGCAGCATGCCAACACAATGCTGACAGCAGGGCGTCAGAAGGTATAAGAAGGCGTCCTAATGAGGTCAAAGGATCTCTTCATTGTCAGTGCTTCATCGAGACGGCCCGAGGCTACGCTGGTGTCAACCGAGGTGAGTCAGTCAATCGTGTTCAGAGTTCCTACTTATGTAACCTGTGACCCACAACTTGTATTACATTGTGAACATAATTTCATTCCCTACAAGGGACTCACACTCAGAGTCACAGACCAATAAAACACTTGGTCCACACTCTACACACGCTTTACTGTTTATACGCCTTTTTACATCCCAACGCCCTTCCTTACTCCCGTCACGGTAAGACGTGACAGACGGTAGCCCAATAGCGCTAACTCAGGTACCTTTGTGTTCCCCGAGCCGGCTCGGCTGCCAACAAGCAGCGCGTGCCACTCGGCTGATACGAACAGAGTCAGTTACATAATAAGCAGTCAGCTGAGCGACTAGCACGGTGACCCTTTGCAGTGGGTCCCATCCCTTCAAACGCTACTACATTATTTATAGGAACGCCCCCTAGTTCCTAGCACACCACAACACTCTACACTGGTCAGCTTACCCTGACAAGGGAAGCTACCCTTTTAGGCACCACCTTATAAATTAGTACAACAACTCTCCCTTTTAGATCCACCCCCAAATAAGGGATCTAAAACAATACGTCAGCGACTTTCAACATGTCCGCTGCACTATCGATTATACATTCATAGTTCCACTTAAAAATTCATATATCAATAATTGTTTCAAAACTGTTGTCATTTAAACTTCGTGGATTTCATTCATGAATTGAAATGAAATAAAAATCTGCCAATCACAAACAAATTTAATAGTGAATACGCTTATATACGCCTGTCTGGTCTATCAAAATTTAAGATTAACATCTTCAAAGAATTGTAGTATCAAAATACTATCATCAAATAAATGTGACTAAAACTTCAAAGTAGTCGAATAGAATCCAATTAGACTGGGGAATGCAAACATCATTATATAAATCTCTATATGAGAAAAAAAAACTAACACAAGTTTCACGAATTTAATGCATTTAATAATTCATAATTAATGTTCATCTTTCACAAAATTGCCTAAGATGCAATGGTCGTTCATAATCGACGATAAATGTCTGTGTTGCAGTCAATTCAAATACCGACTAGTATTTCCAAGATCGTCGACAACGTACTGGATTTTAACGCTCTAAAATCATTTAAATGTTCTTCCTTCTTGATGATGACAGAAAATTGGTCAAAGTAATTAAACTGGGGTAGAATTACTTTAATAAAGTGACACGCTGTCTTAATTTAAATCTGCCATAAAAATCATTAACTTACAGTCAAATCGTGACTACAAAAATAAGCAAATTACTGAAAAATCTAAATATCAGTCCCAACTGATTCAAAATCATCTAACTATGCCCATGACATAACAATGTCTTAATAAAACGTCGAAAAAGGCATAACTCATCAAGGTGTACTGAGAATAGGAATCTCAAACAAGAATATCGGGCAAAAATACATGAGGATAAAAATATGGGAAAAATGGTTGCTCAAATATTGCTAAGAAACTCAAATACAATAAACGTTCACGACTACCTTATCTGCCGATTGACGTTCCAGAGGAAAATTCCCCAAAGAAGACTGTTGATGGATCCATTTCACCAAGTTAAAGCTGAGCTCCATCCTCGAAACCAGAAACAGCACCATCGGAGAATCGAACTGCTTCACGAAGACGAACGACATCCTTCCGGCAATAATCTTCTTTGTGAGTCGGGACAACCCTGACCTCTCTTGAAAAATCCCTGAAGTTCCAGTTGAAAATCGCCATGAAGTTTTTGTATAAATTTCCGAAGAAATATTCATATTCAGGAAGTATGAAATCATTTCTATGGCTGTTTGATAGTATTCAGCCTTTACTCACGAAACATGGGTGTAGATGGTAATTTACCACATGTTCGCTTGTATGGAATAGCAATTAGCGAAGTTCCATGTCGCTATCTTACTCCGTTGAAATATGTCCCAATTGCATAAAGTCCTTTAGCCTTCCATTTGCTCTTCGGTTGTAGTATTAGAAGAACAAACTGCCTTATTAAATTGCTCCATTATACTGCAGTATTGTGTCACAAAAGCAATCTGAAGTCTCCCTATTTCACTAGCCCTGTCAGCCGTAGCGTTGAGTCTGGCTATACAAAGTGTTTCTCCTGTGGCGAGAAAATCACTTTTGTCAGTCGTCTAATATTGTCAATAACTTCCAAAATACTTCCTCGAAATTGTTCAGCTTTTCTACAGTCCTTACTGTAGCAATGCACAAGAGAATTAGCTTATAGGCGACCGCTAACTGTTCACAGCTAATCTTGTAGAAGCGTTATAAGTGTCGTTTCAACTTCACCTAGATTTACTTCACAGTAAACCTGCACTGCTTGTATGTTCGACTAGTGGCTTCGCCACGCGTTACAAAGACGACTTTTTCACTACTGATTCACTCGACGTTTCACTGAAATGCTTATTTGAAATCTGACGATTGATTTATAATCTGAGAATGAGGAATGAGGCTCCTCTCTTCTGCGCAAGGCCTTTTATGAACTTCATGAGGGGCGTATCTATCCCTTCCATCGCGTGTTACTACGTCATCGCTAGAAGTTCCAACTTCGTCAATACATGACGGATTTTCATAATTCAAAAACTGAAAATATATTTCACTAAAATTCCAGAACAATGCCTCTACTGCAAATGGATTTCCACAATTCTGCATTCCAAAAAGTAATAAAAATACCACAGTTTCAGCAATCTCCGTCTTCCTTTAGACTATCTTTCATTGGTTTAAGTCTCCCCTCCAATAGCATAATTTCTTCCTCAGCAGAATTCCACGTTTCCTGCGACTGCGTCGTGCATCTCGGATCCTTCTCGAATAAATTGCTGACGTCACTGAGAATCTCAGCTCAAGTAGCCTGCTGGCCTAGCGTCTGCGTCATCCGTGCTTACGTCATGACTACCCACGTCATAACTATGACAGCCATAACTTTCGCTATAATTTCCAAAATAGCCACCGTGGTCTCTATATAATTCAATTACGGGGGCAGTACGATGGTTCTTGAGTTACATGTAGGTCTACTGTACATGCACAAACATATGCTGAGGTAATCTTCAAAATGGTGACGAGCCATTTTTCCACGTGCTGACTCTGACAGATGGCAGTGTTGTTCTTTCAGAACGCAGACTATAGCACATGCTTAGATTGTTCATTCAAATATAACACTGTTCTCGGCGTGCATCGCGCCGTCTCGTATTCAGTACACTTAGAAGGCGGTCACCCGTAACCGAAATTATCTTGCACGTACAAAGTGCCATAATGACCGCAATGCACTCTGAGAAGCCTTGTCCTACACGCACTCCATAACTTCTGAACTCGCCTGTCCTACACCCACTCCATAACTTCTGAACTCGCCTGTCCTACACCCACTCCATAACTTCTGAACTCGCCTGTCCTACACCCACTACATAACTTCTGAACTCGCCTGTCCTACACCCACTCCATAACTTCTGAACTCGCCTGTCCTACACCCACTCCATAACTTCTGAACTCGCCTGTCCTACACCCACTCCATAACTTCTGAACTCGCCAACTTAAACAAGTTTGGAGTCAGCATAAAATCACGTGCATTTATACATTGTCCTACTAAACTTTATCCATTGGAGATCATACGTTATATGATGGCCCTTTTTTAAATTCTGTTTCTTAGATTGGTAGCGATTCTTTTGTTCCACAAACGAGTGCCATATTCACTCTTTTGCCACGTTTGCCAAAGTTTCCGACAATTCATACAATTTCCTGCGAGTTATATTTCTAAACAGCTGGCCCCATGCGTGGCCTGCCTGTCACATGGAGGCCTCGTTTTCAATTCCCGGCTCCGTCAAAAACTTTAGAAACTGACGCTAGTGTTGGAACGGGGTGCACTCAGTCTCATGAGGACAATTGCGTAGCTGTCTGGCGGTGAGGCAGCGCCCCAGTCAGGAAAACTAAGAATAACGACCACTCGTCACCCCGCAACCTGGAGGCCAAATGGCTCGGCAGCGGTCGTTTGGTAGGCCAAGACCCTTCACGGGCTGTGGTGTCACGGGGGGTTATATATTTTAAAAAAGTTAAAAATGTACGTCCCTACTGGGACTTTTCGAAAAACCACGGTCTCGAAATTTTATCCTGAAAGAGATCTTTAAAGTGTCAAGAAATCTACTGACATGACTCCCTCACATTGAAACACTCTGAAATGCCGACTGACTGCACTGGGATTCGATCCTGCAACTTTGGAATCAGCAGGAGAGAATGTTACTGCTGCGCAACACTGCCAGTTGAATTATATATTGTATGATATGTTCATTCGATTGGGAAATTACAAATTAATTGTGCCAACTCCTTTTATGAATAATTGCATTACCGGTACCTAACTCGTTGACGACTTTCAGGATCAGCCATATGCCTCCCAAACCCAACAGGGCGCAGCCAATCACGTCAAGCGACGCTCCACGACTGCTATAGGTGACTGATAGTTTGGGAATCCAAGGTTTAAAATCCGACGAATTTTTGTGTTTCCCCTAGAAATTTCTACATTCTCTCAAGGCAATGAGGAAGGCTTTCTTAACTTGGCTTATTGCCCTAATTCTCTGGCTACCTACCACAATCCCAGACACTAATTCAGGGTAATATGAGATGGTGTAAAAACCATTTTTAGCCTACTTTTCACATTTTGCAAAAATGAGGAAAAAGTAGACTTATGAGATCGGGCAAATGCGTGTCTGTCTGTCTGTCTGTCCTTCTGTCTGTCTGTCTGTCTGTCTGGCTGTGTGTGTGTCCCCCCCTATCAACTCCTAAACGGCTGCAGCAATCAAAACCAAATTTAGTATGAGTAAAGATGTGCACCGGAATATCTCACGTCCATATTTGAAAATGATGTCAGTGCTACCAACTGCTGAAAAAACGCACTAGAAATTTGAGCTCCATGTTGGATATCTTGCAAGGTATGCATGGGAGCTATTCCTAAATTGGCACACATGCAGATAATACTATTTCAGTTTAATTTCCAGGAGACCAACAATGACAGTGTTGCCAAAAAAAAAATTAAGCCTTCTGATAGGTCCAATGTTTAAATGCATATAACTTCTACACTATCAATTGGATTTCAACCAAATTTTGTATGTAACATCTGTACATAAACAGATATGACTGAGCATATTCTTAAGAGCCAACAGGGCTACCAACTGTTAATAATTGCTCTCTCTATTTTTTTAATCCAAATACCAATATATCAGAAAGTATGCAAGCCAACAGCTTTACACTATGCACACGTATATTCTGACATTTTAGATTAATTTGGAGTAACTTAAATACGTCAGTTCTACCAACATGATTATAAGCCTGCTGATAGTACCAATTTTTAAATACATGTAACTTCTATACTATCAGTTGGATTTCAACCAAATTTCGTATGTGCTATGTGTACCATAACAGATATGACTATAAGTATTGTTAAGAGCAATCAGGGCTGCCAACTGTTAATAAATGCTGTCTATATTGTTTTTACCCTAATATCAATATACCAGAAAGTATGCAAGCCAACAGCTCTATACTTTGCACACGTATAGCACCTGACATTCTAGATTAATATGGAGTAATTAATACAAGGCAGTGCTGCCAACATGATTCGATGCCTGCTGATATGTCCAATTTTAAAATACATGTAACTTCTATGCTAACAAATGGATTTCATCCAAAATTGGCACAACAAGATATCATAATATTTCAGATTATTTCTGACCAGCACACGCATGGTATTGTTGGCAACATGCTTTTACGCGTGCTGATAGATCCAGTGATAAACTGCATGTAACGTCCATTGGACTTCAACCAAATTTTGTATTCTGTACCTTAAGAGATGGAACTAAGAATATATTCAGTCACCAGGGCTGCCAACTGTAGTGCTCTATTAGGCTACATCATACCAGGTATATTTTGAACTAATTAGATATTTCGATATTACCAACTTAATTTTGTCATTATTCTAGATAGGTTCATATACTGTAGAATAATCATTGGCATGAAAAGTAGGCTGTATAGTTCTTCATGGAACTTCTTGTTCAATGTGGCCTTAATTGATAAATAAGTCGGCCAATACATATTTTAGTCTTATTAAGTTATTACAGTATGTGGTAGGTATGAGATTCTACACATAAGAACACTTATTATTTGCATAGTTTACAAAAGGGGAGAGGGTTATATGGGTGACAAGTTTCGTTCGTAAATCAAACATCATTAGATCGAGGTCAATCAAATGAAACATATATAAGAAGACAGGGGGTTTCAGTGAGAGAGAGCCGAACGGATGTCCACAATCTGGGTCACCACACTGAGCACATCAACACAGGGAGCATGTGGTCTCCGAGGCCACCAAAGGTGCTATGGACGTAAACATGTACCTGACGGCAGTTCATTGTCAATCGTTTAAATTTTAATTTGCCGTAGATTTTGCTGAAGGAGATTCGATATTGGAAATCCTTAATTAATCCTGGCCTTTCGTCAAAAATATATTTAAATTCTCATATTATTTTTTCAAATTCCTCCTGAATTTCTTCAGATCCTTCAAATTTGAATGCATACTGTTCCTTTTCTCCTTCTACTTGATTTATAAAATTTTCCAAAATATCTTCCCTGAAATCTGTATCTAGATTGTTTTCAATGTCCTGTTCTTTATTGCTTTTTCGGAAATTCTTAAGCGCAGGAAATGAACCAAAGTCGCAATTTACTAACTCTCAATGAATGATACTGCGAGATATATTTCTCCGTATTGACTTCTAGATTCCTTGGAAGGAAACGATCATTCACTAGGTTATCGTATTCCAACGTATACCAGAGCCTCGTTCCTGGCTTCTTTGCATAATATTTCTCAATGCTTTTACTGTGTAACATTGCGGAAACCACCTTTCACAAATTACCCACGCACATCGTGTATGCTGCCTCGAGAAAGCTCTCCCTGCCTTATAATTCGTTTAACCTGCGTGAATATTTGACTTACAAGTAAAACACTAGAGTGGAGATGAGAAAATCTGTTTTGGTGGCGCACTTGATGGGAGCAGACCTCACATTTGCATCCCATTAGGAAGAGGTAGAGAAAGCACACACGGTAAATCTCTGTGCGAGCCAGGGATCGCGACCAGGTTTTTAATTAAGGCGATAGTCGAGGGCGTCTCATGAGCAGTCATTCGATTTCATGGACCAGTTGCAATGGTGAATTAACATTTTGTAGCTAGACTTCCATCCCTTAATTGTAGCTAAGAATTCTATATAATCACCGAAATTAGTTAAAAAAGATTGATGTTGTTTGAGTCGTCAGTCTATTGACTGGTTTGATGCAGCACTCCATATCTCCCCTTTCTGAGCTAATCGTTTCATATCTACATAGCTACCACACCCTACATCGAAGACTATCTGAGTTCCATATTCTAACCTTGGTCTACCTGTACAGTTCATGTCCTGGACCCGTTCTTGACTAAGTTGGCTATTCCTGGGTATCTTAGTATGATTCTGACCAGCCTATCTCTCCTCTTCATCAGCAGTCACCAGAAACATCTCTCCTCTCCCATTTATGTTAATAATTCTTATTAGCCTATTTTCATTTATGAAAAAATAGGCTTACGAGATCACCTTTTGTCCGTGTGTCTGTCTGTGTGTGCGTGTGTGATGGTGTGTGTCTCCCCCTAATAACTTCTAACGGCTGGAGCGATTTCAATAAAACTCGGTACGTTCATAGCACTATTCCGGACGACCCCGAACGTGCCCTTCAAATTTTGTTACATCTCGCCAATCCAACATGGCGGCTGTGCGAAATATTTCACCAGAATTCAATATCTCCGAAACTATTACCGGTATCTCCCTGGAATATTTAATGATGATAAAGGAAACTACTAGAAGTTCACCTATGTGACTTTTGAAAACCTGGTAACTACAAAACCAACATGGCGGCCAAGCGAAGTTGCGACTTTTAAATGGACGTTTCTCGCGATTTAACCAACCAAACGCAAAAAATCTTGGTACAGTATACGTTTATACACATTGTAATGCACCGACAACCAACTTCGTTCAATTGTTTACATAACCTCAAGATGGTGGCTGTGCGAAATATTTCACCAGAATTCTATATCTCTGGAATTATTAGCGCTAACACCCTGACATTTTGCACGGAGATAAAGGGAACTACTGGCAGTTCATCGGCAAGACTTTCAAAAACCGATTAGCCAAAAAACGAATATGGCGGCAAAGAGAAATTGAGAATTTTAAATAGATCTTTCTCTCGATTTAATGATCCAAACGCAATGAAACTTGGTACAGGTAATGTTTATACACATTGTAATGAACTGGTATCTAATTTAATTCAATTATTTACATAACCTCAAGATGGCGGCTGTGCGAATTTTAAAATATTTTTTTATTTCTTGTGTCGTAATCATGCGATCGAAGTGAAAGTTTGAATAATGAACCTACGAAATAATTTTTCTTTGATGGTACATGGCTCTATGGACTATACATATAACAATCCATCAAGGCGACCATGCAAAATATTTAGATGGATCTCTATATCTCCGAATCTATTATAGCAATCAAACTGAATTTTTAATGTTCATAGGGGCTATGAACATAAGTTCACCTATAAAACTTTCAATAACCTGGTGATCACAAATCCAACATGGCGGCGACGCGAAATATAAGTATTCACATGGTCGTTTCTAGCAATTTAACCATCCGAGTGCAGTGACACTTGGTACATTAAATCCTTATACAAATGTTAATGCACTGCCATCTAATTTTTTCAATTGTTTCCACAACCAAAAGACGGCAGCTGTGCGAAATTTTAAAATCTCGTTTTTACTTCTTGTGTCCTAATCATGCGATTGAAGTTTGAATACTACACGTACACAATAATCTTCATGTAACAGTACATAACTCAAAGACCTACATATATAAAGATCCAACATGGCAACCATCCGCAATATTTAGTCGGTTTTCAATATTTACGAATCTATTACAGCAATCAAACTGAAATTTGGTATGTTGATAGTGGCAATTAACATAAGTAGGATGTATGAAAATAGACTGTATAGTTCTTCACGGACCTACTAGTTTGTTACTCTATATACCTATCTGAACTTCATTATTCTCATGCATATGACATGTAAAAGAACCTACCACTACAATTGGTAGAGAGTAGCTAAATTTGTAGGTATTTGGTTAGAGACGCTCTATCAAGTTCCAAATTTCACCGCTATGTGTCAGTGCCGGTGGCTTCTCTTGTAGCCAATGTTGGAACTACTTGAAATAGAACTTGATGGGGAGCCTTCGGGATTTAATTAAAATAACCGGCCGGATGCTCATCCTGACGCCAACCTTATGAGAGGAAAGGAAGGAAAGGAAGGAAGATTGTAGTTTTACGTGACCGTGAATCTTGCGATTATGAGCCACGGGACCTCCTTTTTACGTGGAATCCGAACCACAGGACATGGCATTTCACTTCGAAAATCTCACATGCATTGACCGAGAATCGAAGCCTGTCCACTTTGGTGAGAGGCCAACAGCTTGACTGCTGCGCCACCACGCCCCCCCCCCTCTTTTATGAGAGGAGTTAATGAAAGATGAATGAAACTGGGCAAGGATGTGGAAGGAAGCGGCTGTGGCCTGTCAGAAGGTACCGTCCTTGCATTAGCCTGGTAGCTTGCCACCGTGGGTGAGTGGTCAACGTGTCGGTCTACTAACCCCCAAGCTTTCAGGTTCGCTCCTGGCCGTGGTAAGTAATTTTAGAAAGGCGGCAAAAATTACGACACCATGTCATACGATGTTGGCATGTAAAAGAACCCATTTGAATTCAGTAGGCCGTGTTCATAATGGCAAAATTAATCTCGGGAGTTTTCGCCAACACAAAGTTCCTCATTTCTCTTCTAGAAAGCGCTATAGTGTTCAAGGAGCTTAGATATCTAACCTCCTTGACTTTCACAGTACTTCAAGGAACAACGAAATTCGACATGCAAGCTACCCTTTGGGTGTCAGATAACAAAGCTTGCACCCGGCATCCGAGGCCATACGATATTATTATTGCTATTATTATTAGCCTGGTGTGGAAAATGGGAAACCACAGAAACCATTTCAAGGACGACCGACGGTGGGGCTCGAACACACGTCTACCGAGTCCGCAGAGAGCTTGGCCTTATGGCCTAGCGCTGTGCTCTAGCAAGCATAGCTACTGCTGTCGTTTATAATACCTGAATCAATTTGATATCAAGAGAATTTTCTCTGTATAAATGCTCTCCTTGCCTGAGCCGACCTATCTTCCTTGTTTCTACCATCTCTGGTTATTAAGCTTCCTAAGCAGCAGAAATATTTCGTACTTCCATTAACTTGTCACCTGCCAATTTGACGTCTGTAGAGGTTTCTGATTTCTTACGGCTGTAGACCTCATCCATTATATTCTACAGTAAAGATAAGTCGCTTAAAATCCCGCTGACCACCCATCCTAACAGCGGAATCTCTACAATTAAATAATTTTCCGATTGACAACAAGTGGTCTGAGGTATGGAGTATTTTATTCCATGAGAAATATGGAAACTTCATTGATCCTATCAAGAAACCAGCTGGCATGGAACTACCACATTATACATAGATATCACTCAACAGGATTCGAACGGGACATGGGGTCTGCACAAACGGTTTATACAGGGTCATTCACTCAAAGTGTGGCCGGCCCAGCGCTCTAGGTAGAACGTGCAGCTATAAAGGTCAGCCGAGCATATCGCAGCGCGCTGCTGTCACAGCATATGCCATTATTAAGATAAGGAAGGAAGTGCTGTTGGATTGATGCTTCGAACTCTCGACAGTAAGCTCAGTGAGCTGCCTCTGCGCGCCGCGCTGCCGGTCGCACTTTGAGTGAAAGACCCTGTACAATTGGAATAAGGCTTCCTCACCTCAGTGCGACCGGGTGAGTTAGCCGTGGTCGTTACGGCATGACTGATGGCAGTCGCTCACATCCGGGAGGCGAGGAGGTCCGAATCCCCCCGCCGGCAACCTTGAAGATGGTCTTCTGTGGTTTCCCATCTTCCTTCCAGGCAAATGCCGGGGTTGGTCCCTAACTATAGGCCACAGCCGCTACCTTCCAACTCCTCGTCCTTACATTCCAACTTTCCTTCCCAACGGTACTTGTAGCTCACCCATTGGGTGTCCGTCTCGAAGCAGCTACAAAATTGGCGAGCCGAACATGTCCTCGGACACTCCAGGCACTAAAAGACATACGCTAAAAAAAAACTCAGTGCGACTGTGGTTTTGAAAGACAGACCATCCGACATATTGTGGAGGACTGCAGGCTTCGAGCATATAGTGGGAACCTGAAGGACTTTCATGATGCAACGCAGTCTGCTCTAGATTGGATTTCAAATTTAAATATTACCTTGTAAATCTGAACATTTTATCTATTGAATGTGTGTCTCCTCATGAAAATTTATTTTAATATTATTTTTCTTTTAGGCTAAATGCTAATGTGTATGTTTAATGTGTTCCTTAGCTTGTAATTATGTACCTAGGAGGAAGGACCATGCCATGCGCTAAATAAATAATTTTTACATTTATTGATTTTCCATCATGAATTCTTTCCTAAAGAAGCGAGTACATACCATTTAAAAAATCCTTCTCGGCATGACGGAAGGCGGAGGTATAGTTCACTGAGCAAAGAAAAAGGGAAGCCCCATCTTCTTACAATTCCGAAAACTTTTTGCTGTAGGCATAAGGGTGGGTATTATCATAAATTCTCAGACAAAGATTTTAGGTACTTTTAGATGACTATTGACTTTTTTAAACTGTTTTGATATTGTGCAGAGAAATATTAAGTAGGATTGCTGAAGCCAAGAACGCTTTCTATAAAAAGAAGAACCTATTTACTGCAAAGAACATAAGTCTTGATGTGAGGACCTATATATGGAGCGTCGCGCTATATGGCAGCGAATCTTAGACAATAGGAGAGAGAGAGAGAGGAAAAGACTCTTAGCATTTGAAACCTGGTGCTATAGAAGGATTATGAAAATCAGCTGGAAAGAAATGGTCACAAATGAGGAAGTCTTCAGAAGAATGGGAGAGAGAAGATGCTTCCTTAAAAATTTAAAATAATACGGAATCACCTCGTGGGCATCATACTGCGACACAATGGACTGCTTAAGCTTATCATCGGGGGAACATTAGATGGCAAGAATTATAGAGGAAGATCCAGACTGGAGTACATGAGTCAAATACTGGAAGATTCAGTATGGGTTGTAACTCACATAATGAACTGAAGAGGAAGGCGGAGAGATGAGACGAATGGCGGGCTGCTGCCAACCAGCCTCACGGCTGTTAACCACACACACAGAGAGAGAGAGAGAGAGAGAGAGAGAGAGAGAGAGAGAGAGAGAGAGAGAGAGATATTGTCCCTATTAAGGGAGGTATTATTTTTATCCCCTCTCAAAACTACATTTTTCCCACGTCTTTGGTCAATGGTTGGTGCTATCGATATGCTTTACGGACATACATTTTTGGCCCTTGGTCTATCCGAAAAATAGTACGAACTTTGAACGGATTCGATTTTTCACATCGTAAGAAAATCAGAGTGATATTTCACTTTTTCGAGAAAGACCCCCATTTCCACCCTTCTACTGTAGATGCCCTTTTGCCCTTTAACGAACACGACCGAGATTTTGAATGGTTATATTTTATATATATAGGCCTAACCTTAAACGTGATTGGTGCAAAATGACGGTTGTTACCTTGCCCAGAAGAAAGTGATACATCTAATATATAAAAGTGAGATACATCTAATATATATAAGTGAAAGTCTGTTTGTATGTGGGTTGGTTCCGTATACAAATCTACACCGTTCCACCAATCTCAACCATATTTTTCATACAGATAGTTTAGGACCCAGAAGGAACCGCTGGCTACATGAATTTTCGATAGTCTTTCTCATTCTTCTGATTTCGGTCCTTTTGTACTCGAGCAAAGGCTAATATAAAGTCATAAAATATACTCATGAAGGAATGGCAAGGCAGAACATTTCCATGGCAACATAGCTCAAGTCGAGACACGGCCGACTGGATACGAGTTGCGCTCTGCACTACCGGTATAGAAAATGATGATCTTTACTTGAAATCCCGTTAGTTACTCAACTGCTCACACAGCACTGTCACCGAGTATAGCATAACAAAGACTTGACACTATCTACTAGATATTTGTCAAATACCACTCACTCACTCACTCACTCATTCATTCATCACGAAATCTCAGAAACCACCGAACGGATTGGAATGAAATTTGTATGCAGCTTCCACAAGGGCCGCAAACGCCCACTAAGAAAGGATTTTTGGATATGCAGGTTCTAAAGGGGTGTTAAGGGGGTCGAACAGCATTTCATTGAATAGCAATATCTCCCGATTGGTTTCTTTGGGGATGTGATACTCGGCATATAAACTCATCATTAAAAATAAGAAGACACGTGTCTGAGGGTTCTTCGATGTGGTGTATATTATGAGGTGAAAGGGGTGAAATGTGGGGGTTGAAAGATTCATAACGGAGCGTGTATCTCTTAAACGACATAGGCCAGGAGTTTGAAACTCAGCGGAAAAAACACGTGTCTGAGGGTTCTTCGATGTGGTGTATATTATGAGGTGAAAGGGGTGAAAAGTGGGGGTTGAAAGATTCATAACGGAGCGTGTATCTCTTAAACGACATAGGCCAGGAGTTTGAAACTCAGCGGAAAAAACAGCATAAAAATAAGTAAATAGGTGTTTGACCGTTTTTTCATAAATCCAATTTAAGGGGTCCATGGGGAAGGGTGAAATTCGGGAGGAAAAACAGGATAGAAAGTGTCCTAACAGATTGACTGACTGACTCACTCATCAAACTCAGGGGGAAAACTGCTTTAAAGTAAGTAAATAGCTGTTCGACAGTTTTTTTCATAAATGACAATTAAGGGGTTCATGGGGAGGGGTGAAATTCTGAAAAAAGAAAATTGAAAGAAAATGTCTTGACTCACTCACTCACTCACTCACTCATCATCGCCCAGCCAAAATTATTGAAGTCAGAAACATGAGAGTTTGGGTAAATGTTCATTGTATGTCAAAACCGTCTACTAAAGGAGGATTTTCGGATATTCAGGTTCTAAAGGGGTCTTAAGGGGGTTAAACCTGCATTTCATTGAATAACAATATCTCCCGATTGGTTTCATTGGGGGATTTGATACACGGCATATAAACTCATCATTAAAAAATAAGAAGACACGTGTCTGAGGGTTTTTCGATGTGGTGTATATTTTGAGGTGAAAGGGGTGAAAGATGGGAGTTTAAGGATTCCTAATGGAGCGTGTATCTCTTTAACGACATAGGCGAGGAGTTTGAAACTAAGCGGGAAAAAATCAGCTTAATGATAAGTAAATAGGTGTTCGATCGTTTTTTTTTCATAAATCCAATTTAAGGGGCCCATGTGGAGGGGTGAAATTCTGGGGGAAAAAAAAAACAGGAAAGAAAGTGTCCTAACCGATTGACTCACTCACTCTACAAACTCAGGGGGAAAAACTGCTTAAAAATAAGTAAATATGTGTTCGACAGTTTAAGGTGTTCATCGGGAGTGGTGAATACCTGAAGAAAAAAAAATTAAAGAATATGTCCTGACTCACTCACTCATCATCGCCCAGCCAAAAATATTGAAGTTGGAAACATGGCATTTTGGGTATATGTTCGTTGTATGTCAAAACCGTACATTAAGGGAGGATTTTTGGATATTCAGGCTCTAAAGTTAGAAGAATGATATTTTGGGGATATGTTTGTTGTATGTCGAAAACGTCTACTAAGGAGGGATTTTTGGATATTCAGGTTCTACAAGGGTGTTAACGGGGTTAAACCTGCATTTCATTGAATAACAATATGACACGACTATGACGCGAGCGAAGCGAGACTAAAAACAAGATGTTCAGTAAAGAACATATAGCCTACTTTCTCCTAAATGCATGGGTATTGTTATAACTCTTTGTCCTTTTCAAGGAGTATGATTGAATGTTGGTTGTAGTAGCTTGTTGAAATACAACGTTCTATAGGGATATTAAACATGAATATGAGGTGCCCTTTGCTAGTGCTACCTCTGTACCAAATTTCGTTCAATTCGGTTTCACCGTGTTTGAATTGATAGGGGGAATCGATTTGCACACATAATTGGCCACCATCTGCAAACTATTGGGCTGATGTTCTTGCAGTTTGGTCAGAATATGTTTCCCACATAAAGATATGGTGTTGCAAAATTTGGTAGAGACTAGATTATTAGGTTGGTCGTAATTCCATTTTAGCTTTTAACATTTGGGTGGCCGCGATTACGTTTCCGTCAAGATAGCGGTGATGTAAAACATGACAATGAGGTGCCCTTTGCTAGTGCTACCTCTGTACCAAATTCCGTTCATTCGGTTGCACCGTGTTCGAATTAATAGGGGGAATCAATTTTGACATAAAGATGGCCGCCATCCGCAAACTATTAGGCGAATGACCTATTAGATTGGTCAAAGGATGCTCCCTCCATAAAGGTATGTAGTTGCAAAATTTGGTAGAGATCGGATGATTAGGTTAATCGTAATTTGATTTAAGCTGTGAACATTCGTGTGGCCGCCATTACGTTTCAGTCAAGATGGCGGCGATATAAAACATGACACTGAGGTTCGTTCCATTCGGTTCCACCGTGTTCGAATTAATAGGGGGAATCAATTCTGACATAAAGATGGCCACCATCCGCAAACTATTAGGTTAATAACCTATTAGATTGGTCAAAGGATGCTCCCTCCATAAAGGTATGTTGTTGCAATGTTTGGTAGAGATCGGATGGTTATGTTAGTCGTAATTTAACTTAAGCTTTGAACATTTGTGTGGCCGCCATTACGTTTCTGTCAATATGGCGGCGATATAAAACATGACACTGAGATGCCCTTTGCTAGTGCTACCTCTGTACCAAATTTCGTTCCATTCGGTTCCACCTTGTTTGAATTAATAGGGGGAATTGATTTTCACACAAAGATGGCCGCCATCCGCAAACTATTAGGCTAATGACCTATTTATTTGGTCAAAGGATGCTTCCCCTATAAGGGTATGTTGTTGCAAAATTTGGTACAGATCGGATGATTAGGTTAGTCGTAATTTGATTTAAGCTTTGAACATTTGTGTGGCCGCCATTACGTTTCCGTCAAGATGGCGGCGATATAAAACAGACACTGAGGTGTCCTTTGCTAGTGCTACCTTTGTAACAAATTTCATTCAATTTGCGCTCACCGTGTTCGAATTGATAGGGGGGACACACATTCAGAGTACACTCACTCACTCACACACACACACACACACACACAGACTCACACACACACACATACACACACACAGCCAGACACACTTTTTTTTCGCCCTGTAGTGATCTCATAAGTCTACTTTCATTTTTTGCAAAAATCGAAAGTAGGGTAAAAATGGGCTTACGAGGTCACCTTTTGTCCGTGTGTGTGTGCGTGTGTGTGTGTGTGAGGTGTGTGTGTGTGTGTCCCCCCCCCCCTAATAAATTCTAAACGGCCGGAGCGATTTCAATGAAACTCGGTAAGGTCATAGCACTATTCAGGCCGACCCCGACCGTGCCCTTCAAATTTTATTATGTCTCACCAATCCAGCATGGCGGCTGTGTGAAATATTTCACCAGCATTCAGTATCTCCGAAACTATTACCGATATCACCCTGAAATTTGGTACGTTGATAAAGGGAACTACTAGAAGTTCACCATGATACTTTCGAAAACATGGTAACTACAAAACCAACATGGCGGCCAAGCGAATTTGAGACTTTTAAATAGACTTTTCTCGCGATTAAACCATCCAAACATAATGAAACATGGTACAGAAAATGTTTATACGCATTATAATGCACTGGCGTCGAATTTAGTTCAATTGTTTACATACCCTCAAAATGGCGGCTGTGCGAAATATTTCACTGGCATTCTATATCTCCGAAACTATTACAGATATCACCGTGAAATTTTTACGGTGATAAAGGGCACTGCTACAAGTGTATTTATGTAATTTTTAAAAACCTGTCAAGTACAAAACGAACATGGCAGCCTAGCGAAGTTAAAAAAAAAAAAAATAGACTTTTCTCGTGATTTAACCATCTGAGCGCAGTGAAATGTGATACAGTAAATGATTATACATATTGTAATGCACTGGCATCTAATTTAGTTCAATTGTTTACATAACCTCAAGATGGCAGCTGTGCGAAATTTTAAAATTAAGTTTTTCTTTCTTGTGTCGTAATCATGTGATCGAAGTGAAAGTTTTAATAATGAAGCTACGCAATAATTGTCCTTCAATGGTACATAACTCTGTCGCCTATACATATAACAATCCAAAATGGCGAGCATCCGAAATATTTGGACGGTTCTCAATATCTACGAATCTTTTACAGCAATCAAACTGAATTTCTTTATGTTCATAGAGGCTATGACCATAAGTTCACCTATTTGACTTTCAGTAACCTGGTGAGCACCAATCCAACATGGCGGTGACGCAAAATATAAATATTTATATGGACGTTTCTCACGATTTAATCATCTGAGTGCAGTGAAACTTTGCGCGTTAAATGCTTATACAAATGTTAATCCACTGGCATCTAATTTATTTCAATTGTTTTCATAACCACAAGATGGCAGCTGTGCGAAATTTTAACATCTCGTTTTTACTTCTTGTGTCCTAATCATGCGATTGAAGTCTGAATACCACACGTACATGTAATAGTACATAAATAAATATCCAACCTGGCGACCTTCTGAAATATTTAGATGGTTCTCAATATCTACGAATCTATCACAACCTTCAAACTGAAATTTTGTATGTTGATAGAGGCAATTACATGTGTAAGGTATATGAAAATAGGCTGTATAGTTCTTCACGGAACTACTTGTTCCATCTGAGTCTGAGGGAAGCGGCTTCGGTGAGATACCTGGTAGCATGCTGTACTTCTATGGCCAAGGTCGTGGGTTCAAAGCCGGCCGAAGTCGACGGATTTTCTAAGAACGCTAAAAATCCCTTAGTATGCCTTCCTTTGGAGGGAAGTTCTAACGTTCGTTGCGAGTAGCTGGTTACGGAGGCATCTAGTAACCACGTTCACAGCTAGGTGTCGTTGACGGTAATATTTGGTAGCAAAATTAGGAACTGCTACTTGAAATTGACCGTCTGCAGTCCGTACCTGAATTACAGACTAATACAGCCATCACAACTAGCACTGTTTATCAGACAGATTCTACACACACCCAAAGTACTCGGGGCTACATGACCGCGTTGCCGCTGCCCCAAAACTGAGGAACTAACCAAAATCTCTGCGGGAGATACAATTTTGCGTGAAGAAGTAACAGACCGTTAGATTTTTTTTTTTTTTTTTTTTTTTTTTTTTTTTAGCGTATGGCTTTTAGCGCCGGGAGTGTCCGAGGACATGTTCGGCTCGCCATTTTGTAGCTGCTTCTAGGCGGACACGCATGGGGTGAGCTGAAATGTACCGTAACGTGTGGAGTGTTGTCTGGGGAAGAAAGTTTGAAAGTAAGGACGAGGAGTTGGAAAGTAGCGGCTGTGGCCTATAGTTAGGGACCAACCCCGGCATTTCCTTGGAGGGAAGATGGGAATCCACAGAAGACCATCTTCAAGGTTGCCGGCGGGGGAATTCAAACTTCCTCACCTCCCGGATGTGTCTGACTGCCAGCAGCCACGCCGTAACGACCACGGCTACCTCACCCGGAAGACCGTTAGATAGTTACACATCAGTGCCGAAACCTTGCATAAAGGACAGTGTGACCACAAGTATAACAAGTAGTTCCGTGAAGAACTATACAGCCTATTTTCATATATCCTGCTCATGTTAATTGCCTCTATCAACATACAAAATGTCAGTTTAATTGCTGTAACAGATTCGTAGATATTGAGAACCGTCTAAATATTTCAGATTGTCGCCAGGTTGTATATTTATTTTTGTACTATTAAATTAAGATTATTGTGTACGTGTGGTATTCAAACTTCAATCGCATGATTAGAACACAAGAAGTAAAAAAGAGATTTTAAAATTACGTCCAGTAGCAATCTTGTGATTATGCAAACAATTGAAATAAATTACTTGCCAGTGGATCAACATTTGTATAAGCATTTAACGTGCAACGTTTCACGGCACTCGGATAGTTAATTCGCGAGAAACGTCCACTTCAATATTTATACTTCGCGTCGCCGCCATGTTGGATTTGTGCTCACCAGGTTACTGAAAGTCCTATAGGTGAACATATGTTCATAGTCTCTATGAACATAAAAAAATTCAGTTTGGTTGCTGTAAAAGATTCATAGATATTGAGAACCGTCTAAATATTTCGGAAGCTCGCCATTTAGGATTGTTATATGTATAGGCCATAGAGTTATATACCATTCAAGGACAATTATTACCTAGATTCATTATTGACACTTTCAGTTCGATCGCATGATTACGACACAAGAAATAAAAACTTAATTTTAAAATTTCGCACAGCCGCCATCTTGAGGTTATGTAAACAATTGAATTAAATTAGATGGCAGTGCATTACAATCTACAAAATCATTTACTGTACCACATTTCACTGCGCTCAAAGTGTTAAATCACGAGAAAAGTCTATTAAAATATTTCAAATTCGCTTGGTCGCCATGTTCGTTTTGTTCTTTGCAGGTTTATGAAATATACATAGGTAAACTTGTATCAGTACCCTTTATCACCGTACAAAATTGCAGGGTGATATCTGTAATAGTTTCGGAGATATAGAATGTCAGTGAAATATTTCGCACAGCCGCCATTTTGAAGTTATGTAAACAATTAACTAAATTAGACTCCAGTGCATTACAATGTGTATAAACATTTGCTGTACCAAGTTTCATTACGTTTGGATAGTTAAATCACGAGAAAAGTCTATTTAAAAGTCTCAAATTCGCTTGACCGCCATGTTGGTTTTGTAGTCACCAGGTTTTTGAAAGTCTCATAGGTGAACTTTTAGTAGTGCCCTTTATCACCGTACACAATTTCAGGGCGATATCTGTAATAGTTTCGGAGATATTGAATGCTAGTGAAATATTTCGCACAGCCGCCATGTTGGATTGGTGAGACGTAACAAAATTTGAAGGGCACGGTCGAGGTCGCCGGGAATATTGCTATGAACTTACCGAGTTTCATTGAAATCGCTCCAGCCGTTTAGATTTTATTAGGGGGGGGGGCACACACGCACCTCACACACACCTCATACACACACACACACGGACAAAAGGTGATCTCATAAGCCTACTTTTTCAAAATTGAAAATAGGCTAAAAATGGAACCCTATTGACGAGAAGGTTACCGTCCCCATAAGACAAAAAATGTTTAAAATATGCATAAAATGATGAAAAACAAAGTTAATTAAGCTCCAATTATAAAATACTTTCTCGCAATGAATGAGGTCTGATACTTTTACGAAAACCTGCATATTCTGCCTATTTTCGCCTATCCCCAACTTAGCCCGGAGAAATCTACCTCCGCCTTCCGGCGTGCCGAGAGGAATTTTTTTTTCATTCAATCATGGCAACCATGATTATATTATATCTTAAATAAAGTGTCTTATTGACTAAAAATAATCATAATCATTGTCCATGGAATCAATACTCAAATGCTTGCCACGGCGGCTGAGTGGTTAACGTGCCGGTCTACTAACCCCAAGCTTGCAGGTTCGCTCCTGGCCGGGGTAAGTGATTTTAGA
Organism: Meconema thalassinum; assembly: GCA_946902985.2. NCBI lineage: Eukaryota > Metazoa > Arthropoda > Insecta > Orthoptera > Tettigoniidae > Meconema > Meconema thalassinum. Next base: position 208,953,411 of record OX336394.1, on the reverse strand, counting down.
AAGGCGGCAAAAATTACGACACCATGTCATACGATGTTGGCATGTCAAAGAACCCATTTGAATTCAGTAGGCCGTGTTCATAATGGCAAAATTAATCTCGGGAGTTTCCGCCAACACAAAGTTCCTTATTTTTCTACTAGAAAGCGCTATAGTGTTCAAGGAGCTTTAGATATTTAACCTCCTTGACTTTCATAGTGCTTAAAGGAACAACAAAATTCGACATGCAAGCTGCCCTCTGGGTGTCAAATAACAAAGCTTGTACCCGGCTCCCAAGGCCATACGATGTTGTTATTGTATTAAAATCAAAGCACCCGTATAGTTTACTCAGTTTGAAGGTTATTTTTGTTTTTGGAGAGAGAGAGAGACCGTATGTGGGTGTTACTGTAGGTTTGGTAGTGTTTAGTAGTCTTTTTTTCTTTAAATCATGGCAACTACAGTATGTTATATTATATCTTAAATAAACTGTCTTATTGACTAAAAATAATTATCACCATTGTCCATGTAATCAATACTCAAATGATAATAATAAATAATTATGTTATTGGTTTTACGTCCCTTTTAACTACTGAGACTTTTAGAGATGCCGGGGTGCCGTATTTTTGCCCTGAAGGGGATCTTTAACGTGCAAGTAAATCTACTGACACGGCTCCCTCACATTTAAGCACCCTAAAATGCCAACTGACTGCGCTGGGTTCTATTCCACTATTATACCCAAATTATTTACGTAGAGACTAAACAGTTATGAAAACATCTTAATTATACACAATGATACATGAAAGTATGAGTAAATAGAATGATGAGCAATGAACTGTATGCGTATTATATTTATAATGGACTGTGTAGCTAGTTTGTTATGTAGGTTGCCAAGGATACAGCCAAAGAAGAACTAAGAACAGTACATAGACTTAAGATGATAGTAATACATTAGTTACAATAGTTGCCAACATACCACCCACCAATGGGCATCTGGCCTTTAAAAGAAAAAACAAAATAATTATGTACAGAATTACATTGCATTCCTGGTATGCATAGATGTCACTTTTCGATTGGAAGGACACACAGTTTGTGAATGGCTCTCTTCAGAACACCAGATTTACATCGTACCGAAGCTACGCGCACAAGGCCATCGACGCCAAGATGAACTGCTTCGATTACTCCATACCTCCAACAAAGTGGTGGTAAATTGCCTCATTGATGAGAACAACATCACCTGGGCAGAGATTGGGATGTTCTTTAGTCCATTTATGGCGTTGCTGGAGTGTATTCAGATACTCCTTTGACCATCGTTCCCAAAGGTGTTGATTCAATTGTTGGATGTGTTGCCATCTGGAAAGTCTGTTAGTAAAATTTGGAGTGAAATCCAATTCGGGTAAGGAAGTAAGGGGTTCATCGATTAGAAAGCGAGCAGGTGTGAGGTAAGGAAGGTCTGACAAGCTATCATTAGTTTTGATCAATGGTCGTGAGTTCAGACAGGCTTCGATTTGTGTTAATAGGGTTGTCAGTTCTTCGAAGGTGAGTGAATTAGAACTCATTACTCTCCTGAGATGGTATTTGAGGGAGTTTACAGCAGCTTCCCATATTCCTCCGAAGTGTGGAGAAGAAGGGGGAATTAAATGCCACATAAGTCGCATTGATGTTGTAGCATTCATTAATTCTTGCCTCTGATCATGATCCTTAATGATTCTTTGAATTTCACTACTAGCTCCAACGAAGTTAGTGCCATTGTCGCTATAAATGTTTGAAGGGTGGCCTCTACGCGATATGAAACGCCGCAAGGCTGCTAAGAATGTACTGGTGGATAAGTCTGACAGTAGTTCAAGATATAAAGCCTTTGTTGCTAAACAAACAAACAAACAAACAATGCTATGTATGATTTGGACTTCGTCTTGCTGCGCTTATTCCCAGTTTTTGTTAGAATAGGGCCGGCATAATCCAGACCTATAATCGTAAGGGGGCGAGCAGGTGTAACACGTTCTTTGGGTAAATTACTCATGAGCTGTTGAGTGGCTGCCGCACTCACTTTCTTACAGCGTAGGCATGAGTGAATGCATTTCCTAACAACTTGTCTCATTGCTGGGATCCAAAAGCGTTGACGTAGTAACGTTATTAGGAGGTGAAGACCAGCATGTGAGAGACGTCAGTGCTTACTCATCACTATGAGTATAGTCAGATGTTGATGAGCAGGCAATATGATATGATGTTTTGCTCCATAAGATAATGGAGCATTCAGAAGTCTTCCTCCTACGCGAATACAATCGTCACGATCAAGTACAGGATTCAAATTCCTTATGTTACTTGAGGAACTTAATTTGTTGTGTTTCCTTAACTCTGAGATTTCCTTGGCATAAGTTAGTGTCTGAGTTATCTTGATACATTTTTTCAAAGCTGTGTCAATTTCTTCAGCTGACAATGGATTATAGTTGCGTTCTGACGACTTCTTACGGCAGTTTGATAGGAATCACATGCAGTACTCAATTATACGTTGTAGTTTGAGTAGTTTCGAAAATCTCATAATAAAATTATCTTCATGGACGATGACTGCAAGTATTGTACGCACTCTTTGTTCACGTAAGTTCTTAAACATTGTAGCACTTGCCTTTTGCGGCCATGAAGGGGGTTATTGTGTTAACCAGAGTGGTCCATGCCACCAGAATTTATTATTGATGGGAGATGTTGGTTCTTGCCCTCGCGAAACTAGATCAGCAGGATTCGATTGAGAGGGTACATGATGCCACTGTCTTGAAGGAGTAGCTTCCTGTATCTCTGCGACCCAGTTTGCTAAGAAGGTTTTCCATCAGGTTGGGCAGGACGATAGCCTGGCTAAGACTACAATGGAGTCTATCCACATGTAGATATTTGTGATGTTCAATGAAATGCTGCCAAGCGTTTTTTAATGAGCCGAGTTAAGAGCACAGCTTCACAGAGTTCCAAGCGAGGCAGTGTCACTTGCTTTAGAGGTGCTACCCTTGATTTTGCACAGAAAAGCATAACAGCTGTCTCCTCCTTTTGATTGGTGGATCTGATATAGACACAAGCGCCATATGCCCTTTCTGTTGCATCGCAGAATCCGATAACTTGAATGTTCTTTACGGTGCCGTCAATTAGTACTAAACGAGGTATTTTTATCCCATTGATAAGTTGAAACTGACTAGAAAGAACCTTCCATTCTTGTGCAAGTGGCATGGTCAGTGGATCATCCCAGCCTGTCCCTTCTTGCCAAAGACGTTGCATTAAAATCTTGCAAAGAATTGTAATTGGAGCTAACAGACCTAAGGGGTCAAAAATTGTTGTTATTTTGGAAAGAATGAATCTTTTGGCGACAATATTCATCAATTGACGTGGAATGGGATCGCTGGCGACTTGGAATGCATCTTTGGAAGGTTGCCAAATGAGAACTAGAGTTCTCACCCTGTCACTGGTATCATCAGTAAGAGCATGTTGAATTTCCTGGAGATGAGATGGGATAGAGTTCAACAGGTCTTGATTGTTTGAGCACCACTTACGAAGAATGAATCCACCACATTTCAGGAGATTTTGAAGTTCAGTTTGTATTATTTGAGCATCTTCAATTGAGTCTGCACCAGACATGCAGTCATCCACATGAAAATCTTGTCTGAGGATAGCAGATCCTCTGGGAAACCGTTCCGCTTCGTCGATGGAGAGTTTCTGAAGGCATATCGTTGCCAGAGATGAACTGATGAAGTTCCATACGTAACTGTCGTGAAGGTATTATGTCTTAAGTGATTCTTGTGGATTTTCTCGCCACAGTATGCGTTGATCTTGAGGGGCGATTTTTATTTGCCTGTACATCTTTTCAATATCTGCAGTGAAGGCTATAGGGTTTGTGCTGAATCTTAAAATTATGGAACAGAGGTCATCTTGTATTGTGGGACCTACAAGGAGGAGGTCGTTTAGGCTAGACCCATTGTCGGTTTTGGCTGATGCTTCAAATACAACACGATTTTTTGTTGTCGTACTGCTTAGCTTTAGCACAGAATGGTGTGGCATGTATTAACTGCCTTCATCTTCTTCAACAGTCAGCTTATCAATCTTCTGCATGTGACCAAGCTTTTCGTATTCCGGCATAAAGTCGGCATATCAGTCACGTAAGTCATCTTCTTTTTGAAGTCGTCTTTCCAATAGTTAAAAGCAATGAGTAGCCATTTCCTTTGATTTCCTAAGTTGTTGGTGATCCTTTTTCATATGAAGGCTTACTATATATCTTCCAAACTCGTCTCTTTTGATATGTTCCTGGAAATGATGTTCCCACTCTTTTTCTTGAGAAGAGTAAACAATTTGGTTTATTTCCTCGAGTTGCCAGAACTTCTGAATTTGACCTACCAAGGTGAGTTGATTGCGATGAAAAAACGTTTGATTTTGCCGCAATTCCCCATGGGGCGTTGATTGAATGTAACTGCCACTAAGAATCCAGCCGAGTTGTGTGTTTAGCATCACTGAACGATTCTTCTGTTCCATCTTCAGAAGCTGCATAAAACAGATGCTCCAATAAGCAGGTCTGTTCCTTGTGGTATGTAAAAGCTTGGAGCTGCTAAGGAGATGTCATAGGGAAGTTCCAACCTTCATGAGGAATGTATGAGGCCGGTATGTTTCCTGCTATTTTCGAGAGTACAATGCAGTCAATGCTGAAGCTGTAGGCATTTACTGTAGAATATACTTCTAGGCTCAATGTAGAATCAGAATCTGAAGAAAGATCTCCAATGGATTTCAGTATTGTGTGGTGTTTTCGCCTTTTCAAGTGAAGTTGCCGAACAATCTTTTCCGAGACGAAGTTGCTCTGAGAACCATTATTGAGGATACCTCGAACTGTATGAAATCTTCCTTTAGAGTCTTTGACCTTGACAAGGGCCATACTTAATAACACTTGAGTTGTGGGTCGAAGTTTCATCGAATGGTAACTAGATTGTGGTGGATTGTTTCTTGTGCTTGGGCTTTTGATAACTCACTAGCTTGTGGTTTAGGGAAACTTCTCGTATCATCATGCAACAAGGTACGATGTCGCTTACTGCATTGTTTGCACGTTGTCTTGGATGGGCATGCGTTCCATTTGTGTAATGAACTAACACAATTGCTACATATGTTGTTATCTCATGTAATTTTAAATTTGTCATGGATGCCTTTCCGTAGAACTTCTGGGCAAGCATAGAGTTTATGTGTGTTGTAGAGTTAATCGTGGATTTGGCCTGGGTTGATTGTTAAGACTGGTGCTAGGTGATCCAGTAATGGTGAAAAGCTGCAATGTTTGACAACGTCTTTCTAAAAAGCTGATGAGTTCGTTGAATTGCACTGAATCGGAATGGGCGTGTTCGGTTTCAAATTCTAACCTTAGTTTTTTATCTAGCCGTGAGATAAGTAAAACGCTAAGCAGCAGATCTAAAATGCTTAGTTGAGGATTTACGGCTTTGAGGGCGTTTACATTTCCTTGGAATGTGTTGATCAGCTTCACTCTCAGTCGAGCTTGGGTTGGTAGATGAGTCAATAAGTTGCCTGATGTGTTCAGCGGCGATTAACTTTGGTGAATGATAGCGATTGACTAGACTTTAGCAGGCAACTGGGAAATTAGCGTCCGAAATACTAATATTTTTTATGCAATCCTTTGCTTCGTCCTTAAAGGAAGAAAGAAGGTATGGTATTTTAGCCCATTTTCATTTATGAAAAAATAGGCTTATGAGATCACCTTTCGTCCGTGTGTGTGTCTGAGAGTGCGTGTGTGTGAGATTCGTGTGTGTGTGTGTCCCTAATACCTTCTAAACAGCTGGAGCGATTTCAATGAAACTCGGTAAGTTCATAGCACTATTCCAGACGACCCCGATCGTGCCCTTTAAATTTTGTTACGGCTCACCAACCCAACAAGGCGGCTGTGCGAAATATTTCACCTGCATTCAATATCTCCGGCGGCCAAGCGTATTTGCGAAATTTAAATGGACGTTTCTCGCGATTTAAACAACCAAACGCAATGATACCTGGTACAGTATATGTTTATACACATTGTAATGCACCGACATCTAACTTCGTGCAATTGTTTACATCACTTCAAGATGGCGGCTGTGCGAAATATTTCACCGGCATTCTATATCGCTGAAACTATTACCGGTATCACCCTGAAATTTTGTACGGAGATAAAGAGTACTGCTGGATGTTCATCTATGAGACTGTCAAAATCCAGTTAACTACAAAACAAACATGGTGGAAGTTGAAGGTTTTTAAATAGACTTTTCTCGGGATTTAATAAACCAAACGCAATGAAACTTGGTACAGCAAATGTTTATACACATTGTAATGCACTGATATTTATTTGTTTACATAACCTCAAGATGGCGGCTGTGCGAATTTTAAAATTAAGTTTTTATTTCTTGGGTCGTAATCATTCGATCGAAGTGAAAGTTTGAATAAAGAACCTACGCAATAGTTTTCCTTTAATAGCACATGACTCTATGGCCTATACATATAACAATCCAACATGGCGACCATCCGAAATATTTAGACGGATCTCAATATCTACGGATCTATTAAAGCAATCAAACTGATTTTTTCATGTTCATAGGGGCTATGAACATAAGTTCACTTATAGGACTTTCAATAACTTGGTGATCACAAATCCAACATGGCGGCGACGGGAAGTATACATGTTCACAAGAACATTTCTCGCAATTTAACCATCCGAGTGCAGTGACACGTGGTACAGTAAATCCCTATACAAAATATTAATCCACTGGCATCTAATTTATTTCAATTGTTTCCATAACCAGAAGATCGCAACTGTGCGAAATTTTAAAATCTCATTTTTACTTCGTGTATCCTAACCATGCGATTGAAATTTAAATACTACACGTACACAATAATCTTCATGTAACAGTACATAACACTAAGACCTACATATATAAAAATCCAACATGGCGTCCATCCGCAATATTTAGTCGGTTCTCAATATCAACGAATCTATTACAGTAATCAAACTGAAATTTTGCATGTTGATAGTGGCAATTAACATAAGTAGGTTATATGAAAATAGGAATTCTTCACGGAACTACTTGTTCTATGTTGGATAGGTCATTGTTATTGATTACTAAACCTTCGAATGTGTCCTTAAAGTGTAACCAGCTGGTTAGGATTCCGCTAAAAGTAGGGAGTTTTATATTCCTTGACATATCGCGTGATGATTGAGAGAGCATTTCTTCATTAACGTATATGGTTTGTTGACTGTATGCCTTCCTCAATTTAGCTTTCAGAAGGTCAATAAGGATTTCGAGCTCTTCCCGGTATGAGGCGTGAGCTTCACCGTTTTCAACGACATGCAATTCCAACTCGCATTGAATTCGTTTAAAGTCTTCGCTGATGGTGATCAGTCTGTTAAGTTAAATTTGAATGAGATTGGCATCCACAGAATTTATTTCGTTGATCGCAAAGTTTTGTATACGGGTCACGCTAGCCCTTAAAATGGCTCGCTTCTTAATTAATATTGGTCAGTTGGCATCCTCCATGTTTATGTGTTGAAGTGGTTCCGTAAGTGAAGATAGAATAGACTATAGTTACTTCTAATGGCTCTTTCACGGATAATGGTTATTCTGAGCTAGTTCTGAGCCCCCGAAAATTGAATTATTTTGGGACAAAATGAGAGTATTTTCCGTCCCCATGATAAAATTTAACCAGCAAATATAAATCCTGGAAGTGTGACACAAGAGAGTCGTGTTACAAGCTCGAGGCAGTGGAAGAGCCTGAACACGTGATATATTGCACAATAGACGCTTCTAGATGGTTGAAATCGGCATAGCAACAGTGAGTTAGCCATAAAATATTATAAATATTGATATAAATTATGCTATTGGATCCCAGCCCAGAGCCAATGAGAAGAGATCTTATTGAAGACGAGATTAACTTCAACTACATAATTTGGTGAAATTGTGCATTTAGGACCTTAGAAAAAGATTTTCTTAATTGGTAATGAAGAGAACATTAAAATAAAATATGTCTGATACTTTAAAAACCGCAGATCGGTTAATCTACGCAGTAATAATCATTAGTAATCTACGCGCTAAAATTATGTTGGGAGATTGATAAGGCCGCCAAAATTTCGACTTGGAGAGGGAGATCCAAGGATCGAGGTTCTTATTCCAGCAGTCTTTGAAGAGTGAGGAAGTGTTTTTATTGGGTTAACGGAGATCCCAAAGCTTTGTCCAAGTGCGGCGATTGTCGACTCTTGGAAATGCTAAATTAGCAGGGTAGAACATTGGAGATTACCGCACTAGCATTATAAGCGAAGTTGAGAGGAATATTGAAAGTAGAATATCTCATATATATTTGAGACTAGACTTCAGCCAAGTGAATATATACAAAGTACAGATCGAATACTGTATTGTATTGAAAGTCGAGCGTTTTAAGTCACACCATTTCGACGATATAAGCCTGTTAAGAGAGTTTTTCAAAAGTGTTGGAAATATAAGCTGAATATAATTTTAGTTGCAACGTGAAGTTGGCGAACGCAGTTAAAGTGAACAGCTGAGCAGAGAACTTTAACCTTGGCGCAGCAATCAAACCTTATCATAATGACTACTATTATTCTTCGATTGGTTTCATTTGACATAATTAATATTGATGAAATGATGAACTAAATAGTCATGCGCCAGAGACATATTTAATGCAGATTTAAGATACAACAATGGAGCTTCGATAGACAACGTATTTCGGAATACGTTCCACCTTGTACATTTTCGTCAGTCTACGAACACTAATGTAACATCAATTAGCAATATAAATAATTCATTCACAATCTACATGAATATTTCTATACATTATTATTCAACGATGATGCTGATATAATTGTGACGGAGAATGAAGATTCTACAGAAGATGATTGTCAAGATGCTAGGGTATCCCAGAAACAACAGAAGAATTTGCCAGAAGGATGTCGTTTGAGCCCAAACGGAGGTTAGTGAATACCGGAGAGGGAACGTTTTCCTATCTCTGAGGTCGCAGGTCCGAGTTTCGAATGGAGATCCATCTCAGTATCTTGAACTGAGGAAACACCTAAAGTATTGTGTAAATACTTACCCAGATCTTCAAGATATCGTCCAACTAAGGTAGCAGTGTCATTTACTAATAGTATAGAGCTTTATTAGTGACATTCTGAGCCGACGTTCTTACTCCATATTTTCACATTTTATGTAATTCAGTATTCTCATGTATTTTACACTTCAGATGTGTGTTAAGATTGTTAAGTTTCAAAATTATTAGAGATGATTGCCTTTCATCTATTTTTCAATTTTATTCTTCGAAACAGTTGTTGAACTGACTTTTTTTGAGGAATCATATTGCCTCATAGAAGACGAGTCGTTTCGACTATCGAATTTTAATAATTTTATTTGAACCAAGAATTCAGACTATGTGTCACAGTTGCAAATTAAATTATTTTAAATTTAATTTGAGCACTTTAATGTAACAACTTCAACTTCAAGAGCAGAAGAAACATCGAATGATATTGTCATATCATTATTGTACATAAACTTTCGGCAATCTAGGAAATACTAGTCGTTTGATAAGACCTTAATCCCTATAGACATTCTTTGTGTAGAGTGGAAAGACATTACGAAGTTGACAAACCTTTTAATTATTTGTAAAGCTGAAAGCTTTGTTCATTTATTGTTAGAGGAAATATCTATTGATAGAAGATTATTCATATCTTTGGCTAGGAATACAAAGCTAGTTTATCCCGGTCAAAATTGGATTATATTTGACACTACGAATAACATGCGTGTTATTTTACACTATTTGTGCTATATCACGTCATAATGTAGGCCTGATATTGCAACGACATGCAATTTAAAGCTTGATAAGTGAGGTGAGACAGAAGTATTATTTTATTACATGTAATTGTGACAGACGAGTTAACAGTTAATTATCTTTTTGTGTAGTAAACTTTAGGAGGTCAATCATGACAGTCTAATATCGTTCATTATTATTGGAAGTTTCGTTTGAAGAACTTAAGGATGTATAATAGTAGATCAGTAGTCATGTGTAACGACACTGAGGGTCATGCCGTTATTTGAGAGAAATTCCTACAGAAGAAATGTTAATAACAATTAATCCGTTTTTGGATATTGTTTAACATAGTGGATGATAATTGTTTATGCCATATATACTGTTATATGAGGATTTGTAGAGCTATGGTGAGCCCGTGCGAAGGAGGTTCCGCATTTTAAGGGAAGTCATTGAAAATTATTGTTCTTTGATAAGAAAAGGCATTCACAATCACAGAGTCGTTGTATACAAGAAGCCCAGTTCATGTGAAGTAACGTTTTAGCTGTGATGACAGAAGGGTTTAAGCGGAAAGCAATTAGAGAACGATTGTCTACTCATGTCATTAATACTATTATTAAACTTTATTAAACCCGGAGTTGTGTAAATACGTACAGTTAACCTTTGTCAGTCGACTGTATTAGATCGACAATGTAAATAAACCTATATAAGACGATGTGTGAGCAGTATATGAAAGCTAAAGGGTATTAGCAAATGCTTATGTGGAGAAACACTGTAAATAACTAATTGCAAATTGTATAGTAACAGAGAATCAATAATCTCGAAGGTAACGTGTTAACAACGTTAAATATTGTCTATTGAAATGAACAAATTACTTGTAAATACTTTCCGTAATGATTTAATAATTTAATTAATTTTCATTAGGATTAATTAACAGAATGTTTTTGGAATGGAGTGTCTTTGTGAGCGAATGTTTTTGTATGGATGTTTGCCACCTGTTAAGAGTGACTGTTCAACCTAGTCGGTCTAGAACGATTACGGAGTATGAATGAAAATGTGTATTAAAATTTTAATATGATTGGTAGAGAATTGTTATGGGCGTTTTTATAATGGCAGAAACTAACTTTTATTCAAGGCTTTTAGATGCGAGCCAGACAGCAATGATACAAGCAAATGTGAACAGAAAGATGAACCGTTAGCTGTTGAGTTTATGTTATTATATAATGTGAAGCCTGATGGCCAGCCACTGCCTTGTAAATGGAACAGTTTCATAGCGCAGCACTTTGCTAGCGTTTGTCAATGAATCAGGCCAATGCAGGTGCATTTCTAGACGCGTGGCGGAAGATGTAACCAGTTGTAAGGAATGTTATGAATGCAGGAGCCTCTGTTAAACGTTTTCTTCACGTAGAGTAGGCCTAGTTATTTCAAAATCTTTATGCTTGTAATTTATAACACAGTAATTGCAGTATGATGTGTAGTGGAAGAGAAGTGTGTATGATTGTATGTTTTTTTGTTATTTAGAATAGTTTGTTGTTATTTATTGTTTATATTAGATTAGTTTACACTTGTTAATAATTTTGCACAGTTCATTGTCTTTCGTCGTTGACGTGTGATTCATTATAAATATAAGGATTAGAGTATTGTGGATGTATTGTAGGTGAAGCAGAGTGCCCATTCCTGGAGACACGTAAGGAAAGGTAAGTGTGTCCCGTGTAGTTTGTTGTTTTTCCACAATATTCTTGTAACTGCTGTATGTAAATCCCTAAAGACCATGTTGGAACGATTTCTAATGAAGTAATTTGCCGCTGCTGTTAGAAATAGGCAATCCAGCTGGGGCTATGGATATTCCAACAGGCTACTTTCCGGATTTACGGGTACAGTAACTTATTTGATACATCAAGAAGGCGAGATTTTGAGATAGTTCGTTACTTCATAAACAGATGGCGTTAGTTGTAGCGTAGCATTTGTCTTGTTTTACTAGGGTCGTGATAATCGCAAGGTTATGTTGCTTATGGACTTACTTTTGTACGACATCGAACATACTTACACGTAAGTGACTGCAATCTAAAGTGTATTTACAACTAACGTTAGGAAACCGGGTTTTATGGTAATTCCATCCGGGCCGAGAGGGCCAATAAATAGAATGATGAGCAATGCAAAGTATGCGTATTTTATCATTTTAAATGATCTTGTTGGCTTCGTCGTTACGCTGGGGTCTGGCGTTACGTTACGGTGACGGGACGAAATGTACCCAGATGCACTGAGGTGTGACGTCATAGTACCGCTTGGTGCATGTGTTCCCCGACAATCTCTACTTCGTTAGTGTAAGACAAAAATCCCCGATTCTTGGATGTCACGGGTAATCTCGAGAACCACTGGATGGATTTTGATGCGGATTTCACCATTCTGTAAAGTATATCTCGAAAAAAGGATTCTGTAGAAAATAATTTATGTATGATCAAAGGAAGCCAAGCAGTAACGATTTCAGTGAAAAAGTCGAAAACAAACTTGGCGTCCGTGCGCTTCTTAAGCTTACGCTGGGTAAACCATTAAGCATATCAATATACTATGAGGGTAAGAATTGGTCAGCATGTAAAGTTCTACAAAAAAGTCCGCGAGAGATCTCTATCTTCAATACATCGCCCACTAAAAGTGTTTTTATACTGGATGGAAGGGGCACGTCCCCGCGTGCTCTGGTGAGCGTGACGGCATCCCGCGCGCTTGACCTTGCTTTGCGCTTGGTTTGCACTTGCCGTTCGCGAGTAATTTGAAACAAGGAAAAGTATTATAAAGCAAGATAAGTATTATGCAGATAATTTTCTAATATGTCAAAAGCCTCCAGCCTTTCTAGCATTTTCTGCATTTTTAGCATTTAAAATGATACAAAGTATAGTCTTTCAGACTGTATGTCACTTTTTTATGTATTTATAACTAGCTGAAGTACCCGTGCTTCGCCACGCGTCATAAATATATTAAAATGTGAAGGTGACAGTTAAAACAGGGGATAGGCGAGGTGCTGCGCAGAGGGAGATTAAGGATGGAACATTTTGTCCAACTACACCGCTCGGCGTTGACCGTGTTTTATAGCACAAATTCAGATTTTAATCGCTAACAGTTGCAGATACCTTTCGGATAGAAAATGTAATTTTAAACCTCGCATATGCCATCAAAAGTTTGCTATTTCTTAGCGTTCTCTTTTTATTTGAAATGGAAATATGAAAGTTTGAAACCAAAGGGTGTAGTGACGTCACTAAAATGGTCACCATTTTAAATAGTGCAAAGTATTGAAATCGAAAGTAACCTATATGTTAACCAGGTAAATCAGCTACTTCCATGTAAAATTCACGTAAATCGGACCAGTGGTACTTGCGAGATTGAGTAATACACAGACACACACCATCTCAATTTTAGCCTCGCTTCGCTCGCGTCATAGTCGTATCATATTGTTTTTCAATGAAATGCAGGTTTAACCCCGTTAACACCCCTTTAGAACCTGAATACCCAAAAATCCCTCCTTAGTAGACGTTTTCGACACACAACAAACAAACATATCCCCAAAATATCATTCTTCTAACTTTAATAGTTTTGGTTGGTCGATGAGAGCAAACATCCAAAAATCCTTCCTTAGTGGACGTTTTTCTTCCAGAAGTTCACCCCTCCCCATATGCCCCTTAAATTGCATTTATGAAAACACGGTCGAACACCTATTTATTTTATTTATTTATTCATTTATTTATTTATTTATTTTTAAGCTGATAGATTTCCTCCGAGTTTCAGACTCCTCCCTATGTCGTTTAAGAGATACACGCTCAGTTAGGAATCTTTCAACCCCCACTTTTCATCCCTTTCACCTCATAATATACACTACATCGAAAAACCATTAGACGTGTGTCAGCTTATTTTTAATGATTAGTATATGTGCCAAGTATCACATCCCCAAATGAAACCACTCGTGAGATATTGTTATTCAATGGAAAGCACGTTTACCCCCTTAACACCTCTTTAGAACCTGAATAACCAAAACTCTTTCCTTAGTGGACGTTTTCGACATACAACGAACATATCCCCAAAATGTCATGTTTCTAACTTCAATAATTTTGGCTGGGCGATGATGAGTGAGTGAGTCAGTCAGGACATTTTCTTTCATTTATTTTTGATAATTTCACCCGTCCCCATGAACCCCTTAAATTGGATTTATGAAATAAACGGTCAAACACCTATTTACTTATTTAAAGCTGTTTTCCCCCTGAGTTTGATGAGTGAGTAAGTGAGTCAATCAGTTAGGACACTTTCTTTCCTGGTTTTTCCCCCAGAATTTCACCCCTCTCCAAGGGCCCCTTAAATTGGATTTATGAAAAGACGTTCGAACACCTATTTACTTGTATTTTAAGCTGTTTTTTCCCTCCGAATTTCAAACTTCACGCCTATGTCGTTTCAGAGATACACGCTCCGTCAAGAATCCCTCAACCCCCAATTTTCACCCCTTTCACCTCATAATATACACCACATCGATAAACCCTTAGACATATGTCTGATTATTTTTAATGATTAGTTTATATACCGAATATCACATGCCCAAACAAACAACTCATGAGATATCGTTATTCAATGAAATGCACGTTTACCCCCTTGACACGTCTCTAAAACCCGAATGAACAAAAATCATTCCTTAGTTAACGTTTTCGACATACAGCGAACATATTCCCAAAATTTCATGTTTCCAACTTTAATAGTTTTCGCTGGGCGTGATGAGTGAGTGAGTCAGACAGGACATTTTCTTTCATTTATTTTACCAGAATTTCACCCCTCCCCATGGGCCCCTTAAATTGGATTGATTAAAAACGCTTGAACACCTATTAACTTATTTCTTAAGCTGTCTTTTTCCCCTGAGTCAGTCGGTTAGGACACTTTCTCTCCTTTTTTTCCCCAGAATTTCACCCCACTCCATTGGCCCCTTAAATTAATTTATGAAAAAACAGTCGAAAACCGATTTACTTACTTTTTAAGCTGATTTTTTTTCGCTGAGTTTCAAATTTCTCGCCTATGTCGTTTAAGAGATAGGCCTACACGCTCCATTAGGAATCCTTCAACCCCCACTTTTCAGCCCTTTCACCTCATAATAATACACCACATCTAAAAACGCTTGGACACATGTCTGCGTATTTTTAATGATTAGTTTATATGCCGAGTATCACATCCACAAATGAAACCACTCGTGAGATATTGATATTCAATGAAATGCAGGTTTAACCCCCTTAAGACCCCTTTAGAACCCAATTATCCAAATAACCTCCCTTAGTGTACGGTTTTGACATACAACGAACATATCCCCGAAATGTCATGTTTCCAACTTCAATATTTTTGGCTGGGCGATGTTGAGTGAGTGAATGAGTCAGGACATTTCCTTTCAATTTTTTTTTCTTCAGAATTTCACCCCTCCCGATGAACCCCTTCAATTTGATTGAAAAACAAACTGTCGAAAATCTATTTACTTACTTTAAAGCAGTTCTTTCCCGTGAGTTTGATGAGTGAGTGAGTCAGTCAATCAGTTAAGACACTTTCTTTCCTGTCCCCCCCCCCAAATTTCACCCCTCCCCATGGGCCCCTTAAATTGGATTTATGGAAAAGCGGTCAAACACATATTTACTTATTTTTATGCTGATTTTTTTCCCCCTGAGTTTCAAACTCCTCGCCTATGTCGTTTAAGAGATACACGCTCCGTTAGGAATCTTTCAATCCCCACTTTTCACCCCTTTAACCTCATAATCACATCGAAAAACCCTCAGACACGTGTCTTGTTACTTTTTAATGATAAGTTTATATGCCGTGTATCACATCCCCCAATGAAACCAATCGGGAGATATAGTTATTCAATGAATTGCAGGTTTAACCCCCTTAAGACCCCTTTTGAACCTGAATATCCGAAAATCCTCCCTTAGTAGACGGTTTTGACATACAATGAACATATCCCCAAACTGTCATGTTTCTAACTTCAATAATTTTGGCTAGGCGATGATGAGTGAGTGAGTAAGTGAGTGAGTCTGGACATTTTCTTTCAATTTTCTTTTTTCAGAATTTCACCCCTCCCCATGAACCCCTTAAATTTGATTTATGAAATAAAAACCTGTCGAACAGCTATTTACTTACTTTAAAGTAGTTTTTCCCCCTGAGTTTGATGAGTGAGCCAGTCAGTCAATCAGTTAGGACACTTTCTTTCCTGTCCCCCCCCCCCAGAATTTCATCTCTCCCCATGGGCCCCTTAAATTGGATTTATGAAAAAACTGTCAAACACATATTTACTTCTTTTTTATGTTGATTTTTTTTCGCTATGTTTCAAACTCCTCGCCTATGTCGTTTAAGAGACACACGCTGCGTTAAGAATCTTTTAATCCCCACTTTTCACCCCTTTCACCTCATAATATTCACCACATCGAAAAACCCTCAGACACATGTCTTCTTATTTTTAATGATGAGTTTATATGCCGAGTATCACATCCCCCCATGAAACCAATCGGGAGATATTGCTATTCAATTAAATGCAGGTCTACCCCCTTAACACCCCTTTAGAACCTGAATAGCCAAAATTTCTTTCTTAGTGGGCATTTGCGTCCCTTGAGGAAGCTGCATACCAGATTTCATTCCAATCCGTTCGGTGGTTTCTGAGATTTCGTGATGAATAAATGAATGAGTGAGTGAGTGAGTGAGTGGTATTTGAAAAATATATAGTAGAAAGAAGATAGTGTCAAGTCTTTGTTATGCTAAACTCGGTTGACAGTGCTGTGTGAGCAGTTGAGTAACTAACGGGATTTCAAGTAAAGATCCTCATTTTCTACACCGGTAGTGCAGAGCGCAATTGGCATCAAGTCGGCCGTGTCTCGACTTGAGCTATGTTGCCATGGAAACTATCTGCCTTGCCATTCCTTCATGAGTATATTTTATGATTTGATTAGCCTGTTTTTGAGTGAAAAAGGGCCAAAATCAGAAGAATGAGAAAGACTATCGAAAATTCATGTAGCCAGCGGTTCCTTCTGGGTCCTAAACTATGTGTATGCAAAATATGGTTGAGATTGGTGGAACGGTGTAGATTTGTATACGGAACCAACATATATACATACATACATACATACATACATACATACATACATACATACAGACTTTCACTTTTATATATTGGATGGACTGTGTAGCTTGTTTGTTAAGTAGGTTGTCAAGGATACAGTCTAAGAAGATCTAAGAACAGTACATGGACTTAGAAAAATAGTAATACATAACAACATAATGGCAATTTCAGGTACAGTTTAATGGTAGATAAGTCTTATTTACTTTTAGATCCAATTTATTTTTTAATTCAACATATAGTTTAAGTGAGTTGATATTGTTATCAAGTTAGATATTTTAGAAGCTTATTTATCATACACTTCAATTTTAAAGCGTATGATTAAAATTATTTTATTTCATCATATGTTTAATCTCATTTAATATCATAATCATTTGAGTATTGATTAGGTGAACAATACATTTAAATAACTTTGTTAGACTATATCTTCGGAAGTATTGTTAGTTCTGTGTATACGTTAAAACCTATCTCACACAGTACACAATGCCACCACCAGATTGCAACTGTGTGTACTTTTGGCTAGTTGACCTCACAAGCAAGCAAGTTAATATGCTAGAAGCATTGACCCAGGATGGATGTAAATTAAATTGAACTGAGGACAACCTACAAAGCATTCCTGATGTACCATTTGCGTCTGAGGAAATATCTACCACGTTTGGACAATGCAATAATCCGTCATGATAAAGCAAGAGCCACACTGTCATTTCTGTCTGGTCCCGTGGCGTAGTTGTGCTCGTTGAACCGTGCACCACAACCGCGAGGACAGGTGCAGCAAATCTATAGATCTGAGGTTTGAATCGCGGCGCTGACGGCGGCCATACTGAGTGTAGTTTTTCCCCGAGATTTTCTACACTCTCTCCAGGCAAATGCCGGGATAGTACCTTACTTTAAGTTCCGTGGCATCAGCCCCATCCCTGTCCCTGATAAAGTTACACACAGTCATTACAGCAATACAGGTTATCGGACACACCAAACTACACGGAACTGATGACCAAGATGTTCCAAGCCCCTCAAATGAATTAACAACAATAACTATTATGTCAGAAACCTCTGGCAGCGGTTAGGATGGATTAGAGATTTTGGAACATCCTCGTTATCACATGGCCTCAGTCCATGTGATTTCGATCTCTTTCCGCAAGTACGAGTAATGATGATGTTGTTATTGTTGTTGTTATTCGTTCTTTTTACGGGATTGGGGCATTTTTGTCATCAGCCCCGTGTTGGATGGGTTGAATTCGTCTGATCACTGTCTTGTATTTATGAGGTGACGACTGTAGTAGTGTGAGTAGCTGTAGTAAGGACAGGAGGGAGGGGGGGGGAAGGTGCCCCTGGACTTGAAATTAGGTACTATCTTGGCATTTGTCCGGAAGGTGTGTAAAAATCCCGGAGAATTACCACAAACAGGATAGCCGCTGTCAGCGCCGGGATTCAAACCTACGATCCCGGACTTGCTATAGCTGTCCACCCGGCCGTGTTGCACGATTTAACGAGCACGGCTAGCCGCGGGACAATCTCGCAGTAACAAATGATGTCATGGATACGTTTGGCTAATCCATCAATCTCGCAGTAGCAAACGTTGTCATGGATACGTTTGGCTAATCCACTAATCTCGCAGTAGCAAACGTTGTCAGGGATACGTTTGGCTAATCCACTTATCTCGCAGTAGCAAACGTTGTCCTGGATACGTTTGGCTAATCCATCAATCTCGCAGTGGCAATCGTTGTCTACGTTTGGCTAATCCATCAATCTCGCAGTAGCAATCGTTGTCTACGTTTGGCTAATCCACGAATCTCACAGTAGCAAACGTTGTCATGGATACGTTCGGCTAATCCATCAACCTCGCAGTAGCAAACTTTGTCATGGATACGTTTGGCTAATCCACTAATCTCGCAGTAGCAAAGGTTGTCATGGATACGTTTGGCTAATCCACTAATCTCGCAGTAGCAAACGTTGTCATGGATACGTTCGGCTAATCCATCAACCTCGCAGTAGCAAACATTGTCATGGATACGTTTGGCTAATCAACTAATCTCGCAGTAGCAAAGGTTGTCATGGATACGTTTGGCTAATACACTAATCTCGCAGTAGCAAAGGTTGTCATGGATACGTTTGGCTAATCCACTAATCTCGCAGTAGCAAACGTTGTCATGGATACGTTCGGCTAATCCACTAATCTCGCAGTAGGAAACGTTGTCATGGATATGTTCGGCTAATCCATCAACCTCGCAGTAGCAAACGTTGTCATGGATACGTATGGCTAATACACCAATCTCGCAGTAGGAAACGTTGTCATGAATACGTTTGGCTAATCCTTCATCAATTTCGCAGCCCGGGAATGTATTTTAAGCAAATAAAGGAATTAATGAAATAAATAACATTTTCCTAGTATTCCTGAGATAGAGAACATTATAGTGATGTATCACACATGGGCGTTAGTATTGCGGTTTTCTCACAATGTTGCGTTATATGTTAAAATTTTATATAAACATAGACACGATGGAGTGTTTCTTCATCCACCGGTATACCTGTAGAAATGGAACATTATTCCATAAAGCCCGTTGTGTATTACCTTGCAGTGGTGGAAGAGTGGATTTGTGGTATGCTGACAGAAGCAAAATAATTTCACTAATGAATTCCCAATAATCCTCTATTGCTTCACAACAACATTGTAAACGATGTTATGAATACTTTCTCTCATACAAAACCAATATTCACAGTCTAATAATTATCGACAGTGCGTCACACGCATTAGTAGAGAAAATAACCTTCCACATTTATTTTGACAACTAATTACCTCTATTTAAAAGCAATTTTACTATCGACCATAATCAATGTTGCCAACTTAAACATTGTAATAACCCACAGAACAGAAGGTGAAGGTGAATGAAACAAGGCAAGGAGACGGATGGAACTATCCCTGGTCTATTAAAAGTTAAATCTTCCCCTCGTAACATAGTATTTAAACACAAATTAAAAACAAGATGTTCAGTAAAAAACATATAGCCTACTTTCTCCTAAATGCATGGGTATTGTTATAACTCTTTGTCCTTTTTAAGGAGTATAATTGAATGGTTGTAGTAGCTTGTTGAAATACAACGTGTTATACGGATATTAAACATGAATATGAGGTGCCCTTTGCTAGTGCTACCTCTGTAAAAAAGTTCATTCAATTCGGTTTCACCGTGTTTGAATTGATATGGTGAATCGATTTGCACACATACATGGCCGCTATCTGAAAACTATTGGGCTGATGACCATGTAATTCAGTCCAAAGATGCTTCCCATAAAAAGGTATGTTATTGCAAAATTTGGTAGAGATCAAATAATTAGTTTGGTCGTAATTTGATTTAAGCTCTTAACATTTGGGTGGCCGCCATTCCGTTTCCGTCAAGAAGGCGGCGATATCAACCATGACCATCACGTGTCCATTGCCAGTGCTACCTTTATACCAAATTTCGTGCAATTTGGTTTTACCGTGTTTGAATTGATAGGGGGAAACTATTTGCACACAAAAATGGCCGCCATATGCAAACTATTGGACAAATGACATTGTAGCTTGGTCAAAGTACGCTTCTATCATACAGGTATGTTGTTGCAAAATTTGGTAGAGATCAGATGATTAGGTTGGTCTTAATTTGATTTACGCTTATAACAATTGGGTGGCCGCCATTACGTTTCCGTCAAGATGGCGACCATATAAAGCATGACACTGAGTTGCCTTTTGCAAGTGTTACCTCGGTACCAAATTTCGTTCAATTCGGTTTCACCGTGTTTGAAAAGATAGGGGGAATCGATTTGCACTCATACATAGCCGCTATCAACAAATTATTAGGCTGATGACCTAGTAGTTCAGTTAAAAGATTCTTCGTACATAAAAGTAGCCTATAAAGAACTATCTTCGGCTTTTCCCAATTAATTGGGGTCGCCGGAGCCAACCAGGCTCATGTTGGTTTTGGCTGGGGATTTAAGGCCGGATGACCTTCATGACTCCACGCGATTTTTCTGGAGAAAATTCCACCCCGCTGTCACCGGGATTCAAACCCCGCCCGTCCGGGTGAAAGACGAGCAGCTAAGCCACTGCGCCATCACGCTCCCCTTCGTACATAAAGGTATAATGTTGCAAAATTTGGTAGAGATCAGATGATTAGGTTGGTCATAATTTGAATTAAGCTTTAAACATTTGGGTGGCCTCCATTACGTTTCAATCAAGATGACGACGATATATAGCATGACACTGAGTTGCCTTTTGCAAGTGCTACCTCTGTACCAAATTTCGTTCAATTCGGTTTCACCGTGTTTGAATACATAGGGGGAATCGATTTGCACACTACATGGCCGTCATCCGCAAATTATTGGGCTGATGACCTTGTAGTTTTGTGAGACGGTTCTTCTTACATAAAGGTATAATGTTCCAAAATTTGGTAGAGATCAAATGATTAGGTTGGTCGTGATTTGATTTAGGCTTTTAACATTTAGGTGGCCGCCATTACGTTTTCGTCAAGATGGCGGCGATATAAAACATGACACTGAGGTGCCCTTTGCTAGTGCTACTTTTGTGCCAAATTTAGTTCAATTCGGTTTCACCGTGTTTGAATACAAAGGGGGAATCGATTTGCACACTACATGGCCGCCATCCGCAAATTATTGGTCTGATGACCTTGTAGTTTTGTGAGACGGTTCTTCATACATTAAGGTATAATGTTGCAAAATTTGGTAGAGATCGGATGATTAGGTTAGTCGTAATTTGATTTAAGCTTTGAACATTAGGTTGGCCACCATTACGTTTCCGTCAAAATGGCGGTGATATAAAACATGACACTGAGGTGCCCTTTGCTAGTTCTATCTTTGTACCAAATTTCGTTCAATTCGGTTTCGCCATGTTCGAATTGATAGGGGGGGGGACACAGGCATTCAGAGTACACACACTCACACACAGACACACACACACACAAACACCCACACACCCACACAAACACACACACAGACAGACACAGACACAATTTTTCGGCCTGTGTTGATCTCATAAGTCTACTTTCATTTTAATGCAAAAATCGAAAGTAGGCTAATCGTTTTAAATGCAGAGGAGAATAACTAAATATGAGAAGAACCTAATATTAATTAAAAAAAAACAAATTAATCTTTACGTAGTATAGTTAGTTAGTTAGTTACTTAAGAATCGAGGTTTTAAGGGGCGGAGTTAAGAGGTCTTCTGCCCCTTTACACAGTATAAAACTAAGTCCCCGATTCTTGGATGTAATGGGTAATCTAGAAAACTACTGGATGGATTTTGATGAGGTTTTCACCATTATGTAAAGGATTTCTCGAGCAAGGTTTCCGTACAAAAACATTGATTTATGACCCAAGAAAGTCGATCAGTAACGATTTAGGTGAATCGAGTCGAAGAGGAAAGCTTACACTGGGTAAACCGTTAATAATATCTATTATACTATGAGTGTAAGTATTGCTCAGCTTGAGAAGTTCTAAAAAACAAGCTAGCATATCTTTATCATTAATGCATTGCCCACTATAAGTGTTTTTACGTTTTCATCTCTTCCATCAATCTCTGTTCAGTGGAAATTTTAATTACTGGGTTCGGAGCGAGTTTACGAGCTAGCGAGCGTGCCTACCACTCCATCTTCGGCTAGAAATGAATATTTGAGTCGTGTCGAGTGAAGACTTCAGAGAAGAGTAGGGCCTATATGCGTGTGGAGTTTCGCTGTTCACCTCGGCTTTTCTGAATTGCGTCTGGGGCCTGCTGCGCCTTTTAAGCATATGGGTAAACCGTTAACGAAACTGGGCGAAGTAACTAGTAACTAAAATAATAAACAACAAGATGTTCAGGAAAGAACATATAGCCTACTTTCTCCTAAATGTATGAGTATAGTTATAACTCTTTTTTTTTTGTCAAAGAGTATAATAGAATCATTTCTTGGTTGAAGACCTTAGATACTATGTACATCTACCAAACACCACAACCTCGAAAAATAAACCTGCTACCATCATTGAAGAAAGATAGATAAGAAGTATCTCAAGAATGTTATGGATCTGGAGACATAATCGACCGGACTGTCTGCGTTGCTCAGTGGTAACGTTTTCGCTTGCTGGGTCCTAGGTTAGAGGTTCGTATCCTGGCGCTGTCAGCTGGCATTGAGGGTGCGCACAAATGCGAGGGAGCCGTGTCAGTAGATTTACTGACACGTTAAAGATCCCCTTCGGGGCAAAATTCCGGCACCCCGGCGTACCTAAATGCCACAGAAGTTAAAACGGGCGTAAAACTAATAACATTATTGCCGTATTATTATTACATTATTACATTATTACGTGGGCAACATCCAACTTTGAGTTGAGGCATGTGTTTACACGTCTGGCTGTGCATGGCTTTCACCTCTTTATTAATTAATATCCTGAACCAGCACCAAATGCTATAGAGTTCGGGTACTATATGAAATCGTTTTGTTCTTTAGCTCAAATAACATTTTCAAATAACGCATATTAGGCTGCTACAAACCCTTTAAAATAAAAAGTAAATATGTATCGTAGTATCATCTTGTCATTTGATGCACATAGAATGCCAATGATTTGCTAATCAATGGAGTCCCACGTAGACCTGTCGTGACATCTAGTGGAGAAGTATCGAACAAGATAATCCTAACAGGGCGAGTGCATTCTAGTGGCCATAAAAAGAAACTTTTCAATAAAATCTGTAAGTTAATCTGTAGGCCGGCGTGCTGTTCGCAGCCAGTTAGCCATGATAATTCACTTTTTTGCTGCTAGATGTCTCGTGGAATTCTGTGGGCGAATTTTGTATTAATAAATAATATATAATTTCCATTGTAATATGCACAATATAACGGTTAATTTTCAAACGTCTGAGTCATTACAAAACAATAAATATAAATCATTTCAAGCAAAAAAGACTAACTCTGATGGTGTTTGATCCTTAGCCATAAGATTGATAGGCTAACGCTTTATCACGCAGCCAAACGTGCCAACTAACATCGTCCGATATCAAATGAGTTACATAGAACGTGTTAGCAAGTAACGATTGAGACTAAACGATTTCATCAGTGGAGTATATTAATTATATATAAAGTATTTCATACAAAGTTTATTTATTTTGTATCAATACGCTATATTACATGCAATACTCAAAGTGAAATATAAGTCAGGCACAAGATATCCGCTGCCATCTGGCCTGGTAATTGAGACGGCTCAGCTTTTAAAAATCACTTCTGCACTATAGTATTACAAAATAAACTTTTAATTTCGAACGTGCCTCTTCCTTTAGAACAGTTAAAACGATTCCCGGTTCGATAATCGGAACTAGTGGGTCCCATGATATGGATTATAATGTTTGTATAATTCACACGGCCGCCATCCTGAAATGGTATGGCGGATGACCTTGTAGTTTGGTCACAATACGCGTGCTATATGAACGTATGTTGTTACCAAATTTGGTAGAGATCGGATGATTATTTTTTTAGCCGTTATTTGATTTTACGTTTTGTACGTTTGAGTGACCGCCATTCAGTTTTGGTAAAGATGGCGGTTATATAAAACATGACACTGAAGTGCCCTTAGCTATTTCTACCTCTGTACCAAATGTTCAATTCGGTTTCACCGTGTTTGAATTGATAGGGGGGGACAGACATTCAGAATACACACACTCACACACACACATAGACTCAAACACACACAGACAGACAGACAGACAGACAGACACACGATTTTAGGCCCTGTGTGGATCTCATAAGTCTACTTTCAATTTTTGCAGAAATCGAAAATAGGCTAAAAATACAAAAACAATCAGAATACTAAAAAAAAAACAAGTCTTTGAGTTATGGAAGGTCGGTTAGGAGGTACCTGGACTTGAGATTAGGAAACAACGGAAATTAAATTCCAAGGGTGGCTGTCGGAAGGGTTCAAAGGTAGACAAGTCCTATGGCCTCGCACTTTGGGCGGGTTACTATCGCTATCTGTTGAATGGGTAAGTACGTAAGTAAGTAGGAGTAAGTATCATATTGGAAGCCATTTTTAGCCTATTTTCATTTATGACAAAATAGACTTAGGAGATTACTTTTGTCCGTGTGTCTGCGTGTGGGCGTGTGATGGTGTGTGTGATGGATTTTTGTGTGTCATCCTCTAATAACTTCTAAACGGCTGGAACAATATAATTAAAACTCGGTAAGTTCATAGCACTATTCTTGACGACTCCGACCGCGCCCTTCTAATTTTGTTACGTTTCACCAATTCAACATGGCGGCCGTGCGAAATATTTCACCAGAATTCAATATCTCCGAAACTATTACCGATATCACCCTGGAATTTTGTACGGTGATAAAGGGAACTACTAGAAGTTCACCTATGTGACTTTTGACAACCTGATAACTACAAAACCAACATGACGGCCAAGCGAAGTTGCGTCTTTTAAATAGACGTTTCTCGTGATTTAACCAACCAAACGCAATAAAACTTGGTACAGTATATGTTTATACACAATGCTTCGACATCTAACTTCGTTCCATTGTTTACATAACCTCAAGATCTGTGCGAAATATTTCACCGGCATTCTATATCTCTGAAACTATTACCGGTATCACCCTGAAATTTTGTACGGAGATAAAGGGCACTACTGGAAGTTCATCTGTGAGACTTTCAAAAACCGGTTAACTACAAAATGAACATGGCGGACAAGCGAATTTGAAAGTTTTAAATAGACTTTTCTCGCGATTAAATGATCCAAACGCTATGAAACTTGGTACAGCAAATATTTATACACAATGTAATGCACTGGTATTTAATTTCGTTCAATTGTTAATACAACCTCAAGATGGCGACTGTGCGAATTTCGAAAATTAAGTTTTTATTTCTTGTGTACTAATCATGCGATCGAAATCATCATTTGCATAATGAACCTGCACAATAATCATCATCTAATAGTACATAACTCTATGGCCCACATATATTAAAATCCAACATGGCGACCATCCGAAATATTTAGACGGTTCTCAATATCTATTAATCTACTACATAAATTAAAATGAAATTTTGTAAGTGTATAGAGGCTATGGGCATAAGTTCACCTATGGGACGTTCAATAACCTGGCGAGCACAAATCCAATATGGCGGCGACGCGAAATTTAATTATTCAAATAGATGTTTCTTGCGTTTTAACCATCCGAGCACAATGAAACTTGATACAGTATATGCTTCTACACATTTTAATCGACTGGCATCTAATTCATTTAATTATTTTCATAACCACAAAATGGCGACTGAGCGATATTTTAGACTTCCGCTTTTATTTCATGTGTCCTAATCATGCGATTGATGTTTGAATAAAACACCTACACAATAATCTTCATGTAATCTACTATATGAAAATGAAAATCCACAGCCTGCTTCCAGTCTCCGACCGGGTCAGGAATGGAATGAATGAAGCCCCCATCTAGCGGCGAGGATATGAACTGTGCCGGCTGCCGAGGCCTGACGCACTCCTCTGGGGCAATGATTAGATGAATGACAGATGAAATGAAATGATAGTGGAGAGTGTTGCTGGAATGAAATTATGACAGGGAAAACCGGAGTACCCGGAGAAAAACCTGTCTGCCTCCGTTTTGTCCAGCACAGATCTCACATGGAGTGACCGGGATTTGAACCACGGACCCAGCGGTGAGAGGCCAGCGTGCTGCCGCCTAAGCCACGGGGGCTTATTGTAATCTACTATATATTTTTGTCAAATACCACTCTCTCACTCACTCACTCACTCACTCATTCATTCATTCATTCATTCATTCATCACGAAATCTCAGAAACCACCAAACAGATTGGAATGAAATTTGGTATGCAGCTTCCTCAAGCGCCGTAGGTGCTCACTATGAAAGCTTTTCAAAACATTCACTCGGAATCAAGGTCAAACCACGAAAACAGCGATTATATGAAGCAATGCGGGCTGCATCACGTCGCCCCTACCAGTCTTCTGGTGCTTTGCAGTGAGTTTACTGTCATAACGTGCACGTCATTGCTGTCTGCGCTCCCGACCTTTACCCACTCTCTCTGTTCAAACAGTACTTCTAAGTAATTTCTGTTTGTAATTTATACTTTCACCATCACTTCATAATCATCATATTGCATTATATATTAGCCTTTAGTTGAAGTAACTGTAGAGTTCCTTTGTTTGTTGGATTAGGTTCGGCGTTTTTCATCATTTCTTGGTAGTACATAGTTAGAGAGCAGAGTACAGGCAGCTGAGATGAGATTCCTGAGAAGTATTGTCCAGAAAACGAGGAGAGACAGAGTGAGAAATGAAGATATACGGAAAGAACTGGGGGTACCGAAACTAAAAAAGCTTGTAGTTTAACGTGACCGTTAATCTTGAGATCATGAGCCACGGGACCTCCTTTTTACGTGGAATCCGAACCACAGGATATGGCATTTCACTTCGAAAATCTCACATGTATTGACCGGGAATCGAACCCGGACCGCCTTGGTGAGAGGCATACAGCTAGACCGCTGAGCCACCACGCCCCGGTACAGAAACTAAATGACAAACTGGAGCAAAACAGATTGAGATGGTTTGGACATGTCAAGCGGATGAATGAAGTAAGGCTACCAAGACGTGCCCTGGAACGACGGATGACAGGGAAGAGAGGACGAGGAAGACCAAGAATGCGTTGGATGGACTCGGTGGAGAATAGCATTAGATAACGGACCTAATTGGAACACCTTGTCGGAAGAGGAATGGTGGAACGACAGAACAAAGTGGAGAGGAACCATAGTTGCCACCACCCAGTGTCAGCTGGAAAAGGGGAAATGAAAAGAAGAAGAAGAAGACATGGTTAGACTTTGGTAAAAGAGAATTACCTCTACCAACGTTAATTTTATTAAGTTAGACTAGGTCAATTCCATTTATCAGGTTTTTTAGTAGAGATTTGTTTTATTACGTTAGGAGAAGATGGCTACTGCATTAATATCTCTCAACGTCACAACAGCACTCAAGGACCTTTGAAGAAGGCCGTGTCTACCGCTAACTTTTACAGCTTCAGAATATTTGAGCTTGAGGGTGATGATACTTATCTTTTGTTATTTCGCAATATTCTCAATCAGATTAAGCCTCCGTGGCTTAGGCGGCAGCACGCCGGCCTCTCACCGCTGGATCCGTGGTTCAAATCCCGGTCACTCCATGTGAGTTCTGTGCTGGACAAAACGGAGGCAGACAGGTTTTTCTCCGGGTACTCCGGTTTTCCCTGTCAAAATTTCATTCCAGCAACACTCTCCAGTATCATTTCATTTCATCTGTCATTCATTTAATCATTGCCCCAGAGGAGTGCATCAGGCCTCGGCAGCCGGCACAGTTAATATCCTCGCCGCTAGATGGGGGCTTCATTCATTCCATTCCTGACCCGGTCGGAGACTGGAAGCAGGCTGTGGATTTTCATTTTTCTCAATCAGATTCTGGTTGATATGTATGCAAAGATTGAGACAGAGAGACTCCTTTGGATTCGCATCAATCAGAAAAAGTTGGAAGTGAGGTATATGTGCACCTGAAGGACACAATGAGTAAAGCTGTCTGCCGTTTGTCAGATATTGGTAAAATGGTCGTGTTGCCGTCGACTTTCACTGGAGGCCTGCGCTATATGCATGAACGCACTCAGGATGCTATGACTTACATGCGCCATTTTGGACGTCCTGATCTTTTTAAAACATTCACCTACAATCCAAAATGGTCAGAAACAAGGTCAACAACCTCAAGATGAATTGGTAGCGCGGGTATTCCTTACGAAATTCAAGCACATGATAAGACTTCTTACTAAGGTCCTTCAAGGTGTCACATGTATTCCATTGAATGGCAAAAGCGAGGATTACCTCACGTTCATATACTTCTGTGGCTGGAAGAAAAGCTAAGGCCTGAAGACATCGACAAGGTGATCAGTGCTGAGATTCCTGACCCAAATCTTGACCCTGTTCTCCATGAGATTGTCAAGACAACCATGATCCACGGTCCATGTGGAGTTCTCAACAGGAGTTCGTCTTGCATGGTGGAAGGAGTATGCACCTAGAAGTACCCCAGACCACTCATCAAGGAAACCCAAACCGGGGAAGATGGGTATCTCAAATATATCGGGGCTGTCCACTTCGGAGGGTGGGGTTTATTCTATATTATTAAAAAGGGAGTGGAAATTGACAATAGCTGGGTGGTACCCTATAACCCCGTCCTATCTCGCACCTTCTCAGCTCATATCAATGTTGAGTACTGCAACTCTGTAAAGTAAATAGAATACATTTGCAAGTATGTTAACAAAGGTTCCGACCAAGCTACTTTTAGCATCGGAGAGTTTAACGAAGTTGCGAGATATGAATCATGACGCTACATCAGCAGCTCAGAGGCGGCTTGGCGCATATTCTGCTTCCTCATACATGAACGCTATCCTTCGGTCATGGAACTTGCCGACCACCTCGAGAACGGTCAGCGGGTTTTACTTTAAAGAAGACGACATTCGTGATCAGATTAACAGCCCTCCAAACACAACTTTCTTGCTTTCTTCGAACTATGCCGATCCGATAAATTTGTTTCAACACTTTTATATTGTGACGTTCCATCCTATTTCGTTTGGAAAGGTAAGAAGTTCTGTAGAAGGAAAGGAAAGCCAGTCCCAGGGCATCCTGGTGTAACAAGAGATCAGACCCTTGGCAGAGTTTACATCGTTCGCCCTGGTAATGCCGAGTGCTACTACCTCCCCCTCCTTTTACATACAATCACTGGCCCTTACCTGACCTCAAAACCGTGGCAAGGGTGGTTCAACCAACATTTCAAGCGGCATGTAAAGCACTTGGCTTGCTAGAGTATGTTGCGCACTGGGACCGCACACTAGAGGAAGCGTCCTCCACCGACTTTCCCCACAAGATACACGAGCTGTTTGCCATCTTACTGGTGTTTCATCAAGTGAGTGATTCCATCATGCTCTGGAAAAAACACAAAGACAGCCTCGCGGAAGATGTGGTCAGAGAGGTTCAGAGGCAGTGTGCTGATGTCAACCTGGTCATGGGCTTTATCTACAACAGGTGCCTGGTGCTTCTTGAGGATTTAGTACTAAAAATGCCTGGTCAACAACTAGAACGCTTTGAACTTCCGTCGCCTTCTAGAGAACAAGACTTCGTCGTTGTTTACCGAGAATATGTCAGTGAACTATCTTACGACACAATTAAGTTGTCCAAAGTGGTTGCTGATAATGTTACAAAATTGAACAACGAGCAGAGATTGGCCTATGACGAAATTGTTCGATGTGTTGTTTCAGAATGTGGTCAGCTATTTTTTCTGGATGCACCATGCGGAACTGGCAAAACCTTCGTGATTAATCTCCTGCTCAGTACATTTAGTCGACAGAACATTGCCATCGCAGTCGCCTCCTCGGGTATTGCAGCAACCCTACTGGATGGTGGAAAAACAGCGCATTCTGCCTTCAAGCTCCTTCTTAACCTCAGTCACGCTGCATCTGCCCTTTGTAACATCTCTGCAGTTTCCTTTGAAAGTCTGCTACGCCATGACAATTAACAAGGCTCCGTGGCAAAGTTTAAAAGTAGCTGGCGTGGATCTGAGAAGTGACTGTTTCGCACTTGGTCAACTGTACGTGGCATGCTCCAGAGTCAGTTCTTCTGGTGGCTTAGTCATTCTGCAACCTAAGACGAAGACCAGAAATGTAGTTTGCTGAGAAGTGTTTAGGCATTAAAAACACTCTCAATAGACATGGCAGTAGGCTAGGGGATCTGCCTTAAATCAATGCTACCCTTCGTATATTGCACCCGATTTCCAATTTCAACGCTCCGTGTTGCCGTCATTATCTTCCACTACAGGAAAAAATTATATAACTAATGTTATAACGGGATTCCAAATGTCATTGCGGGCGAAGCCGCGGGTAACAGCCAATAGTACATAAATCTAAGGCCTATAATACAAAAATCCAACATGGTGACTATCCAAAATATTTAGACGGTTCTCAATATCTACGAATCTATTACAGCAATCAAACTGACAATTTGTATGTTGATAGAGGCAATTGATGTTTGTAGGATATATGAAAATAGGCTTTAGTTCTTCACGGAACTACTCGTTTAGTGTTGCCTTAGTAAACGAAATTTATACTCTTTAGTCTGACAACACGATTACACTCAATTGTTTAGTGTGCTATGTGTTAACCCTGTAACAGGACTTATCCTATTACAAATTCTCACCCTCTGGTTTTGGCGTATCCAAGCACTTAACAATTATTTATTCATATTTTATTATAAAGGGGTAAAGTCTGTGTGGAGTGATTAGGCTATTATCAATATTGTGCCGCGATCACATTTCCGGATAATTCGACCCAGTAGATGCGGCGATGTCATTATTATCGGCTTTGGATATTTGATATTAGAGTTCTTCTTCTTCCAAGCACTAATCCCTTGCGGGGTCTGCTATTTGGCTATATCTCCTCCACTTCTTTCTATCGTTGACATCTTCTGGTGTTAGACCATCAGCGTGCATGTCAGCCCTGGTGTTGTCTGTCCACCGCTTTGCAGGTCTTCCACGTGGTCTTGTTCCACCTGGGTTAATGTGAAGTGCTGTTTTGGCAACTGAGTTGTTCTGTCTTCTCATGACGTGACTGTACCAGCGTAGATGAGCCTCCCTCACCTTCTCAACAATTGTTGCAACACCAAATCTTCTCCGGACGTCTGTGTTCCTTGCGTGGTAAAATTGGGTCAGCCCCATCGATCATCGGAGCATCTTCATTTCCACTGTATTCAAAATTTGCTCATGTCGTTTGGTCATAGGGCGACATTCAGTCCCAAAGATGGCTGCTGGGCGTACCACAGCCTTATACACGTTTGCGTTTAAATGCAGAGGCATCTTTTTATCACAGAGAACTCCAGTGACTTGTCTCCACTTGAGCCAGGCTGCGTTTACCCTCATCCGAGTATCAGGAGTGGCATCACAATTTGAAGTGA
This sequence comes from Meconema thalassinum, assembly GCA_946902985.2. Classification (NCBI taxonomy): domain Eukaryota; kingdom Metazoa; phylum Arthropoda; class Insecta; order Orthoptera; family Tettigoniidae; genus Meconema; species Meconema thalassinum. Next base: position 208,921,541 of record OX336394.1, on the reverse strand, counting down.
CAGTGGACCCCAAGTACTTAAAATGCATGGTCTTCTGCAGATTTTCTGTGCTGATACTGATGGTACCTCTAGTTTGGGGGCCACATTCTAGGTATTCTGTCTTCTGGATATTGAGGTGTAGTCCATTTTCAGCCAGTCTGTCGTTCCACGTTTGAACCCTGTGCTGGAGTTCAGGGCGGGTTGTTTGGGCAAGTACCACATCATCCACAGTTAAGTGGGATATTTAAAGCATCATTATGTTATTGATGACAGGAATAATATTATTGCATAATTATTACCTGATAAAGTCACTATTTCATTTTGTGTATGGGTATCAACTTTATTTGTAACGTAGTTCTGAAGACAGTGTTAGCACCATGGTGTTGTTCATGTGGGGGACATGATGCTATAAAATGGCCTGGGCTAAACATCTTATCTATTGGTCTGTGTTTATTAATTTTCATGAGATCAACCAACAATATGGATGTGAGGAGAAATAAGATTGGAGCTGCTAAATATTAATCAGCGGCTTCGGTGGCGTAGTTGGCAGCATGCTGAGCTTCTTTGCCCAAGATCGCGGGTTCAAACCCGGCCGAAGTCGTCGGATTTTTCAAGAACGTTAAAAATCCCTCAGTATGCCTTCGTTCGGAGGGGAAGTAAAGCCGGCGGTCCCATGTCATAGATTTATGGCATGTTAAAATCCTTCCACCAATTACACCTGTGTGAAGCTAAATTATATATAGGTTAAACAATTGACTAACGTTCTTAGGTTCTCACGTTCGTCGTCAAGAGCCGACTGCGATGGCATCTAGTAACTAAGTTCTTAACTAGTTGGTCGTTGACTCTGGCTTTTGACGGCAAAAGTAGGTACTACTGGGAAAAATTGATTGTCTACAGCCCTTACTTGATTTAAAACAGGTACACACACCAATACAGTCATCATAATTAACCCGGTTATCAGACAGATTCTACACACACCCTAAGTACACGGGGCTACATGACTGCGTTGTCGTAGCCCCTAAACTAAGGAACCAACCAAACAACCGAAATATTAATCAGGGAGAATTGTTCTCAAATCACTAAACCGACTCTGATGAAAAAAGTCATCAATAAGGACTCCAAGGGGAATGGTTAAATGCCAAGGAATGCAAGAGTATTCTTGAGGATTTGAAGCCCGGGCTCATCCAGTCTCTCTTAAGAGAAAACATGATTGTAGAAGCCAACGCACAGTGGGTCAAAATCGAAATCTAGGAGGACAAAATTATTTATTTTCATAATTAAAAAATCAAAATTCATTACTTCAACAGCATTCCCATATAATTGCCGCTCACTATTCTGGGATATAAACGCATCTTAGAGTAAATCTGTCACCACTGTTCGAGCTTTCTGAATTGGAGGGTGAATGTAAGTGGCTGTGGTTTGGATGTCTTTGTGGTTAGTGTGATGCTCTAAGATGGAACGTGCAGCTGAAGGTATGATCTTTGTAACGTGTTTCAGTTATTAATGGGCGTAATTGTTACGTAATTTTAGCTATATTTGCATTATATAATATTTAACTATTATTTTCAAAATTATATTTTCACTTAGATTTTTAGTATGTCGCGTCACTCTGCGTCACTTTCTACTTAATGCTAAAATGTAGATTAAGTCTTGCAGTTTACGCATGTTATAAGATTTTTTGCATCTTTTTGCAACTTACTTAGATATTTTACGTTTTAGAAGATGCCACGCAACCAGTTCTTACACGTTTACAACTGTTTGAAGCACTGGGTTCGACGATTATGTCAAAAGTGGAACTTTGTGACTTTGTTAAAAGTAAATTAGGGGTATAAAATTGTTCTGAAAAGATAACTGAATGCTCTATCCAACTCCTTGTCATAGACAATTTCTTGCATGTGTAGACGTCTTAACTGATGTTTATTATGAAGTAAACCAATTATATACGTTGCTTTCACTCTAAATTCATGAATAAAACGTAAAAATAATTTTGTCCCCCTAGATTTCGATTTTGACCCACTGTGCAACGGTGCTCTCATATACGCAACGTGCATGGCGTAGGCATACAGTATTAATGATTACTAACAACTTCAACCTCCTAAAAAAAAAAAAAAAAAAAAAACTAGGCAGCATTGTCCATACATCATGTACCCAGCAAGCCCACTCGTGTTAGCAGTTTTTAATTAATTAACCATATTTTATTAGTTCTTATACTTTCCTTTGTAGTGTGATTCATGTAGTGAACACATCGCCTCGCGACCTTGGAATAGTGAGATATTATAGGTTACAATCCCCAAATATTACACGAGATTATTAAATGTTAAATTAGGTACAATCATGTTGACGAACTGAAGAACATAAATTTCGTAAATATATACTTAGTATAAATCAAAGTCCCCGATTCTTGAATGTTCCGGGTAATCTCGAGAACCACTGGTTGGATTTTGATGCGATTTTCACCATTCTCTGAAGGATCTCTCGAGAAATGTTTCTGTAGAAAATAATGTACTTATGACCAAAGGAAGCCGAACAGTAACGACTTGAGTGAATCCAGTCGAAAAAAGAACCTACCATCTGTGCGCCTTTCAAGCTTACGCTGGGTAAACCTTTAAAAATTCCTACTATGAGTGTAAGAATTGTTCAGCTTGAAAAGTTCTACAAAAAAGTCCGCGACAGCATATCTCTATCTTTAAAACATGGCCCACTATAAGTGTTTTTACGATCTTATTTCTTCCAACAACCTCCTCACTCCAGGTTCAGCCTTCGTTCCGCAGAATACACAGTCAAGTTTTGATTGAACAGAAGGGGGACTATTGTTTCATGCACCTCGCCATTCTTAAATTACATCTGACAAGAATTCATTGAACATGCTATTTCCATGATGTCAGTAATTTTAACCAGTCATGCCGATAATTGTGATGGCTGTATTAGTGTGTGTTGTCTTTAGTTCAGGTAAGGACTGCAATTTCAAGTTGTTCTTACTTTTGCTACCAAATACTAACGCCAACGACACCTAGCTGCAAACTTGACTACTAGGTGCCGCCGCAACCAGCACCTGGCGACGAACGTTGGAACTTAATGAGCGTTTATCAAATATATCCTACAAATTTAGCTTCACACAATTGTAGTTAGTGGAAGGTTGTTTTACATGCCATAAATCTATGACATTGGCCCGTCGGCTTTACTTCCCCTCCGAAGGAAGGCATACTGAGGAATTTTTAACGCTCTTAAAAATCCGATGTCTTCGGCGGGGTTTGAGCCCGCGGTCTTAGGCATAGAAGCCCAGCATGCTATCAACTACGCCACCGATTATCAATATTTAATGCCACTGAATTCTGCAGCTTACTTTTCGTAAATTACAAGCCACGCATGTGAATTTTATTATATTAACACCAGTAACTTGTTACAGAAAGATGCAATCTCTACGGGACGAGACACAATTCACCGATACTGAAAGTTGTAGTGATAGTAGTGACTGTTTTCAAAAGTGAGGAATGGAGATCATCTGTCCCAACTATTTAGCCTACTTTTCACATTTTGCAAAAATGAGGAAAAAGTAGTCTTATGAGATCGGGCAAATGTGTGTCTGTCTGTCTGTCTATCTGTCTGTCTGTCTGTCCTTCTGTCTGTCTGTCTGGCTGTGTGTGTGTCCCCCCCCCCCCTATCAACTCCTAAACGGCTGCAGCAATCAAAACCAAATTTAGTATGAGTAAAGATGTGCACCGGAATAGCTCACGTCCATATTTGAAAATGATGTCAGTGCTACCAACTGCTGAAAAATCGCACTAGAAATTTGAGCTCCATGTTGGATATCCTGCAAGGTATGCATAGGAGCTATTCCAAAATTGGTACACATGTAGATAATACTATTTCAGTTTAATTTCCAGGAGGCCAACCATGACAGTGTTGCCAAAATAATTTTAAGCCTTCTGATAGGTCCAATGTTTAAATGCATATAACTTCTACACTATCAACTGGATTTAAACCAAAGTTTGTATGTAATATCTGTACATAAACAGATAGACTGAGCGTATTCTTAAGAGCCACCAGGGCTGCCAACTGTTAATAATTGCTCTCTCTATTTTTTTATCCAAATACCAATATATCAGAATGTGTGCAAGCCGACAGCTTTAAACTATGCACACGTATAGTACCTGACAAGTTTGATTAATTTTTCTACCAACATGATTCTAAGCCTGCTGATAGGGCCAATTTTTAAATACATGTAACTTCTATACTATCAGTAGGATTTCATCCAAATTTCGCATGTGCTATGTGTAACATATCAGATATGACTATAAGTATTCTTCAGTGCAATCAGGGCTGTCAACTGTTAATAAATGCTCTCTATATTTTTTACCCTAATATCAATATATCAGAAAGTATGCAAGCCAACAGCTCTATACTTTGCACACGTATAGCACCTGACATTCTAGATTAATTTGGAGTAATTAATACAAGGCAGTGCTGACAACATGATTCTATGCCTGCTGATATGTCCAATTTTAAAATACATGTAACTTCTATACTAACAAATGGATTTCATCCAAAATTGGCACAACAAGATATCATAATATTTCAGATTATTTCTGACCAGCACACGCATGGTATTGTTGGTAACATGCTTTTACGCGTGCTGATAGATCCAGTGACTAACTGCAAGTAACGTCCATTGGACTTCAACCAAATTTTGTATTCTGTACCTTAAGAGATGGAACTAAGAATATATTCAGTCACCAGGGTTGCCAACTGTAGTGCTCTATTAGGCTACATTATACCAGGTATATTTTGAACTAATTAGATATTTCGATATTACCAACTTAATTTCGTCATTATTCTAGATAGGTTCATATTCTGTAGAATAATCATTGGCATGAAAAGTAGGCTGTATAGTTCTTAACGGAACTTCTTGTTAGTTTTGTTATCGTCAATTTAAATTAATAACATGTAGCCTATATTTCTGAAAAGGAACATCTCTTAGTGATATTATTTTGTTGTTACCTATTTTAGGGGTTTTGCGACATCGTGGTCATGTAGCCCTGTGTACTTGGGTGTGCGTAGAAAATGCCTGGTAATCTGTGTCACTTTGAGGACTATACTAGTGTGCGTATTTGTAATTGAGGTAGGATTTGGGTATGAAGCGGTCGTGGCCCTACGGTCGGTACCATCCCAGCATTTGCCTGGAGTAGACGTGAGATACCACGGAAAACCACTTCCAGGTTGGCTGCGGTAAGAATTGAACCCGCCTCTTCTCAGTTGTGCCACACGAGGCTGAGCATACCCGTTCTAGCCCTCAGACTGGAATTAAATTTCTTAGCACAGCCGGGAATCGAATCCGGGATTCCGTGGTGACTGCCTTGAATGCTAGCCACTATGTATTGAACAAGTTTTCCAGAAAGGTATTACACCGGTACCATGAACTGGTAGTACACAATTCATCAGTGTAGAGTTCATGTACTGTTTTATAGTTTTTTTAGCGTATGGCTTTTAGTGCCGATAGTGTCCGAAGACATGTTCGCCTCGCCAGATTGTAGCTGCTTCTAGGCGGACACCCGTAGGGTGAACTACAAGTACCGTCGCGTGTGGAGTGTTGTCTGGGGAGGAAAGTTTGAATGTAAGGACGAGGAATTGGAAGGTAGCGGCTGTGGCCTATAGTTAGGGACCAATTTGCCTGGAAGGAAGATGGGAAACCACAGAAGACCATTTTCAAGGTTGCCGGCGGGGGGAATCGAACCTCCTCGCCTCCACTGCCTGCAGCCACGCCGTAACGACCACGGCTAACTCACCCGGTCTGTTTTATAGGTAAGCCTCATCTTGTAACTTTGGACACCCGTTTTCCAGTGCTGGAGATGTGTTGCTGTGAATTATCTTGAGTAACTATAAATCCTTTCGTTTAAGGCAGGGTAAGTACTTGTTCCATAGTAAGTTGATTATGATAATTGTTGTTTTATGACCTCGTAGTTCCGCCCCTTAGAGAAACAATAACTAACATTGTTGTTTTAAGGGGCGCCGAATTGTTTGGGTGATAGTGATATTGAATGATAATGCCATGAAACCTACAAATAGAACTAAGGACGGACTTAACAACTAACTTACTGTACGTGCTAGAAGGAAACGAATGGACAGGAGGAAAAGAAATGAGGATTGAGGGACTTGGAAGGAAAGAAGACAATGTAAGGCAGATTTGATTTACCGTTTATTTTGCTTTTAGTGCCGGGAGTGTCTGAGGATATGTTTGGCTCGCCAGAGGCTGTAGCAGCTACAAGTTCCGTTCAATTTTAAGTAGTTCAAACTCTTGCTACCAGATGTCACTGACATCTAGTGGTAAACGTTGGAGCTTTGATAGAGCGTTTCAACGAAATCTAACCTACAATTTAGCTTCACACAAGTTTAATTAGTGGAAGGTTCTTTTCCATGTCATAAATCTGTAACATGGGACCGCCGGCATTACTTCCCCTCCAAACAAGGCATACTGAAGGATTTAACGCTCTTAAAATTCCGACGACTTCGGCCGGGTTTGAACTTTCATTCTTGGGCATAGAAGCTCAACATGCTACCAACTACGCCACAGAAACCGCTGAAAGGCAGATACGAAAGGGAAAGAGGAAAGGGCCCACCCCAAAGTCAGTAGAAAAAAGGGGAAAAACGGACCCAGCTCAGGAATCCCTCGGGGTTGCTACCTACCAAACTTACCAGCCGCGAACCCTTGAGGGTATAGCACTATCCAGGATGCACCATAAGTGGAGGGGCTACACACACCCTGCCTCCTTGAGGGCCTTGTGCAGAAGGCAGGAGATATGAAAAGAAAAATAAGGCTGACCCCTCGAAGAATGAGGGCATCAGGAAAGATGAGACAAGGGACAATTAAGGCGGGAAAGTGAAAGACTCCCTAGGCCTCGGATATCCTTATACCTTCGGGGTCCAAAGAGAACAAATGTTGACCAAGTGAGGACGACAAGAAAGATAACTGAAGGGAGCCCGGCACAAGTAAGTAGAAGCAATGCCGGACTCAGCTCACATCTAGTGGGACGTAGGTTGGCGACCAAGGGATTCCAGCTGACCAGGGGTGATATAAACCTTGCCTAATGAATACACACAGACAGTATTGCCGGTGCATGTACCGTATGAGAGGCTGATGGGATCTTCAATTAGCACTGTCCCCCGAGACCCCATCGTACGGCCTCTGCGGACAGCGCACTACAGCTGCAGTATTGATCGCACAAACCACGCGGCGTGGCTAACCCTTAACTTGTACACACGCTCTTCAAAAATAATACGATTAACAAATTACTGTACCCATTATTGGTGCAACTTCAGGTAGCAACGCGTGATAAGAGGCAAGCACATGTGACCAGGCTTTCCTCGAACGTGGAAAACGAGGGATTCCAAATCCTAACCTTAGTTAGAGACACACACTAGTACAGACCTCATAAAACAGGTCGTGGGTTACATACACGTAGACGTAAGTACATGGGGACACATGACTATGACCTCATCACAGGGATTAACGAGAGATGAAATGAAGATAAATAAAAGAAAAATCCTAAAAAGATGGCATACGGTATTGGCTTACACGGTCCGTGAATTAAAACTCAGATTTTTTTTAGAGCTGCTGATGAGCCGGCTTGGTGTTCCTGGGCGAAACCCCACACAAAGCACCAAAAAAAAGAATATGCTGAGTTTAAAACAAATACCTCTTAGCACGCCAGATGGCGGAGGTAGATTTCACCGGGCAAAGAAATATGTTTCGAATTATATAAATAATTCATGTTTTTTGGGCTAATGCCGTGTGAAATTAAATTAGAACCATACGTTTCGGAGAAACCTTGCCTCCTTTTTCAATGGAATCAAACAATGTGGCCAAACAAAGTATATCAATGAGATTACAAAAAATATAGATAAATTCCTCTGTTCGTCACCAGAGAGCAGCTGCCAGAAATTACCGTTATCTGGTGACGAACAGAGGAATTTATCTATAGGATTCGTGCTCATTACGAGCAGATGTCAGAAATTTGAAAGAGGTCGTGCGATCGGATTGAAAAAAACAGGTTGGTCGAATCGAGCTGTCGCTGGATATTGGGTCTAAGTGATGCGGCGAACAGACGATGCTGGCAAGCGTGGGTCAGCAATGGCAGCATCAACGTCAGGAAGGTAGTGGTCGACCGAGGGCCACAACAGCATGGGCAGACAGAGCGATTGTCAGAACAGCTGTCATAGCACCGGAGTCGTCGTTATCAACGATCCAGCGTGTGACCCGCACACATGTGTCCACCATGACCATCAAGAGACGCCTCAGCGACAGGAATTTGCGCTCGCGCCGCCCGTTACGCCGCTTACCACTAACGCCTGTTCACCGTCAAGTCAGATTACAGTGGTGCCGCGCTCGAGCAACGCGGAAACGCGCTGACTGGGGACGTATAGTCTTTAGTGACGAGTCCCGTTTCCAACGGTGCCCTGACGACAACCGCAGACGAGTTTTCAGACGTCCTGGCCAGCGTGGGGGATCCTGCCTTGACTATCGCCCGCCACACAGCCCCACAACAGGGGGTGATGGTCTGAGGTGCCATCTCCTTTGATAGCCGGACCCCTCTGGTAGTCATTCCTGGCACACTGACAGCTCAGCGGTACGTTGATGACATTCTTCGGCCGGTTGTGTTACCGTTCCCTCAGCGATATCCAAGACTTACTTTCCAACAAGATAATGCACGGCCGCACACGGCACGTGTTGCTATGGACTGTCTTCAAGCTTGCCCTTTCCTTCCATGGCCAGCTCGGTCGCCTGATCTCTCTCCCATAGAACACATTTGGGGCGTCATGGGAAGACGATTGCGAACATCCCAGAATGTCGCCTATTTAGCCCAACAGTTGGAGACCATTTGGCATGAAATTCCGCAGGACACCACCCGGGAACTTTATCAGTCCATGCCACGTCGAGTGACAGCTTGCATCCAGGCCAGGGGTGGACCAACACCTTATTGACGTCCTCACATTGTAACGCTCTAACTCTGCAATAAATCATTCGATTGTTGTTCTGCACTTTTGATCGTTTGTTGTTCTATGTCTGTTCCTCACATCCACCGATTTTTATCGCCATCGGACGATTCCTTCCTGGTGCGTCGTTTTTTGTGTTATACAGTGTATGTAACGACACTCCTGGAAATAATTACATGTATTAATTAGATTATCACTGCCCCATTATTTGTGATAGTGTAATTAATACATGTAATTATTTCCAGGGTAAAGCCTCCGTGGCTTAGGCGGCAGCACGCCGTCCGCTCACCGCTGGGTCCGTGGTTCAAATCCCGGTCACTCCATGTGAGATCTGTGCTGGACAAAACGGAGGCAGACAGGTTTTTCTCCAGGTATTCCGGTTTTCCCTATCAAAAGTTTTATTCCAGCAACACTCTCCCCTATCATTTCATTTCATCTGTCATTCATTTAATCATTGCCCCAGAGGAGTGCGTCAGGCCTCAGCAGCCGGCACAGTCCATATCCTCGCCGTTAGCTGGGGGCTTCATTCATTCCATTCCTGACCCGGTCGGAGACTGGAAGCAGGCTGTGGATTTTCATTTTTCAATTATTTCCAGGAGTGTCGTTACATATTTATATCTTGAACCCTGCCCATTCATTGGGCACAATCATGTTGACCGAATGAAGAGCTACAAATTAACAATTATGTTATAGTCTACTGCTACTTACCTTGCACTATTACAACTGCGGGACAGGAATTGGAGATATCGCTATACAGTATTTGGCTCGTCTGTAGAACGACACGGCTTTCAAAACAACATCAATATTGCTTTGATGGCCTCACTTTTACAGTCAGCAATAATTTGTGATACACATCTTCGGCTTAGCTCTTCCCTCATCAGCTTGACATCTTCATCGAGAACATTTTTCTCATCCCTTGGCGTAAGGGTGGGTCATATCGAAACATCTTTCACACTGAAGTCTTAGGTGATGCTTAGAGGACTATTGACCATTTTGAAAGGTTTTGATATTGTGGCTATTAAGGAAGGTATAATTTCTTTTTCTCAAAAAAATCAATTTTTTGGCCAATGGTTGGTGCTATCAAGAAACTTTGCAAAAATACGTTTTTGACCATTAATCGAAGAATAGTATGAACATTGAATGGACTTGAATTTTTGCATATTAAGAAAGTTATAGCGATATTTCACTTTCCCTAAAAAGACCCTCCATTCCTACCCCCTTGGTCCGATTTTACCCATTAACGAACTCGACCGAGATTTTATAGGCTTATATTTTATGTATTCATTTGCAAGTAATTGGTGAAAAATGGCCGTAGTTATCGTGTCCAAAAGAAAGTGATATAATAGTACATTATGCAACGAGCCTATAATGGCAATAATTAAGACACGAGTATGTTTATAAAACGCGCGTACGCGTGTTTTCTAATTTCCATACGAGTGTCTTAATTACCATTGTAGGCAAGTTGCATACGACTGTTTATGTTCGACGATAATTATTATAACTATTTTATGTTCGAACATAAATATTCATAAATATCTGTCGAGATTTCGCCAGTTTTATGTACTGAACAGAGCGCATGAGACGCAGAGAATGCCTTGTATTTGACCATGGCCTTCTCGATTAACCTACAATGACACGAGGCCAGGCAGTGAAATTTAAATTAGAAGGCCGTGGAACTCAGCCCATCTAATTATCTAATTGGTCAAACAACTGTTTCTTCAGCTCTGATTGGTGGGAGAAACTGTTTCATAATGAAAAATAGTGTTATAATGAGCCTCATTATAGTACAGTTTTTTGACATATAATAGTCAGGGTCGAACATAAATAGATATACAGTAGAACCCCTCTCGTCCGCCCACAGCTGGTTCGCCGCTCCGGTTGATCCGACCGTGCTCGAGCAGAACTTGCCCCGACTCGTAGCGGAGACGCACTACCCGTCGCGCCATTGTTGTTTACAGGTGCTTGTTATCGCTTGTCCGCTTTAGTGCTCCGTCATCTCTCCTATCGTTCCTGTCATTGTCCGTGTTTTGTGTACGTAGCCTACTATGAAGTTTGTAATACTTACTGTTCGTTGGTTGTACGACATTGTTCTTCTGTGTTCGTTACAGTACTGTACAGAAATTTGTTTTATGCACATTGTGTGTGATTTTCTCAACATGTCAGGAGTGTAACGTAAACACGTTACTCTTTCATTAAATTACAAATTAGCAGTGCTACGCAGACTAGAAACAGTAAACCAGTATCAGTACCTTGGATGCTTAATATCAAGTGACAACAGAACACAGCTTGAATTAAATAACCGTATTCAGAAATCAAATCAATTCTATCAGCAAGTTCGATATCTACTCTGGAATAAGCAAGTGCCACTAAGATCAAAACAAACTTTGTTTCGAGCATACTTTGTCCCTACATTGACTTATGGGTTGGAAACGTGCACAACTACCCAAAAAGACGACAGCAAACTTCAGGCTTCAGAAATGAAGTTTCTAAGAAGCATGCTTCAAAAAACTATGTAAGACCGAGTAAGAAATGAGAAGATAAGAGAACAAGCTCGAATAAATCAGTCCCTGAAGGAGACCACAATTAGGGCACGTTTGCGATGGTTCGGTCACGTCAAACGTATGACAGAAGGAAGAATATTGCAAAACAATAGTTACTTTTACGGCTGTGAGTTTGTGTCATCGCTCGCCGCATGAGCCACAACTGCCCCAGGGCTGGGCTGTGCCCTGCCTCCTATATTGCGCGCGCCTTATGCAACAGGCTACTAGGACAAAAGGGATAGTCCAGAATATTCGTGACTGGACCAGCGATGGATACCTCGAGAAGCCGTTGACCCTGGATGGATCTAGAAGAATTCATTGAGTCACCGGCCTGCTATATAAGCGGCTTCAACAGTGAGGGGACCGAGTTTTCTGTGGGTGTGTGTTTTTGAGCCAGTGCGACAGAAGTGTGGTGACGAAGTGCTGTGCGAGTTACGAAATCCAGTGACATTGTTTCTCCAGCTTGTGGACAGCGAAATAGCCTGCAGCAAGTGATCGTGAGTAATTGTGGTCGGTGAACATAAAGGAGAGGAGCAGGTAGTTTCTGTCAAGGCCACCGTACTCATTAGGACGGATTAACTTCTGTGATCTGTTGACAAGTGGAAGGGCCAAGAGCGCTCAAGGAAGAGACTTGAGGAAACTGGAGTAAGGCTCCTAATTGCTTGTATTTGATGATTAGTGTAATTTTCTGGCCACAATAAAGTTAATTATTTCTTTAAGCAGTAATTGGTGTTGTGCTTTGTACTCCCACCGTAATCCAGTTAACATAAGTGCCACTAGGGGGTGGCACGTAACAACTGGTGTCAGAAGCCGGATTACGAACTCAAGCACAACACCTGACGGTCCTGGTTTCAAAACCCGAGCAGGTCATTTTCTCTAATTTTCCTGTAAGTGCATGCCCTTTACAAGGCAAACAACTAAAATGGAGGCGCAATTGGCAGCATTGCTAGAAAAGTTAAATGGCATAGAAGACGGCCAGAAGAATTTAACCAAGGACCTAACTGCCAAATTAGAAGACGGCCAGAAGAATTTAACCAAGGACCTAACTGCCAAATTAGAAGACGGCCAGAAGAAGATGGAAGACAGCCAGAAAAGTTTAGCCGAGGACCTAACTTCCAAATTAGAAGGAGGTCAGAATAAGCTAGCAGAGGACCTGAAGGACGGCCAGAATAAGTTAGCAGAGGACCTAACCGCCAAATTTCTGGATGGCCAGAAAAATCTGGAAGAGTGTCTGCTGACGAAATTAGAGGAGAGCCAAAGGAAATTAGAACAGGGCCTACGTGAGGAAGTCGCAGCAGTGGAAAAGAAGTTCGACGCCTTACAAGTGGAAGTTGCCGAGCTGCGTCAACGCCCGCTGATGGGGGTGGAGGAGAAGTTCAACGCCTTGCAAGTGGAAGTTGCCGAGCTGTGCCAACGACCGCTGATGGGGGAGGAGGAGAAATTCAACGCCTTACAAGTGGAAGTTGCCGAGCTGCGCCAACGCCCACTGACGGGGGTGGAAGAGAAGTTCAACGCTCTACGAGAGGAAGTTGCCGAGCTGCGCCAACGCCCGCCCACCGTTACACCGGGAATATCAGGAACGGGACATAGCAGAGTGACGCCCTCAACCTTTGACGGAAAGGTCCCGTGGAGCACCTACTTACGTCAGTTCGAGGCGGCCTGTTCCATAAATAACTGGAACAACACTGAAAAGGCTACAGCTCTCATTGTAGCGCTGAGAGGTGACGCCCTTAACGACCTTCAGGCCATCCCGACTGGATCCCAGGACTACGCTTCACTGATCGCCCATATGGAGTCCCGATATGGAGATAGCCATCTTCAGCAGGCCTACCAGATGCAGCTCCGGACCCGGGTACAAAAGAACGCGGAAACCCTGCAGGAGTTCGAGATGGACATCGCACGCCTCGTAAGGCTCGCCTACCCAACAGCGCCGGCCAACTTTCTGGAGCAGATAGCGACGCAGACTTTCACCGACGGGCTACGGGACTCGGACACTCAACAGGCGCTGCGACTCGCGCACAATAAGACCCTGACAGATGCGCTGAGCCACGCACTTGAGTTCGAGACGGAAAAACAGGCATCCAGAATGCACGCGCGGGTGCGTCAAGTGGACGTCGACGAACCAGTAAAAACCAACGAGACCAAGCCCCTGGCCGACGAATTAATGGAGGCGCTAAGCCGTTTCTTCGATAGTCGCGGTACCACCAGCAAAAACGTAGCCGAAGGACATCCGGAGAGGCGGCCCGGAAGAGGACTACCGACCTGCTGGACCAGCCGTAAGAGAGGCCACCAGAGCAAGGACTGCGATGATCGCCGCCGCCAAGGGTTTCCGTCGGGACAGTCAGTCGTAGGGATACCGCGCGGCCCAGGAAAGCAAGTATCAGCCAGCCTAGGGGGGCAAAGGTTGGCTTGTGACAGTCGTCAAGCCCCGGCAGTCCAAGTTCGTGTGACGCAGTTACGGAGGGATAATAGCAGCCTGATGGTCGACGGAGTCGTCAACGGAGAGAGCTGGCCCATGCTAATCGACACGGGAGCATCGAGGACCATCGTCAGTCCCACCGTGATCCCGAAGTGGAGAGTGCAACCCACACAAAGGAACCTCCAGCTAATAACCGCGACCGGAGAGACCGCACCGGTACACGGCGAAGCATCACTAGAGTTCGTCATTGGTCGACGGGCGATAAAGCATCCAGTGCTTGTGGCTGACGTATCAAATGAAGTGATCATCGGACTGGACTTCCTGGACCAGAACAACATCATCTTGGATCTGAGTACCAACACTCTGCACTTCGGAGGTGAGGAACTTGCTTTGCAACCTGCGCACGAGTCCATCACCGCACGACGAGTAAGGCTGAGAGAAGACGTCATCGTTCCCGCCAAGACGGAGGTCAGTGCTGCCGTAATTGTCGATGGAACTGCTGAGGGAGTGGCGGCTGTTATCGAGCCAAAATATGAGGACATCCAGACAAAAGGATTGCTAGTTGCCAAGACTCTCATCAACACGACGTCTCGGCCGTACGTACGCCTGTCCAACCTGAACGACTACGACATTACGGTTCACCGGGATACCAACCTAGGAGTCTGCGAGCCCGTTACCTGGATTGCCCGCATCACAGATACGACAGACGGACACCTGCAGACGGACAACCGAAGAAGACGCACACTGCCAGAAGAACTACAGAAGCTGTACCAAGGATCCCAGGACCATTTAGACGAGGAACAATCACGCCAACTTCAGGACCTGCTACGCGAATTCCAGGACGTCTTCTCCGTGGAGAGCAAAGACTTCGGCAGGACAAGCTTGGTTCAGCACAGAATCGACGTTGGGGACAGCACACCGATTAGGGCCCCATTCCGACGTGTCCCGCTCGCCAAGCAAGCCGAAGTCGACCGGATGGTAGAAGAGATGAAGGAGCAAGGGGTGATCGAACCATCACATAGTCCTTGGAGTTCTCCGGTCGTGCTAGTGAGGAAGAAGGACGGTTCCACCAGGTTCTGCGTGGATTACAGGCGGGTGAATGACGTCACGAAGAAGGACAGCTACCCTCTACCCCGGATCGACGAAACCCTGGACACCATATCAGGGTCGAGATGGTTCTCCACCTTGGATTTGAAGACTGGCTACTGGCAGGTGGTGGTCCACCCTAAGGACCGCGAGAAAACGGCGTTCTCTGTGGGCAGCGGGCTCTGGCAGTTCACCGTCATGCCATTCGGTCTGTGCAACGCCCCTGCGACCTTCGAAAGGCTAATGGAGTCCATTCTGAGGGGACTGCACTGGAAGACCTGCCTGGTCTACCTAGACGACGTCATCGTTCTGGGAAAAAGCTTCGAGGAGCACTACTGCAACCTGAAGGAGATCTTGATGAAGCTACGGGCTGCCCAGCTGAAGTTGAGCCCCAAGAAGTGTCAGCTCTTCCAGAAGCAGGTCCAGTACCTTGGGCATATTGTCTCCGAGGAAGGGGTGCGCACCGACCCAGAGAAGACCGCAGCTGTGAGGGAGTGGCCAGTTCCGAAGGACAAGTCCCAACTACGAAGCTTCCTGGGACTCTGCACTTATTACCGTCGCTTCGTGAGAGGATTCGCCGACATCGCCAAACCTTTACATCGACTGACTGAGAAGGACCAACTCTTCACGTGGACAGCAGAATGCCACAGTACCTTCGAACAACTCAAGCAGGCTCTGTGCACCGCGCCTATTCTGGCCTACCCCAGACCTGGAACAAGGTTCATCGTCGATACCAATGCCAGCGACTTTGGCATAGGGGGAATCCTGTCGCAAGTAGTGGACGGCGAGGAAAGAGTAGTGGCCTACTTCAGCAAGGCCTTGTCAAAGCCAGAAAGGAACTACTGCGTCACCAGGAAGGAGCTGCTCGCCATCGTGAAGACAGTTGAACACTTCCACAAGTACCTGTACGGGCAAGAATTTCTCATCAGGACCGACCATGCATCCCTGCGGTGGCTCCTGAACTTCAAGCAGCCCGAGGGTCAACTCGCGCGGTGGTTAGAGAGGCTTCAACAGTACAACTTTGAGATTCAGCACAGGAAAGGCCAACTGCATTCTAACGCCGACGCCCTGTCACGAATACCGTGCCCCGAAGACTGCACCTTCTGTACTAGGAGGGAGGAGAACACCGGGATACAGTGCCGAAGGACTACCGTGGAACTTCAAGGGAGCTGGAGCCGCGAATCTTTCACGCGGGCACAAGCAGAAGATGATGACCTGGGACTGATAGCCGAATGGAAGAGGGCCTGTGTCCCCAGACCCGGGTGGAACATTGTGAGTGACTGTAGCCCAAAGTTTAAGTCCTACTGGGCCCAGTGGGACTCGCTGATTGTAAGGGATGGCCTCATCTGCCGTACCTGGGAGAGCACCGACGGGAAGACATCTCGGGAACAAGTCGTCGTTCCAAAGGCTATGACGGAGGGAGTCCTGAAGGAAGTTCATGGAGGATCATCTGGTGGACACCTAGGGATAAAGAAGACCATGGAGAAGCTGAGAGAGCGGTTCTACTGGATCGGATGCCGAACAGACGTGGAGAACCACTGCGCGAGGTGCCACGATTGCGCAGCCAGCAAGGGCCCAGGACGAAGACGACGGGGTCCACTGAAGACCTACAACGTGGGCGGCCTCATGGAGAGAGTTTCCATCGATGTTGCTGGGCCATTCCCGTTAAGCGAGGCAGGGAACCGCTACATATTAGTCGTCAGCGACTACTTTACCAAATGGCCGGAGGCGTATGCGCTCCCTAACCAAGAAGCCGCGACGATTGCAGAGACCCTGGTGAAGGAATTCGTCAGCCGGTACGGAGTACCCCTGGAGCTGCACTCCGACCAAGGGAGAAACTTCGAGTCGCAGGTGTTCCAGAACCTATGCCAGCTGCTGGGAATCCGGAAGACAAGGACAACGCCACTACACCCTCAGTCCGACGGGATGGTAGAGCGATTCAATCGCACCATCGAGAACCATCTTCGAATAGTCGTCAGCGAGCACCAGAGGGATTGGGACAAACATCTTCCACTATTTCTCCTGGCCTACCGCGCCGCCGTGCATGAAGCCACCGGGTGCACACCATCCCGGGCCATGTTTGGGAGGAAGCTCCGTCTACCTGTCGATCTTGCCTTTGGCCGACCTGGGAATGATCCGATCCCGGTAAGCCAGTATTGTCAAGAACTGGTCGACCAACTGGAGGACGTGCACGCGTTCGCGAGGAGGAAACTGCGGATCGAGACCGACCGAATGAAGACCCGATACGACCAGCAGACGGATGCCGGCGGATTCCACGAGGACGACCGGGTCTGGCTCTTCAACCCACTACGGAAGAAAGGCCTGTCACCCAAACTGCAGAAGTCCTGGGAGGGCCCGTACCGAGTCGTGAAACGGATCAACGATGTCGTCTACAGGATCCAGCGGAGCCCGAGGACAAAGATGAAGATCGTGCACCGAGATCGCCTGGCAGCCTACGGAGGGACACAGACGGACCAATGATTGATCGGGACGATCAGCCTTTTTAGGAAGGGGGTGGTGTTACGGCTGTGAGTTTGTGTCATCGCTCGCCGCATGAGTCACAACTGCCCCAGGGCTGGGCTGTGCCCTGCCTCCTATATTGCGCGCGCCTTATGCAACAGGCTACTAGGACAAAAGGGATAGTCCAGAATATTCGTGACTGGACCAGCGATGGAAACCTCGAGAAGCCGTGGACCCTGGATGGATCTAGAAGAATTCATTGAGTCACCGGCCTGCTATATAAGCGGCTTCAACAGTGAGGGGACCGAGTTTTCTGTGGGTGTGTGTTTTTGAGCCAGTGCGACAGAAGTGTGGTGACGAAGTGCTGTGCGAGTTACGAAATCCAGTGACATTGTTTCTCCAGCTTGTGGACAGCGAAATAGCCTGCAGCAAGTGATCGTGAGTAATTGTGGTCGGTGAACATAAAGGAGAGGAGCAGGTAGTTTCTGTCAAGGCCACCGTACTCATTAGGACGGATTAACTTCTGTGATCTGTTGACAAGTGGAAGGGCCAAGAGCGCTCAAGGAAGAGACTTGAGGAAACTGGAGTAAGGCTCCTAATTGCTTGTATTTGCTGATTAGTGTAATTTTCTGGCCACAATAAAGTTAATTATTTCTTTAAGCAGTAATTGGTGTTGTGCTTTGTACTCCCACCGTAATCCAGTTAACATAAGTGCCACTAGGGGGTGGCACGTAACATTACATACTGAGATAACTGGAAAGAGATCTGTTGGAAGACCTAGGAGGAGATGGCCGGACCAAGTGAAGGAAGATATCACATCCAAGGAAATCAACTGGGATGAAGTCTTTAAGGAGCAGTGGTACATGAATCGACTAAAATGGATAGCGCTCGTAAACCGCACCCGGTAAACTGGAGTGGTAACTTGATGATGATGATGATGATGATGACGAAGACTGGACGAAGGGGAATCACCCCAAAAATTTGTCAAGGAACTCAATGTAGGCGTTATGACAATTAAAGTTTAGAGAAGAAATTGGAAAGACATGGAATCATGCACAGTGACGATAGATGGTGCAAACGCTCTTATGAATCACGAAACATTGAACAAATCTAAACTTGAACTGCTTGAGAACGCATTGCGGATGTGGTTCTACCAAAAATGAAGGAAAGAAACCCCGACATCTTGAGTTCGGGGATTGTTTATTTTAATGTAAATCCATATTTATCTGTAGGCCTACTTTCTGATAATCCGACCTCTTTTGCGTTCCGACCATACCCTCAGTTCCAAAAGTGACTGATTACGGGGGTTGTACTCTACTGTATAAATTATGTAGAAACTTTTGAACTGATGGTGGTTTTGAGGTCTGGGGGATGTAAAACGCGAAGATATGTCGAAATTTTCGGGAGGCCCAAACATGGCACCCTTTGCAACAGGTAGTTTTCTAATGAAATTTACCTAAAAAAACTAGACAAGCGGCCATGGCCTATTATTAGGTACCGTCCTAGCATTTGTCTGAAATTAATAATGAAAGACCATGGAAACCCATTTCAAGCACGGATGACGGTGAGATTCGAAATATCTTTGAAGTTCGGAGACAGCAAAGACTCATGACGTTTCACGTTAACGCGTGCGAGTAGCTATCCGAGCCAGTAAAATAAATGCATCATTTGCTTCGTAATTATTTTAAATTGCTAGAAATATTATTGAAATACATCTTCTTCGTTATCAGATATTTATTTTAAAGGAAATTATCTGAAAATGATGGACGTCCTTGAGGTTCAAACTGGGTTGCTTCTGATTTCCAAGCGGGCACGGTAGCCATTTCGCCGGGATGCACATTATTCTCATCTCTTTGATGTTCACTTGGTTTGCATAGAGCACGGTAACTGACGAGACCTATTTAACGCCTCAGCTCGCTCTGTCAGCTGATATCAGAACCTGCGTTACTACAGTGAGAAGAGTGGCGATGCTAATTGAAGGTCTAATTTATGCTACATTTCCCTATAAGTTACTAGATTTCCAAATATTCTTGTTTCATTTCTAAAACCTTACTCTTTAATATTGTTTCGTGAGTATTTTAACCCTTGAGAACAGCCGAGAAAAAATATAACACGAGGACTGGCGCCGGGTCAATTTGACCCATAGTGTGTCACTCCCTCTTATTTTTCGTAGTCGTATAGATTTATTGAAGTAGACTAATTTTACACCTGGTGTCTTTCTATGAACTATTACCAATATAAAATAAGGTTTATTTATATTCTTCAAATTTAGCCTGCGGAGAATGACAGCAATTTTCGTAACAGTGTAACTGAGGTAAAGTAGTCATCTCGATTTTTTGAACAAAGGAGGTGTCCCTAGACCTTAAACATGGATCAAGAAGAACGTGAGCTATGTGATTGTGCTGCACCAAAAATATTTGGATTTCCCCCCATTTTTTTTAGAGATTGATTCAACTAACGTAGGCCGAAAATTGTCCCGCGAGGACTGGTGCCATGGGTAAATCTGACCCGACCGTAAATAATATAGAAATAACTTGAGTGTTCACAAAGATATGGACATGTTTCTTTTGCAGGGTGAAGATCAAGGCTAGGAAGGAAGGTACAGTAAGCGATAGGAAATAAGGGCTGACCAAAACAAAAATATATAAGCCTTGGATCGAAAATACCCATGCGCCAGTCCTCGTGGGTTAAAATATCCTTTTATACCCACTCCTTCAATTTTTCAAATTAAGAATTTTCAGGGTTGACTATGTATGTCTACTAATAAAACTATTAATAATCTCCGTCTTTTCAATACAATGTTGTTGATAGTCTATTTATACAACTGGGTACCTGTTTCGTACAGTCGTCTGCACTTCCTCTGCCCAAATATACATTAAGATATAAACAAGTATGATGCACACTATCAATCACATACAATGAAAATATTCCATAGATAAACAGTACGATAGCTGGCGACATCCAAAGAAATAAAATAATGTTCTAAAATTACACCAAAGCCCATTAGAGTGTAAACAAGATGTTCAGCAAAGAACATATAGCCTACTTTCTCCTAAATGTATGGGTATCTTTATGACTCTTTGTCCTCATCCCTAAAACAATCACCCCAACCACAATGTATTGTTTGTTTTCTTTTATATTGATAATAAGCCAATAAGTGTCAAGATCAACATTATATACTTTATGATGATTGAATAACAAAACTACTAACTTATTGTAATGCATTCACGTCCGTTAATCTCTATATTAAGCCAGCCTGAAAAATTAAGAATCTTCCGCCCCAATCACAGTAGGTGGTGCTGCGACCTATCAGTGAATTAATCTTTATCTTGTACGCCTATGCACTGCCATCGTAATGTACTACGATGGCAGTGTTCTATGGGTGTTGAATGAGTAGGCAGTTTAAAGTAGCCAAGAGGGAGGCGATCCAGCTGGCAGTGTTTAAAGGTATTCGGAGCGCGATCGTGGCTAATAGTTGAACTACCAGTATTACAAAATTGCCATACTTCAGGAGGCCAGCTCAGGCATTTACACAGCGTTATGTTTGGAACAATATTACCCACATAACCCACAAGAGGACAGCACCGTACAGAGGCATTAAGAAGGCTGTGGTTAATGACAACGTGTATCTAGTTCTTCTATTCTCCTTTTTCTAATGTCTTCTGTTTATGTGCGATGCTGGGACTGTGATTTTATTAATATACGAGTGTATACTTTATCCTCTCCTTTGAGCTAAATGACATTTTATTCAGTATCTGTGGAAAAAGCTCGTGCACATCATTTGTAAAAGAATTCAAGAAAAAAAAACCTAACTGTAGCAGTACTCGATCCCCAGTCAACTGCGTGTCAGACTAACATGCTAGCCCAGAGCTAACCGTATCCATGACGTCAGGTGTTCTTAACTGACATATTAGATACAAACTGTTGGCAAATAA
The DNA here is from genome assembly GCA_946902985.2 of Meconema thalassinum. Lineage (NCBI taxonomy): Eukaryota > Metazoa > Arthropoda > Insecta > Orthoptera > Tettigoniidae > Meconema > Meconema thalassinum. Next base: position 208,900,134 of record OX336394.1, on the reverse strand, counting down.
TGACTTTAAATAAACGATTTCTTCACTGCAGTACATCTTCATTAAAGATCATTTCATACAAAGTTTATATTATTGTATCAGTACGGTATATCACATACAACATACTAAAATTACTGAAATATAAGACAGGCACATGAGGACAGCTGCCATCTTGTCGTGTGACACAAACGGCTCAGCTCTTTTAAGCCCCTCATACTGTATAATATTATAATATTAAATTATAATAAATAACGGATCACGACCTTCAGGATAGCTTAAACACCCCTAGGCTCGATAATCGGAATTGGTGGGTCTTAAGCTATTTATTAAAATGGTTGCATAATTCACACGGCCGCCATCCTGAAATGGCATGGCCGATGACCTTGAATTTTGGGTGAAGGACGCGTCCTATATAAAGGTATGTTGTCACCAAATTTGGTAGAGATCGGATGATTCGTTTAGCCGTAATTTGATTTTACGTTTTGAACATTTGAGTGGCCGCCATTCTGTTTTGGTAAAGATGGCGGCAATATAAAGTATGACACTGAGGTATCCTTTACTAGTGCTACCTCTGTACCAAATTTCGTTCAATTCGGTTACACCGTGTTCGAATTGATAGGGGGGGACAGACATTCAGAGTACACACACTCACACACACACAGACACACACACACACACAGACTCACACACACACATACACACAAACACAGACTCACACACACACACACACATGCACACACACAGACAGACACACTTTTTTCGCCCTGTGTTGATCTCATAAGTCTACTTTCATTTTTTGCAAAAATCGAAAGTAGGCTAAAAATGCCTGTAGGCCTATGCCTTATTGTATTAACTTTGAAAATGTTGTGTGTTATGTCCTAATGTTATGTTAACCCAATTGAACAGCGAGCAAATATGAACAAATATGAGAAACTACAAAGAAATTTGAAGTGACTGTCCTAAAAGTGTAAGTGAAAAACATGAAACTGCTGTAAGCTGTTACCTCACACTCACCTCCTGACGCGAGTCATGCGAGGTCGTAGCTGCATGTGAACTGGCGCAACCTCGTGCTAGAACGACTGCATGAAGATACGTAGCGGACTCGGAAATACGTTAGAACTATTGTTACTAGCTACTGTTAAACTCAAACATATATAATTATGAGTCTCTGAATAGATGCTCAGCCGATTTGGCTTAATTTCTTTTGTTTGTAATAGTCTCAATCAAAGTGTCGTTCAAGACGTTTGCTTCGAAATTAATCTCGTTTAAATTATGGGACGGATTGACTCTTTGAGCCGTGCTTATCTCAATTTGTTCCAGAATGTTCATGACGGATCCTTTATTCTCGTAGTGAAAAAAATTCCAGATCTTTTTCAATGTAAGTGAATTTATGGCCAGTCTCTAACATATGTGTTCCCATTGCCGAAAACTTCCTATGCTTAATCGCGTTTAAATGCTCAGCATAACGAATGCTAAAATTACGTCCTGTTTGACCTACTGTATATAGTCCGCTTGGCAATTATCACAATGTAATCTGTATATACCTGATCTACTGTGTATGTTAGAACTATTGACCTGTTTTGAATTGAAAAACTTATTATGATTATTATTATCGGTTTTAAATGCGATCTTTACGTTGTATTTCTTTAAAGAGCTGGTTATGTTGTGCGTTAACCTGTTGGTGTAGGTGAAAACAGCATATATTTCCTTCTTCTTGTTCTTCCTTGTTAACTTGTCCAACCCTTATTAATCGCATTTCCAACGGAGTCGGGAATGAGATGCGATGAAATTCTATGTGGAGGATGGTGCTTACGGCCAGATGCCCTTCCTGATGCCAACCTCATGAGATGAGTTAATGAGAGATGAAATGAATGAAGATAAATGAAACTGGACAAGTACAATAATTAATTCCAAGTAGTTCCAACTTTGGCTACCAGACGCCACTGTCACTGACACCCAGTGGCAAACGTTGGAACTTGATAGAGCGTTTTAAACCAAATAACCTACACATTTAGCTACACACTACCAATTGTAGTAGTAGGTTTCTTTTTCAGGCCATACATCTATGACATGGGACCGCCGGATTTACTTCCCCTCCGAAAGAAAGGCATACTGATGGATTTTAACGCTCTTAAAAATCCGACGACTTCGGCCGCGTTTGAACCCGTTTTCATGGGGATAGCAGTTTATCATGCTACCAACTACGCCACCGAAACTCCTTGCTAGGATCGACTATAACCAGCTAAGAACTTAGTGTGTTACTGTATTAGCTATTCAAGATACGTTTGCCGGTGGTCGAGATGGAATCTGCTGTATGCTTTGTTTATGTGTCATACTGACAGTTTACATAGTTGACAGGTACAGTCACGCGGGTAGGATATAACTCTCGTCCAGTTGCCCTTCATCGTTTTACTCTCCGTGGTGAAATGTGCTCGTATTAAGCTTAGCAGTGCTGTTGAAAGGCATCATTCTTAATTCGTTCATTATTATTAATTGTCCCGTTCACAATTCAAAATACAACTTCTGTTTACCACAAGTAGCGCGTGTATTGTTGCTTGACTTATGTGGCGAATGTACTCCGTCATCGCTGTGTCCCTCTGCTCGTCCCGAAAGGTTCCTGCTGCTATTATCAACAAACGCTGGCGCAACCCAATTCAGCAGAAATCGGACCTTGAAAAACTAATGTAAGTAATGATGTGAACTTAATTTCCTTATTGGCAGTCAATCTAAAAAGAAATACCTAAAGGTACTGAATTTAATAATTCTAATACACCGTAGTTGATAAAAAAAAATATTATTTATTAATTAAAAACCAGTTTCGGCCACATTATGGCCATCTTCAGCTTTTCAAACAAGAAAAGAAAAATCTAACGGAAAACTACAAGCAAAGATTTTAAAACAAAATTTAAATTTGGTTTTCCCTATTAATTTTTTTAATAAAAAATATATTTCAAAAACAGATCTGTCACAAATATGAGCTTTAATTTGATAATATAAAATAATTTTAAAAACAATGACATAAATCTAAAATAAAATTTGTTTGTATTACCATAAGTAGACTAAAAATTGTTCTTTAGTCTATTTACGGGAATACAAACACAAAAATGACATAAATCTAAAAAAAAAAAAAAAAAAAATTTGTATTCCCATAAATAGTCTAAAAATTGTTTTTAGATTTATGTCATTTTTCAAAAAATTATTTTATATTATCAAATTAAAGCCCACATTTTTGACAGGTCATTTTTCAAATATATTTTTTACAAAAAAAAATTAATAGGAAAGACCAAGTTTAAATGTTGTTTCAAAAGCTGAGCTCGTAGTTTTCTATTTTTCTTTTCTTGTTTGAAAAACTGTAGAATGCCATAATTTGGGCGAAACTGGCATTTAATTAATAAATATTAATTTAAAATGTTATTGACTAAAGTATATTAGATTATTAAATACCTGTGGGTATTTCTTTTTAGACTAATATAAAAAGTTGTTGTTTTTGTTGTTGCCTTTTAGGGGTTTCGCGACATCGTGGTCATGTCGCCCTATGCACTTGGGTGAGTGTGGAATATGTCTGAAGACCTGTGATATTGTGACAGCTTTATTAGTGCGTGTGCTTGTAATTGGGGCTAGGATTGGCTAGGAGGTGGCAGTAGCCTTAAGTTAGGTACTATTATGGCAATTGTCTGGAGTAGAAGTGGGAAACCACGGAAAACTACTCCTAGGATGGCTGGGGTTGGGAATCGAACGCAACTCTTCTTAGTTCTGCCAGAAGAGGTGGAGTGAACCCCGTTCCAACGCTCAGACCAGAATTAAATTTCTTTGGAAGATCCGGGAATCGAACTCGGACCTCAGGGGTGACATCCAAAAATTATAACCACTACGCCACGAACGTGTAATAAAACATTCTACAATTGAAACAAAACTTTCATACAGTATTTATGAACAAAGTAAATTTTGCTTCTGAAATTTTGAATTTTCGGCGAAACCTTGTATCTATCCCGGATGAGTGCCGCAATTACAAAATGTGCCGTGACTTTAATCGTTGTCTGCTATGGGGTTGGTGTCAAAAGTGCTAGAGCGAATAGCATGGAAATTCATATGTACCGGTAAGTCAAAAACTAATGTTATAAAGCTTGCAATGAAAAGTGTACATTTTGTTTTATACAACCAATACAGCCAACGGATAGTACATACACATTAAGTTATATATGGACATAGTCTCTGCTAAAGAATTAGGATATTTGTCACTTGTAAGACCTATTCTGGAATACGCCTCGGCGGTTTGGGATCCATATCAAGTAGGGCTCATCAATGAGTTGGAAATTGTACAAAGAAAGGCCGCTAGATTTGTGCTCAGTGACTTTAATCCCATGAGCAGTGTTAGCCGTATGTTAAAGAAACTTGGGTAGGGATCACATGAGGCAAGGAGGATGAAATCTAAACTCTGCGCTATGTACAACACGTATACAAATCAACCAGCATGGGGTGAGCATGGTAAACGTGTGGGAAAGCCACTTACATGAGTAAGAGTGATCATTCTTTCAAAGTTAAGGTCCGACCACAGCGCACAACTTATGGTAAATATTTATTCGTAAACCGTGCTATTGATAACTTGAATTCTCTAACTGCCGCAGTCTTAGAGCCTTTTCCCAAATATATAAGTGTGTTTAAGAAAAGACAGACGATTTGTGTAAATACTCCAGTTTAATTGTTATTGAATTGTTAGGTATAATTATGTATTTGTTATGTACCTGTATATCCAATTTGCCACCGGGGGAAACACTCCCAATTGCAAATAAATGAATGAATGAATGAATATCAGTTTAGGCACTTGTCGCGTTGTGGGATGAGTTTGATTATTCCCTCATGATAAAAATCCTGTCCTTGCGTGTTCAGCCACGTTGTCGCGAAGTGTTTCACCTCCTCGTCTGAAGCGGATTGTCTTAACTGGCTTGGTTGTACATTTTTTTATCATTTTAAATGATTATGTCGACTTCTCTGGGGTCTGGCGTCACGTTATGGTGACGGGACGAAATGTACCAAGAATGCACTGAGGTGTGTGACGTCATAGTACTGCTTGAGCTACCTCCTTTCCCCGCGCGCTCAGGTGAGCGTGACGTCATCCAGCCAGCTACCTCCATTGACCTTGGTTTGCACTTGCTTTTTTTTTTTTTTTTTGCTAACGGACTTTGAGTTCACGAAGCAATTGTAGCATTTGTAGCATTTAAAATGATATAAAATGTCTAGTCTTTCGGGGACCTCCGTGGCTTAGGCAGCAGCACGCCGGCCTCGCACCGCTGGGTCCGTGGTTCAAATCCCAGTGACTCCATGTGAGATCTGTGCTGGACAAAACGGAGGCAGACAGGTTTTTCTCCGGGTACTCCGGTTTTCCCTGTCAACATTTAATTCCAGCTACACTCTCCACTATCATTTCATTTCATCTGTCATTCATTTAATCATTGCCCCGGAGGAGTGCGTCAGGCCTCGGTAGCCGGCACAGTTCATATCCTCGCCGCTAGATGGGGGCTTCATTCATTCCATTCCTGACCCGGTCGGAGACTGGAAGCGGGCTGTGGATTTTCATTCATAATGTCTAGTCTTTCAGACTGACTAACAGTGTTGTTTTTAAGTTTTGGCAACCATGCTGCTGGGCTATGTTGCAATGGTGTTGGGCTCTGCCATTCTTTCCAAAGGTTGCTGACCTGCATCCCCTCCCTCAGAGCACACGACCTCGCCCGGCCCCCTTCCCCATTCGTTTGCAGTGGTCACGTGCAGATGAGTAGTTGTGAGCAAGTGCTCGACCATTCCCGTATCTTGCATTAATTCGCGAAGCGTAACGTTCCGATCCGCCTCCACTAACGCGGAACCCATCTGTACATTTTCATCACTTACTGGTGGGTGACCAGATCGAGGCATGTCCTATACACGTTCGCGGCCTTCTCGAAAGTCTGCAACCCATCTGGCTACCGTTCTGCAAGGTAACGCAGCTGCACCAGATACTTTGCGCAGTCCTTGGTCACACTGTCGAGCCGTGCGACCTCTAGCACACAGAAATGTTATCCACGTTGTAACGTGTTTTTCGAGGGGTTTTCATGCCACTGGCATAAGTCAGTAGGAAGCCATTCTATATTTATTTACGCGGCAAATTGTTCAGCCAAGAAAATTTTTCATGTTAATTTATTATTATTATTAATTTATTATAATTATTATTAAGGTATTTTCGGAGCATTTTATAAAAATTATAAGCATACAGATAGGTTTTCTAAGTCTTAGAAAACGCTATCATGCAAATTATTACGAACGACGATATCATAGAAAATTATCTGATTACGGAATTTTACGGAGTTTTGTCAGTTAGGGTATTTGAGAGAGATGAGTCACGGGGAATTCAAATACAAGCTTAATCTTGTCAGGAAGTATTACGCAAGCTTGGGTCGCAGCGTCAAGAAAAGGCGAATATATGGAACGGAAATCGACTTCTTCATTCGCGCGCCGTGTGTAATGAACCAGAGGAGGGGAAGTAGCGGCGTGCTCAGCCAATCAGTGGAGACCACGTAAGCTGGAAGTTGAGACTGGAGTGGGGACGCGACAGGTGCATATATCGTTCGACGCGCCGTGGAGCGGGGACTATCAGTGTAGAACTTGCCGAGTATGGTTATACGCGGGGGTCGCTCCGATGTTCCGTGGAACGAGGACTATCTGTGTAGAACTTAACGAGTACGGTTGTACTCGGGAGTCGCTCCGATGTTCCGTGGAGTGGAGGACTAACTTTTGTAAAACTTAACCAGTGTGGTTGTACGAGTGTTTGGGTCCGATGTACGGACCATAGAATTATCTAATCTACCAGAATATCATCAAATAACGAAGAAGATGGCGACGTCCAGGAGACTGTGGGAAGCACACAGCATCATCCAGTACGAGGGAAATGCTTTAGCAATTTCCAGTAGTAAGCGCAAATGACGCAGAAATACGCAATCTCTCATTTTTCTTTGTTTTATATTTCATATTTCAATAACTTCATAGCTTGGGAATAAGAGTAAAATCAATAATTTATCAGACTCCGTTTTCACGTAATTTTCTATCGGTAATATTCAAATCACAACGCTCCAATTTAAGATTTATACTTATTATTATTATTAATTTTGCTATTCTTGTTTTATATAATAAATTCATTTCTTTTACAATGCAATCTTTGCTTTCAGTAGGTAGCATTATATATAGACCAATTCCTTCTCCTGATACAATTGCTTGTTGGGTTAATGATCAAATCATACCACGAGTTGAGTGAATAGAGTCTTGAAGGTGTTCTGCCAGAGCTAGACGTTGTTAAATACAAATTTAGATTTCAACATTGCGTTGAGGTCTTGGCGCCCATAAAACAACATAGCTTAGGCAAAGGTAAACAGTTATATTTATCTCCCAACAGTTAGGGGCAGTCTAACCGTTACAATTGTCGCTACCGACATAGGGCTAGCAAAACTGCTACATTTGTACGCTCAACGTGGAGCAAAGTAAATACCGTTTCACTTGTCATCCCAGCCTAAGCAAAACTGCTACAACGTTCTCTGCTCCTGCTTGGAAAACATTGCGACCGTCTTTCACGAGCGCTTGCTCACAACTACTCATCTGCACGTGAACACTGCAAATGAACGGGGAGGGGCCGGGTAAGGGCATGTGCTCTGAGGGAGGGGATGCTGGTTAGCAACCTTTGGTAACAATGGCAGAGCCCAACACCGTTGCAACATAGCACAGCAGCATGGTTGCCAAAACTAAAAAAAACAACCCTTGTATAATAAAGTGCTCTCGTCACTATGGTTACCATTAAGATTGTTTGTGCTGCTACGTCCAGAGACCCCGTAGATAAAATATGGTCAGTTGTCATGATTGTATAGTAAAGTGCTCCTGTTGCTATGGTTACCAAAACGAGTGTTTTCCTATGCCCTGAGACCTCGTGGAAGGAAGGAAGGAAGGAAGGAAGCTTGTAGTTTTGCATGACCATTAATCTCGCGATCATGAGCCACGGGACCTCCTGATTTCTGTGAAATCAAAACCACAGGACATGGCACTTCACGTTGAAAATCTCACATATATTGACCAGGATTCAAACCCGGTCTACCTTGGTGAGGAGGAGCAATCAGCTTGACCACTGCGCTACCACGCCCCCCATACACTATTGTCTGTTGTCCTTGTTGCTATGGTTACCAATATGAATGTTTGCGCTATAAGTGAGGCGCATTGCATACCATATAACTAGTTGTCTTGTTTGAATAATAAAGTATTCTTGTTGCTATGGTAACCAGTAAGATTATTTGTGCTCCTATGCCCAGAGACCTCGTGGATACAAAACTAATGGTCTGTTGTCGTGTTTGAAAACTAAAGATATCGTTGTTATGGTTACTAATATGATTGTGTTGTTACGCCGAAAGAAACATAGGATATACTATGCCCTGTTGACTTGGTTGTAGAATAGAGTGCTCTATCCCAGAAAGAAGCGCCACAACAGCACGACGCGACGCTTGAAATACTGCTGTGATCTCTGAAGAACATAAGACACTTGGTGACAGCTGACTGATGGCCACCCACGTTTCTTCTCTTATTCTAGAGATATTCCCGTAATGGCTGAGTGAAATCGATGCCATGAATTCTGTTGATGCTCCTGTCTTCACGAGATGTGAAACGTGATTCGGTGCAATAATTCTCTAAACCTCCCTTTGAGGCGAGCCGAATGTAGGCGTCCTTTAATGGTGCTCCATCAGCGGTAGTACAGCTCCTTTTATAAGTCCGGTTGGATCCTGACTGGTGGGTTGTCAGTCAAGTAATCAGCTCCATGGCTGGTTTGATCGCTAAAATCCACAGCTGTAGAATATCTGTCAGTCAAATTATCAGCTTGTTGTATTCTTAAATTGCACAGCTGTAGGATATCTGTCAGTCAAGGTATCAGCTCCATGACTGGTTGGATCTTTAAAATCCACACCTGTAGGTTGTCAGTCAAGTTGTCAGCTCCATGTCTGGGTGGATCCTTAAAATCCACAGCTGTGGGTTATCTTTCAGTCAAGTTATCAGCCCCATAGCTTGTTGGATTCTTGAATTGCACAGCTCTGGGTTAACTGTCTGTCTATCTGTCCGTCCAGTTCTCATCTCTAATGCTGGTTGAATCTTCAAAAGTCACCACAGTAGGCCATGAGGGGAGGAAACATCAAATATTGCTCTTTTAGAGGCTGCTGAGACTACAACAGCTATGCATGAAAATATCTATATTCATAGACGGTTAAATACAGTAGAAGAAACTTAACCTAAACATTCAGTTGACAATAAAGTTATGTCTTTGATACAGGTAGTTGTTGTTACTTCAAGATAATCTTTGAGCTTTCGCTAATGAAAAATTAATCCATACTATTATAGTTTAGCTTCAATTAGATGTTTGTTCCCTACTATGTAATTTTTAAGTATAAAGCTAAATTACTTCGAAATATTTTGCATATTAAGGCTTTCACGGCCCGGATTATTATATAAACAATTCATGCTTTTGGGCTAATGCCGTGTGTATTTTTAATTTAAACCATACGTTTCGGAGAAACCTTGCCTCCTTTTTCAATGGAAATAAACAATGTGGCCAAAGAAAGTATATTGTTTATTTCCATTGAAAAAGGAGGCAAGGTTTCTCCGAAACGTATGGTTTAAATTAAAAATACACACGGCATTAGCCCAAAAGCATGAATTGTTTATACTTCGAAATAGTTTAAGTACTGTCCCCGTAAATCCGGATAGTAGGCTGTCAGATATCCGCCCCCTCAATCGGATTGCCAATAATCAATCGCACCGGCACAGCTACATCAATGAAAATGGCACTGACAGATACTATCGAGATTAGAGCACAGCAGTTAACAAGAAATTATTGTGGAACACACCAAAATATACGGGGGTTCATACTTACCTTTACTTACCTCTTCAAATTAATCTCGGGTATGGGTTGCCAACTGGATCACTTAAAGTATGCCCACACAATAACCTCCACCATGATATTTAAAATGAACCAAAACGGAAACAAGAAACTTTAAACTGTACAATAATTTATTTCACATAAAGGGAATGACATTAACAAAAACTCAACAAAATACACGTGGCAATCAGTAGCCATTGTCAAAATAATCATGTCCTTGTAAACGTTACATACAAAATTTTATCTTTCACTTGCTTATAAAGAACGTAATAATAGTAATACACTTGGAATGGATGAGGGAATTGGAACGAGACATGTAGCAATTGTTTTCCTCTTTCATAAACATCACACTTTATTTATAACTGCAAGCCTGTTATGTGGTCGACCTTGGCCTCTAACATACAGTTGTCAGGCCAGCTGCGATCCACCCTACAACAAGTCGCATGCCCACGTCGTCAAGTGGACCCACCTGTCCAGTCAGCCTTAGCATATGCTCGTAACCTCAGAGCTTAGCTCCTTTTCAAACGCTTTAAATGTCCTCAACTCAACTCAAATATTATCACGCAAATCTTTTAAATGCTTCAATCACATGTTACTGGATTACTCTAATAATCCCAAAACTTGTTTAATTACATAATCCATATGTATACTTAGCGTTCTTTAGAGTATACTAGCAGAAGTACCCGTTCTTCGAACGGTGTTCGGTGTTAACACCAGACATTATAATATTAATAATAACAACAATGTTATTGGTGTTACATCCCTGTTAAGTACTGTTGCTTTTAGAGACGCACCAGACATTATCAATTGAGCTACTGTTGCAATGGTTAGCGGCTTGTAATTCCTTCATAAGTTTATCAGAACGAAGTTAATTTTCTGGGAATATCACACACACTGTAAATTTAAGGGCCTTATAATGTGGTTTTCGGAGATCCTTTATAGACTCGCGAATTTTTTGTCTCACATTGAGAAGTGCAACATATGCTTTGGTCGTCCTTCTAGGATAATTTTTTATATTTCGCCTATTTTAGCATGTATTTTGAGAAGTTTTTCCCTATATCCACACTTCTACTTTATGAAAAGTACGGTGAAGAGTTTTATAAATGATTGGTGTATTGACTCATGTTTACCATACCTAATTTTACGATGCACCAAGCATCCGAACATGAGTTATAGGCGTACATAAGGATACACAGAAAGACAGACAGACAATTCTATTGTCTACAACATATCACCCAGAAATCCAAATATGGGTAGGCTATATCTACCACACAGTATCAAAGAAAATCATCCTTACGATGAACCCGTATGTCGACAAAAAAAAAATAGTTAAAATGTGCTCTCAGACTAAATTCACCTAACGTGTACTTCCTGACATGAAATAGAATTGAAAGTCTTGTAGATGAAACGCAATACACGTCACATAAAAACTGACCCTCTACGTTGTGTTGGGTCCCCACACACAGGAAGACCTCTATCATAAATTATAAAAGCTTGTGGTGCATGAAAATGCAGGTTCTTTAGTCTCAAATGGCCCAAATTCCTAAAAGCCGCAAAAAATGCTGATTCAATTCAGGAATTTTTTAAAATAATGTTGTTTGGAGATATAATAGACCTTCTGTACTATATGTCGCACGTGAAAATTGCATGAAAAAATCCTAGATTACCCCTTGATCCCCTTAATTGCATTGGTGAATTATACAGTCTACGTTGGTTCCGTGATAACCTTATATTTGCAAACTTTCACAGAAATGTAATAAATGTAATAAATTGCTTCTTACTGAAATAGATGGAAAGTTGGATGCCACCCCTTGAGATAATGTTGTCATGGTTACGGATTTGCATTCCTTCATTAGTTTGTTAAATTAAATTAAATTAGTTTTCTGGGAATGTTTCAGAAACTGTTGGTTTAAGAGCCTTATAATGTAGTTTTCGAGGACCCTAGAGTTTTATTTCTGGCACCGAGGGGCTTTGTCTCGTCGTTGTACGCCATAATATAATACTACTAATAATAATATAATGTAGGGATAGGAATATAATAGACCTGCCATACCACACCCGCAGGTGTAAATCGTGTGAAAAAATTCTAGACTACCCCTTGACCCCCTTAAGCGCATTTTACATATTGATGAAATTTACAGCTTAATTTGGTTCCATAATAACCATCTAGCCGTTTGCAAACTTTCACACTAATGTAATTGATGGAATTGCATTGCGTCTTACAGCAATAGATGGACCTCTGAGAATCTGTTGCCATGGTTATCGGCTTGCATTCGTTCAGTAGTTTATTAAATGAAATTAGTTTTCTGGGAATATCTCAAAAACGGTTGGACGTAGGACCTTAAAATGTGTTTTTAGTGCCCCCGAATGTTATCTCTCACATTGAGGGGCTGAAAATGGGCTTTGTCTCGTCCTTCTACTCCTATTTCAGCATGTATTTTAAGGGGGTATGCCCCCTTTAATGATAGGTACAGAGAAGAGATACATCAATGATTAGTGCCGTGCCTCTGATGGATATCTGTACCAAATTTTGAGTTGATACACCCAGCCGTTCTCGATTTATAAGGGAACAAAGTTGTCCACAATCAAACAAACAGACAGACAGACCGAAACATAATTTTCGCGCGCATCTATCATGAAACAGTCTGAAACGTGTAAATAACTCAAATTTCCGTAGAAATTCAGAAAAAAAAACAGACAAATTTTCTATTTATATATGTAGAGATATACTGCACGGCTCGGTGTTGACCGTGTTTTATTGCACAAATTTAGGATTTACTCGCTAACCGTTGGAGATACACGAAAAGTGTTAAGGACCTTTTGGATAGAAAATTGAATGTTAGAGCTCATGTATGCTATCAGAAGGTTGCTATTTCTTAGCGTTCTCTTTTTATTTGAAATGGAAATATCAAATTTTGAAACCAAAGGGTGTAGTGACGTCATAAATGTGGGTTTTACTGGCTAACCGTTGGAGATAAACGAAAAGTGAAGCTCGTATGTACCGTCAAAAGTTTGCTATTTCTTAGCGTTCTCTTTTTATTTGATAAGGAAATATGAAGTTTTGATTAAAGTGTGTAGTGACGTCACTAAAATGGTCGCCATTTTTAATAGTGCAAATTATCGAAATAAAATGTATCCTATATGTAAACCTGGTAAATCAGCTACATCCATGCAAAATTTCATTTAAATCGGACCAGTGGTTCTTGCGTTATTGAGTAGCACACAGACAGACAGAAAGACAGACACATACCATCTCATTTTTATATATTAGTATAGGAGAAGTACCCGTCCTTCGAACGGTGTTATATATTAACACCAGACATTATCATTTGAGCTACTGTTGCAATGGTTAGCGGTTTTTCATTCCTTCATAAGTTTATCAGAACGAAGTTAGTTTTCAGGGAATACCACACACACTGTTAATTTAAGGGCCTTAAAATGTGGTTTTCGGAGACCCGTTATAGACTCGCAAATTTTGTGTCTCACATTGAGAAGCGCAACATATGCTTTGATCGTCCTTCTAGGATAATTTTTTATATTTCGCCTATTTTAGCATGTATTTTGAGAAGTTTTTCCCTATATCCACCCTTCTACTGTTTGAAAAGTATGGTGAGGAGTTTTATAAATGATTGGTGTATTGACTCATGTTTACCATACCTAATTTTACGATGCACCACGCCTACGAACACGATTTATAGGCGTACATAAAGATACACAGAAAGACAGACAGACAATTCTATTGTCTACAACATATCACCCAGATATCCAAATATGGGTATATCTGCCATACAGTATCAAACAAAATCATCCTTACGATGAACCCGTATGTCGACAAAAGAAAGATTAGTTAAAATTTGCTCTCAAACTAAATTCATCTAACTTGTACTTCTTGACGTGAAATAGAATTGAAAGACTTGTAGACGAAACGCAATACACCTCACATAAAAAATGACCCTCTACGTTGTGTTAGGTCCACATACACAGGAAGACCTCTTTCATAAATTATAAAGGCTAGTGGTGCATGAAAATTCAGGTTCTTTAGTCTCAAATGGCCCAAATTCCTAAAAGCCGCAAAAAATGCTGATTCAATACAGGAATTTTTGAAAATAATGTTGCTGTTTGGAGATATAAAGGATGATTGTAGTTTTACGTGACCATTAATCGCGAGATCATAAGCCACGGGATCTCTATTTTACGTGGAATCTGAACCACAGGGCATGGCATTTCACTTTGCAAATGTTTGGAGATATAATAGACCTTCTGTACTATATGTCGCACGTGAAAATTGCATGAAAAAATCTAGGTTACCGCTTGACCCCCTTAACTGCATTGATGAATTATACAGTCTACGTTGGTTCCGTGATAACCGTATAGCCATTTGCAAACTTTCACAGAAATGTAATAAATAGAGTGACATTACTTCTTACAGAAATAGGTGGAAAGTAGGATGCCACCCTTTGAGATAATGTTGTCATGGTTAGCGATTTCCATTCCTTCGTTAGTTTGTTAAATTAAATAAGTTTTCTGGGAATATTTCAGATACTTTTGGTTTTAGGGCCTTATAATGTAGTTTTCGAGGACCATTTAGGGCCCCCAAGGTTTGTTTCTGGCACCGAGGGGGCTTTGTCTCCTCGTTGTACGCCATAATATAATAATAATAATATAATATAGGGATAGGAATATAATAGACCTGCCGTACCACACCCGGAGGTGTAAATCGCGTGAAAAAATTCTACTGTACCCCTTGACCCCCTTAAGCGCATTATACGTATTGATGAATTCTACAGCTTAATTTGGTTCCGTGATAACCTTCTAGCCGTTTGCAAACTTTCACACCAATGTAATTAATGGAATTGCATTGCGTCTTACAGCAATAGATGGACCTCTGAGAATCTGTTGCCATGGATACCGGCTTGTATTCGTTCATTAGTTTATTAAATGAAATTAGTTTTCTGGGAATATCTCAAAAACGGTTGGTTTTAGGGACTTAAAATATGGATTTCGGGGACTCTTCAGGGCCCCCGAGGTTTGTCTCTCTCATCGAGGGGCTGAAAATGATTTTTGTCTCGTCCTTCTACTCCTATTTCAGCATGCATTTTAAGGGGATAGGCCCCCTTTTATGAGAGGTACGGAGAAGGGTTACATCAATGATTAGTGTCGTGCCTCTGATGGATATCTGTACCAAATTTTACGTTGATACACCCAGCCGTTCTCGAGTTATAAGGGAACAAATTTGTCCACAGACAATCAAACAAACAGACAGACCAAAACATTATTTTCGCGCGCATCTATCATAAAATAGTCTGAAACGTGTAAATAACTCAAATTTCCGTAGAAATTCAGAAAAAAAACAGACACATTTTTCTATTTATATATAGAGAGATATACTGCACCGCTCGGTGTTGACCGTGTTTTATTGCACAAATTTAGGTTATACTCGCTAACCGTCGGAGATACACGAAAAGTGATAAGAACCTTTTGGATAGAAAATTAAATGTTAAAGCTCGTGTATACCATCAAAAGTTTGCTATTTCTTAGCGTTCTCTTTTTATTTGAAATGGAAATATGAAATTTTGAAACCAAAGGGTGTAGTGACGTCACAAAAGTAGGTTTTACTCGCTAACCGTTGGAGATACACGAAAAGTGATAAGGACCTTTCGGATAGGAAATTAAATTTCAAAGCTCGTATGTGCCATCAAAAGTTTGCTATTTCCTACCGTTCTCTTTTTATTTGATATGGAAATATGAAATTTTGAAACCAAAGGGTGTAGTGACGTCACTAAAATGGTCGCCATTTCTTAATAGTGCAAAATATCGAAATTAAAAGTATCCTATATGTAAACCTGGTATTTCAGCTACATCCATGCAAAATTTCATTTAAATCGGACCAGTGGTTCTTGCGTTATTAGGTAACAGACAGACAGACAGACAGACAGAAAGACAGACACACACCATCTCATTTTTAGCCTATTTTCAATTTTGAAAAAATAGTCTTATGAGATCACCTTTTGTCCGTGTGTGTGTGCGTGTGTGTGTGTGTGTGTGTGTGTGTGATTCGTGTGTGTGTCCCCCCCCCTAATAAAATCTAAACGGCAGGAGCGATTTCAATGAAACTCGGAAAGTTTATAGCACTATTCCCGGCGACCTCGACCGTGCCCTTCAAATTTTGTTACGACTCACCAATCCAACATGGCGGCTGTGCGAAATATTTCACCAGCATTCAATATCTCCGGAACTATTACCGATATTACCCTGACATTTTTTATGGTGATAGAGGGAACTACTATAAGTTCACTTATGTGACTTTTGAAAACCTGGTAACTACAAAACCAACATGGCGGCCAAGCGAATTTGCGACTTTTAAATAGACGTTTCTCGCGATTTGACCAACCAAACGCAATGAAACTTGGTACAGTATATATTTATATACATTGTAATGCACCGACATCTAACTTCGTTCATTTGTTTACATAATCACAAGATGGCGGATGTGCGAAATATTTCACCGGCATTCTATATCTCTGAAACTATTAGCGGTATCTCCCTAAAGTTTTGTACGGAGATAAAGGGCACTACTGGAAGTCCACCTATAAGACTTTCAAAAACCGGTTAACTACAAAACGAACATGGCGGCCAAGTGAATTTGAAAATTTTAAATAGACCTTTCTCGCGATTTAATGTTCCAAGCGCACTGAAACCTGGTACAGGAAATATTTTTACGCATTGTAATCCACTGGTATCTAATTTAGTTCAATTGTTTACATAGCCTCAAGATGGCGGCAGTGCGAATTTTAAAATTAAGTTTTTATTTCTTGTGATGTAGTCATGCGATTTAAGTGAAAGTTTGAATAATGAACCTACGCAATAATTTTCCTTTAATGGTACATGACTCTATGGCCTATACATTTAACAATCCAACATGGCGACCATCCGAAATATTTAGACGATACTGCATATCTACGAATCTATTTTAGCAATCAAACTGCATTTTTTAATGTTCATAGGGACTATGAACTTAAGTTCACCTATAGGACTTTAAATAACCTGGTGATCACAAATCCAACATGGCGGTGACGCGAATTATAAATATTCTCATGGACGTTTCTCGCAATTTAACCATCCGCGTGCAGTGAAACTTGGTACAGTTAATCCTTATTCGAATGTTAATCCACTGGCATCTAATTTACTTCAATTGTTTCCATAACCTCAAGATGGCAGCTGTGAAAAATTTAAAATCTCCTTGTTTTTTCTTGTGTCCTAATTATGCGATTGAAGTTTGAATACTACACGTTCACAATAATCTGCATGTAACAGTACATAACTCTAGGACCTACATATATAAAATCCAACATGGCGACCATCCGAAATATTTAGTCGGCTCTTAATATCTACGAATCTATTACAGCAATCAAACAGAAATTGTGTATGTTGATAGTGGCAATTAACATATGTAGGATATATGAAAATAGGCTGTATAGTTCTTCACGGAACTACTTGTTATATATTAGTATGATTAACAAAACTCTTAATGTTTATAACAAATGCTCATTAATTGTTTATAACAATTACAAATTGTTTATAATATTGTCAAATGACAATTGAAAAATCTATACACGCTTCTCTTAATTCCTTTCATTACAAATTATTATTAAAGATATTTACAGAATTATTTACAATGTTAATATTATTTATTTTAGAAATACATTAAACCACACGTTTATCCGGTTGATAATTACTCAAATCAGGTTAATATAATCGACCAATGAAGGTTAGTTATATTTAAGCTTATATTCAGATTTAATAAGTTTTAATAATTATGATTATTATTTGTGACGGTAACCTCCATTCAAAATCGTTATCTCAAATTATTTAACACTCTTGTTAATTTTAACAGTGATTTCACATGATTAATTTTCAAAGGACCTGGACAATAAACTCAGCGGAAAAATACTTCGCTCAAATGCACAAATTGCATAAAATAGGCCCAGAATTCATCATATATTTCCATATATATGGCATAAAAATCTTCCACAAAAACCTCCACTTACAAATTCTTTAACTTCATTAATATTACTGTGGGAATCTCCTTCACTTATTCAAGGGCATTATTCATCAGCGACTTTTACATGTCCACTGAACTAACGATTATACATCCATAGTTCCACTTTAAAAATTCTTATATTCATTAATTGTTTCAAAACTGTTATTTATTTAACCTTCGTGGGTTTCATTCATGAATCGATATGAAGTAAAAATTTGCCAATCACAAATAAATTTAATAGCAAATACGATTATACACGCCTCTCTGGTCTATCAAAATTGAGATTAATATCTCCTAAGTATCGTAGTATAAAAATACTATCTTCAAACAAAGTTCATCTAAACTGCATAAATAGTCGAATAGAATACAATTAGACTGTTGGAATGCAAACATTATTGTTCCAATCTAGTATTGAGAAAAACTCCTATCAAATGTTCATTACTATAGTGTATTCAATAAATCGTAATCAAAGTTCATAGTTCATAAAATTGTCTATAATGCAATGGTAATGTCAGAACTGACGATAAATGTCTATGTTGCAATATGTTCATAAAACGACTAGTATTTCCAAGATCGTCGATACAGAAATAGATTTTAACGCTCTAAAATCTTTTAATTATTCTTCTTTCTTGATGATGACAGAAAATTTGTCAAAGTAATTTACTGAAAAGAATTACTTTAATAAAGTGACACGCTGTCTGAATTCAAATCTGCCATAGAAAATCGTTAACTTTACAGTCAAATCGTGACTACAAAAATATGCAAATTACTGAAAGAATATATTATCAGTTTCAACTGATCCAAAATTATTTAACTATGCCAATGACATAACAATGTCTTAATAAATCGTAGAAAAAGCATAACTCATCGAAGTGTACTGAGTACAAAATTATCAAGCAAGAATATGGGGCATAATATATATGGGACAAAAATATGGGAAAAATGGTTGCTCAGATATCGCTAAATGACTCAAATAAAACAAGAAACGTTCACGACTACCTTATCTGTTGATTGAAGTTCCAGAGGAAAATCTTCCAAAGAAGACTGGTGATGGTTCCATTTCACCAAAATGATGTGCTCCGTCCTCGAACCTGGAACCAGCTCCCTCGGAGAATCGAACTGCTTCCTCCTCCGGAAATTGCACTGCTCCGTGTATACAATAGACATCCTTCTGGCAAAACTCTTCTTTGTGAGCCGGGTCCACCCTGGCCTCTCTTGATAGTTCCCTGAAGTTCTGGTAGCAATTCGCCATGAAGTTTATTGCAGTTATTTCCGTAGAAATATTCATAGTTGTGGAGTATGAATACGTTTCCACTGCCATTTGATATAATTCAGCGTTGGACAACGATGCATGAGTGTAGTTGGATGTTCACTACATGCTCGCTTTTGTAGAAAGACGATTAGCGAAGTTCCATGCTGCTATTTCACTCCATTGATATATGTCCCAATTGCATTAAAGTCCTTAGCCTTCCATCTCCATTTCCGTTATAATAGTTGAAAGAACTGCCATATTATATTGTTCCATGTTAGAATGCAGCGTTGTATCACCAAAAGCAATATGAAGTAGCACGGTTGCAATACCAGTGTCAGCCGTAGCGTAGAATGTGATATTTTAAAAGTGCTTCTCAGGTGGCGAGAAAATCACTTTTGTCTGCCGTCTTAAAATGCCAATATCTTTCGAATTATAATCTTGAAAATGTTCAATCGTTCTACGCACTTTAATATAGTACTGCACAATCGAATTAGCTTAAAGGCATTAGTCAACTCTTGATATATTATCTTGTAGACTTGAAAATGTGTGCGTTTCAACTTCGCCTAGTTTCAAACACCGTAAAATGGAACTGCGGCATGCTCGAAGCTCGTTCAATGCGGTTGGCTTTACCACACGCGCTAAAGACGACTTGTTTCACTTATTCACTCGAAAATGACTATATCATCAGAAATATATATGCGGTATGAGATATATATGCGATATGAGAGCTCCTCTTCGCTGTGCAAGACCTTTTATCAACTTCTTAAGGGGCGTATCCATCCCATCCATAGCTTGTTTCTCCGTCATTGCTAGAATTTCTAACTTTGGCTATACTTGACGGATTTTCAAATTTCAAAAACTCAAAAATAATTTCTTCAAAATTCCAAATCAATGCCATAACTGAAAATAGATTTCCACAATTCTGCATTCCAAAAGTAATTAAATAAGGTAGTTTCAGTAATCTCCGTCTCCCTCCTAACTATCGTTCATTGGTTCGAGTCTCTCCTCCAATCGCGTAACTTCTTCCTTAGCACAATTCCATGTTTCCCTGCGACTGCGTCGTAAATCTCAGATCTTTCTCGAACAAAATCATGACGTCACCAAGAATCTCAGCTCAAGCAGCCTACTTGCATGAAGTCTGCGTCATCCGTGCCTACGTCATGAATATCCACGTCACAACTATGACAGCCATAACTTTCTTCATATTTTCCAATACAGCCACCGTGGTCTCAATATAATTCAATTTACGGGGGCATTCTCCCTTCACCACGTTTTAAAAACAGTTGCAAATTGTTTTTAAACTCTGTGTTATACATATCTCAATTCACTTGAACACGAAATTGAATTATTATTGGCTTACTCTTGGATAATATTTCTTCAAGTTTCCAGCATTGAACTTGCCATAAACGACATTATTCTCATCATCGTAGAGTTCATAACAGTTGTTTCCATAAGCATTCGTAATTCTGAACGGACCCATGAATACTATTCCAAATTTGGGATAGATCTTCTTACTCACATCAGCCTTGACAGGTCTGCGTAGTAATACCAGATTTCCAATTTCTAAGGGCGCACCAAAACGTTTTCCAGCAACTCTTTTCAATCGTTTCTCTGCTGCTTTCTGGAGTTGTTCCTTCGCTCTGTCAATTCTCTGCTGCCTTCCTAGGTCGGGATCTCTAGGAACGTGGTTAAAAAGATTATCCCACGGCCATTCTGGGTTTCTTCCTAGATGAAGTCTCATTGGCACCTCTCCTGTGCTCTCCTGCACTGTAGAATTCAGACATTCATCAATAAGGGGTACAAATCTCACCCAACCAGAATGATCATTCGGACAGAAAATTCGACAAAATTTCGAAAATTCAGCCATATATCTTTCTGAAGAATTCGATTCCGGATAGCGCACGCTTGAAAATAAGTGCTTAATACCAAGCCTTTCCATATCTGCAGCAAATTCTAAGGATGTAAACTGAGCTCCATGATCTGATAGTAGATATTCTGGTTTACCAGCTTTTGGAAATACAGCATGTTCCAGTCTGCTTACAACATTCCTCGTGTTAGCTTTTTGCATGGGACTCATTGTTACAAATTTCGAGAAGACATCCACGGTAACCAACAGAAACTGATTACCCTGATATCCCTTCGGACAGGGACCAAATATGTCCGTCGCCATGAGTTCATTTGGTTTAGAAGGAATCATAGCCTTCGGTTTTCCTTTTAATAGAGCGGAAGCATACTTTGCTCTCTGACATTTATCACATGAACGAATGACATTAGCAATGCTGGAACGCATGTTAGTCCAAATAAATCTCTCTTTAAGAGTGTCAAGAGTCTTATATAAACCTGCATGTCCAGTTGCGTGATGAGCTACCCACACTAAATTGACAACAAGTTTAGGTGGCACGACTATTCGGAGCTTTGTATGCGCAGAGTCAGCATACTTACATACGATGTCTCCACTCAAGACAAAGTGTCGTGATTCTCTCTGTGTAGCTGCATAGTCAACATCAGTATTGTCCATGTAACCCTTAAGGAACCTGTACATTTTCCTGATTGGAGCGTGTCTCTTCTGTGACACACCGATTCGGGCTAACCTCCTAACGGTCTCTCGATCTTGCTGCTCCAATTGTACATGGTGTATCTGCACATTTTTGATAGGGTTACGTGATAAAGCATCAGCCAGTAAGTTATCTTTCCCAGGCTGATGGACGATAGTGGCGTTAAACTGTTGGGTGAACAAAGCCCAACGTGTCAATCTATCACTAGACATGTCAGTTTGCAGCATAAACTGAAGTGCTTTGTGATCTGTAATAATGATAACCTTGTGTCCCAGCAGCATTTTTTTCCACGCTTGCAAAGCTGTTACAAAAGCTAACGCTTCTAGTTCTGTCGTAAAGTAGTTTTCCTCGTGTTTCTTTAACTTTCGACTAGTGAACGCAATGTAGTGCTTGTTGCCTGCCTCGTCTTTTTGGTATAAGACTGCACTAATGCCTATTCTTGACGCATCAGACTCAATATAGAACACCTTCTCAAAGTCGGGATACTCCAGTTTGACGTTGTTTCTGAGCATCTCCTTTGCTTTCTCAAAAGCCTCGTCTGCTGCGGTACTCCATTTCCATCTGTTATTCTTCTTGAGTAAGTCATACAGAGGAGCCATAATTTCAGAGTATCTCGGACAGTGGCTGCTAATGAATTGGCATGCGCCTACAAATTCTGTGACTTGTTTCACCTTAGTTGGCTTTGGGAATCTTGTGATCGCATCTACTTTCTGCATGTTTGGATGATATCCATCTTTATCAATCGTATGCCCCAAGTAGTTGATCTCCTTCTTCAAGAATTGTTTCTCAAATGCACTAAATGTTCTGCGGCATTGGGTGAAGATACGATTAAATCGTCAATGTAGCAGATTACATTTTCCTTTACTTCGTCAGTGAGCTTACTATCAAGTGCTCGAATAAGTGCTGGTCCACTGTTGACCATTCCAAAAGGCATTCTCACAAAGACCCATGACGTCTGGTCAAATAGGAATCCAGTGTACTGCATACTTTCTTCTTCTAGTTGAACTTGGTAAAACGAAGATGTCAAGTCAAGAACACTAGAACATTTAGTGCATTTGAGAAAGTGGTTTGAAAATTTAAGGGAGGCCAATATCAAGGTCAATTTTGGAAAATGTTGACTCGGGTTGATGGTGTTTTCCTCCTCTTCTCCTCCCAAAATCTCCTTATGAACTCACTATGCCCCTTCTTACGTACTTCCGTCCATGTTTTCCAGTGGTCTTTTTAGCTTTTTCGGTGAGAGAGTGCTTTGTAACTGGAGTTCCAAAACCTTGCCATTCATGATATCATCTGTGATGTTTATTTCTTTTAAGTCCTCTTTGATTTCTTCTAACCAACTGATTTTGACCTTCTTTGAATTCATTTTATCATATTATTATTATTATTAATATTAATAATAAAAATAATAATATTTTACATCTTTATATTCGTCTAACGAGCGCTATCAAATCTATCTATCTGATTATGCTTTCTTGTCCTCGCTATGGCTCTTTCTGCGCTCCTTCATCCAGGTCCTGTTGAATGTAATGTTCGGGTGGTCTGAAAATTGATGGTTTTCAACTAGTTCCCTGAATTTAGTCCTGTCGACTACCGAATTACTACTGTCGACCAAAATATTATGTGCACTCGAGTTTGAAGGTTGTTTGTGAAGTAACCATAGACCTACATAAAATCCAATAACATCATCATTTTTGCCATTCTATTTTACGTTAGTTCATGTAGGTTTGGAAGTTTTAATTTATATTTTAATATTTTTTTATCGCAGTTGAAACACAAAAAGTGCCCGTTTTTAAGCGTGTTTCAACCATGCGTCACATTTAAGAATTATTATCTCACAAACCCGTCATCAGATCGAAGCCAAATTTTAACACAATATACATTGGAATGTTGTATAACTGGTTTATTAATTTCAAAATTTTGTGTGTTCATGAACGAAAGTTGTTATTATTTTTGTAAGGTAACTGTTTCTCGGCTCGGGGTCTTTGGAAAATGTAGTTCTTGGTTGCGTTGTATTCCTTATACATCAAAAAGTTATGCTGTATGACTGTGAAATACGTAAATTAATTCACTTATGTTATGTCGGTTTGTATTTGTACGGGGAATTAAGACATGGTTCACCAGCTAGCCGCTCCGGGAAATGCTGTACAGCGTTGCTGATATGGAGCCCATCACTTACGAGCGAGGCGTGCCATGACGCATGATGGAGCCCATCTTGGCAACGCTGTACAGCTTTCACCGGAGCAGCTTACTGGTGAACCATGTCTTCATTCCCCGTACAAATACAAAACCGATATAAAATAAGTGAATTAATTTACGTATTTCACAATCATACAGCATACCTTTTTGAAGTATAAGGATTACAACGCGACAAAGAACTACATTTTCAAACCACCCCGAGCCGAGAAAAAGATACCTTACAAAAATGGTAACTTTGTTTCTTGGAAACACAAAATTTTAAAATTAATAAACCAGTAATACAACATTCCAATGTATATTGTATTAAAATTTGGATTCGATCTGATGACGGGTTTGTGATATATTATTCTTAAATGTGACGCATGATTGAAACACGCTTAAAAACGGGCACTTACGGTGGTCCAACTGCGATAGAAAATATTAAAATATAAATTAAAAATTCCAAACCTACATGAACTAACGTGAAATAGAACGACGAAAATGATGATGTTATTGGATTTTATGTAGCCGGCCCCGTGGTGTTGGGGTAGCGCGCCTGCCTCTCACCCGGAGGCCCCGGGTTCGATCCCCGGCTCCGTCAGGGATTTGAAAACTGACGTGAGGGTTGGAACGGGGTGCACTCAGCCTCGTGAGGACAATTGAGTAGCTGTCTGACAGTGAGACAGCGCCCCGATCACGAATACCAAGATTAACGGCCGAGGGGACCCGACGCGCTGATCACCCGTCACCCCAATATCTGCAGGCTAAATGGCTGGGCAGCGGTCGCTTGGTCGGCCTTAGCCCGTCATGGGCTGGATAGTGCCAGGGGTTGGCTTTGACTATTGGTTACTTCACAAACAGCCTTCAAACTCGAGTACACATAATATTTTGGTCGACAGATATTTTTATTTCCTGAAGGCCTTCTTCAACTTCTTCTATTATGGTTATTTTATAACAAATTTTTCATTTAACACAGATCTTCTGGTCTTCCACAACATTTTGGTGGGCTTACACAAGAAGTTTTGCTGATTCTCAATCATTATTCAAGAATTTCCTGATAATATTACACCTGTCCAGTGTTGCTGCCTTCAGCATTTTCTGATGGATGTTGAATGGTGGATTCAGTTGGTGTAGAGCAGTTTTGAGTTGTTTCGGTATTACTCCCGTGGCTGAGATTATAACTGGGATGACAGTGACTGTTTGCTGTTTCCAAAGGCGTATTTCTTTTTCTGTTGCCAAGTCCATATTCAATTTGCTGCACTTTTCGTGGGTCTCAGTTCTGATGTTGTGGGAGTTTGGTACTGCAATGGCTTATGCAATTTGTCTGTGACCAAAAAAAATATTGTTATTATATTCAATTATTAATACTAATATTGTAATAATGTTATTGGATTTATGTCCCATTTAACTACGGAGGCGTTTAGAGACGCCGGGGTGCCGGAATTTTGCCCTGAAGGGGATCTTTAACGTGCCAGTAAATCTACTGACACGGATCCATCGAATTTGCGCACCGTCAAATGCCAGCTGACTGTGCCAGGATTCGATCCTGCAACCTTGGAAACAGCAAGCGAGAAACGTTTCCGCGGAGATTCAATTATTATTCAATATTCTATTGGGAGATATTTCCTCGAGACAAGGTAGTGTAAACGTGTCTTTCTATTAACTGTGTTACCCAAAGTAATGAATCTTCGTCTCCTTAAACTTGGCATCCTGGATGGCGACTGAAAGCTATATCTCTACCACAGGCACGGTAGCTTGGATAATTGGCTCGTCAGTTGGTTAGTGTAATCGGTTTACGTCTGATCTGACGGGGCTTTTAAAGACAAAAACAAACAGTTGCCCAAGCTATCTCAATCGATCATGGAAATGCGGAGCGACCGCTAATTGGGAGACAGTACAACGTCTCTTTCGTGGATCCGCGATGGTTGAGACTAAGATAGTCTATAGCAAGATTCCTAGCCTGGAGAGACCTTTGAATGAATGATGGGATCTCAGGACCTCCGGTCTTAGATTACTGGGTCATTACAACTGAAATACACAAAGCTGGATTGTACACTCTTGTCACTTGCTCACTGGCTCGGAGCTGTGTTCGGAGATAGGGCTAGGTTTAGAAGCCTGTTCGCCCCTAAGCCATTTTCTTCTCAGCTTCTCCCTTCCCAGCTCAATTCACAATTGCACATATTTCATAAACCTGAACACCCGACATTAGTCTATTATTATTACGTTGTTGTTAATTTATTGAGGGGCTTTGTGACAGAGTGGCCATTTAGCCCCGTATACTTGGGTGTGTTTAGAAGTCATCTGGTAACCTGTATTATTGCCGCATCAGTAGTAGTGTGTGTATGTCGGTAATGTAGTTGATGATTAGGAGGGAGTTGGCTGTGGCCGTAAGCTAGGAACCATCCCGGCATTTGACTGGAATAAAAGTGGGAAAACACGAAAATCCACTTCCAAGATTTCTGAGGTGGAAATCGAACACATCTGTTCACAGTCTTGCCTTCCGAGGCTGTGTGGACCCCAATCCAGCCCTCAGACCAGAAATAAATATCTTGGTAGGGCCGAGAATCAAAGTTGGCTTTCGTCTAATGTGCTGGAAACTGGTACAAGAAAAGTACTGTCTATAGACAGTAGAATACGTTTTTAATAGAAGCGTTCTATTTTGGATCTACGATATGATCACGACTCTAGTCTGTATATAGAAATATATCTTAATACTGATACAAACTAAATTTATGAATTATATCTTTAAAAGTTCACCATTTTGAGTTTTCAAGGTAGAGTAACACAATTCTCTACTGCGGTTCCCAAATCTTACTAATCTTACGACTAGCCTCGTGTTTATTGTTCTCCATGATCTACAAATAAGGAAAGATTCAATATGATATTCATTGGTGGTCTTCCCTCATTAGGACAAAGAAACAGGCAAGATGATTACATAAGAAAATGTAAAAAACAATGGCTTTATTAATTATTGACGTTACGGGTGCCCCAGTAATGTTGGGGGATTTCTTCATCGACTGGTTTATGATCAAGATGCCCTAAATATATATGAAGTAAAAAAATATAATTTAAGTATCAAGAGTACAATATGGAATTACTCGATCAGCATTATTTGTATGGAGTGAAGGTAGGAAAACCTTTCTTAGAATAGCCTCTTTTCGACGAAGAGATTTAAAATTTTATTAGTGGACCCACGCGAGATTGTGTATAAACCACCCGCGTGCATTTATTGGTATGCGGGCTTGACGCGACACACTTCATGCACGGGCTTTCATCTTGTTTATATTGTATAGCCCTCCGGGCGTGGCTCAAGCTTTATCAGCACTCTGGTGATATGGTGTGTCCTAGATTAGTTTTTGACTTAATGGTTACTGTTGTGAGGCAACTGTTTCCTCATGTGTGAGAGTTGGCTTGCTTCGTTTTGGGGGATTGTGGCATGAAGAGGGACTGAGAGGGGCTGAAAGGGGTGATTATGCCCCCTGAGGGCTAGGTGCATAACACTGCAAATCTGGTAAATTTGAGCTGATAATTTGCTTCTTTCCAGTCCGTCGTTATCATGGCATCCGTGGTGTAAAATTTCATCCAAACATATTTTTTCTTTGCTATGTGTTCTCTGACTACCTCTTTGAAGTGTTGTTGGACCATACGTTTTCATGAGACATGCACAAACTGTGTTTGTCGTAGGCCTATGTGTGGGAAACTCTGTGAGAGATATTACGTGATGGGTTGTACAGATAGAATTTTATCATTGTCTCAATTCTGTTGTGAATCAACTTGATTGATTATGTATATAACTGGTCATCTGGCTGCATTATTAAATTATATATGTTTAAACGCAGTTTTTAAAACAATTGTCGATATTTATGATATTATTATGCAATTCTTCACTGTTGGGGGTAATTCTCTTTCTTAGGAATGCTTATTTCTTACGATTGGTTACTTGTAGAGTCCCTGTATATACCACCCGTCCAGCTTTACTGTTGTCCGGGCTCGACGCGACAGAGTTCTGGCAGCGCCTGTCGTCTTGTTTATTTGTTTAAACGCCTTTTATAAGCAAATAAATACTTTTCCGGTGACTTTTCAAGAAATGCATGATGTTTTCCATACCGTTGAGACGATTTTGAAGATTTTGGTAGAAACCGCACCCCTCTGGTTTAAGAGCTTGCGTTTTGTGAAACATACACCATATAATTTTATATACAGGGTCTTTCATATAAAGTAAGAACGGAGAGCGGCGGATTTTTTATCCATTGCTGCAGTGGCCTTGCCCGAGCTTGTGGCGCGCATAGTATATACTTGAACTTGCAATACGCGTGCTGCTGTTCAGTCGCCAGTCTGAATCTCAGATGCTAACATGGTGAGACAGTTATCATTACAACATCGTATATTCGTACACACATCAAAAAAAGTTTTGCATCACCTCGGTTCCCAGATCTCCGGCATATAGACGTTGACTGTGTATATTGTATCCAAGATACAGTCCCTTTGACTGTTCATAGATGTCACTAAAACTGCTCAAAGATGTAAACAACCATGCATGAGCAGGGCCTATTAGACGGAGGGGGTACGACAGCCGATCAGTTCCAGTCATTCCACCAGGACGAAGGTACGCTGCTCATGTTGTCTGTAGTTCTACCATGCCTAGAAGGTCAATACCGCAGTTCGATCGCGTCCGCATTGTTACTTTGTGTCAAGAAGGGCTCTCAACAAGGGAAGTTTCCAGGCGTCTCAGAGTGAACCAAAGCGATGTTGTTCGGACATGGAGGAGGTACAGAGATACAGGAACTGTCGATGACAGGCCTCGCTCAGGCCGCCCAAGGGCTACTACTGTAGTGGATGACCGCTACTTACGGATTGCCGCTCGGAGGAACCCTGACAGCAATGCCACCATGTTGAATAATGCGTTTCGTTCAGCCACAGGACGTCGTGTTTCAACTCAAACTGTGAGCAATAGGCTGCATGATGCGCAACTTCACTCCCGACGTCCATGGCGAGGTCCAGCTTTGCAACCCCGACACCATGCAGCGCGGTACAGATGGGCCCAACAACATGCTGAATGGACCCCACGGAATTGGCATCACGTTCTCTTCACCGATGAGTGTCGCATATGCCTTCAACCAGACAATCGTCGGAGACGTGTTTGGAGGCACCCTGGTCAGGCTGAACGTCTTAGACACACTGTCCAGCGAGTGCAGCAAGGTGGTGGTTCCCTGATGTTTTGGGGTGGCATTATGTGGGGCCGACGTACGCCACTGGTGGTCATGGAAGGCTCCGAAACGGCTTTACGATACCTGAATGACATCCTCCGACCCATAGTGCAACCATATCGGCAGAATATTGGAGAGGCATTTGTCTTCATGGACGACAATTCTCGACCTCATCGTGCACATCTTGTGAATGCGTTCCTTCAAGATAACGACATCGCTCGACTACAGTGGCCAGCATGTTCGCCAGACATGAACCCTATCGAACATGCCTGGGATATGTTGAAAAGGGCTGTTTATGGACGTCTTGACCCACCAACCACTCTGAGAGATTTACGCCGAATTGTCGTTGAGGAGTGGGACAATTTGGACCAACAGTGTCTTGATGAACTTGTGGATAGTATGCCACGACGAATACAGGCATGCATCAATGCAAGAGGACGTGCTACTGGGTATTAGAGGTAGTGGTGTGTACTGCAATCTGGACCACAAATGCTGAAAGTCTAGCTGTATGATGGTACAACATGCAATGTGTGGGTCTCATGAGCAATAAAACGAGCTGAAATGTTGTTTGTGTTGATCTCTATTCCCTTTGTATTTAAAGGTTCCGGAACTCTTGGAACCGAGGTGATGCAAAACTTTTTTTGATGTGTGTATGTAAAACTTATTTTAGGTTAGAGTCGGCTCGGCGGGCACGTGATGCATTTGTTCAGGAACTTCCTGATGAAGTGCTACCTTCACTAGCACAGATTCACGTACCGGTAATTGAAAATAAGTTTGACACTAGTGGCTCAGTGCTCAATAAGATACATAAAATAAAAGAACAGAAACATTACAGTGGCAGAACTCACTCGCGTCAGCCAGAATGTGGTTACTAGATACAATGCCTGTATAACCCAGGAAGGACGACACTTCCAGCATCTTTTATAAGGTAATATTTCATATAGGAATGTACACACGCTTAAAGCAGGGGGCTACGGCGCGCCACAAGCTTGGCCAAGGCCACCACAGTAGCGGATAAGAAAACCGCCGCTTGGCGTTCTTACTTTATATGAAAGACCCTGTATAGGTATATGCCGTTTGATTATCTTCATCGTAAATCTCAGTTTCTTAATGGCCATATCGTCTGATACATTTCATTTTGTCACATATTAACTGAACGTTCCCTTTCCCTTTATGTGATAACTTTGACAATTGAAGAAACGGCATTTCGAAACGAGAATTTACGAATCTATATATGGACAATACGATGGTTAAGTTTCATTTTCTCATGTTTTGTCATTTGTTACATCACAGTGATATATCCACAGAGTTGATACTAAAAGCAATATCTAGAACGTGATAAATGACACTGTGATTGTGAGATTGAAAGTGACAAATGGCAAGCATTACGTAGATATTAAAATGGATTACCAGCAGCTCTTGGTTGAACGAATGTATTGATTTGGAAGAGCGGGATGATTGACGATATTATACCAAATATCAACAAAAAGAACTGAGAACAATTTCTACTACCCAACTGGTAATTTCGTCACCAGCCACGTGACACATAAATGGCGCTATAAGTTGAGGTATAAGTAAATTTAACCTTTCGTTAGTTGCGCCGGGCCTGATAGCCCCTTGGGTTTGTTTTGTTTTATTATATCGCTGTAAATTGAACTTGCATCATTATTGATTTAGAACATGACCCGTACCTTAGTCAGTAAATACAGACGTGGTCAAACTATTAGAATTAAAATAACATTTCGTAAATTCATTAACTATTTAATAATAGTACATTATGCAACAAGCTTAAGACAAGAGTATGTTTATATGATTTCCATACGAGTGTCTTAATTACGAGTTGCATACGTATGTCTATGTTCGAAGGTAATTATAACTTTATTTTATGTTCGAACATAAATATTCATAAATAGCTGTCGAGATTTTGCCAGTTTTGTTTACAGAACAGAGCGCATAGGGCGCAGAGAATACCTTGTATTCGAGCACGGACTCCTCGAATATCCCACTATGACACTAGCCACGCAGTGAAATTGAAAATAGGATGCGGTGGAAGTCAGCGCAAGTGCGATGCTATCCTCCACCGACTCAGCCGGGTTTGAACCCGTGACCCTTGAGCTCTGATCGGTGGAGAATCTGTATCATAATGAAACTTGAACTAAAATGAGTCTCTTTAAGATTCAGTTTTCTGGAATATAATATTTATATTTCGGCATGGTCGAACATAAACATATATCATGGTTAAGTCTGAGAAGTTGAGTCCGGAGAATCTGTTCTCCCAGTCCGGACTGAGGCAGTATAATGCAGCACTATTCACTATGCATTAGTATCCTCTGCACTTTGTTCAATACTTAATCTACAAAAAAATTACTCAGTTCATATCTCTACAAAATTTGGGGGATGACCGTTGCTCACGTCCGCAGGTATAACCTTACATTACCCTGCACGTGTCCCCTGGGTGGTGCTAAGCGAGCAACAATATTATTGGAGCCAGATAATCCTTGTGATCTCCTGGCATATATCACATTGCCAAAATGCCCAAAATTCAAAGAAACGGATCTTTTCAGGACCATCTATACAGAAATCTGGGTCCAAACATTAGATTGGTGTCACCTGAACATTAGTAGAGCCAAATGCCATCTCTTGCATAAGATCTTGGATGAAAACAGAGTTGAAGTACTTGCGGTTCAAGAAAATCATGTTGAGAATGAAAACCAATTCTCCTCAAGAGGTAAAATACCTGGTTTCAATCTCTTAGGTGCTACGTATGATAAGGTTTATGGTGTGGCAACATATGTACGGAGCAGTATAGAAAATGCATACCTTCTTGGCATTAATAACACTGAAAACATCCATGAAGTAATCGTCAAAATTGGTGATATTACAATTGTGAATATATATAATAATAATACAGATAACGCACAATGTGCAGATTTCATACATTAACCTCGACAGAAGTCAGTTAGGGAGGTTTTTCTTTTGACACAGTAAAGGACGTGGTATCCATCCCAAAGTTTGTAACACAGATTACAAATGCACTGGTCTTCTGGTTGGTGGTAGCTCTTGTTCTGGCAGATAAGGTGGCGAAAGCCGTGTACGGCGAGTCGCGTCATCATATGTCTGACATCGTAGTCGGCTCGCATCCAGTCTCTATTTGTCACTGCGTCTGTAGTATAAAAGTTGTAACCTAACATTTGTAGGTTACAGAGACTCCTTCTAGTTTATATAATTTTCAAAAGAAAAATATGTATTGTCCGTTGAGCCTTCCCAGTGTGTACTAGACAGTGTCTTGGTGAGGTGTGCTTTAACCAACTGAAGAGCCCAATTGCACACCGGGGCGAAACACTGTCATTTTGTTGAGTTATGCCGGAACATTTAGCACAATTTGTGTTTAAATATATTATACATATTTTTCTTTTGAAAATTATACACACATCAAAAAAAGTTTTGCATCACCTCGGTTCCCAGATCTCCGGCATATAGACGTTGACTGTGTATATTGTATCCAAGATACAGTCCCTTTGACTGTTCATAGATGTCACTAAAACTGCTCAAAGATGTAAACAACCATGCATGAGCAGGGCCTATTAGACGGAGGGGGTACGACAGCCGATCAGTTCCAGTCATTCCACCAGGACGAAGGTACGCTGCTCATGTTGTCTGTAGTTCTACCATGCCTAGAAGGTCAATACCGCAGTTCGATCGCGTCCGCATTGTTACTTTGTGTCAAGAAGGGCTCTCAACAAGGGAAGTTTCCAGGCGTCTCAGAGTGAACCAAAGCGATGTTGTTCGGACATGGAGGAGGTACAGAGATACAGGAACTGTCGATGACAGGCCTCGCTCAGGCCGCCCAAGGGCTACTACTGTAGTGGATGACCGCTACTTACGGATTGCCGCTCGGAGGAACCCTGACAGCAATGCCACCATGTTGAATAATGCGTTTCGTTCAGCCACAGGACGTCGTGTTTCAACTCAAACTGTGCGCAATAGGCTGCATGATGCGCAACTTCACTCCCGACGTCCATGGCGAGGTCCAGCTTTGCAACCCCGACACCATGCAGCGCGGTACAGATGGGCCCAACAACATGCTGAATGGACCCCACGGAATTGGCATCACGTTCTCTTCACCGATGAGTGTCGCATATGCCTTCAACCAGACAATCGTCGGAGACGTGTTTGGAGGCACCCTGGTCAGGCTGAACGTCTTAGACACACTGTCCAGCGAGTGCAGCAAGGTGGTGGTTCCCTGATGTTTTGGGGTGGCATTATGTGGGGCCGACGTACGCCACTGGTGGTCATGGAAGGCTCCGAAACGGCTTTACGATACCTGAATGACATCCTCCGACCCATAGTGCAACCATATCGGCAGAATATTGGAGAGGCATTTGTCTTCATGGACGACAATTCTCGACCTCATCGTGCACATCTTGTGAATGCGTTCCTTCAAGATAACGACATCGCTCGACTACAGTGGCCAGCATGTTCGCCAGACATGAACCCTATCGAACATGCCTGGGATATGTTGAAAAGGGCTGTTTATGGACGTCTTGACCCACCAACCACTCTGAGAGATTTACGCCGAATTGTCGTTGAGGAGTGGGACAATTTGGACCAACAGTGTCTTGATGAACTTGTGGATAGTATGCCACGACGAATACAGGCATGCATCAATGCAAGAGGACGTGCTACTGGGTATTAGAGGTAGTGGTGTGTACTGCAATCTGGACCACAAATGCTGAAAGTCTAGCTGTATGATGGTACAACATGCAATGTGTGGGTCTCATGAGCAATAAAACGAGCTGAAATGTTGTTTGTGTTGATCTCTATTCCCTTTGTATTTAAAGGTTCCGGAACTCTTGGAACCGAGGTGATGCAAAACTTTTTTTGATGTGTGTATATTCAATGCCAAGGTAAGGTTATAATTGCTTTGGAGTGGAGTTTCGACTCCCATAGTGCACTGGCTTTGCTCGTGACGTGGATACACATGTATCAAATACGTCTTGCAATGGCCTTCCCAGTGTGTACTAGACAGTGTCTGGGGGAGGTGTGCTTTAAAAACTGAAGAGCCCAATTGCACACCGGGGCGAAACACTGTCATTTTTTTGAGTTATGCCGGAACATTTAGCACAATTTGCGTTTAAATATCCTTCTAGTTTCTTTCAATTTATTTATTTATTTGTCTTTTTATCGGGTTGCCAGCTATGGCCACAATGGTATACCACCACAGAGATTCTCGGTGGTGATCTGGCTACTGCTGGTATGTGGCTTTGTATGTAACCAGGTGGCCTTGGCTGTTATTGAAAAGGTTTCTGGCATGGCACAAGGTAACCATGGAGATTTTGTTGATGTGGTTGCTGCCAGGAAAAATGGAGGCTGGTTGTTTTTCTTAAGTAAAATGTGATGCTCTCTGATCTGAAAATTGAAACTTATGAAGAAATAAAGAGATTGTCTAAAAAAAAGGGTGGAGGAGAAGAAATATAATAGTTGTTAATGCTGCACAACAGACGCAGGTAATGGAGCTTGCTTTTTATAAATAAAAAAAATAGTGGATTTTGGGAAGATAGTAAGTTAACCTGTTCTTTGTGAGATCATTTTTTTTTCTTTAAGCAAGTATATTGCCCCACGAACCTGAGGTAACTAGCAAAGTATTACATCTATTACAATGGCGCCCAACGTTTCAGCACGAAGCATTCATGAATCTCACAAAGACAGGAGTTAACTGTAGGCATATTTTCAAAAGTTAGATATTTAAATTAGGGATGGCTATGTTAAAGCCAGAATGCAATTCTGCTTTGTTGGCGGACGGTGTTGGTGGGCAGCAGGACCAAATGGTTTCTGATAGGCAATTTGTTATAGGGATGGGGGAAAATAGTAGAATAATGGGAGATTTATTAGGGCAAGGGGGAGATGAATTAAATGTGGGTTTAGGACGTCAGAGCACAGGCTCTGTAGGTAGTAGTAGTTCAGAGGTGAAGGATGGCGATAGTTCTATGGCAGAGAGTGATGATCCAGTTTCAATGAGAGCCATGTTGGAGAAGCTCCTGTTTCGTAGCAACAGTTCCGAAGGGATGGAGAAGAGGATCAACTCCCACGTTACCTACCAGATGACATGCCAGATGACTAGTTTTAAAGAGGAAATGCCAGCGAAGCTAGATGAGGTCAAAGAGCAGGTGAATAGCCTAGACAGCCATGTTACTCGCCAGATTAGTGAAGTCAGAGTAGAAATCACTAATCTGGAAATTAAGCTAGGTAGTCGGATTGCTGCTCAGGAACAGAGGTTAGACTCTGAGTTTGACAAGTTAAATGCCAATCAGGAGAAGTTGGCAGGGGAAATTTCTAGTCAGGCACTGGAGACTAGCCAGAAATTTTCCAGAGCAGAGAATGGAGATCATAGGCATCGTGGAAGAGAAAGCTGAGGTGGTTATGAAGGAGAGTAACAGAAAGGTAGAACAGGTTACGGATAAGCAGGCTATAGTCGAGCAGAAGCTAGTAGCAAATAGTGGTGAGTTTGCTTTATTAGGGAAGAAGGTTGATGAGAGTGACTAGGATGGAGGAAGAAATTGAACGTGAAGTGAAGAAGTTGAAGGCAAACAAGGGTCATCCGATTCAGTTTTCAAGGCACTGTAGCCATAGTCAAGATTAAGAGGTGCCTAAGTTCAATGGTAGGACGATCAATCCCATGGAATTTGTGAAGTTAGTCGAAAAGAAGTTTACTAGGGGGTTAGATGAAGGATACTTAGAGTGGGATTGGGTGGAGGAACTAATTTCAGTTGCATTTGTTGGAGAAGCTAGGTCTTGGTACCAAGTATTCAGGGAAGGGTTCAGTGGCTTACAGGATTTCAGGGAAAAGTTTATGGATAAGATTTGGGATAATAATATTAAAGGGACGGAAAGAGACAGGATTTTATTTGGCAAATTTCAAGGAAACGAAGGGGTCACTCCGACCGAGTATTTCTTGAACCATGTCCTTATAGGTCAAAATTTAGAGTTAGGCGGTAGTAAAGAGGATCTTGTCAGAAAATTAGTACGTCACTTCTCTGATAACATTAGGACTGCAGTTTGCATGCAGAATATTGTTACAATTAAGGGCATGGAAAAATTGCTTGGGAGGTTTGATGCTTTCAGAAGGACAGGCAGGCAACGTCAGGGAAATGTAGGTAACGAAAGGGAAGGTAATTTCAATGGGAGAATCAAAGGGAAGGAAATTATAATCCAGGTAAAGGAGACAGGGACGTCAGGCATGATGATTATGCAAGAGGAAGATATAGGAATGAGAATCAGGGGTACAGGGAGAACAATCAACCAGGGAACAGGCCACGTGAGGTAGTGCAGGGAAATAGGGGGCGTGGCAATGAAAGGCAAGTTGAGAGCAGCAATAGGCCAGGAGGTTTAAACACCGACGGGACTCACTAAATAGGGCAGGGCGAGAGTCCTTTCATAGCATTCCAGCTCACGCTATGGAGGTTAAATATAATTTGGATGTCAAGGAGGACTTATTAGACGAGGAATTAGCTGTAGGGAAAGAAGGAAGCGAACATATGTTTGTCCATCCTGTTGTTAAGCTAGAGATTTGGGGCCAGGAGGCCGAGGTATTATTAGATACTGGACGCATGTGCAGCTGTGTGAGTAGAGAGTTCTACAATGAAGTGAAATTGAAGGAGATACACATGGAACAAATCCCAATTTCAAATGTGCACATTGTGTCAGCTGTAGGTACTAAGTCGCAGAGGATTAGGACTCAGGTTTGTGCACCCATTAGGATCAACGGGTGGAGAAAGAATCATGTGCTGTTAGTTATGCCTAATTTAGTGCATAAAGTCATTTTAGGATCCGATTGGTTAGAGGACCAGAGCTGTAAGTAAGATTACAGCAAAGCACAAGTGAAGTTCAGGTGGGGTGAGCAACAGGATTGGGTTAGGTTGAGTTATCAGGTTGATGGTAGTGACTCTGTTAGTGTCGCTGGGTGCATTCAGGTTATTGAGGAGGTTTTCAGGAGAAAGAGTTAGGTGTCGGCATGGTGTCCAGTCTTCCTGTGTGTAATTTGGTCATGAGAGATGATCATGAATTGAGTGATGTTGATCACTGTGTAGATGAGTTTGAGGCAGTTGTTAAAGATACCATGTTGGACGAGCGTCAGAAGTCACAGTTGCTTGACATTCTGAGGGAACACAGGGAGGTGTTCTCGGATAAACCTGGATGTACTCACGTGTACGAGCATAGTTTTGACATCACGGATAGGTCAAGCTTTAGCGGTCCTAGGTACCCTATAGCTCACTCTCACATGCAGGCAGTTAGTGAGGTGATCGATGAAATGCTTAATGATGGCATCATTGAGAATAGCAACAGCCAATACGTTAATCCTTTGGTGGTGGTAACCAAGAAGGATGGTTCCATCAGGCTGTACCTGGATGCGAGACAGGCCAATAAGAGGATTGCACCAGACCACCAGCGTCCTGAATTTACTGAAGATCTAGTGCAAAGATTCAGGGGTAGGAAGTTTCTGTCAACTATAGATCTGAGTTCTTCGTTTTGGCAGATACCACTACGCAAGATAGACAGGCCGTTCACTGCTCTCTGTTACAGAAATAGCTTTTATCAGTTTTGTAGGGTGCCTTTCCGTATGAGGACTTCGAGTCAGGGATTAATTAAGGGGCTTAACATTGCACTCGGACCTGAAACAAAGGAATACACTACAGCCTACATTGACGATCTTGTGATTGCCTCTCACACATTCAAGGAACACTTGCAACATCTTAGTACAGTTTTTGGGAAGCTCATTCATGCAGGTTTTACACTGAAACTTAAGAAATCCACTATCTGCACTCAACAGATTACATTTCTAGGTCATACAATTTCACCACGGGGGGTTAGACCAGAACAATCGAGATTAGACACAATTGGGAACACAAAGACACCACGTAATGTTAAGCAGCTTAGGTCTTTTCTCGGGGTTTGTGGGTATTTTAGTATTCATATCTTACTGGGGCTTTCAGGGATATGTTACAGAAAGGGGCTAAATGGGTTTGGGGAAAGGAAATGGATGAGTCTTTCATAAAATTAAAGGAAGGGTTTAGCAAGGCTGTTACTCTGAGCTATCCGAGTCCTGATAGGGAATACATTGTTATGACTGACGCCAGTGATGTGGGGATTGTTGGAGCGTTATGTCAGCATGATGATGATGGTCACCTTGGTATTGTGTCACTTGCTAGTAGGGGTCTGAATCCCGCGGAAAGGAGATACACTACTAGTGAGAAAGAACTGCTAGCTATTGTATATGCGCTGGGAAAGTTCCGGATGTATATATTAGGCTACCGGTTCAAAATCTACACTGACTATAATGCACTGACATTCATTTTATCATGTAGGATCACCTCAAATAGGATTTCTAGATGGATATTGGCAATTCAGGAGTATTCTTTTGACTTATTTCATGTAAAAGGTTCAGAGAATGTACTTGCTGATTTTGTCAGTCGCCATCCAGAAATCGCAGGTGATGGGGTGGGGGTAGATAGTGTAGGGGATATTCTGGTGTGTGCTGCCAAAACAAGTGATAGGTCAGTTGAGGGTGCGCGTGTGAGGAAGATACGTGAGGAACAGAGAAGGGTCAAGCAGCTTGGTAGTGTTGTTGTACAGTTGGAAGCTGGTGGTGATAAAGACATTGTGGTCATGGGCACCAAGCAGTTCAAATGGGTGAACCGCTTGGTGGCCATGAAGTGTCATGGGGATGTGAGGTGTGTGTGTGTTCCTCGTGTGCTGGTAGAAGATATTACGTGGTACACTCACAAGGAGCTTGGGCACTTTGGTTCGGAAAAGGTTTTGGCCGCTCTGAAGAGACATTTATATTGGAAAGACATGCAGCGCATGGTGAGGAAGATTCTGGCTACGTGTGAGCTCTGCCAAAAATGTAAACACCCCACACGCTACTTGGAGGGACCTAGGCAGGCTGTGTTGGCACAGGAGCCGGGGGAACTGGTCTGTGTCGACCTCTATGGTCCTCTAGTGAGCTCTAAGTTAGGGTTCCAGTATGTGTTTGTGGTGGTGGATGCATTTTCGAAGTATGTCAGGCTTTACCCTCTGAGGAGAGCTATCACTAGAGCTTGTGTGAATTGCATTGTACTCAAGTACATACCGGAGTTCGGAAGGCCACTCTGGATACTCTCTGACCAAGGGACCCAATTCACAGCAAAAATATGGAGTACCAAGCTCAGTGAAGTTGGCACCCAGTGTGTATATTCCTCTATTAGGTATCCGCAAGGGAATATGTCGGAGAGAATTATGCGGGAAGTGGGTCGCATGTTCAGGACATATGTGAGTGACAGTCATAATTCTTGGTTTTCAGTGCTTGGTGATATTGAGCGATGGATCAATGTCACCAAACACGATAGCACAGGACTCCAGCTGGGAATGAAGCCTACCAGTGAACTAGCTAGGATTTTGGGTTTATCGACAGGGTAAGCTGTACCCAGAGATATACCAATTAAATTAGTTAGGGAAAACCTTATAGCTGCAGGTAAGAAACTTTGAAACAGCAGGGAAGGGAGGGGGATAAGTTAAAAGTAGGTGTTCTGGTGTTGTTGCGTGTGCCGCATATTTCGTCAGCAGAGCATAAATGTATGCAGAAGTTTTTCCAACTTTATTCCGGTCCTTATTTGGTAGACCGTAGGATAGGTGCTTGTGCCTACAGGTAAAAAACAAACGATGACCAGGTCCTAGGTACATACAATACTGCCAATCTCAAGTTATATGTCACCTAGAGATCTTGATCACGGAAGTACACGGAGTGGAAATCATATGCATTGTTGAAGAGAAAGTTGAAATGGTCAAATATGAGAGTGTGTCTGTAAAGGAAGAGGAAGAGGAGGAGAAAAGTGAAGTAAGTGAAGCTAGGGGGCGTATAGAGGTAATTGAAGAAGTGGAAAAGATAAGGCGAGGTTGTAGAGGTATATACATCGGAGAGACCATAGCAGGCGAAGAAGAGAGACAAGTTGCGGTGGTAGACACAGAAGTCGCCGCCGACGTAACAGAAGAGGACGTCAAATGGAGGAGAATAAAACTGAAGACAAGGAGGAAGATGAGATAGAACATGACATGAAGAAGCGCAGGAGGAGAAAGATGAGGATACGCAGGCGAACAAGTTGGAGGAAGAATTGGACCAGATGGAAGGGAAAGGAGAAGAAGGAGAGAATGAAGGCGGAAGGCAAGTGGCTGACGCCCAAGCACAAAGCAGACCGTGCGCAGGCCCTGCTGCAGGCTCGCATGGCCCAAGGCATGAATCTGCCTGCGGCGGACGACCGCAAGTTTCCTCGACCTGGCACCAGGATACGGCCCAACAAGACCAAGCAGCAGCAAGCAGCACGGAACACAAGAAGGGTGACGAAGTGGAAGGAAGTAGCATGAAATTTGCGCAGCAGAAGAAGAGAGAGAAGGAGGAAAGGGAGGAGCAGAAGAAACTGGAACAGAAGAAGGAGGCAGCCAAGAAGACTGAAGGAGCAGGCGAGACACAGTCGGAAGACAGTGTAGCAGATGAGGAAGACCAAAAGCATAAGAGAAAGAAGACGAAAGGAAAAGACTTAATGATGATGATGAAGACGAAGATGATTATGATGACGGCACAGTCAGGTCTGATGACGATTCTGCCGTTCCTTCTGACAACGATATTGTGGATGGATTTTTCCGATGGAGCGGGAGTGTCTGACGGACTCGATGAGATGGCTTCGGCTGCTCTATCGGAGGAGAATATTTGTGCTGGTGTTTCTGGTGAACTTAGAAATGGTTGTGTCGGCGATGATGGTGCCAATGGTCTTTCTGAAGATGATATCGCCATTGAAATGGAAGTTGGTGATGCCACTATTGACGAATATGATCCTGTTATTTTGTTGTATAGAAGATGATGTATATTTGTAACTTTGTGTTT
The DNA here is from genome assembly GCA_946902985.2 of Meconema thalassinum. Lineage (NCBI taxonomy): Eukaryota > Metazoa > Arthropoda > Insecta > Orthoptera > Tettigoniidae > Meconema > Meconema thalassinum. Next base: position 208,859,086 of record OX336394.1, on the reverse strand, counting down.
TTTTGTTAGTGTTGGTTTCATGTATTTTATTCAGCTATTTTGTGTGTTGATCGAGAAAGAATCTTTAACTTTCAGTTACATATTTTTATCGAGGGGGAGTTTCTGTAACCTAACATTTGTAGGTTACAGAGACTCCTTAGGTTACAGAGACTCCTTCTAGTTTCTTTCAATTTATTTATTTATTTGTTTTTTATCGGGTTGCCAGCCATGGCCACAATGGTAGACCACCACAGAGTGTCTTATATGTTCTGGCCATAGAGATTCTCGGTGGTGGTCTGGCTATTGCTGGAATGAGGCTTTGTATGTAACCAGGTGGCCTAGGCTGTTATTGAAAAGGTTTATGGCATGGCAGAAGGTAACCATGGAGATTTTGTTGATGTGGTTGCTGCCAGGAAAAATGGAGGCTGGTTGTTTTTAGGTAGATTTCATTAGAAAGCTAACTATTGCAATGGGTACCATGTTTCGACTTCCGGAAAATTTCGACATATCTTCGCGTTTCACATCCCCCAGACCCCAAAACCACCGTCAGTTCAAAAGTTTATATATAATTTATGTATATATGTATCTGTCTATCTATCTATATATATATATCAGTTTCTTGTGGACACGATAACTGCCGTAATTTTGTACCAATCACTTTGGATTTTTTACATAATATGTATCCCTATAAAATCTCGGTTGAGTTCGGTAATGGGAAAAATCGGTCGAAGGGGGTGAAAATGGGGGGCTTTTTTCGAAAAAGTGAAATTTCGCTATAACTCTCTTAATACGTGAAATATCGAATCCATTCAAAGTTCATAATATGTGTCGGATAAGTGCCAAAAATTTATGTCAAATAAGTTTTTTGATAGCTCCAACCATTGACCAAAGGGGTGGAAAAAAGTGGGTTCTTCGGGAAACATTAATCATATCTCTCTCAATAGGCACAATATCAAAACGGTACAAAATGGAAAATATTCCCCTAATAATTACCTAAAACTTTTGTCTGAAAGAATTTTTGATATGACCCACCATTACGCCATGGGATGAGAAAAATGATTTCGGAATTTAAAAAAATGCCGAGTGCCATCAGAGGTTACCATAACAACGCTTTTAAATTGATAAGGGATGATCTATCAGAGGTTGCCAAGACAACGCCATTGACGAGATCACATTCATTTTTAGCCTATTTTTCACACTTTTCAAAAATGAGGAAAAAGTAGACTTATGAGATCGATCCGGGAAAATGTGTCTGTCCTGTCTGTCTGTCAGTCCTTCTGTCTGTCCGGCTGTGTGTGTGTGTCCCCCCCCCTATCAACTCCAAAACGGCTGCAGCAATCGAAACCAAATTTAGTATGAGTAAAGTTGTATACCGGAATATCTCAGGCCCATATTTGAAAAAGATGCCAGTGCTACCAACTGCTAAAAAAAAACGCACTAGAAATTTGAGCTCCATGTTGGATATCTTGGAAGGTATACATGGGAGCTATTCTAAAATTGGCACACATGTAGATAATACTATTTCAGTTTAATTTCCAGGTGGCCATACATGACAGCGTTGCCGAAATATTTTTAAGCCTTCTGATAAGTCCAATATTTAAATGCATATAACTTCTACACTATCAATTGGATTTCAACCAAATTTTGTATGTAATATGTGTACATAAACAGGTATGACTGAGTGTATTCTTAAGGGCCACCAGAGCTGCCAACTGTCAATAAATGTTATCTCTATTATTTTATCTAAATACCAATATATCTGAAAGTATGCAAGCCGACAGGTTTAAACTATGCACACGTAAATTGCCTGACATTTTACATTAATTTGGAGTAACTTATATACGTCAGTTCTACCAACATGATTCTAAGCCTGCTGATAGGACCAATTTTTAAATACATGTAACTTCTATACCAACAAATGGATTTCATCCAAAATTGGTACAAAAAGATATAATATTTCAGATTATTTCTGACCAGCACTCGCATGACATTGTTTCCAACATGCTTTTACGTGTACTAATAGATCCAATGTCTAAATCCATGTAACGTCCTTTGAACTTCAACCACATTTTGTATTCTGTGCCTTAGGAGATGGAAGTGAGAATATATTCAGTCACCAGAGCTGCCAACTGTATTGCTCTATTAGGCTACATTATGCCTAGTATACCTTATTTCGAACTAATTAAGACATTTCGATATTACCCACTTAATTTCGTCATTATTCTAGATAGTTTCATATACTGTAGATTAATCTATGGCATGAATCTTAATTTTAAGAAAAGTAGGCTCTTTAGTTCGTCACGGAACTTCTTGTTCCATCTGACTATTAGGGAAGCGGCTAACTGGTAGCATGCTGAACTTCTATGCCTAAGGTCGCTGGTTCAAAGCCGGCCAAAGTCGCCGGATTTTCTAAGAGCGCTAAAAATCCGTCAGCATGCTTTCCTTCGGAGGGGAAGTTACAACGTTCGTTGCAAGTTGCTGGTTGCGGAGGCATCTAGCAGCCAAGTTCACAGCTAGGTGTCGTTGACGTTAGTATTTGGTACAAAATTAGGTACTACTACTTAAAATTGACCGTCTGCAGACCTTACCTGAATTACAGACTAATACAGTCATCACAAATAACACCGTTTATCAGACAGATTCTACACACACCCAATGTACACGGGGTTACATGACCACCTTGTCGCAGTCCCTAAACTGAGGAACTAACCAACATCTCTGCGGGAGAAAAAATTTTCGTGAAGAAGTAACAGACTGTTAGATAGTTACACATTAGTTCCAAACCTTGCATAAGGACAGTGTGATCACAAGTATAAAAATGAACCCCAAATGACAAGATGGTTACCATCCCCATAAGACAGTAAAATGTTAAAAATATGCATAGAAAGACGACAAAATGTTAACTAACCTCCAATTGTAAAATACTTTCTCGCAATAAATGAGGTCTCATCCTCCTACGAAAACCTGCATATTTTGCCTATTATAGCCTATCCCCTAGTTTGCCCGGTGAAATCTACCTTCGCCTTCCGGCGTGCCGAGAGAATTTTTTTAAAGTAAAATGTGATGCTCTCTGATCTGAAAATTGAAACTTATGAAGAAATAAAGAGGTTGACTAAAAAAAAGTGTGGAGGAGAAGAAATATAATAGTTGTTAATGCTGCACAACAGACGCAGGTAATGGAGCTTGCTTTTTATAAATTAAAAAAATAGTGGATTTAGGGAAGATGGTAAGTTAACCTGTTCTTTGTGAGATTTTTTAGCCTATTTTCAATTTTGAAAAAATAGGCTTATGAGATCACCTTTTGTCCGTGTGTGTGTGCGTGTGTGTGTGTGTGTGTGTGTGTGTGTGTGTGATTCGTGTGTGTGTCCCCCCCCTAATAAAATCTAAACGGCTGGAGCGATTTCAATGAAACTCGGTATGTTCATAGCACTATTCCCGGCGACCTCGACCGTGCCCTTCAAATTTTGTTACATCTCACGAATGCAAAATGGCGGCTGTGCGAAATATTTCACTAGCATTCAATATCTCCGAAACTATTACCGATATCGCCCTGAAATTGTGTACGATGATAAAGGGTACTACTAGAAGTTCACCTATGAGACTTTCAAAAACCTGGTGACTACAAAACCAACATGGCGGTCAAGCGAAGTTGAGACTTTTAAATAGACTTTTCTCGCGATTTAACTATCCACACGTAATGAAACTTGGTACAGCAAATGTTTATACACATTGTAATGCACTGGAGTCTAATTTAGTTCAATTGTTTACATAACCTCAAAATGGCGGCTGTGCGAAATATTTCACTGACATTCTATATCTCCGAAACTATTACAGATATCACCCTGCAATTTAGTACGGTGATAAAGGGTACTGATATAAGTTTACCTATGTATATTTCATAAACTTGTAAATTAAAAAACGAACATGGCGACCAAGCGAAGTTGAGACTTTTAAATAGACTTTTCTCACGATTTAACTATCCAAACGTAATGAAACTAGGTACAGCAAGTGTTTATACACATAGTAATGCACTGGAGTCTAATTTAGTTCAATTGTTTACATAACTTCAAAATGGCGGCTGTGCGAAATATTTCACTGACATTCTATATCTCCTAAACTATTACAGATATTACCCTGCAATTTTGTACGGTGATAAAGGGTACTGATACAAGTTTACCTATGTGTATTTCATAAACTCGTAAAGTAAAAAACGAACATGGCGACCAAGCGAATTTGAAATATTTTAATAGACTTTTCTCGTGATTTAACTCTCTGAGCGCAGTGAAATGTGGTACAATAAATGATTTTGCAGATTGTAATGCACTGCCATCTAATTTAATTCAATTGTTTACATAACCTCAATATGGCGGCTGTGCGAAATTTTAAAATTAAGTTTTTATTTCTTGTGTCGTAATCATGCGATCGAAGTGAAAGTTTGAATAATGAACCTAGGCAATAATTGTCTTTGAATGGTACATAATTCTATGGCCTATACATATAACAATCCTAAATGGCGAGCTTCCGAAATATTTAGACGGTTCTCAATATCTATGAACCTTTTACAGCAACCAAACTGTTTTTTTTTATGTTCATAGAGACTATGAACATATGTTCACCTATAGGACTTTCATTAACCTGGTGAGCACAAATCCAACATGGAGGCGACGCGAAGTATAAATATTTAAATGGACGATTCTCGCGAATTAACTATCCGAGTGCTGTGAAACGTTGCACGTTAAATGCTTATACAAATGTTGATCCACTGGCATCTAATTTATTTCAATTGTTTGCATAATCACAAGATGGCTGCTGTGCGTAATTTTAAAATCTCGTTTTTACTTCTTGTGTTCTAATCATGCTATTGAAGTTCGAATACCACACGTACACAATAATCTTAATGTAATAGTACAAAAATAAAAATCCAACCTGGCGACCATCTGAAATATTTAGACGGTTCTCAATATCTACGAATCTGTTACAGCAGTTATACTGAAATTTTGTATGTTGTTAGAAGAAATTAACATGAGCAGGATATATGAAAATAGGCTGTATAGTTCTTCACGGAACTACTTGTTTTTCTTTAAGCAAGTATAATGCCCCACGAACCTGAGGTGACTAGCAAAGTATTACATCTATTACAAGTCCATCCAGATTTCTTCCATTTTCGCTTGTCGTTCACTTATTAGTCGTATATATGCTGACGTAGATGGCAGTGCCAGTTGATGACGCAGATCCTCAATGAAAAATGTTTGTCTTGTCAGTACATACACAAGTCTCGATTTTGTAGTTTTTGAGAGGCATAGTGCTCGCTTCAGGAAATTTTATTTTATTCTTTCTATATCTTCTAGGCTACTTTTTGTCAGCTGTTTCCATATTACGTCCAGTCCGTACGTCACGATTGGCATTATCTTCAGTTGGAATAATTTCATTGCTGTATCTATGGATAGCTTATGAATATTTTGTATACTATTTGACGCAATGGTAGCTGCTGCTGCTCTTTCCTTTATGTGCTTGCTGAATGATGTACCATTTGTCTGAAGGGTGATCTAAGGTATTTAAACTGTTGTGTGTTTGTCAGTGGAATACCTTGGTATAATATGTTGTCAGTATCTACTGGTTTTCCTCCTTTCCTGAAAGTCATCTTTACTGTTTTTGTTTGATTTATCATCAGGTCGTTTGTCTCAGACCATTCTATTAATTTGTTGAAGGCTACTTGTAGCCTGTCAATTTTCTGACTTGTATTGCGTTTCGTCTACAAGGCTTTCAATTCTATTTCACGTCAGGAAGTACACGTTAGGTGAATTTAGTTTGAGAGCACATTTTAACTATTTTTTTTTGTCGACATACGGGTTCATCGTAAGGATGATTTTGTTTGATACTGTGAGGTAGATATACCCATATTTGGATATCTGGGTAATATGTTGTAGACAATAGAATTGTCTGTCTGTCTTTCTGTGTATCTTTATGTACACCTATACCTCGTGTTCGGATGCTTGGTGCATCGTAAAATTAGGTATGGTAACCATGAGAGTCAATACACCAATCATTTATAAAACACTTCACTGTACTTTTCATACAGTAGAAGGGTGGATATAGAGAAAAACTTCTCAAAATACATGCTAAAATAGGCGAAATATAAAAATTATCCTAGAAGGACGACCAAAGCATATGTTGCGCTTCTCAATGTGAGACACAAAATTCGGGAATCTATAAAGGGTCTCCGAAAACTACATTTTAAGGGCCTTAAATTAACAGTGTGTGTGATATTCCCAGAAACGTAACTTCGTTCAGATAAACTTGAAGGAATTACAAACCGCTAACCATTGCAACAGTAGCTCTGATAATATCTGGTGTTAACAACAAACACCGTTCGAAGAACGGGTACTTCTGCTAGTAATATATAAATTACTTTAGGTAGTGCTCTGTCTGAAGATTGGAAGTTTAATGAACTCCATGCTGAGTAATCGTAACTTTCAAGTTGTAATGGGTAATAAAATAAGTCCACCAAGAAAACTAAACAACGGTTTACCACAGGGATCTGTCCTAGCTCCTCTCCTGTTTAGCCTATATACAGTGTGGTCCTCCCGCCCCTTATTATTTAGATTTATGAAACCAAACTAACACTGTATTTCTCCCGATGGTCGATATTGCTCTGCCCTCTGACTGTGTGACACCAATGTAATTGGGTCAAGGGTCTAGCAAAGAAAAACCGACCTTAAACTTTTCCCCGCCAAATGCTATGGCCCATTCTACTAACATATGACTTATTGCTCCTTGAAATAACACACATACACGTAATACGATCGAATTAATTGCTTACGCCACGTGATCTGTAACAGTAGAAAGTTAAATCAAAACCATAAACCGTGATTGAAGACTTTGAGATTGACTTAAACGTTTGTGGTTGGACGGCAACAGTAACAACTGCAAGTGCAGCGCGCGCTGTCTACCATGCATAGTTGGCTGATTCGGTTGAAGCACGATCGTAGACGACGGGCGAGAATGGGTAGAATAGTGCATCGAATCCAGTGGTAGGCATACTGTTTTGAATGCAAGCCCACGCTCCATTTTAGTAGGGATGTAATTACATAGCCGCATTCATTCCTTTACGATGTATTTTTGTGAAGAGTAGGTTGAATTTTGCTGATTTATAAAGAGAATACGACCGAATTGATAGCTTTTGCCACGTGACCTGTATTGGCAGAAAATTAAAAAACTGTCATGGATATTAACATAACATATCGACGTGTCGCTCCGGAGGTCCAGGTTCGATTCCCAGTTCTGCCAAGAAATTCAATACTGGTCTGAGGGCTGAAATTGGATACACTCAGCTTCGTGAAGCTAATCTGAGGAGAGGTGGGTTCGATTCCGACCTCAGCCACCATGGAAGTGGTTCTCTGTGGTTTCCCACTTCTGCTCCAGGCTATTGCCGGGACGGTTTCTAACTTAGGGCCCCGGCCGCCTCCTTCCCCATCCTCACCTTAATTGCTAATACATACATTATACAGACACCGCTATAGACAGGTTATCAGAGGAATGATACACACACCAAAGTACACGGGAATAAATGACCACGATGTTCTAGCCCCTCTAATGAAACAAGATCCTGATCGCCAGAAGTATACGTATTCCTTAAAATTTCCCGTGGTATTATTTTTTTCGGGGTCTGCTCAGCCACGGGTGATCCAAATGAGCATAGAGGGTTCGATTTCCCCTTCAGCCATCCTCGAAGTGGTTTTCCGTGGTTTCCCACTTCGTCTCCAGGCAAATGCCGGGATCCTACCTTCCATAAGGCCACGACTGCCTCCTTCCCTCCTCCTTGTCTATCCCTACCAATCTTCCCATCCCTCATAAGGCCCCTGTTTGCTTTGCAGGTGAGGCTGCCTAGTCGAGGTGCTCTTTCCACCTTCTCAGTTGTATCCCCGTCCTATGTTTCAAGCTCCAGTACTCTGCCATGGAGGTGGTAAAGGTGCGATCCCTCAGTGAGTCCGAGGGAAAAGCTAACCCTGGAGGGTAAACCGACTAAAAATATATATTTTTTCCATTAAATTCTAGCAAGAAGAAGAAAACTCTATTTTACGTGTACATATTAAGATGTTTCTTGTAATACCGAATTCAAACACTGCGTAAAGTTCATGGAATTTAACCTGAAAATGCATCTGCTCGCTATATTACTAGTGCCCCATCCTCAATAATTAACTGTGACCTCTTGTATCATTTCTGTCGTAAGACATTGGTAAAGTTGTCGACAGAGGCGATAAAACGTACCGAAAACAAATTATAAACCTTCCCCCTCTACTAAGTATCGAACCCCGAATCATTCAATCCGCAGTCCAACGCGTTACCCTTTCAGCCACGGTTGCTTACACTACTGGTGGTGCAGAATACACCACAAGGATAGAAAATGAGAAGTCGAATGCCACGGGAAACCACTTCCTAGATGATTTAGGTGGGCCTCGAGTAGATGATAAAGATTTGATAATCAATTCCACAAGCATGCCAACACACATTATTTTGTTTGCACAAAAATAATCCTACCTGAGAGTTAATTCAGCAGGAAATTAAATATTCATAAATAACTGTCGAGTTTCGTTTACTGAACAGTGCGCATTGGACGCTTGTATTCTTTCATGGCCTCCTCGAATACGCCACTATGACACTTCCCAGGAAGTGAAATTTAAAATAGGAGGCCTTAGAAGTCAGTGCATGTGTGATGCGATCCTTACCAAATTGGTCAAACGGCTGTATCGTAATGAAAATCTTGAGCTCTGATTTTTGGAGAACCACTATCATAATGAAACTTGATCTATAATGAGCCTCTTAAAGATGCAGTTTTCTTGCATATCATATTTATATTTCGGCATGGCCGAACATAATAGTGCATACGACTGTTTATGTTCTACGATAATTATTATACCTATTTTATGTTCGAGCATACATATTCATAAATATCTGTCGAGATTTCGCCAGTTTTATGTACTGAATAGAGCGCATGTGACGCAGAGAATGCCTTGTATTCGACCATGGGCTCCTCGACACCCCACTATGACACTAGACCAGGCAGTGAAATTTAAATTACAAGGCCTTGGAACTCCGTGCAGGTGCGATGATATCCTTACCTAATTGGCCAAACAACTGTTTCTTGAGCTCTGTTTGGTTGGAGAAACTGTTTCATAATGAAAACTTGTACTATAATGGGTCTCATTATAGTACAGTTATCTGATATATAATAATTACATTTCGACATCGTCGAACATAAAAGTAGTTCCAGTATCATCGAGACTCACTCAGCGGAGTGACCTGACCTTGAGTACACTTGGTGGGGGACGATACTGGCCATACGGCAGCTAACGATATCAAACGCAACTGGAACTAATTTTCCCGGCTCTAATACACACCTACTTGTACTAGGTCACATCACAGCACGCATTCACTCACGATGTATTCCAGTGACGAGTAGGTTGATATGATGCTCATTTATGGAGAAACAAGGAAGAACGCATTGCAGTCTCAAAGCCTGTATCACGAGCGCTATCCTGACAGAAGACTACCGACTGCCAATTCGTTTCGCAATCTTGAACGAGCAGCGCGGTCAACTGGGACACTTGGAAGGGTATCTCCTGTTAGAGATGCTCTTATAACATCTGATCCAAATGAAGAAGCTGTTTTGGGCACTGTCCTTAATATTCCTCATATTAGTACACGGACACTTGCACAACAGACCAACATCGGCCGGTCATCTGTCATCCGAATATTGCATAACAATAGATTTCACCCATATCATCTTCAGTTACACCAGCAGCTCCACGAACGTGATTTCGATGCTAGAGTAACATTTTGTCAATGGGCGTTACGCAGTATGACCAATAATGCAGCCTTTTTGTCAAATGTTCTCTTTTCAGACGAATCACGATTTCACAACAATGGCACCGTCAACCGGCATAACATGCACTATTGGAGCGTGGAGAATCCCCATTGGGTAAGACTGGGCGCATTTCAAGTGCAGTGGGGTGTAAATGTATGGTGCGGGATCTTGGGTGACAATCTAATCGGACCATATTTCTACGACGGCCATCTGACGGGAGCACGCTACCTTCATTTTCTGCAAAATGAACTCCTACAGTTGCTGGAAAACGTGCCACTGCGCGACCGATTGCGAATGTGGTGGCAACAGGATGGGGCCCCACCTCACCGATCATTAGTCGTTAGGAACCATCTTCTTGATACATATCCAAATAAATGGATAGGAAGAGGAGGCCCCGTTCACTGGCCTGCCAGATCACCCGATCTTACGCCACTTGACATCTTCCTGTGGGGTCACATAAAGCAGGTAGTATATGCACAGGAGCCTGAAGATCCTGACCACCTTCGGCAACTAATCACCGAGGCATGCCAAGCTGTTACATCTCAGATGTTACAGCGTGCAAGACTGTCTGTAATACGTCGTGCTGAAATCTGCATCAACCAAGGTGGTCAACATTTCTAACACTTGCTACACTGAATATGCAGAGTACCTTGATTTATTCCTACAGAGGGGTGTGGTGGTGCAGCGGTCAAGCTCTTTGCCTCTCACCAACGCCATGACCTGTGGTTCGAATTCACTTAAAATGGAGATCCCATGGCTTATGATCGCGAGATTAACGGTCACGCTAAACTACAAGCTTTCTTCCTTTTCTTCGTACAGACAATTATGTCATCGTCTACCTGCCTACGTAGCATCGAATAAAACTGTCCTTTTCAAGACCAAATAAAACAAGATGTTCAGTAAAGAACATATAGCCTACTTTCTCCTAAATGTATGAGTATAGTTATAACTCGTTGTTATTATCAAAGAGTATAATAGAACTATTCTTTGTTGAAGACCTTAGAAACGATTTACCTCTACCAAACGCCACAACCTAGATAAAAACTGCTACCATCATTGAAGAAAGAAAGATAAGAAGTATCTAAAGAATGTTATGGATCTGGAGACATAATCGACCGGACTGGTGGCGTGGCTCAGCGGTAACGTTCTCGCTTGCTGGACCGTATGTTTCAGGTTCGTATCCTGGCGCAGTCAGCTGGTTTGAGGGTGCACAAATGCGAGGGAGCCGTGTTAGTAGATTTACTGGCACGTTAAAGATCCCCTTCGGGACAAAATTCTGGCACCCCGGCGTCATTAAAAGCAACAGTAGTTAAAAGGGACGTAAAGCCAATAACATTATTATTATTATTATTATTATTATTATTATTATTATTATTATTACATAATCGGCCTGACGCGGGCAACATCCGACTTTGAGTTGAGGCATGTCTTTACACGTCTGGCTGCGTGTGACTTTCACAACCCTAATTGAATTAACAAATCTTTCCATGACCCTACAGAGACGTGTGTATACCAACTAGGCCTATGTGGATATTTTCGATTGCTATTTGGCTGAAATAAAAGAATTAATATCCTGAACTAGCACCAACGGTAGAGTTCAGATACTATGTGAAATCGTTTTGTTCTTTACTTCAATTAACATTTTCAAATAACGCACAATAGGCTGTTACAAACCCTTTAAAATAAAAAGTAAAAATGTATCGTAGTATCATCTTGTCATTCTTCAAATTCGATGCGCATAGAATGTCAATGGTATAGTAATCAATGGAGCCCCACGTAGACTAGTCGTGACATCTAGTGGTGAGATATCGAACAATATAATCCTAACAGAGCGAGTGCATTCTAGCGGCCAGAAGAAGAAACTTTTCAATAAAATCTGTTACCTTTTTGTCAGCTAGATGTCTCGAGTAAATCTGCTGGCGAATTATGTTTTAATTAAATATATATTTTACACCATAATATGCACAATATAACGCTTAATTTTAAAACAACTGAGTCATTACAAAACAATAAACATATAACATTTCAAGCAAAAAACCTAGCTCTGATCGGGTTTGAACCATAGGCATTTGAGCGATAGGCTAACGCTCTACCACTGAGCTAATTGTGTCAACGAATAACGTTTTATATAAAATGACTTACATAGAACTTGTTAGCAAATAATGATTTATACTAAACGATTTCATCACTGGAGTATATTATTTATATATAAAGCATTTCATACAAAGTTTATTTATTTTGTATCAGTACGCTATATTGCATGCAATACTCAAATTAGTGAAATATAAGTCAGGCACAAGATATCCGCTGCCATCTTGTCTTATTACTGAATCGGCTCAGCTTTTTAAAATCACGTCTGCACTATAGTATTACAAAATAACCTTTTAATTTCGAACGTGCCTCTTCCTTTAGAACAGTTAAAACGATTCTCGGCTCGATAATCGGAACTGGTGGGTCCCATGATATGGATTATAAAGTTTGCATAATTCGCACGGCCGCCATCCTGAAATGGTATGGCGGACGACCTTGTAGTTTGGTCACAAGACGCATCCTATACGAAGATATGTTGTTACCAAATTTGGTAGAGATCGGATGATTTGGTTAGTCGTTATTTGATTTTACGTTTTGAACGTTTGAGTGGCCGCCATTCAGTTTTAGTAAAAATGGCGGCGATATAAAACATGACACTGAGGTGTCCTTTGCTAGTGCAACCTTTGTACCAAATTTCGTTCAATTCGCATTCACCGTGTTCGAATTGTGCGAGGGGGGACAGACATTCAGAGTACACACACTCACACACACAGACACACACACACACAGACAGACTCACACACACACATACACACACACACACAGACTCACACACACACACACACACACACACACACAGACAGACAGACACAGTTTTTTCGCCCTGTGTTGATCTCATAAGTCTACTTTCATTTTTTGCAAAAATCGAAAGTAGGCTAAAAGAAGTTCCGTGACGAACTAAAGAGCCTACTTTTCATGCCAATGATTAATCTACAGTATATGAACATATTTAGAATAATGACGAAATTAAGTTGGTAATATCGAAATGTCTAATTAGTTCGAAATATACCTGGTATAATGTAGCTAATAGAGCATTACAGTTGGCAGCCCTGGTGACTGAATATATTCTTAGTTCCATCTCTTAAGGTACAGATTTAAAAAATAGGTTGAAGTCCAATGGACGTTACATGCAGTTAGACATTGGATCTATCAGCACGCGTAAAAACATGTTGGCAACAATGTCATGCGTGTGCTGGTTAGAAATAGCCTAATCTGAAATATTATGATATCTTGTTGTGCCAATTTTGGACGAAATCCATTTGTTAGTATAGAAGTTACATGCATTATCAAATTGGGCTTATCAGCAGGCATAGAATCATGTTGGCAGCACTGACTTATATTAATTATTCCAAATTAATCTAGAATGTCAGGTGCTATACGTGTGCAAAGTATAGGGCTGTTGGCTTGCATACTTCGATATATTGATATTAGGTTAAAAACATATAGACAGCATTTATTAACAGTTGGCAGCCCTGATTGCTCTTAAGAATACTTATAGTCATATCTGTTATGTTACCCATAGCACATACAAAATTTGGTTGAAATCCAACTGATAGTATAGATTTTGCATGTATTAAAAAATTGGCCCTATCAGCTGGCTTAGGATCATGTTGGTAGAGCTGAAATATATAAGTTACTCCAAAATTAATCTAAAATGTCAGGTACTATACGTGTGCATAGTTTAAATCTGTCGGCTTGCATACTTTCTGATATATTGGTATTTGAATAAAAGAAGAGAGAGAGAAATTATTAACAGTTGGCAGCCCTAGTGGCTCGTAAGGTTACACTCAGTCATGTTTGTTTAAGTACACATATTACATACAAAATTTGGTTGAAATCCAATTGATAGTGTTGAAGTTATAGGCATTTAAAAATTGGACTTATCAGAAGGCTTAAAATTATTTTGGCAACACTGTCATGTATGGCCTCCTGGAAATTAAACTGAAATAGTGTTATCTACAGGTGTGCCAATTTTGGAATAGCTGCCATGCATACCTTCCAATATATCCAACATGGAACTCAAATTTCTAGTGCGTTTTTTCAGCAGTTGGTAGCACTGACATCATTTTCAAATATGGACGTGAGATATTCCGGTATACATCTTTCCTCAAACTAAATTTGGTTTCGATTTCTGCAGCCGTTTAGGAGTTGATAGGGGGGCACACACACAGCCAGACAGACAGAAGGACAGACAGACAGACAGACAGACACACATTTTCCCGGATCGATCTCCTAAGTCTACTTTTTCCTCATTTTTGCAAAATGTGAAAAGTAGGCTAAAAATCCTCTCGGCACGCCGGAAGGCGGAGGTAGATTTCACCGGGCAAACTAGGGGATAGGCTATAATAGGCAAAATATGCAGGTTTTCGTAGAAGGATGAGACCTCATTTATTGCGAGAAAGTATTTTACAATGTAATTGGAGCTCAATTAACTTTTCTTTCGTCTTACTATGCATATTTTTAACATTTTATTGTGTTAGGCGGACGGTAACCTTCTTGTCATTTGGGGTCCATTATTATACTTGTGGTCACACCGTCCTTATGGAAGGTTTGGAACTGATGTGTAACTATCTAAAAGTCTGTTAATTCTTCTCGTCAAATTTTATCTCCCGCAGAGATGTTGGTTGATTCCTCAAATTAGGGCTGCGACAACGCGGTCATGTAACCCAGTGTACTTTGGGTGTGTGTAGAATAAGTCTGATAAACGGTGTTAATTGTGATGGCTGTATTAGTCTGTAATTCAGGTAAGGACTGCAGACGGTCAATTTCAAGTAGTAGTCCCTAATGTTGGTAGCAAATATACCGTCAACGACACCTAGCTGTGAACTTGGCTACTAGATGCCACCGCAACCAGTAACTTGCAACGAACGTTGGACTTCCCCTCTGAAGGAAAGCATTCTGAGGGATTTTCAGCGCTCTTTGAAAATCCGACGACTTCGGCCGGCTTTGAACCCACGACCTTGGGCATAGAAGTTCAGCATGCTACCAGCTAGGCTACGTCACCGAAGCCGCTTCCCACATAGTCAGATGGAAAACTGAATGTGATCTCGTTGTCATGGCAACCTCTGATAGCACATCCATCATCAATTTAGAAGCGTTGTCATGGTAACCTCTGATGGCTCTTGGCATTTTCTTCTAATTCCGAAATTATTTCTCTCATCCCTTGGCGTAATGGTGGGTTGTATCAAAAATTCTTTCAGACAAAAGTTTTAGGTAATTGTTAGGGGAATATCGTCCATTTTGTACGGTTTTGACATAGTGCCTATTAAGAGAGATATGATTAATGTTTCCCGAAAAACTCACTTTTTTTCCACCCCATTGGCCAATGGTTGGTGCTATCGAAAAACTTCTTAAACATACATTTTTGGCACTTATCCGACACAAAATATGAACTTTGAAGGGATTCGATATTTGAAATATTAAGAGAGTTATAGTGATATTTCACTTTTTCGAAAAAAAAAGCCCCCCATTTTACCCCCTTCGACCGATTTTGCCCATTAACGAACTCGACCGAGATTTCATAGTGATACATATTATGTAAACAATTCAAAGTGATTGGTGAAAAATTACGGCAGTTATCGTGTCCACAAGAAACTGATATATATATATATATATATATATATATATATGTATATATACGTCGCCTACGTAGCGTAGCGGTCAGCATGGTTAGCTGCCGCCCCGGAGGTCCTGGGTTCGATTCCAGGCTCTGCCACGAAATTTGAAAAGTGGTATGAGGACTGGAACGGGGTCTACTCAGCCTCGGGTGGTCCAAATGAGTAGAGGGGGTTCGATTCCCACCTCAGCCATCCTCGAAGTGGTTTTCCGTGGTTTCCCACTTCGTCTTCGGGCAAATGCCGGGATGGTACTGTCCCCGATTACCCGAATAGTAGGCTGTCAGATATCCGCCCCCTCAATCGGATTGCCAACAATCAATCGCACCAGCTCAGCTACATCAATGAAAATGGCACTGACAGATACTACCGAGGTTTGAACACAGAAGTTACCAAGAAAAATTATTGTGGAACACACCAAAATAGACGGGGTTTCATACTTACATTTACTTACCTCTTATAAATATCTCGGGGATTGGGTTGACAACAGGATCATTAAAGTATGCTCTCACAATAACCTTCACCATGACATTTAAAAATGAACCAGACCGAAGACGAGAACTTTGAACTGTACAAAAGCTTTATTTTCAAATGAAGAGTATGATTTTCACAACACAACAAAATAAACGTGGCTATCAGTAGCCTATGTCAATCTGACTACGTCCTCCTAAAGGACTTGCAAATTTATCAAACAATATGTTAGCTCCCATGAGCTCAAAATAACGTAACATTTTATAACACATTTGGATTGGATGAGGAAGTCAGGGTACGACATATATAGAGCATTTGGTTTCTTTTAATAAACATAACACTTTTATTAATAGGCCCAAGGCCGGAGTATCGACCTCACCCGCTTGTAACCAGATGTCGAGCCAGCTGGTCTACTCCTCAACCTGGCGCATGCCCGTCAAATGGGGCTCCCTACTCACCACACTGTGTAAGAATTCAGCTCCTTTTAAATCTTTAAATGTCTACAAGACAACTCATACATATTGACGCAAATCTTTCAAATGCTTAACTTACATCCCACTGGATTATTTTAACTATCCTTAAACTTGTTAAGTTATCATCCAAATGTTTGATCAGCATAGCTTAGAGTATAAAACACACTCTTAAATGTTTATAACAAAATCACATAAATTATTTATAACAATTAGAAATTGTTTATAATATTATCGAAAATAATTACAAAAATTTTAAACACGCCTTTAACATTTCTTTCGTTCCACATTATTGTCTAAGATATTTACATTTATTATTTACAATATCAATATTTTAAATTATTTAAATTTTTAATTTAAGAAATACATTGAACCACATGTTTTATCCGGTTGGTAAATTCATAATCGTGTTTAATATAATCGACCAATGAAGGTTAGTTATACATGTAAATGTCACAATCTGGTTTAATAAAGGTTGTAATAATTTTAATTATTTGTGACGGCAATCTTCATTCAAAATCTTATCTCAAATTCTTTCAAAACTCTTGTTAATTATAACAGTAAATTCACTTGATTAATTTTCAACGAACTATGACAATACACTCTAGCGGAAAATACTTCGCTTACAAAATCATGCACAAACTGCATTCAACATAGCCCAAAATTCATCATATATTAATCTATATGGCATTAAAACTTCCACAGCATTTACAAAAAAACCTCCCCTAACACACTCTTTATCATTATTAATTACTGTGGGAATCTCCTTCATTTATTTAAGGGCATTTTACATCAGCGACTTTCAACATGTCCGCTGCACTATCGATTATACATTCATAGTTCCACTTAAAAATTCTTATATCAATAATTGTTTCAAAACTGTTGTCATTTAAACTTCGTGGATTTCATTCATGAATCGAAATGAAATAAAAATTTGCCAATCACAAACAAATTTAATAGTGAATACGCTTATCTACGCCTGTCTGGTCTATCAAAATTTAAGATTAACATCTTCAAAGAATTGTAGTATAAAAATACTATCATCAAACAAAGTGCGACTACCAACAAAATAGTCGAATAGAATCCAATTAGACTGGGGAATGCAAACATCATTATATAAATCTCTATATGAGAAAAAACCTAACACAAGTTTCACGAATTTAATGCATTCAATAATTCATAATTAATGTTCATCTTTCACAAAATTGCCTAAGATGCAATGGTCGTTCATGACTGACGATAAATGTCTGTGTTGCAATCAATTCAAATAACGACTAGTATTTCCAAGATCGTCGACAACGTACTGGATTTTAACGCTCTAAAATCATTTAAATGTTCTTCCTTCTTGATGATGACAGAAAATTGGTCAAAGTAATTAAACTGGAGTAGAATTACTTTAATAAAATGACACGCTGTCTGAATTTAAATCTGCCATAAAAATCATTAACTTACAGTCAAATCGAGACTACAAAAATAAGCAAATTACTGGAAAATCTAAATATCAGTCTCAACTGATTCAAAATCATTTAACTATGCCCATGACATAACAATGTCTTAATAAAACGTCGAAAAAGGCATAACTCATCAAGGTGTACTGAGAATAGGAATCTCAAACAAGAATATCGGGCAAAAATACATGAGGACAAAAAAAATATGGGAAAAATGGTTGCTCAAATATTGCTAAGAAACTCAAATACAATAAACGTTCACGACTACCTTATCTGCCGATTGACGTTCCAGAGGAAAATTCCCCAAAGAAGACTGTTGATGGATCCATTTCACCAAGTTAAAGCTGAGCTCCATCCTCGAAACCAGAAACAGCACCATCGGAGAATCGAACTGCTTCACGAAGACGAACGACATCCTTCCGGCAATAATCTTCTTTGTGAGTCGGGACAACCCTGACCTCTCTTGAAAAATCCCTGAAGTTCCAGTTGAAAATCGCCATGAAGTTTTTGTATAAATTTCCGAAGAAATATTCATATTCAGAAAGTATGAAATCATTTCTATTGCTGTTTGATAGTATTCAGCCTTTAATCACGAAACATGGGTGTAGATGGTTATTGACCACATGTTCACTTGTATGGAATAGCAATTAGCGAAGTTCCATGCTGCTATCTTACTCCGTTGAAATATGTCCCAATTGCATTAAGTCTTTTAGCCTTCCATCTGCTCTTCGGTTGTAGTATTAGAAGAACAAACTGCCTTATTAAATTGCTCCATTATACTGCAGTGTTGTGTCACAAAAGCAATCTGAAGTCTCCCTATCTCACTAGCCCTGTCAGCCGTAGCGTAGAGTCTGGCTATACAAAGTGTTTCTCCTGTGGCGAGAAAATCACTTTTGTCAGTCGTCTAATATTGTCAATAACTTCCAAAATACTTCCTCGAA
The DNA here is from genome assembly GCA_946902985.2 of Meconema thalassinum. NCBI lineage: Eukaryota > Metazoa > Arthropoda > Insecta > Orthoptera > Tettigoniidae > Meconema > Meconema thalassinum. The sequence goes on along the minus strand of OX336394.1, from coordinate 208,840,207 downwards.
ATTGTTCAGCTTTTCTACAGTCCTTACTGTAGCAATGCACAAGAGAATTAGCTTATAGGCGACCGCTTACTGTTCACAGCTAATCTTGTAGAAGCGTTATAAGTGTCGTTTCAACTTCACCTAGATTTACTTCACAGTAAACCTGCACTGTTTGTAAGTTCGACTCTCTTTTTATGCAGTGACTTCGCCACGCGTTACAAAGACGACTTTTTCACTACTAAACTCACTCGACGTTTCACTGAAATGACTATTTGAGATCTGACGATTGAATATCAGACGATTTATAATCTGAGAATGAGGAATGAGCGGATGAGCTCCTCTCTTCTGCGCAAGGCCTTTTATGAACTTCATGAGGGGCGTATCTATCCCTTTCATTCGCGTGTTACTGCGTCATCGCTAGAAGTTCCAACTTCGTCAATACATGACGGATTTTCAAAATTCAAAAACTGAAAATAAATTTCACCAAAATTCCAGAACAATGCCTCTACTGCAAATGGATTTCCACAATTCTGCATTCCAAAAAGTAATAAAAATACCATAGTTTCAGCAATCTCCGTCTTCCTTTAGACTATCGTTCATTGGTTTGAGTCTCCCCTCCAATAGCATAATTTCTTCCTCAGCAGAATTCCACGTTTCTCGCGACTGCGTCGTACATCTCGGATCCTTCTGGAATAAATGCTGACGTCACTGAGAATCTCAGCTCAAGTAGCCTGCTGGCATAACGTCTGCGTCATCCGTGCTTACGTCATGACTACCCACGTCATAACTATGACAGCCATAACTTTCGCTATAATTTCCAAAATAGCCACCGTGGTCTCTATATAATTCAATTACGGGGGCATTCTCCTCTCACCACGTTTTAAAAACAGTTGCAAATTGTTTTTAAACTCAGTGTTACAATTACCTCAACTCTCTTGAACACGAAATTGAATTATTACTGGCTTACTCTAGTATGATATTTCCTCTATGTTCCTTAATCATAAATCTGGGTTGTGTGGTTAATGTATTCTCTCCTCTCTAATTTCTCTTCTGTCCAGTATTTCTATTTTCTAAGTTCTGCTGGCTCGTAGAAGGCCCAGGATCGATTACAACATCCTGCCTTTTCTTTTGGTTGTTGGCTTCTTTTTCCCGTAATTCTTTCAGGTATTGCTGGCTTTCCTTCTCTCTTTCCTGATACTGATCGGGTGTCATAACCTGACCTTGAGGATTCTGATTTCTGTTTTGGTTCTGGTTATTCCTATTATAATTTCTGTTATAACCATTATTGTTGTAATATCTGCCTCTTCCATTGTTGTAATTTCCTCGACTATAGTTCCAGCCTCTTCTATGTTGATACGGTCGGTAACCTTGCGATCTGTTATTTCGAAACTGATTATTCCTGTGAGGACCTACATTGTCAGTTTTCTCCTCGTCTGGCTTGTCAGTTTGTTGGACTTGGTCCATATATACAGTATTTATTTCTTTAAAGTCATGCCTTTGACCTTTCTGTACCACGTTAGGCATTGGACTTGTGTAGTCTAACCTCCTCAGTAATTCATCCATGCTGGTTAAATCCCTGATGTTGGACGAAATTATTAGTCTTCTCACCTCAACTGGCAGCATACGAGAAATCGCATCAATAAGTTGCTCCGTGGACAATGGGGGTTGTAAGAATCTCAAGCGGGATAATTGACTCGTAAAGAAATCAGCGTACCGCGTTGGAAGAGTACCGGAGTATTTTCTTGAATACACCTCCGCTCTTAACGAATTCTGCGCTTCTATGGACCAAAATCGTTTGATTAATGCCTCTGCAAACTCGTCAAAGTTACTGAATGTGTATCTAAATGCGCAAAACCATTCGAGGGGTCCTCCAATCAAATATCTCTCCACTATCTTCATCTCTCTCTCTCTGGGAATGTGAGCTTCGATGAAATAATCTTTGAGGTTCCTTACATATTCGATAGGTGTCAAACTATCCGTGTTACTGAATTTTTGCGGTTTATCTTCAAAATTCCTGATGACCGTTACGTTCCTCGGATATGAATCCGGGTAGTTTTTCCCACTATCACGATAGTTCCACTCAGGTTCCATATTCCTCTCGTCATCTTCCTCCCTGAATCTGGATATACGTTCTTCAGGAGTCACGTCTCTCTCTTCTGGATCTAGGTTATATCTTCTGGCATAATTCCTACTGGTTTCGCAAGCCAAGCCTACTGTATCCTTGTCAGTGATTTCCGTTAAGACTTTCTTGATTAACTCTTCTTTGTAGGTCTCCATTAAATTAGCCTCTCCTAACTTCAAATTCTGTAGTTTACTCGTCGTTTCATTCACATCAGAGACAACTTTATGAATCTGTTCCTCTAATGCAGATTTTAATGTTTGCACATCCTGACCTAGTTGTGTTCTATCTTCAACTTGTCTTTCGGATAGCGAATCCATCCTGACGCTTAAATCTTTCCTAATCTGTACTACTTCATTGTTAATATCAATTTGAGTACTGGCAAGTTTCCTTTCAATACGATCCTGAATTTGGGTTACATGTTCCCCACTTGACCTAATCCACTCTTCTTTCCATATTGCTACATTTTCCGTTAACATTTCTGCTATGTCTAATTCAATATCCTCTTTCAATACTTTATTATGGTCTAATACTTGGGTTCTCATGACCTCTACATCAAACTTTAAACCTTCTAAAGACGCTGTCGTTCTAACTGACTCATCAACTAGCCTAGTCGTTAATGCACTTATATTACGTGTACAAAGAGTTTTCGAATTTTCTATCTCTTCCCTGACTTTATTTACATCAGTTTGGACTTTAGCAACATCTACGAAAACTGTGTTGACCTCTACTTGAATTTTATTTATGTCACTTTGCATCTCGTTTACATCCGAATGAATGTTATTGATATCAACCTGAACATTGGACACATCAGTTCTAACATTTTGGATTCCTCTTTGGACTTCCTCAACCTTGTCTGGGACAGTCGCAACATCATTTTTGACAACAACTACCTCAGCCCTAGCACAAGAAATATCACTACGGACATTAGCAACATCTAAATTCAACATTGTAAGATCTTTATGCACATTAGCAACATCAATTTTAACATCAGCAACATTTTTATGCATATTAGACACATCTATTTTAACATTGGACACGTCTGAGCGCATGTCAGTTACAGTATTCTCAATTCCTTGGGTATTAATCTGTAAACGCGACATATTATCCTCTAAGTTAGCAGAACTGGTCTGGAGAGCTTTCATATTCTCCTCCATTCGACTAGCATTCTCCTCCATTCGACTAGTATTCCTAGCTTCCATCTCCTTCATACTCTCACTCATCTGCTTCATACTACTATCCATGCTTGTTTTCAAATTAGCAGACATCTCCGCTAACATCATCTTCAAACTTTCATCTGCCATTACAATATTATTCAAAAATTAGACTGCTGTAGGGACATACATCAAAAGAGCAAAATAACAACATTTGAGCAACACTTTTCACCATATATAAATTTGATCAATTTTCTGTCTTAAATCTAACTTATAACTACCTTATAATTAACTTTCGAAGACACTTTATGTTGAAACAAACTCAAGCACATGTTCAAATTTCCCTGGCTCATTTTAAAATATCCTAATACAAATGATTTACATTTACAATCCAAATAATTTAATTTTATCTTTAATATGACTGAAATGTCATAAGCCGGTCAAATAAAATAAGATTCCAGATCATAGGCGATTTTTCCTAAGTTTCCAGCCCATTTAACCTTTCTCAAGTTGTATAAGATCTGATCTTTTCTGAGTGTAATTTTCCTAATACAATGCAACATTTAATTCCTATATAATCACACTCTTAAATTCTACAATTGGCCTAGACATCTAACAAAGAATCAACCTCTTTATTTGAGTCTAATCGATCCACACGTTTTAGGTTTACCAATTCTACCGGCGTTCAACCTGGTGATCCAGTTATGTTGAATCGAGCCCCAACGTTTTAGGTGCGCCAATCCTTCTATTGACTCAGCCCCACGTTCTTGGGTCGCCAATCCTTCTGTCCCCGTTTACCCGGATAGTAGGCTGTCAGATATCCGCCCCCTCAATCGGATTGCCAACAATCAATCGCACCAGCTCAGCTACATCAATGAAAATGGCACTGACAGATACTACCGAGGTTTGAACACAGAAGTTACCAAGAAAAATTATTGTGGAACACACCAAAATAGACGGGGTTTCATACTTACATTTACTTACCTCTTATAAATATCTCGGGGATTGGGTTGACAACAGGATCATTAAAGTATGCTCTCACAATAACCTTCACGATGACATTTAAAAATGAACCAGACCGAAGACGAGAACTTTGAACTGTACAAAAGCTTTATTTTCAAATGAAGAGTATGATTTTCACAACACAACAAAATAAACGTGGCTATCAGTAGCCTATGTCAATCTGACTACGTCCTCCTAAAGGACTTGCAAATTTATCAAACAATATGTTAGCTCCCATGAGCTCAAAATAACGTAACATTTTATAACACATTTGGATTGGATGAGGAAGTCAGGGTACGACATATATAGAGCATTTGGTTTCTTTTAATAAACATAACACTTTTATTTATAGGCCCAAGGCCGGAGTATCGACCTCACCCGCTTGTAACCAGATGTCGAGCCAGCTGGTCTACTCCTCAACCTGGCGCATGCCCGTCAAATGGGGCTCCCTACTCACCACACTGTGTAAGAATTCAGCTCCTTTTAAATCTTTAAATGTCTACAAGACAACTCATACATATTGACGCAAATCTTTCAAATGCTTAACTTACATCCCACTGGATTATTTTAACTATCCTTAAACTTGTTAAGTTATCATCCAAATGTTTGATCAGCATAGCTTAGAGTATAAAACACACTCTTAAATGTTTATAACAAAATCACATAAATTATTTATAACAATTAGAAATTGTTTATAATATTATCGAAAATAATTACAAAAATTTTAAACACGCCTTTAACATTTCTTTCGTTCCACATTATTGTCTAAGATATTTACATTTATTATTTACAATATCAATATTTTAAATTATTTAAATTTTTAATTTAAGAAATACATTGAACCACATGTTTTATCCGGTTGGTAAATTCATAATCGTGTTTAATATAATCGACCAATGAAGGTTAGTTATACATGTAAATGTCACAATCTGGTTTAATAAAGGTTGTAATAATTTTAATTATTTGTGACGGCAATCTTCATTCAAAATCTTATCTCAAATTCTTTCAAAACTCTTGTTAATTATAACAGTAAATTCACTTGATTAATTTTCAACGAACTATGACAATACACTCTAGCGGAAAATACTTCGCTTACAAAATCATGCACAAACTGCATTCAACATAGCCCAAAATTCATCATATATTAATCTATATGGCATTAAAACTTCCACAGCATTTACAAAAAAACCTCCCCTAACACACTCTTTATCATTATTAATTACTGTGGGAATCTCCTTCATTTATTTAAGGGCATTTTACATCAGCGACTTTCAACATGTCCGCTGCACTATCGATTATACATTCATAGTTCCACTTAAAAATTCTTATATCAATAATTGTTTCAAAACTGTTGTCATTTAAACTTCGTGGATTTCATTCATGAATCGAAATGAAATAAAAATTTGCCAATCACAAACAAATTTAATAGTGAATACGCTTATCTACGCCTGTCTGGTCTATCAAAATTTAAGATTAACATCTTCAAAGAATTGTAGTATAAAAATACTATCATCAAACAAAGTGCGACTACCAACAAAATAGTCGAATAGAATCCAATTAGACTGGGGAATGCAAACATCATTATATAAATCTCTATATGAGAAAAAACCTAACACAAGTTTCACGAATTTAATGCATTCAATAATTCATAATTAATGTTCATCTTTCACAAAATTGCCTAAGATGCAATGGTCGTTCATGACTGACGATAAATGTCTGTGTTGCAATCAATTCAAATAACGACTAGTATTTCCAAGATCGTCGACAACGTACTGGATTTTAACGCTCTAAAATCATTTAAATGTTCTTCCTTCTTGATGATGACAGAAAATTGGTCAAAGTAATTAAACTGGAGTAGAATTACTTTAATAAAGTGACACGCTGTCTGAATTTAAATCTGCCATAAAAATCATTAACTTACAGTCAAATCGAGACTACAAAAATAAGCAAATTACTGGAAAATCTAAATATCAGTCTCAACTGATTCAAAATCATTTAACTATGCCCATGACATAACAATGTCTTAATAAAACGTCGAAAAAGGCATAACTCATCAAGGTGAACTGAGAATAGGAATCTCAACAAGAATATAGGGCAAAATACATGAGGACAAAAAATATGGGAAAATGGTTGCTCAAATATTGCTAAGAAACTCAAATACAATAAACGTTCACGACTACCTTATCTGCCGATTGACGTTCCAGAGGAAAACTCCCCAAAGAAGACTGTTGATGGATCCATTTCACCAAGTTAAAGCTGAGCTCCATCCTCGAAACAAGAAACAGCACCATCGGAGAATCGAACTGCTTCCTTCTCCGGAAATTGCACTGCTTCGTGAAGACGAACGACATCCTTCCGGCAATAATCTTCTTTGTGAGTCGGGACAACCCTGACCTCTCTTGAAAAATCCCTGAAGTTCCAGTAGAAAATCGCCATGATGTTTTTGTAGAAATTTCCGAAGAAATATTCATATTCAGTGAGTGTGAAATCATTTCCATTGCTGTTTGATAGTATTCAGCCTTTAATCACGAAACATGGGTGTAGATGGTTATTCACCACATGTTCGCTTGTGTGGAATAGCAATTAGCGAAGTTCCATGCTGCTATCTTACTCCGTTGAAATATGTCCCAATTGCATTAAGTCCTTTAGCCTTCCATCTTCTCTTCAGTTATGGTAATAGAAGAACAAACTGCCATATTAAACTGTTCCATAATACTGTAGCGTTGTGTCACAAAAGCAATCTGAAGTCTCCCTATTTCACTAGCCGTGTCAGCCGTGGCGTAGATTCTGGCGATACAAAGTGCTTCTCAGGTAGCGAGAAAATCACTTTTGTCAGTCGTCTAAAATTGTCAATAACTTCCAAAATAATTACTCGAAATTGTTCAACTTTTCTACACTCCTTACATTAGCAATGCACAAGAGAATTAGCTTATAGGCGACCGCTAACTGTTCACAGCTACTCTTGTAGAAGCGTTATAATGTGCGTTTCAACTTCACCTAGATTTACTCACAGTAAACCTGCACTGCTTGTGTACTCGACTCTCGTTTAATGCAGTGGATTCACCGCGCGTTCTAAAGACGACTCTTTCTAATAATCTCACTCGACGTTTCACTGAAATAACTATTTGAGATCTGACGATTGAGATATCAGACGATTGATGATCTGAGAATGAGACTCCTCTCTTCTGCGCAAGGCCTTTTATGAACTTCATGAGGGGCGTATCCATCCCTTCCATCGCGTGTTACTGCGTCATCGCTAGAAGTTCCAACTTCGTCAATACATGACGGATTTTCAAAATTCAAAAACTGAAAATTAATTTCACCAAAATTCCAGAACAATGCCTCTACTGCAAATGTATTTCCACAATTCTGCATTCCAAAAAGTAATAAAAATAACATAGTTTCAGCAATCTCCGTCTTCCTTCAGACTATCGTTCATTGGTTCAAGCCTCCCCTCCAATAGCATAATTTCTTCCTCAGCAGAATTCCACGTTTCCTGCGACTGCGTCGTACATCTTGGATCTTTCTCGAATAAATGCTGACGTCACTGAGAATCTCAGCTCAAGTAGCCTGCTGGTATAACGTCTGCGTCATCCATGCTTACGTCATGACCTACCCACGTCATAACTATGACAGCCATAACTTTCTTTATAATTTCCAATATAGCCACCGTGGTCTCTATATAATTCAATTACGGGGGCATTCTCCTCTCACCACGTTTTAAAAACAGTTGCAAATTGTTTTTAAACTCAGTGTTACAAGTACCTCAACTCTCTTGAACACGAAATTGAATTATTACTGGCTTACTCTAGGATAGTATCTTTTCAAATTTCCAGCATTGAACTTGCCGTAAATGACATTATTCTCATCATCGTAGAGTTCATAGCAGTTGTTCCCATAGGCGTTCGTGATCCTAAACGGCCCCATGAATACATTTCCAAATTTGGGGTATATTTTCTTGCTCATATCAGCCTTGACAGGTCTGCGTAATAATACAAGATTTCCAACTTGTAAGGGTGTACCAAAACGTTTTCCAGCTACTCTATTCAATCGTTTCTCTGCTGCTTTCTGGAGTTGTTCCTTCACCTTGTCAATCCTCTGCAGCCTTCCTAGCTCGGGATCTCTAGGAATGTGGTTGAAAAGATTATCCCACGGCCTTTCTGGGTTTCTTCCTAGATGAAGTCGCATTGGCACTTCTCCTGTGCTCTCCTGCACTGTAGAGTTCAGACATTCCTCAATAAGGGGTACAAATCTCACCCAACCAGAATGATCATTTGGACAGAAAATTCGACAGAATTTCGAAAATTCAGCCATATATCTTTCTGAGGAATTCGATTCTGGGTAACGCACGTTTGAAAATAAGTGCTTAATGCCAAGCCTTTCCATATCCGCTGCAAATTCCACGGATGTAAACTGCGTTCCATGATCTGACAGTAGATATTCTGGTTTACCAGCTTTAGGAAATACAGCATTTTCCAGTCTGCTTACAACGTTCCTCGTGTTAGCTTTCTGCATGGGACTCATTGTAACAAATTTTGAGAAAACATCCACGGTAACCAACAGGTACTGGTTACCCTGATATCCCTTCGGACAGGGGCCAAATATGTCCGTCGACATTAGTTCGTTTGGCTTAGAAGGAATCATAGCCTTCGGTTTTCCCTTTAATAAAGCAGAAGCATACTTTGCTCTTTGACATTTGTCACATGATCGAATGACCTTGGCAATGCTAGAACGCATGTTAGTCCAGATAAATCTCTCTTGAAGAGTATTAAGAGTTTTATCGAAACCGGCATGTCCAGTTGCGTGATGAGCTACCCACACTAAATTGACAACAAGTTTAGGTGGCACGACTATTCGGAGTTTTGTATGTGCAGAGTCAGCATACTTGCATACGATGTCTCCACTCAAGACAAAGTGTCGTGAATTTCTCCGTGTAACTGCATAGTCAACATCAGTATTGTCCATGTAACCCTTGAGGAACCTGTACATTTTCCTTATTGGAGCGTGTCTCTTCTGTGACACACCGATTCGGGCTAACCTCCTAACGGTTTCTTGATCTTCTTGCTCCAATTGTACATGGTGTATCTGCACATTTTTGATAGGGTTACGTGATAGAGCATCAGCCAGTAAGTTATCTTTCCCAGGCTGGTGGACGATAGTGGAGTTAAACTGTTGGGTGAACAAAGCCCAACGTGTCAATCTATCACTCGACATGTCAGTTTGCAGTATAAACTGTAGTGCTTTATGGTCAGTAATAATGATGACCTTATGTCCCAGCAGGATTTTCTTCCAGGCTTGCAATGCTGTTACAAAAGCTAACGCTTCAAGTTCTGTCGTGAAGTAGTTTTCCTCGTGTTTCTTCAACTTCCGACTAGTGAACGCAATGTAGTGCTTGTTGCCTGCCTCGTCTTTCTGGTATAGGACTGCACTAATGCCTATTCTTGATGCATCAGACTCAATATAAAACACCTTCTCAAAGTCTGGGTACTCCAGTTTCACATTATTTCTGAGCATCTCTTTTGCTTTCTCAAAAGCCTCGTTTGCAGCGGTGCTCCATTTCCATCTGTTATTCTTCTTGAGTAAGTCATACAGAGGAGCCATAATTTCAGAGTATCTTGGACAGTGGCTGCTAATAAATTGGCATGCTCCTACAAATTCTCTGACTTGTTTCACCTTAGTTGGCTTTGGAAATCTCGTGATCGCATCTACTTTTTTCAAGTTTGGATGATATCCATCTTTATCAATAGTATGCCCCAAGTAATTTATCTCCTGCTTCAAGAATTGACATTTTCCAAAATTCACCTTGATATTGGCCTCCCTTAAATTCTCGAACAACTTTCTCAAGTGCACTAAATGTTCTGCGGCGCTGGGTGAAGATACGATTAAATCGTCAATGTAGCAGATTACATTTTCTTTCACTTCGTCAGTGAGCTTACTATCAAGTGCTCGAATAAGTGCTGGTCCACTGTTAACCATACCAAAAGGCATTCGGACAAAGACCCATGACGTCTGGTCAAATAGGAATCCAGTGTACTGCATACTCTCTTCTTCTAGTTGAACTTGATAACATGAAGACGTCAAGTCAAGAACGCTGAAACATGCTCTCCCTTTGAATTTTCGAAGCAGATCTCTAATCTTGGGTGGTCGGTCATTTTCTGGAAGAATCTTCAAGTTGATGGTCCTGGCATCGAGACAAAGACGTATCTGACCATTACTTTTCTTCACTACTGTGATGGGGTTTATATAAGACGACGCCTGTTTTTTAATAATCCCGTCTACCTCCATTTTTCTGATTAACCCTCGTACTTCTTGATAGTATTTCTCAGGAATGGGGTATATTCTCTTCTGGTAAGGGGTTTCATCTGTCAGCCTTATCTTGTATTTATAATCCTTAATCAATCCAGGCTTTTCATCAAAAATATCTTGGAATTCCTTTATCAGATCCTCAAATTCCCCCTGAATTTCTTCAAATCCTTCAGTTTTTCTACTGGGTATTTCTGCTAAATTTTCCACTTCATTAATTATGGTATTCAAAATTTCTTCCCTAAGGTCTATTTCCAGACTGTTTTTCACGTCCTGTTTTTCTATCTCTTCTGTGATCATGTACCCATCATTAAAGCTAATACTTCTGTTCTTCATGTCAATAATAGCTCCGACCTTCGATATAAAATCGATTCCAAGCACCATATCAAAATTGATCTTGCTCACCACAATGAAGATCTGTTCATAATTCCTTCCATTGATCTCAAAGTTCAATAACACTTGAATCTTGCACTTCACTGCCTTATCTTGGAATGTCCCTCTCACTTTGACGGTAGAAACAGGTAGAACTGTCATGTTCTCTCCTCTTAGCAGACTTTGATAACATTCCTCTGAAATGATGGAGATAATTGCACCAGTATCCATCAGGGCTTTGTACTGTTGGCCATCTATCCGTACAGAAATAATGGGTAAGGCACATGGTCTTTCCTCTTTAACGATACCCCACTCTTCTAGCAAATCTTCATCAGTCACTTCATATATCTCATTAATCGTAATCAGGTGTGGTGTGGCAATGTATTTACAAGTTCTCACTGACGTTGAGAAATCGGCGTTTTTTTTTGTGTTACCGACCTCAAAATTCTGTTGGCTCGTAGAAGGCCCAGGATCGATTACAACATCCTGCCTTTTCTTTTGGTTGTTGGCTTCTTTTTCCCGTAATTCTTTCAGGTATTGCTGGCTTTCCTTCTCTCTTTCCTGATACTGATCGGGTGTCATAACCTGACCTTGAGGATTCTGATTTCTGTTTTGGTTCTGGTTATTCCTATTATAATTTCTGTTATAACCATTATTGTTGTAATATCTGCCTCTTCCATTGTTGTAATTTCCTCGACTATAGTTCCAGCCTCTTCTATGTTGATACGGTCGGTAACCTTGCGATCTGTTATTTCGAAACTGATTATTCCTGTGAGGACCTACATTGTCAGTTTTCTCCTCATCTGGCTTGTCAGTTTGTTGGACTTGGTCCATATATACAGTATTTATTTCTTTGAAGTCATGCCTTTGACCTTTCTGTACCACGTTAGGCATTGGACTTGTGTAGTCTAACCTCCTCAGTAATTCATCCATGCTGGTTAAATCCCTGATGTTTGACGAAATAATTAGTCTCCTCACCTCCACAGGTAGCATACGAGAAATCGCATCAATAAGTTGCTCCGTTGACAATGGGGGTTGCAAAAATCTCAAGCGGGATAATTGACTCGTAAAGAAATCAGCGTACCGCGTTGGAAGAGTACCGGAGTATTTTCTTGAATACACCTCCGCTCTTAACGAATTCTGCGCTTCTATGGACCAAAATCGTTTGATTAATGCCTCTGCAAACTCGTCAAAGTTACTGAATGTGTATCTAAATGCGCAAAACCATTCGAGGGGTCCTCCAATCAAAAATTTCTCCACTATCTTCATCTCTCTCTCTCTGGGAATGTGAGCTTCGATGAAATAATCTTTGAGGTTCCTTACATATTCGATAGGTGTCAAACTATCAGTGTTACTGAATTTTTGCGGTTTGTCATCAAAATTCCTGATGACCGTCACGTTCCTCGGATATGAATCCGGGTAGTTTTTCCCACTATCTCGATAGTTCCACTCAGGTTCCATATTCCTCTCGTCATCTTCCTCCCTGAATCTGGATATACGTTCTTCAGGAGTCACGTCTCTCTCTTCTGGATCTAGGTTATATCTTCTGGCATAATTCCTATTGGTTTCGCAAGCCAAGCCTTCTGTATCTTTGTTAGTGATTTCCGTTAAGACTTTCTTGATTAACTCTTCTTTGTAGGTCTCCATTAAACTAGCCTCTCCTAACTTCAAATTCCGCAGTTTACTCGACGTTTCATTCACATCAGAGACAACTTTATGAATCTGTTCCTCTAATGCAGATTTTAATGTTTGCACATCCCGATCTAATTGTGTTCTATCTTCAACTTGTCTTTCGGATAGCGAATCCATCCTGACGCTTAAATCTTTCCTAATCTGTACTACTTCATTGTTAATATCAATTTGAGTACTGGCAAGTTTTCTTTCAATACGTTCCTGAATTTGGGTTACATGTTCCCCACTTGACCTATTCCACTCGTCTTTCCATACTACTACATTTGCCGTTAACATTTCTGCTATGTCTATTTCGATATCTTCTTTCAATACTTTATTATGGTCTAATACCTGGGTTCTCATGACCTCTACATCATACTTTAAACCTGCTAAAGACGCTGTCGTTCTAACTGACTCATCAACTAATCTAGTCGTTAATGCACTTATATTACGCGTACAAAGAGTTTTCGAATTTTCTATCTCTTCCCTGACTTTATTTACATCAGTTTGGACTTTAGCAACATCTATGAAAACTGTGTTGACCTCTACTTGAATTTTATTTATGTCACTTTGCATCTCGTTTACATCCGAATGAATGTTATTAATATCAACCTGAACATTGGACACATCAGTTCTAACATTTTGGATTCCTCTTTGGACTTCCTCAACCTTGTCTTGGACAGTCGCAACGTCATTTTTAACAACAACTACCTCAGCCCTAGCACAAGAAATATCACTTCGACATTAGCTACATCTAGATTCAACATAGTAAGATCTTTATGCACATTAGCAACATCAATTTTAACATCAGCAACATTTTTATGCATATTAGACACATCTATTTTAACATTGGACACGTCTGAGCGCATGTCAGTTACAGCATTCTCAATTCCTTGGGTATTAATCTGTAAACGCGACATATTCTCCTCTAAGTTAGCAGAACTAGTCTGAATAGCTTTCAAACTTTCATCCATGCTAGCTTTCAAATTACTAGCATTCTCCTCCATCATCTGCTTCATATTACTATTCATGTTAGCAGACATCTCCGCTAACATCATCTTCAAACTTTCATCTGCCATTACAATATTATTCAAAAATTAGACTGCTGTAGGGACATACATCAATAGAGCAAAATAACAACATTTGAGCAACACTTTTCACCATATATAAGTTTGATCAATTTTCTGTCTTAAATCTAACTTATAACTATCGTATAATTAACTTTCGAAGACACTTCATGTTGAAACAAACTCAAGCACATGTTCAAATTTCCCTGGCTCATTTTAAAATATCCTAACACAAATAATTTACATTTACAATCCAAATAATTTAATTTTATCTTTAATATGACTAAAATGTCATAAGCCGGTCAAATAAAATAAGATTCCAGATCATAGGCGATTTTTCTAAGTTTCCAGCCTATTTAACCTTTCTCAAGTTGTATAAGATCTGATCTTTTCTGAGTGTAATTTTCCTAATACAATGCAACATTTAATTCCTATATAATCACACTCTCAAATTCTACAATTGGCCTAGACATCTAACAAAGAATCAACCTCTTTATTTGAGTCTAATCGAACCACACGTTTTAGGTTTGCCAATCCTACTGGCGTTCAACCTGGTGATCCACTTATGTTGAACAGGCCCCATACGTTGACTGCGCCAATCCTTCTGTTGACTCAGCCCCACGTTATAGGTTCGCCAATCCTTCTGTTGTTCAACCTGGTAATCCAGTGTTGTTGAACATGCCCCACGTTATAGGGTCGCCAATCCTTCTGTTGTTCCCGTTTACCCGGATAGTAGGCTGTCAGATATCCCCCCCCTCAATCGGATTGCCAACAATCAATCGCACCGGCTCAGCTGCACCAATGAAAATGGCACTGACAGATACTACCGAGGTTTGAACACAGAAGTTACCAAGAAAATTATTGTGGAACACACCAAAATAGACGGGGGTTCATACTTACTTTTACTTACCTCTTAAAAATTATCTCGGGGATTGGGTTGACAACAGGATCTCTAAAGTATGCTCCCACAATAACCTTCACTATGATATTTAAAAATGAACCAGAACGAAGGCAAGAACTTTGAACTGTACAAAAGCTTTATTTCAAATAAAGGGTATGACTTTAACAACTCAACAAAATAAATGTGGCTATCAGTAGCCCATGTCAATCTGACTATGTCCTCCTAAAGGACTTGCAAAGTTATCAAACAATATGTTAGCTCCCATGAGCTCAAAATAACGTAACATTCAATACACATTTGGATTGGATAAGGAAGTCAGGATAAGACACATATATATAGAGCATTTGGTTTCTTTTAATAAACATGACACTTGTATTAATAGGCGCAAGGCCAGAGTATCGACCTCGCCCGCTGATAACCAGTTGTCTGACCAGCTGCGATCTACTCTTCAACCTGACGCATGCCTGTCAAATGGGGCTCACTCGTCACGCCACACTGCGTAAGAATTCAACTCCCTTTCACTTTTAAATGTCTACAAGACAACTCATATATATTGACGCAAATCTTTCAAATGCTTAACTCACATACCACTGGATTATTCTGACAATCCCTAAACTTGTTAAGTTATCATCCAAATGTTTAATAAGCATAGTTTAGAGTATAAAACACACTCTTAAATGTTTATAACAAAATCACATAAATTATTTATAACAATTAGAAATTGTTTATAATATTGTCGAAGATAATTACAAAAATTTTAAACACGCCTTTAACATTACTTTCGTTCCACATTATTGTCAACGATATATACATTATTATTTACAATATCAACATTTAAATTATTTAAATTATTAATTTAAGAAATACATTGAACCACATGTTCATCCGGTTGGTAAATTCATAATCGTGTTTAATATAATCGACCAATGAAGGTTAGTTATACATGTTAATGTCACAATCTGGATTAATAAAGGTTGTAATAATTATAATTATTTGTGACGGTAATCTTCATTCAAAATCTTATCTCAAATTCTTTCAAAACTCTTGTTAATTATAACAGCAAATTCACTTGATTAATTTTCAACGAACTATGACAATACACTCTAGCGGAAAATACTTCGCTTACAAAATAATGCACAAACTGCATTCAAAATAGCCCAAAATTCATCATATATTAAAATATACGGCATCAAAATCTTCCACAGAATTTACAAAAACCTCCACTAACACAATCTTTATCATCATTAATTACTGTGGGAATCTCCTTCATTTATTTAAGGGCATTATACATCAGCGACTTTCAACATGTCCGCTGCACTAGCGATTATACATTCATAGTTCCACTTAAAAATTCTTATAATCATTAATTGTTTCAAAACTGTTGTCATTTAACCTTCGTGGATTTCATTCATGAATCGAAATGAAGTAAAAATTTGCCAATCACAAACAAATTTAATAGTGAATACGCTTATATACGCCTGTCTGGTCTATAAAAATTTAAGATTAACATCTTCAAAGAATTGTAGTATAAAAATACTATCATCAAACAAAGTGCGACTAAGCTGCAAAATAGTCGAATAGAATCCAATTAGACTGAGAATGCAAACATCATTATATAACTCTCTAAATGAGAAAACTCCTAACACAAGTTTATGACGTTAATGCATTCAATAATTCATAATTAAAGTTCATCTTTCACAACATTGTCTATGATGCAATGGTCGTTCATGACTGACGATAAATGTCTGTGTTGCAATCAATTCAAATAACGACTAGTATTTCCAAGATCGTCGACAACGTAAGAGATTTTAACGCTCTAAAATCATTTAAATGTTCTTCCTTCTTGATGATGACAGAAAATTGGTCAAAGTAATTAAACTGGGGTAGAATTACTTTAATAAAGTGACACGCTGTCTGAATTTAAATCTGCCATAAAAATCATTAACTTACAGTCAAATCGTGACTACAAAAAAATTAAGCAAATTACTGAAAAATCTAAATATCAGTCTCAACTGATCCAAAATCGTTTAACTATGCCCATGACATAACAATGTCTTAATAAAACGTCGAAAAAGGCATAACTCATCAAGGTGAACTGAGAATAGGAATCTCAACAAGAATATAGGGCAAAATACATGAGGACAAAAAATATGGGAAAATGGTTGCTCAAATATTGCTAAGAAACTCAAATACAATAAACGTTCACGACTAACTTATCTGCCGATTGACGTTCCAGAGGAAAATTCCCCAAAGAAGACTGTTGATGGATCCATTTCACCAAGTTAAAGCTGAGCTCCATCCTCGAAACAAGAAACAGCACCATCGGAGAATCGAACTGCTTCCTTCTCCGGAAATTGCACTGCTTCGTGAAGACGAACGACATCCTTCCGGCAATAATCTTCTTTGTGAGTCGGGACAACCCTGACCTCTCTTGAAAAATCCCTGAAGTTCCAGTAGAAAATCGCCATGAAGTTTTTGTATAAATTTCCGAAGAAATATTCATATTCAGTGAGTATGAAATCATTTCCATTGCAGTTTGATAGTATTCAGCCTTTAATCACGAAACATGGGTGTAGATGGTTATTCACCACATGTTCGCTTGTGTGGAATAGCAATTAGCGAAGTTCCATGCTGCTATCTTACTCCGTTGAAATATGTCCCAATTGCATTAAGTCCTTTAGCCTTCCATCTTCTCTTCAGTTATGGTAATAGAAGAACAAACTGCCATATTAAACTGTTCCATAATACTGTAGCGTTGTGCCACAAAAGCAATCTGAAGTCTCCCTATTTCACTAGCCGTGTCAGCCGTGGCGTAGATTCTGGCGATACAAAGTGCTTCTCAGGTAGCGAGAAAATCACTTTTGTCAGTCGTCTAAAATTGTCAATAACTTCCAAAATAATTACTCGAAATTGTTCAACTTTTCTACACTCCTTACTTTAGCAATGCACAAGAGAATTAGCTTATAGGCGACCGCTAACTGTTCACAGCTACTCTTGTAGAAGCGTTATAATGTGCGTTTCAACTTCACCTAGATTTACTCACAGTAAACCTGCACTGCTTGTGTACTCGACTCTCGTTTAATGCAGTGGATTCACCGCGCGTTCTAAAGACGACTCTTTCTAATAATCTCACTCGACGTTTCACTGAAATAACTATTTGAGATCTGACGATTGAGATATCAGACGATTGATGATCTGAGAATGAGACTCCTCTCTTCTGCGCAAGGCCTTTTATGAACTTCATGAGGGGCGTATCCATCCCTTCCATCGCGTGTTACTGCGTCATCACTAGAAGTTCCAACTTCGTCAATACATGACGGATTTTCAAAATTCAAAAACTGAAAATTAATTTCACCAAAATTCCAGAACAATGCCTCTACTGCAAATGTATTTCCACAATTCTGCATTCCAAAAAGTAATAAAAATACCATAGTTTCAGCAATCTCCGTCTTCCTTCAGACTATCGTTCATTGGTTCAAGCCTCCCCTCCAATAGCATAATTTCTTCCTCAGCAGAATTCCACGTTTCCTGCGACTGCGTCGTACATCTTGGATCTTTCTCGAATAAATGCTGACGTCACTGAGAATCTCAGCTCAAGTAGCCTGCTGGCATAACGTCTGCGTCATCCATGCTTACGTCATGACCTACCCACGTCATAACTATGACAGCCATAACTTTCTTTATAATTTCCAATATAGCCACCGTGGTCTCTATATAATTCAATTACGGGGGCAGTACCTACTGTAAGGCCACGGCCGCCTCCTTCCCTCTTCCTCGCCTATCCCTCCCAATCTTCCATCCCTTCCCATCCCTCCTGAGGCCCCTGTTCGCTTTGCAGGTGAGGCCGCCTAGGCGAAGTGCTAATCACACCTCCCCAGTTGTATCTCTCATGACCAGATGTTCCCGTCTCCAGGACACTGCCCATAGAGGCGGTGGTGGTGAGTTCCCTCGCTGAGTCCCAGGGAACCACCAACCTAGAGGGTAAATTTACTAAATAAAAAAATATACAGTGTGGTTCACCAGCCCCTTATATTTTTTGGAGGAAGGCAACCCAACTAATGCGTATATCACAGTCATCCTAAAAACATTAGTACCTGCTTCTTTACGTCCATTGTACAACTTTACCGTTGAGTACATCCTCGAGAATATAGTAGAAATCAATAGTGGCAGTGTTCTTTCAATGACCTCAAATATAATGCATGATTGAAACGATCAGAGCTCCGAATAACACCTTCTTACGTTTGGACAGGAAGTGTCTACGAGTAGATTCAATAAGTGCCAGCATTGCACCTTGCTTCTCGGTAGCTATGGTGGCTAAATCAAGAATTGCTAGAGTAGCGTCAACATAGTCGCGTTGTAGTAGGTTCGAACCTTAAACTACTGTCGACCAAAGTATTATGTGTACTCGAGTTTGAAGGTTGTTTGTTAAGTAACCAATAGACCTTAATAAAATCCAATACCATCAACATTTTCGTCGTCCTATTTTACGTTAGTTCATGTAGGTTTGGATTTTTAAATTTATATTTTAATATTTTTTATCGCAGTTGGAACACAAAAAGTGCACGTTTTTAAGCGTGTTTCAACCATGCGTCATATTTAAGAATTATTATCTCAATAACCCGTCATCAGATCGAATCCACATTTTAACACAATATACATTGAAATGTTCTTTAACTGGTTTATTAATTTCAAAATTGTGTGTGTCCAAGAAACAAAGTTGTTATCATTTTTGTAAGGTAACTTTTTCTCGGCTCGGGGTGGTTGGAAAATGTAGTTCTTGGTTGAGATGTAATCGTTATACATCAAAAAGTTAAGCTGTATGACTGTGAAATACGTAAATTAATTCACTTTTTTATATCGGTTTGTATGTGTACGAGGAAATAACACATGGTTCAACAGCTAGCCACTCCAGCAAAAGCTGAACAGCGTTGCTGATATGGGGCCCATCACCGCCGAGCGAGACGCGCCATGGTGCGTTTGGGCACCTTTTCGGCAACGCTGTACAGCTGTTCCCGGCGCGGCTTGCTGGTGAACCAAGTGTTATTTCCTCGTACAATTACAAACCGATATAAAATAAGTGAATTAATTTACGTATTTCACAGTCGTACAGCATAACGTTTTGATGTAAAACGATTACATCGCAACCAAGAACTACGTTTTCCAACCACCCCGAGCCGAGAAAAAGTTACCTTACAAAAATGATAACAACTTTGTTTCTTGGACACACACAATTTTGAAATTAATAAACCAGTTATACAACATTCCAATGTATATTGTGTTAAAATTTGGCTTCGATCTGATGACGGGTTATTGAGATAATAATTCTTAAATATGACGCATGGTTGAAACACGCTTAAAAACGTGCACTTTTTGTGTTACAACTGCGATAAAAAATATTAAAATATAAATTAAAAATCCAAACCTACATGAACTAACGCAAAATAGAACGAAAAAAATGATGATGTTATTGGATTTTATGTAGGTCTATTGGTTGCTTCACAAACAACCCTCAAACTCGAGTGCACAAAATACTTTGGTCGACAGGTATTACTTTTTTTTTGCTTAATGTCGTTTATAGTGGATGTATTATGAACGCATATCTATCTGTTCCAACGAGTGATTTTTTATTTGGTCCTCAAAAGCACCGTACTTATCCGATGGTACGCAGCCAGATTGGACGACGACATAATGATCTGTAGAACGAAAGCAAGGTATCCTGTATATCAATGTAGCAAATGTTCGGAATTTTGTTCACCTTTGTTTAAAGGAAAACTCCGACTCACTCAGACGACACATAACAAATAGATTTGTTATGTGGGTAGGCACACGAATAAATACATCAGACCGAAACTATAATTTCTTTCAACGGCGTCTGTGCGAAAAGCGCTTGCTATACACTTACAATAATAGTTAGTTAGTGAGGTTTTAAAGGGTGGAACTACGAGGACATCTGCCCCAAACATACAGTAAATACAGATAATTATAACATTATTGGTTTTACGTCCCTGCTCTGGCTTTTAGATACGCCGGGGTGCCGGAATTTTGCTCCGAAGGGGATCTTCAACGTGCCAGTAAATCTACTGACACGGCTCCCTCGCATTTGCGCACCCTCAAATGCCAGCTGACTGCGCCAGGATACGAACCTGCAACCTTGGGCACAGCAAGCGAGAACGTTACCGCTGAGTCTCGCAGCAAGGCAGTAAATACAGAACGTGTCATATTATTATAAATATTGAACTGTTAAAATTCTAATTGTCACGAATAGAGTCGCCTCCTTTGCGTAGTGGTCAGCGTGATTAGCTGCCACCCCGGACGTCCTGGGTTCGATTCCCGGCTCTGCCACGAAATTTGAAAAGTGGTATGAGGACTGGGACGGGGTTTACTCAGCCTCGGGTGGTCCAAATGAGTAGAGGGGGTTCGATTCCCACCTCAGCCATCCTCAAAGTGGTTTTCCGTGGATTCCCACTTCCACCTTCGGGCAAATGCTGGGATGTTACCTACCGTACGGCCACGGCCGCCTCCTTCACTCTTCCTTGCCTATCCCTCCCGATTTGTCCCTCCCTTCCCATCCCTCAAGAGGACCCTGTTCGCTTTTCAGGTGAGGCCGCCTAGGCGAAGTGCTGATCCCAGCTCCCCAGTTGTATTCCCCATTTGAGATGTTTCAAGCTCCAGGACACTGCCCTTAGAGGCGGTAATGATGGTATCCCTCACTGAATCCGTGGGAAAACCTAACCTGGAGGGTAAAATCGACTAAGAAAATAATAATTATAACGAATAGTATCCATCCATGGTTTTGCACAGTATTTAGGGAAAATAGCCATTTAAATGTGACAAGAAAATAACTTTCCCTATCGTCTTCGTAGATAATGTGAACAAAACCAAGTTGAAATCTTGCTGTCTGAGGTAGGGAGGGTGTAATAAAATAGTTAAAAATAATTTAATAAATCTGCCGTTGGATAGTCTTGAACCCGGTATCTTCGAAAGAGCGAGCGGACGCAATAACACTTGCACAAATTACAACACACTTTGGAGGTTTTTATTGCGCTTCTTATCAACACGTATGGTAAAATAATCAATTATTACAGTTAGATCTTAAATATTGATTGGAATGCATTCATTCAGTACCCGGCATGTTTTATATTTTACTTAAAGCAAGTTTCGCGACTGCTTTACGTTAATAAGGCGACAGAACTGCAAATAATGCCCTCAAACGACAGCCCTTCGGTTTTATTTTATACAACTTAGCGTACAAAATGCTAGCGTGTGATACACTTCGGTCATACAAGCAGGTGTACTGACGAAGAGAACCATACAGGATTTTGTACCTGCGATCACAGCAGCTTCCTTGCCAGCGAGTGTCATGTGATACGGGACTAAAGATATGCTATGACTTTTTGTTAAAATTTAATAACAAAACAATATGTTCGGTAAAGATCATAGAGCCTACTTTCTCCTAAAAGCATGGGTATTGTTATAACTCCTTGTCCTTTTCAAGGAGAATAATTGAATGTTATTTTTGTAGTAGCGTCTTTAAATACAACGTTCTATACGGATATTAAACATGAATATGATGTGCCCTTTGCTAGTGCTACCTCTGTAAAAAATGTCATTCAATTTGGTTTCACCGTGTTTGAATTGATATGGGGAACGGATTTGCACACATACATGACCGCTATCTGCAAACTATTGGGCTTATGACCTTGTAGTTCAGTCAAAAGATGCTTAACAAAAAAGGTATGTTGTTGAAAAATTTGGTAGAGATCAAATGATTAGGTTGGTCGTAATTTGATTTAGGCTTTTAACATTTGGGTGGCCACCATTTCGTTTCCGTCAAGATGGCGGCGATATAAAACATGACACTGAGGTATTCTACGCTAGTACTACCTCAGTACCAAATTTCGTTCAATTCGGTTTTACCGTGTTCGAATTGATAGAGGGGGAGGCATACATTCAGAGCACACACACACACACAGCCACACAGTCGCACACAGAGACAGACACACAACTTTTGGCCCTGTGTAGATCTCATAGGTCTACTTTCATTTTTTGCAAAAATCGGAAGTATGCTAATAATACCATGGGAATTTCTAAGCCATACGTATACTTCGATGCAAGCACTGGCGATCAGAAAATCTTTCGATATGTTGTTGTTTTGTTTCATTTGAGGGGCTAGAACATCGCGGTCATTTAGCCCCGTTTACTTGGGGGGGTGTGTAGCATTTGTCTGACAACCTGAGTTATTGCGGGCTTGTAATGATGTGTGTATTTGCAATTAAGGATTGGGAAGGAGGCGGCCGTGGCCTTAAGATAGAATCCGTCCCGGAATTCGGCCGGAGTAAAAGTGGGAAACCACGGAAAACCATTTCCAGGGTGGCTGAGGTGGGAATCGAACCCTCTTCTTCTCATATTTGATTCACGAGGCTACGTGTACCCAATTTCAGCCCTCAGACAAGTATTACAATTCTTGGCAGAGCTGGGAATCGAACCCGGACCTCCGGAGCAACACTTCGATATGTTATGTTAATATTCATGCCAGATTTTAGCCTACTTTCGATTTTTGCAAAACATTAAAGTAGACTTATGAGATCACTACAGGGCGAAAAAAAAGTGTGTCTGTCTGTGTGTGTGTGTGGATGTGTGTGAGACTGTGTGTGTGTGTGTGTGTGAGTGAGTGTGTGTACTCTGAATGTCTGTCCCCCCCTATCAATTCGAACACGATGAGCGCAAATTGAACGAAATTTGGTACAAAGCTAGCACTAGCAAAGGATACCTCAGTGTCATGTTTTATATCGCCGCCATCTTGACGGAAACGTAATGGCGGCCACACAAATGTTCAAAGCTTAAATCAAATTACGACTAACCTAATCATCTGATCTCTACCAAATATTGCAACAACATACCATTATGGTGGCAGCATCCTTTGACCAAACTAATAGGTCATCAGCCTAATAGTTTGCGGATGGCGGCCATCTTTGTGTAAAAATCGATTGCCCCTATTAATTCGAAAACGGTGAACGAAATTTGGTACAGAGGTAGTACTAGCAAAGGGCACCCCAGTGTCATGTTTTATATCACCGCCATCTTCACGGAAACGTAATGGCGGCCACACAAATGTTCAAAGCTTAAATCAAATTACGACTAACCTAATCATCCGATCTCTACCAAATTTTGCAACAACATACCTTTATGGAGGGAGCATCCTTTGACAAATCTAATAGGTCATTAGCCTAATAGTTTGCGGATGGCGGCCATCTTTGTGTCAAAATCGATTACCCCTATTAATTCGAACATGGTGAAACCGAATGGAATGAAATTTGGTACAGAGGTAGCACTAGCAAAGGGCACCCCAGTGTCATGTTTTATATCGCCGCTATCTTGACAGAAACGTAATGGTGGCCACCCAAATGTTCAAAGCTTAAATCAAATTACGACTAACCTAATCATCCGATCTCTACCAAATTTTGCAACAACATACCTTTATGAAGGGAGCATGCTATGACAAATCTAATAGGTCATTAGCCTAATAGTTTGCGGATGGCGGCCATCTTTGTGTCAAAATCGATTACCCCTATTAATTCGAACACGGTGAAACTGAATGGAATGAAATTTGGTACAGTGGTAGCACTAGCAAAGGGCACCTCAGTGTCATGTTTTATATCGCCGCCATCTTGACGGAAACGTAATGGCGGCCACACAAATATTCAAAGCTTAAATCAAATTACGATTAACCTAATCATCCGATCTCTGCCAAATTTTGCATCAACATACCATTATGAAGGGAGCATCCTTTGACCAAACTAATAGGTCATTAGCCTAATATTTTGCGGATGGCGGCCATCTTTGTGTGAAAATCGATTCCCCCTATTAATTCGAACACGGTGAAACCGAATGGAACGAAATTTGGTACAGAGGTAGCACTAGAATAGGCCACCTCAGTGTCATGTTTTATATCACCGCCATCCTGACGGAAACGTAATCGCGGCCACCCAAATGTTAAAGGCTAAAATGTAATTACGACCAACCTAATAATCTAGTCTCTACCAAATTTTGCAACAACAAATCTTTATGTCGGAAGCATATTCTGACCAAACTGCTAGATCATCAGCCCAATAGTTTGCAGAAGGTGGCCAAGTATGTGTGCAAATCGATTCCCCCTATCAATTCAAACACGGTGAAACCGAATTGAACGAAATTTGGTACAGAGGTAGCACTAGCAAAAGGCACCTCAGTGTCATGTTTTATATCGCCGCCATCTTGACGGAGACGGAATGACGGCCACCCAAATGTTAAAAGCTTAAATCAAATTTCGACCATCCTAATAATTTGATATCTACCGGATTTTGCAACAACATGCCTTTTTGTGGAAAGCATCTTATGACTGACTACAAGGTCATCAGCCCAATAAATTGCAAATAGCGGCCATGTATGTGAGCAAATCCATTCCCCGGATCAATTCAAACACGGTGAAACCGAATTGAATGAATTTTTTTTACAGAGGTAGCACTAGCAAAGGGCACCTCATATTCATGTTTAATATCCCTATATCACGTTGTATTTCAACAAGCTACTACAACCAACATTCAATTATACTCCTTGAAAAGGACAAAGAGTTATAACAATACCCATGCATTTAGGAGAAAGTAGGCTATATGTTCTTTACTGAACATCTTGTTTAATTTTCTGCCATTACAGGTCACGTGGCATAACGTACCAATTCGATCGTATTTTCTTTATAAGTCATCAAAATTCAACGTACTCTTCACAAAAATACGTCGTAAGGCAATAAATGTGGCAATGTAGTTACATCGCAACTAAAATGGAATGTGGGCTTTCGTTCAAAAAAGTAAGCCCACTACTGGATTCGAAGCAGCATTCTACCACTCAGGCCCAACACGTACGGTCATGGTTTAACCCTCTCAGCCACCAACACATGGTAGATACCGTACGCTAAACGTGCTCTAGTTACTGTAGCCGTCCCACCTCAAACGTTTAAGTCCATCTCAAAGTCTTCAATCATGGTTTATGGTGTTGATTTAACTTTCTACTGTTACAGATCGCGTGGTGTAAGATATTAATTCGATCATATTACGTGTATGTGTGTTATTTCAAGGAGCAGTAAGTCATATGTTAGTAGAATGGGCCATAGTATTTGGCGGGAAAAAGTTTAAGGTCGGTTTTTCTTTGCTAGACCCATGACCCAATTACATTGCTGTCACACAGTCAGAGCGCAGAGCAATATCGACCATCGGGAGAATTGAGCTGTTAGTTCGGTTTCATAAAACGAAATTATAAGGGGCGGGTGGACCACACTGTATATATATATTATACATATATACATATATACATAAATTATATATAAACTTTTGAACTGACGGTGGATTTGGGGGCAGGGGGATGTGAAACGCAAAGATATGTCGAAATTTTCCGGAAGTCGAAACATGGTACCCATTGCAATAGTTAGCTTTCTAATGAAATCTACCTAAGTCATTCATTGGAACAGGTAGATATGTGTCCATAGTGCAGCTACTGTAAACGGCATTAAGCGAAAATAAAAACTTTTTTGCCTTGGGATCGAACCTGCTACATTGCAGCATGGCTGACGTTACAGCAAAGAAGCACGCTTTAACCATCTTAGCTACCGGGAGCCGTGATGGGATACTGTCACGTATTGAGTCTATTTGTAGTCCTCATAGACACGTCATGTCCCTCGTAAGGCAGTGTTGTTCGGATGTGTCGTTTTGCACATTCGTTATAGTTGATGGCATGGAAATAACACTGCTTCCAATGATTTCGACTATATTCGCAAGCATGAACTCAACCGTAAAGTTGTACTAGGCCGTAAAGGAGCAAGTACTGATGTTTTTAGGACGACTATGATATACGCGTTAGTTGGGTTGCCTTCCTCCAAAAAAAATAACGGGCTGGTGGACCACACTGTATAGCAGATATACCTGAAACTACATCTAGGAAGTTTGGATATGCTGACGACTGAGCTCTAGCTGTGAGTCATAAAGGTCTAGACATTACTGAATCCATCCTGACCAGAGACCTATCTCTCATTGGCATGTTTTTTTTTTAAATCGTGTTTACCCTCCTGGGTGGTGGCTCCCAGGGACTCAGCGAGGGAACTCACCCCTACCGCCTATCCAGGCAGTGTCCTAGAGCTGGGAACATCTAATCGGAAGGGATACAACTGGTGAGGTGGGATTAGCACCTCGCCCAGGCGGCCTCACCTGCAAAGCGAACAGGGGCCTCATGAGGGAAGGGAGGGGAAGATTGGGATGGATAGGCAAGGAAGAGGGAAGGAGGCGGCCGTGGCCTTACGGTAGGGACCATCCCGGCATTTGCCCGAAGACGAAGTGGGAAACCACGGAAAGCCACTTCGAGGATGGCTGAGGGGGAATCGAACCCCCTCTACTCATTTGAGCCACCCGAGGCTGAGTAGACCCCGTTCCAGTCCTCGTACCACTTTTCAAATTTCGTGGCAGAGCCGGGAATCGAACCCAGGACCTCCGGGGCGGCAGCTAACCATGCTGACCACTACGCTACGGAGGCGACACTCATTGGCATGTACTTTCGTAAATGGCAGCTACAACCAAATGCAGCTAAGACGGAAGTAACTACACTCCACCCCAATAATAGACTGGCATACAAGGAACTTCAGATCCAATTTGAGGAAAGAATACTACAACATAATAGAAACCCTACATTTCTTGGGGTCATTCTGGTCAGAACCCTTAGCTTCAAACATCACTTAACAGGAACAGCCGCCAAGATCAATACTTGCAGAAACATGGTGGGACTACATGGGACTCATCAGCAATAATACTGAGGATCTCTGCTCTTGGTCTGGTGTACCCTGTAGCAGAATACTGTGCCGCAGTCTGGTTCAACAGCGCTTACACGAGGCTTGTTGATGTTCAACTTAACCAAATCATGCGCATTATAACAGGTACTTGAAAGAATACGCCTATATTCTAGCTTCCAATCCTGAGCCATATTGAGCCTCGTTCCCTGCTACGAGAATGTCCACTTGTGCGTGAATTCACGAAAATAACTGATAGTTCATGAAGACATTCCTGCCATCAACACTAAGAGACTCCGTTCCCGTCATCCTTCATTTCAAACTTGCCAAGTAAATAACAATAAATATATAATATAAGTGATCAATGGACTAAATTACAGCAAACCAGTGCTACAAAGGGACAACTGAAGATTCCCTGTATCAAAACCAGGCCACCAGGATTTGATAAACACAGGAAGATTTGGACCACTCTGAATAGAATACGAACTATTTGTGGCAGATGCGCCGATTCCCTACATAAATAGGGGATGACATCTTCCTCGCGCTGTGATTGTGGTGCTGAACTGTAACATTTAAAAAGACTTGAATAAAAAAAGCTTGATTCTAAATTGCAAATGGAGACGGAAGTAATAATTGTTTATGCTCACCAACTTGCAGCTTTGTCATATTGAATGTTATAACAGATAACCTTGATGTGATAGTTATGTGTTATTCAGCTGGTACGAGAACAATGTAATTCTACACCAGACTGACGAAAACTACGTTCACTAGATAAGAAGCCAAAATTGTATGTCATGTATACAATCACCACAATTATAAACGAGTGCATCGATGACATAAATATCAAAATTAGAAGTGAAGGGTATTTATGTATATTTTTTTACAGCTCGCTAATACATTATATAAAGAAGAATGTATGTATTCCGACGAAAAGTACTATGAACATTTTAAGAAATGATAGTACAAATATGTAAAGTGAAAAGAGTATATTTCTTGTATATTTTTGTGTATTGATGAAGAGTATATTGTATGTTGTCTTTTGGGGGGTTATAATATTTATATTTATAGTTTTTTTATGTTGGATGTGGTAAGAGAAATAATGTTAAACGTAATTTAAATTATTTATCTTAGGGGCGATTGTAACGATTCGATCCCATACCTGTTAGATATAAAGGGTTATTCATTCATTTATTATCATATTTATTATTCTTATTAATTAGTACATCGATGAGATGATTTTTATATCAGATACTTGTAAGCGGTTTTTATTATTATAGTCAGAAAGATTTTTATTAATATCCATTTACTTGTAAAGAGACGAAGTATTATATATTGCAACAAGACTGGCGATATGGACCAACCCTATGTGTCACAAACAGAACGACGCAGTAGTTATTTCACCACGGCAAACAGAGTCACTGTCATGGGATGCTAAAACCCACTATGAGCAACCATCACGAGTTCGACCATCGAGTTCATTCTAGAAGGAATGGAACATATTATTTCAAACTATGGTGTAACCAATACGTCACTACTGTAGCCCACGTACGCGTCAAGATATTGCAAGTAAGTAGTCATGAATGGAGAAGACCCAAGAGAGAGGGTAGCTTGCTTCTAGAGTGGGGGCTGCTTACTACCACGTGACAAGGAGAAAATAACCGCACTCCCGCGTCTACAGAGTCATTAAGAAACGACAAGTCATTAGTAAACAACTGTTCTGACCACAAGAGGAGAGCGTCAACTGAGGGTCTTAGCTAATGAGCTGAGCCAATATTCGACTTCCGCCTTCAAACCATATAGCGTGATGTCTACCGAAGATACATATCAGCCCGCACTGACTTATAGATCAGTTTTACAAACAATCTACAAGTCGCAACGGACTTGGTTATGTTAAACTGTATCAAATAACATACTACAACATTTTTTTTAGAAATATGAGAAGGAACTCACATGGTTCATTCATAAGGAACTCGGACACTTTGGAGCGAACAAAGTGTTTTATGAAATTCAACAGAACTTTATATGGTGTAGAATGGGGAGGGAAATTAGGACTGTTTTAGCAAAATGTGACCTCTGTCAAAAGTCTAAGTTTCCTAATAGATATTTAATGGGTAAAATGCAGGCCGTTCTCACAAGTAAACCCGGGGAGTTGCTCTGTGCGGACCTATTTGGCCCGATAGTAAAAGGTCAATTTGGCTATGAATAAATTTTTGTAATAGTTGATGCATTCAGTAAATACGTCAAACTATATGCTTTAAGGAAGGCCACCGGTAAAGCTTGTAGCAAATTGATCATTGAAAAGTATGTACCTGAGTATGGTCTTCCACTCAGGATTTTGACTGATAGCGGACCGCAATTCACGTCGAAACACTGGAGAACCAGTATGCGTGAAGCCGGAATCACACACGTTCACTCATCAGTGCGTTACCCACAAGGCAACCTCAGTGAACGTAGGATGAGAGATTTAGGTCGCTTGTTGCGTGCCCTTGTGCATAATAAGCATTCTTCTTGGGTATCTCAGCTTGGAAAGGTTGAAACCTGGTTGAATGCTGTTCAACATGAGAGTACTGGCATGACTCCTAATGAAGTCCATTTTGGACGGAAACCCCAAAAGGAATTGGCTAAAACACTAGGATTAACTGAGGTAAAACAACCAGGGATGGATGTGATTATCCAGTTGGCGAAGAGGAATTTAGGTAAAGCAGCAGAACGCAGAATTCATCAACAGCTCTCAAGGAAGGGAGGAAGTAATAACCTGGCTTCCTGGTATAGCATCGAACTGATTATACAGATTCGACACTGAACGATGTCTTGCCAATATCCATAACAGCCGATAGTGGATTATATCCCTACTCAACGGTCTTAACACAGATGACAACGTAATTGATTATGGCATACCATATCTACTGAGATATCACAACATTTTCAACATGAAACGGAACATCGAGATCATCTTGAACACTTTTTTTATGATGATACTTCAAATGGGTGAGCAAACAATTAAATATCCGACGTCTCTGTAATATGTATCTTCCAGATTAATATTCAATTCAAATGTTTATTTTCTTTTAAATTAATTGCCGCATTGAGTAATTTTAAATTCAATTGTGTGACTATCACTATTCTGTTTTATTAATATTTTGTTTTTGCATTTAATAAATTCATTTTCTTTAACGTAATGCCTATTTCTTTCATAGTGGTTAGTAAATACTATAGGCAAATTAACTACTCCTTATAAATAAATACTGAAAGGTTAGTCAACTAAGTTACACTACGGCCCGGGTAAGTGGACTCGAACTATACTGCTGACTGCCGAGGATGTATTTTATAAATTTCGATTCTCTGTCTTAAATAGGAATCTGGCGCTCAACAACTTATTATATCCTATTACACTATCAAAGGTAAGATCACACCGCAGTGTATTTATATATTCTTATGATCATGTTTGTTTAATTGAACCATTACAGTTGTCACCATAGCGAAAGGCCATTTAAAAATGTTACATTTGGGGCTACAACGTCGGACACGAAGACCATTCGGTATTTAGGAGAGGAGTGTATAATTTCAGTGAAAATTGTCAGTGCTTTTGGGGGACAGTGAAGTGAAGTGCAATTTTGGAAGGGCAATTGTTATACGGTGTACTTCGAGATGTCGGAGAAGGAACAGAGGCAGTTGAGAAGTAGGGATGCAGTCAAGAAAGTTAATTATAAGGAGGTTGATAGCGGTAGCGATGTTGAGAGCGTAGAGAATAATACCAAGATGTCGGAGGTAAATCTTGAGAATAATCCTGAGAGTAATCCTGAAAATAATCCTGAGGTTAACCCTGACACTAATTCAGTGGAAAATATCGAGACGAATATAGAGGTACATCCTGAGACTAGTGGTGGTCAGGAGAAAGATAAGTCTATAGTGATTCCGGAAGATATATTAACTGCGCTCATAAGGCAGATGAATAAAAATAGTAAAGAGTTAAGTGCGAAATTTGATGAGAGTATGAACAATAATAGTAGGGAAAGTAGGAAGGAATTCAATGATAAATTTGAGAAATTAGATAAAGATATGGGTAGGCTAAATCAAAATATGAATGAGAAGTTTAATGAAAATAAGCAAAGTACGGAGGCCTTTCTTAATGAAAAATTGGAAGAGAATAGAAGAAAAATAAATCAGAAATTGGAAGAGAATAATGTAAAACTAGATTGTGTGGTTAAGGTAAATGAAGGGTTGAGTAAGAAGTATGAGGTGCTGCAGCAAAATATTCAGGTTGTGAAACAGGAAATTAGAGATGAAATCAAGGGTGAGTTAGAAGTGAAGGCTAAAGATATTATCGAACAGATGGGTGAAAAATTAAAAGCGGTAGAAAGTAAGACTGAAGAGAGAATAGTAACGCAGAATTCGTCAACAAACAGGAAAGAAACTAATCAATTCGAAATCGGTGATAAAGTTCTATTACGGGTTCCGAGGCAATCTAGTAGTTTAGAGAAAACCATGATGAAGTTCTTTTTAATTTATGAAGGCCCCTACACTGTGCAGAAGAGAATCGGTAATTCAGCATATGTACTGGAAAACGATGGTATACGCCTATACGGTACTTACAATGTGAGGTCGTTAAGAAAATATGTATCTTAAAGATATAATATGGTATTTTATCTTTTAAGATACTTGAGTATTGGTTTTGAGCGAACAGGTAAGTAAAGTTGTTATACCAA
Source organism: Meconema thalassinum (assembly GCA_946902985.2). Taxonomy (NCBI): domain Eukaryota; kingdom Metazoa; phylum Arthropoda; class Insecta; order Orthoptera; family Tettigoniidae; genus Meconema; species Meconema thalassinum. Next base: position 208,808,128 of record OX336394.1, on the reverse strand, counting down.
CCTGTGTTATTGTGTTTTTGGTAGACACGAAATTAAGTATTATTTATGCCTTACGGAGTTAGTAAAGAGAAGTGTGTAATTATCTTTTTGAAGACAAGAGTAGGTTAGTAAGATAAGTGTGTACCTAAGGGTAAAATGAAGTTTCAATTCAAGGCAGACGAATTTACGCAGTTAATTTGGTAGAGCAGAGAGTATCTGAACTGTGTTATAACTCAGGACTTGCTTTATGAAGTGATTATGGGAAAATATTTGCTAATTATGAGTGTCGGTGTTATTAACTATCAACTGGAACACTGTCATTATTTTAGGAAGACAATAGTTAGGAAAACAAAGTGTGATGTTATTATTCCAAGGAGTTAGTCGAAGCATGAATGATTTTTTTAGCTGAAATTTAGTGTGTTATTGGTCAGTATGAGGTGACCTGTAACAGTAAGAAGATGTGGGATTTTACCACGTATTGAAAGGTGGAAGAAGTATAGAAATGGTGACGAGTAATGTCACGATGAGTTTTGAGAGATTCTGGTATAGCAAGAAAGAGATATAGTCCAGGCGATCGAAGCATGTAAGGAAGTGTTGACGAGAAATGGCACAATAAGTTTTGAGAGAAAACTAAGGGGGGTTTTGAGGCATTCAGCAAGAAGTCAAATCATGTATAGACTAAGTTTAAAGTATAAGAGCATTAATATTTTGTGGAACGAAATATTTATTCCGAGGAGTTTGTCATGTGTTTTTGTGAAATAATTTAGTGATATACGTAATTCAGGTTTATTGAGTAGTATTTTGTCCAAGTCTTAATCATTTTGTTGTGGTAAGTAAGGAATAACGATACAGTAAAGTTATATCTTGACGCTAAGTTAAATTTTATAAAGTGAACGAGAAGTCAGATTTTATGTTTATTTGTGATTTTGAAAATTCAAGTTATTGTTTTCGAGAAGTAGTAAAGAGGAATTATGGTTTTATGAGAAGTTAAGAAGTCGTGGAGACTTAGGAAGTATTAATTTGAAAGGAGGCGGCCGTGGCCTAAGAAAGAATTAAGCCACGAAGGCAGGTGAGTAGTAACTTGGATATTTAAGTGAACTGTTTAATAACTGCTTTGAGGTGTTTCAATGTCATTTTATGTATTTGGGGAAGTATTTACATGTATGACATATGCACTGAAATTGGAATTGCCTTAGGTATCTTGCTAAGTTATTTTTTTCTTCAATTATTGAAATTTTACTGCATTTGAGTAATCCCTTTATAGAGACGAAAGGAATATTGTGTTGTTTGCATATCGTGTGCTGTGATAGTTATGTGTTATTCAGCTGGTACGAGAACAATGTAATTCTACACCAGACTGACAAAACTACGTTCACTAGATAAGAAGCCAAAATGGTATGTCATGTATACAATCACCACAATTATAAACGAGTGCATCGATGACATAAATGTCAAAATTAGAAGTGAAGGGCATTTATGTATATTTTTTTTACAGCTCGCTAATCTATATATATAAAGCTCAATGTTTGTCTGTCTGTCTGTCTGTCTGTCTGTCTGTCTGTCTGTCTGTCTGTTATGTATACAAATCCACACCGTTTCACCGATCTGAACCAAAATTTGTATACTTACCCTTCGGATCCCTGCGGGTAACCCTGTCCACTTGAAATTTCCGACAGACCACCCCATTCCCTGCATTTAGGCCCTTTGTCCCAAATCTACACCGTTTCACCGATCTCAACCAAAATTTGTATACTTACCCTATGTAACCCTGTGAATAACACTGTCTACTTAAAATTTCGGACAGACCACCCCATTTCCTGCATTTAGGCCCTTTGGCAAACTTCTACACCGTTTCACCGATCCGAACCAAAATTTGTATACTTACCCTTTGCAACCCTGCGGGTAACCCTGTCCACTTGAAATTTCGGACAGACCAACCCAATCTCTGCATTTAGGCCCTTTGGTCCAAATCTACACCGTTTTACCGATCAGAACAAAAATGTGTATACTTACCCTTTGCAACCCTGCGGGTAACCTTGTCCACTTGAAATTTCGGACAGTCGAACCCAATCTCTGCATTTAGGCTCTTTGGTCCAAATCTACACCGTTTCACCGATCAGAACCAAAATTTGTATACTTACCCTTTGGTACCCTGCGAGTAACACTGTCTGCTTGAAATTGCGGACAGACCACTCCATTCCCGGAAAGTGGACAGGGTCCGTCCCAAAGGCAATGGAAAAAAGGGGTAAAACCGGACCCGCTCAGGAAACCTTCAGGGTTGCCAGCTCCTGAACTCACCAGCCATGAGCCCTTGAGGATGTAGCACTATCCAGGGTGCACCAGGGCTACACACACCCTGCCTCCTTGAGGGTATTGAGCAGAAGATATGAGATATTAAGGAAAGAATGAGGCTATCAGGAATGATTAGACAAGGGCCAATTAAGGCGGGAAAGTGAAAGAGTCGCTAGGCCTCGGATAACCTGATACCATCGGGGTCGGAAGAGAACAAGAGTTTGACCAAGGGTGGCTGACAGGAAAGAGAACTGAAAGGTGCCCGGCACCAGTAAGTAGAAGCAATGCCGGACTCAGCTGGGGTCCCGTGGTCGCAAACCCACGTCCCACAAGTTGTGACCCTGGTGGGTGGAGGGGGGTAGAGGGGGCAGGGGTGCTCATTCATCGCGAGGTGACATGAGAAAAATGTCCAGACCCCGCCGTGTTACCTGTTATTGCTGACTATGCTGATGTTCATACAGGGTCTTTGCTCAAACCGCTGTAGTGTTACGAAAGAATGAGTGATTCACCGGTCAATGTGAATAGGACCGGGAACCCCCCCCCCGCCCCCCCCCCCCCCCGAACGTCTGTCATCATATATCGTCATCATCTGCGATATTCTCAGCTACGTGCAGCTTGGACCCGAGCAGTACTCGATAAGCTCTTTCACTACACGCATCGAGTATAGGCCTAAGCCAGAATATAACGTTCAGACTTTGGAAGACATCGAAGGTAGTAATCTGAATTACCTATATCAGATTTAAAATTACACCATGTTCGTTTAGTAGTTTTTTTTTTCATTACCTTATTATTATCATAAGGGCAAATGACCTAGATGTTACACCCTTTATACCACTAATCACCACACACAATAAGTCTTCATCGTCTGTGAATTTTGAAATATTTCTATCACGGTAGTTTGTAAGTTTGTCGTGTCAATTCAACAGTAGTTTTCATTACCATCCTCATCAAAAGGGCAAATGACCTAGATGTTACGTCCATTATACTACTAAGTAACACCACAGTCTTCATCGCCTGTGATTTTTAAAATGTGTATTTCCATTAGTTTGTAAGTTTGATATATCCGTTCAGTAGTAGTCGTCTTCATTATCATCCTCATCAAAGGGGCAAATGACCTAGATGTTACGTCCATTATACTACTAAGCAACACCAGAGTCTACCTAGTCTGTGATTTTAAAAATGTGTATTTCCTTTAGTTTGTAAGTTTGATATACTCGTTCAGTAGTAATCGTCTTCATTATCATCCTCATCAAAGGGCCAAATGACCTAGATGTTACGTCCATTATACTACTAAGCAACACCAGAGTCTACCTAGCCTGTGATTTTAAAAATACGTATTTCCATTAGTTTGTAAGTTTGATATACCCGTTCAGTAGTAGTAGTAGTAGTCTTCATTGTGATCCTCATCAAAAGGGCAAATGACCTCTCATCCCTTTAAAGTATCAATTATTCCCATTCGTTGATAAGTTACATGTGCCAGTAGTCGCTTCTATGATCATCATCACTATGTAGAAGATGTTTTGCGTCAGAAGAAAAGACAACTGGATGCTCAGGAACGTTAACGATATATCGACTGCGAAATCTGGAAGCTTCTCTTTGAGGAATTGCTTCAGACATTTATCGTACAGTTTAAACCTTAACAAGACGAAACTTTTAACCAGATAGCGATCTAAGTGGGAGCTCTTTGGCAAAAAATAATCAAGTCTTTCCCGAAATGTGAGTCCTAAAAATAAATTTTTCTATTATTTTCTAAGTTTCATATGTCAGTTATGTAGTAATTTTCAATATCATCCTGATCAGTAGGGCAAATTACCTAGATGTTACGCCCTCAACGTCATTTGGGGTAAATGACCTAGATTTTAAGTCCATTATATTTCTAATCACCACCACATAAAGTCTTCTACGACTGAGATGTCACGAATTCTGGGACCGCTAACGGCATATCTCGACTCGGACTGAAGACAAATATCACGAGAATGATCATTATTTTACAGAGCCTTCCCATAGTGACTTAAGTATAAACATTGTCACTGGGTTTAATAATGTAAGAAATGAATACATAAATAAATATAATTTATGACGTTGAGTGTTAAGGAGACTGAAATATTATCATCTTTCCACCGGGCGAAGCCGGATACTACTGCTAGTACATTATATAAAGAAGAATGTATGTATTCCGACGAAAAGTACTATGAACATTTTAAGAAATGATAGTACAAATATGTAAAGTGAAAAGAGTATATTTCTTGTATATTTTTGTGTATTGATGAAGAGTATATTGTATGTTGTCTTTTTGGGGGTTATAATATTTATATTTATAGTTTTTTTTATGTTGGATGTGGTAAGAGAAATAATGTTAAACGTAATTTAAATTATTTATCTTAGGGGCGATTGTAACGATTCGATCCCATACCTGTTAGATATAAAGGGTTATTCATTCATTTATTATCATATTTATTATTCTTATTAATTAGTACATCGATGAGATGATTTTTATATCAGATACTTGTAAGCGGTTTTTATTATTATAGTCAGAAAGATTTTTATTAATATCCATTTACTTGTAAAGAGACGAAGTATTATATATTGCAACAAGACTGGCGATATGGACCAACCCTATGTGTCACAAACAGAACGACGCAGTAGTTATTTCACCACGGCAAACAGAGTCACTGTCATGGGATGCTAAAACCCACTATGAGCAACCATCACGAGTTCGACCATCGAGTTCATTCTAGAAGGAATGGAACATATTATTTCAAACTATGGTGTAACCAATACGTCACTACTGTAGCCCACGTACGCGTCAAGATATTGCAAGTAAGTAGTCATGAATGGAGAAGACCCAAGAGAGAGGGTAGCTTGCTTCTAGAGTGGGGGCTGCTTACTACCACGTGACAAGGAGAAAATAACCGCACTCCCGCGTCTACAGAGTCATTAAGAAACGACAAGTCATTAGTAAACAACTGTTCTGACCACAAGAGGAGAGCGTCAACTGAGGGTCTTAGCTAATGAGCTGAGCCAATATTCGACTTCCGCCTTCAAACCATATAGCGTGATGTCTACCGAAGATACATATCAGCCCGCACTGACTTATAGATCAGTTTTACAAACAATCTACAAGTCGCAACGGACTTGGTTATGTTAAACTGTATCAAATAACATACTACAACATTTTTTTAGAAATATGAGAAGGAACTCACATGGTTCATTCATAAGGAACTCGGACACTTTGGAGCGAACAAAGTGTTTTATGAAATTCAACAGAACTTTATATGGTGTAGAATGGGGAGGGAAATTAGGACTGTTTTAGCAAAATGTGACCTCTGTCAAAAGTCTAAGTTTCCTAATAGATATTTAATGGGTAAAATGCAGGCCGTTCTCACAAGTAAACCCGGGGAGTTGCTCTGTGCGGACCTATTTGGCCCGATAGTAAAAGGTCAATTTGGCTATGAATAAATTTTTGTAATAGTCGATGCATTCAGTAAATACGTCAAACTATATGCTTTAAGGAAGGCCACCGGCAAAGCTAGTAGCAAATTGATCATTGAAAAGTATGTACCTGAGTATGGCCTTCCACTCAGGATTTTGACTGATAGCGGACCGCAATTCACGTCGAAACACTGGAGAACCAGTATGCGTGAAGCCGGAATCACACACGTTCACTCATCAGTGCGTTACCCACAAGGCAACCTCAGTGAACGTAGGATGAGAGATTTAGGTCGCTTGTTGCGTGCCCTTGTGCATAATAAGCATTCTTCTTGGGTATCTCAGCTTGGAAAGGTTGAAACCTGGTTGAATGCTGTTCAACATGAGAGTACTGGCATGACTCCTAATGAAGTCCATTTTGGACGGAAACCCCAAAAGGAATTGGCTAAAACACTGGGATTAACTGAGGTAAAACAACCAGGGATGGATGTGATTATCCAGTTGGCGAAGAGGAATTTAGGTAAAGCAGCAGAACGCAGAATTCATCAACAGCTCTCAAGGAAGGGGGGAAGTAATAACCTGGCTTCCTGGTATAGCATCGAACTGAGTATACAGATTTGACACTGAACGATGTCTTGCCAATATCCATATCAGCCGATAGTGGATTATATCCCTACTGAACGGTCTTAACACAGATGGCAACGTAATTGATTATGGCATACCATATCTACTGAGATATCACAACATTTTCAACATGAAACGGAACATCGAGATCATCTTGAACACTCTTTTTATGATGATACTTCAAATGGGTGAGCAAACAATTAAATATCCGACGTCTCTCTAATATGTAACTTCCAGATTAATATTCAATTCAAATGTTTATTTTCTTTTAAATTAATTGCCGCATTGAGTAATTTTAAATTCAATTGTGTGACTATCACCATTCTGTTTTATTAATATTTTGTTTTTGCATTTAATAAATTCATTTTCTTTAACGTAATGCCTATTTCTTTCATAGTGGTTAGTAAATACTATAGGCAAATTAACTACTCCTTATAAATAAATACTGAATGGTTAGTCAACTAAGTTACACTACGACCTGGGTAAGTGGTCTCGAACTATACTGCTGACTGCCGAGGATATATTTTATAAATTTCGATTCTCTGTCTTAAATAGGAATCTGGCGCTCAACAACTTATTATATCCTATTGTCAAACGGTTCAACACATTGTCCAAGCGTGCCCCTTACGAGTATTCCGTGGTGACCCGCAGGAGTTCCCCTTCGCAACAAATAAGGCTATTGAATACATCACAAATCTGGATATTTATTGGTGACTCAGTGTATAGATTATGTAAATATGTATATAGACTGTAATTATCTTTGTGCAATGTTTTTCCAAAAGCTAAATAAAATAAATATACAAAATTGAGTCAGTGATACTGGTCCCTTTTCACAATCCATAGCGTGGTATGTAACGCACTGATTACTGCACAGTACAGATATACACTCGTGGCAGGCCTGATGAAAATACTACCCGGGGAAGATGCGATGGTGAAACTCATGTATCGCAAATCTCGTTACTAGGTGTCTTAGCTCGTACTCTGCACGCATCCATTCCTTACTTAACATAGCATCTGTGATATACAGGGTCTTCCACTCAAAGTGCGGCCGGCAGCGCGGCGCGTAGAGGTAGCTCGCTGAGCTTAGGGTCGTGAGGTTTCTGTAATGTAATCTTTCTTCGTACGAAGTTCTCGTAGCAGTTCTTCACATGCCGGTTTGAATGGTAAGTGCATTTGCAATCAGAGACCAAAATCGTTAACCAGGTAAGTGAAAAAACTATAAGGGGTTTAATAATAATGTATTGTTTGATATTGCAGATACTGTGTTCCTATATTTGTTTTATTTGAAGTAAATATATTTGGTTGGTATGGTATAACTAATCACTTAGCTATTCTTGACATTTGCCATTTATAATTAAATGCATAGCCTTCAAAACTACAATTATCCAAAATAAAATAGGGTCCACCAGACCCAGCGCGATGTTTGCAACTAATGTCGTTATAAATTGCCAGGCGTCTAACGGCCGATTAAGTATGCTTTTACGTTTTTCCTTAAATAGGCTACGTGAATGTAGAAATGTTGAAATGGTCAGAAAGTTGAAATCTGATCTCAACGGTCAATCTCTATAGTTGAATTGAAGTGATAGAAGTCATTTCATACTGTTGCCTAATTATATTGAAGAAAGCCATTCAGTTGGTCAACGCGAACATTAGACGGGACACAAAATAGGGTATTTTGTACATTTTGTACATAAAAGCGAGTTATTTCGTAGGCCTATTTCTTTCAGGTTAGGGAATGTAACACTGTCAGTCTGTTTTATTTGAGGGGCTCGGTCATCGTGGTTATTTAGCCCCGTGTACTTTGGTGTGTGTGGAATTTTGTTTGATAATCTGTGTACTGTGATGGGTGTAGTAGTGTGTGTTTTTAGCCTATTTTCAATTTTGAAACAAGATGTTCGGGAAAGAACATATAGCCTACTTTCTCCTAAATGTATGGGTATAGTTATAACTCTCTGTCCTTATCATCTCCTAATTTCTTCCTATTTGAAGTGCAAATTGGCACACAGGATTTGAACAGTGGCGTTCAAACCATAGTTTATAATTTACCCCAGCATTTTGCAATTTCATCAGCAAACACTCCAAACACCGACTACTTACAATAATTGAAACTTCGTTGCTCTAATTAGGCCCATCTACAATGCGCAGTCGGCAGTCCGTAGTTGGTAGTCCTCGGTCGGCAGTCGCGATCGACTCCGTGTATACTATAGGCACCATACACAACATGAAGTTGCAGTTGGTAGCTGGCAGTTGGCAGTCGCGAATTTTATCCTTGACTGCCAACTACCCGACTGCAGCAATGTAATAGCCAATCAGAGCAGATCAGAAACTGACGTCACGTTGTTGTTCTGTGTCGTATACGAATGATATAGGACTAAGTGAAGTAACTTCGCAACCCGTTAATTTATAGGCTAATCTTAAATACACGGTATAACAAAATAATCCATCTCCAAATCATCCATATTGCAAGTTTTGAGGTTATCAACAACGCCTCTGTGCACAAGGAATAAACAAATGTTACAGTATTATTACTCCTAGCAGTCGTTAAGACTGGGTTCACTAACTGGCCGGTATAGAGCGCTGCTCGAATCTATAGTTTCTGCATAGTGCAACTGAAGGCTGGTAGATGTCACTCCGGTGGAGAATGTCCTTTTTTTATATATAATTTCCATTGCAAAAAGCACCATATAACGCTTTATTTTATAACGTCTCAGTACTCAAGAAACAATGAATATAAAAAAATCAAGCAAAAAAGTTCTACTCTGATAGGATTTGAACCCCGGCCAGCCACATGAGAGACGGGAGCTCTAACCACACAGTCAATCGTACACTCATAACTCACGCGTTATCGATCAAATACATATAACGTACTGTATTAGCAAATAATCACTTGGACTGAAGATTTCTTCACTGGAGTGTATTTCAAACCGAATTCATTTCATATTAAGTTCATATAATTTTTATCAGTAGGTTATTGCATCCAACATACTGAAATTAGTAAAATGTAGGTCAGAACGAGAGATCAGCTGCCATCTTGTCAAATAGCCGAGACGATTCAGATTTTTAAAGTCACTTCTAGATTATAATATTACAATATAAACTTTTAATTTCGAACGAACCACGTCGCTTAGAACAGATTAAACGATTATTGGTTCGATGTGCACAAGGAATAAACGAATGTTACTGTATTATTACTCCTAGCAGTCGTTAAGACTGGGTTCACTAACTGGCCGGTATAGAGCGCTGCTCGAATCTATAGTTTCTGCATAGTACAACTGAAGGCTGGTAGATGTCACTCCGGTGGAGAATGTCGTTTTTTTAATATATAATTTCCATTGCAAAACGCACCATATAACGCTTTATTTTATAACGTCTCAGTACTCAAGAAACAATAAATATAAAAAAAATCAAGCAAAAAAGTTCTACTCTGATAGGATTTGAACCCCGGCCAGCCACATGAGAGACGGGAGCTCTAACCACACAGCCAATCGTACACTCATAACTCACGCGTTATCGATTAAATACATATAACGTACTGTATTAGCAAATAATCACTTGGACTGAAGATTTCTTCACTGGAGTATATTTCAAACCGAGTTCATTTCATATTAAGTTCATATACTTTTTATCAGTAGGTTATATTGCATGCAACATACTGAAATTAGTAAAATATAGGTCAGAACGAGAGATCAGCTGCCATCTTGTCAAATAGCCGAGACGATTCAGATTTTTAAAGTCACTTCTAGATTATAATGTACAGTACCCCAGGGGTATGCACCCCTTGGAGACCATCCCCCCATCATCTATCTAAATATCCTAACTGGCAACCCTTGTAAAGCCAGACCAACATCCATCAACACCGCAAGGACAGCTTGCCATTCTAGAAAGCGGCTCAATCCTTGCACAATTATTACACACAGCGACACATTATTAACTAGGGCAGCTATGCCATCACAATGCTGACAGCATAGCGCCGAAGAATATAAAAAGGGGTCCTAAGGAGGTCAGGGGATCTCTCTCAATTATCAGCCTTTCAACGTGACGGCCGGAGGCTACGCTGCTATCATCAGGTGAGTGAATCAGCAAGTGTTCAGAGTCCTATAACTTTGTAACCTTACTCCCAATTTGTGTACACATTGTAACATCACTACATCCCTTAAAAGGGACTCACATATCCATTATCACTGACCAATAAACACTTGGTCAGTACATACACCTGCATTACTGTTTACACGCTTCTTCACGCCCTAACTCCCTTCCTGAACTATCCGTCACTATTAGACGTGACTTATAGTAGCCAGATACTTGCTAGTGCAAGCAACATCGTATTCCCGCACCGGCTTGCTTGCTAGCAGCGGCCCGCGCCATATAGCTGACGAGTACAAGTTGATTATCTAACCAGACAGCTGGGCGACCAGCACAGTGACCCTTGCATTGAGTTCCATCCCCTAAAACACTCCTACATTATTTATAGGAGCACCCCAACACTAAAACAACACTCTACACTGGTCAGCTCGCCCGACTACGGGAAGCTACCCCCTTTTAGACATTTCCTTCTAAATCAACACAATAACTCTTCCGTTTTAGATCCTGCTACCCCCAAATAAGGGATCTAAAACAGATGGTGGAGGTCGGGTACTACGCACAGTAGAACAGGACTCAACCAACGAGCCCTCGTAGTCAAAACGGTCCTAACCGCACGCAGCCAAGCAAATAGTGAATTTTTTTCCCCAGACAAAAAACACCACTTTTGCTCCAAACTAGTTACACAGGGGAAATTCTTAATAATCCAACCCCCCAGCCCCAGACAGAATCAAAGAGATACGAAAATACACAGTCAAACACGCACAGATTTTTTATTTTTATTTTATTCGCATACACTTCAGTCAGAATGGCGCCTCATGCAGAGATTGCAAGCCATAGAGGCAATAGGGTTACGCCAATATTATTAACATTATTAATAAGATGCCAAAGGCATATACAAAAGCGACAGACACAAATACGGGCACTCCAAACAAAAGTCGGGGCAATACAGGGCAAACAGCCATACACTCCGTCAGAGGGTAGGGCAACGCAATTAAGATGCGCACATAAGCACTTGAGGAACATACACGAACACCTCAATAGGATCCATGTCCAAAGAAACAAAATATACGAACAATTAATCACCACACATGGTCCCGTAATAGATAATGCAACCCTCGAGAGAATGAGGGTGCACCACACAGGTTTACACACTCAATACAGGGAACTCATTCGCCAACAGGCGTTTCTCCAATTGGCGGCTACAGAACTGTATAGGACACAGAAACATTAATACAGTAATTTGCAAACAGGCCATATGCCTCAATAGGTAGTACACCCAAATTTGGGACGAATACCGTGAGCTCCAAGCCAACAAGGCCATTTTTGAGTTCATGGTAGGGCCACCAGCCCAGCCGAGAGAGGACATAAGCGTGGATACGCTGACTCGACAATTTGCGAGGATGTCCCTCTCGCCATGTACTGCCACACATGGGAAGGAGGTCACCATGGCTACAATCCAGAAGACGGCCAGGTTAGACTCCAATACATTGTGGGGACAAGCTTACACCAATACACATCCCTTAGCTCCGGTTCGGAAGGCAATTTTCCCAAACCGAGGAGCAGACCCTAGGCCAATCCCCTCTGAACGGACGAACGAGAGGGAGTTGAAGCCAGGACTCTCAGAAACACATTATATGACAGAGAAACAACGGAACGTAACCACGTCGTGGGCTGAGGACGTGGAGCCCGCCCTACAGTACATACAGCCTACACACACCCACACAGATAGGCAAACGCAATGGCAGGAGTCTGCCGTGGCCACAGGCCAGAAAGCGGTCAGGCTACACGCCACCACATTGCTAGGGCAGACACAAGCCATTAAGCGACCTTTACCGCCAGTTCAAAGGGCAAGTTTGCCAGAACGAAGGCGAACACCGGCATTAGTACCCCAGGTGCGAATGCATAAGAGGGTGTTGCATTCAGTCCCTCAGGATGCACGATACACGCACGCACATGGTGATCACGCACTCACACACGGTACAAGGGGTACAGGAAAGGTGTTATTACCTACCCCACAAAACCAAACAGGCAAAAACACACACACCCCCGTAAACTCTACTAGGGTAGCGCAGAGCGCATTGAGGCCCTCGCAAACAGGCACACTCAAACCTACAGACACGCGCTACGGTGGAAGTAGGCCCAGGCTTACTTTGCTACAAAATCCCCCGAAAAATGGCAAAGAAGCGCCTCAGTGGATTTCAGGGGTCTATAATCTCATAACAGGGCAGAACCCTTCACCTTTCCGAGCAAGGACGCTCGGACCGGAGTAACGACTTCTACCAGGGACACACATAAGTTCGTTTACACGGGGGAAATACGCCAATAAATACATACAGACTCACTAACATAAACGGTACATTTTTTTTACATCTATATGCAGTACAACATGGCTAAACCAAAAGCACATAATTCTAAATCCTTCTTGATTTTTTTTTGGGCCTTTAGCATTTTTTTTCTCTCTCTCACAGGCCAGCCATGGTTATTGAGCATGGTTGATCCATATTATAACTTGGATAACGTAAAGTGCTAATATCCAAAGCCAAGTAGAAGCCCATCAGGTGAGCTACGCGGCTTAAAGCCGGAAAGAGATATTCCGAACACAGCTTAAGCAACAAATCACAGCATAGAGCTTAAGCGGGTCTTTCCAGGTAGAAATGACTAAGTGTTCTATGTTCCGGTCCAACAGTTTGATAGATTCCCTTGTGACGGGCGAGAGCCCTCATTGTAACAAGAATTAAGAATCTCAAACTACTTTCCAAAAGTGGTAGATTTCCCTGAGACGTAACTAGATTACTATAGTGCTAACGTCACCTACTAGGTGGATAGTACGATCAGGACCTACTTACCATTTTTAAGCATTTTTTTTCATAGTGTTTACGACACAATTTTGACAGACTATCGCCGTCGGGCAACCCACTTTAACAAAGCATACAGCAGTGGGCAGGCGACATACAAATATATATTCTATACCTTTTCAAAGTGCTCTCTTAATACGGAGTGGGGCATAGCTCATTTTTTTCTCTTTCTCTGCCTCCGTCATTAGGCCCGATGAAGGAAAAATTAGCCAGGTTGAACTATATATATCGCATACATAAGCATACGTGACACGTTACACTGCTTGTAATATGACTTTTTTTTCTCATTTCCACAACAACACGCAAGCTAAAACGCTAACACACCGTAGGATGAAAATCCCAGACTTTGGGAAACCCTGCATATTTTTGGAAATCGCACAATCAATTTACATTGCCACATGACGGTAAAACACTACTAAAAGAAAAGGAAATGATCCCGCTGGCAGACATGGAAAGAAGGCCAAGAAATAGCCTTCAGACCTCACTGACCGAACCGGGATACGATCCTAACACTACCAAACTGTCCCGGAGACACAACCTGAATAGTGCCAGAAACAATTACTCTGGGTAAAAGACGGTCTCAAAACCCGCAACCTTCTGAATACCAGGAACGTAAGGTCGGATAGCTATCCCGTTCTAGAATAGAAAAATAGGAAGCTAAAATAGATTGGGACAGTTCCACTAAAAGATGGTCATAAATGAAAAAAACAACAAAATCACCTCCGGCACATAGTCACCAAACACGCGACTAGCGGCCCGGAGACACTCGTGTATAACAACATTTTGAACAATGGATAGGAATATACTTGACCCACGTTACAAGTCAACACAACACTTGGGTACACAAAGGTAATAAATAGAAGGTTCTTTTGCATTACGAAGAGCCTGCCCGCAATTACAACAGACAGCAATCAAGTTCCCACATACGCGTGCCGGAAACAAGAGCATCGACAGAACATAAAACAAATGAGAGCTCACGACATTGTAATTCTACACTGTCAGCGATAAGGCACGCATGACTGGCTGACCTTCACGCATACAGACGAACTAAGCCAGCTCCAAGTGGACAGGAAAAACGCGTTCATTCACGGCAGATTCAAACACCTCAGAACTCCACAAATTACACTACGAGGAGAAGTCAAAAACATACAAACTCTGCATAGGTATGAGTACTTTCATTTGCACACTGCACATACACGGGGAACGTGCCACAATATGGACGGCACAAATACCGTCGTAACAAGCCTTTACAGCACCCCGGGTCCGAACCCATGATCACACACCACGCTCGTACCAAAAACTAACTATCCAACGGTATTTTTGGTACGGGAAACACAACCAAAATACATACAAGGAGCGCACAAAACATGAACAACGCAGACATAGAACACAGCGAATGACATGAGGTCGCGGGTCCCAATCCCAGTAAAAATTGGACACCATGGAAAGCAATCAGCCAGGCTTCCAATCACACTGAAATTAGCCCATACAACCATACAACCAGGGAATACCACATTTCCTCCCGCCAAAGGCCAGGCATAGAATTTCAGTGACACCTGACAGGGAAAATAGACTTCCCAGACACAGGCATAGAAATTTCATAAGACAAAGGTCTTACGGAATAGTGACCACACAATAGTATTAGCAAATAGTACGAATTGCTACATTAAGTCCGCCAGGAATCTAAAACAATGACAACACTTGCATACGTGCAGGAAAGCACATGCCAGCGGATGACATACATAACATCCCAGCCTGACATTACACATACAAACTGCTGACTGGCAGACGTCGTCACATTGCCATATCGATGGTGACAAGACACTACTGTTTACCGGCATTGACCATGACATTAAAAACGCAAAACAATCATAATAACATACATTTTTTTTAACACTGCAAAAGCATGTAGCAATTGACAAGACGTGGACAGGCCACGGGCACCTCCTGCCCATACACGCGATACATATTACGACTTAGCCTGTAACAGACCAACCGTCCGCGTGGTGTAGCGGAACATAGGCACACACACGCGCGCTCACTAATTGGAAGCGAACACAGACAGGGGCTCTGAGGAAACAAGACCTCCCCCCCCCAATAACTTCTTTTCGCGATTCTATTCCTAAAATAAACCATTCCAGGCGATTAGGACATGGCCAGTCGCACTACGACCACTGGCCACATTCACACTACAAATGGCAGACCAGATTAGGTCGTGAAGCTTTACTATCCCAAGGCGCGGATAGAAAGCCAACATGGACCAAGGGAGGATGACAGGAGAACAGGCTACCAGCGTACCACCTTACTCCCTTCCAATAGCCTTCCCACATCCTACACGACCAACGCAGACACATGAACACGACCAAAACAGCTACACTACATTACAGAGTATACACAAGGGGTTGATAGACTTCATGCGTCTAAAGAGAAGGCATGCTACGCCTTGGATCACGATGCTACCACCTGAGTATTAGGGGTGGGTCGGCAAACATTAAATAAGCATAATGCGCATCTCCAAATGAGAGATGAGGCCACAATTATATATATTAACCACTTTTTGTTAATTAAATACTCCCGCATGACAGGAATATATTAGTATTATGCCTCAACCTACACCTATCCGTACATGAGTGCAGACGCCTCATATCCAGATACATGCATGAGTATCCCATCCATTCACCAGGGATATTAATATCAAACCTGCATGGAATTTTTATATCTTTGCAATCCCGGGAATTACCTGCCCCAGTCCACTCATTATAGGAGCAATCCTAGTAGCATTACCGGCTCAAGGCCACCATTTATTTGAGCCCAAAGATGCACATCCCCTTCCTACCATACTTTAAACCCACTCTACAAATAACTACCCCCAGATCATAATAACAGGGTACCTGACGCCACAGACCCTACTAACACCTCCATTAAGGTAAAAAGAGCATTATTGCTGGAAAGCTGACGTAGCAATGGTAGACCAGAAGTAGTCTATGTACTTAGAAGTTCTACAACCCCACAACACTGGAAATATTTTACATTTTTACATCATTTACAAAGGTTACGCCCATATTTTTTTAAAAGGTAAAGGAATCTGAAACACTCTGATTGATGATAACGGCGTAAGCCGAAGGTCAGAGGCACCACACTGGAGCAGAGCTGGGGAAGGTGACGTGGACCCTCACCCCAGTTGGCTCAACAGCTCAGTGACATTACTTAACTCCACGACCAGACCAAACAGACGAACCACGTAAGGTTAAGGCACTCGCGGCCTGGCCGGGAAAGCTCTGGAATCCTAGGTGCGCGTAAACTGCCCCTGGGAGGAAGGGATGCTACACCCACTCTGTGCCACGGTCGTCGAAGCCAAGACCTGCAGGGAAGACTTTCTGAGGATGGTGGGAGAAATAGCTCACTCCGCGCCGAACTCAGGAGAAGACCCTAGAGACGACCCCATTATGACTAGACTTCTAGTTAAATTTAAGTTAGGTAGGGCTTCTATAGAGGGAAGCCAGGCTCCTGTGCGTTGGAGTGAAATACTACTGCGGCCTATAAAGGCGAAATGAAATATTAATGCGAAAAGCATACTACTGCGGCCGATACAGGCGAATATTACTGCGAAAAGCAGACTACGATTGCCGACGAAGGCGAAGATAATATTATGCCATTGGACGACAATGTCCAATGCCCACATAAATGGCGACGCAGCGGGCAACCAATGGGCATTAAGAGAGGGGCATTGCGGGCACCTCATAGGAGCCAAAGTGGGCGGCTCAACTACGACAACGATGAACGATAACGGTAATGAGCGGGAAGGTACAGCAGGCGAAACGGTTTGCTCAGGGGCACCGTAAGTCGCCTGCGACTAGATTAGTACTAGTGATAAACGTCGACATCTAGAATTAAGGGAACGGAATCCAGCGACCCTAGAGACAACCGGTGTTTCTAGGACTCGTGCGGGTGGTGTCCTGAGGAAGTAAATTGCCTCAGGCGATCGTTCCGGTCCAAATTTAGCCAATAAGACACATGCGACTAGGTTAATACTAGTTGATAAGCGTCGACACCTAGAATTAGGGGGGCGGAATCCAGCGATTCTAGAGACAACCGGTGTTTCTGGAATCGTGCGGGTGGTGTCCTGAGGAAGTAAATTGCCTCAGGCGATCGCCCTGGTCGAAATTTTAGCTGTAAGACGGTTGCATTTGACACGCAACCTAGAATTAAGCAAATTTACTGACCGCTGTCGCCAAGTAGGGCACAGCACATTTCGGCAATAGAATAAGGCCCTCCATTCGGTTTAATAGTAGTAGCCATTTTTTCTTTTCTTTAATCATAAGTAAGATAGATAGTATTAGGTAACGCCGCTCGGCGCCTGATGACCCACAAACCCGGCATCAGGGTAAGTCCGACAACTCATGATAAGTCATGATAATTCGTTGTAATATAGCATAAGCCTACATTTAAGGCAATTTTTTTTATTATATATATGGATTGCGGTGGAATATCTCGGCACCTGATGACCCACAAACCCGGCATCAGGGTAAGTCCGACAACTCATGATAACTCATGACAACTCATGATAACTCATGACAACTCATGATAACTCATGACAACTCAGGATAACTCATGACAACTCATGACAACTCATGATAATTCATTATAACATAGCATAAGCCTACATTTAAGGCAATTTTTTATTATATATATAGATTAAGGTAAAATTTCGGCACTTGGTGACTAAATATCCGTTACCAAGGTAAGCCCGACAACATTAGGCTAAGATAGGTTAACATAGGCTAACCTAGGAGTAAATTAGACTTCAGTGGCGCCACACTTAATTCTATAAATTAAGCGCTGCCACGAAAATGTCATATATAATATATTGTAATGTATTGTCATGTATTGCTAACAACTAATCCGTTTTCCCAAACACAGGAAACCCAGGGAGCAACGCGTCCACGGATATACACAACAGAAAAAAGAGTTGCCATTAATACATTCTTTTTTTTACATATAGCAAGGAGCATGAGCATGTCTATTGTAAATATATTTCCCACACCAAATTACACATACCCTTATCTCTGTCACACAAACACACTACTCCTCATCATTTTTCAGTCGCGCCAATAAGGTGACGGCGCCGCGATCAGCGACGTAAGGTGACGTGGGGCACCGAGCGACGCTGACGCAAACACACGTATGAATACGCTTCAATAATAAGCAATATACGGTAGCCAGGGGCGGTGCAGAGATTGTGAGCACCTACCCTCGCTGCCAAGGTGAATTTTTCCACCCACGGGGAAAATTCGCGACAGGTAAGGTTAACGGCTTGATCACTAACCTACAGCCATAGGTAAGAGGTACCTACAGCTCAGCGAATAGCAAAATGAAGGGATAATGAGTCGACAGAGGAGAGCGCTACAGAAGGCCTAGAGAATGAGACGAGGTACCAGGCTCATGAGCAAACCGGTCTAGTAATAAGATTATTATTTTATATTATATCATGTTTGTAAATTAAATGTAAACCCAAAGCGTACACAAATGTATATTAATGCTCAAGTGTACGCCTATGCACGTAAACTTACAATATGTCACGCCATTCAACACTGCCACAATGGCAACACTGAATACACGGTTTTGTTTTTTCCTTTCTACTCTACTAACGCCCAAATTTGTCACGGTGTTCCGTTTTATCCCAAACCAATAAATACTTTGAATATTTCCCTTAAATTATACCCTGGAACACCCATTTTTTCTATTCTCTTCTATCTTTCTCTTAGCAGGGAGCACTTTTACCCCAAAATAAAGCCAGACGGCACAATTCCTCGTCTAGCTGGGTTTTTCCTCCCTGCACAACAATGTAACGGATAAGTATCAAAACCATGTTTTTTTTTCCTTCTTTTTGAAACTCACAATATGCCAACAATGGCAATGTCAATTTTTTCTCAATGTCATTTTTTTTTTCTCAATGTCATTTTTTTTCTCTCAATGTCAATTTCCATTTTTACAATGTCAATGTCAGTGTTATATATATATCTTTATATCCCATAACCCTCCCCTCTGAACACGAACTGATCTCACGCACACACATCAACGCGACATCACGACGACGAGGAAGACATCTACAGAAGAGACGAGGGGACTTCAAAAACAACCACATCGACTACATCCATAACATCAACATCCCAACCCCAAGTTCCGTTCCCGTTCGCGGGGACGCGAACTAAATAGGGAAAGAGGCTTGTACAGTACCCCAGGGGTATGCACCCCTTGGAGACCATCCCCCCATCATCTATCTAAATATCCTAACTGGCAACCCTTGTAAAGCCAGACCAACATCCATCAACACCGCAAGGACAGCTTGCCATTCTAGAAAGCGGCTCAATCCTTGCACAATTATTACACACAGCGACACATTATTAACTAGGGCAGCTATGCCATCACAATGCTGATAGCATAGCGCCGAAGAATATAAAAAGGGGTCCTAAGGAAGTCAGGGGATTTCTCTCAATTATCAGCCTTTAAACGTGACGGCCGGAGGCTACGCTGCTATCATCAGGTGAGTGAATCAGCAAGTGTTCAGAGTCCTATAACTTTGTAACCTTACTCCCAATTTGTGTACACATTGTAACATCACTACATCCCTTAAAAGGGACTCACATATCCATTATCACTGACCAATAAACACTTGGTCAGTACATACACCTGCATTACTGTTTACACGCTTCTTCACGCCCTAACTCCCTTCCTGAACTATCCGTCACTATTAGACGTGACTTATAGTAGCCAGATACTTGCTAGTGCAAGCAACATCGTATTCCCGCACCGGTTTGCTTGCTAGCAGCGGCCCGCGCCATATAGCTGACGAGTACAAGTTGATTATCTAACCAGACAGCTGGGCGACCAGCACAGTGACCCTTGCATTGAGTTCCATCCCCTAAAACACTCCTACATTATTTATAGGAGCACCCCAACACTAAAACAACACTCTACACTGGTCAGCTCGCCCGACTACGGGAAGCTACCCCCTTTCAGACATTTCCTTCTAAATCAACACAATAACTCTTCCGTTTTAGATCCTGCTACCCCCAAATAAGGGATCTAAAACAATAATATTACAATATAAACTTTTAATTTCGAACGAACCACGTCGCTTAGAACAGATTAAACGATTCTTGGTTCGATAATCGGAACTGGTGGGTCCCATGTTATGGATTATAAATTTTGCATAATTCACACGGCCGCCATCCTGAAATCGTACGTTTGATGACCTTGTAGTTTGGGCACAAGACGCGTCCCATATGAAGGTAGGTTGTTACCAAATTTGGTAAAGATCCGATGATTAGTTTGGTCGTAATGCATTATTAAGTTTTGACCATTCGATTGGCCGCCATTACCTTTTGGTAAAGATGGCGGCAATATAAAACATGACACTGAGGTGCCGTTTGCCAGTGCTATCTCTGAACCAAAATTCGTTCAATTCGGTTTAACCGTGTTCGAATTGATAGGGGGGACAGACATTCAGAGTACACACACTCACACACACACACACACAGACTCACACACATACACACACACAGACAGACACACTTTTTTTTCGCCCTGTAGTGATCTCATAAGTCTACTTTCATTTTTTGCAAAAATCGAAAGTAGGCTAAAAATAGGCTTATGAGATCACCTTTTGTCCGTGAGTGAGTGCGTGTGTGTGTGTGTGTGTGTGTGTGTGTGTGTGTGTGTGAGAGAGGTGTGTGTGTGTGTCCCCCTAATAAAATCTAAACGGCTGGAGCGATTAATGAAACTCGGTAAGTTCATAGCGCTATTCCCGGCGACCTCGACCGTGCCCTTCAAATTTTGTTACGTCTCACCAATCCAACATGGTGGCTGTGCGAAATATTTCACTAGCATTCAATATCTCCGAAACTATTACCGATATCGCCCTGAAATTGTGTACTGTGATAAAGTGCACTACTAGAAGTTCACCTATGAGACTTTCAAAAACCTGGTGACTACAAAACCAACATGGCGGCCAAGCG
Organism: Meconema thalassinum; assembly: GCA_946902985.2. NCBI lineage: Eukaryota > Metazoa > Arthropoda > Insecta > Orthoptera > Tettigoniidae > Meconema > Meconema thalassinum. Next base: position 208,786,848 of record OX336394.1, on the reverse strand, counting down.
AAGTTTAGACATTTAAATAGACTTTTCTCACGATTTAACTATCCAAACGTAATGAAATTTGGTACAGCAATTGTTTATACACATTGTAATGCACTGGAGTCTAATTTAGTTCAATTGTTTACATAACCTCAAAATGGTGGCTGTGCGAAATATTTCACTGACATTCTATATCTCCGAAACTATTTCAGATATCACCCTGAAATTTTGTACGGTGATAAAGGGTACTGATACAAGTTTACTTATGTATATTTCATAAACCTGTAAAGTACAAAACGAACATGGCGTCCAAGCGAATTTGAAATATTTTAATAGACTTTTCTCGTGATTTAACTCTCTGAGCGCAGTGAAATGTGGTACAGTAAATGATTTTGCAGATTGTAATGCACTGCCATCTAATTTAATTCAAATTTTTACATAACCTCAAGATGGCGGCTGTGCGAAATTTTAAAATTTAGTTTTTATTTCTTGTGTCGTAATCATGCGATCGAAGTGAAAGTTTGAATAATGAACCTAGGCAATAATTGTCTTCGAATGGTACATAACTCTATGGCCTATACATATAACAATCCTAAATGGCGAGCTTCCGAAATATTTAGACGGTTCTCAATATCTATGAATCTTTTACAGCAACCAAACTGAAATTTTTTATGTTCATAGAGACTATGAACATATGTTCACCTATAGGACACTCAGTAACCTGGTGAGCACAAATCCAACATGGCGGCGACGCGAAGTATAAATATTTAAATGGACGTTTCTCGCGAATTAACTATCCGAGTGCCGTGAAACGTTGCACGTTAAATGCTTATAAAAATGTGATCCACTGGCATCTAATTTATTTCAATTGTTTGCATAATCACAAGATGGCTGGTGTGCGTACTTTTAAAATCTCGTTTTTACTTCTTGTGTTCTAATCATGCGATTGAAGTTTGAATACCACACGTACACAATATTCTTAATGTAATAGTACAAAAATAAAAATCCAACCTGGCGACCATCTGAAATATTTAGACGGTTCTCAATATCTACGAATCTGTTACAGCAATTAAACTGAAATTTTGTATGTTGATAGAGGCAATTAACATGAGCAGGATATATGAAAATAGGCTGTATAGTTCTTCACGGAACTACTTGTTGTTATTCAGGTGAGGATCGGGAAAGAACCACCCAGCATTTGTCTGGACTAGACGTGCGGAAAACCATGGAAAACCACTTCCAGGATGGCTGAGGTGGGAATCGAACACCCCTCTTCTCAGTTTTATCGCAGTGCCAGCTCTAACATGAGAGTTAAAATTAATTGGCAGAGCCTGGAATCGAACCCGGACCTCCGATGGGACAAATCAAGAACGCAAGCCGCTACACCTCGGGGTAATCTCTTGATGCGCCTTCACGTTAAAGATGGAATAGTCCAGTCTGAATAAAATGATGGTTGTGGGTCTAATATTTGCTGATTTGTTCTAGCGCCTGGACATTAAAACATGTTTACATATGAGTCGTCCAGTTGCAAAACTCGTTTAATCCACTTGTAATAAGGATCATGTCGTAAAACTATTTATTTAATTATTTTACTTAATTTTATTTTTTTACTAGCTGAAGTACCCGTGCTTCGCTACGCGTCACAAATAAATTAAAATGTGAAGGTGACAGTTAAAACAGGGGATAGGCGAGGTGCTGCGCAGAGGGAGATTAAGGATGGAACATTTTGTCCAACTACACCATTCAGCGTTGACCGTGTTTTATAGCACAAATTTAGGTTTTACTCGCTAACCGTTGGTGATACCTTTCGGATAGAAATTGTAATTTTAAACCTCGTATATGCCATCAAAAGTGTGCTACTTCTTAGCGTTCACTTTTTATTTGAAATGGAAATATGAAAGTTTGAAACCAAAGGGTGTAGTGACGTCACTAAAATGGTCGCCATCTTTAAATAGTGCAAAGTATTGAAATCAAAAGTAACCTATATGTTAACCAGGTAAATCAGCTACTTCCATGTAAAATTCACGTAAATCGGACCAGTGGTTCTTGCGTGATTGAGTAATACACAGACACACACCATCTCATTTTTAGCCTCGCTTCGCTCGCGTCATAGTAGTGTCATATTGTTATTCAATGAAATGCAGGTTTAACCCCGTTACCACCACTTTAGAACCTGAATATCCAAAAATCCCTCCTTAGTCGACTTTTTCGACACACAACAAACATATCCCCAAACTATCATTCTTCTAAATTTAATAGTTTGGGTTGGTCGATGAGAGTGAACATCCAAAAATCCTTCCTTAGTAGACGTTTTTCTTCCAGAATTTCACCCCTCCCCACAGGCCCCTTAAATTGGATTTATGAAAAAAACGGTCTAACACCTACTTATGTTAATTATTTATTCATTTATTTATTTTTAAATTGATTGAAACTCGGAAAAAATCAAACACCTCGCTTGTGTCGCTTAAGAGATACACGCTCCGTTAGGAATCTTTCAACCCCCACTTTTCATCCCTTTCACCTCATAATATACACCACATCGAAAAACCATTAGACATGTGTCAGCTTATTTTTAATGATTAGTATATATGCCAAGTATCACATCCCCAAATGAAACCACTTGTGAGATATTGTTATTCAATGAAATGCACGTTTACCCCCTTAACACCTCTTTAGAACCTGAATAACCAAAACTCTTTCCTTAGTGGACGTTTTCGACATACAACGAACATATCCCCAAAATTTCATGTTTCGAACTTCAATAATTTTGGCTGGGCGATGATGAGTGAGTCAGTCAAGACATTTTCTTTCATTTATTTTTGAGAATTTCACCCCTCCCCATGAAGCCCTTAAATTGGATTTATGAAAAAAAAAACGGTCGAACACATATTTACTTATTTGAAGCTGTTTATCCCCCGAGTTTCATGAGTGAGTAAGTGAGTCAATCAGTTAGGACACTTTCATTCCTGTTTTTTTCCAGAATTTCACCCCTCCCCATGGGCCCCTTAAATTGGATTTATGAAAAAATGGTCGAACACCTATTTACTTATTTTTTAATCTGCTTTTTCCGCTGAATTACAAACTTATCGCCTATGTTGAATAAGAGATACAGTACATGCTCCGTTAAGAATCCGTCAACCCCCAATTTTCTCCCCTTTCACCTCATAATGTACACCATATCGAAAAAAACCTTTGACATATGTCTGCTTATTTTGAATGATTGGTTTATATGCCGAATATCACATACCCAAATGAAACAACTCGTGAGATATTGTTATTCAATGAAATGCAAGTTTAAACCCCTTAACAGCCCTTCAGAACATGAATATTCAAAAATCCATCCTTAGTGAACTTTTTAGACATACAACGAACATATCCCCAAAATTTCAAGTTTCTAACTGCAATAGGTTTGCTGGGGGACGGTGAGAGAATATCCAAAAATCCTTCCTTAGTGGACTTCTTTCCCCCGAATTTCACCCCTCCCCATGAGCCCCTTAAATTGGATTTATGAAAAAACGATCGAACACCTATTTACTACTTTTTCAAGCTGATTTTTCTCCCTGAGATTCATACTTTTTGCCTCTGTCTTTTAAGAGATACTTGCTCCGTTAAGAATCCTTCAACATTCACTTTTCACACATTCACCTCATAATATACACCACATCGAAAAACCCTCAGACATGTGTCTTCTTATCTTAATGATGAGTTTATATGGCGAGTATCCCATCCCAAAGGAAACATATCGGGAGGTATTGTTATTCAATTAAATGCAATTCTACCCCCTTAACACCCCTTTAGAACCTGAATATCCAAAATACCTTCCTTAGTGGACGTTTTCGACATACAACGAATATAGCCCCAAAATGTCATGTTTCTAACTTCAATAATTTTGGCTGGGCGATGATGAGTAAGTCAGGACATTTTCTTTCAATTATTTTTCAGAATTTCACCCCCCTCATGAACCCCTTAAATTGGATTTATGAAAAAAACGGTCGAACACCTATTTTCTTATATTTTAAGCTGTTTTTTCGCGCCGAATTTCAAACTTCTCGCCTATGTCGTTTAAGAGATACACGCTCTATTAAGAATCCCTCAACCCCCAATTTTCACCCCTTTCACCTCATAATAAACCCTTCGATAAACCCTTAGACATATGTCTGCTTATTTTAATGATTAGTTTATATACCGAACATCACATTCCCAAAGAAACAACTCATGAGATATCGTTATTCAATGAAATGCACATTTACCCCCTTAACCCCTCTTTAAAACCCGAATAAACAAAAATCATTCCTTAGTTGACGCTTTCGACATACAGCGAACATATTCCCAAAATTTCTTGTTTCTAACTTTAATAGTTTTCGCTGTGCGTGATGAGTGATTGAGTCAGGCAGGGCATTTTCTTTCAATTATTTTTTCCAGAATTTCACCCCTCCCCCATGGGCCCCTTAAATTGGATTGATGAAAAAACGCTTGAACACCTATTAACTTATTTTTTAAGCTGTCTTTTCCCCCTGATTTTGATGAGTGAGTGAGTTAGTCAGTCAGTTAGGACACTTTCTCTACTTTTTTTCTCCCAGAAATTCACCCCACCCCATTGGCCCCTTAAATTAATCTATGAAAACGATTTACTTATTTTTAAGCTGATTTTTAGCCTATTTTCAATTTTGAAAAAATAGGCTTATGAGATCACCTTTTGTCCGTGTGTGTGTGCGTGTGTGTGTGTGTGTGAGTGTGTGTGATTCGTGTGTGGGTGTCCCCCTAATAAAATCGAAACGGTTGGAGCGATTTCAATGAAACTCGGTAAGTTCATAGCACTATTCCCGGCGACCTCGACCGTGCTCTTCAAATTTTGTTACGTCTCTCCAATCCAACATGGCGGATGTGCGAAATATTTCACTAGCATTCAATATCTCCGAAACTATTACCGATATCGCCCTGAAATTGTGTACGGTGATAAAGGGCGCTACTAGAAGTTCACCTATGAGACTTTCAAAAACCTGGTGACTACAAAACCAACATGGCGGCCAAGCGAAGTTGAGACATTTAAATAGACTTTTCTCGCGATTTAACTATCTAAATGTAATGAAATTTGGTACAGCAAATGTTTATACACATTGTAATGCACTGGAGTCTAATTTAGATCAATTGTTTACATAACCTCAAAATGGCGGCTGTGCGAAATATTTCACTGACATTCTATATCTCCGAAACTATTACAGATATCACCCTGCAATTTTGTACGGTGATAAAAGGTACTGATACAAGTTTACCTATGTATAATTCATAAACCTGTAAAGTACAAAACGAACATGGTGGCCAAGCGAATTTAAAATATTTTTAATAGACTTTTCTCGTGATTTAACTCTCTGAGCGCAGTGTAATGTGATACAGTAATTGATTTTGCAGATTGTAATGCACTGCCATCTAATTCAATTCAATTGAATAATGAACCTAGGCAATAATTGTCCTTGAATGGTACATAACTCTATGGCCTATACACATAACACTCCTAAATGGTGAGCTCCCGAAATATTTATGAATATCTATGAATCTTTTACAGCAACCAAACTTATTTTTTTAATGTTCATAGAGACTATGAACATATGTTCACCTATAGTACATTCAGGAACCTGGTGAGCACAAATCCAACATGGCGGTGACGCGAAGTATAAATATTTAAATGGACGTTTCTCGCGAATTAACTATCCGAGTGCCGTGAAACGTTGCACGTTAAATGCTTATACAAATGTTGATCCACTGGCATCTAATTTATTTCAATGGTTTGCATTATCACAAGATGGCTGCTGTGCGTAATTTTAAAATCTCGTTTTTACTTCTTGTTGTCTAATCATGCGATTGAAGTTTGAATACCACACGTACACAATAATCTTAATGTAATAGTACAAAAATAAAAATCCAACCTGGCGACCATCTGAAATATTTAGACGGTTCTCAATATCTACGAATCTTTTTTAGCAATTAAACTGAAATTGTGTATGTTGATTGTGGCAGTTAACATAAGTAGGATATATGAAAATAGGCTGTATAGTTCTTCACGGAACTACTTGTATTCGCTGAGTTTCAAATTTCTCGATTATGTCGTTTAAGAGATAGGCCTACACGCTTCGTTAGGAATCCTTCAACCCCCACTTTTCACCCCTTTCACCTCATAATAATACACCACATCGAAAAACCCTTAAGACACATGTCTGCTTATTTTTCATGATTAGTTATATGCTGTGTATCACATCCACAAATGAAACCACTCGTGAGATATTGTTATTCAATGAAATGCAGGTTTAACCCCCTTAAGACCACTTTAGAAAAGAATATTCAAAAATCCTCCCTTATTGTATGGTTTCGACATACAACGAACATATCCCGAAAATGCCATGTTTCCAACTTCAATATTTTTGGCTGGGCGATGATGAGTGAGTGAGTGAGTCAGGACATTTTCTTTCATTTTTTTCTTCAGAATTTCACCCCTCCCGATGAACCCCTTAAATTTGATTTATAAAAAAAACTGTCGAACACATATTTACTTATTTTTAAGCAGTTTTCCCCCTGAGTTTGAAGAGCGAATGAGTTAATCGGTTAGGACACTTTCTTTCCTGTTTTTCCCCCCAGAATTTCACCCCTCCCCATGGGCCCCTTAAATTGGATTTATGAAAAACCGGCCAAACACCTATTTACTTATTTTTATGCTGATTATTTTCCGCTGAGTTTCAAACTCCTCGCCTATGTCGTTTAAGAGATACAGGCTCCATTAGGAATCTTTCAACCCCACTTTTCACCCCTTTCACCTCATAATATACGCCACATCGAAAAACCCTCAGACTCGTGTCTTCTTATTTTTAATGATGAGTTTATATGCCGAGTATGACATCCCCCAATGAAACCAATCGGGAGATAATGATATTCAATGAAATGAAGGTCTAGCCCCTTAACACCTCTTTAGAACGTTAATATCCAAAAATCCTTTCTTAGTGGGCGTTTGCGGCCCTTGAGGACGCTGCATACCAAATTCCATTCCTATCCGTTGGGTGGATTCTGAGATTTCGTGATGAATGTGTGAGTCAGTGAGTGGTACTTGACAAATATCTAATAGATAGTGTCAAGTCTTTGTTATGCTATACTCGGTTGACAGTGCTGTGTGAGCAGTTGAGTAACTAAAGGGATTTCAAGTAAAGCTCCTCATTTTCTATACCGGTAGTGCAGAGCGCAACTGGCATCCAGACGGCCGTGTCTCGACTTGAGCTATGTTGCCATGGAAACTATCTGCCTTGCCATTCCTTCATGAGTATATTTTGTGAATTTATTAGCCTTTGCTCGAGTGCAAAAGGGACGAAATCAGAAGAATGAGAAAGACTATCGAAAATTCATGTAGCCAGCGGTTCCTTCTGGGTCCTAAACTATGTGTATGCAAAATTTGGTTCAGATTGGTGGAACGGTGTAGATTTTTATACGGAACCAACCCATCCACATACATACATACATACAGACTTTCACTTTTATATATAAGATTTTGTTTTGTTTAACTTTATTTCGTTTTATTTTGTTTAAATTTTTATTTGTATTTTTAAATGATCTTGTCGACTTCGACGCTGAGGCCTGGCGTTACGTTATGGCGACGGGACGAAATGTACCGAGAATGCACTGAGGTGTGTGATGTCATAGTACCGCTTGAGCCTCCTTCTTTCCCCGCGCGCTCCGGTGAGCGTGACGTCATCCAGCTAGCTACCTCCTTTGACCTTGGTTTGCACTTGCTGATGGAGTTTGAGTTCAAGCAGTTCGCTGCATGATCATGAGGCTTTCACCCAGCATTTTTCTGCATTTGTAGCATTTCTAGCATTTAAAATGATATAAAGTCTTGTCTCTCAGACTGACTATCACTCTTTTTTGTTTTTTTGTTTTGTTTTATTTTGATTCTATTTTGTTTATTTTGGTTTAATTTGGTTTATTTTGTTTTGTTTTATTTTGATTTTCCAGAAAACAAACACAAAACCAAAACCAAAACCAAAACAAAAACACGAAGCAAAAAGCAAAATTCAAACACAAAAGTAAAAGCAGAAAACAAAAAGAAAGAACATATAGCCTACTTTCTCCTAAATGCATGGGTATTGTTATAACTCTTTGTCCTTTTCAAGGAGTATGATTGAATGTTGGTTGTAGTAGCTTGTTGAAATACAACGTGCTATAGAGATATTAAACATGAATATGAGGTGCCCTTTGCTAGTGCTACCTCTGTACCAAATTTCGTTCAATTCGGTTCCACCGTGTTTGAATTGATAGGGGGAATCGATTTGCACACATACTTGGCCACCATCTGCAAACTATTGGGCTGATGTTCTTGCAGTTTGGTCAGAATATGTTTCCCACATAAAGATATGGTGTTGCAAAATTTGGTAGAGACTAGATTAATAGGTTGGTCGTAATTACATTTTAGCTTTTAACATTTGGGTGGCCGCGATTACGTTTCCGTCAAGATAGCGGTGATATAAAACATGACACTGAGGTGCCCTTTGCTAGTGCTACCTCTGTACCAAATTTCATTCATTCGGTTCCACCGTGTTCGACTTAATAGGGTGAATCAATTTTGACATAAAGATGGCCGCCATCCGCAAACTATTAGGCTAATGACCTATTAGATTGGTCAAAGGATGCTCCCTCCATAAAGGTATGTTGTTGCAAAGTTTGGTAGAGATCGGATGGTTATGTTAGTCATAATTTGATTTAAGCTTTAAACATTTGTGTGGCCGCCATTACGTTTCTGTCAATATGGCGGCGATATTAATCATGACACTGAGATGCCCTTTGCTAGTGCTATCTCTGTACCAAATTTCGTTCCATTCGGTTTCACCGTGTTTGAATTAATAGGGGGAATCGATTCTGACACAAAGATGGCCGCCATCCGCAAACTATTAGGCGAATGACCTATTAGATTGGTCAAAGGATGCTCCCTCCATAAAGGTATGTAGTTGCAAAATTTGGTTGAGATCGGATGATTAGGTTAATCGTAATTTGATTTAAGCTTTGAACATTCGTGTGGCCGCCATTACGTTTCAGTCAAGATGGCGGCGATATAAAACATGACACTGAGGTGCCCTTTGCTAGTGCTACCTCTGTACCAAATTTCATTCCATTCGGTTCCACCGTGTTCGAATTAATAGGGGAATCAATTTTGACATAAAGATGGCCGACATCCGCAAACTGTTAGGCTAATAACATATTAGATTGGTCAAAGGATGCTCCCTCCATAAAGGTATGTTGTTGCAAAGTTTGGTAGAGATCGGATGGTTATGTTAGTCGTAATTTAACTTAAGCTTTGAACATTTGTGTGGCCGCCATTACGTTTCTGTCAAAATGGCGTCGATATAAAACATGACACAGATGCCCCCTGCTAGTGCTACCTCTGTACCAAATTTCGTTCCATTCGTTTTCACCGTGTTTGAATTAATAGGGGGAATTGATTTTCACACAAAGATGGCCGCCATCCGCAAACTATTAGGCTAATGACCTATTCATTTGGTCAAAAGATGCTTCCTCCATAAGGGTATGTTGTTGCAAAATTTGGTAGAGATCGGATGATTAGGTTAATCGTAATATGATTTAAGCTTTGAACATTTGTGTGGCCGCCATTACGTTTCCGTCAAGATGGCGGCGATATAAAACATGACACTGAGGTGCCTTTTGTTAGTACTACCTCTGTACCAAATTTCATTCATTCGGTTCCACCGTGTTCGACTTAATAGGGTGAATCAATTTTGACATAAAGATGGCCGCCATCCGCAAACTATTAGGCTAATGACCTATTAGATTGGTCAAAGGATGCTCCCTCAATAAAGGTATGTTGTTGCAAAGTTTGGTAGAGATCGGATGGTTATGTTAGTCATAATTTGATTTAAGCTTTAAACATTTGTGTGGCCGCCATTACGTTTCTGTCAATATGGCGGCGATATTAATCATGACACTGAGATGCCCTTTGCTAGGGCTATCTCTGTACCAAATTTCGTTCCATTCGGTTTCACCGTGTTTGAATTAATAGGGGGAATCGATTCTGACACAAAGATGGCCGCCATCCGCAAACTATTAGGCGAATGACCTATTAGATTGGTCAAAGGATGCTCCCTCCATAAAGGTATGTAGTTGCAAAATTTGGTTGAGATCGGATGATTAGGTTAATCGTAATTTGATTTAAGCTTTGAACATTCGTGTGGCCGCCATTACGTTTCAGTCAAGATGGCGGCGATATAAAACATGACACTGAGGTGCCCTTTGCTAGTGCTACCTCTGTACCAAATTTCATTCCATTCGGTTCCACCGTGTTCGAATTAATAGGGGAATCAATTTTGACATAAAGATGGCCGACATCCGCAAACTATTAGGCTAATAACATATTAGATTGGTCAAAGGATGCTCCCTCCATAAAGGTATGTTGTTGCAAAGTTTGGTAGAGATCGGATGGTTATGTTAGTCGTAATTTAACTTAAGCTTTGAACATTTGTGTGGCCGCCATTACGTTTCTGTCAAAATGGCGTCGATATAAAACATGACACAGATGCCCCCTGCTAGTGCTACCTCTGTACCAAATTTCGTTCCATTCGTTTTCACCGTGTTTGAATTAATAGGGGGAATTGATTTTCACACAAAGATGGCCGCCATCCGCAAACTATTAGGCTAATGACCTATTCATTTGGTCAAAGGATGCTTCCTCCATAAGGGTATGTTGTTGCAAAATTTGGTAGAGATCGGATGATTAGGTTAATCGTAATATGATTTAAGCTTTGAACATTTGTGTGGCCGCCATTACGTTTCCGTCAAGATGGCGGCGATATAAAACATGACACTGAGGTGCCTTTTGTTAGTACTACCTCTGTACCAAATTTCGTTCCATTCGGTTGCACCGTGTTCGAATTAATAGGGGGAATCGATATTCACACAAAGATGGCCGCCATCCGCAAACTATTACGCTGATGACCTATTGGTTTGGTCAAAGGATGCTCCCCCCTAAAGGTATGTTGTTGCAAAATTTGGTAGAGATCGGATGATTAGGTTAGTCGTAATTTGATTTAAGCTTTGAACATTTGTTTGGCCGCCATTACGTTTCCGTCAAGATGGCGGCGATATAAAACATGACACTGAGGTGTCCTTTGCTAGTGCTACCTTTGTACCATGTTTCGTTCAATTCGCATTCACCGTGTTCGAATTGATAGGGGGGGACAGACATTCAGAGTACACACACTCACACACACACACACAGACACACCCACACACACACACACACACACACATACACACACACACAGACTCACACACACACATACACACACACAGACAGACACACTTTTTTCGCCCTGTGTTGATCTCATAAGTCTACTTTCATTTTTTGCAAAAATCGAAAGTAGGCTAATACAAAGCAAAAAGCAAAATTCAAAAAACAGCAAAAACAGAAAACAAACACAAAACCAAAACAAAGAAGACGAATCAAAAAGCAAAATTCAAAAAAGCAAAAGCAGAAAACAAACACAAAACCAGGAAAGAAAACCAAAAAGTAAAATTCAAAAACAAAAGCACAAAGCACACAAAAAAAAAATCACAAAGCAAAAAGTTGAAAACAACAAACACAAAATATACGTGATGCAAAGTCCAGAGAAACGTTTCTCATGAAAATGATTCTTATTCACAAGTGGATTAAACGAGTTTTGTAACTTGACGACTCATATTATCTTTTAGTTCAGGAATCTAACCTTGCTCCTTTCGCTATTAGACTCGAATTTGGCTTGTGGTTTACGTACCTAATTTCAACAAACATGCGGTGGCAAGCTGCTTACGTCAGGCAGCAGGCTGCTGACATGTGGCTTATATTCTTCTGACCCACATTTAGCCCCCGTTGGAATAAATACGCACGGTTCCATCGCGTGTCTTACTCCTTGACGTGCGTGAAGTTCAAGCTAGGAATAGCAACATGATTAATCTCAGGGGCATAACAAGAGTTATCCAAACTTAGAGCTAACCTTGGCAAGTTACTGCTGTAGGTCACAAACTTACATAGCTGATGCTTCGTGCGCCTTGCTCTACCATCTGATATAAACAGTTGTGTATCATTTTTCAGGACAATCATATAAATAGTACATACAATTTTTATTTATTTATTTATTTATTTATTTATTTATTTATTAGACTATATATATATATATATACTAGCAGAAGTACCCATTCTTCGAACGGTCTTTGGTATTAATAGCCAGACGTAATCAATTGAGCTACTGTTGCAATGGTTAGAGGCTTGGAACCTGTTTGTCGACAAAGATAAATGATTAGTTAAAATATGCTCAGAAAATAAATTTAGCCTACCTAACGTGTACTTCATGACGTGAAAATAAAATTGAAAACCTCGTAGACGAAACGCAATACACGTCATGTTGCTGTTTGGAGATATAATAGACCTTCTGTACGACATATCGCACGTTTAAGTTGTGTGAAAAAATCTATGGTAACCCCTGACCCCCTTAAGCGCATTGATGAATTTTACAGTTTTAGTTGGTTCCGTGATAACCTTATTGCCATTTGCAAACGTTCACAGAAATTTAATACATGGAGTGGCGTTACTTCCTGCAGTAATAGATGGAAAGTTGGATGTCACCTTTTGAGATGTTTTTGTCATGGCTATTGGCGTGCATTCCTTCATTAGTTTATTAAATGAAATTATTTTTCTTGGAATAACAGTAACTGTTGGTATTAGAGGCTTAAAATGTAGTTTTCGGGAACCCTTTACGGCTATTTAGGGTCCCCGAGTTTTATTTCTGACACCAAGGGGCAGAAAATAAGCTTTGTTTCGTCGTTGTAGGCCGTAGTATAATAATAATAATAATAATAATTATTATTATTATTATTATTATTATTATTATTATTATTATTATATAGCAATATAGAGATAGGGACCTAATAGACCTTCCGTACCACACCCGCACGTGTAAATCGCGTGTAAAAATTCTAGAGTACCCCTTGACCCCCTTAAGGGGAGGTATGACTGAATTTTTCGGATTTTCAAGCAAAAACTCGTTTTTTTGTTTTATTTATATAAAAATACCCTAATTCTTCCTCTTTCAGAAAATCATCTCAGTTTAGTAATTCCAGCTATTTTGAAGCTTGTAGAGGCCATTTAATGTGAGCGCGCATGGCATTTAATAGCCCACTACCACGCCCACTTTTCCTGTAATAGCATAATGATAGTTTTCTGTATGTTTTTTGTCGATTATTCAAGTATTCCGCGGCGTATGTGTCGTAGAGGCACACCTGTGCAAGCTGACAGTCGTTTGTTTACTACGTAGTCCATATAACTACGTTATGTCATTTAATAGTTCAATTTTAACTAATTTAGAGAACGATTTCTCTCTTCTAAATTGCATTCCATTTTTTTTCACACAACTATACTATGATAGTTAATATTATATATATATATGTTTGTATTATTTACATTCTGAATTTCGTATTTGTGTTGACTGTAGTAGTACAAGCATGGCTTCCCTGTTTGTTTATGTTATTGTAATGCAAAAGTAACGTGTGGTTTCAGTACAGCGAATTACATATCCAAACTAGTGATTATTCAGTGATGTGTTTCGTCTTATTTCCTTTGTAGTTGTGTAATTTATAGTGTAGAGGTCTTAGTGCGTCGTTTTAGTGTATAGATAAGTAGTGATTATAGTTTTTAGGTTAGGCCTATAGCAATAGTGATTATTATTATTAGTGAGAAACCATGGGAATTCAAAAGAGTCCTAGGTGTAGCTATAGACCAGTGAAAAAACGTCCCTCAAAGAAAAGCAAGGCTGCCAAATTAGCTATAGCTAAAAGAAAGAGTCAGAAACCAGGACAAGAAGTCAGTTCAGTTAGGCCTAATGAAGAAGTGAATAACGTTTCTAGTAGCTCACTAGATGCAGATATGTCTGCATCTGAGAGGAAAATAAATTTATTTTCTGTTTCTGCCAGTGCAGAACAAAGTGTTGGGTCTGTGATCTATACCTTGGTGCATAAGGATGTTTGGCAAGAACTAGTGAAGGAGCTACTGTGTGGTGAGTGTAAGAACAAATCTATTTTTATTGAATTTAGGGAAACTCATGGGTTCTCCTCTAAAATTATAATTAAATGCAGAACATGTGGTTATGTTTCTGCTAACACCTACACTTCACCAAGAATTAAAGATGATAATTCTCAAAGACCTGGTTTCCATGTGAACAATGCTATGGTTGAAACATTTAGTAGTTTAGGTAAAGGCCAGCGTGGGCTGGAGACATTTTCTATAGGTATGGGTATGAACACTTTAGGTCGAAGGCCTTTTGCAAAACACCTTAGAATTCTCATAGATGAGGGAAAATTAATGAGAAGAGAAGTACTTTCTATGGCTGCACAAGTAGTACACAATGCTCATGGGGCTAGTGATGAACAGACCATTGGCATAGGTGTTTCATATGATGCAACATGGCAGAAACGTGGCCATACATCGAATTATGGTGCAGGATTCGTAATTGACATTCTGACTGGAGTTGTGTTAGACTACCATGTTCTGTCAAAGTATTGCCATCAGTGTGTTATTGCAGAAAGGGACCTGGGAAAAAATAGTGCAGAATATAATATTTGGTGGGAGGGTCATAAGAGCTCAGATGAATGCCAGAAAAATTATGATGGGTCCTCCAATGCAATGGAAAAAGACATTGGAGAGATCCTGTGGAAGAGATCCATTGACAATGGTTTTCGATACACATCGGTGTTGTCAGATGGGGATGCCAAGACCTACGCCCACTTGAATGAGATTGAGGTGTACGGTCCAGAACAAAGGATTGAGAAAGAAGAATGCATAAACCATATTTCTAAGCGACTTGGTACTGCTCTTCGTAACACTGTAAAGGAATGGAGGGCGAAGGGTGTGACACTGGGTGGGCGTAAAGAGGGCAACTTGAAAGACAGCACTATAACTAAATTGACCCATTATTATAGGCATGCCATTGTCAATAATATTCCAGATGTAGGAAAAATGAAGAGGGCAGTTTTTGCAACTCTTAGACACTGTATGTCAACTGACCGCAAGCCTCAGCATTTGACTTGTCCTAAGGGTATCAACTCCTGGTGCTTCTATAACCGACAACAGGCAGAAGGAAAACCAAATGATAGCCACAGTAGAATGATTTGCAAGCTGAATCCTTCTGTTGTTGAGAAGATAGCACCTGTGTATCTGAGACTAGCATCAGATCAGATATTGCAGCGTTGTACAGCGGGGAAGACTCAGAATGCTAACGAGTCCCTCCATAATGTAGTGTGGAGTAAATGCCCTAAGGAGATATTTGTTTCCAAGACAAAACTGGAACTTGGTATCCTCAGGGCTGTCTCAGAATTCAATATGGGGCACTACAAAACTCTGGAAACCCTTCATTCCATCAGAAATTCGACCATCCCTATAAACTCAAGTTCTCTATGCAAACTACAAGATGTTAGACGTGTTACTCAGGCACAAAAGAGGGGCTGTGATCGGGAGAAAATGACTAGGAGGCATGTAAAATGGCAGAAGATATCTAAGGAAGAAAGAACGAGGAGATGTGAAGGGGAAACATATGGGGCAGGGAAGTTTTGAGTGAGTAAATATTAACTTGCCTTTTTCTCGCATTGCTCTTTTCCAATGTTTTTCTGTGTACAAAATGCTCCTTGCGATGCAATTCTTTTCAGATGTTGTTGAGACTTGGTAAAGTAGTTGCAAAAGGTACACTAATGTAAACTTGTTTCTGGTTTTGAACTTCTCTGAGTTTTAGTATGAATTTTGATAGATAACTTTAAACTATTAATGCTGAAATTTTAAAAATATATAAAATGAAAGTTTAAACTTTTCTGGAAAGAACAGTATTCATCTAACACAAAAACCCAAAGCAATTATTGTTTCTATACATCATAACAACATTTTTTTTTTTAAATCAGCTTGGTCGAACAAAAACTTTGTCGCAAGGGATTTTTTTTATGTGACCACTTTTTGAATACAAAAAAAGTGCAATATCTCCAAAACTAACAAAGCTATTTAATTACAAATTAGAACATTAGATGCCAGCAACTGTTTATGCAAGTGGTTTAAATTTGGTAATGATATGATAAAAACTGTGGAAGTTGAAAAACTCAGTCATACCTCCCCTTAAGCGTATTATACCCTATGTATTGATGAATTTTACAGCTTGATTTTGTTCCGTTATAGCCTTATAACCGTTTGCAAACTATCTCAGTAATGTAACAAGATGTTCAGTAAAGAACATATAGCCTACTTTCTCCTAAATGCATGGGTATTGTTATAACTCTTTGTCCTTTTCAAGGAGTATGATTGAATGTTGGTTGTAGTCGCTTGTTGAAATACAACGTGCTATAGGGATATTAAACATGAATATGAGGTGCCCTTTGCTAATGCTACCTCTGTACCAAATTTCGTTCAATTCGGTTTCACCGTGTTTGAATTGATAGGGGGAATCGATTTGCACACATACTTGGCCACCATCTGCAAACTATTGGGCTGATGTTCTTGCAGTTTGGTCAGAATATGTTTCCCACATAAAGATATGGTGTTGCAAAATTTGGTAGTGTGCCCAACTGGTCACGGCAGTCTGGTATCGAACTCAGGGCCTTATCAGAAAAGACCAGGCAAATGGTTATGCCTAAGGTCGAACCAGTGGTCTCTAAGGGGGAGCCATTATATGGAACCCACAGAGCAATGAGAGGTCTACTGACACATATAGTCTAGCGTGATTTCACGATTATTTAGGTGCAAATCATAGCAATTGAAAGGAGAAATTGTAAGCAAAATGCAAGGAAATGTACGTTTTCAGTGCATACGGAGTCGAAAGAGGCTAGTATTGAAGTCTGACAAATGACTTTTAAAAGTAGGCGGAGTAGCCTTGGCGCCTACGGAACTATTTCTGTCTAGGGCGGTCAGACAGCTCAAAATTAATGACCCGGGAGTTCACCGGTCGACAACGGGCGAAGCTTTGGCGGGACCAAGCCCACAAGAAATTAATTAATTACAGAGAAATGGAGCATTGTAATGCGATGGAACATACACATAGATGAATGTATTCACGGAGGAGTAATTTAGAAGTGGTTTTTCACCTAAAATTATGCCTATTTCTCAAAATGACCGCATTACAACCTAACTCACGCTCGAGAGCATGGATACTTTAACCAACCAGCGGGAAATCCCCACCGTAGCATCCCACGCGCTAAACTAAGGCAATTAATTGTAATTAATTGGCCGAAGCGATCGCCGGCACGCGAGTGTTTTTAAAACCTCCACGCCTAGATAAACAAGATGCAGTTGTTATTTCGGCTGAAGACGGAGTATTTCAAGAAGGGAGTCGCTCTCACGTGTCCCGTGAACTATTTTGTGCAAGAAACCAATATAAGGGGAGAGCACCCTACGCCAAGGGTCAGTTATGGTCAGTCGAAGTCAGTTACACGTCTGTTATGGTTCAGTGGAAAGCAGTTGAAGACGTCAGACGGTCGCTCGAGTTGGAAGTTAGTTCTTTGTCTACAAGCGCTCTGCAGTAAGCACGCCAATTATTAAAATATCAGCGTACCGCCGTTGAAGACAATGGAGGCAAAGTGTAAGCTTCATCAGTGATAATGAAGTGCATAAAAGGTAACAAAGTGCAGATATTGCTTTATTATCTGACACAGATATAAATTCGCTACAGCGAATAGGAACTGATAATGTTTGGAACAGTTCGTATACCGGAAGGTATTGTCAATTATATGACATCAGCATTAGGAACACTCCAGTGATGGGAGAGTGGAAGTTATTGCCACCTATCCAGGACAGTGAGGTAAACGGGAGTGCAGGGAACTAGGATCGAACATCTATAAAAACGCTACTAGATTTCACGGAGACCAGCGGTTATCGTAAGTCATCGCATCTCTGAGGTCAAGCGTAGGTGAAATCCAGATTAAGGATCAACATGTGAAATGATAGATGAAGTGTATAAATTGTGAAATAATAATTTAAAGTGTTAATGTGTTTAATGTTTAATATTCAGTGTTTATCAGTGGTAAAGGCCACTTGTGGTAATATGTGCATCATGTGTAAAAAGTGTGAATCTCAGTGTTGTGTATTGGATATCATGATGGATTAAGTCAATCGTCATGGTAGAGCTCAGGCGGAGATACTGGTACTTTCCAGCCAGAAGGAAACGTGAGTAAACATGCAAATAATAACATTATAATGGCATAGTTCACCATGTAACGATTAATCACTTTGAAATTAAAGAAGTAATAGTCACTTACTGAACGAGTTTTCACCACTCGTCTTGAATAAAGTATGACTTGGAAGGTGATTTGCTTAGGACCATGTGGGTCAAAAATAGTGATGGATCTAAACGTTAAAATAATAATAATAATAATAACTGGGGTCGGCAACCATAAAGTAAGGGCAAAATTGGCCTAGGTAATGTTCAAATAGTGTCATGTCTAATTTAAGATACTGTCATTTGGTAAACAGTAAAGAATGTAGTGTGGAATATCGCGAATACGAGAGCTTTTCTCAGTGTCAGTGAAATTTTGAATGAATATGTGAAATTAAAGTAAGCCAGTATATTTATACATTTGTGTTAGGAGCTATGTAAAGCTTTGGCTTAAATAATATAACATGAAGAACGCAGGTACCTTGATAATGGAGTCATATATGTGAAATATTGTTTAGCCGCATATAGCGTGCAGATTAACGTAGAATCCAGTGATTTACGTAAGATAAGCACGGGAAAGACTAGTATAGCTTGCGCGTGAGGTGAAAATGGGCTTAATCTTCGAGAAGTATCGCCTTTGTGCATACTGTATGTATTACGCAGCGATTTGGATAGAGTCTGTCTATTGCCAACGCTTGCATTGAATTATAGCCACTATGGACGCCCAGCGAGGCGCGGTGAGCATTTTTACTTATGGTCTGCCCGAGAGGTAGAATCATATTCGTCGACGAGGAACGTGGTTCCAAAATATATATATGTAATGACAGCTGCTGATGATAACCATGGGGTTTCATTATGATGCGCGTCTTTTAAGCCACAGTAATCACCTTAGAACGGCAATGCTATCATTAGAATTCCACCCCTGCCATGAATGTTTAATAGGAGCCATTTGAGCCCAAATACACTGTAAAGTTAGGTGTTAATTAATTAAATGACTCAATTACTTAGGACCATGCCTAGCGGATCTTTCTTGTTATATAAATTGTAAACAAGGATGGCCTTGAAGGTAGAGAGAGACAGGAAATATAGACCATTTCCGTGGCAGCCATCTTGGAGAGCTGTCTGGAACTAATTTTATGACCTGCTGAGGGGAGAGAGGTCGCTCGACCGATCCCTTGTCAATTACGGTCACAATAGGACACTGAGAGGTCTCGGTATTCAATAATGCAATTAAAATATGAGTATTTTAGTGATGCAAATGGAATTAAATGGTATATGGCAACTCACATACGTGGTTGAACCATAGAAATCTGATGATATTTGGCGAAGTTATCCTCTGAGGGGAAAGGCTGAACCAAAGTAATGTAGGCATCTTCTTTAAAGTGCATTTTGCCAGTTTATGCTAATTTAGGAAAAACGGGTATGTGTTTTTCCCAGAACATGACACAGTTGTATCTATAATAAGCCCGACAAGACCCAGATAATCGTTATATGGTGAAACTATAAATATTCTATCCATGTTTATGTTTATTTTATGATTAAGAAGCATGACTCATTTTCCTAGAGCGTTCATAGGGATGGAAAGAAGGAAGATGATTCGCACGACACAACAAAAATATTTGCTAATAAATGTAGGAAACATTGAAGTAATGATAATTAAAGTAAATGTCGTAGAAGACGGAATAATGTCTTAGAAATTCATGTTTGTGACATGTGGTTTTTGTGTTAAGATACTTCCATTAAATAAAATTGTGTCACATGACGGACACTATGAAAACCTTGTAATCTGAACTATTATTGACAGGATATTAGAAGTAGGTTTGAGTGCATTGTAGCGCTATTTTTAAGGAGAAAGCTCACAGAATAACCCTATTTTATTTGTGGGAATTAATTGTAATTTGTCCTTTGTTGTGTATTTGTTGTACAGCCATGATTTTAGACCAGTAAATATTTTATTCATAGGAATGTTGTGTATTTCCTGTAGAGTAGTTACCTGGTAGACTCAAATCCTGAACATGTGGTCGTATTGTGGGCATGAACGTCCCATACCTCGAAAGACCGTGAGCTAGTTGGGATACGAACACATGGTCCACATGGTGACAATCGGGTACATGGGGGTGTTGTCTCTGTACTTGGATTGAGTCACAGGTAATTACTTAAGTCGGTCAAGGTATTAATGGTAGAAGCAAATATAACATAGAAATTAGGACAGAATAGGAAGACCGCATCCCATTTGTTAATAAGCCACCACATTAAAAATAATTGTTAATCCTCCATAAGACATGCTTATATAATTGTAACTTTCATAAACCATAGCCATAGATAACACATATAAAATAACATGACGCTGATATGTGGGGCCAGTTTAAAATACAGGTAACCTCCACTTAAGCATCATGAGCATGGCATAAATAAGCATGTTTACTACCCCTATTTAACATGTCGCCCACCTGTGGGGCATGTATGACATGATGTCTTATTTAACATGGCATGGCCCAGCGTGGGGCATTCGGCAGTAAAAACCACTCCTTGGACAGTTTTAATAGTAAATTAGAATATGGCCGATGTTCTACGATGGCCACCATGTAGCTCATCTCTTATTTAACATGGCGCCCGTACGTGGTTGGCTTATGGGATTTAGAAAAACCCCATAATAATAGCATGGTTTTCATGGGGAAAACCATAGAAATAATTTTTTTTCCTCAAACTTGGTTTGAGCGATTGTGAGTCTTTCTAAATGATGTTCAGACGTCAGACAAATGTTGTCAGACGGGTACGAGGGTCTATACCCATTCCATAGTTAGTTTTGACATTTTATAATATGTTGTTGTTGTTGTCGCGGGATCGGAATCCTTTATTTCCAATAGAACGCGCCAGTGTCTTCAGCTAGGGCCTACCTGAATCTCAAATTAAGTAGTACAGGATGGCCGGAACGGAAGAGGTACTCAGGTGTATCGCCGAGTTAAGGGAACATTTCGATGTTACTAATGATAAAAGTAAGGAAGAATCCAAAGCATTTAAAGATGAGGTAAGCCAGATGTTGGCTACAGTCAATACTAGACTAGAGGCTAATCAAGCCGAAATAAATACTAGACTAGAGGCTAATCAAGCCGAAATAAATACTAGACTAGAGGCTAGTCAAACTAATGTAAACACACAGTTAGAATTAAACCTAGGAGAGGTTAATAAGAAAATGGACGACGTTAAAGAGTCTGTCCAGAGACAGGTAACTAAGAATATTGTTAGCGTGATCTCAGAAATGCAAAATGATAACGAAAAACGCTTTGAGTCTATTGAATTAAAATTAGAAAGCAATTTGCAAATGTGCAGAGAGTCACAGCGTGAAATTAACGATAATTTAAACAGTATGTCCCGGGAGCTTAAAGACATTCAAAGTCAGAATGAAGCTAACACGAAACGTCAGTTAGAGCAATTTAACACGTTTACTCAGACCGTGGATCATAGGTTCGAGGATAATGAACTAAAATGGAATACGCGAATGGCAGGTTATGCCAAGGCTGTGGACGAAGCTTTAAAAAAGCAGGACCAGAATATCCTTGACCAATGCAAGGAAATGCAGGAAATAAAGACGTCTGATCGAGATAATAAGGAAATAATGTCTAATATGAAGATACAAGTTGGAAAAGTGCAGAAAGAGTTGGAAAACACTCAGAATGACTTAGCAGTTCTCCATAAAAGACAGGACGAAGACCAAGGAGAAATCACAAAAATAAGGACTGAAATATCTCATATACAAGGTCACATTCAACGGGAAGTTACAGGCTTACGCGAAGAGTTAGAGCTTCGAGAAGGCTTAAAGACTGAAGCCAGTGATAAGACTCTTGCCGAAGTAAGAGAAAGTCTAGCAGGGGAAATTATCCACCTGAAGGAAAACCTTAAGGATAATAAAGAAAAGGTATTTTCTATGGCAGAAAGAAACCGAGATCGCCTCGAGAAAATAGAACGAGAGGTATTAGCTCGTTTGGAAAGGACTGAAAACAGGCACAGCCAATTAGAAACGAGAATGATAGCGCAGGAAGAATCCATGTTGCGGAATCCTAGGTCTAGCGAAGGAAGTATAGACGAGAATAGGAGGAATAAATGGGCAGAGATAGAAATACAGCCCACTCCAAAGAATGCAGCAATGCCAAGTGACAGCCCGTATGCCACACCTGGTATGCCAATGGCTATGTCAACACCGCAGGAAAATGCTGTACAGAACCAAATAGTCACAGTTATAAGGGCTAGTGATGAAAAACCAAAGAAATACTCTGGGAGTAATTCTAATATGACACCCAAGTACTGGCTTAAAGAAGTTTCCGAGTACTTGAATGATGCGAAAGTACCGCCAGAGCGCAGGTTGAGAGCGATTGAAAAACTCACCGAAGGAGAGTGTGCTCTATGGTTTAGAAGTTTTAGGTACACGTTCGACACCGTTGAGGAATTTCGCCAAGCATTTTTAAGCAGGTATTGGAACGCGAGCGTACAACAAAATCTCAGACTGGACTTGTATTCCAGGCGTTACAGTACTAGTAACCCGACCAAGTACGGAGAGTTTTTTGTGAACCAATTATGCCGTTTTCGCGAGCTCGACGAAGGACTCAGAGAGTCAGACTTATGCATAGCAATAGCTAAGCAGCTGCCGTATGAAGTGCAGCGCCTGCTAATCTCAGCAAACGCAAAAACTGCAATCGATATGGAGGAGGTGCTGAGACAACTTGATTTAACCACAGTGCAGCACGCAAGACAAAGCCGACATGTGGAACAGGTTAATATGACGAATACGCCGATCGAGCCAATGAAGGTGCAGACGAAATCCAAGTCTACAAGCACCGAAACAGAAAAATCCGACTGGCAGCGCGAAGGACGCGAAAACCAAAATTGGAGGCCAGCGTATCGAGGAGGTTCGAACCGTGGTAACCGAGGAAGGAAAAACTGGAATCAGCGTGGTACCAGAGACCAGCAGCTGGATAACAGAAGAAATTACGGCCGAAATGGGAATAACCAAGGATGGAGATCCCAAGAGCAGAGTCGTGGGTTCGATGAAGAGGCGGAAGAACGCTATCATGCATCTTTAAGATACATGGAAGAGCGCGGAGATGATCCAAGACAATCGCGAGTCCACTGGGATGAAGCGATTCGAAATAGAAGGTCACCCGACATATATCAAAATGATGATGGTGCCAAAAGTCTGGAACTTCAGCAGCATGAAGACAGGCAGAAGAACTCCACAAAGAATGGAGCAATTGAAAAAAAAAAAACACCAATTTTAAATGACCAGAGAGAGATAGGTTCAGGATGGAGTACAGTAAATGTTATTAACTGGATTGCCAAACCTGAGGAGCTTATCGAAGACCTCGATGAAAGAACGGTCAATGTAAGAAGGGAACTACCTATTATTATTGTAAACATTGCGGGAACGAAAGTAAGAAGTCTCATCGATACAGGATCAACAGTGAGTTTGATAACCCAGGCATTATACAATGAAATCCAGAGTAAAATCCACGTATTGAAAATACCCATTTCAAGCGTGAAAATAAAAGGTGTCATACCAGACAAAGTTATGATATGCAGATACCAAGTATTTTTAGATCTGCAGATAGGGAACTCTACATTCTCACAGAGCTTCCTACTTGTAAATAAGCTGCCATATAACCTTATTGTTGGGATGGATTTCATAAGAGAGTATAAAGTTATTATAGATCTCTCGCAAGACATTGTAATGTTTCGCGCAAGTGAGGGAAAGGAAGACTTAGAACTCTCATTAAGACTATGAAGCGAGAGAAGAGCAAGCTACACACATCCAAATGAACGAGGAATCATTACGTATGCACGGAAAGGTTCTGAAGAAAAGCTTGCAGACTCGAGAAGGGTCGAAGAAAAGGAAACAGCTCGCCAGCCCAGCGGACACGAGGGGAGAATGCAGCTGTCGACTGCAGGAGTTTTACGACCAGTTAAAGGGAGCCGCTGTAGAGTTAGAGGAGATGAATGAACAATTGAGACAGGAAAACGAAAGTCTACGAGACAGCAGACAAGAGTGGAGTGGGAAAACGTGAAAGCCCATTGCCAAGAGCAATGACCGCTTAAAATAAACACGGCAAGGAGTTGATACCAGCTGATAGGCCCGAAAAATTCACTTATGAAATGAATTTTTCGAACTTAGCAGGAGAAAGATGTGCCCAACTGGTCACGGCAGTCTGGTATCGAACTCAGGGCCTTATCAGAAAAGACCAGGCAAATGGTTATGCCTAAGGTCGAACCAGTGGTCTCTAAGGGGGAGCCATTATATGGAACCCACAGAGCAATGAGAGGTCTACTGACACATATAGTCTAGCGTGATTTCACGATTATTTAGGTGCAAATCATAGCAATTGAAAGGAGAAATTGTAAGCAAAATGCAAGGAAATGTACGTTTTCAGTGCATACGGAGTCGAAAGAGGCTAGTATTGAAGTCTGACAAATGACTTTTAAAAGTAGGCGGAGTAGCCTTGGCGCCTACGGAACTATTTCTGTCTAGGGCGGTCAGACAGCTCAAAATTAATGACCCGGGAGTTCACCGGTCGACAACGGGCGAAGCTTTGGCGGGACCAAGCCCACAAGAAATTAATTAATTACAGAGAAATGGAGCATTGTAATGCGATGGAACATACACATAGATGAATGTATTCACGGAGGAGTAATTTAGAAGTGGTTTTTCACCTAAAATTATGCCTATTTCTCAAAATGACCGCATTACAACCTAACTCACGCTCGAGAGCATGGATACTTTAACCAACCAGCGGGAAATCCCCACCGTAGCATCCCACGCGCTAAACTAAGGCAATTAATTGTAATTAATTGGCCGAAGCGATCGCCGGCACGCGAGTGTTTTTAAAACCTCCACGCCTAGATAAACAAGATGCAGTTGTTATTTCGGCTGAAGACGGAGTATTTCAAGAAGGGAGTCGCTCTCACGTGTCCCGTGAACTATTTTGTGCAAGAAACCAATATAAGGGGAGAGCACCCTACGCCAAGGGTCAGTTATGGTCAGTCGAAGTCAGTTACACGTCTGTTATGGTTCAGTGGAAAGCAGTTGAAGACGTCAGACGGTCGCTCGAGTTGGAAGTTAGTTCTTTGTCTACAAGCGCTCTGCAGTAAGCACGCCAATTATTAAAATATCAGCGTACCGCCGTTGAAGACAATGGAGGCAAAGTGTAAGCTTCATCAGTGATAATGAAGTGCATAAAAGGTAACAAAGTGCAGATATTGCTTTATTATCTGACACAGATATAAATTCGCTACAGCGAATAGGAACTGATAATGTTTGGAACAGTTCGTATACCGGAAGGTATTGTCAATTATATGACATCAGCATTAGGAACACTCCAGTGATGGGAGAGTGGAAGTTATTGCCACCTATCCAGGACAGTGAGGTAAACGGGAGTGCAGGGAACTAGGATCGAACATCTATAAAAACGCTACTAGATTTCACGGAGACCAGCGGTTATCGTAAGTCATCGCATCTCTGAGGTCAAGCGTAGGTGAAATCCAGATTAAGGATCAACATGTGAAATGATAGATGAAGTGTATAAATTGTGAAATAATAATTTAAAGTGTTAATGTGTTTAATGTTTAATATTCAGTGTTTATCAGTGGTAAAGGCCACTTGTGGTAATATGTGCATCATGTGTAAAAAGTGTGAATCTCAGTGTTGTGTATTGGATATCATGATGGATTAAGTCAATCGTCATGGTAGAGCTCAGGCGGAGATACTGGTACTTTCCAGCCAGAAGGAAACGTGAGTAAACATGCAAATAATAACATTATAATGGCATAGTTCACCATGTAACGATTAATCACTTTGAAATTAAAGAAGTAATAGTCACTTACTGAACGAGTTTTCACCACTCGTCTTGAATAAAGTATGACTTGGAAGGTGATTTGCTTAGGACCATGTGGGTCAAAAATAGTGATGGATCTAAACGTTAAAATAATAATAATAATAATAACTGGGGTCGGCAACCATAAAGTAAGGGCAAAATTGGCCTAGGTAATGTTCAAATAGTGTCATGTCTAATTTAAGATACTGTCATTTGGTAAACAGTAAAGAATGTAGTGTGGAATATCGCGAATACGAGAGCTTTTCTCAGTGTCAGTGAAATTTTGAATGAATATGTGAAATTAAAGTAAGCCAGTATATTTATACATTTGTGTTAGGAGCTATGTAAAGCTTTGGCTTAAATAATATAACATGAAGAACGCAGGTACCTTGATAATGGAGTCATATATGTGAAATATTGTTTAGCCGCATATAGCGTGCAGATTACCGTAGAATCCAGTGATTTACGTAAGATAAGCACGGGAAAGACTAGTATAGCTTGCGCGTGAGGTGAAAATGGGCTTAATCTTCGAGAAGTATCGCCTTTGTGCATACTGTATGTATTACGCAGCGATTTGGATAGAGTCTGTCTATTGCCAACGCTTGCATTGAATTATAGCCACTATGGACGCCCAGCGAGGCGCGGTGAGCATTTTTACTTATGGTCTGCCCGAGAGGTAGAATCATATTCGTCGACGAGGAACGTGGTTCCAAAATATATATATGTAATGACAGCTGCTGATGATAACCATGGGGTTTCATTATGATGCGCGTCTTTTAAGCCACAGTAATCACCTTAGAACGGCAATGCTATCATTAGAATTCCACCCCTGCCATGAATGTTTAATAGGAGCCATTTGAGCCCAAATACACTGTAAAGTTAGGTGTTAATTAATTAAATGACACAATTACTTAGGACCATGCCTAGCGGATCTTTCTTGTTATATAAATTGTAAACAAGGATGGCCTTGAAGGTAGAGAGAGACAGGAAATATAGACCATTTCCGTGGCAGCCATCTTGGAGAGCTGTCTGGAACTAATTTTATGACCTGCTGAGGGGAGAGAGGTCGCTCGACCGATCCCTTGTCAATTACGGTCACAATAGGACACTGAGAGGTCTCGGTATTCAATAATGCAATTAAAATATGAGTATTTTAGTGATGCAAATGGAATTAAATGGTATATGGCAACTCACATACGTGGTTGAACCATAGAAATCTGATGATATTTGGCGAAGTTATCCTCTGAGGGGAAAGGCTGAACCAAAGTAATGTAGGCATCTTCTTTAAAGTGCATTTTGCCAGTTTATGCTAATTTAGGAAAAACGGGTATGTGTTTTTCCCAGAACATGACACAGTTGTATCTATAATAAGCCCGACAAGACCCAGATAATCATTATATGGTGAAACTATAAATATTCTATCCATGTTTATGTTTATTTTATGATTAAGAAGCATGACTCATTTTCCTAGAGCGTTCATAGGGATGGAAAGAAGGAAGATGATTCGCACGTCACAACAAAAATATTTGCTAATAAATGTAGGAAACATTGAAGTAATGATAATTAAAGTAAATGTCGTAGAAGACGGAATAATGTCTTAGAAATTCATGTTTGTGACATGTGGTTTTTGTGTTAAGATACTTCCATTAAATAAAATTGTGTCACATGACGGACACTATGAAAACCTTGTAATCTGAACTATTATTGACAGGATATTAGAAGTAGGTTTGAGTGCATTGTAGCGCTATTTTTAAGGAGAAAGCTCACAGAATAACCCTATTTTATTTGTGGGAATTAATTGTAATTTGTCCTTTGTTGTGTATTTGTTGTACAGCCATGATTTTAGACCAGTAAATATTTTATTCATAGGAATGTTGTGTATTTCCTGTAGAGTAGTTACCTGGTAGACTCAAATCCTGAACATGTGGTCGTATTGTGGGCATGAACGTCCCATACCTCGAAAGACCGTGAGCTAGTTGGGATACGAACACATGGTCCACATGGTGACAATCGGGTACAGTAGAGACTAGATTATTAGGTTGGTCGTAATTACATTTTAGCTTTTAACATTTGGGTGGCCGCGATTACGTTTCCGTCAAGATAGCGGTGATATAAAACATGACACTGAGGTGCCTTTTGCTAGTGCTACCTCTGTACCAAATTTCGTTCATTCGGTTCCACCGTGTTCGAATTAATAGGGGGAATCAATTTTGACATAAAGATGGCCGCCATCCGCAAACTATTAGGCTAATGACCTATTCGATTGGTCAAAGGATGCTCCCTCCATAAAGGTATGTTGTTGCAAAGTTTGGTAGAGATCGGATGGTTATGTTAGTCGTAATTTGATTTAAGCTTTAAACATTTGTTTGGCCGCCATTACGTTTCCATCAAGATGGCGGCGATATAAAACATGAAACTGGGGTGCCCTTTGCTAGTGCTACCTCTGTACCAAATTTCGTTCCATTCGGTTCCACCGTGTTCGAATTAATAGGGGGAATCAATTTTGACATAAAGATGGCCGCTATCCGCAAACTATTAGGCGAATGACCTATTAGATTGGTCAAAGGATGCTCCCTCCATAAAGGTATGTAGTTTCAAAATTTGGTAGAGATCGGATGATTAGGTTAATCGTAACTTGATTTAAGCTTTGAACATTCGTGTGGCCGCCATTACATTTCAGTCAAGATGGCGGCGATATAAAACATGACACTGAGGTGCCCTTTGCTAGTGCTACCTCTGTACCAAATTTCGTTCCATTCGGTTCCACCGTGTTCGAATTAATAGGGAGAATCAATTTTGACATAAATATGGCCGCCATCCGCAAACTATTAGGCTAATAACCTATTAGATTGGTCAAAGGATGCTCCCTCCATAAAGGTATGTTGTTGCAAAGTTTGGTAGTGATCGGATGGTTATGTTAGTCGTAATTTAACTTAAGCTTTGACCATTTGTGTGGCCGCCATTACGTTTCTGTCAATATGGTGGCGATATAAAACATGACACTGAGATGCCCTTTGCTAGTGCTACCTCTGTACCAAATTTCGTTCCATTCGGTTTCACCGTGTTTGAATTAATAGGGGAATAGATTTTCACACAAAGATGGCCGCCATCCGCAAACTATTAGGCTAATGACCTATTCATTTGGTCAAAGGATGGTTCCTCTATAAGGGTATGTTGTTGCAAAATTTGGTAGAGATGGGATGATTAGGTTAATCGTAATTTGATTTGAGCTTTGAACATTTGTGTGGCCACCATTACGTTTCCGTCAAGATGGCGGCGATATAAAACATGACACTGAGGTGCCTTTTGTTAATACTACCTCTGTACCAAATTTCGTTCCATTCGGTTTCACCGTGTTCGAATTAATAGGGGGAATCGATTTTCACACAAAGATGGCCGCCATCCGCAAACTATTACGCTGATGACCTATTAGTTTGGTCAAAGGATGCTCCCTCCATAAAGGTAAGTTGTTGCAAAATTTGGTAGAGATCGGATGATTAAGTTAGTCGTAATTTGATTTAAGCTTTGAACATTTGTGTGGCCGCCATTACGTTTCAGTCAAGATGGTGGCGATATAAAACATGACACTGAGGTGCCTTTTGTTAGTACTACCTCTGTACCAAATTTCGTTCCATTCGGTTGCACCGTGTTCGAATTAATAGGGGAATCGATTTTCACACAAAGATGGCCGCCATCCGCAAACTATTACGCTGATGACCTATTGGTTTGGTCAAAGGATGCTTCCCCCATATAGGTATGTTGTTGCAAAATTTGGTAGAGATCGGATGATTAGGTTAGTCGTAATTTGATTTAAGCTTTGAACATTTGTGAGGCCGCCATTACGTTTCCGTCAAGATGGCGGCGATATAAAACATGACACTGAGGTGTCCTTTGCTAGTGCTACCTTTGTACCAAATTTCGTTCAATTCGCATTCACCGTGTTCGAATTGATAGGGGGGGACAGACATTCAGTGTACACACACTCACACACACACAGACACACAGACACACACACACACAGACTCACACACACACATAGACACACACACACATACAGACACACTTTTTTCGCCCTGTGTTGATCTCATAAGTCTACTTTCATTTTTTGCAAAAATCGAAAGTAGGCTAAAAATGGAATTGTATTGCGTCTTGCAGCAATAGATGGACTTGTGAGTTTCTGTTGCCATGGTTACCGGATTGCATTCTTTCATTATTGTATTAAATGAAATTAGTTTTCTGGGAATATCTCAAAAACGGTTGGTTTTATGGCCTAAGAAGGTAGTTTTCGGGAGCCCAGGGCCCCCGAGTTTCATTTCTCACATTGAGGGGCTGAAAATGAGATTTGTCTCGCCCTTCTACGCCTATTTCAGCAAGGGTTTTAAGGAGGTAGGCCCCCCCTTTTATTGTAGCTACAGAGAAGAGTTACATCAATGATTAGTGTCGTGCCTCTGAAGGATATCTGTACCAAATTTTACGTTGATCCACCCAGCCGTTCTCGAGTTATAAGGGAACATACTTGTCCACAGACAAACAGACAGACAGACACACATACAGACAGGGCAGACAGACAGACAGACAGACAGACAGACAAAAAAAATATTTTCGCGCGCATCCGTCATAAAACAGTCTGAAACGCGTAAACAACGCAAATTTCCGTAGAAATTCAGTAGAAACAGAAAAACTTTCATTCTTATATATATAGAGATATACATATGTATATATTGCGTATGGCTTTTAGTGCCGGGAGTATCCAAGGACATGTTCGGCTCACCAGAGTTTTGTAGCTGCTTCTATGCGGACTCCCATGGGGTGAGCTACAAGTACCGTCACGTGTGGAGTGTTATCTGAGGAGGAAAGTGTGATTGTAAGGACGAGGAATTGGAAGATAGCGGCTGCGGCCTATAGTTGGGGACCAACCCCGGCATTTGCCTGGAAGGAAGATGGGAAACCACATAAGACGATCTTCAAGGTTGCCGGCGGGGGGATTCGAACCTCCTTGTCTCCCGGATGTGAGCGACTGCCTGCAGCCACGCCGTAACGACCACGGCTAACTCATCCAGTACATACAGTACAACCCCTGTAATCCGTCCCCTTTGGGACTGAGGGTATGGTTGGAACGAAAAGAATGTCAGATTATCAGAAAGTACAGAGAAATACGGATTTACAGTAAAATAAACAATTCTGAACTCAAGATATCGGGATTCCTTTCCTTCTTTCTTGGTAAAGCCACATCCACAATGCGTTGTCATAAGAGCGTTTTCACCAACTATCGTCACTGAACATGATTTAAACGGCTTTCCAGCTTACCACGGTGGGTGAGTGGTTAACGTGTCGGTCTACTAACCCAAAGCTTGCAGGTTCGCTCCTGGCCGAGGTAAGTGATTTTTGAAAGGCGGCAACAATTCACGACAGGCATATCATACGTTGTTGGCATGTCAAAGAACCCATTTGAATTCAGTAGGCCGTGTTCATAATGGCAAAATTAATCTCGGGAGTTTCCGCCAACAAAAGTTCCTCATTTCTCTACTAGAAAGCGCTATAGTGTTCAAGGAGCTTAGATATCTAATATCCTTGACATTCATAGTGTTTTAAGGAACAACAAAATTCGACATGCTAGCTACCTTCTGAGTGTCAAATAACAAAGTTTGCCACCCGGCACCCGAGGTCATACGATATTTTTATTATTATTAATGACTTTCCGATTTCTTCTCCGACCTTTAATTGTCATAACGCCAACATTGTGTTCCTTGGCAATTTCTTGGAGTGATTTTCCTTTGTCCAGTCTTCGTAGCACTGCTAATTTTTCATTTAATAAAAGAGTAACGTGTTATTGTTTCACCCCTGGCATGTTGTAAAACGCACATAACTGTACAGCACACACAATGTGCAGGAAACAAATTACTGTACAGCTCTGTAACGAACACAGAAGAAGAATGTCGTAAACCAACGAACAGTAAGCACTAAAATCTTTGCAGTCGTAGGCCTACTGTACAAAACACGGACAACGACAGGATCGATGGGAGAGAATGACGGAGCACTAAAACGGACAAGCGATAACAACAATGGCGCGACGGGTAGTGAGTCTCCGCTACGAGTCGGGGCAAGTTCGGTTCGAGCACGGTCGGATCAACCGGAGCGACGGACTAGCCGACGACGGATAAGAGGGATTCTACTGTATTGTACCCATTTGTAACAATGGACCATATGGTTCTTGTCAGGTGAGCTCAGAGCTGGTAGGTGTGATACGTCCACCTCCCACAGTTTACAACCATATGATTTGGATTTGAGAAGGGATTAACTAACTACACAATAATCGCTGTTCAATGAATTCGTAGCTGTACTCCCATAGTTTCTTCTCAGCTGATCCCTCTCCATGACCATCTAGTTGGTGGCGTACCAGTTCTAATCAAAACTGAAATAGGCATACTTGTTGCAGATTTCACATTGATAGGATGGTTTTGGACTTTTTAGCGGGGGTGCAATAGCATCCAACTTTTCAACATGTGCTTTACCAACGCGTTGGCTTAGAGTTTTATTGTAGGCTTATTCCTTCCCACACTCTGTACACAAAAACTGTTTTGAGTATCTTACGTCGAGAAAAATATTGTCCACTTCTCTTCTTTGAAGCGCGTAACCGATCGTAACGGTTCGGCTTTCTCCGCTACAATGCAGTGACTCGAAGCCCATGATGTTCTCTGTCTGTAACGTCAAGTGACAGCATAAGGTGACGAGCCAGACTAAGAGCAGTACCCTGGTCCTCCAGGTTGGGGTTTGGACGTGGAGCTAACAACCCTACCCCGGAAACAAATACTTGTTACGGAACCAAAGAACAAAGGAAACCATGCGGATAAATGGATAACGGAAACGGTCCAGTAAAAGAGGGTGAATTCTGACGAATCAGAAATAATGAGATATGAGAGTTGTATGGTAACCCAGATATATAAGGTGCGTCCAAAAAGTAACGAGCCGGAGGCTGTAATGCCCAAACCAGTGACGACATCGGTTAATCATGGCGTGTGTAACGAGGTGTGGTTCCGACCAGAGCGTGGAAGGTCACAGCCCGTCACTAGAGGGCACGCGTGCACGTCACGTGATGATACGAAGCGAGCAGCAGCATGCATCAATCGTCCAACGATGCCAGTCGCATTGCAAACAGTGACATGGAGGCGTCAAACGAAGAGCAAAGAAGTGTTGTTCGGTTTCTGACAGCGAAAGGAGTAGGGGGAACAGACATTCATCGACGAATGTCACAAGTGTACGGCGAACACTGCATGTCCCTTGCAAGGGTCAAGGCGTGGCTCAAGCGCTTCAGGGAAGTTCGGGTGTCGTTAGCCGATGATGCTCGGTCTGGGGCACCCCCCTGCATTACCGATGACTACGTCCAGCTGGTTGATGCACTCATTACCCAGGACCGCCGAGTGACAGTGAACGCCATAGCCGCCGTGGTCGGATTGAGCGTCGGAAGTGTGCACACCATCATGAAAGAACGACTGCACTTGCGGAAAGTGTGTGCCCAATGGGTGCCCCACAGTCTTCAACCACACCAGGAAGCAAGTCAAATGGCCTACTGGCTTGGTCTTCGTTGGACGATTGATGCATGCCACTGCTCGCTTTGTATCGTCACGAGACGTGCACATGTGCCCTCTAGCGACGGGCTGTGATCTTGCACGCTCTGGTTGGAACCACACCTCGTAACACACGTCACGATTAGCCGATGTCGTCAACTGTTTGCGCATTCCAGCCTCCGGTTCGTTACTTTTGGAACGCACCTGATAGTAGTGGAAATAATTAGTAGACTGCGTTGGTTGGGACAAGTAAAAAGAATGGCTGAGAACAGGATGGTAAAGACGGTCTTCAACGGGCAGCCAGGAGGACGTCGTGTGGGGGGAAGACCCAGGACAAGATGGCTGGATAACGTGGAGAAGGATCTGAGAAAGATGAGTTGGAGAGCCAAAATAGTCAACAGGGAAGAATGGGTGGTGATTGTTTCGTTCCGAGATATATGTATTTCCAGACTCTTTCAACAGGTCTTTGATTGATTACAAGATAATAATAATAATAATAATAATAATAATAATAATAATAATCTTGAGTCAACCATGTCTGCAAATGGCAACATAAATACTGAGATTAACCACAAGGTTCAGTCAGCCTGGATGAAATGGAAAAGGTTTTCTGGCATTCTGTGTGACAAAAGGCTCAATATAAAGGTGAAAGGAAAGACCTGCAAAACAGGTGAGAGGCCAGCCATGATGTATGGTACGGAGAGATGGGCAATAACTAAGTCACAATGTCATAAGCGGGATGTGACTGAGATGAAGATATTGCGCTGGATGAGTGGCGTCACTATGATTAATCACATCGCAAACGAGAAAATCAGGGGCACAGTTAAAGTAAAAGAAGTCTCCAAGAAAATCCAGGGGAGAAGACTGCTGTGCTATGGGCATTTTATGCGACGAAATATCAACTATGTATGAAGGAGAGCGATGTCTCTGGTTGTGGATGGCACGAGGAATAGAGGCAGACCTCGAAGAAGATGGACTGACAATATCCATGAAGACCTAATGGAGAAGCAGATAGGGGACGACGATGTGTGGGACAGAATGAAATGGAAAAGACTTGCCAGAAACATCGACCCCACTTCAAGTGGGATAAGATGA
Source organism: Meconema thalassinum (assembly GCA_946902985.2). NCBI lineage: Eukaryota > Metazoa > Arthropoda > Insecta > Orthoptera > Tettigoniidae > Meconema > Meconema thalassinum. The sequence goes on along the minus strand of OX336394.1, from coordinate 208,752,153 downwards.
ATAATAATAATAATAATAATAATAATAATAATAATAATAATAATTCCGTAGCCTAGCGGTCAGCATGGTTAGCTGCCGCCCCGGAGGTCCTGGGTTCGATTCCCGGCTCTGCCACGAACTTTGAAAAGTGGTACGAGGACTGGAACGGGGTCTACTCAGCCTCGGGTGGCCCAAATGAGTAGAGGAGGTTCGATTCCCCCTCAGCCATCCTCGAAGTGGTTTTCCGTGGTTTCCGACTTCGTCTTCGGGCAAATGCCGGGATGGTACCTTCTTCAAGGCCACGGCCGCCTCCTTCCCTCTTCCTTGCCTGTCCATCCTACCCATCCCTTACCTTCCCTCATGAGGCCCCTGTTCGCTTTGCAGGTGTGGCCGCCTGGGTGAGGTGCCAATCCCACCTCACCAGTTGTATCCCTTCCGATTCGATGTTCCCAGCTCTAGGACACTGCCCGTAGAGGCGGTAGTGGTGAGTTCCCTCGCTGAGTCCGTGGGTTCCACCAACCTGGAGGGTAAACGACAAAAAAATAAAAAAATAATATCGTATGGCCTTGGGTGCTGGATGCAAGCTTTGTTATTTGACGCCCAGAGGACAGCTTGCATGTCGAAATTCTTGTTGTTCTTTGGAGTGCTTTGAAAGTCAAGGAGGTTAGATATCTAAGCTCCTTGACACTATAGCGCTTTCTAGTAGAGAATGGAGGAACTTTGTGTTGGCGGAAGTTCCCGAGATTAATTTTGCCATTCAACTCGGCCTACTGAATTCAAATGGGTTCTTTAACATGCCAACAACGTATGACATCCATGTCGTGATTTTTGTCGCCTTTCAAAAAAAATCACTTACCATGGCCAGGAGCGAACCTGCAAGTTTGGGGTTGGTAGACTGGCACGATAACCACTCTCCCACCGTGGCAGGATGACATGCAGTGTTCACATTTTTGCTTATGACCATACATTTGGTGTTCTTTGGTGCTGAGTAATGGTCTCAAGGCATAGCCAGTGCCTATGGATGTTGTGAAAGGTTCTGATCATAGGGTTAGTACAGCTGTACTGACTCAGTGAGGAAAGCAATGGCATACTACCTAGTTCCCCACTTTGCCTAGTACGCCTCATTATAGTGCTGCCTTGGTTTTGTGGGTTTCTACCACATAACCTATGGTGGTGCTTTTTGAGGATCCAACCGGCCTCCAGGCTGATTACCTAACAGACAGACATATATTGATAGACTCGGCTAAAATCATGCAATATATTAGTTTTAATGTTCCAAATGATGAGTAACTTACAAATTCTTTAACGCGAATCTCTTACCCAGTAAAAACACGATGTTGAATTTCAAATATTCTGGCTTAACATATCAGTAGACAATGATACCCATGTTCTGTCTAAGCTGCTTGCTGGTAGAACTGTTGGCGTGCTTCAGCTATTTAATCTGATTTACTTTTCCGTTCGAAGCCTCTCTAGCAAGCCCATTCCCGCTTGTTTGTACGCGTGCTTGTAATTTGCCACGAAACGTAGTTTGAAATAAATGAAATCATTGGTCGTAATTTGTCGTTCAGGTGTAACGGGATTACGTCGTGTGGGCATAGGATCGATCCGTAGGGAGTCTCATAAACATGTCTCTCTTGATGAACGGGCTAATAATTCTAGAGGTAATGCAAATGTGGAGCATTCAATGTGCGAAACATGACTAAACGCACACGATATATGTTTCTCTCGGATGTCATATATAAGCGACATAATGAACGTGCAGTGTTGTAAAGCGATAGTAAAGTACTGAAACTAACAACTGGCCCTCATTGTTTGTTGAATTGTATTAGTGGACAGTTCATGAGGGTTGGTGATTAAACGTACTTAAATAATGATTGTAATGTAAAGAGACGGCTTTCATATAAACGAGCATTTATAACATTCCACATGCATATACAAGCCAAGTGGTTTAGCTACGCGTGCTAATGCGTAAGTTCATGAGGACAGGTTGGTTACGTAGAGGGGAGAGAAGTAATAAGGTGTTTTTAGGAAGTAAGTACATCTAATGCTCTTTCATCTATATCAGAGATTCCCAAAATGGGCGAATTCACCCAGTAGTGGGCTATTTTAGCACGCCAGTGGGCGAAACTGACAGAATGTGAATTCAATGGGCGAATTAAAAAAATTGGTGGGCAGATAATTCAGTGTTTTATATATACAATATGACCGAGACGTTTTTGTCTATAAAAACAGGGAATTTAAAAAATACGAGCCTTACAGTAGTCGCATATGATGTGTAACATCTGACATAGAAGAAACATCACGTGACATTTTTGATACACCGGTATTTTACAGTATTATTGGCACAAATATTAATCAATTGTAAAAGGGAGTGTTTTACAGATATTGTAGTTTATAATACGGAACTCATTTTTTTAGATGATTTGTAGCTTCCACCAGCACTAGCCTAAATAAAAAATACGATATGGATCAACTAGATTAATAGACGCGACACCGCTCATAACCTTAAATTCCTTATAAACAGGTCCTCTTGATTCACAGACCAACACGTAATTTCATATGGATTCTGTTAAAATGAGTCATATTGATATGATAAATATTGTTTAAAATGATAATCCAGGATTCGAACCCAAGATCTCTAGATTCACAGTCGTACGCAATAACTCCACGGCTATTTCGACTACGCAAATATTGTGCACAAGATGGTGAGTTATTTCCACGTTCCAATAATACTGCACTACGGAATTAAGTTTCATTTATATTTTGCTTGTTTCGATAATGTTCCCGAGTGACATTGAGTTTAAAATGCCTTATGCCAATGCAATGCAATGCAATGGCGACTACTTACAATGTTTGATATAAATGCATTTTACCATTTAAATACTGATACGAAGACTTCGAACATGTACCATGTCATTTGTTTAAATCACTTGCCACCAGGGTTCGCATGAGCGTTTTCCGTTCAGTATGTCATATACATTCCAAATGGCCGAGAGTGCGTCATGGTATCAATTTTCGACACCGCGCGCTGATTGTTTCTCTTACCAGTGCCAGCTGGATCGATCGATCGAGTTGGCAGTGCGTCTTATACTTCCGTTCGATCCACCACTGCCAGCTAGGGCACACTTCCATTCGATCAATCGAGTAGGCAGTGCATACTTCCGTTGTCCACCACTTCCAGCTAGTACACTTCCGTTTGATCGATCGAGCGGGCAGTGCATACTTCCGTTTGATCCACTACTGCCAGCTTGATTGCACCGATCCACTTCCGTCACCAATTTTCAAAATCACTCCCACAAAACTATCCAGCAGCCGAGCGGAAATATGTTACACATTAATAAAAATGCAAACAAGTAATTTAATTATATCAAGTTATGTTTGCTTTTTAATCTATTTACAACTACAGTAGTCAATCAAAATACATTAATTAGACATAGGTATTCATGTTGTTTAATTAATTAGATATGTAGTTTTAATTTAATTTTATTTCATTGATTGTTCTTCCTTTTTTAGACCTATTATTTGCAAATTTTTATGTACATAATTATACCTAAATAAACAAGATGCACCTATTAAGAGAAAAATGTCCGTAAAAATCCTCAGTTCTCAACGTATATGTATGTACAGTGGAACGTGGCTAATTCGAACTTCTATAATTCGAAATCTTCTTTAATTCGATATTTTCTCTTGGCCCTAACATTTTATATGTAATCAATGCTAAAAAATCGTGGTTAATTCGAATTATATTTTGGATAATTCGAAGTTTTTAGTGTCAAAAGCCGATCGGAAGCCAAACAGTTGGGTCAGTTCCCGAAATAACTGTTCCGAGTGCAGCCCAAGCAACAAACTTAGGCGTTTTTTTTTTGAAAGTAGAAATGACGTAAGTGGTTCTGTTTTCCGTTCCTTAAATTTGTTAGAATCTTTTGTGATGGCTGAGAAACTTAATTGTAGGAAACAGGTAAAAATCTCAAACTATTTAGAAAAACAGTAGATTTCTCTATGACTTTCTCTAGATTGCTGGATTACTACTGTCGTTAAATAGGTGAGTAGTACATTTTGGTTTTATTTTCCATTTGAAACTTTTGAGCTTATTCACGATACAGTCTCTATAAAGTACCGTTGTCTGTTAATATGCTTTGTTGAATGTAAATCATCATGTAAACGTAATACAATATCTTTCCTCTACCCTTTTCAAAGAACTTTCTTAATTCGAATGTTTGGATAATTCGAATTTTAGTACTAGTCCCTTGAGGTTCGAATTATCCAAGTTCCACTGTATTTGAATGTATGTGTTAGTAATTTCAAGATTTGTGCGTTTTTTGAAATGAGGTGGGCGAAACAAAATCTCGTAAGTGGACGATGGTCAGAAAATGTTTGGGAAACCCTGATCTATATCAACAAATATAAAACTTCTTGTATATACCGATCGTCTATTTAGCAAACCACGTTACTCTCTTTAGAGATCAGTGGAAATCAAGTTATATATTCATTCATTAAACGTCTTCTGGAGTGAACTTGATGCCTCACACTCTAACAGGGTTACACAGCAGAAAATCACTCATTCGTTAGCCTACTCTATAGGAGCGTTTCGCAGTGAGTAGCATTATTGGCTGCCACCCATGAGATCCTATTTGAATCGGCACATGCTAAGAGAGCCTCAGCCCAAGCAACCCATTTTTGAAAATCACGAAAAAACTACTGTATGTCTAAGCACCGGACTGAGAACCTTTCAGCATACGCTAAGAATTTCCCTAGGTAATATTAGGTATCCCACGAGTGTGACTCAATCCCTTTTAACATAGATGGTAGAGGCTATCCTATATCATGCGATTTTCATGCCTAAATCAGTTTGCCATTTTTTGTGACAGAGGTCCTTTTAGCATGTGCCAATTTATTTAGTCTCCCGGCTCTGGAATAGTGTAAACTCAGCCTCGTTAGACAGAACTGAGAATAGGATGTTTATCCCCATTTCACTCATCGTAGCAGTGGTTTTCCATGGTTTTCCACTATACATCGAGTCAATGACAGAATGATACCTGACCACAATATTTTCAAGATGGAACGAAGTTTTGTTTCATGTTCTATATAAACATGTGTGTATTTCTGAACAATTTGGTTGATCATTTTTGTAAAAAATTAAATCGGTAATAGGTTTAATGGCTTTTTAATTTATTCTTGCCTCAATATCTTTTCCAATTATATTCACATCTCAGACACTGTGATCAAGAAGGCTGTCATTTTGTTTTCTAGCTTCTCTTTGAAATTATATCTCACACATTGGCTGCACTGACATTTGCTTACATGTTAGTGACACATTGTGAATGAAGCAAAATATTTTGATATTTGGTAGAATTCTGTGCAACGATGTTTCCAGTGTTGTTGTTGTTTAAGTCTTCAGTCTTATGACTGGTTTGATGAAGCTCTCCATGCCTTCCTGTCCTGAGCTAATCGTTTCATCTCTATATACTGTAGCTAGCACATCCGAGGCAATCTGTTTAGTACATTCCAAACTTGGTCCACCCCAACAGTTCTTGTCCTCACCCCTTCCTTCCATAACTAAGTTTGCTTATACCTGGATGGAGTTAGGAACTTTTAGCAGGAAGTCGTGGCTTTAAGGTGAGATCATACCTCCAGTAGCGACAATACTAAATTATGGCCTTTTGAAATCCATTATTTCTGAAACTCGTGAGCATAACACTCAAGTTCACAGACATTGAATGAAGAAGGTAGGCCTACAGATTTTTGAAATTGAAATGAATTTTATTTTACAAATGCCTTTCTTTGGAAAGGGGAATTGGTATTTTCTACAAGGCAGCATCAATGATACCACCCATTGTAGACCCTACATTAAGAATACACACTTAAAGTTCTAAGTTTCTGTCTGAATTGGATCGTGAACAAATATGATTTTAGTCAGAAAATTGCAAGTGCTGAGTAAATCAAAGTTTAAGAAAACGAATCATATGGGATATTCAAGGAGAAATATTTTCACACTGAGATTTGCTGATGACATTGTCATCTAAAGCCTTGTTCCCACGGCCTGTGGCGAGGGTACTCACAGACTTGTAGTCTGTTGTGGCCTGTTGTGCTCTGTCCTATTCCGACCTCAAGCCGTTCCCAAAACGAACATGGCGGCCAAGCGACGTTGAAACATTTAAATAGACTCTCCTAGCGATTTAATTATCCGAACGCAGTGAAACTTGGTACAGCAAATGTTTATACACATTGTAATGCACTGACATAAATGTAGTTCAATTGTTTACATAACCTCAAGATGGCGGCTGTGGGAAAATTTAAAATTAAGTTTTTATTTAATGTGTCCTAATCATGCGATTGAAGTCAACGTTTAAATAATGAACCTACGAAAAAATCATCATCTAATAGTACATGACTCTATGGCCTACATATATTATAATCCAATATGGCGACCATCCGAAATATTTAGATGGTTCTCAATATCCATTAATCTATGACAGCAATCAAACTGAAATTTTGTATGTTGATAGAGGCTATAAATATAACTTCTCCTATGCCGCTTTCAATAACCTGGTGAGCACAAATTCAAAATGGCGATGACGCGAAATTTAAATATTTAAATGGACGTTTCTCGCGATTCAACCATCTGAGCGCAGTGACACTTGGTACGATATATGCTTACGCAAATCTTAATCCACTGGATTGTAATTTATTTCAATTGTTTTTCATAACCACATGGCGGCCGTGCGAAATTTTAAATTCTCATTTTTCGCCTATTCTCATTTATCAAAAAATAGACTTATGAGATCACAGTTTGTCCGTGTGTCTGTGTGTGTGCGTGCGTATGTGTGTGATTTATGTGTGTGTGTCTCCCCCTCATAAAATCTAAACGGCTGGAGCGATTTCAGTGAAACTCGGTAAGTTCATAGCACTATTCCGGATGACTCCGATCGTGCCCTTCAAATTTTGTTACGTCTCACCAATCCAACATGGCGGTTGTGCGAAATATTTCACCAGCATACAATATCTCCGTAACTATTACCGATATCACCCTGGAATTTTGTACGGTGATAATGGGAACTACTAGAAGTTCACCTATGTGACCTCTGAAAACCTGGTAACTAAAAAACCAACATGGCGTCCAAGCGAATTTGCGACTTATAAATAGACGTTTCTCGCGATTTATCCAACCAAACGCAATGAAACTTGATACAGTATCTGTACATACACATTGCAATGCACTGACATCTATCTTCGTTCAATTGTTTACATAACCTCAAGATGGCGGCTGTGAGAATTTTAAAATCAAGTTTCTATTTCTTGTGTCGTAATCATGCGATCGAAGTGAAAGTTTGAATAATAAATCTATGCAATAATTTTCCTTTAATGACACATGACTGTATGGCCTGCACATATAACAATCCAACATGTCGAACATCCGAAATATTTAGACGGTTCTCAATATCTACGAATCTGTTACAAAATCAAACTGTTTTTTATGTTCATAGGGGCTATGGACATAAGTTCACAAATAGGACTTTCAATCACTTGGTGGTCACAAATCCAACATGGCGGTGACGCGAAATATAAATATTCACATGGACGTTTCTCAAAATTTAACCATCCGAGTACAGTGAAACTTGGTACATTAAATCCTTATACAAATGTTAATCCACTGGCATCTAATTTATTTCAATTGTTTCCATAACCACAAGATGGTAGCTGTGTGTAATTTTAAAATCTCGTTTTTACTTTTTGTGTCCTAATCATGCGATTGAAGTTTGAATACTACACGTACACAATAATCTCCATGTAAAGGTACATATCTCTTAAGATCGACATATATAAAAATCCAACATGGCGACCATCCGCAATATTTAGTCGGTTCTCAATATCTACGAATCTATTACAGCAATCAACCTGACATTTTTTTCTGTTCATAGCGGCAATTAACATAAGTAGGATATATGAAAATAGGCCATGTAGTTCTTTACGGAACCACTTGTTTAACTTCAACGCCACCTTCCTGTGAGTCGCCCTCACATTTTCTTTCTTCTTTTTCAGCTCTTTTAAAGAACACTCAACGCCGATGCTACCTCGGAGTCACCTCCAAGCATCATATATATTACTAACTGACCCGGCAGACGTTGTCCTGCCAATCAAAGAAAGTGTTGTAACTTTGTTTCTCGGAGTGCTTTTGGATACACAATATTTTTTCAATTTCTGTTAACTGCCTCTAACTATCGTGAAATGAATTAACTAATCTAGAAACATTCGTGAGAGCGTGCGCAACAACTCTCCAATGTTTCATCGCAATCGGATAAATGGCCTATAACGCATACGGTTTTTTGTTTAAATGATTCGTACGCAGTCGTTCATTTGTTGAATCTACTCTTGCTCTACCAACTGTGAAATGTATTTACTAAGTTAGAAAGCTTCACGTAAGTGTACACAACAACTCATCAACGTTTCATTGCAATCGATGAATAGTATATGAACGCATGCGGGATTGAGTTGGAACGCTTCGCGCGTCGTCACTCATTTGTTACATCTACTCGTGCGCTACCAATATTGTAAAATGGATTTACCAAGTTGAACACCTTCCCTGGCGTGTACGCAACAACTCATTAATGTTTCATCGGAATCGGATGAATGACATATGAACGCATACGGGATTTTCTTTAAACGATTCGCATGCCATCACTCATTTGTTGAATCTACTCATGCGCTACTTATTAAAAACTGGATTTACTAAGCCAGAAACCTTTCCTGGAGTGTACACAACAACTCACCAAAGTTTTATCGCAATCGGATAAATGGTATATGAACACCTACAGGACTTTATTGAAACGATTCTCGCGCCATCGCACATTTGTTGAATCTACTCGTGCGCTACCTATTGTAAAATGAATTTACTAAGCCAGAAACCTTTACTGAAGTGTACACAACAATTCACCAAAGTTTCATCGCAATCGGATAAATGGTATATGGACGCATACGGTACTTTGTTGAAATGATTCGCGTGCCGTCACTCATTTGTTGAATCTACTTGTGCGCTACCTATTGTAAAATTGATTTATTAAGCCAGAAACCTTCCGTAGGGTGTACTCAACATCTCACCCAAGTTTCATCGTAATCGGATGATTGGTATTTGAACGCATACGGGACTTTATTGAAACGCTTCGCGCGTCGTCGCTCATTTGTTGAATGTACTCGTGCGCAACCTCCTGTGAAATGGATTTACTAAGTTAGAAACCCTCACGTAAGTGTGCACAATATCTCACCATAGTTTCATTGCAATCGGATGAATGGTATATGAACGCATACGGGACTTAGTTTAAACGTTCGCGCGTCGTCGCTCATTTGTTGAATCTACTCGTGCGCTACCTATGGTAAAATGGATTTACTAATCCAGAAGCCTCCTCCTGGAGTGTACACAACTTCTCACCCAAGTTTCATCGCGATCGGACGAATGGTATTTGAACGAATACGGGACCTTCTTGAAACGCTTCGTGCGTCGTCGCACATTTTTTGAATCTAGTCGTGCGCTATCTATTGTAAAATAATTTACTAAGCCAAATACCTTCCCTGGAGTACATTCAATATCTCACCCAAGTTTCATCGCAATGGGATGAACGGTATATGAACGCATACGTGACTTTGAAATGCTCTAACGTTCAGAGACAAACAGTAGAATTCGACATCACTGCCACCTTTGGTATAAAACACAACTTTCCGCCACGGGCGGAGTGTATGATATGGCGGTAGTTGCACAGGTTGCGACCAGGTGGCTCCAACGTGCAGAGACAAACCGTCCAAAGACATCAGCTTTCACCAAGGCCAAGGCTAGTGGTTTCCACGACGACTGTTTTTGACTGTATATTGTGGTTCTAAAATTGTGTGTAAATTGTGGTTCTAAAATTGTGTTCATTCCACCTACCGGGTCAGATTGTGAATCTACACCATACATGGACCCACCCTAATGTACATACCAAATTTCATCAAAATCGGTCCAATCGTTTAGGAGGAGTTCAGTGACATACACACGTGTCGTACAGATCTAATAACTCTTTGATCACTACATTGAACCACTCCATAATTATCCGTAATCAAGCACCGAAAGCGTTCAGTAAACTGAATAAACCTGCACAAACCACTGTAACAAACTGCAACAAACCTTTAGAGATCGTGACAGCGGGTGCTCTAGCTGTACTTAGGCTTGCCATCCCTAGAGCCCCAAGCCTTTGATATCGCAGGGAAATACCGCCAACACACGGGAAAGGCAGAGCCACCGCGAGCCAACTCGAGTTATAACGAGTTTTTGCATTCCCATGACGTGTGGTCTGACAAACTTCAGACCAGGATCGCCAAGCCACAGGCCGTGGGAAGAAGGCTTTAGCCGACTCGCCAGAGGATTTGAATGCGTTTTTAAATGGAATGGACTCCGTCTTCGGGAAGAATTCATGATGAAAATCAATAAATATGAAACAAAAATATTGGAATGCAGCCGAAGGAAATCAGAAACCTCGATTGACGTCAAATTGACCGGTGACAAGCTAGAGGAGGCAGAAGACTTCTGCTAATTAGGAAGCAAAATAACCAGTGATGGACGAAGCAAAGAGAATATAAAAATTACGTTGGCTCATGCAAGGAAAGCATTTCCACAGAAAATACATCTGTTGACATTACATATTGTAGATTTAGGTATTAGGAAGTCATTTTTGAAAGCCTTTATCTGGGTGGAGCGTGGCGCTCTATGGACGTGAAACTTGGACTGTTGGTGCAGCAGAGAAGAGGAGAATATATTCATTTGAAATGAGGTGTTACAGGAGAATTGTGAAGTTCAGATGGGTATATAGAGTAACAAATAAAGAGGTATTAAGACGAGTGGGGGAGGAGAGATGTGTCTGGTAGGACACATACTAAGACACACAGAAATAGCACACATATTTTTGGAAGGAGGGGTCGAGGATAATTACTGTAGGGGTAGACCAAGTTAGAATGTGTTACGCCAGATTGCCGCGGATGTAAGGTTTGGTAGCTATGTAGAGATGAAACTATTAGCTCAGGACAGGGAGGCCTGGAAGGCTGCAACAAACCAGTCGAAACACTGAAGACTTAATTCAATACCTAGGTACATACAATAAATTAGAAATTTTAAATATTGCTTAATCCATGTTGGTTGGTTGGTTCGTCAGTTTAGGGGCTGTGACAACGCGGTCATGTAGCCCCGTGTACTTTGGGTGTGTGTAGAATCTGTCTGATAACCGGTGTTAATTTTGATGACTGTATTAGTGTGTGTTTCTGTTTCTTAATTCAAGTAAGGACTGCATACTTTGAATTTTTCAAGTAGTGCCAACTTTTGCCCCCAAACGCAACCGTCAACAACTGCTAGTTCAGAGCTTGGCTACTAGACGCCACCGCAGTCGGGACCTGAGCGTTGTTTACATTTTAACCCAATTTAGCGTCACACAGGTGTAATTAGTGGAATGTTCTTTAACATGCCATAAATCTATGACATGGGACCGCCAGCTTTACTTCCCCACCGAAGGAAGGCATACTGAGGGATTTTTAACGCTCTTAAAAAAATTGACGACTTCGGCCGGGTTTGAACCTGCGACCTTCGGCATAGAAGCTCAGCATGCTACTAACTACGCCACCGAAGCCGCCCAATCCAAGTTGATTTCCACTTCTCTGGGCTTTGATCTCAGGAAACATTTTTCAAAGTACTGCATCATGTTTCTCATATGATTGGTTCGCACTCTCCACTATCCATGAGCGGTGCTACTGGCAGGAGGTGTCGGCGGGATCGATATTTGGTATATATAAATCATGCGGCCGTCATCGCAGCAGTAATTTCATTGCAGCGTCCCTGGCTGTGTCAAACACCAGAGCGTTTGAGCGACTCTAAGCCTTATGCCTTGCGACACAGAGTCGAGAATCCTAGAAGGTTATGATTATCTGCAAAACGAGCGCCTCTCGCGTGCAGTTAGGGGAACAGCAATGGGACGTTGAACTTAATGACTGCTCTGCTATCGAGCTCAGGAGATAATGTACTACATAACTCAGGTTACGTCAAGAGTCGCATATATAGCGAGATGGTTGATCTCGTGCGTCAAGTGTTGCATACAGGGTGAAGGCACGGCAGACACTGCCAGGATCAAAATATCGAAGAATAGAACTGGATGGTTCCAAAGGAATGATGTAATAATAATGTTATTGGTTAGATGTCCCTTTTAACTACTGCGGCTTTTAGAGACGCCGGGGTGCCGAAATTTTGCCCCAATAAAGATTAATGATGCGTGAGTACCCTACTGCTCACCACCTAACAATTATTGGTCTAGACCAGGGATTCTCAACCGGTGGGTCGCGACCCCCTTGGGGCTCCCAGGATGTGCCTTGGGGGGTCGCGAGATACAGAGAAAATGTTTAAAAAAATAGTTATTGCTGCCGTTTTTTATTTAAACAAGATATTCAGCAAAGAACATATAGCCTACTTTCTCCTATATGTATGGGTATACTTACAATTCTTTGTCCTCACCCCTAAAACAATCACTTCCACCACCATGATTTTTTGTTTTCTTTTATATTGATAATTAGCCAGTACGTGTCTAAATCAATATTATATACTTCATGATGATTGAATATCAAAACCGCTAATTTACTGTAATGCATTCACGTTCGTTAACCTCTATATTAAGCCTCCAAACTTAAGAATCCTTCGTTTTGGGTATCTTCCCCCTTAAAAATCCGCGGCGATCACTGTAGGTTGGTGCTGCAACCTAGCGGTGAATTAATATAGGCTATATCGTGTACGCCTCTGAGTGTGGAATGGGCCGGCAATTTAAAGCAACCAGTAGGCAGGCGATCTTGCAGGCAGTGCTCAAAGGTAATCGGAGCGCGGTCACGGCTAGAAGTTAGACTATTACAAAATTGCCATACTTCAGGAGGTCAAGGATTTACAAAGCGGAATGTTTGGAACAATTACCCACGTAACCCACAAGAAGACAGCACCGTACAGAGGCATTGAGAAGGCTGTGGTTGATGACAACGTGTATCTTGCACTTATATTCTCCCTTTTCTAATGTCTTCTGTTATGTGTGACGCTGGGGCTGTGATTATTAATAAACGAGTGTACACATTTGCCTCTTCTTTGAGCTAAATGGCATTTTATTTAGTATCTGTGTAAAGAGCTCATCCACATCATTTGTAAAAGAATTCAAGTAAAACTAAAAAGTTAACTCTAGTAGTCTTCGATCCCCAGTCAACCGCGTGAGAGACTAACGCTCTAGCCCAGAGCCAAATATGTCCTTAACATCTCAGTGTTATTAACTGACTTAGATACAATGTGTTAGCAAATAATGTCTTGAAATAAACGAGTTCTTCACTGCAGTACATCTTCATTATAAATCACTTCATACAAAGTTTATATTATTTATATCAGTAGGCTATATCGCATACAACATACAGTAATTAAACAACTGAAATATACGACAGACACAAGAGGTCAGCTGCCATCGTGTCATGTGACAGAGACGGCTCAGCTCTTTTAAGTCACTCATACAGTATAATATTATAATATTAAATTATAATAAATGTCGGATAATGTCCTTTAGGATAGCTTAAACTACCCTTAGCTCGATAATCGCAATTGGTGGGTCTTAAGCTATTGATTACAAAGGTTGCATAATTCACACGGCCAACATCTTTAAATAGTACGGCTGATGACCTTGTATTTTGAGCACAGGTATGCTTTCACCAAATTTCGTAAAGATCAGATGATTAGTTTGGTCGTAATGTAATGTTAAGATTTGACAATTTGAGTGGCCACCTTTAAGTTTTGGTAAAGATGGTTGCAATATAAAACATGACACTGAGGTGCACTTTGCTAGTGCTAACTGTGTACCAAATTTCGCTCAATTCGGTTCCATCGTGTTTGAATTGATAGGGGGGACAGTCATACAGACATACAGAGTACACACACACACACACACATTAACACACAGACAGACACATAATGTTTTGCCCTGTGTTGATCTCATAAGTCTACTTCCATTTTTTGCAAAAATCGAAAGTAGGCTAAAATGAATACACTCACATTATATTTAACTTCTACGTTTTTTAAATTCTATTAATGAGAATGGAATTAACCAATTTTTGAATGTCTGGAATGATTTTTGTAACACACAAAAGAAATGTAATTTTCCAGTGTCAAACGATTTCTTGATTTGGTTTTTAAATTTGATATTTAGGAGAATCCTTGTTCACAGTTCTAAGATGTAGAAGATGACATCAAAGTTTTGACGCTGCTGTGGACAGTTCTGGGTATTCCTTTTTAATATTTATCCAAAATTTGTCGGCACAAGCATTGTTAAAAGTTAGTTTCACTGACTGATCACTTTAAATCTTTAACGTTAAAACTTGGGGAAGAGTCGCCAAAATACTCAGCATAAAATGGGGGTCGCATTGTCATAAAGGTTGAGAACCCCTGGTCTATACAAAAGCCATTGGTCTGGATTCAACAAAGATTTCAGAAGTACCATATGTTCGGGGCTGGCAATATTGTATTTGGAGATAATTCTCGCGCATAGTGGCGGACACAGCTGGAATTTTACTGAATAAGTCCTGGTCTAAAAATGGGACGGCAAGTGGGTAATGGACAGTGGAGGAGTAAACATCTAATTCTACATCATTTCCTGAGCTATTTTACATAATTCGAAAAGGTATTGTAGCTAATTTCAGTACTTAAGAAAATGTTATCGTACGATGGTGTAACGTTCAGTGTTACTAAGAATTCACTCTTACCCTTTCAAAAATTACCGACTTAAAGGCCACTATATTTTGTAAGGTTTCTGCAATCTTCATTTTGAATAAGGTCGTCTTACACAAGAAACTATGACTTGTACATTTCTACCTTACATTAATGTGTTATAATTTACCACTAGTGAAAATGAAAACACAATACCAAGGAAGCGTCATCGTTCAATATAGGAATTATATTGGCGCTCAGGGAGGGGTTGAAGTTAAAATACACCATGAAGTATCAGACATCTAAATTAATTTGTCAGTGTTTCGCCCCTGTGTACCATTAAGTCCATAATTTGGTATGGCACATCTCACGAATACGCTAACTAGTGCATGAGATGTCTTGACAATTTCATTTGCTTTGAAGTTTGAAGTCATAAATCTCCCATTCATGTTTCTTTCTGCCGAGGCCGAAGAATTTACCGTATTTCTCAGATGGCAGGCCGCTTGTTGGTCTTGAAGATTGCAGTCACAGTGTACAAAGCGCGCACACTGAAATGATGGCTACAAATAGAGTCTACTAATGAGCAAGGGACGATGGAATTCCGTGCTCATCCGAATTACTACGAATGTGTAGGGTTTAAAACATAACGGCAATTGAATCTTATTTGAAATTATCGTTCGTAATATGTGAGCTTCAGAAGGTTATCTTTTATGAAGAAAATTATGATATCGCTGGTAGTTACAGTTTTAGTAATTCAATATCAAAGAGACCATCTATTGTCATTTATCCACACTATTATTTTTAAGATATAACAATTGTGGCTGAACAACAAATTAAGCAAATCAATCTATATTTTAAAGTTCACTGTAATTGTTATGTTTGAAGTAAGTCATGATGTTAGGTTACAGGAGTATAGTTAAAATATATAGAACATAACTTATAATATATTGTATATTCTTTCTGGGATTCATTATAAAGTCATTATATAACAAGTAGTGACCTATGGATGTGAGACATAGGTGATGACACAGCAAAGTGAAGATCTGTAATATTTTTGTACACTTATACTTTCGGTTACGGTAGCAGGAAACAACTATATTTTTGTACATTTATTTTCACATATGGTAGCAGGGAAAATAACACTTGCATGCAACAAAAACTAACAGCTGACAGACTATATATCTGCTTTTGTCAATGCAATAGAAGAAGAACCAAAGAGTTTCATAACAGGAACCGGGTTGAAGAAGTGCAAGCCTCCGAATCTGTCCCTGCGCTTGGTGACAGAAGCGATCTCAGCGACGATGTGTTGGAGGCGAAGATCGTGTGGTCTGGAGCAAGCCTGTGTCCACCAAAGATCTATTCAACAGATGGGAATGGAAGATACTGAGGAAAATCTATATACCTTCTCAAGTTAATGAGGAATGACAAGTGCGCACAAATAAAGATATTTATAATATTTTTTAAGATCCTCCTATCACGACAGAAATTACAAGAGCAAGGATCCGTTGGGTTGGTCATATTCAGCGTATGCCGGAAAGTCAGGCCCTGTGCCAGGTCTTCCAAAGTAGACCAAAAGGACGAAAGTCAGTTGGACACTCAAGGAAACGCTGGCTGGATGACGTCGAGGAAGACCTCCGCGCCTATGGAGTCAGAAACTGGAGGCAACAAGCAGAAATCCGTGAAGGCTGGGGACTTGTGGTGGAGCAGGCCAAGTTTCTTCGTGAGCTGTAGCACCACCGGTTAAGGTAAGTAATAAATTTGGCAAATCAGCCTAATCACTGTAATTATTAGGTTTAAAGTAAGTCATGATGTTAGGTTATAGGACTATAGTTAAACTATCTGGAATATAACTTAGAATATACTGTATATTCTTTCTGTGATCCATTTTATACTTAAGTTGAAATATCTCCACTTACCACTTATTAGATGAGATGTTAGAATGGTGGATTTAAGAGTAGGAACATCGAAAGCTAATCCACTTACCTGAAAAGAAAAGAAAAATATTTCAATTAGTCCTTTGGCTACCTATCAAATTATTTCAATCACTCATACTGTCATTAGAAAGATAAGCGAGATAACTGGGTATCCCGCACTATTACAGGTGGGAAGTTGGACATCAAATTCAGAAACAAAAGTTACATATTCTTGAAGGTATTTTTAATCTGTAACAGGTATGGGGGTTTATTTGAAGGGTCCATTCCAAGAACTAGACAAATCCAAAAATCCAAAAATTAAATTTTTCAGAAACTAAAAAAAAAAAAAAAATGCAGTATAGTTTCATTTGCGCTGAATTGCTTTTAGATCTACTATTGTCTCGCTAACAGCTTTAAATTGCACATAAAGGAAGTATATTTTTATGAGGATAGTTGAGAATACATAAAAAAAAACTTTGGACTTGTGTGGTTTTTTCCGAAATCTTAGTTGAATACAAAAATTAAAAATAGTTTATGTATATTAAGGCTTTCACGGTCCGGATTACTATATAAATAGTTCATGTGTTTGGGCTAAGCCCCCCCCCCCCAAATGAACTATTTAAAAATATCTTAATCCCCAAATACGATTAAGTTAATTATTATGCAAATCCTAACAAAGTATAAATTATTATTGAATGCCAACTCTTCCAGATAGTTAATTATCTTGAAAAAGCATTGGATTTAGCTTATTTTTGTAGAATCCCCAATATTTCACACTCTTATATAACCCAACCTGTCTGTTTTTAGAGACAGCAATAATATCTTTACGTAGAGCTGGCCTTGACGATGAAGGAGATGTATTTATCTCAAAAAGTCAATTTTTGGACCTGTCTGTTTTTTTTTTGAAATGAGCCCTTCATTTATTCCCTAATGTTACTAAGGGGACAATCCGAAGATAAGAAATATATTTTTGATAATTTTCGTGAAACATTGTGCCTTAAATTGAAAGATTTAGGTGTCTTCTTTCTTCTCACAATGTTATTCTGGTCAATTCAAACTAGTCATCACTTCAAAAATGCTTTGTTTTCTTATAAGCACAGAGCAGAAATGAGCATGCTGTCTATTGTCTGCTTAGTTTACGCAGTTTAGTCCAGGACTTGTAACATTTACTAACAGACCATGAATGTTAAAGGAGTTAATTCTAAATTGCTCTGAAATATAAGTAGGCACAGGTTCATAGATGTTTGCTTCTGAGTGTTTACATCCTGTGATTGGTGTTCATTTGTCGCAATTCGTGCTGTTGGATCTCGCAAGATCCTTTTGTTTGTCAATGGTTGGAATATATAACTCTTTTTGCTTCCAAATGAAGTCAAGCAATGGACATCTTAATAAACTTCAGATCCATTGTAAAAACGAGAGGATTTGGCAATATGACCACGTGAACCGTTTTTATCAGGTTCATTATTTTTTTTGTCATATTATTATTATTATTATTATTATTATTATTATTATCATTTCCTTCATGTCGCATTATTGTGACATACGTTTCTCTGTCTTACCTACTGCGTTCAAACTTTGTAATTCTGCGTAAATGTGTCGCCAGATGGTGAAACTTTTCACCCCTACTGACACAGTTTTACCATTGGTTGAAGCATAACTTGTTGCTAAGCTTTGCTTCTCCCATTGGCCCCCTTTATGTTCTGGAGAGGGGGTGTTCTACGACTTATTTTTCTCGAGCGCGTTACTGCGTCCCTTTTAGAGAAGGTGGCTCCCTTCCAATTTGAGCCGTCAGATGACGGACGTGTGTGCACGTGTCAGGCCTTTGCCTGCACCCAGAAAGCAACTAAGCGTAAGTACGATTCGATCACTTGACTTATCTGGCATGCTATCATTCTTGAATTTCAGTTTATCCATTTTTTATTTTTGTGTCTCCTTTGATTCACTTACTATTTCCCTTTCTTATGATGATGTGAATTCGATCCATGAACCCAAGTCCCTTCGCCTTTGTTTACGTTAGTTTAGCGAAGCCTCTGTGTTTATTTGTCATCCCTACCTTTCATGTAATCGGTTTTATTTTTACTCAAATCTCTCAGGTCTGAAATATATGCCATTTTTCTACGAGGCTTAATTATGCTCTGTATTGCGTCACCACCTGGTTCGGCGTTCTTTTATGACGACCTCCGGTGGATTGTCGCATCAGAGCCTTGTTTTTATGGATGGAATCGGCGAAGTTACGGAGCTGAGTCTCACGTCTTCAGTCAGATCCTCCCGCTGTTTCATTGAAATGTATGTGAGCGATGGTCATCGTGCTAATTACTGTCCATGCGCCGCATTACTTTCTTTGTTTCATCGTATGTCGTTGTGATTCGGCATTTCTACCTCTGTGTAAGCCTACATCTTCCTACGAAGCATATTTCTTAGCTGATTGATTTTTTTTTATTTCCTGTCCCGGTAATGTCACGTAATTTAATGTAATTTTCATTTCCTTTATTTTTATGTGTTAATTTTGTGTTGCTTCTTCTGGCTTCGTTATATTACGTAACTCCGTGTCATCCCCCCACCCCCGTTTCCTACATACGCACTCCTCCAATCCCCACCACTTTCATCCCCCTACCCCATGATTTCACAACATCATGAGCGTCTGAGTTCTGTTTTTGACGCGGGGCATTCTAGTCCAGGTCATCCTCGTAAGTAGAGGTGTTCTCTTATTCTACCCGTTCATACTCTCTATCTTTTTTTTTGTATTTTAAATTTTGGTTACCGAGTCGCGCTTACGGTTTAGTTGCACATTGATTGTAAGTACATTTTAATTAATCTTGTTTCATCTTTGTTTGTGCTTAAGTTCATTTATACACTTTTCTCTTGATATTGTTTTTGTGTACCCCTTTCTTAGGTACCATCTTTAATTTTAATTTAATTTTGTTTGTTATTAAGTGATTTTAATTCAAGTTTACCTTTCATTTTGTGTTTAGATTTAATCCTTACTCTTATGCGCACCTGTTTTAGTTTGCTTTAAATACATTAGTAAGTAGTTCACTTTGGTTTCGTCCTCTTTCATTTGTAATTTTAAGTTCCCTCATCTCTCGTTCGATTTCGTCGGTCTTGGCTTCGTACTGTAACGCAGTCACGACCTACACGCTTCTGGGTTTTTCGATCAATTAGATAAATTTAATTCCGCTTTTGATTTGTTTTAAACAATTCATTCGTTTCCTTTTTGGAAAGTATCTTTCTTTCGATCCGGAATCTTGGGCCCAGCACGCATCGAAAGAGACATCCTTTCCCCGCTCCTTAGCGATCCTGCTTAAGTTGTTGTTTTCGCTTCCACTGTATTCACCATGCCTCTGCTACTTTGTTTAACGTAAAAGCACAAGCGGTGCACACGTATAGTATGGAGGGGCATATTTGGAAGTAATGAGCCTAACAGATAGTAGCTGAGGATATGTGATAAAGTTTTGATCTCATCACAGGCATGCAAATTTGTCAGTTTTCATTTTAAACTGTATTATTCCCAAAACGGTAAGTCAGGAACTTGTACCATTTCATATGCACGCACATAGTTTAAATATCTCAGAATTGTCAAGAGTTTGAAGGTCATTGAATAACGAACTGTACTGTAAAGGAAAATAATAAAGCTGTTGTTTCTGCCCTCAAAGGTTAATCCATATTTCTACGTGAACACTGATTTTACATATGCAAATCCGTGGTGTCCTCCCACAGTGATATTAACTTTACCCTCATATCAACGACACCATGGCTGAGGCCTGTAAACGTCACGGGAGATGAAGTATCGGTGGACCTATTGTTATTCCACACCAGCATACAATACAAAGGGAGGTCACAAGCTGTGCTTAATGTCGCACCCTGCACCATGATATCCGCAGTCTCTCTATTAATATTCGCCTCACAGCACCCCACTCCCAGCAGATCCCAACCCACAAGTAACTTGTATTCCCACAGAAAATGACAAATTCATATCTGTAAGGGTGATGAGTGGAATCTACAGTGTACTAGGACATTTTCAGTGCTACTGTAAATATATGGAAGGGAAATTTAGGTTGTACGTGGGGAAGTCAGAAAGTAAGTATATCAACTCATATACGAAGTTCGATAAAAAAAATTGGGTGTCTTAGTGTATAGTTTCCTACTGTGATTACTTGGAAACACCTATGCACAAACACATGCGAAGTAAAAAATCTAGCAATTCTTCTAGAATATAACCGTGTCTCTAGCGGTGATTCGCATAGTAATCGTAATAATACACTCCTATATATTATTTCACTACGGATTGCAAACGGTTTGTAAAACATATTTAGAGATCTACAAAAGGAAATGGTATAAATGAGTATTTACTAGGAACACTAGGACAAAGGGTGGGTGATAAAACTACAAATTCAACATTTAATGACTCCAAGTTATAATAAAACCAACTTAATTAAAAATGTATCTGAACTTCCATTTTCTTCACCCGGGGAACCATTGTAATATGCGCTATGAGCTTTATTGAGAAAACAACATAGAAATAATAACGGAACTGACTTATATAAATAAGTTTCCGAGCTTCCACTTTCATCTACCAGGGGAGCCTCTGAGTTCACTTAATGTTTATTATGGAACCACAACGCTATTCGACATGAGGTTTACTAAGCAAAGCACATAAAATTAATTACAAGCATACAATGCACATGACCAATTAATGAATTCCACTTTTCATGAGTCATAGTTAGTTTATAAACGATTCATCACGGTCTCAAATTGCCTTGATCGGCAGCATCACGGCCACTTGGATTTTGGCCAGACACACTTTCCTCAGCAAGTGGTAGATCTATTCACCTTAGTGTGGAAAAAGAAAACGAGTAAATACAGTAAATACATTAAGTGCACTTTGTCACTTCAGAAGCGGCTTCGGTGGCGTAGTTGGTAGCATGCTGAACTGCTGTGCCCAAGATAGCGGATTCAAACCCAGCCAAAGTCATCGGATTTTTTAAGAGCGTTAAAATCCTTCAGTATGCCTTCCTTCGGAGGGGAAGTAAAGCCGGCGGTCCCCTGTAAAAAATTTATGCCATGTAAAAGATCCTTCCACAGACTAAACTTGTGTGAAGCTAAATTGTTAGATTAGATTTCGTCAGAATGCTCTATCCAAGTTCCAAAGTTCGCCTCTAGGTATCATTGATATCTCGTAGGGAAAGTTGGAACTACTTGAAATTGAACGGAACTTGTAGCTCAACCTAAGGGTGTCCGCTGGAAGCAGCTACAGACTCAGGCGAGCCGAACATGTCCTCGGACACTCCCGGCACTAAAAGCCATAGGATAAATAAATAAATGTCACTTAAGAGGTTACCTTCATGACCTAAGTTTCGTCTAAAACTGACCAACAAACACAAATTACTTTCTTTTTAGCCTAATTTCGATTTTTGCAAAAAATGAAAGTAGACTTATGAGATCAACACAGGGCGAAAATAGTGTGTCTGTCTGTGTGTGTGTGTGTATGTGTGTGTATGTGAGTGTATGTGTGTGTGTACTCTGAATGTCTGTCCCCCCCTATCAATTCGAACTCGGTGAAACCGAATGGAACGAAATTTGGTACAGAGGTAGTACTAGCGAAGGGCACCTCAGTGTCATGTTTTATATCGCCGCCATCTTGACGGAAACGTAATGGCGGCCACACAAATGTTCAAAGCTTAAATCAAATTACGACTAACCTAATAATCCGAACTCTACCAAATTTTGCAACAACATAACTTTGTGGGGGAAGCATCCTCTGACTAATCTAATAGGTCACCAGCCTAATAGTTTGCGTATGGCGACCATCTTTGTGTCAAAATCGATTCCCCTATTAACTCGAACACGGTGAAACCGAATGGAACGAAATTTGGTACAGAGGTAGTACTAGCAAAGAACACCTCAGTGTCGTATTTTATATCGCCGCCATCTTGACGGAAACGTAATGGCGGCCAAACAAATGTGCAAAGCTTAAATCAAATTACGACTAACCTAATCGTCCGATCTCTACCAAATTTCGCAACAACATACCATAATGGAGGAAACATCCTTTGACCAAATTAATAGGTCATTAGCCTAATAGTTTGCAGATGGCGACCATCTTTGTGTCAAAATCGATTCCCCCTATTAATTCAAACACGGTGAAACCGAATGGAACGAAATTTGGTACAGAAGTAGCACTAGCAGAGGGCACCTCAGTGTCATGTTTTATATCGCCGCCATCTGGACAGAAACGTAATGGCGGTCACACAAATGTTCAAAGCTTAAATCAAATTACGACTAACATAATCATCCGATCTTTACCAAATTTTGCAACAACACACCTTTATGGAGGGAGCATTCTTTGACTAATCTAATAGGTCATTAGCCTAATAGTTTGCGGATGGCGGCCATCTTTGTGTCAAAATCGATTCCCCCTATTAATTCGAACACGGTGAAACCGAATGGAACGAAATTTGGTACAGAAGTAGCACTAGCAGAGGGCACCTCAGTGTCATGATTTATATCGCCGCCATCAGGACAGAAACGTAATGGCGGTCACACAAATGTTCAAAGCTTAAATCAAATTACGACTAACATAATCATCCGATCTTTACCAAATTTTGCAACAACACACCTTTATGGAGGGAGCATTCTTTGACTAATCTAATAGGTCATTAACCTAATAGTTTGCGGATGGCGGCCATCTTTGTGTCAAAATCGATCCCCCCTATTAATTCGAACCGGGTGAAACCGATTGGAACGAAATTTGGTACAGAGGTAGCACTAGCAAAGGGCACCTCAGTGTCATGTTTTATATCGCCGCCATCTTGACGGAAACGTAATGGCGACCTCACAAATGTTCAAAGCTTAAATCAAATTACGATTAGGCCTAACCTAATCATCCGATCTCTACCAAATTTTGCAACAACATACCTTTATGGAGGGAGCATCCTTCGACCAAACTAATATGTCATTAGCCTAATATTTTGCGGATGGCGGCCATCTTTGTGTGAAAATCGATTCTCCCTATCAATTCGAACACGGTGAAACCGAATGGAACGAAATTTGGTACAGAGGTAGCACTAGAAAAGGGCACCTGAGTGTCGTGTTTTATACCACCGCCATCTTGACGGAGACGTAATCGCGGCCACACAAATGTTCAAAGCTTAAATCAAATTACGACTAACCTAATCATCCGATCTCTACCAAATTTTGCAACAACATATCTTTATGTGGGAACCATATTCAGACCAAACTGCAAGATCATCAGCCCAATAGTTTGCAGATGGTGGCCAAGTATGTATGAAAATCGATTCCCCCTATCAATTCAAACACGGTGAAACCGAATGGAACGAAATTTGGTTCAGAGGTAGCACTAACTAAGGGCACCTCAGTGTCATGTTTTATATCGTCGCCATCTTGACGGAAACGTAATGGCGGCCACACAAATGTTCAAAGCTTAAATCAAATTACGACTAACCTAATCATCCGATCTCTACCAAATTTTGCAACAACATATCTTTATGTGGGAACCATATTCTGACCAAACTGCAAGATCATCAGCCCAACAGTTTGCAGATGGTGGCCAAGTATGTATGAAAATCGATTCCCCCCATCAATTCAAATACGGTGAAACCGAATGGAACGAAATTTGGTACAGAGGTAGTACTAGCGAAGGGCACCTCAGTGTCATGTTTTATATCGCCGCCATCTTGACGGAAACGTAATGGCGGCCACACAAATGTTCAAAGCTTTAATCAAATTACGACTAACCTAATAATCCGATCTCTACCAAATTTTGCAACAACATAACTTTGTGGGGGGAGCATCCTCTGACTAATCTAATAGGTCATCAGCCTAATAGTTTGCGTATGGCGACCATCTTTGTGTCAAAATCGATTCCCCTATTAATTCGAACACGGTGAAACCGAATGGAACGAAATTTGGTACAGAGGTAGTACTAGCAAAGAACACCTCAGTGTCGTATTTTATATCGCCGCCATCTTGACGGAAACGTAATGGCGGCCAAACAAATGTGCAAAGCTTAAATCAAATTACGACTAACCTAATCGTCCGTTCTCTACCAAATTTCGCCACAACATACCTTTATGGAGGAAACATCCTTTGACCAAATTAATAGGTCATTAGCCTAATAGTTTGCAGATGGCGACCATCTTTGTGTCAAAATCGATTCCCCCTATTAATTCAAACACGGTGAAACCGAATGGAACGAAATTTGGTACAGAAGTAGCACTAGCAGAGGGCACCTCAGTGTCATGTTTTATATCGCCGCCATCTGGACAGAATCGTAATGGCGGCCACACAAATGTTCAAAACTTAAATCAAATTACGACTAACATAATCATCCGATCTCTACCAAATTTTGCAACAACACACCTTTATGGAGGGAGCATTCTTTGACTAATCTAATAGGTCATTAGCCTAATAGTTTGCGGATGGCGGCCATCTTTGTGTCAAAATCGATTCCCCCTATTAATTCGAACACGGTGAAACCGAATGGAACGAAATTTGGTACAGAAGTAGCACTAGCAGAGGGCACCTCAGTGTCATGTTTTATATCGCCGCCATCTGGACAGAAACGTAATGGCGGTCACACAAATGTTCAAAGCTTAAATCAAATTACGACTAACATAATCATCCGATCTTTACCAAATTTTGCAACAACACACCTTTATGGAGGGAGCATTCTTTGACTAATCTAATAGGTCATTAGCCTAATAGTTTGCGGATGGCGGCCATCTTTGTGTCAAAATCGATTCCCCCTATTAATTCGAACACGGTGAAACCGAATGGAACGAAATTTGGTACAGAAGTAGCACTAGCAGAGGGCACCTCAGTGTCATGATTTATATCGCCGCCATCTGGACAGAAACGTAATGGCGGTCACACAAATGTTCAAAGCTTAAATCAAATTACGACTAACATAATCATCCGATCTTTACCAAATTTTGCAACAACACACCTTTATGGAGGGAGCATTCTTTGACTAATCTAATAGGTCATTAACCTAATAGTTTGCGGATGGCGGCCATCTTTGTGTCAAAATCGATCCCCCCTATTAATTCGAACCGGGTGAAACCGATTGGAACGAAATTTGGTACAGAGGTAGCACTAGCAAAGGGCACCTCAGTGTCATGTTTTATATCGCCGCCATCTTGACGGAAACGTAATGGCGACCTCACAAATGTTCAAAGCTTAAATCAAATTACGATTAGGCCTAACCTAATCATCCGATCTCTACCAAATTTTGCAACAACATACCTTTATGGAGGGAGCATCCTTCGACCAAACTAATATGTCATTAGCCTAATATTTTGCGGATGGCGGCCATCTTTGTGTGAAAATCGATTCTCCCTATCAATTCGAACACGGTGAAACCGAATGGAACGAAATTTGGTACAGAGGTAGCACTAGAAAAGGGCACCTGAGTGTCGTGTTTTATACCACCGCCATCTTGACGGAGACGTAATCGCGGCCACACAAATGTTCAAAGCTTAAATCAAATTACGACTAACCTAATCATCCGATCTCTACCAAATTTTGCAACAACATATCTTTATGTGGGAACCATATTCAGACCAAACTGCAAGATCATCAGCCCAATAGTTTGCAGATGGTGGCCAAGTATGTATGAAAATCGATTCCCCCTATCAATTCAAACACGGTGAAACCGAATGGAACGAAATTTGGTTCAGAGGTAGCACTAACTAAGGGCACCTCAGTGTCATGTTTTATATCGTCGCCATCTTGACGGAAACGTAATGGCGGCCACACAAATGTTCAAAGCTTAAATCAAATTACGACTAACCTAATCATCCGATCTCTACCAAATTTTGCAACAACATATCTTTATGTGGGAACCATATTCTGACCAAACTGCAAGATCATCAGCCCAACAGTTTGCAGATGGTGGCCAAGTATGTATGAAAATCGATTCCCCCCATCAATTCAAATACGGTGAAACCGAATGGAACGACATTTGGTACAGAGGTAGTACTAGCGAAGGGCACCTCAGTGTCATGTTTTATATCGCCGCCATCTTGACGGAAACGTAATGGCGGCCACACAAATGTTCAAAGCTTTAATCAAATTACGACTAACCTAATAATCCGATCTCTACCAAATTTTGCAACAACATAACTTTCTGGGGGGAGCATCCTCTGACTAATCTAATAGGTCATCAGCCTAATAGTTTGCGTATGGCGACCATCTTTGTGTCAAAATCGATTCCCCTATTAATTCGAACACGGTGAAACCGAATGGAACGAAATTTGGTACAGAGGTAGTACTAGCAAAGAACACCTCAGTGTCGTATTTTATATCGCCGCCATCTTGACGGAAACGTAATGGCGGCCAAACAAATGTGCAAAGCTTAAATCAAATTACGACTAACCTAATCGTCCGTTCTCTACCAAATTTCGCCACAACATACCTTTATGGAGGAAACATCCTTTGACCAAATTAATAGGTCATTAGCCTAATAGTTTGCAGATGGCGACCATCTTTGTGTCAAAATCGATTCCCCCTATTAATTCAAACACGGTGAAACCGAATGGAACGAAATTTGGTACAGAAGTAGCACTAGCAGAGGGCACCTCAGTGTCATGTTTTATATCGCCGCCATCTGGACAGAATCGTAATGGCGGCCACACAAATGTTCAAAACTTAAATCAAATTACGACTAACATAATCATCCGATCTCTACCAAATTTTGCAACAACACACCTTTATGGAGGGAGCATTCTTTGACTAATCTAATAGGTCATTAGCCTAATAGTTTGCGGATGGCGGCCATCTTTGTGTCAAAATCGATTCCCCCTATTAATTCGAACACGGTGAAACCGAATGGAACGAAATTTGGTACAGAAGTAGCACTAGCAGAGGGCACCTCAGTGTCATGTTTTATATCGCCGCCATCTGGACAGAATCGTAATGGCGGCCACACAAATGTTCAAAACTTAAATCAAATTACGACTAACATAATCATCCGATCTCTACCAAATTTTGCAACAACACACCTTTATGGAGGGAGCATTCTTTGACTAATCTAATAGGTCATTAGCCTAATAGTTTGCGGATGGCGGCCATCTTTGTGTCAAAATCGATTCCCCCTATTAATTCGAACACGGTGAAACCGAATGGAACGAAATTTGGTACAGAAGTAGCACTAGCAGAGGGCACCTCAGTGTCATGTTTTATATCGCCGCCATCTGGACAGAAACATAATGGCGGTCACACAAATGTTCAAAGCTTAAATCAAATTACGACTAACATAATCATCCGATCTTTACCAAATTTTGCAACAACACACCTTTATGGAGGGAGCATTCTTTGACTAATCTAATAGGACATTAGCCTAATAGTTTGCGGATGGCGGCCATCTTTGTGTCAAAATCGATTCTCCCTATCAATTCGAACACGGTGAAACCGAATGGAACGAAATTTGGTACAGAGGTAGCACTAGAAAAGGGCACCTGAGTGTCGTGTTTTATACCACCGCCATCTTGACGGAGACGTAATCGCGGCCACACAAATGTTCAAAGCTTAAATCAAATTACGACTAACCTAATCATCCGATCTCTACCAAATTTTGCAACAACATATCTTTATGTGGGAACCATATTCAGACCAAACTGCAAGATCATCAGCCCAATAGTTTGCAGATGGTGGCCAAGTATGTATGAAAATCGATTCCCCCTATCAATTCAAACACGGTGAAACCGAATGGAACGAAATTTGGTTCAGAGGTAGCACTAACTAAGGGCACCTCAGTGTCATGTTTTATATCGTCGCCATCTTGACGGAAACGTAATGGCGGCCACACAAATGTTCAAAGCTTAAATCAAATTACGACTAACCTAATCATCCGATCTCTACCAAATTTTGCAACAACATATCTTTATGTGGGAACCATATTCTGACCAAACTGCAAGATCATCAGCCCAACAGTTTGCAGATGGTGGCCAAGTATGTATGAAAATCGATTCCCCCCATCAATTCAAATACGGTGAAACCGAATGGAACGACATTTGGTACAGAGGTAGTACTAGCGAAGGGCACCTCAGTGTCATGTTTTATATCGCCGCCATCTTGACGGAAACGTAATGGCGGCCACACAAATGTTCAAAGCTTTAATCAAATTACGACTAACCTAATAATCCGATCTCTACCAAATTTTGCAACAACATAACTTTCTGGGGGGAGCATCCTCTGACTAATCTAATAGGTCATCAGCCTAATAGTTTGCGTATGGCGACCATCTTTGTGTCAAAATCGATTCCCCTATTAATTCGAACACGGTGAAACCGAATGGAACGAAATTTGGTACAGAGGTAGTACTAGCAAAGAACACCTCAGTGTCGTATTTTATATCGCCGCCATCTTGACGGAAACGTAATGGCGGCCAAACAAATGTGCAAAGCTTAAATCAAATTACGACTAACCTAATCGTCCGTTCTCTACCAAATTTCGCCACAACATACCTTTATGGAGGAAACATCCTTTGACCAAATTAATAGGTCATTAGCCTAATAGTTTGCAGATGGCGACCATCTTTGTGTCAAAATCGATTCCCCCTATTAATTCAAACACGGTGAAACCGAATGGAACGAAATTTGGTACAGAAGTAGCACTAGCAGAGGGCACCTCAGTGTCATGTTTTATATCGCCGCCATCTGGACAGAATCGTAATGGCGGCCACACAAATGTTCAAAACTTAAATCAAATTACGACTAACATAATCATCCGATCTCTACCAAATTTTGCAACAACACACCTTTATGGAGGGAGCATTCTTTGACTAATCTAATAGGTCATTAGCCTAATAGTTTGCGGATGGCGGCCATCTTTGTGTCAAAATCGATTCCCCCTATTAATTCGAACACGGTGAAACCGAATGGAACGAAATTTGGTACAGAAGTAGCACTAGCAGAGGGCACCTCAGTGTCATGTTTTATATCGCCGCCATCTGGACAGAATCGTAATGGCGGCCCCACAAATGTTCAAAACTTAAATCAAATTACGACTAACATAATCATCCGATCTCTACCAAATTTTGCAACAACACACCTTTATGGAGGGAGCATTCTTTGACTAATCTAATAGGTCATTAGCCTAATAGTTTGCGGATGGCGGCCATCTTTGTGTCAAAATCGATTCCCCCTATTAATTCGAACACGGTGAAACCGAATGGAACGAAATTTGGTACAGAAGTAGCACTAGCAGAGGGCACCTCAGTGTCATGTTTTATATCGCCGCCATCTGGACAGAAACGTAATGGCGGTCACACAAATGTTCAAAGCTTAAATCAAATTACGACTAACATAATCATCCGATCTTTACCAAATTTTGCAACAACACACCTTTATGGAGGGAGCATTCTTTGACTAATCTAATAGGACATTAGCCTAATAGTTTGCGGATGGCGGCCATCTTTGTGTCAAAATCGATTCCCCCTATTAATTCGAACCGGGTGAAACCGATTGGAACGAAATTTTGTACAGAGGTAGCACTAGCAAAGGGCACCTCAGTGTCATGTTTTATATCGCCGCCATCTTGACGGAAACGTAATGGCGACCTCACAAATGTTCAAAGCTTAAATCAAATTACGATTAGGCCTAACCTAATCATCCGATCTCTACCAAATTTTGCAACAACATACCTTTATGGAGGGAGCATCCTTCGACCAAACTAATATGTCATTAGCCTAATATTTTGCGGATGGCGGCCATCTTTGTGTGAAAATCGATTCTCCCTATCTCTTCGAACACGGTGAAACCGAATGGAACGAAATTTGGTACAGAGGTAGCACTAGAAAAGGGCACCTGAGTGTCGTGTTTTATACCACCGCCATCTTGACGGAGACGTAATCGCGGCCACACAAATGTTCAAAGCTTAAATCAAATTACGACTAACCTAATCATCCGATCTCTACCAAATTTTGCAACAACATATCTTTATGTGGGAACCATATTCAGACCAAACTGCAAGATCATCAGCCCAATAGTTTGCAGATGGTGGCCAAGTATGTATGAAAATCGATTCCCCCTATCAATTCAAACACGGTGAAACCGAATGGAACGAAATTTGGTTCAGAGGTAGCACTAACTAAGGGCACCTCAGTGTCATGTTTTATATCGTCGCCATCTTGACGGAAACGTAATGGCGGCCACACAAATGTTCAAAGCTTAAATCAAATTACGACTAACCTAATCATCCGATCTCTACCAAATTTTGCAACAACATATCTTTATGTGGGAACCATATTCTGACCAAACTGCAAGATCATCAGCCCAACAGTTTGCAGATGGTGGCCAAGTATGTATGAAAATCGATTCCCCCCATCAATTCAAATACGGTGAAACCGAATGGAACGAAATTTGGTACAGAGGTAGTACTAGCGAAGGGCACCTCAGTGTCATGTTTTATATCGCCGCCATCTTGACGGAAAAGTAATGGCGGCCACACAAATGTTCAAAGCTTTAATCAAATTATGACTAACCTAATAATCCGATCTCTACCAAATTTTGCAACAACATAACTTTGTGGGGGGAGCATCCTCTGACTAATCTAATAGGTCATCAGCCTAATAGTTTGCGTATGGCGACCATCTTTGTGTCAAAATCGATTCCCCTATTAATTCGAACACGGTGAAACCGAATGGAACGAAATTTGGTACAGAAGTAGCACTAGCAGAGGGCACCTCAGTGTCATGTTTTATATCGCCGCCATCTGGACAGAATCGTAATGGCGGCCACACAAATGTTCAAAACTTAAATCAAATTACGACTAACATAATCATCCGATCTCTACCAAATTTTGCAACAACACACCTTTATGGAGGGAGCATCCTTTGACTAATCTAATAGGTCATTAGCCTAATAGTTTGCGGATGGCGGCCATCTTTGTGTCAAAATCGATTCCCCCTATTAATTCGAACACGGTGAAACCGAATGGAACGAAATTTGGTACAGAAGTAGCACTAGCAGAGGGCACCTCAGTGTCATGTTTTATATCGCCGCCATCTGGACAGAATCGTAATGGCGGCCACACAAATGTTCAAAACTTAAATCAAATTACGACTAACATAATCATCCGATCTCTACC
Source organism: Meconema thalassinum (assembly GCA_946902985.2). Classification (NCBI taxonomy): domain Eukaryota; kingdom Metazoa; phylum Arthropoda; class Insecta; order Orthoptera; family Tettigoniidae; genus Meconema; species Meconema thalassinum. The sequence goes on along the minus strand of OX336394.1, from coordinate 208,720,428 downwards.
AAATTTTGCAACAACACACCTTTATGGAGGGAGCATTCTTTGACTAATCTAATAGGTCATTAGCCTAATAGTTTGCGGATGGCGGCCATCTTTGTGTCAAAATCGATTCCCCCTATTAATTCGAACACGGTGAAACCGAATGGAACGAAATTTGGTACAGAAGTAGCACTAGCAGAGGGCACCTCAGTGTCATGTTTTATATCGCCGCCATCTGGACAGAAACGTAATGGCGGTCACACAAATGTTCAAAGCTTAAATCAAATTACGACTAACATAATCATCCGATCTTTACCAAATTTTGCAACAACACACCTTTATGGAGGGAGCATTCTTTGACTAATCTAATAGGTCATTAGCCTAATAGTTTGCGGATGGCGGCCATCGTTGTGTCAAAATCGATTCCCCCTATTAATTCGAACACGGTGAAACCGAATGGAACGAAATTTGGTACAGAAGTAGCACTAGCAGAGGGCACCTCAGTGTCATGATTTATATCGCCGCCATCTGGACAGAAACGTAATGGCGGTCACACAAATGTTCAAAGCTTAAATCAAATTACGACTAACATAATCATCCGATCTTTACCAAATTTTGCAACAACACACCTTTATGGAGGGAGCATTCTTTGACTAATCTAATAGGTCATTAACCTAATAGTTTGCGGATGGCGGCCATCTTTGTGTCAAAATCGATCCCCCCTATTAATTCGAACCGGGTGAAACCGATTGGAACGAAATTTGGTACAGAGGTAGCACTAGCAAAGGGCACCTCAGTGTCATGTTTTATATCGCCGCCATCTTGACGGAAACGTAATGGCGACCTCACAAATGTTCAAAGCTTAAATCAAATTACGATTAGGCCTAACCTAATCATCCGATCTCTACCAAATTTTGCAACAACATACCTTTATGGAGGGAGCATCCTTCGACCAAACTAATATGTCATTAGCCTAATATTTTGCGGATGGCGGCCATCTTTGTGTGAAAATCGATTCTCCCTATCAATTCGAACACGGTGAAACCGAATGGAACGAAATTTGGTACAGAGGTAGCACTAGAAAAGGGCACCTGAGTGTCGTGTTTTATACCACCGCCATCTTGACGGAGACGTAATCGCGGCCACACAAATGTTCAAAGCTTAAATCAAATTACGACTAACCTAATCATCCGATCTCTACCAAATTTTGCAACAACATATCTTTATGTGGGAACCATATTCTGACCAAACTGCAAGATCATCAGCCCAACAGTTTGCAGATGGTGGCCAAGTATGTATGAAAATCGATTCCCCCCATCAATTCAAATACGGTGAAACCGAATGGAACGACATTTGGTACAGAGGTAGTACTAGCGAAGGGCACCTCAGTGTCATGTTTTATATCGCCGCCATCTTGACGGAAACGTAATGGCGGCCACACAAATGTTCAAAGCTTTAATCAAATTACGACTAACCTAATAATCCGATCTCTACCAAATTTTGCAACAACATAACTTTCTGGGGGGAGCATCCTCTGACTAATCTAATAGGTCATCAGCCTAATAGTTTGCGTATGGCGACCATCTTTGTGTCAAAATCGATTCCCCTATTAATTCGAACACGGTGAAACCGAATGGAACGAAATTTGGTACAGAGGTAGTACTAGCAAAGAACACCTCAGTGTCGTATTTTATATCGCCGCCATCTTGACGGAAACGTAATGGCGGCCAAACAAATGTGCAAAGCTTAAATCAAATTACGACTAACCTAATCGTCCGTTCTCTACCAAATTTCGCCACAACATACCTTTATGGAGGAAACATCCTTTGACCAAATTAATAGGTCATTAGCCTAATAGTTTGCAGATGGCGACCATCTTTGTGTCAAAATCGATTCCCCCTATTAATTCAAACACGGTGAAACCGAATGGAACGAAATTTGGTACAGAAGTAGCACTAGCAGAGGGCACCTCAGTGTCATGTTTTATATCGCCGCCATCTGGACAGAATCGTAATGGCGGCCACACAAATGTTCAAAACTTAAATCAAATTACGACTAACATAATCATCCGATCTCTACCAAATTTTGCAACAACACACCTTTATGGAGGGAGCATTCTTTGACTAATCTAATAGGTCATTAGCCTAATAGTTTGCGGATGGCGGCCATCTTTGTGTCAAAATCGATTCCCCCTATTAATTCGAACACGGTGAAACCGAATGGAACGAAATTTGGTACAGAAGTAGCACTAGCAGAGGGCACCTCAGTGTCATGTTTTATATCGCCGCCATCTGGACAGAATCGTAATGGCGGCCACACAAATGTTCAAAACTTAAATCAAATTACGACTAACATAATCATCCGATCTCTACCAAATTTTGCAACAACACACCTTTATGGAGGGAGCATTCTTTGACTAATCTAATAGGTCATTAGCCTAATAGTTTGCGGATGGCGGCCATCTTTGTGTCAAAATCGATTCCCCCTATTAATTCGAACACGGTGAAACCGAATGGAACGAAATTTGGTACAGAAGTAGCACTAGCAGAGGGCACCTCAGTGTCATGTTTTATATCGCCGCCATCTGGACAGAAACGTAATGGCGGTCACACAAATGTTCAAAGCTTAAATCAAATTACGACTAACATAATCATCCGATCTTTACCAAATTTTGCAACAACACACCTTTATGGAGGGAGCATTCTTTGACTAATCTAATAGGACATTAGCCTAATAGTTTGCGGATGGCGGCCATCTTTGTGTCAAAATCGATTCCCCCTATTAATTCGAACCGGGTGAAACCGATTGGAACGAAATTTGGTACAGAGGTAGCACTAGCAAAGGGCACCTCAGTGTCATGTTTTATATCGCCGCCATCTTGACGGAAACGTAATGGCGACCTCACAAATGTTCAAAGCTTAAATCAAATTACGATTAGGCCTAACCTAATCATCCGATCTCTACCAAATTTTGCAACAACATACCTTTATGGAGGGAGCATCCTTCGACCAAACTAATATGTCATTAGCCTAATATTTTGCGGATGGCGGCCATCTTTGTGTGAAAATCGATTCTCCCTATCTCTTCGAACACGGTGAAACCGAATGGAACGAAATTTGGTACAGAGGTAGCACTAGAAAAGGGCACCTGAGTGTCGTGTTTTATACCACCGCCATCTTGACGGAGACGTAATCGCGGCCACACAAATGTTCAAAGCTTAAATCAAATTACGACTAACCTAATCATCCGATCTCTACCAAATTTTGCAACAACATATCTTTATGTGGGAACCATATTCAGACCAAACTGCAAGATCATCAGCCCAATAGTTTGCAGATGGTGGCCAAGTATGTATGAAAATCGATTCCCCCTATCAATTCAAACACGGTGAAACCGAATGGAACGAAATTTGGTTCAGAGGTAGCACTAACTAAGGGCACCTCAGTGTCATGTTTTATATCGTCGCCATCTTGACGGAAACGTAATGGCGGCCACACAAATGTTCAAAGCTTAAATCAAATTACGACTAACCTAATCATCCGATCTCTACCAAATTTTGCAACAACATATCTTTATGTGGGAACCATATTCTGACCAAACTGCAAGATCATCAGCCCAACAGTTTGCAGATGGTGGCCAAGTATGTATGAAAATCGATTCCCCCCATCAATTCAAATACGGTGAAACCGAATGGAACGAAATTTGGTACAGAGGTAGTACTAGCGAAGGGCACCTCAGTGTCATGTTTTATATCGCCGCCATCTTGACGGAAACGTAATGGCGGCCACACAAATGTTCAAAGCTTTAATCAAATTATGACTAACCTAATAATCCGATCTCTACCAAATTTTGCAACAACATAACTTTGTGGGGGGAGCATCCTCTGACTAATCTAATAGGTCATCAGCCTAATAGTTTGCGTATGGCGACCATCTTTGTGTCAAAATCGATTCCCCTATTAATTCGAACACGGTGAAACCGAATGGAACGAAATTTGGTACAGAAGTAGCACTAGCAGAGGGCACCTCAGTGTCATGTTTTATATCGCCGCCATCTGGACAGAATCGTAATGGCGGCCACACAAATGTTCAAAACTTAAATCAAATTACGACTAACATAATCATCCGATCTCTACCAAATTTTGCAACAACACACCTTTATGGAGGGAGCATCCTTTGACTAATCTAATAGGTCATTAGCCTAATAGTTTGCGGATGGCGGCCATCTTTGTGTCAAAATCGATTCCCCCTATTAATTCGAACACGGTGAAACCGAATGGAACGAAATTTGGTACAGAAGTAGCACTAGCAGAGGGCACCTCAGTGTCATGTTTTATATCGCCGCCATCTGGACAGAATCGTAATGGCGGCCACACAAATGTTCAAAACTTAAATCAAATTACGACTAACATAATCATCCGATCTCTACCAAATTTTGCAACAACACACCTTTATGGAGGGAGCATTCTTTGACTAATCTAATAGGTCATTAGCCTAATAGTTTGCGGATGGCGGCCATCTTTGTGTCAAAATCGATTCCCCCTATTAATTCGAACACGGTGAAACCGAATGGAACGAAATTTGGTACAGAAGTAGCACTAGCAGAGGGCACCTCAGTGTCATGTTTTATATCGCCGCCATCTGGACAGAAACGTAATGGCGGTCACACAAATGTTCAAAGCTTAAATCAAATTACGACTAACATAATCATCCGATCTTTACCAAATTTTGCAACAACACACCTTTATGGAGGGAGCATTCTTTGACTAATCTAATAGGTCATTAGCCTAATAGTTTGCGGATGGCGGCCATCTTTGTGTCAAAATCGATTCCCCCTATTAATTCGAACACGGTGAAACCGAATGGAACGAAATTTGGTACAGAAGTAGCACTAGCAGAGGGCACCTCAGTGTCATGATTTATATCGCCGCCATCTGGACAGAAACGTAATGGCGGTCACACAAATGTTCAAAGCTTAAATCAAATTACGACTAACATAATCATCCGATCTTTACCAAATTTTGCAACAACACACCTTTATGGAGGGAGCATTCTTTGACTAATCTAATAGGTCATTAACCTAATAGTTTGCGGATGGCGGCCATCTTTGTGTCAAAATCGATCCCCCCTATTAATTCGAACCGGGTGAAACCGATTGGAACGAAATTTGGTACAGAGGTAGCACTAGCAAAGGGCACCTCAGTGTCATGTTTTATATCGCCGCCATCTTGACGGAAACGTAATGGCGACCTCACAAATGTTCAAAGCTTAAATCAAATTACGATTAGGCCTAACCTAATCATCCGATCTCTACCAAATTTTGCAACAACATACCTTTATGGAGGGAGCATCCTTCGACCAAACTAATATGTCATTAGCCTAATATTTTGCGGATGGCGGCCATCTTTGTGTGAAAATCGATTCTCCCTATCAATTCGAACACGGTGAAACCGAATGGAACGAAATTTGGTACAGAGGTAGCACTAGAAAAGGGCACCTGAGTGTCGTGTTTTATACCACCGCCATCTTGACGGAGACGTAATCGCGGCCACACAAATGTTCAAAGCTTAAATCAAATTACGACTAACCTAATCATCCGATCTCTACCAAATTTTGCAACAACATATCTTTATGTGGGAACCATATTCAGACCAAACTGCAAGATCATCAGCCCAATAGTTTGCAGATGGTGGCCAAGTATGTATGAAAATCGATTCCCCCTATCAATTCAAACACGGTGAAACCGAATGGAACGAAATTTGGTTCAGAGGTAGCACTAACTAAGGGCACCTCAGTGTCATGTTTTATATCGTCGCCATCTTGACGGAAACGTAATGGCGGCCACACAAATGTTCAAAGCTTAAATCAAATTACGACTAACCTAATCATCCGATCTCTACCAAATTTTGCAACAACATATCTTTATGTGGGAACCATATTCTGACCAAACTGCAAGATCATCAGCCCAACAGTTTGCAGATGGTGGCCAAGTATGTATGAAAATCGATTCCCCCCATCAATTCAAATACGGTGAAACCGAATGGAACGACATTTGGTACAGAGGTAGTACTAGCGAAGGGCACCTCAGTGTCATGTTTTATATCGCCGCCATCTTGACGGAAACGTAATGGCGGCCACACAAATGTTCAAAGCTTTAATCAAATTACGACTAACCTAATAATCCGATCTCTACCAAATTTTGCAACAACATAACTTTCTGGGGGGAGCATCCTCTGACTAATCTAATAGGTCATCAGCCTAATAGTTTGCGTATGGCGACCATCTTTGTGTCAAAATCGATTCCCCTATTAATTCGAACACGGTGAAACCGAATGGAACGAAATTTGGTACAGAGGTAGTACTAGCAAAGAACACCTCAGTGTCGTATTTTATATCGCCGCCATCTTGACGGAAACGTAATGGCGGCCAAACAAATGTGCAAAGCTTAAATCAAATTACGACTAACCTAATCGTCCGTTCTCTACCAAATTTCGCCACAACATACCTTTATGGAGGAAACATCCTTTGACCAAATTAATAGGTCATTAGCCTAATAGTTTGCAGATGGCGACCATCTTTGTGTCAAAATCGATTCCCCCTATTAATTCAAACACGGTGAAACCGAATGGAACGAAATTTGGTACAGAAGTAGCACTAGCAGAGGGCACCTCAGTGTCATGTTTTATATCGCCGCCATCTGGACAGAATCGTAATGGCGGCCACACAAATGTTCAAAACTTAAATCAAATTACGACTAACATAATCATCCGATCTCTACCAAATTTTGCAACAACACACCTTTATGGAGGGAGCATTCTTTGACTAATCTAATAGGTCATTAGCCTAATAGTTTGCGGATGGCGGCCATCTTTGTGTCAAAATCGATTCCCCCTATTAATTCGAACACGGTGAAACCGAATGGAACGAAATTTGGTACAGAAGTAGCACTAGCAGAGGGCACCTCAGTGTCATGTTTTATATCGCCGCCATCTGGACAGAATCGTAATGGCGGCCACACAAATGTTCAAAACTTAAATCAAATTACGACTAACATAATCATCCGATCTCTACCAAATTTTGCAACAACACACCTTTATGGAGGGAGCATTCTTTGACTAATCTAATAGGTCATTAGCCTAATAGTTTGCGGATGGCGGCCATCTTTGTGTCAAAATCGATTCCCCCTATTAATTCGAACACGGTGAAACCGAATGGAACGAAATTTGGTACAGAAGTAGCACTAGCAGAGGGCACCTCAGTGTCATGTTTTATATCGCCGCCATCTGGACAGAAACGTAATGGCGGTCACACAAATGTTCAAAGCTTAAATCAAATTACGACTAACATAATCATCCGATCTTTACCAAATTTTGCAACAACACACCTTTATGGAGGGAGCATTCTTTGACTAATCTAATAGGACATTAGCCTAATAGTTTGCGGATGGCGGCCATCTTTGTGTCAAAATCGATTCCCCCTATTAATTCGAACCGGGTGAAACCGATTGGAACGAAATTTGGTACAGAGGTAGCACTAGCAAAGGGCACCTCAGTGTCATGTTTTATATCGCCGCCATCTTGACGGAAACGTAATGGCGACCTCACAAATGTTCAAAGCTTAAATCAAATTACGATTAGGCCTAACCTAATCATCCGATCTCTACCAAATTTTGCAACAACATACCTTTATGGAGGGAGCATCCTTCGACCAAACTAATATGTCATTAGCCTAATATTTTGCGGATGGCGGCCATCTTTGTGTGAAAATCGATTCTCCCTATCTCTTCGAACACGGTGAAACCGAATGGAACGAAATTTGGTACAGAGGTAGCACTAGAAAAGGGCACCTGAGTGTCGTGTTTTATACCACCGCCATCTTGACGGAGACGTAATCGCGGCCACACAAATGTTCAAAGCTTAAATCAAATTACGACTAACCTAATCATCCGATCTCTACCAAATTTTGCAACAACATATCTTTATGTGGGAACCATATTCAGACCAAACTGCAAGATCATCAGCCCAATAGTTTGCAGATGGTGGCCAAGTATGTATGAAAATCGATTCCCCCTATCAATTCAAACACGGTGAAACCGAATGGAACGAAATTTGGTTCAGAGGTAGCACTAACTAAGGGCACCTCAGTGTCATGTTTTATATCGTCGCCATCTTGACGGAAACGTAATGGCGGCCACACAAATGTTCAAAGCTTAAATCAAATTACGACTAACCTAATCATCCGATCTCTACCAAATTTTGCAACAACATATCTTTATGTGGGAACCATATTCTGACCAAACTGCAAGATCATCAGCCCAACAGTTTGCAGATGGTGGCCAAGTATGTATGAAAATCGATTCCCCCCATCAATTCAAATACGGTGAAACCGAATGGAACGAAATTTGGTACAGAGGTAGTACTAGCGAAGGGCACCTCAGTGTCATGTTTTATATCGCCGCCATCTTGACGGAAACGTAATGGCGGCCACACAAATGTTCAAAGCTTTAATCAAATTATGACTAACCTAATAATCCGATCTCTACCAAATTTTGCAACAACATAACTTTGTGGGGGGAGCATCCTCTGACTAATCTAATAGGTCATCAGCCTAATAGTTTGCGTATGGCGACCATCTTTGTGTCAAAATCGATTCCCCTATTAATTCGAACACGGTGAAACCGAATGGAACGAAATTTGGTACAGAAGTAGCACTAGCAGAGGGCACCTCAGTGTCATGTTTTATATCGCCGCCATCTGGACAGAATCGTAATGGCGGCCACACAAATGTTCAAAACTTAAATCAAATTACGACTAACATAATCATCCGATCTCTACCAAATTTTGCAACAACACACCTTTATGGAGGGAGCATCCTTTGACTAATCTAATAGGTCATTAGCCTAATAGTTTGCGGATGGCGGCCATCTTTGTGTCAAAATCGATTCCCCCTATTAATTCGAACACGGTGAAACCGAATGGAACGAAATTTGGTACAGAAGTAGCACTAGCAGAGGGCACCTCAGTGTCATGTTTTATATCGCCGCCATCTGGACAGAATCGTAATGGCGGCCACACAAATGTTCAAAACTTAAATCAAATTACGACTAACATAATCATCCGATCTCTACCAAATTTTGCAACAACACACCTTTATGGAGGGAGCATTCTTTGACTAATCTAATAGGTCATTAGCCTAATAGTTTGCGGATGGCGGCCATCTTTGTGTCAAAATCGATTCCCCCTATTAATTCGAACACGGTGAAACCGAATGGAACGAAATTTGGTACAGAAGTAGCACTAGCAGAGGGCACCTCAGTGTCATGTTTTATATCGCCGCCATCTGGACAGAAACGTAATGGCGGTCACACAAATGTTCAAAGCTTAAATCAAATTACGACTAACATAATCATCCGATCTTTACCAAATTTTGCAACAACACACCTTTATGGAGGGAGCATTCTTTGACTAATCTAATAGGTCATTAGCCTAATAGTTTGCGGATGGCGGCCATCTTTGTGTCAAAATCGATTCCCCCTATTAATCCGAACACGGTGAAACCGAATGGAACGAAATTTGGTACAGAAGTAGCACTAGCAGAGGGCACCTCAGTGTCATGATTTATATCGCCGCCATCTGGACAGAAACGTAATGGCGGTCACACAAATGTTCAAAGCTTAAATCAAATTACGACTAACATAATCATCCGATCTTTACCAAATTTTGCAACAACACACCTTTATGGAGGGAGCATTCTTTGACTAATCTAATAGGTCATTAACCTAATAGTTTGCGGATGGCGGCCATCTTTGTGTCAAAATCGATCCCCCCTATTAATTCGAACCGGGTGAAACCGATTGGAACGAAATTTGGTACAGAGGTAGCACTAGCAAAGGGCACCTCAGTGTCATGTTTTATATCGCCGCCATCTTGACGGAAACGTAATGGCGACCTCACAAATGTTCAAAGCTTAAATCAAATTACGATTAGGCCTAACCTAATCATCCGATCTCTACCAAATTTTGCAACAACATACCTTTATGGAGGGAGCATCCTTCGACCAAACTAATATGTCATTAGCCTAATATTTTGCGGATGGCGGCCATCTTTGTGTGAAAATCGATTCTCCCTATCAATTCGAACACGGTGAAACCGAATGGAACGAAATTTGGTACAGAGGTAGCACTAGAAAAGGGCACCTGAGTGTCGTGTTTTATACCACCGCCATCTTGACGGAGACGTAATCGCGGCCACACAAATGTTCAAAGCTTAAATCAAATTACGACTAACCTAATCATCCGATCTCTACCAAATTTTGCAACAACATATCTTTATGTGGGAACCATATTCAGACCAAACTGCAAGATCATCAGCCCAATAGTTTGCAGATGGTGGCCAAGTATGTATGAAAATCGATTCCCCCTATCAATTCAAACACGGTGAAACCGAATGGAACGAAATTTGGTTCAGAGGTAGCACTAACTAAGGGCACCTCAGTGTCATGTTTTATATCGTCGCCATCTTGACGGAAACGTAATGGCGGCCACACAAATGTTCAAAGCTTAAATCAAATTACGACTAACCTAATCATCCGATCTCTACCAAATTTTGCAACAACATATCTTTATGTGGGAACCATATTCTGACCAAACTGCAAGATCATCAGCCCAACAGTTTGCAGATGGTGGCCAAGTATGTATGAAAATCGATTCCCCCCATCAATTCAAATACGGTGAAACCGAATGGAACGACATTTGGTACAGAGGTAGTACTAGCGAAGGGCACCTCAGTGTCATGTTTTATATCGCCGCCATCTTGACGGAAACGTAATGGCGGCCACACAAATGTTCAAAGCTTTAATCAAATTACGACTAACCTAATAATCCGATCTCTACCAAATTTTGCAACAACATAACTTTCTGGGGGGAGCATCCTCTGACTAATCTAATAGGTCATCAGCCTAATAGTTTGCGTATGGCGACCATCTTTGTGTCAAAATCGATTCCCCTATTAATTCGAACACGGTGAAACCGAATGGAACGAAATTTGGTACAGAGGTAGTACTAGCAAAGAACACCTCAGTGTCGTATTTTATATCGCCGCCATCTTGACGGAAACGTAATGGCGGCCAAACAAATGTGCAAAGCTTAAATCAAATTACGACTAACCTAATCGTCCGTTCTCTACCAAATTTCGCCACAACATACCTTTATGGAGGAAACATCCTTTGACCAAATTAATAGGTCATTAGCCTAATAGTTTGCAGATGGCGACCATCTTTGTGTCAAAATCGATTCCCCCTATTAATTCAAACACGGTGAAACCGAATGGAACGAAATTTGGTACAGAAGTAGCACTAGCAGAGGGCACCTCAGTGTCATGTTTTATATCGCCGCCATCTGGACAGAATCGTAATGGCGGCCACACAAATGTTCAAAACTTAAATCAAATTACGACTAACATAATCATCCGATCTCTACCAAATTTTGCAACAACACACCTTTATGGAGGGAGCATTCTTTGACTAATCTAATAGGTCATTAGCCTAATAGTTTGCGGATGGCGGCCATCTTTGTGTCAAAATCGATTCCCCCTATTAATTCGAACACGGTGAAACCGAATGGAACGAAATTTGGTACAGAAGTAGCACTAGCAGAGGGCACCTCAGTGTCATGTTTTATATCGCCGCCATCTGGACAGAATCGTAATGGCGGCCACACAAATGTTCAAAACTTAAATCAAATTACGACTAACATAATCATCCGATCTCTACCAAATTTTGCAACAACACACCTTTATGGAGGGAGCATTCTTTGACTAATCTAATAGGTCATTAGCCTAATAGTTTGCGGATGGCGGCCATCTTTGTGTCAAAATCGATTCCCCCTATTAATTCGAACACGGTGAAACCGAATGGAACGAAATTTGGTACAGAAGTAGCACTAGCAGAGGGCACCTCAGTGTCATGTTTTATATCGCCGCCATCTGGACAGAAACGTAATGGCGGTCACACAAATGTTCAAAGCTTAAATCAAATTACGACTAACATAATCATCCGATCTTTACCAAATTTTGCAACAACACACCTTTATGGAGGGAGCATTCTTTGACTAATCTAATAGGACATTAGCCTAATAGTTTGCGGATGGCGGCCATCTTTGTGTCAAAATCGATTCCCCCTATTAATTCGAACCGGGTGAAACCGATTGGAACGAAATTTGGTACAGAGGTAGCACTAGCAAAGGGCACCTCAGTGTCATGTTTTATATCGCCGCCATCTTGACGGAAACGTAATGGCGACCTCACAAATGTTCAAAGCTTAAATCAAATTACGATTAGGCCTAACCTAATCATCCGATCTCTACCAAATTTTGCAACAACATACCTTTATGGAGGGAGCATCCTTCGACCAAACTAATATGTCATTAGCCTAATATTTTGCGGATGGCGGCCATCTTTGTGTGAAAATCGATTCTCCCTATCTCTTCGAACACGGTGAAACCGAATGGAACGAAATTTGGTACAGAGGTAGCACTAGAAAAGGGCACCTGAGTGTCGTGTTTTATACCACCGCCATCTTGACGGAGACGTAATCGCGGCCACACAAATGTTCAAAGCTTAAATCAAATTACGACTAACCTAATCATCCGATCTCTACCAAATTTTGCAACAACATATCTTTATGTGGGAACCATATTCAGACCAAACTGCAAGATCATCAGCCCAATAGTTTGCAGATGGTGGCCAAGTATGTATGAAAATCGATTCCCCCTATCAATTCAAACACGGTGAAACCGAATGGAACGAAATTTGGTTCAGAGGTAGCACTAACTAAGGGCACCTCAGTGTCATGTTTTATATCGTCGCCATCTTGACGGAAACGTAATGGCGGCCACACAAATGTTCAAAGCTTAAATCAAATTACGACTAACCTAATCATCCGATCTCTACCAAATTTTGCAACAACATATCTTTATGTGGGAACCATATTCTGACCAAACTGCAAGATCATCAGCCCAACAGTTTGCAGATGGTGGCCAAGTATGTATGAAAATCGATTCCCCCCATCAATTCAAATACGGTGAAACCGAATGGAACGAAATTTGGTACAGAGGTAGTACTAGCGAAGGGCACCTCAGTGTCATGTTTTATATCGCCGCCATCTTGACGGAAACGTAATGGCGGCCACACAAATGTTCAAAGCTTTAATCAAATTATGACTAACCTAATAATCCGATCTCTACCAAATTTTGCAACAACATAACTTTGTGGGGGGAGCATCCTCTGACTAATCTAATAGGTCATCAGCCTAATAGTTTGCGTATGGCGACCATCTTTGTGTCAAAATCGATTCCCCTATTAATTCGAACACGGTGAAACCGAATGGAACGAAATTTGGTACAGAGGTAGTAATAGCAAAGAACACCTCAGTGTCGTATTTTATATCGCCGCCATCTTGACGGAAACGTAATGGCGGCCAAACAAATGTGCAAAGCTTAAATCAAATTACGACTAACCTAATCGTCCGATCTCTACCAAATTTCGCCACAACATACCTTTATGGAGGAAACATCCTTTGACCAAATTAATAGGTCATTAGCCTAATAGTTTGCAGATGGCGACCATCTTTGTGTCAAAATCGATTCCCCCTATTAATTCAAACACGGTGAAACCGAATGGAACGAAATTTGGTACAGAAGTAGCACTAGCAGAGGGCACCTCAGTGTCATGTTTTATATCGCCGCCATCTGGACAGAATCGTAATGGCGGCCACACAAATGTTCAAAACTTAAATCAAATTACGACTAACATAATCATCCGATCTCTACCAAATTTTGCAACAACACACCTTTATGGAGGGAGCATCCTTTGACTAATCTAATAGGTCATTAGCCTAATAGTTTGCGGATTGCGGCCATCTTTGTGTCAAAATCGATTCCCCCTATTAATTCGAACCGGGTGAAACCGAATGGAACGAATATGGTACAGAGGTAGCACTAGCAAAGGGCACCTCAGTGTCATGTTTTATATCGCCGCCGTCTTGACGGAAACGTAATGGCGACCACACAAATGTTCAAAGCTTAAATCAAATTACGATTAGGCCTAACCTAATCATCCGATCTCTACCAAATTTTGCAACAACATACCGTTATGGAGGGAGCATCCTTCGACCAAACTAATAGGTCATTAGCCTAATATTTTACGGATGGCGGCCATCTTTGTGTGAAAATCGATTCTCCCTATCAATTCGAACACGGTGAAACCGAATGGAACGAAATTTGGTACAGAGGTAGCACTAGAAAAGGGCACCTGAGTGTCGTGTTTTATACCACCGCCATCTTGACGGAGACGTAATCGCGGCCACACAAATGTTCAAAGCTTAAATAAAATTACGACTAACCTAATCATCCGATCTCTACCAAATTTTGCAACAACATATCTTTATGTGGGAACCATATTCTGACCAAACTGCAAGATCATCAGCCTAATAGTTTGCAGATGGTGGCCAAGTATGTATGAAAATCGATTCCCCCTATCAATTCAAACACGGTGAAACCGAATGGAACGAAATTTGGTTCAGAGGTAGCACTAACAAAGGGCACCTCAGTGTCATGTTTTATATCGCCACCATCTTGACGGAAACGGAATGACGGCCACCCAAATGTTAAAAGCTTAAATCAAATTACGACCATCCTAATAATTTGATCTCTACCAGATTTTGCAACAACATGCCTATTTGTGGAAAGCATCTTATTACTGACTACAAGGTCATCAGCCCAATAGTTTGCAAATAGCGGCCATGTATGTGTGCAAATCCATTCCCCGAATTGAATGATTTTGTTTACAGAGGTAGCACTAGCAAAGGGCACCTCATATTCATGTTTAATATCCGTATAGCACGTTGTATCTCAACAAGCTACTACAACCAACATTCAATTATACTCCTTCAAAAGGACAAAGAGTTATAACAATACCCATGCATTTAGGAGAAAGTAGGCTATATGTTCTTCACTGAACATCTTGTTTTCAATTATTTTTATGCTAACATTTCTTAGGCCTTACGCTTCAAGTTTACACTAATAATAATATTTCCACAATAAAACTTCATCCGTAAGTATAATGTACCCAATTTTAATTCAGACCCATCGAATGACAAACAAAAATAATTTTTCTTTGCTATGAAAAGCATGGAATAATGGATATGATTACGACTTTCTGGTGTGTGGGCTCTCCGAATCCTTGAAACGCTTTGTACTGTTCTTCGTAACTATTTGTAGAGGAGATTGGCGTGTTTAAGACATATTTTTGAAACTCATTCCCTTCCTTCTACGCACGTTTCCGTTCACAATAATTTATACATTTTTCAGCGATCATCCTTATACGAAACAAACAATGCATACCTAAGGAACATAACTAAAGAACTTGCGTTTTATAGTAACGTGTGGATTACATTACTGGCCTAGTATGCCAATATGAACAAACGACACGTAACTAAGGACTCGAATTCTAATGGTAATATACACATTACGCCACTGGTCTAGTAGGCCTATGCATAGATAAGCAATCAACACGTAACTGAGACATGTAAATACAGATTCCGTTATTATAGTAATATATAGATTCCAGGCGCGGATTCAAGGGGGGATCACGGGGGTCATGACCTACACCCCCCCCCCCCCCTCAAACGAGGACCAAATTTTTTGCACACTCAAAACACAATAACCAGACAAATAAAACTTAACGAATTTTAACTGAAAAACAATTTTTTTCCTTTTTATTCAATACTGAAAATATCTTTATTGCAATTATTATGTTCTGTTTCAACTGTACAGTACATATTTACAACTCCATACCTGTTATATAAAAACGATTATTTAGTCTATATAACAAAATCAACTCATCTATTTTGTTTAGCAAACCTTGTGATTACCGAATCGATGTCTATAGTGATGTCACGATGAATGTGCAGCAATGCACGGATAGAAATTTGGGGCTTTTTTCGCACCAAAAAAATTTGCCGACGTCCAAACTTCAAGCTTGGTTGGCAATTTAAGCTGTGACTTTCTCCCTTTGTCGGTACCAACTCGACTTGCCGAAACTGTAACGTACCTTGATACTTTTCTCGAAGCTCGATGTTAAAGTCGCAAAACACGCCGTTGCAATTTGTACGAATATTTTTGGTGTGCTAAACGCATCCAATTTCTATCCATGAAGCTTGCAAAAAATTGGTCTGGTTTTGTACGTTTGGTTATTTTGTGATTGCGTTTTTAGTGTTACCATTTTTCTTAACAATTTCGATTCTCTGACCCCCCCCCGCCCCCCCCCCCCCCCCTCAAAGCCAAACTCTACATCCGCGCCTGATAGATTACCGTACATTACTGGCGTGTGTGCATTGGTGAACATACAGCACGAAACAAAAGCTTGCGTTCTTATAGTAACTATAAAGAAAGTTTGCGTTTTCATACTAATGTATGGATTATATTACTAGCGTAGTAAGCATAGGTGAACAAACAACACGTACCTGAGACACTTAACAAACGCTTGCATTCTTATAGTAGTGCATTGATGACGATACGTAATTTAACAAACAACACGCAACTAAGAGCTTGTGTTCTTATAGTAACGTATAGATTACGCTACTGACCTAGTACACTAGTAGATGAACAAACAACACGCAACTAAGAGCTTGTGTTCTTATAGTAACGTATAGATTACGCTACTGACCTAGTACACTAGTAGATGAACAAACAACACGCAACTAAGAGCTTGTGTTCTTATAGTAACGTATAGATTACGCTACTAACCTAGTACACTAGTAGATGAACAAACAACACGCAACTAAGAGCTTGTGTTCTTATAGTAACGTATAGATTACGCTACTGACCTAGTACACTAGTAGATGAACAAACAACACGCAACTAAGAGCTTGTGTTCTTATAGTAACGTATAGATTACCCTACTGACCTAGTACACTAGTAGATGAACAAACAACACGCAACTAAGAGCTTGTGTACTTATAGTAACGTATAGATTACGCTACTGACCTAGTACACTAGTAGAAGAACAAACAACACGCAACTAAGAGCTTGTGTTCTTATAGTAACGTATAGATTACGCTACTGACCTAGTACACTAGTAGATGAACAAACAACACGCAACTAAGAGCTTGTGTTCTTATAGTAACGTATAGATTACCCTACTGACCTAGTACACTAGTAGATGAACAAACAACACGTAACTAAGAGCTTGTGTTCTTATAGTAACGTATAGATTACGCTACTGACCTAGTACACTAGTAGATGAACAAACAACACGCAACTAAGAGCTTGTGTTCTTATAGTAACGTATAGATTACGCTACTGACCTAGTACACTAGTAGATGAACAAACAACACGCAACTAAGAGCTTGTGTTCTTATAGTAACGTATAGATTACGCTACTGACCTAGTACACTAGTAGATGAACAAACAACACGCATCTAAGAGCTTTTGTTCTTATAGTAACGTATAGATTACCCTACTGACCTAGTACACTAGTAGATGAACAAACAACACGCATCTAAGAGCTTGTGTTCTTATAGTAACGTATAGATTACGCTACTGACCTAGTACACTAGTAGATGAACAAACAACACGCAACTAAGAGCTTGTGTTCTTATAGTAACGTATAGATTACCCTACTGACCTAGTACACTAGTAGATGAACAAACAACACGTAACTAAGAGCTTGTGTTCTGATAGTAACGTATAGATTACGCTACTGACCTAGTACACTAGTAGATGAACAAACAACACGTAACTAAGAGCTTGTGTTCTTATAGTAACGTATAGATTACGCTACTGACCTAGTACACTAGTAGATGAACAAACAACACGCATCTAGAGCTTGTGTTCTTATAGTAACGTATAGATTACGCTACTGACCTAGTACACTAGTAGATGAACAAACAACACGTAACTCAGAGCTTGTGTTCTTATAGTAACGTATAGATTACCCTACTGACCTAGTACACTAGTAGATGAACAAACAACACGCATCTAAGAGCTTGTGTTCTTATAGTAACGTATAGATTACGCTACTGACCTAGTACACTAGTAGATGAACAAACAACACGCAACTAAGAGCTTGTGTTCTTATAGTAACGTATAGATTACCCTACTGACCTAGTACACTAGTAGATGAACAAACAACACGTAACTAAGAGCTTGTGTTCTTATAGTAACGTATAGATTACGCTACTGACCTAGTACACTAGTAGATGAACAAACAACACGCAACTAAGAGCTTGTGTTCTTATAGTAACGTATAGATTACCCTACTGACCTAGTACACTAGTAGATGAACAAACAACACGTAACTAAGAGCTTGTGTTCTTATAGTAACGTATAGATTACGCTACTGACCTAGTACACTAGTAGATGAACAAACAACTCGCATCTAAGAGCTTGTGTTCTTATAGTAACGTATAGATTACGCTACTGACCTAGTACACTAGTAGATGAACAAACAACACGTAACTAAGAGCTTGTGTTCTTATAGTAACGTATAGATTACCCTACTGACCTAGTACACTAGTAGATGAACAAACAACACGCATCTAAGAGCTTGTGTTCTTATAGTAACGTATAGATTACGCTACTGACCTAGTACACTAGTAGATGAACAAACAACACGCAACTAAGAGCTTGTGTTCTTATAGTAACGTATAGATTACGCTACTGACCTAGTACACTAGTAGATGAACAAACAACACGCAACTAAGAGCTTGTGTTCTTATAGTAACGTATAGATTACCCTACTGACCTAGTACACTAGTAGATGAACAAACAACACGTAACTAAGAGCTTGTGTTCTTATAGTAACGTATAGATTACGCTACTGACCTAGTACACTAGTAGATGAACAAACAACACGCAACTAAGAGCTTGTGTTCTTATAGTAACGTATAGATTACCCTACTGACCTAGTACACTAGTAGATGAACAAACAACACGTAACTAAGAGCTTGTGTTCTTATAGTAACGTATAGATTACGCTACTGACCTAGTACACTAGTAGATGAACAAACAACACGCATCTAAGAGCTTGTGTTCTTATAGTAACGTATAGATTACGCTACTGACCTAGTACACTAGTAGATGAACAAACAACACGCAACTAAGAGCTTGTGTTCTTATAGTAACGTATAGATTACGCTACTGACCTAGTACACTAGTAGATGAACAAACAACACGCATCTAAGAGCTTTTGTTCTTATAGTAACGTATAGATTACCCTACTGACCTAGTACACTAGTAGATGAACAAACAACACGCATCTAAGAGCTTGTGTTCTTATAGTAACGTATAGATTACGCTACTGACCTAGTACACTAGTAGATGAACAAACAACACGCAACTAAGAGCTTGTGTTCTTATAGTAACGTATAGATTACCCTACTGACCTAGTACACTAGTAGATGAACAAACAACACGTAACTAAGAGCTTGTGTTCTGATAGTAACGTATAGATTACGCTACTGACCTAGTACACTAGTAGATGAACAAACAACACGTAACTAAGAGCTTGTGTTCTTATAGTAACGTATAGATTACGCTACTGACCTAGTACACTAGTAGATGAACAAACAACACGCATCTAGAGCTTGTGTTCTTATAGTAACGTATAGATTACGCTACTGACCTAGTACACTAGTAGATGAACAAACAACACGTAACTAAGAGCTTGTGTTCTTATAGTAACGTATAGATTACCCTACTGACCTAGTACACTAGTAGATGAACAAACAACACGCATCTAAGAGCTTGTGTTCTTATAGTAACGTATAGATTACGCTACTGACCTAGTACACTAGTAGATGAACAAACAACACGTAACTAAGAGCTTGTGTTCTTATAGTAACGTATAGATTACCCTACTGACCTAGTACACTAGTAGATGAACAAACAACACGCATCTAAGAGCTTGTGTTCTTATAGTAACGTATAGATTACGCTACTGACCTAGTACACTAGTAGATGAACAAACAACACGCAACTAAGAGCTTGTGTTCTTATAGTAACGTATAGATTACGCTACTGACCTAGTACACTAGTAGATGAACAAACAACACGTAACTAAGAGCTTGTGTTCTTATAGTAACGTATAGATTACCCTACTGACCTAGTACACTAGTAGATGAACAAACAACACGCAACTAAGAGCTTGTGTTCTTATAGTAACGTATAGATTACGCTACTGACCTAGTACACTAGTAGATGAACAAACAACACGTAACTAAGAGCTTGTGTTCTTATAGTAACGTATAGATTTCGCTACTGACCTAGTACACTAGTAGATGAACAAACAACACGTAACTAAGAGCTTGTGTTCTTATAGTAACGTATAGATTACCCTACTGACCTAGTACACTAGTAGATGAACAAACAACACGCATCTAAGAGCTTGTGTTCTTATAGTAACGTATAGATTACGCTACTGACCTAGTACACTAGTAGATGAACAAACAACACGCAACTAAGAGCTTGTGTTCTTATAGTAACGTATAGATTACGCTACTGACCTAGTACACTAGTAGATGAACAAACAACACGTAACTAAGAGCTTGTGTTCTTATAGTAACGTATAGATTACGCTACTGACCTAGTACACTAGTAGATGAACAAACAACACGCATCTAAGAGCTTGTGTTCTTATAGTAACGTATAGATTACGCTACTGACCTAGTACACTAGTAGATGAACAAACAACACGCAACTAAGAGCTTGTGTTCTTATAGTAACGTATAGATTACGCTACTGACCTAGTACACTAGTAGATGAACAAACAACACGCAACTAAGAGCTTGTGTTCTTATAGTAACGTATAGATTACGCTACTGACCTAGTACACTAGTAGATGAACAAACAACACGCATCTAAGAGCTTGTGTTCTTATAGTAACGTATAGATTACGCTACTGACCTAGTACACTAGTAGATGAACAAACAACACGCATCTAAGAGCTTGTGTTCTTATAGTAACGTATAGATTACGCTACTGACGTAGTACACTAGTAGATGAACAAACAACACGCAACTAAGAGCTTGTGTTCTTATAGTAACGTATAGATTACGCTACTGACCTAGTACACTAGTAGATGAACAAACAACACGTAACTAAGAGCTTTTGTTCTTATAGTAACGTATAGATTACCCTACTGACCTAGTACACTAGTAGATGAACAAACAACACGCAACTAAGAGCTTGTGTTCTTATAGTAACGTATAGATTACGCTACTGACCTAGTACACTAGTAGATGAACAAACAACACGCAACTAAGAGCTTGTGTTCTTATAGTAACGTATAGATTACGCTACTGACCTAGTACACTAGTAGATGAACAAACAACACGTAACTAAGAGCTTGTGTTCTTATAGTAACGTATAGATTACCCTACTGACCTAGTACACTAGTAGATGAACAAACAACACGTAACTAAGAGCTTGTGTTCTTATAGTAACGTATAGATTACCCTACTGACCTAGTACACTAGTAGATGAACAAACAACACGCAACTAAGAGCTTTTGTTCTTATAGTAACGTATAGATTACCCTACTGACCTAGTACACTAGTAGATGAACAAACAACACGCAACTAAGAGCTTGTGTTCTTATAGTAACGTATAGATTACGCTACTGACCTAGTACACTAGTAGATGAACAAACAACACGCAACTAAGAGCTTGTGTTCTTATAGTAACGTATAGATTACGCTACTGACCTAGTACACTAGTAGATGAACAAACAACACGTAACTAAGAGCTTGTGTTCTTATAGTAACGTATAGATTACCCTACTGACCTAGTACACTAGTAGATGAACAAACAACACGTAACTAAGAGCTTGTGTTCTTATAGTAACGTATAGATTACCCTACTGACCTAGTACACTAGTAGATGAACAAACAACACGCAACTAAGAGCTTTTGTTCTTATAGTAACGTATAGATTACCCTACTGACCTAGTACACTAGTAGATGAACAAACAACACGCAACTAAGAGCTTGTGTTCTTATAGTAACGTATAGATTACGCTACTGACTTAGTACACTAGTAGATGAACAAACAACACGTAACTAAGAGCTTGTGTTCTTATAGTAACGTATAGATTACCCTACTGACTTAGTACACTAGTAGATGAACAAACAACACGTAACTAAGAGCTTGTGTTCTTATAGTAACGTATAGATTTCGCTACTGACCTAATATCCGTAGCCGACGAACACTGGTTGCCATGGTATCGGGAAAATGTAGACGCTAATATTCCTATAACATATCCATGTTAAAAAAGAATGCTGTAAATACCCCATTGATATATTAAGTCGTAGGCTAGTGGCCGGACTGCAATTTGTCCCCGGACAGGCACTATATGTAGGAGGCGTCACATTCTAGATTTGTGTTCAACTCGTGTTTTCCAGCAGTCGTGTTGGTCTAATTTACTGTTTCATTCTCTTTTTACTTGTACACCGACCAGGAATTCTTTTCATTTTATTTTGTATCCCCCCCCCGTGTAAGAGGAATGTGTCTATCTCGACACGGTGCGACTATCGACATTCTTTCTCCTCGTATGTTCACTTCATCTCAACTTCTCAGGCAAGGGGAAATGAAACTATATTTCATCTATCCTCCAGCGGATGTGTAATATACAGTATTAATGCCCTTCAGAACAATCACAATGTTAAGTACTAAACTACAGAACTTATCGTTCATAATGTCAGTAATTAAGGTCCGTATTGACTAACTATATATTAGAAAGAAATAAAGGGATTCTGCCTTTTCAATACATATATTAAACCTACTCACAGGTACATGTTTCGAGGGTTGTTAACTCCCTCTTCCTCAGCCTGTACAATACATATCAACGATTAATTACCTTTGTAAGTACACAATTTGAATGGGTTAAGGCACATACAGGTGTTGCAGGCAATGAACTGGCTGATAAAATTGCAAAGGAGGCTACAAAATTAAGTGAGGTTTGTTTCGATAGAATACCCATCTCAACTTTTAAAAAAATCTCAAAGAAGAATCAATACATGAATGGCAGCAAAAATGGGAACAAACTTCAAAAGGCACACTTACAAAAGAATTCTTTCCAACAGTTGCAGGTAGATTAAATTCCAAAATCACCTTAACACCTAATATGACTACAATTGACTGGACATGGAAATATTGCTTCGTACTTACACAGACTTAAAATTATACGTAATCCCGAGTGTTCCTGTACAAGCAGCCCTCAGACTATAGATCATATAATTTTCGTGTGCAGTGAAGTGAAAAATATTAGGCAATTCTTGATCAATAGAGTTAATAGAGACGATAACTGGCCGATTCAGAAATCTGTGCTATTAAAAAAGTATTTGAAGGAATTTTCTAAATTTGTTAATGCTCTGGATTTTCAAGCTCTAAGGAAAAACGATGAATAATATTGTTTGATATTGTTAAGATTAAGTCATCTAGAAATTGAATTATTATAATTTAATTAATTTTGTTAATTTATAAAATGTAATGTAAGTGCATGTAGTACTATATACTTATGTAGAGGAGCATGCAGAGAGTATGAACAATAGAAAATAAAATAAAAAAAGTACACAAGTGACATGAATACAGTTTATGAAATATATAATACGAAGTTCATCAAACCACTGTTTCCGACTCTCCATAGAAAATCTTCTAATGGATTTCCAGACCTGGGTGCACTAAAAAGCCGCTGAATCAGCCCGGTGTTGTGAGCCGCTATTTGGTTGCGTCATCGTAGGTTCGAACTAGTCTCCATGCTGCCCTTGGAGAACATCATGGCAAATAAACCAAAGAAGCCGTGCCCCGACGAATTTAGGCGAGTTGGAATCTTGGCTCAGCTAATACACGCAGTTGTGGCTTTCTTATTTTTCGGGGACTCACAACTAGGTCCGAAATGGGATATACCAAGCTTAATGAGGATAATTGAGAAGAGGTAGGTCTCCATTCACATTGTTGATTTATTTAGAGGATTTATGACTTTGTGGTCAAATAATCTCGTGTACTTGAGTGTGTATACAATCTGTTTTGTAACCTGTGTTATTGTGATGACTGTAGTAGTCAATGTACTTGTAATTGAGACTTGGATTTTGAAGGAGGTGGCCGTGACCATAAGTAGAAGTGGGAAAAACTATGGAAAATCACGTCGAGGGGAGCTGAAGTGGAAATCAAATCCATCTTTTGCCTCACGAGGCTGAGTGTACCCCATTCCAGACCCCAAGCCAGAATTAAATTTCTTGGCAGAGCCTGGATCGAACTCAGTGCCTTTGGATTGGAGCCTCATTACGATTCCAGAGACGACAGAAGGCGGAGATCGATTCTCACTTCAGAAGTGGTTTTCCGTAGTCTCACCATTTCTAATCCATGAAAATGCTGGAACGGTACCCAACTTAAAGCCAAGGCTCTCATTCATAGCCAACTACAAGAACACACTAACCTTGAAGGGTTCTCAAGCTGAAATTTTGATTTGACTTCTTTTTCGATCGACCCTCTCCCCTATCCATTACCTCCATGCTTCTCATGCCCCATTTTTATCAATGGCCATCAAATTCATCTCCGTGGTTAGCATACTATAATGTGCGTTCAAAAAGTAACGAGCCGGAGGCATAATTACAGAAACCAGTACCTGTATGTTAGAAGTATTGGCCCTGGCTGTTAAGGCACTTGCCCCACTGTGCCACGAGGTGGTGAATGGCTGTCTCATAAAATTCCCTGGGCTGCGATGTGAACCAGTTCCGCACGTATAGCTGGACGTCGGCGTCCGAGGTGAATCGTTGGCCCCGCAGAGCCCTTTTCAGGTGACCAAACATGGCGTAATAACAGGGAGAGAGGATTGGACTGTATGGAGGGTGGCCGAGAACCTCCCATTTGAATTTCTGCAGGAGTGCCGCGAATGTGTTGGCCGTATGAGGTCGTCCATTGTCGTTGAGCGACCACGGCGGCTATGGCGTTTACTGTCACTCGGCGGTCCTGGGAAATGAGTGCATCAACCAGCTGGACGTTGTCATCAGTAATGCAGGGGGATGCCCCAGACCAGGCATCATCGGCTAACGACACCCGTCCTTCCTTGAAGCGCATGTGCCACGCCTTGACCCTTGCAAGGGACATGCAGTGTTCGCCGTACACTTGTGACATTCGGCGATGAATGTCCGTTCCCCCTAATCCTTTCGCTGTCAGAAATCGAACAACACCTCTTTGCTCTTTGTTTGACGCCTCCATGTCACTGTTTGCAATGCGACTGGCAACGTTGGACGATTGATGCATGCTGCTGCTCGCTTTGTATCGTCACGTGACGGGCTGTGACCTTCCACGCTCTGGTAGGAACCACACTTCGTTACACACGCCACGATTAGCCGATGTCGTCACCGGTTTGCGCATTACATACTCTGGCTCGGTACTTTTTGAACGCACTATAGATTTCGGCCCTGAACAACTCAGATTCTATTCCTCATCGGACCTTAGGAATTTTAATCTCCAGTGCCCGGCTGTTTCCTTTGTGAAGTTTTTATCATTCATTTCATCCTTATCACGACAAGCAGGTCACCTGAGAACGTCAACTCTGAGGGCACCCAACATTATTATTATTATTATTATTATTATCATATTGCCCCTCACTCTCTTCTACTTCCTTTTTTCTTTATTTTTTTAATTTTTTTGCCTTTAGTAGTTATAGCAGCCATTGTTTCCATTACGGACCGATACGCTAGAAGTTTGGCCCTTTAAAATAATGATATTATCATCACTTATGATTAGTGTCACGGATTTTTGGTTATAACGATATCCACGAATTATTTCAGCCAACATATATATGTTATCACAACAATATATTTACCCCAAATATGCCATTTATTCCCCGATATTGAACCCGCGAAATGAAGTTATTTTGCGAAATGTGTTACTTTCACCGTAACATGCTAAATACCAACGAAATGCCGATAATAAGATGTTTTTTAAACTACTGTATTCACTTCAAAATTAAATGAAATTTTTCCACTATCTGTCGTTCGATAGAAAATAAGAAATCTTAAATATATATTTCTTACAAGATACGGGATAACGAAGTTGGTTCGCTCTACTTACGGTTTGGGACAACATAAGTAATCACAGAAAATATGTTTCATTTGAGTTTTAGTTCTTTAGAAAAAACAAGATGTTCAGCAAAGAACATATAGCCTACTTTCTCCTAAATGTATGGGTATATTTATGACTCTTTGTCCTCATCCCTAACACAATCACCTCTACCAGAATGTATTGTTTGTTTTCTTTTATATTGATAATTAGCCAGTAAGTGTCAAAATCAATATTGTATACTTTATGATGATTGAATAACAAAACTACTAACTTATTGTAATGCATTCACGTCCGTTAATCTCTATATTAAGCCAGCCTGCTAAGTTAAGAATCTTCCGTTTTGGGTATCTTCCCCTTTAAAAATCCACGCCGATCACAGTATGTTGGTGCTGCGACCTATCAGTGAATTAATCTTTATGTTGTACGCCTATGCACTGCCATCGTAATGTACTACGATGGCAGTGGCCTAAGGGTGTTGAATGAGTCGACAGTTTAAAGTAGCCAAGAGGGAGGCGATCCAGCTGGCAGTGTTTACAGGTAATCGGAGCGCGATCGTGGCTAATAGTTGAACTACCAGTATTACAAAATTGCCATACTTCAGGAGGCCAGGTATTTACACAGCGGTAAGTTTGGAACAATATTACCCACATAACCCACAAGAGGACAGCACCGTACAGAGGCATTAAGAAGGCTGTGGTTAATGACAACGTGTATCTAGTTCTTCTATTCTCCTTTTTCTAATGTCTTCTGTTTATTTGCGATGCTGGGGCTGTGATTTTATTAATAAACGAGTGTATACATTAGCCTCTCCTTTGAGCTAAATGACATCTTATTCAGTATCTGTGGAAAGAGCTCGTGCACATCATTTGTAAAAGAATTCAAGAAAAAAAAAGTTAACTGCAGCAGTACTCGATCCCCAGTCGACTGCGTGACAGACTAACACGCTAGCCCAGAGCTATTCCTATCCTTAACATCATGGTGTTCTTAACTGACATTAGATACAACCTGTTGGCAAATAATGACTTTAAATAAACGATTTCTTCACAGCAGTACATCTTCATTAAAGATAATTTCATACAAAGTTTATATTATTGTATCAGTAGGGTATATCACATACAACATACTAAAACTATTGAAATATAAGACAGGCACATGAGGACAGCTGCCATCTTGTCGTGCGACACAGACAGCTCAGCTCTTTTAAGCCACTCATACAGTATAATATTATAATATTAAATTATAATAAATAACGGATCACGACCTTCAGGATAGCTTAAACCACCCTAGGCTCGATAATCGGAATTGGTGGGTCTTAAGCCATTGATTAAAATGGTTGAATAATTCACACGGCCGCCATCCTGAAATGGTACGGCCGATGACCTTGAACATTGGATGAAAGACGCGTCCTATATAAAGGTATGTTGTCACCAAATTTGGTAGAGATCGGATGATTAGTTTAGCCGTAATTTGATTTTACGTTTTGAACGTTTGAGTGGCCGCCATTCTGTTTTGGTAAAGATGGTGGCGATATAAAGTATGACACTGAGGTGCCCTTTGCTAATGTTACCTCTGTACCAAATTTCGTTCAATTCGGTTTCACCGTGTTCGAATTGATAGGGGGGGACCGACATTCAGAGTACACACACACACACACACACACACACAGAGAGACTCACACACATACACACACACAGACATACACACTTTTTTTCGCCCTGTAGTGATCTCATAAGTCTAATTTCATGTTTTGCAAAAATCGAAAGTAGGCTAAAAACATATACTCACATCTCACTTTTGTTTATTTCACTACTAAGGATATTTTATTTCGCCGCTTTGAATATTTTATGTTCGACCCTGACTATTATGTGTCTGAAAACTGTATCATAATGATGGTCATTGTAACACTATTTTTCATTATGAAACAGTTTCTCCCACCAATCACAGCTCAGGAAACAGTTGTTTGACCAATTAGATAAGGATACCTTCGCGCATGCGCTCAAAATCCAACATGTCTATATAAATTACCGAAATTGCACCGTCCATATGTTTGCGTAAATAAACTGGTGAATATGAGACAAGAAATAGCATTGTACCTTAATATACCCAAATCCAATTTCTATACAGCGCGTTAATTTCAAACGACTACGGTGACAGTTTTACTGAATGGTTTACGATCTGCACATATGGCATTGAAGCACACAGAGCGCATGCGTCGGTCGGCCAGAGAGCTTGGAACACGGAGATATGCTACCTAGCGCACCACCCGATCACAAAATTCTAGTTACTGAACAGATATTTATGAATATTTATGTTAAAACATATAATAAAGTTATAATTATCGTCGAATATAAACAGTCGTATGCAACTCGCCTATAATGGTAATTAAGACACTCGTATGGAAATTATAAAACTCGCATACGCTCGTTTCATAAAAATACTCGTGTCTTAATTATAGCCATTATAGGCTCGTTGCATAATGTACTATTATTTCACCATGGATCAGGGTCCCTACTTATGATACACTTCAAGTTGCATAATTGGCGAATTTGGCGAGTTTGTACACAACGACCCAAACCATATGTACCGTAAATCCTTCATAATATGTAAATGAGGTTCTGTGCACTACATCTACTTGTTGCGGTAAGTTTGACGAAGGTGAAAGCAGCAGTAGAGTCTGAATAAATGGTATCGCTTGACATAATATCCCATTACACTGTCTCCGGGATGAGGCATAGCTCAACACCGGACAAGCCACTTCACTGTATTGCCACTGTGTGATATTCATTAGGTCGCACTGTTGATGCTGATACCTCGCAGTTTAGCCTTTCGCGTAAAATGGTGCATTACGTTTGCGATAGGTTGATTGGTTCCTCAGTTTAGGGGCTGTGACAACGCGGTCATGTAGCCCCGTGTACTTTGGGTGTGTGTAGAATCTGTCTGATAACCGGTGTTAATTGTGATGACTGTATTAGTGTGTGTTATCTGTATTTTAGGTAAGGACTGCAGACGATCAATTTCAAGTAGTTTCTACTTTTCCTACAAAATTATACCATCAGCGACACCTTGCTGTGAACTTGGCTACTAGATGCCACCACAACAGGCACCTGGTGACGAACGTTGGAACTAATTGAGTGTTAATCAAATCGATCCTACAAATTTAGCTTCACATATTTGTAGTTAGTGGAAGGTACTTTACATGTCATAAATCTATGACATGGCCCACCAGATTTACTTCCCATCCAAAGAAAGGCATACTGAGGGATTTTTAACGCTCTTAAAAATCCGACGACTTCGGCCAGGTTTTATCCCACGATCTTGGACATAGAAGCTCAACATGCTACCAACTACGCCACCGAAGCCGCCTGGAATTCTGGGGATTGACAATGTCCATTCTGAGTATAGTTCTTCCCTGGGTTTCTCCCCACACTCTCCATAGGTAAATCCTGAGATGCTACCTTACTACAGGTTTTGGGGTATCCTCTTCAATCCCTGACTCTAATAAATACAACTACACACATTACTACAGTCACCACAGATGCAAAGGTTATGAGGCAAATCAAACACACTAAAGTTCACGTTCATGTAGCATTCCATCGTTCATTTATTTACCCACCTGGAGCTTTTAGAGCTAACAACAGTAATATTTTGCCAATGAACTGTTATACTAGTAATGTATAGCAGACTGGTTGCGTGGCGCAGCGGTAACATTCTCGCCTGTTGTGTCCATGATTACAGGATTGAACCCTGGCGCAGACAGTTGCCATATGCAGGTGCGCAAATACGAGGGTGTCGTGTTAGTAGATTTACTGGGACGTTAAAAATCACCTTCGAGGCAAAATTCAGGCAACCGGTATACTAATAAAGAGGCAAAATTCAGGCAACCTGGCGACTAATATAGAGGCAAAATTCAGGCAACCTGGCGACTAATAAAGAAGCAAAATTCAGGCAACCTGGCGACTTAATAAAGAGGCAAAATTCAGGCAACCTGGCGACTTAATAAAGAGGCAAAATTCAGGCAACCTGACGACTAATAAAGAGGCAAAATTCAGGCAACCTGGTGACTAACAAAGAGGCAAAATTCAGGCAACCTGACGACTAATAAAGAGGCAAAATTCAGGCAACCTGACGACTAATAAAGAGGCAAAATTCAGGCAACCTGCCGACTAATAAAGAGGTAAAATTCAGGCAACCTGACGACTAATAAAGAGGTAAAATTCAGGCAACCTGGCGACTTAATAAAGAGGCAAAATTCAGGCAACCTGGCGACTAATAACGAGACAAAATTCAGGCAACCTGGTGACTAATAAAGATACAAAATTCAGGCAACCTGGCGACTAATAAAGAGACAAAATTCAGGCAACCTGGTGACTAATAAAGAGACAAAATTCAGGCAACCTGGTGACTAATAAAGAGGTAAAATTCAGGCAACCTGGCGACTAATAAAGAGCACAAAAATCAGGCAACCTGGTGACTAATAAGGAGACAAAATTCAGGCAACCTGGCGACTAATAAAGAGACAAAATTCAGGCAACCTGGTGACTAATAAAGAGACAAAATTCAGGCAACCTGGTGACTAATGAAGAGACAAAATTCAGGCAACCTGGCGACTAATAAAGAGGCAAAATTCAGGCAACCTGGCGACTAATAAAGAGGCAACATTCAGGCAGCCTGGCGACTAATAAAGAAAGCTTTTTAGTTGGTCAACATGAATTGTGCCCAATTACATTAGGCGGTAAACAAGAATAGTGATTTGAATCTCTTGGCTTCGTGATTTGCCTGACTGGCGTTACAATAAAGCTGAAAATGGCTTCTATCACTACAACCTGGTGACTCTAAAAGCCTCAGTAATTAAAAGGGACGTAACGTCAACAACTTTCATATTTTGTATAGCAAAGGAAATATAATTGAGGGGGCGTGGTGGCGCAGCGGTCAGGCTGTTGGCCTCTCACCAAGGTGCACTGGGTTCGATTCCCGGTCAATGCATGTGAGATTTTCGAAGAGAAATGCCATATCCTGTGGTTCGGATTCCACGAAAAAATAGGAGGTCCCGTGGCTCATGATCACAAGATTCACGGTCACGTAAAACTACAATCTTCTTCTTCTTTTGAAATACAATTGGAACAGTGACAGAAATTAAAGGAAAAGTGAAACAATACGATGATGAAATGGATAAGCCAATGAGAAAGGAAGAGAAATGAGAAGAGAAAGAGAATGAGATGCCGAAATTCAAAACTTTGTATCCAGCGTACACAGTAGCAATAAGCAATATAAGATCTTGGTTATACAGGCTGTCTTTTATCTACCTTTGGAGAATGATAGGTCGTGTAGGGGACGGCTATAGAAGTAATTTGAGATGGGGAACTTGGGGCCGGAGCGACCTCCTTAACCCCTAAAATAAGGGTTGATTCTGGCCCTCCACCCAGTCAGTTGGACAACCGACCCAATCCTCTATTACCTTTCTCAATCCTTGAACTCTTGGCAAGATTCATTTCATCATGTGGCGCTGGCGTAATGGATAGCGTTCCAGTGCAAAAGGCCGGTAGTCCCGGGTTCGATTCCGGGCTTGGGCAAAATCTTTTTTTAAAATGTTATTTGTCGTATTGTAGTCACATAATATAGCCTGGTGCAACGTCAGAAAAGAGAGTGCAAATACGACAAATAACAGTTCAAAAAATAAAAAGATTTTGCCCATGCCCGGAATCGAACCTGGAACTACCGGCCTTTCGCACCGCAACGCTATTACGCCAGCGCAAAATGGTGAAATGAATTTTGCCAAGAGTTAAAGGATTGAAAAAGGTAATAGAGGTTTGGGTCGGTTGCCCAACTGACAGAGTGGAGGGCGTGAATCAACCCTTATTTTAGGGGTTAAGGAGGCCGCTCCGACCCCAAGTTCCCTATATCAAATTACTTCTATATCCGTGCCCTACACGACCTATCATTCTCCAGAGGTACATAAAAGACACCCTAGATAATACAGGGTTTATCAGATGTTCCAGCACCCAAGCCAACAGTGCTGTGTTCCCACTTAATGCGTACCAACTCCTGGAGACTCTCTTATTAAACAGTTCCCTGTAGTCAATAGTGGCAGGATTGCCACGGTGGGTGAGTGGTTAACGTGACGGATTACCAACACCAAGCTTGCAGGTTCGCCCCTGGCCGTGGTAAGTGATTTTTGAAAGGCGACAAAAATCACGACATGGATGTCATACGTTGTTAACATGTTAAAGAACCCATTTTAAATCAGTAGGCCGTTTTTTTTCTTTAGCGTATGGCTTTTTTTAGTGCCGGGAGTGTCCGAGGACATGTTCGGCTCGCCAGATTTTGTAGCTGCTTCTACGCGGACACCCATGGGGTGAGCTACATGTACCGCCGCGTGTGGAGTGTTGTCTGGGGAGGAAAGTTTTGAATGTAAGGACGAGGAGTTGGAAGGTAGCGGCTGTGGCCTATAGTGAGGGACCAACCCTGGCATTTGTCTGGAAGGAAAATGGGAAACCACAGAAGACCATCTTCAAGGTTGCCGGCGGGGGGATTCGAACCTCCTCGCCTCCCGGATGTGAGCGACTGCCTGCAGCAACGCCGTAAGGACCACGGCTAACTCACCCGGCTCAGTAGGCCGTGTTGAATGGCAAAATTAATCTTCGGCATTTTCCGCCAACACAAAGTTCCTTCATTCTCTACTAGAGAGCGCTGTAGTGTCAAGGAGCTTAGATATCATGGCGTTCAAAGGAACGACGAAATTCGACATGCAAGCTACCCTCTGGGTGTCAATTAACAAGGCTTGCTCCCGGCACTCGAGGCCATACGATATTATTATTATAATAGTGGCAGGTCTACCTCACACAGAGAGCTAAAAGCAGATTGCATCATCAGCGCACGCTACCACTTAAACGCCCGTTGTTCAGTCTCTATTGGTCGTATTAACAAATTAAATACACAATTAGACAGATAAATGCATTGCCTGAAAGGTTTAAGAAGAGCATTATTTTGATATCTTACATATGAAAGCACCCAAAACAACACAAACATAGAGACGGAATTCTGAAATTCTTTTACATCTCCTTGCACTTCAACTACTTCCAATTGTAGCTCTATCCTTAACCTTTTTTCTTTAATTTGGGAGGTGTTGTTGTGTTTTGTGTCTTCAGTCCTTTGACCGCTTTGACGCAGCTGTCCATGCCTCCCTGTCCTGAGCTAATCGTTTCATCTCTACACAGCTACCACACCCTACATCCGAGGCAATCTGATTAACATATTCTAACCTTGGTCTACCCCTACAGTTCTTGTCCTCGACCGTCCCTTCCATAACTAAGCTTGCTATTCCTGGGTGTCTTAGTATGTGTCCTACCTACCTATCTCTTCTTTTCATTAGCAGTCGCCAGAAACATCTCTCCTCTCCCACTCGTCTTAATACCTCTTCGTTTGTAACCCTATCTACCCATCTGATCTTCATCATTCTCCTGTAACACCACATTTCAAACGCTACAATTCTCTTTTCCGCTGCACCTATAGTCCACAGTGCCACGCTCCAGACAAAGGCTTTCAAAAATTACATCCTAATACCTAAATATATATTCGATGTCAACAGATTCCTTTTTGTAGAAATGCTTTCCTTGCCTGAGCAAACCTACTTTTCATATCACTGGTTATTTTCCTTCCTAAGTAGCAGAAGTCTCCTACTTCCTTTAGCTTTTCCACGACTCAGGAGTTCCAGGGTACGGAAATCAAGGAAACAGCATAGGGTTTATAATTATATATGTGGTTAAATGGTTAGCGTGCTAGTCTTTGCCCCCAACGTGCCCTGGGTTCGATTCCCGGACCGGCCATCAGGGATTTTAATCTCCTGGGGTTAATTCCCGTAGCTCTGGGACTGGGTGTCTGTGCCGTCTTCATTATCACTTCATCCTCATTACGACGCGCAGGTCGCCCACAGGCGTCAACTAGAAAGATCTGTACTCGGCCTCTCAGGAGGCCACACGATCATTCATTCATTATTATATACGAATCGCAGCCAATGGCCATAGCTGGGTATTTTTGATTAAACACCGAGGGCTCCCAACATGATCAATTTCAAGTAGTTCCAACTTTGGCTACCAGATGATAATGTCACTAACACCTAGCGGCAAACGTTGGAACTTGATAGAGCGTTTCTATATAACCAAATATAACCTACAAAGTTTGCTACACACTACCAATTGCAGTGTTAGGTTCTTTTACGTGCCATAAATCTCTGACATGGGCCCGCCGGCTTTACTTCCCTCTAATGAAAGGCGTACTGAAGGATGTTTACGCTCTTTAAA
The DNA here is from genome assembly GCA_946902985.2 of Meconema thalassinum. Taxonomy (NCBI): domain Eukaryota; kingdom Metazoa; phylum Arthropoda; class Insecta; order Orthoptera; family Tettigoniidae; genus Meconema; species Meconema thalassinum. The sequence continues at coordinate 208,686,034 of OX336394.1, read as the reverse complement.
ACTCGATGCCTTCAGCCGGGTTTGAACCCACGATCTTGGGAATAGTATTTCAGCATGCTACCGATAATGCCAACGAAGCCACGGTCTTTTAATATGTTGTTAACTCCATCGAATAGGGTCACTCTGCTAATAATTAGCTTTATATTAATAATTCCCACCTTTATCCAATGTTTATCTAAAATTCCTGGGCTAATAACAATGAGTTGTATAGGGAAGCACTAAAAATTGGCAAAAGCTGCTGCTGGCACAGGTTGGCTCAGCGAAGAGGTCAGTGCCAGCCAAGTTGACACGTGTTCAAATTGGGCTGTTTGAACAAGCCTGATTCAGCAGGTTCAGAAGGAGGAAGGGAGAAGAAAGAAGGAAGAAGAAGAAGAGGAAGAAGAAGAATAAAAATAAAAGGTAAAAAGGAAAAGCATAAGAAGAAGAAGAAAATAATTCATTCCACTTGAAGAGGAGCAATAATTGAGTGTAGAATCATTCCTCAATAACTGTGCTTCCAAATGACAGAGAACGCATCTACTGCTGTGGTTCACTCTGAAGATTATAACACACCATTTGCATCTGTTTTAGTCCACGGTCTCGTTGGGAAGGAAAACGTGAAAGGGAGAAGTGGGAAGGGAAAGGAAGCCGTTGTGTGTTTCATATCGTAAAATGTAATACAAAAGTGACCACAGTAATCCTATTGGACTCGCTTAGCTCATAATACACAGCCACAATATGCTGGACGCAACTCTGCCGCACAGAGCTGGTAGTAGGGTTGCCTACTTTCCCCGTTCTATATTGCACTGTAGTGTGTAGTCTCTCACCGGATATTACTTTTCGAGGAAATGTGGCTTTATCATGACGGTTGTATCTTTTATACACTTTTATTCAAACGATGTGTAGAAATTCAATGATGAATAAACACGAGGAACTCGCCCGTCTGCGTCGCAGTGTAGGGCTGAATTATTTGTGAAAATGAATTATGAACGAAGCGCAGCGTTCAGGAGCTGGGGACTCGAGCGACGCCTTGGTAAGTATAGAACAAGAAGAGGCGTTCGTATCAAGTTTAAAATAGGTCCTTCAGAATGTTCTATATTTGTGAGGGATTGAGGGTTGTAAGGTCGTGTGTGTAGCCTACTTTAGAACATCTGATTATTCTTGAGTGTTTGCAAATATTAGTTCTGAAGGTTTGAAAGTAAGCTCGTTTTATGTATGGGTTCGGAGTGTTAAAGCAACATATTAAAATATGTTTACTCTCTTTCTTCAATTGGGATTTTCAAGTGATAGAATCCTTTTCACACTGTAGCCTAATTCTATTAAAGTAAGCTTTCCAGTCGGTCAACACAAATAATTTGTTGGGATAGATGTCACAGGACTTGAAGTAAGGTACTATCTTGGCATTTGCCTGGAGTGTGAGGTCGCGCATTGTCATGAAGGAAGCTGACGCTGCTGATAAATTTTAACCACGGTAACGTGTTCAGCCCACCGAAATCGAATAACTGAGCGGATTTCTTCACGAGGCCAGTTTTCCAAACGAGTCGCCTTTAGTTGTTTACCTACAACTAGCGCTGTAGGTGGCAGGTCGCTGAAACTCTGCACATTTACCAACCGTATCTATTCGAACTACCCCACACTACTCATTTCTCGAATTACCCCACACTACTCATTTCTCTATAACTGACTCACACTTAGAATAACTGATTTTAGTCTTGGGACTCGATATTTCTATTTGCGGCTTTCAGCCCTTCGTTACAGTCATTAACCGTAATCCTACGTTCTCGATTAAGCTGCTACGTATCATCTAAAACGGGATATTTAGGATCTATATGTTAATACACTCTGATACGTCACTTAAAAGGACGGCCATAACAGGTCTAACAAAGAAAGCAGTTCCATCTTTTTTGACTGAAGTCTATTCGCCGAGTCGAGACAGAGCCCCTGGCTACCCGGACAGGGAAACGCGCCCAGTTCACGTCATCGGCTCAGCCGGACAGAGGTAGCCAGGAAGCTCCGAGATCATTAGTCATGTCGTAGCCCTGGAAAAGACAAGACTTGCTGCACTTAGTGCTGTGCTGCACTGTATAGGCCCACCGTTGCCTGTCATTAGCAGTTAAGGACTTATTATTTAATTAATTAATTAAACACATAAACGAACAATAGATAAACCGCGCTGTAGCATGTAACCGATAAGTCCTCCCGCTTCACTTGTAGACTATTCACAATGTAGGCTATACACAGCACTGAAGTGGGCGTACGTTCAACAGGCACAGCTCTATGCACCCCTTGCGGGCAGCCCTGTGTACAACTGTGTTTACTTCCACTATCTCGACTCGGCGAACAGACTTCAGATCTCTTAACCATTAGACGTAATTATCCTGAAAACTCTTGGTTCGAGTTGAGTTACGAATTTGTCAGTTTATTGATCACAAAAGACCTAAAAACTATATTACTTGTATAAGCTATGTTTGTAATTTTTCTTCCTCTGAGAAATTCTTTCACTATTTATAGACAAACCGTCAATAGTGAATTGCGATGAGTTTGGCACTTCACCAAGGTCATCTAGTGTTGAGAAAGTTTGCGTTTAATTGGAGTTTAATCCACTGTTGTAGTATCAATCAGTGGCGGCCGTTAGTAGGGTTGCACAACGACCAGATTAATTCCAGAAAAACAATTAACATCGTAATCATATTTTTAGTAATAAAAGCTGTAAGTTTCCTTTTATATGTATAGAAATTCATAATTTTGTTCTTTAACAATTCAGGAAATCTTATACAACAGTAAGTTACTGTGAACTGTCTGAGAAAGCGAAGCGCGCCAACTGACTAGGACCGCTCGTCCGTTTGATCGTTGGCAGGCCCGAGCACCGACCAGTACTCAATAGTGAAGAGTATCGCAGAGATGTTAGACCGAGTAAGTCCTATCCCAACAGTTAACTCGGCTGGTCGTTGCCTGCTGATTGCAGAAAGGGAGCCGAGGCGTGGACGGAGACATCCCAGATGCTCCGTCAACTGCCGATACCATGTCTTGCAATGTAATTTGCCCGTATTTGTGACACTCGCGGTTCCTTCTCGCCCTCGTATATACGTTGTTTTTTAGCCTACTTTTCACATTTTGCAAAAATGACGAAAAAGTAGACTTATGAGATCGATCCGGGAAAATGTGTGTCTCTCTGTCTGTCTGTCTGTCGTTCTGTCTGTCTGTCTGTCTGGCTGTGTGTGTGTCCCCCCCCCCCCTATCAACTCCTAAACGGCTGCAGCAATCAAAACCAAATTTAGTATGAGTAAAGACGTGCATCGGAATATCTCACGTCCATATTTGAAAATGATGTCAGTGCTGCCAGCTGCTGAAAAAACGCACTAGAAATTTGAGCTCCATGTTCGATATCTTGCAAGATATGCATGGGAGCTATACCAAAATTGGCACACATGTAGATAATACTATTTCAGTTTAATTTCCAGGAGACCAACTATGACAGTGTTGCCAAAATAATTTTAAGCCTTCTGATAAGTCCAATGTTTAAATGCATATAACTTCTACACTATCAATTGGATTTCAACCAAATTTTGTATGTAATATCTGTACATAAACAGATATGACTGAGCGTATTCTTAAGAGCCAGCAGGGCTGCCAACTGTTAATAATTGCTCTCTATTTTTTTTATCCAAATACCAATATATCAGAAAGTATGCAAGCCGACAGCTTTAAACTATGCACACGTATAGTACCTGGCATTCTAGATTAATTTGGAGTAACTAATATACGTCAGTGCTGCCAACATGATTCTAAGCCTGCTGATAGGTCCAATTTTAAAATATATGTAACTTCTAAACTAACTAATGGATTTAATTCAAAATTGGCACAACAATAGATCATATTATTTCAGATTATTTCTGATCAATACATGCATGACATTGTTGCCAACATGATTTTACGCGCGCTGTTAGATCCAATGTTTAACTGCATGTAACGTCCATGCTATCCATTGGTCTTGAACCAAATTTTGTATTCTGTACCTTAAGAGATGGAACTAAGAATATATTCAGTCACCAGGGCTGCCAACTGTAGTGCTCTATTAGGCTACATTATACCAGGTATATTTTGTACTAATTAGATATTTCGATATTACCAACTTAATTTCGTCATTATTCTAGATAGGTTCATATTCTGTAGAATAATCATTGGCATGAAAAGTACGCTGTATAGTTCTTCACGGAACTTCTTGTTTTTCTCGTGAAGGTTTTATAATTTTAAATGATCTTGTCGACTTCGTCGTTACGCTGGGGTCTGGCGTTACGTTACGGTGACGGACGGACAGATGCACTGAGGTGTGTGACGTAATACTACCGCTTGGTGCATGTGTACCCCGACAATTTCTACTTCGTTAGTATAAGACAAAAATCCCCGATTCTTGGATGTCACGGGTAATCTCGAGAACCAATAGATGGATTTTGATGCGGTTTTCACCATTCTGTAAAGGATATCTTGAGGAAAAACTCTGTAGAAAATAATTTATGTATGATCAAAGGAAGCCAAGCAGTAACGATTTCAGGGGAAAAAGTCGAAAACAAACTTGGCGTCCGTGCGCTTCTTAAGCTTACGCTGGGCAAACCGTTAACAATATCAGTATACTATGAGCGTAAGAATTGGTCAGCATGAAAAGTTCTACGAAAAAGTCCTGGAGAGCATATCTGTAACTTCAATACATCGCCCACTATAAGTGTTTTAGACTGGATGGAAGGGGCAAGTCTCCGCGCGCTCTGGTGAGCCTGCGGCATCCCCCGCGCTGGACCTTGCTTTGCCTTTGGTTTGCACTTGCCCTTCGCGAGTAATTTGAAACAAGATAAGCAAGATAAGTATTATGCAAATAATTTTCTAACATGTCAAGAGTCTTTGGCTTCGAGCGAAACGAGAAGCCTCCAGCCTTTCTAGCATTTTTCAGCATTTGTAGCATTTAAAATGATACAAAATCTAGTCTTTCAGACTGACTGTCACTTTTTCATGTAAACTAACTTATAATCCATTTAATCCGATGACAATGTGATGTTCTCTGAAATGCGGCATTCGTGATGAATGAGGTACATTCGTTTTACCACGCAATTGAATGCAGTTTCCTCTGATATCAAGCAGTTATTATTCCTACCACCTACACCTCCCCCTTAATGAAAATAGTGCAACACCCAGAACAATTATCCACCAGCCACCACTTGTATAGATGATGATAATTGTTGTTTTAAGGGGCCATACATCTAGGTTATTGGCCCCTAATGGTTTAGGTGATAGTGGAAGATGAGAATGAAAACTATAACTAATACTAACTACAGACTTACATAGCCTACTTGAAGAAGAAAATGTTAAACAAATAAAATATAAGGCAAATAGAGGACACGAAGAAAAGAAATGCCCTCAACCCTCGAAGAATGAGGATTGAGGGACTTGGAAGGAAGGAGAGCCATAAAAGGCAGATAGGAAAAGGAAAGAGGAGAGGGCTCACCCCAAAGTCAGTGGGAAAGGGGGATGAAAATGACCCAGCTGAGGAATCCCTTCGGATCGCCAACTCCTGAACTCAACAGCCATGAGCCCCTGAGGTTGTAGCAATATCCAGTGGTGGGGCTACATAAACCCTGCCTTCTTGAGGGCCTTGAGCTGAAGAGAGGAGATGGCATGACGAGAAAAAGATGGCTGACCCCTCGGAGAAGGAGGGTTTCAGGAAAGGTGAGACAAGGGCCAATTAAGGCGGGAAAGTGAAAGACTCCCTAGGCCTCAGATACCCTAATACCGTCGGGGTCAGAAGAGAACAAAAGTTGACCAAGAGAGGTCGACAGGAAGGAAGACAGAGAGGAGTTCGGCACAATCAAATGGAAGCAATTCCGGACTCAGCTGCGATTCCGTGGTCGCCAACCCACGTCCCACTTGATGTGAGCCCCTGGGGGCAGTTGAGTTATTATGTCATCGTATGATATATATTAACTTATATTATTGTATATGTTTCTCGGAAACTATTCCGGATAGTCTGCGTTTAATTCATTGTTATCTTAGCGACAATAAAGTTTCTCCACAGAGCGGTTTAGTTTCCCGGTAACGATTCCGGATAGTCTTCGTTACATTCATTGTTGTAGTAGCGACAAGAAAGTTTCTCCACAGAGCGGTTTAGTTTCACGGTGACAATACCAGATGGTCTGCGTTTTATACACTGTTGTAGTACCGTACCATAAGAAAGTTCCTTTACAGAACAGTTGTATTATATAGGTTTTATCGAAGAGAAAGCAATAGATACTGGTCCCTTGTTATACCTGCTCATTGTCGGACAGACAAGGACGAAGTATGTCATTGTGTTGCTGTTCCTTTACTCAATCAAACGATCGAAATGATTGAACATTCGTATAGTGTAAAATCTTGAAATGGATTACGTTAAACGTAGTATCAAGCGGCTGTGCGACATGCAATTCATATCTAGTCAGCTCTCACGGTCGACCAAACAACGCAATGGTGTTATCGATTGGCGCACTTTACAGTAATTTTCATGCTCTAACTGTGATGCAAATTTTACAGCTTGCAGTGTGTATATTCAGTGTATAGTTAGTTGTAATAGTCTTATATTTCTTCTGAAGGGTGCGTAGATTATGTTACACTCAATAGAAGGTCTCAATTAGGAATGCTTTTGTATAGTGATATTCGGCATTGTGTCCCATCAAAAATTAATTTAGTATATTAAAAGGCCTCCAAGTATTCTGAACTAATAACTAAAAGGGAGACCCGTGTTTGGGAACTCAAGAAATGGTACATAGAACTGTTGTGAGATAATGAGAAAGTCATTAAAAGTAGCGGTTCCAAACTTTGACAGGTGACAAGGAGATCCGCTAACGTGTGACTTTGAACGGAGAAGGACGAATCACTCATTTATTTACTATCGCTTTCCCCTTGGCGGTTATCGATTACCTCCTTTTGTTTGCCCTCCCTGTCGCTGCACTGCTCTTCAGCTGTTTGGCAAGCTAGGCCTCTCCATCTCGACAACCCTTCTTGGAAATATTTGTGCAAGTTTGAGCTCTTCAATGTGTCCGTCTTATGGCAAGTGTCTGACAGCGATGTGCATAAACAGCTCAATACGCGCTGAGATCAGAACTTTTAATCCCTTTCAAGGCAAACATGATCTCATGGCGTGTGTTAGTATAGTTCTGTCGTAATTTAGTGCCTGTATTTATAGTGTTCTGTCACAGATGTATTTCAATTCCTTGGCTGACATACTCTCAGATATAGGCTACTGCATCACCAATGTCGTACCTCAAAGATATTGGTGTTGATTTGCGTACGTCTTAGGGAATGAATTGAGTTGTTGGCACATTTTCACTTTTTTCTCACTTTCTCATTGATTTGAAGCACTAATAATGAGTGATGTAAATAGATCAGTTAGAAAGGAAATTGTGTGCCATCATATTATAGAGGTAAAAGGCCGTTAATAATAAAAGGGGAGTCGTAAATATCCAAATTGACAAATTTGGAAAATGTCACTTTCTTACATTTCATGAATATGTGGGTCATTCAGCAGAATGAGTTATCAGATTGTTGTATTTAAATAGTCTCATATTTACTATTTTAAATTTATTTTTAAGTATGTAAGTGCGATGTTATGGTAACGGAAATTCCACGCAACATTTCATAAGGGACTTTATATCTCAAGAACCATTTGATCTAGGAGTCTGTGGTTTCGTTTGTTTTACATATAACTAGCAGAAGTACCCGTTCTTCGAACGGTGTTCGGTGTTAACACCAGTTATTATCAATTGAGCTACTGTTGCAATGGTTAGCGGTTTGTCATTCCTTCATAAGTTTATCAGAACGAAGTTACTTTTCTGGGAATATCACACACACTGTTAATTTAAGGGCCTTAAAATGTGGTTTTTGGACACCCTTTATAGACTCGCGAATTTTGTGTCTCACATTGAGAAGCGCAACATATGCTTCGGTCGTCCTTATAGGATAATTTTTATATTTTGCCCATTTTAGCATGTATTTTGAGAAGTTTTTCCCTACATCCACCTTTCTACTGTATGCAAAGTACGGTGAACAATTTTATAAATGATTGGTGTATTGACTCTCATGGATGCCATACCTAATTTTACGATGCACCAAGCATCCGAACACGAGTTATAGGCGTACATAAAGATTCACAGAAAGACAGACAGACAATTCCATTGTCTACAACATATCACCCAGATATTCAAATATGGGTATGTCTTCCACACAGTATCAAACAAATTCATCCTTACGATGAACCCGTATGTCGAGAAAAAAATGATGAGTTAAAATGTGCTCTCAAGCTAAATTCACCTAACGTGTACTTCATGACGTGAAATAGAATTGAAAGCCTTGTAGACGGAACGCAATACACGTCACATAAAAACTAACCCTCTACGTTGTGTTAGGTCCTCATACATAGGAAGACCCCTTTCATAAATTATAAAGGCTTTTGGTGCATGAAAATTCAGGTTCTTTAGCCTGAATTGGCCCAAATTCCTAAAAGCCGCAAAATATGCTGATTCAATTCAGGAATTTTTGAAAATAATGTTGCTGTTTGGAGATATAATAGACCTTCAGTACTATATGTCGCACGTGAAAATTGCGTGAAAAAATTCTAGTTTACCCCTTAAGCGAATTATACGTATTGATGAATTTTACAGCTTAATTTGTTTCCCTGATAACCTTCTAGCCGTTTGCAAACTTTCACACTAATGTAATTAATGGAATTGTAATAGATGGACCTCTGAGGATCTGTGTCCATGGTTACCGGCTTGCATTCGTTCATTAGTTTATTAAATGGAATTAGTTTTCTGTGAATATCTCAAAAACTGTTGGTTTTTGGGCCTTAAATTTGGTTTTCGGGGACCCTTTAGGGCCCCCGAGTTTTGTCTCTCACATTGAGGGGCTGAAAATTAGCTTTGTCTCGTCTTTCTACGCCTATTTCAACATGAATTTTAAGGGGTTAGGCCCCCTTTTATGAGAGGTAGGGAGAATAGTTACATCAATGAGTAGTGTCGTGCCTCTGATGGATATATGTACCAAATTTTACGTTGATACACCCAGCCGTTCTCGAGTTATAATGGAACAAAGTTGTGAACGGACGAACAAACAAAAAGACAGACAGACAGACAGACAGACAAAAATAAATTTTTGTGCGCATCCATTATAAAACAGTCTGAAACGCGTAAATAACTCAAATTTCTGTAGAAATTCAGAAAAAAAACAGGCAAACATTCATTTTTAGCCTATTTTCAATTTTGAAACAAGATGTTCAGTAAAGAACATATAGCCTACTTTCTCCTAAATGTATGAGTATAGTTATAACTCGTTGTTATTATCAAAGAGTATAATAGAACTATTCTTTGTTGAAGACCTTAGAAACGATTTACCTCTACCAAACGCCACAACCTAGATGAAAACTGCTACCATCATTGAAGAAAGAAAGATAAGAAGTATATCAAGAATGTTATGGATCTGGAGACATAATCGACCGGACTGGCTGCGTGGCTCAGCGGTAACGTTCTCGCTTGCTGGGCCCTAGGTTGCAGGTTCGTATCCTGGCGCAGTCAGCTGGCATTTGAGGGTGCACAAATGCGAGGGAGCCGTGTCAGTACATTTACTGGCACGTTAAAGATCCCCTTCGGGCCAAAATTCCGGCACCCCGGTGTCTCTAAAAGCAGCAGTAGTTAAAAGGGATGTAAAACCAATAACATTATTATTATTATTATTATTACGACCTGCCGTGGGCAACATCCAACTTTGAGTTGAGGCATGTCTTTACACGTCTGGTTGTGCATGGCTTTCACAACCCTAATTGTATTAACAAATCTTTCCATGACCCTACAGAGACGTGTGTATACAAACTATGTGGATATTTTCGATAATATAATCCTAACAGAGCGAGTGCATTCTAGCGGCCAGAAGAAGAAACTTTTCAATAAAATCTGGAAGTTCCCTTTTTGGCAGCTAGATGTCTCGAGTAAATCTGCTGGCGAATTATGTTTTAATTAAATATATATTTTACACCACAATGTGCACAATATAACGCTTAATTTTAAAACATCTGAGTCATTACAAAACAATAAACATATAACATTTCAAGCAAAAAACCTAGCTCTGATCGGGTTTGAACCATAGGCATTTGAGCGATAGGCTAATGCTCTACCACTGAGCTAATTGTGTCAACGAATATCGTTCTATTTAAAATGACTTACATAGAACTTGTTAGCAAATAATGATTTATACTAAACGATTTCATCACTGGAGTATATTATTTATATATAAAGCATTTCATACAAAGTTTATTTATTTTTTATCAGTACGCTATATTGCATGCAATACTCAAATTAGTGAAATATAAGTCAGGCACAAGATATCCGCTGCCATCTTGTCTTATTACTGAATCAGTTCAGCTTTTAAAAATCACGTCTGCACTATAGTATTACAAAATAAACTTTTAATTTCGAACGTGCCACTTCCTTTAGAACAGTTAAAACGATTCTCGGCTCGATAATCGGAACTGGTGGGTCCCATGATATGGATTATAAAGTTTGCATTATTTGCACGGCCGCCATCCTGAAATGGTATGGCGGACGACCTTATAGTTTGGTCACAAGACGCATCCTATACGAAGGTATGTTGTTACCAAATTTGGTAGAGATCGGATGATTTGGTTAGTCGTTATTTGATTTTACGTTTTGAACGTTTGAGTGGCCGCCATTCAGTTTTAGTAAAGATGGCGGCGATATAAAACATGACACTGAGGTGTCCTTTGCTAGTGCTACCTTTGTACCAAATTTCGTTCAATTCGCATTCACCGTGTTCGAATTGATAGGGGGGGACAGACATTCAGAGTACACACACTCACACACACACAGACACACACACACACACACACACACACACACAGACTCACACACACACATACACACACACAGACTCACACACACACATACACACACACAGACAGGCACACTTTTTTCGCCCTGTGTTGATCTCATAAGTCTACTTTCATTTTTTGCAAAAATCGAAAGTAGGCTAAAAATAGGCTTATGAGATCACCTTTTGTCCGTGTGTGTGTGTGTGTGCGTGTGTGTGTGTGTGAGGTGTGTGTGTGTGTGTCCCTAATAAAATCTAAACGGCTGGAGCGATTTCAGTGAAACTCGGTAAGTTCATAGCACTATTCCCGGCGACCTCGACCGTGTCCTTCAAATTTAGTTACGTCTCACCAATCCAACATGGCGGCTGTGCGAAATATTTCACTAGCATTCAATATCTCCGAAACTATTACCGATATCGCCCTGAAATTGTGTACGGTGATAAAGTGCACTACTAGAAGTTCACCTATGAGACTTTCAAAAACCTGGTGACTACAAAACCAACATGCGGCCAAGCTAAGTTGAGACTTTTAAATAGACTTTTCTCGCGATTTAACTATCCAAACGTAATGAAACTTGGTACAGCAAATGTTTTTACACATTGCAATGCACTGGAGTCTAATTTAGTTCAATTGTTTACATAACATCAAAATGGCGGCTGTGCGAAATATTTCACTGACATTCTATATCTCCGAAACTATTACAGATATCACCCTGCAATTTTGTACGGCGATAAAGGGTACTGATACTAGTTTACCAGTGTATAATTCAAAAACCTGTAAAGTACAAAATGAAAATGACGACCAAGCGAATTTGAAATATTTTAATAGACTTTTCTCGTGAGTTAACTCTCTGAGCGCAGTGAAATGTGATACAGTAAATGATTTTGCAGATTGTAATGTACTGCCATCTAATTTAATTCAATTGTTTACATGACCTCAAGATGGCGGCTGTGCGAAATTTTAAAATTAAGTTTTTATTTCTTGTGTCGTAATCAGGCGATCGAAGTGAAAGTTTGAATAATGAACCTAGGCAATAATTGTCCTTGAATGGTACATAACTCTATGGCCTATACATATAACAATCCTAAATGGCGAGCTTCCGAAATATTTAGACGGTTCTCAATATCTATGAATCTTTTACAGCAACCAAACTGAAATTTTTATGTTCATAGAGACTATGAACATATGTTCACCTATAGGACTCTCAGTAACCTGGTGAGCACGAATCCAACATGGCGGTGACGCGAAGTATGAATATTTAAATGGAAATTTCTCGCGAATTAACTATCCGAGTGCCGTGAAACGTTGCACGTTAAATGCTTACCCAAATGTTGATCCACTGGCATCTAATTTATTTCAATTGTTTGCATAATCACAAGATGGCTGCTGTGCGTAATTTTAAAATCTCGTCTTTACTTCCTGTGTTCTAATCTTGCGATTGAAGTTTGAATACCACACGTACACAATAATCTTAATATGAAAATCCACAGCCTGCTTCCAGTCTCCGACCGGGTCAGGAATGGAATGAATGAAGCCCCCATCTAGCGGCGAGGATATGAACTGTGCCGGCTGCCGAGGCCTGACGCACTAATCTTAATATAATAGTACAAAAATAAAAATCCAACCTGGCGACCATCTGAAATATTTAGACGGTTCTCAATATCTACGAAACTGTTACAGCAATTAAACTGAAATTTTGTATGTTGATAGAGTCAATTAATATGAGCAGGATATATGAAAATAGGCTGTATAGTTCTTCACGGAACTACTTGTTATATATAGAGAGAAAGACTGCACCGCTCGGTGTTGACCGTGTTATATTGCACAAATTTAGGTTTTACTCGCTAACCGTTGGAGATACACGAAAACTGATAAGGACCCTCCGGAAAGAAAATTACATGTTAAAGCTCGTATTTCCATTTCAAATATTAAGAGAACGCTAAGAAATAGCACACTTTTGATGGCACATACGTGCTTTAAAATTTAATTTTCTAACCGAATGGTCCGAAAGTATGCTAATTCTTAGCGTTCCCTTTTTATTTGAAATGAAAATATGAAATTTTGAAACCAAAGGTTGTAGTGGCGTCACGAATGTGGATTTTACTCGCTAACTGTTGGAGATACACGAAAAGTGATAAGGACCATTCGGTTAGAAAATTAAATTTTAAAGCACGTATGTGCCATCAAAAGTGTGCTATTTCTTAGCGTTCTCTTATTATTTGAAATGGAAATATGAAATTATGAAACCAACGGGTGAAGTGATGTCACTAAAATGGTCGCCACTTTTAAATAGTGCAAAATATCGAAATCAAAAGTAGCCTATGTGCACCCTGGTAAATCGGCTACATTCCATGGAAAATGTCATTTAAATCGGACCAGTGGATCTTGCGTGATTGAGTAACAGACAGGAGACAGACAAACAGACAGAAACACACCATCTCATTTTTAACATATTTTCATTTATGAAAAAAATAGGCTTAAGAGATCACCTTTTGTCCATGTGTCTGTCTGTGTGTGTGCGTGTGTGTGAGTTATTCGTGTGTGCGCCCCCCCTAATAACATCTAAACAGCTAGAGCGATTTCAATGAAACTCGGTAAGTTGATAGCACTATTCCGGTCGACCCCGACCGTGCCCTTCAAATATTGTTACGTCTCACCAATCCAACATGTCGGCTGTGCGAAATATTTCATCAGCATTCAATATCTCCGAAACTATTACCGATATCACCCTGGAATTTTGTATGGTGATAAAGGGAACTACTAGAAGTTCACTTATGTGACTTTTAAAACTTGCTACAAAACCAACATGGCAGCCAAGTGAAGTTGCGACTTTTAAATAGACGTTTCTCGCGATTTAACCAATCAAACGCAATGAACTTTGGTACTGCACCGACATTTAACGTCGTTTAATTGTTTACATAACCTCAAGATGGCGGCTGTGCGAAGTATTTCACAGGCATTCTATGTCTCTGAAACTATTGACGGTATCACCCTGAAATTTTGCACGGAGATAAAGAGCAATACTGGAGGTACATCTATGAGACTTTCAAAAACCGGTTAACTACAAAAATAGCATGGCGGCCAAGCACTTTTGAAAGTTTTAAATAGACTTTTCTCGCGATTTAATGATCCAAACGCAATGAAACTTGGTACAGCAAATGTGTATACACATTGGAATGCACAGGTATGTAATTTAGTTCAATTCTTTATATAACCTCAAGATGGCGGCTGTGCGAATTTTTAAATTAAGTTTTTATTTCTTGTGTCGTAATCATGAGATCGAAGTGAAAGTTTGAATATCCTACGAAATAATTTTCCTTTAATGGTAAATGACTCAATGGCCTATACATATAACAATCCAACATGGCGACCATCCGTAATATTTATACGGCTTTCAATATCTACGAATCTACTACAGCAATCAAACTGCATTTTTTTATGTTCCTAGGATTTATGAACATAAGTTCACCTATAGGACTTCCAATAGCCTAGTGATCACAAATCCAACATGGCGGCGACACGAAGTATAAATATTCATATGGGCGTTTCTCGCAATTTAACCATCGGAGTGCAGTGAAACTTGGTATAGTAAATCCTTATACAAATGATAGTCCACTGGCATCTAATTTATTTCAATTGTTTCCATAACCACAAGATGGCAGCTGTGCGAAATTTTAAAATCTCTTTTTTACTTCTTGTGTCCTAATCATGTGGTTGAAGTTTGAGTACTACACGTACACAATAATCTTCATGTAACAGTAAATAACTCTAAGCCCTACATATATAATAGTCCAACATGGCGACCATCCGAAATATTTAGTTGGTTCTCAATATCTACGAATCTATTACAGCAATCAAACTGAAATTTAGTATGTTGATAGAGGCAATTAACATTAGTAGGATATATGAAAATATTAGTATGATGTTCTGTCCCATATATTGGCTACATTCCCAATGATAATAACGATAGTAATAATAATTATTACTATTCTAATACTAATGATAATAATATTAAGCAAAATAATATATATATATATATATAGAATTTGGCCAATTATAGACCGCTTTGAACCTAAGACTACGGTACATTGTTTCGTTTTTTCTTTTCTTCCCAAAACTTCTTCATACGTTGGCTGATGGCCTGCCTCTGTTCCGCTGATAACACTCTCCGTGGTTGATGTGGAACTTGCAGAATCGAAAAATCTGCAGTAGTGATCAGTCGCCGAAATTCCACCCTATTAGAAATGATGTTGTTTGTGATCTTCAGTTTTTGCAGATCACACCGTATCTCTTCCAGCCATCTAGTGGTGTTTTTTAATTTGGAGATGTAGTCAAAAATTTTCTTAGTTAGCCTGCTGCTATCCATTCTATGAAGGTGACCATAAAATCGTAGTCTCCGTCTTTTAATTGAGTCTGTAATTTTTTCCACATTTCGGTAAAGGTCTTTATTTTTTCTCTTCATCCAAATATCTTTATTCTTTTGGGGACCCAAAATTTTCCTCAGTATTTTCCTTTCTTTCTTTTCCAGTTCCTCTTGTTCACCTCTTTTGTTCAACGTTAAACATTCTGATCCGTATAATACCTCTGGTTTAATTACAGTTGTGTAGTGCCTGATTTTTGCCTGGAATGAAATTGATCGTTTGTTGTATCTATGTTGGGTGAGTTTATAGGCATTTTCCATCTTTCTTAATCTCTCCTTGCAGGATGTGTTAGCAAGTCCATTTGACTGGATCCATTCTCCCAAATATTTAAATTTATCAACTCTTTGGATCTGTCCATGTTGAGTTGTTAGATTTTTTTCTCCATTGTGTCTGTGTTCAATATATTTGGTTTTTTCATATGAAATCTGAAGACCAGTTTTTATTGCTATTTCATGTAGGGTTTCAACCATTATTTGAGCTTGAAATCTGTTTTCTGAAATGATTGCTATGTCATCAGCAAAGGCAAGACATTTCACCTCAAATCTTCCTTTTCCATGCCCCAAATGGACCCCTTCAATGTTTCTTTCGCATAATTTAACTTCCCATTCCTTCATGATTTTGTATAATATCAAATTAAATAGTAGTGGTGAAAGCCCATCACCTTGTCTAACTCCGGTTTTGATTTGGAAGGGTTCTGAAATGTCGTTTAGAAATTTAACTCTTGAGGTTGTATTTGTTAGTGTTTGTTCAACCAGTTGTCTGGTATTTTTATCTATCCCTAATTCTGCTAGCGTTAGGAATACAGACTGTCTGTCTATTGAATCATAAGCCTTTCTGAAATCAATGAAAGATACAACTGTGTTGAGGTTACGTATTGTTCTGATTCTAAGGATTGTTTTGAGATTGAAAATTTGCTCTGGACAAGATCTCCCTTTTCTAAATCCGGCTTGGTATTCGCCGATAGTATGTTCTGCTTGTTCTTCCAGATTGTGTAGCAATGCTTTAGAAAGAACTTTGTATGCGATTGGCTGTAAGGAAATACCTCTATAATTGTTGGGGTTTGCCTTATCTCCTTTCTTGTGCAAAGGATGGATTATTGCCTGTTTCCAATCATTTGGAATTGTTCCTTTTTCCCAACATTCCTTGATAACTTTGTGTAAAGCTTCAGCTGCAAATTTACCACCGAGTTTCAACATTTCAGTTAGTATCCCATCCTCACCAGGTGCCTTATTATTTTTAAGATTGTCAATATATTGTTCTATTTGTTGGACAGTTGGTGGTTCTGACGGAGGGTTCTCTTTTTGTGGTGATGTAAACTGTAGTCTTTCTAAAGGTTCTTCGCAATTAAGAAGTTCCTCAAAGTATTTAGCTAGTAACTCGCAGTTGTCTTTATTATTAGTGACCAGTCTACCAGTTGAATCCTTGAAATGGAGTTTCATTGGTTTGTATCCTTGGATCTCCTCTCGAAATACTTTGTAGAATTGTCTGGTGTTGTTCTTTTTAAAATCTATATCTATCTCTTCCAATCGCTTCTTATCATAATTACGTTTCTCTATCCTGATGATTTTGGATGTTAGCTTTCTGATCTCTACAAAATTAATCCAGTCATCTTCTCGTTTCCTGGAATTCCATAACTGCCAAGCCGCTAATCTACGTTCGATCGCTGCATCACATGTTGTATTCCACCATCGGTGTTTCCTTTTCCTTGGAGGCTGTCCCAATTCTTTGGCTGATTCTATCATTACATCTCTGATCTCTTCCCAGTTACTCTTATCTTTAGTATGCAGTTTATTGATAAATTCAGTCTTATTTTCTGATAAAACTTTTGTGTCTATTTTAGGAATTTTTGGAATTTTTGGCTTGGATTTATTTGGTTGGAATTTAGTTTTGATCTCAGACAAAAAATGGTCAGAGTCAATATTTAATCCTCTCCTTACTCTAACATTCATGATTTCTCTAAAGTTCTGCTTTGTAATTGCTACATGATCCAATTGATATGAACCTAAATGTGGATTTGGAGAGCACCATGTTTTCTTTCTCCTCGGTAATTTCCTAAAAAAGGTTGACATTAATTTAAGATCAAATAGTCTGCAGAAACTTATGAGTCTCTCTCCATTTCTGTTAGTGCGGTTGTGAGCAGGGAAGTCACCCACTATGTTTCTAAATTTTCTCTCTCTTCCAATCTGTGCATTAAAGTCACCAACTAAGATTTTAACGTGATGATAAGGTATCTTTGATGA
Source organism: Meconema thalassinum (assembly GCA_946902985.2). Classification (NCBI taxonomy): domain Eukaryota; kingdom Metazoa; phylum Arthropoda; class Insecta; order Orthoptera; family Tettigoniidae; genus Meconema; species Meconema thalassinum. The sequence goes on along the minus strand of OX336394.1, from coordinate 208,668,497 downwards.
TTCATGTTCCAACATTTCCCAAAACTCTTCAACATTTTCTGGATTTTTCTTATTGTCCTCATTGGTAGGAGCATGAGCATTGATTATAGTATAGCCTTTGTTTCCTGATCGAAATGAGAGAAGTGAACTTCGTTCTGATGAAGATGTAAAATTTGTTATTGATTCTGTTAAGTTTTGTTTAATCATAAAAGCTGTTCCAAGTATAGTACTGTTTTGTTTGGTTTTGATGCCAGCTTTCCCTTTGTAAATTCTATATCCCTCAGACTCAAAAGCATCTTCGTCGGTGTATCGAGTTTCTTGTAAAGCAAGAATGAGGATATTACGTCTATTCATCACATCTGTCAGTTGTTTCAGTTTACCAGTTTTCATGAGCGTATTGATGTTCAGTGTGCCTAGCAGATGTTTTTGCTTAGGTCTTATGCGTGAAGTTCTAGGAAGCTCCGACTCTTCCTCACATGATGTTTTGGGCTCTCCAGACTCCGCAGGCCCAGTTGCATCACAGCTTCTTGTGATGGAGGATTGTTTACCTCCTGGAGTATATTTTCCGTTGTGGTTTACCATCATGTCTTAAGTTGAGATTATTTTGGAAGGAGGTTTACTCCCCTTCGATGTTACATCTGTGATCGAATCGCCAGATGGATCATAACAGGCCGCCCAATATGGGAACAGACGCCTTTGATAACCGCCCCTAACATGGGGAACAGACGTTATCGGGTAAATGCTGATATCAGTTTAGTCAAAACAGATACCTTTTGCTCTATTTATCCCGAGCACTGGGATGCCTCTTCCGCCACCTATGCTGTATCAAAGGCTACCTTCTCCACCACAGTTGTCGTTGAGGACTTTACCGTAACCCTGGTAAGGGGCCCTTACAAGGTACTACCAGCCGGACCAGCTGGACCAAGGTTTTTTAAAGAGGTGTTACTCCTCTATCACTCCCCTTTGGTCCTGACTTGTGACAGGCAGAGCCTGGCTTCCCAGACATTGGGCCCAGGTTTTTATTATTATTTATATTTTAAACCCAATTTGCATGAAACTACATGTCTGTCTTTAATTTCACTGTTACCTAAACAAACACTGGCTATATCTACAATCCGTTTTACAGTATGTATGCCCGCTGGCCGCAGTTTTCGGGGAGCCACCGGTTTCAAATGACCCTTCCGAGACTCTCTTCCAGTTAACACACAAGTATGGGGGACGATGCATTCATAGGCTGGTGTAGCACAAAAGTCTGCACTCGGGGGTGTCGGGAATTAGTGAGGTTCGATCTTTAACCAGCTCAGAGGAATGCATCGATAACAAAACTAAACAAGAAAAGAAAGGTCAGTCTTAGGTTAAAATCTCAAATAAATTTTATTCAGAATAGATCCCTAGCCTAGCATGAGAGTTGCAAACGGCTAGTCCGATACTGTTATGCCCTGAAAGAAATATATAAAAAAAGTCCTAAACAAGATCTAAATTACTCTCATGGTTCTAATACAAAATTCGACAAAATGAACAAGCTAAGAGAATGGCACGTAAGATCGGCCCTAAGCTATTACATCGAAATAACTTACGGGTGGATCAAACATCAAAAGAATCTACAGCAAAGCAAGACATTTACTTGTTTACAAATACTAGAACATTTACATTTAGTAGCAAGGGGAAAATTTGTCCTATGCTATGATGGTGCCATCTCTAACATTTATCTTCAGAGTTAAGTGTTAGCTAGTCCTAAATATCATTAATTAATAAACGAGATGCGTTTATTACTAAGAAAATCAAGCTATGTGCACAATGTTGCTGAATAAAAAAAACTATGCTAATACAACACAAATGCATACAATAATGCAACACTCCTATGGTTGTGCAATTGGCACTGCCTTCGTACTCGATTTGTTACTGTTTGTAACAAACGGTCATAGTGTCAAAGTGTTAAGAAAATAGAAAATATAGGAAAGCCTGCAAATTCGATAGTAATTAAACAATTACATCGACTCATATTGCTACTAATCTGATGTGTGTGCTTCAGTTATCACATCACCAATTAGTGGTCGACTAATCATGTGAAAATGTATCAAAATGTATCTACAATAGCTTAACAGTATCTAAGTGTTGACATTTGGTCCAGAAAATAGTTTCTTCCTTTTCTTTTCGTTTGGGCCTACTGAGGACCACGGGGCTCGTTTTGACTTCTTGTAAGGAATTTATGTTTCTTCTTAGCCCAGGCAGCTTTCATCTTCTGGCTGTGTGTCTGCTTTCTTTCCTGTGTCCACTTCGGTCTGGTAGTCCCTGTACTCTTCCTGCTGGTTAGAGACACTGGAGAGACACCATGTTGAATCATCTGTCGGAATTGTGATCGATCCTGTATGTTTTTTGATGAAATTCCAAGTTCCTGTAGGTCTGACTTCACTGTGGTGATACATTTGTTTTTAGACGCTTTCCCTCTTCCTGTCGTGGTGAAGATCTGGCTGGTAAGTCTATCTGGACCCATGCGTGTCAGATGTCCGTAGAAAGCTAATCGTCTCTTCCTCATGGATGTGACGATATCTTCTTGATGATCATAGAACTCATTGTTGTGCCTGATCCTGTAAGTACCACCCTCTTCCCTTATTGGTCCTAAAATCCTTCTAAGTATTTTCCGTTCCTTGAGCTCTAGTTTCCTCAGTGGGCCTTTCCGGTTCATCTGGAGACACTCAGAGGCATATAGAACGGAAGGTCTTACTACTGATTTGTAATGTAGAAGTTTAAGGTTCTTAGAGAGGCACTTGGATGTGTAGATGCTCTTACAGGAGTGGTAGACCCTTTCCAGTTTCGTGCATCTAGTGTCTATTGCTAAGGTCTCACTCTCGTTTGCTGGAATCCACTCCCCTAGGTACTTCACTGCAGGAACTTTTTGAATTGCGGTGTCTTTCACAAGAATAGTAGATGGGGCTCCCTTTATATTTGTCATGAACACTGTTTTTTTGTATATTGACCTTCAAGCCAGTTTTAGCTGCTATGTTATAGAGGCTCTGTAGTTGGTGAGTAGCTTCTTCTATGTTGTTCGCTAACAAGGTAAGGTCGTCGGCAAAGGCCAGGCAAGGTACATTGAGATTGTCTTTCTTGTACCCAATTTGCAGTCCTGTTCCTGATGGTAACGTGGTAGTCCATTCCCTGATGATCTTCTCAAGTACACAATTGAAGAGAATACAAGAAATCCCATCACCTTGTCTAACTCCTGTTTGGATAGAGAAGCTGTCTGAGAGTTCACCTCTGAACTTGACTTTGGAGGTCGTAGTCTTCAGTGTAGCCTGGATTAGTCTGGTGGTCTTCGCATCCAGTCCTAATTCCCATAGAGTGGAGAAGAGGGTCTGACTGTCTATTGAATCATACGCCTTCTGGAAATCCACTAGTATGGCTACCCATCGATGTCCACCGCAATTCTTGTACCTTAAGATTGTCTTGAGGTTCTGTATTTGCTCTATGCATGATCTATTTGCACGAAAACCGGCCTGATATTCACCTAGTTGGGAATCTAGTTGACTAGTAACTCGGGTTACGAAAGCTTTAGATATTATCTTGTATGTGACAGATATTAGAGATATGCCTCTGTAGTTATCAAGGTCAATCCTACTACCTTTCTTGTGTAGAGGATGGATCACAGCTGAGGTCCATTCCTCAGGAAAGGTCTCCGTTGCCCAAATGTCCTGTATGATAGTTTATTTTTAATGTTTATACATTTTATTTAGGTTCAGGGGGAATTTATAAGATTTGTTAGTTTTCAAAACCCTATTTTTGATTATCATTAGAGTTTCGCACACTTATTTATTCCTGACAGTATTGTTGTTCAGTTTATGGACATTTAAAAGCGTTCAGTGTATTCAGGTAACGTTTGTATCCAACTTAAGCAAATAACTCAATAGTTCAATAGCTTACGAGACACCCTGTGTCTTCACCAATATTTCATCACACTTACTAGACATCCTATGTCTTCACCAATTACTTTACTCTTATTTCGGATTCTTTGACCCAGACGCCTTCGGTTTTTGGTACGACTTTAGTTAGTTCATTACCATCGATATAACCACAATAAGAATGTCGGAGGTATTCATCCACCGTCACGACTCATATAATACTCTTAATTTACAAAAGTGTGGAATCCCAATTGATACACGTTTGAATTGCTGGTAATAAAGATTATGTGTACAAAAACACATCCTGGCAACGCTTTAAATAAACATAAAGTTTTCTGATACAAGCTAACTGTGTGTGAGCGTTTATAAAATTGCCTCTTTCCTGAATAAAATTGAACCTGTGTTCATTTGGATACAAAATACAATTTCATTCATTGCCTGCGTGGCTTCTCTTAAATAAACAAACCTGTTTTCAAGTATCGTTCTGGCCAATAAATGTGAATAACGGAACTCTGCATTCCACTTGTAATAATGTCAAGAATCTCACAGCCTTCTAAAACAAAATATTAATCCACTGCCTAGAATCGAGTGTGCTGTGTAGTGAACTTGGCTCGTAACCTTGGCCTTGATTTAACATTGTCAAACTAGTTTATTTGTCATCAGCCTGACAAAATAAAAGTTGATAATACCTGTTTTTAAATGATACGAATGAGCATTGAAAATCCTGCCTTCCTGGCTTCTATAAATATTTAATAAACTATTAATTTTCCACACGCGTCTTATAATTAGCTACCTGCATTGTGCACTAAATAAATGAAACCAAAATAAACTATGTCTACTGTTTTCCAACTCTTACAATACGCTATAAATATTTGATCTGACTTACAGATTCAGCGTCACTTGGTTCGAGTCCCGCCATGAGATGTTGTATGCGGTCTCGTGTATGGCTTTAGGTTACCATTTCATTGTGTCTGGACATCCTCCGTCGCCAATTCCCCACGCATGATTTAGCAATCACATGCCATCGCTCGGTTGGAGTTGTATCTGAAGATCTGCTGGTTTATCATTATTGTAATGTTAGCGTTGGTAAAAATGTAGCACATAATTAAATAAGACTTTCGCGCACTGCTGCTAATATGCGGTAAAAAAATTGCCCATTTTCACTCCGCCACTGGCTCTAGCCTCTGTCGCTTGTGCGACACTCACTCGTGACTTGCACTGATATTTACACAAGAAAATATTAACACAATTAAATCAAAATCACTGCCCATCCGGCAAATAAAGATTGTACTTGTAGGTGTTGTACAGTTATAAAGTTAGTTAAATACACAGTTTATAGAACACTGAAATATGTGTGTGTGCGTGAGAATGGGACCATGCGGTCGCAAAGTCCTTCCTTCATTTCACCTCGGATAATGATAAAAATATTTCGCAGTTTTCGTAGTGGTTTTCAATCCTTCAATTATTACACAGTACCATGATGGCTATCCATAAGAAAGTTATTCGCAGATTTTTCCTGCCACATGGTTTCCTTTCACTTGTGCTCCAACATGCACATGTTGTCTCTTCCACAGACAAATAGGAACTGGTGTTACCAAATATGGCGTGCTCTCAGTACATGAGCTGCCCGCGTAAATTGATAGTTTCTTCGATTTACGAAGTATTCTGTACTTCAAATATGCAGAATTACTTGGTTATAATTATAGTTGATTTTTGGAATGTGAAAAATAAGTAAAAATATAATCATAAGCGATATTGCTTCAGCTTCTTCCCGCCGCTCGCAGGGTACGTTCAATTACATTTCAGCATAAGTTTTAGTCTCTCTTGTCTGAGCAAACATGCATCAACGGGCGCAGTACAGCGCAGAATAACACTCTAATACTGTGAATCCTCTGAAAACTATTTGCATTCACTAGATTATCTATATCTATACATAGTATAAAGTTAACTCAAAAAGTACTGAACGGATTTTATTCATGTTTTCACTAATACAATGGCTCTGGTGGAAGATGATTCTGAAGCTGGTGTTTCTAATACACCCCAATCACTCTGATAACATATTGCCAAGTTACGGACACCCTTACTCTTTGGTAAAATCATAGTGAGAATACTGTATATGGCTGAAAACATACAGTACCGTAGGGGACAGGAGTGTTCTTCGATTTATTATCTTGACGATATTTTCAACTAAACTTTGCTGGAGATACGTAAATAGCCCAGGCATTTTAGGATTTAAGGTTGAAAAAAATCATGTAAAGCTAATTTTCTGAGAATTTGACAATTTGACCCTGGGGAACAACATACTAAAATTCTCCAAGCTTCCGATGCCGGCTTCCTTGTGTTCCAGGCCTAGAAACCTGGAATTCCAGGATATTCCTGGAGCGCCCGTAAACACCGAATCGTTTATCCAAAATTGACAAAGTATGGTATCAAATGAAAGAGGAGAACATTCAGGTTCTAAAAAACTTACAAAAAGCAACATTCGGTCACTTCCGGTCGATAGAAAACAAAAATACGCCCGAAATTCAATTTTTTAAATTTTGTTTTCAATCAACGCGGTTTTAAGTGACCAAAATATGGGGTTAACGAAAAATAAGCTATACAGGAAAGAGCATGTTTTTAGCTTTCCAGAAGTGTCTTATGTTTGTTCGTACGTTTAATAATGCACGAGCTACAGCCAGAATAAGTTGAACGTCACGTTGAGTTGGTTACGCAACGCCCATGTAAAAATCTTAAACGACGCAAGATTTGCTAATTGAATAACAAAGACCGACAAAAACACACTCACATGTACAGTTTATAACATGCGTTTTCATGAACATTTGTTTTGTGGTTTTAACAGAGCTACAATTATAAAAAAATAGTGAAATTTTAAAAAAATTGGTGCAATATTGTACATGTAGGGTCGACTAATGTCCTACGCCGGTGTCTATGGATGGCACGGCCTCCTCCTGGAAAGTAAAAAGAAAATGAATATATCTTTTTCGTGAAATTGTTCGAATGATTACAATGACAGAACTATGTATAAGAAAATATAAATAAGTCCTAGGCTTATAGACACATAAAAGTATGTTGAAACATGAGATCTATAAACTAAATGATACAGCAGCAGCTGATATATTTAGTTGCTGTGGTACTGCTTTCCGAGGTAAAGTAAGGGCTGGTGTAGACATCATAACACCACCCATGTTGTGATACGTCCCGTGTCCGGTCTGCGTGCGCACATTAACGTCAGTGTTATCAAAGGAATATTGACAAATTCTTTGTTCGTCTCTGCTTCGCCAAGCTGTTCTTCGCCTGTGTCATTTTCATTGGTCGTGAAAGCTATTACGTTATTCTCGTAACAAAGAACCTCGTTGTAAGACACGGAGAAACCCATGTTATGAAGGAAATCTACAAGCTGCCGCGACCCGTAGTGTCGGTGGACATACACGTCAACTACCAACAAGATAGGAGATAAAAAGGACTTCGGACGACAAGCTGAAATAATTGCCTGCCCAATGGCTTTTTTCTTGGCTGATTAGCCGGTTGCGCCCTCTAACTTGGTCGTGATGATCCGATCAAGAAACAGAGCCAGAGTATTCGGTAGAACGTCGGCATCTAACGACTGCTCTTCTGCGGACGGATATTCCTCCAGATTATATGCACGCATCCGAATATCTTCTTTTATAATTTGAGCGGCCTTTTCTACGATTCGCCGACGTTCATCGACCTCGGACTTCCCACGTTCCTCGTACCATTTGTCGTGCAAGATGTTTTCTGCCCTTTCTTTCATATGCAGTTTCGACCTGGCAGCTCAGTGATGAAGATTCGCTGCCCATAGTGGCTAAGTAGTTTTTCTTTGAGATACTTTTGCTCGTATGGACCACATTCCATTTCTTTACATACTTTCTCAAGGTAGTCATAAAGATCACCAAGCACGAACTGGCAATCTTCATTGGACTCCAAGAACGTACAGAGCTTTTCAAAGGCGTCGTGTTTTTTGGGGTCCGCAGGACGGCCACGGCCAGTCTTGACGTTGCTACAATCACCATCCAAAACGCCTCCAGATACAAATCGGAGATGACATTCTCGATGATATTTGGCCTAGGCACCAACAAGGTATATTATGCTGTCCACACGAGCACATACAGTACGTCCCCATTCATCGCCACGTTCGACTGCTTGGAGTCGGATGCTTGTAATAACCGGAATCGTTCGGATCTCGTGGATAATACGTCTGTACTTAACTACATTTTTCGTCTCCTTCCAAGACGAGGCCTCTTTGCCACATAACAGACAATCTTCTTTTATGTTGAAAGGGTCAACAGAAGAACGAAGAGTAGGTTTTAAGAGCGTTTTCTCATTGGATAATTCTCCTTCGGGCCTTTTATCTAGAGATGCCTTTTTCGAACCAAGCCGCGTGTAAGCGATCCTAAAAATAAAACAAGTAAAATTAGTTAAATATTTACCTGGTTCTACTCCGAGAAAGTGGGCACTCAGTTAGATCTAAATAACCAACTTTGAAGCGTTTTTAAGATCAAAACAAACTCCTGGTCAGTTTTCCTAAATTAAACTTCGTTAAGCCCTACTTCGACTAAAAACGTTACTAACATGCACAAAAAGCTGTAAAAACTTTAAGAAGTAAGCTGTAAAAAAGCTTTGGACGGTATCCCAATTTCCAACGTAAAACAATAGCTAACGGATTTACTTTTTTCAAAAACCCTTACCATTGCATAGGTCTCGTTAAGGCGAACACGGTGGTATATGATAAAATTCAAAACGCTCAAATTTAACGGATTTAGAGCCGATTTAAAACATGAAATTCGCGTTTGCCTTGTCGCAAAAACGAAGTTATCCCAGCAAGCATCGCTTACAGGTGTCGGCCCGGCGGTCGCGGGTGCTAAGGCGCTCCCCTTTTGCTTACAAAGCTTAAGTGCGTCTTGGGTTCAAATCTCACTCCAACCCATTTTTTTCTTCTCTCCTTAGCACTTAAGCCGCTAGGCCGACGGCTGTGCACATAGCCTGCTGGCATACCTTCCCTTGCGAGACAAAGCAAATGTGAATTGTGCAACTTCTGTTGGCTCGAAATCCGTTACATTTCAACATATCAATGAGTGTAAAGATCGTATTAAACCCCAAATCCGCACATATACAACTGCCTCAATATCTTAAGTGACTGGCAATAAGTCCTAGGCTTATAGACACATAAAAGCATGTTGAAACATGAAATCTATAAACTAAATTCAACGGTAGTAATTTTTATTTGTGTTTTTAAGGTACGTCTGTTGTATTTTATAGTATACAGAATACAAAACACATCCTTACCTGCAATGAAGGTGAACTTTCAGAAATTCCGGTAAGACAAAAGTATCCACCAAGCCATAATTTCGCTTCACACTTGCGAGTTTTAAACTTTCGAGGCCTTTCTTTTTCACTAAACTTACAACACCAACATTTAAAGGTTCTTTACATAAAACGCAATTCCACATTTTCACACAACCTTCTTCACTGTACTTTTATAGTAGGCCTATATCGCAACGTACCATCAATAAACGTTAAACTCAACAACACAATAGACACAAACAAGCCTTCCCTTGCACAGCGTAAGCCGCAGCCCAGGAGCAGCAACGAGCATTCGACCCAACGATGTACTCGACGCGACGGCACTACCAACTTAATTTGGTGTTCAATTTATTCTGGCTGTAGCTCGTACACTATTAGACGTACAAACAAACAAAAGACACATCTGGAAATCTAAAAACAGGCTCTTTCGTTCTATTTAGCTTATTTTCCTTTAACCCCATGTTTTGGTCACTTAAAAGCGCGTTGATTGAAAAGAAAATATTAAAAAAATGAATTTTGTGCATTTGTTTGTTTTTATTCGACCGGAAGTGGCCGAATGTTGTTTTTAGAACCAGCATGTTTTCCTCTTTCATTTGATACCATACTTTGTCAATTTTGGACAAACGATTCGGTTTTTGTGGGCGTTCCAGGAATATCCTGAAATTCCAGGTTTCCAGGCCTGGAAAACAAGGAAGCCGGCATCGGAAGCATGGAGAATTTTAGTATGTTGTTCCCCAGGACCAAATTATCAAATTCTGAGAAAATTAGCTTTACATGATTTTTTTCTAGGTTTTGACGAATTTTAGACTAAAATGCCTGGGCTAAAAGTGGTACAATCTATTTGTGGAAAAACCGTCAAGTATTCGGATTACGTTTCTCAAACAACACAAGCGTGGATGCCCACAGAGACTATTTACGAGAGATGTCCAACGACAACTCCTGTCTGTTACAAACAGTTCAAAACGACTTATGATGCTGTAATTACCTAAATAGTGACAATAACAAAGGCAACATTTTCTTCCTTGATGTATCTGCAGCTACATGCAAACCATTTTTAATCAATTTATTGCCCGCTAAAATAAGGTCTGAGAAAAGAACTACGTGTATCAACCTCAGAGGGTGCGGGGAAACTTCCCACGTACTGTGACTGTTGGCTACATGATGAGGTATTGAGAAAGCCATGTCCGAGAACAGCTGTGAGGAGGGGGCCGAGGGGGGCATCGATATTTTCTCCTGGCAATATTCACGGTAATAATAATAATAATATAATATCGTATGGCCTCGGTTGACGGGTGCAAGCTTTGTAATTTGACACCCAGAGGGTAGCTTGCATGTCGAATTTCGTTGTTCCTTGAATCACTATGAAAGCCAAGAAGGTTAGATATCTAAGCTCCTTGAACATTATAGCGCTTTCTAGTAGAGAAATGAGGAACTATGTATTGGCGGAAACTCCCGAGTTTAATTTTGCCATTATGAACACGGCCTACTGAATTCAAATGGGTTCTTTGACATGTCAACATCGTATGACATGCGTGTCGTATTTTGGCCGCCTTTCAAAAATCACTTACCACGGCCAGGAGCGAACCTGAAATCTTGGGGTTAGTAGACCGACACGCTATCCACTCACCCACCGTGGCAAGGTAATATTTACGGTGATAATACCGTAATTAGCGTGTGTTGTAACGGGCAAACAGGACACGCAAGTGGGGTGTATTGAGTAGCTGCCTTTCAGATTACATGACACAGTGTGGCTACCTGCAGACAACAGAGCGTAATGTTATTGTTGATGTTGCATTTGGGGGGCTTGGACATCCTGGTCATTCAGCCTGTGAACTAGGTGTACATATATGTAGAAAAAGTGGATGAATCGTCAGATAACCTGTGTTAATGTGGTGTCTGTAGTACCCTAGAGCGAGTATTTTAATTAGGATGTGAATTGGGAAGGAGATGGTTGGTTCCTCAGTTTAGGGACTGCACAACGCGGTCATGTAACCCCGTGCAATTTGGGTGTGTGTAGAATCTGTCTGATAACCGGTGTTAATTGTGATGGCTGTATTAGTGTGTGTTATCTGTAATTCAGGCAAGGACTGCAAACGATCAATTTCAAGTTGGCCTACTTTTGCTACCAAATGTTAACGAGACCTGGCTGTGAACTTGGCTACTAGATGCCACCGCAACCGGCACCTGACAGCGAACGTTGGAACTTAATAGAGCGTTAATCAAATCTAACCTACAAATTTAGCTTCACACAATTTTAGTTAATGGAAGGTTCTTTTACGAGCCATAAATCTATATCATGGGCCCGCCAGCTTTACTTCCCCTCCGAAGGAAGGCATACTGAGGGATTTTTAACGCTCTTCAAAAATTCGACGATTTCGGCCGGGTTTGAACCCGCGATCTCGGGCATTGAAGCTCAGCATGCTACCAACTACGCCACCGAAGCCGCAGGGAAGGAGATGGTTGTTGAACCATCCCGGCATTTGCCTGAGGTACAGTTGGGAAAACTACTGAAAACCACTTCCAGGATGGCAGAGGTGGGAATCGATCCTACATCTTCACAGGTTTGCCTCAGGAGATTGAGGTTATCGCATTCCAGCTCTCAAACTAGAATTAAATTTCTTGACTTGGTCGAGAAGCTAACCCGGACCTCAGGGGTGGTAGCCAAGTATGCTAGCCACTACGCAACGTGGAAGACCATAATGTTATTGAAACATCAGGTTGTTTTTGTTGTTTCCTTAGGGAACACGGCAGTTTCGTGTACTTGGGTGTGAGTGAAGTTTACCTGATAACCTCTGTTTAGTGATTGTTGTGTAGGGGTGCGTGTACTGGTAAAGACTGAATATTGAAGGTGGTGCCCGTGCCATTAACTTATGAATCACCCTTGCATTTCCGTGACGTTGAAGTGGGTTACTACAGAAAACCATTCCTTGACTGGGTGTAGTGGGAATCCAACCCACTTATTCTCAGTTTCACCACGCGAGCCTGCGTAAACTCCGTTCCACAACACAGACAAGAATTACATTTCTTTGCACAATTGCCAATCAAGCATGAACCTCACGGGTGGTAACCCAAAATGGTAGCCACTACACTATAAGGTAGTTGGGTAAAAATGTACTAGGTAACTGAACATTATAACAGTAAAAAATGAACATTCCATGCCTATGTGAGAGTAATGCTTCAAAAACAATGTAGGAAACCCGCTGGCTGTTCATTCAGTTATTTTGCAATTTTGTTAAATATTGGCCTATCATGTTTAGTGAAGGCCACATCATTAGCTTTCCGGTTTGTCTGTTTGTCCCACTATCACTGGGAAACTGCTGAATATATTTCTATCAGTTCTAGCCCAAGTTTTAAGATATTTGTGACTTAAATATCGGAAACGGACAGGGGTTTACAGTAAGATTAAAGCATTAATTTTCTAATATGCCAGAGTGTGATCGAAATATTTCTTATGCTAAATGTTGTAAGAAAAGATATTCCACCGTGGTGCAGATATTCGCATTAAATCTCTCACCAGAGCCATAATGGGGAGTCGGAACAAATTCAGAGACGGAGGTTCAAATCCTGGTGATCACAGTGGCTATTCTGAGTGTGGTTTTCCATGGGCTTCTTCCACAGTTCCTCCAGGTAAATTCTGGGATTGTAACTTATTTCAAGTCCTAGGACACCTACCCCATTCCCAACTCTATTAGTTACAGTTACACACACACTATTATAGACACCATAGAGAAAATGGTATCAGAACATTTCAACACACATCCAAAGGTCTTCAAGTGACCAAGACAAATTAATGATAACAACAGCAACAAAATATAATTCTCATATTTTATGCCGTAATAGCTTTCATAACTGACGTTGACAGTTGAAAACTCAAACTGTTGTCGTGGTCATGATGCCCTGTGTACTTCGGTGTGTCTAGAAGGAAAAATTACGACGTTCCCGCAGCAGTGAGCATTTTGATACACGAGCAATCAGTCAGTCACGTTGGCACTAAATTCTGTGAGGTATACTTCCGCTATATACAGTATTACTATGAACCGACAGTAGTGGCTACGCTGGCTAACGCGCAGCATTAGGTCATGGGGCCAAGCTCTCTGCTGACTCGGTAGACGCGTGGGTTCGATCCCCACCGTCGGCCGTCCTTGAAATGGTTTTCCGTGGTTTCCCCATTTTCAACACCAGGCAAATGCTGGGACGGTACCTTCTGACAGGCCACGGCCGCTTCCTTCCACATCCTTGCCCAGTTTCATTCACCATAATTCATTTCATCTCTCATTAACTGCTCTCATGAGGTTGGCGTCAGGAAGGGCATCCGGCCGTAAAGACCATCACCATAAAGACCTCCATTGCATCTCCTCCCCGACCCCGTTGGAAAATGGGAATAATAAGGGGTATACATACATATACAGTATTACTCTGAAATGGAACTCGACTTAATTGAGTTTACTCATTGTCTTCAATAGTTCTCAAATTGGCCAGGCTGTCGGATTCAATGGACCCTTGTTCGGCTATCACCCACGTGCATTCATGTTGCATGTATGATAATTAGGGCCCGGATTTTGATGACATGCTATCTTTTTACTGAGTAGTCTAAAACAATGCTGAAGTAAATAGAAACTCCGGACGGGCCACCACGTCTTCAAATATGTCATTTTGCATCTTTTTGCATTATTTGCTGTTTTTCCAATTTTAGAGCATATTTTTAGTTAGGTAGATTATTTTTGTCATGTTTTAGAGACATCGGCCTTTTAAGGTATTTTTCCAATTTAGTCATGTCACAGCTTTATATGAGGGAGTTACGTCTCTCAGAGTTAAGAAGAAGATAGTATCTGATACAAGGTAATTCAAAATATTGAAAGACACACAGCGAAAAGATGAAGGAGCACTGGAGGAAGAAGAAAGAACAATAAAGGACCAAACATTGAAATTGTTTCGTGGTCCTCGGAAGACCCTAACGGAGAAAGACGAAGAAGAAATACAATATTTCGGTATTGCTAATAGTAGAAAAATATATATATCTTGGATGCAGAAGAACGGTACCGTAGATATACAGATGCTCTTGTTTTCGTCGCAAACCAGTTATTAGCGGAATAGAATGTTACCTGCTCTGTTGACCAAAATCAGCTGTGACGGGGTAGAAAGGGGAAGAGGTGTATATTCTTTTCTCAGTTCATTTTCTCCATTTTAAAGTGCATTTTTCGAATTTTTGAAATATTGTTGATTTTATTATTATAACATCATTTTCTCCATTTTTCAAATTTTTAGGTCATTTATTACAGTCATTTTTGAAAATTTTAAGTGCATTTTTTAAACTTTTTTACGACATCAACATCTGGGCCCTAATAATAACAAGCAGTTCCGTGAAGAACTATACAGCCTATTTTCATATATCCTGCTCATGTTAATTGCCTCTATCAACATACAAAATTTAAGTATAATTGCTGTAACAGATTCGTAGATATTGAGAACCGTCTAAATATTTCAGATGATTGCCAGGTTGGATTTTTATTTTTGTACTATTACATTAAGATTATTGTGTACGTGTGGTATTCAAACTTCAATCGCATGATTAGAACACAAGAAGTAAAAACGAGATTTTAAAATTACGCACAGCAGCCATCTTGTGATTATGCAAACAATTGAAATAAATTTGATGCCAGTGGATCAACATTTGTATAAGCATTTAACGTGCAACGTTTCACGGCACTCGGATAGTTAATTCGCGAGAAACGTCCATTTAAATATTTATACTTCGCGTCGCCGCCATGTTGGATTTGTGCTCACCAGGTTACTGAAGTCCTATAGGTGAACATATGTTCATAGTCCCTATGAACATAAAAAAATTCAGTTTGATTGGTGTAAAAGATTCATAGATATTGAGAACCGTCTAAATATTTCGGAAGCTCGCCATTTAGGATTGTTATATGTATAGGCCATAGAGTTATGTACCATTCAAGGACAATTATTGCCTAGGTTCATTATTCAAAGTTTCACTTCGATCGCATGATTACGACACAAGAAATAAAAACTTAATTTTAAAATTTCGCACAGCCGCCATCTTGAGGTTATGTAAACAATTGAATTAAATTAGATGGCAGTGCATTACAATCAGCAAAATCATTTACTATACCACATTTCTCTGCGCTCAGAGAGTTAAATCACGAGAAAAGTCTATTAAAATATTTCAAATTCGCTTGGTCGCCATGTTCGTTTTGTACTTTATAGGTTTATGAAATATACATAGGTTAACTTGTATCAGTACCCTTTATCACTGTACAAAATTGCAGGGTGATATCTGTAATAGTTTCGGAGATATAGAATGTCAGTGAAATATTTCGCACAGCCGCCATTTTGAGGTTATGTAAACAATTGAACTAAATTAGACTCCAGTGGATTACAATGTGTATAAACATTTGCTGTACCAAGTTTTATTACGTTTGGATAGTTAAATCGCGAGAAAAGTCTATTTAAAGTTCTCAAATTCGCTTGACCGCCATGTTGGTTTTGTAGTCACCAGATTTTTGAAAGTCTCATAGGTAAACTTCTAGTAGTGCCCTTTATCACCGTACACAATTTCAGGGCGATATCGGTAATAGTTTCGGAGATATTGAATGCTAGTGAAATATTTCGCACAGCCGCCATGTTGGATTGGTGAGACGTAACAAAATTTGAAGGGCACGGTCGAGGTCGCCGGGAATAGTGCTATGAACTTACCGAGTTTCATTGAAATCGCTCCAGCCGTTTAGATTTATTAGGGCCACACACACACCTCTCTCTCACACACACACACACGCACACGCACGCACGCACGCACGCACGCACACACACACGGACAAAAGGTGATCTCATAAGCCTATTTTTTCAAAATTGAAAATAGGCTAAAAATGTAATAGTGTTATTGGTATTATGTCCCTTTTAACTACTGAGCCCTTTAAAGACGTCCCGAAGGGGACCTTTTACTTGCCAGTAAATTTACTGACGCCGCTCCCTCACATCGAATAGCCAAGTCCGCAAGCTTGGTGTCGTGGACGGTAGCATTTGGAAGTGAAAGTAGAACTACTTGAAATTATCTTCTGTAGTCCTTACTTGAATTGAAAACAGATAACACACACTAATACAGTCATCACAATTAACACCGGTTATCAGACAGATTCTACACACACCCAAAGTACACGGGGCTACATGACCTCGTTGTCGCAGCCCCTCAACTAAGGAAACAACCAACATTTGCGCACCCTCAAATGCCAACCGACTGCGCTTGAAAATTAATCCCTCAACCTTGGGCGAGAACGTTACCGATGCTGCACGCAGCGTCAGTTTGTATGTTGACGAAAGTCTGTTGAATATATTCATTTAATCCAAGTCCGGCCCCATGGCTAATTAGTTAGCGTGCTAGAACTTGGCGCGAAGGATCCCGGGTTCGATCCCCGGTCGGGCCATTAGGGATTTTAATCTCCTGGGGTTAATTCCCGTGGCCCGAGGACTGGGTGTATGTGACATCTTCATTATCACTTCATCCTCATTAGGACGCGCAGGTCGCCCTCGAGCGTCAACTAGAAAGGCCTGCACTCGGCCTCTCAGCAAGCCACACGAAAAAAAAAAAAAAATAGAAATAATCCAAAAGTTTTAAAGTTACTATCTTAACTGAGTTCATTGCAAATGTCTGAAATAAAGGAATAGTAGAACATTACTACTGTGCATGTATGTCTACCCCTTATTATTCTCGTTTCCAACGGGGTCAGGAATGAGATGCGACGAGAGGCTATATTGTGGATGGTCTTTACGGTCGGATGCCCTTCCTGACGCCAACCTCCTGAGGGGAGTTAATGAGAGAAGAAATGAATGAGGGTGAATGAAACTGGGCAAGGATGAGGAAGGAAGCGCTGCCGTGGCCTATCGGAAGGTACCATCCCAGCATTTGCCTGGAGTTGAAAATGGGGAAACCACGGAAAACCATTTCAAGGACGGCTGACGGTGGGACTCGAACCTACGTCTACCGATTCCACAGAGAGCTTGACCCCATGGTCTAACGCTGCGCGTAGCTACCACTGTCGGTAATAGAATATTACTATTAATGTGTTAAATTTCATTTGAACACGATATTGTTGTTGTTGTTGTTGATTCTTTTAGGGACTTTGTGACATCGTGGTCCTGCGGCCACGTGTAGGCTACTTGGGTCTGAATAGAAGGAGAAATTAAGACCTTCCCTCAGCAGTGAGTATTTTGATATACGCGTGATCGGTCACATTGGCACTGATTTCTGTGAGGGATAATTTCTCTATACACGGTATTACTATCCCATCTTGTTTCCGGGTCGCAGTAGTGTTCTTCGAAACGTATTATATCAAACTTTGGTGCAATTATTGTGTGACAATAATGAATTCAAGTCCTGACATTTTAGTTTGGTTTGGTGAAACTTCACGTGGTTACATCGAGGGCGAGTGACACTGACTGTGAATGTGAATACAATGGACATAGATATCCAAGAGTTATAAAGCTCTGACGGGACACATCCAGATTATTCCCGGGTAGCAATATCAATTAGACGATTTAAACAGTATTAGATACTTATTGTAAGAAACGAGAACATCTCGCCACTCGAAAAACCTTACTTCTATGTTGCTAGTTGTTGTTAATTCATTAGGTTTTTTTTGCGACATCGTAGTCATGTAGCCCCGTATACTCGGGTATGTGTAGAATTTGTATGATAACTTGATTTCTTGTAGTGTGTGTAATAGTGTGCGTATTTGTAATGCACGCGAGGATTGGAAAGGAGAGAGTCGTGGCCTTAAATTAGAAACATCTTGGCATTTACCTGGAGTAGAAGTGTGAAACCACGGAAAACCACTTCAAGGATGGCTAAGATGGGAATTGAACCCACAATTTATTTATTTATATATTCATTTATATATTCATTTATGTATTTATTTATTGCCCCAATTACAGTAGCAAACAATTGTTTACACACAGATAATACATGAAAATATATTAAAATACGAAAAAAGACATTAAAATACAAAATAAATAAAATATATATAAAAATGTTAACAAGAAATATAGTCTACACAAATTGTAGTAGCAATAACAGTAAATGAAACATGATTTTGAAAATTTGGTCACATAATGTCAAACAAGATTCATATTTTTATGTACTAAATACATTAATGATTAGTGTTAGTGATTAGTAGGGCTCGGATCGATATGCTCGATAAAATCTCCAGATATGCTCAAAAACCGTGTGTTTTATGCTCGATAGATATGCTCGAAAAAAACATTATATGCGGTTAAATATGCAGAATATGCTCGAAAAAAACACCGTTAAAAATATACTGTAGAAAGGAAAGTGAAACGAAAAAAACAATAACATACCTTTATATACGAGCTTTATTTTCTAATTGTATGTATGATACACTGCGATATACTCGCATTCAAGTTTTTCAAGTAAATATAAGAGAAGTTTTCTTATAAAAGTTACAGTTTAAAAGTTCATTTACAAAATGTTCAGAATTAGGCGAGTCAATGAAGTAGAAGTGCATTGGTCTGTACAATAATGTATTCGATGTTTTCAGTTTTCAATGATTTCCTTCAATCCGTCAATAAAAGTTTCAATGACGAGAACGACCTCACTAAAGGTTAAAAACCTGCGGTTCTATTATTCGCACCAGAAAGGCTTTTCAATAATTATTTCTGTTTTCGAAACTTAAGGGTGGTCAGAGCCCGAATTCGGGAGCGAATTCGAAGAAAAACAAACTATTTAGACGAAAACCACAAGAATATGCATTTATATGCTTCTATTCTGAAAACGGCGGTTTTATGCATTTATATGCTCGATAAATTTCAATTCTGTTGGTCCCAGAGAGGTGAAAATACCACCGAAAGGCTTCTTTGAATGTGTACTATTCAGGAAAAAAATATGCAAATATGCTCGAATCCGAGCCCTAGTGATTAGTAATAAATTGAAAACTAAAACTAATAGCTAAGTTTAATATTTTTGTATTAGTGAATTATTTGACACCTAAAACTGAGTGTAATTTTCTTCTATAATTTAGCAAGGACATTTCAAAATCTAAATCCTTGTCAAATGAGAGCCTGATGTAAGTACAGTTTCTCAGTTTTGCCTCACGAGGCTGAGTGTACCCAGTTCTAGCCCTCAGACCAGAATTAAATTTCTAGGCAGAGCCGGGAATCGGACCCAGATCTTCGGGGTGACAATGAACAATGCTAGACTTTACACCAGAAAATGGACAACTTTAGTTTAAATTTTGTGAGATGCTTATTTTCTGTTTCAGAAATATGCAATACGGTTGCTACGTATGATATCAACAAGTCATATCATAGTATGAGCATTTAGCTCAACGTGCGACCACTGGTCGGTTAAAGCGAAATATAAAGGACTCTGTAGGTCTCGGATCTGATACCCTTGTGACCAGAGAAGAAAGAGAGTTGACCAGGTAGGCAGATAAGAGCGCCGGTTCAGTTAGTGGCGATGGTCGACCAGAGAGGGGAATATCCAGTAGTTTGGTCCCCACACCATCTTCTAAATGAGAAGAATGCCTACCTAGTATTTCAACATGTCTTTTTACACCCTATAAATCACGTAATAGAACCATTCGGAAACCAATGCGCTAACTTAAGTTCACAGACAATTGGGTATGATGAAGCAGAGTTGATATTGCTTGTCACAGATGGAGAAGTGCAGTCCTCCCATTACTTCGACAGACTTGGTGAAAGTTTATGGCAGCAATCTCCGTCTTTCAACTATCTGAAGAGAACTCAAAGTGACAGATAAGTTTGCTTCTTGCTGGTGGGCCTGTGTTTAATCCCCACCAATTCCAAGACGGCAATAATTCTCACGGAAGTAGCTGTGAAGTCTTTCTATTCCTATATGATATCACATTCCTAGCAGGTAGTTCTAGAAATAACGTTCGCTTGGGGACGGCGGCAGGTTTGTAGCCGAGAGCAAGAGAAATACACAAAATTTGTTTGTTCCATGAAGGATCCTTACGTCGTGACATACCTTTATGTCACTTGCTGTTGTTGTTGTTGTTTCATTTGAGAGGCTTCAGCATCATGATCAGTTTGTCCCGTGTATCTGTGTGTGTGTAGAATTTTTCTGATATAACCTGTGTCATGGTGGTGTTTGTAGTAGTGTGTGTATTTGTAAGTCAGGTGAGGATTGTGGCGCAGGCGGCCATGGCCTTAAGTTAGGAACCATACCGGTATTTACCTAGAGTAGAAGTTGAAAACCACTTTCAGGATGACTGAGTTGACAATCGAACATACCTCTGCTCTGTTTTTCTTCACGAGGCTGAGTGTACCCTGTTCCAGCCATCAGACCAGAATTCAATTCCTTGGCAGTGCCTGGAACCAAACCTGGACCTCAGGGATTGCAGGCATGAATGCTATCCACTAAGACACGAGAGCGGACACGTCTTTGTGGAACTGGCAAGTAATTTAGTGCTACTTTGAAAGAATTGGGGCCATCTACAAAATCACTGGATTCGATTTCTAAAAACTTTGCTTACATTACAATGTGGTTATGTATGGATCGGAAGGTTGGGTTCTGAATAGAAGAGGAGAAGATTGGCTGCGAAGATAGGAAAGAAAGATATCGATGAAAATAAACGGGTCAGTGAGAGAGGAGGAAGGTAGGAGAATAAGGACAAATGTGGAACTACTGGAACTCTTCGGACAGACAGATATTGTGATGAAAATTAAGCAAGGGAGGATAAGATGGTCATGACACATACAGAGAATGCCAGAATCGCGTAGCGTCAAAAAAGATGCTTACCCAAAGACCGCATGGAAGAAAGAGAAGAGGATGACCCAGCATACGGTGGATAGAGGACGTGGAAGACGACCTTAGGAGTCTGGGAATCAGGAAATGTAGAAGGGAGGCGGAAGATAGAGATGAATGGACGCAGGTGATAAAGGAGGCCAAGGTTCTTCAGGGACTGTAGCGCCGACCAGTAAGTAAGTGAGTAAGTGAGTAAAACTTTGCTTATGAATTCTAGAATTCTTGGCTGTTGACACGGAGGCAGTGGCGTAACTACGGGTGGGGGGTGTTCAGGGGTATCAATCCTCCCCTCCCCCACGCCTGAGCCAAATAATGAAAATGTAATATTTGTTTAAGTTTTTAATATTAGAATAAAACCGTTCTTCAGATTCAAGATTAACTATTGGATTGTGTTTGGAAGCATTACTTTTCTTCGGTAATACTTCTAGTTTTACCGTAACTTATTAACATTTAATTAAGTATGTGGGTAAGAGTTACGTAAGTGGGTAGGTAGGATGCTCACAACACCCCCAGATAAAAATTGCAATATTCTTTTACAAATGTTAAATAAAGATCAAATATACCAAATTCAATCTTTGTTACAACGTTAAAAATATTATCATAAGATATTTGGCACCACAGTTATAAAAATAAATACCTTACTGATTTCCAATCACAAAGTCTTAATATTTTGGTTTTGTACTGCATGTAAATTTTGAAGCTCAATTCTTCATTACTTCCAGACAATTATTTACGAACACAAATATGTAAATTGATCCTTTCCTGCACTTCATCAAAAGAAGTATTCATTTCACACTCTCCGAACACCACACAGAAGCGACAGCTCTATTTGCGAAGTAGAACCCTACTAGATACGATGTGTAACGTACCTGGGTATGCAGCGTGCTGACGACACCCCAGGATATAAATGCTATTGTCGGCAATAATAGACACAACTTAAAACAATGCAAATGGCTTTATATAAAACTCCAAGCTTATTCAAGAAGGTACCGAGTTCCTCAACAGTGTAGCCAACTTCTGTCAGAAAAAAACAAGCGAATATTTCATGAGGGGTGTTCTCAGCACCCCTAAAACCCAGTTAAAGGTTAAATGAGGAAAATGGCCAGCTGTTCAGTTAGTCAGAGAAGTGATATAGGGATGAGTGTGCCACTATCGTTCCTCATCCCTTTCCAAAAATACACCACTTGTTACTTACCATTCTGTTTGTATCCGAGCGTAGGTGTCATTTTGGAAAGTTAAACTCAATTGTAAACTGTACTTTATTAACACATACATAACTAGCAACTTCCCTCCCCCCCCTCCTCAAATGTAATTCTGACTCCAGAAGCAAACCTTGTTACGCCACTAAACGGAGGTGCGGGTTCGATTCCAGAATCTGACAGGATATTCATTTCTGGTCTGAGGTGCTGGTGGGGGTTTCACTCATCCTCGTGAAGCAGAACTGAAGAGCTACTGTAGGTCTAAAAAGGAATGAAGCTTTTAGTTTTACGTGAGCTTTAATCATGCGATCATGAGCCACGGGATCTCCTTTTTACGTGGAATCCGAACCACAGGACATGGCATTTCACTTCGAAAATCTCACACATTATAGCACGGTCAGCACAACGACACACGTTATCATCCAGTTCCCTTATTCTTCAACCTAACTCATTTTTTCCAAAACAATCTTAGGTACTGTTTAGGACCAAAAAAAAGAACCTCTAATTCATATATAACATATAAATATTAACAAGAAGTTCCGTGATGAACTAAAGAGCCTACTTTTC
Organism: Meconema thalassinum; assembly: GCA_946902985.2. Taxonomy (NCBI): domain Eukaryota; kingdom Metazoa; phylum Arthropoda; class Insecta; order Orthoptera; family Tettigoniidae; genus Meconema; species Meconema thalassinum. The sequence continues at coordinate 208,645,734 of OX336394.1, read as the reverse complement.
TTAAAATTTAAAATTCATATCAATGATTAATCTACTGTATCTGGATCCATCTTGAATAAAGACGAAATTAAGTCGGTAATATCGAAATTTCTAATTAGTTCGAAATACTGTATACTTGGCATAATGTAGCCTAATAGAGCACTCAAGTTGGCAGCCCTGGTGACTGAATATATTCTTAGTTCCATCTCTTAGGGTACAGAATACAACATTTGGTTGAGGTCCAATGGATAGCATGGACGTTACATACAGTTAAACATTGGATCTAACAGCACGCGTAAAATTATGTTGGCAACAATGTCATGCATGTATTGGTCAGAAATAATCTGAAATATTTTGATCTATTGTTGTGCCAATTTGGAATGAAATCCATTAGTTAGTATAGAAGTTACATGCGTTTTAAAATTGGACCTATCAGCAGGCTTAGAATCAATTTTTAACACTGACGTATATTAGTTACTATGGGGATACAAGGAGAACGACAGAAATGGGGAAAAGCATACTGACTGGATGGAAACTGAAAACCTTAAACTTATCTATGATGCCAAGGATAAGGCTTCCTTCTCTTCTGCACGATGGAACAAAGAATACACCCCGGATCTCTGTTTTGTAACGCAGTCACAACACCCACTTAGCAACATACGACGCACAGTGCTCAACAAATTTCCTCACAGTCAGCACAGACCAATAATTCTCCAGTCTGGATTGCTTGTGCCTATTGTTCACTCCTGCCCGAAACAGAGATGGAATTTTAAAAAAGCCAATTGGGATGAATTTTCTAAACAGATTGACTCCAACCTGCGATGGATAAGACCTATCCATAGCAACTACAGCAGATTCATCGGTGTAGTTAAAAGTGCAGCAAAACGATGTATCTCAAGAGGATATCGTAAACAATACATCCCCGGCTGGAACGAGGAAAGTGAAAGGCTCTTCAAAGAATTTGAGGCCAATGGTGATCCAAATACGGCTTCTGAACTTTTACAATCCCTAGATGAAAACAGGAAGAAAATTTGGCAAGAAACTGTTGAGTCACTAGACTTCACTCACTCCAGCAGGGAAGCTTGGAGCCTGATCAGGAAATTGGACACATCAAACAGCAAAATTAGACCAAAAACAAGCATCAGTCTAAATGACATGGCCAAGCATATGATCTCTACCTCAAAGGTTTCAGTTGAAAAGCATCATAGAAGACACGTAAAGCAACTTTCAAGGAAAAGAAACGTTTGGCTCTGCGATCCTCTGAATTCTCTGTCCCATTTCAACCACAAGAAACTAAGCAGGCCATAGAAAGTTTAAAACCTGGGAAAGCGGCAGGTGCTGATGGAATATATCCAGAGTTCATTCTACATCTTGGACCAGCTGCTGTCAAATGGCTTACTAACTTCCTCATGAACATTCTAGAGACAGGTCACCTACCTTCACTCTTCAAGAAGACAAAAATAGTAGCTGTATTAAAAACATCTAAGGGCCCAACAAAAGTTGAGAGTTACCGGCCAATAGCACTCCTCAGTGTCACAATGAAGCTTCTGGAAAGGCTGATACATAACAGGATCTCTGCGACAATCAATCAGCATATTCCAGTCGAGCAGGCTGGATTCAGACCTGGACGCGGATGTGATGAACAGGTTTTAGCACTAGTTACCCATATTGAAAATGGCTTTGAGAACAAAATGGTAAGCACGGGTGTTTCCTTAGATCTGACAGCTGCATATGACACCGTGTGGCAAGATAAGCTTCTTCTTAAATTTATCAGTATCATCCCTTGCCTGAAACTCACCACATTACTCAGTAACATGCTGAGTAATAGGTACTTTCAGATATTTTCAGAAGACTCCAGGAGTAAAGTACATAGGATAAATGGTGGACTCCCTCAGGGCTCTGTATTGGCCCCTCTACTATTCAACCTGTACTCATATGATCTCCCAGCAACGAAATCAAAAAAATTCATCTATGCAGATGACATCGCATTGGTCGCCCAACACCAACGCTTCGACGAGCCTGAGTCGATGCTTACATCAGACTTAAAGATCCTAGACAGCTACTTTCGTCAGAACAACCTTAGACCAAACCCTCAGAAAACTGTTGTGTCTACCTTCCACTTGCGGAATAGAAGTTCTGGGTACAAACCAACCATACCATTCAGAGGAGAGAATCTACAATACTGTAGTAACCCAAAATACCTGGGAGTCACCCTGGACAGGTCGTTGACTTACAAGAATCACCTCTGCAATGTGTCAGCCAAGATCAAGACCAGGAATAACATCCTTCAAAAGCTGGCGGGTACATCCTGGGGTGCTAATGCTCAAGTCCTGAGATCCACTGCTCTTGCACTTTCTTATTCCGTCGCTGAATATTGTTGCTCAACTTGGCTTAACAGTGCTCACATTGGACTAGTAGACACCCAGCTGAACCAGGCAATGCGTATCATTACAGGGTGCATCCGACCGACTAACACACACTGGCTTCACACCCTAAGCCACATACCACCTCCATCCCTAAGAAGATCACAGTCACTGCTTAACTTATGGAAGAAATTAGAAAACAATCCTCAACTCCCAATTCATTCTGATATAGCAGCTTCTCCAACCAAACGACTGAAATCCAGACACCCTTCTTGGCGTACTGCAATGATTCTACAGGACACCTCCTTTAATGTATCGGACGCCTGGAAAGAACAATGGCATCTGCAATCCTCGTTACCAAACCATCACATCATTAAGAACCCCTGCAAGTGCCCTGATGGATTTTCCCTTCCTAGACGACAGTGGAGGACGCTAACCCGTATTAGGACCGGCCAAGGTAGATGTGGAGCCACTCTCTTCAAATGGGGATGGAAGGCATCACCTCAATGTGACTGCGGAGAAGAGGAACAGACAGTGGACCACATTACATTCGAGTGTCCTTTACGTGCATATAGAGGCTCTATAGAAGACTTACACTGTGTCTCAAGCGAAGCCCTTCTCTGGTTCTCAAATTTAAACATAGAACTCTAGTTATGAACTTGAGATGGTAGTTGTACTGTATATATTGTATATAATATTGTATTCATCATACGCTAAATAAATAATAATAATAAATAATAATTACACACTCCAAATTAATCTAGTATGCCAGGTACTATACGTGTGCAAAATTTAGAGCTATTGGCTTGCATACTTTCTGATATATTGATATTAGGGTAACAAAAATAGAGACAGTATTTATTAACAGTTGGCAGCCCTGGTAACTCTTAAGAATCAGCATAGTCATATCTGTTATGGTACACATAGCACACACGAAATTTGGTTGAAATCCAAATGATAGTATAGAAGTTACATGTATTTAAAGTTGGACCTCTCAGCAGGCTTACAATCAAGTTGGTAGCACTGACGTATATAAGTTACTCCAAATTAATATAGAATGTCAGGTACTATACGTGTGCATAGTTTAAAGCTGTAGGCTTGCATACTTTCTGATGTATGGGTATTTGGATTAAGAAAATGAGAGCATTTATTAACAGTTGGCAGCCCTGGTGGCTCTTAGGAATACGCTCAGTCATATCTGTTTATGTACACATAGCACATGCGAAATTTGGTTGAAATCCAATTGATAGTGTAGAAGTTATATGCATTTAAAATTTGGATCTATCAGCAGGCTTTTAATCATTTTGGCAACACTGCCATGTATGGCCTCCTGGAAATTAAACTGCAATATTATTATCTATACGTGTGCCAATTTTGAAATAGCTCCCATTCATACCTTCCAAGATATCCAACATGGAGCTCAAATTTCAATTGCGATTTATCAGCAGTTGGTAGCACTGACATCATTTTCAAATATGGCCGTGAGATATTCAGGTATAGATCTTTACTCCTACCAAATTTTGTTTCGATTGCTGCAGCCATTTAGGAGTTGATAGGGGGGGGGGGACACACACAGACAGACAGAAGGACAGAAGACAGACAGACACACACACATTTGCCCGATCTCGTAAGTCTACTTTTTCCTCATTTTTTGAAAAATGTGAAAAGTAGGCTAAAAATGGACTTAGTTTTCTCTAGCCCTGCAGCTTTTAGTCGTATATGAAAGCTGGTTCCGAAATGATGCATATTATATGGTACTAAATCAGTTGTGTTGCATGGCTGATGAACGGTTTCTTAGCCAATAGTTTGTAGTGTGTAATTAGCCTACTTTTCACATTTTGCAAAAATGAGGAAAAAGTAGACTTATGAGATCTGGAAAAAGTGTGTCTGTCTGTCTGTCTGTCCTTCTGCCTGTCTGTCTGTCTGGCTGTGTGTGTGTGTGTCCCTATCAACTCCTAAACGGCTGCAGCAATCGATACAAAATTTGGTAGGAGTAAAGATCCATACCTGAATATCTCACGGCCATATTTGAAAAAGATGTCAGTGCTACCAACTGCTGAAAAATCGCAATTGAAATTTGAGCTCAATGTTGGATATCTTTGAAGGTATGAATGGGAGCTATTTCAAAATTGGCACACGATTAGATAGTAATATTGCAGTTTAATTTCAAGGAGACCATACATGGCAGTGTTGCCTAAACGATTATAAGCCTGCTGATAGGTCCAAAATTTAAATGCATTTAACTTCTACACTATCAATTGGATTTCAACCAAATTTCGTATGTGCTATGTGTACATATGTGGATATGACTGAGCGTATTCTTAAGAGCCACTAGAGCTGCCAACGGTTAATAAATGCTCTCAATTTTTTTAATCCAAATACCCATATATCAGAAAGTATGCAAGCCGACAACTTTAAACTATGCACACGTATAGTACCTGACATTCTATATTAATTTGGAGTAACTTATAAACGTCAGTGCTGCCCACATTATTCTAAGCCTGCTGAGAGGTCCAACTTGAAATTCATGTAACTTCTATACTATCATTTGGATTTTAACCAAATTTTCTGTGTGCTATGTGTACCATAACACATATGACTATGCCGATTATTAAGAGTAACCAGGGCTGCCAACTGTTAATTAATACTGTCTCTATTTTTGTTATCCTAATATCAATATATCAAAAAGTATGCAAGCCAATAGCTCTAAATTTTGCACACGTATAGTACCTGGCATTCTAGATTAATTTGGTGTAACTGATATATGTCAGTGCTGCCAACATGATTCTAAGCCTGCTGATAGGTCCAATTTTAAAATGCATGTAACTTCTATACTAACTAAGGGATTTCATTCAAAATTGACATAACATTAGATCAAATTATTTCAGATTATTTCCGATCAATACATGTATGTCATTGTTGCCAACATGATTTTACGCTCGCTGTTAGATCCAATGTTTTACTGCATGTAACGTCCATGCTATCCATTGGATTTCAACTAAATTTTGTATTCTGTACCTTAAGAGAGCCGGCCCCGTGGTGTTGGGGTAGCGCGCCTGCCTCTCGCCCGGAGGCCCCGGGTTCGATCCCCGGCTCCGTCAGGGATTTTAAAACTGACGTGAGGGTTGGAACGGGGTGCACTCAGCCTCGTGAGGACAATTGAGTAGCTGTCTGACAGTGAGACAGCGCCCCGATCATGAATACCAAGATTAACGGCCGAGGGGACCCGACGCGCTGATCACGCGTCACCCCAATATCTGCAGGCCAAATGGCTGGGCAGCGGTCGCTTGGTCGGCCTTAGCCAGCATGGGCTGGATAGTGCCAGGGGTTGACTTTGTTGTACTTTAAGAGATGGAATTAAGAATATATTTAGTCACCAGGGCTGCCAACAGTAGTTCTCTATTATTACCAACTTAATATCGTCATTATTCTAGATAGATCCATATAGATTAATCATTGGCATGAATCTTAAATTTAAAGAAAAGTAGGCTCTTTAGTTCGTCACGGAAGTCTTGTTTTTATCATGGTACTAGCAGAAGTACCCGTTCTTCGAACGGTGTTCGGTGTTAACACCAGACATTATAATAATAATAATAACAATGTTATTGGTGTTACATCCCTTTTAAGTACTGTTGCTTTTAGAGACGCACCAGACATTATCAATTGAGCTACTGTTGCAATGGTTAGCGGCTTGTAATTCCTTCATAAGTTTATCAGAACGAAGTTAATTTTCTGGGAATATCACACAAACTGTTAATTTAAGGGCCTTATCATGTGGTTTTCGGAGATCCTTTATAGGCTCGCGAATTTTTTGTCTCACATTGAGAAGTGCAACATATGCTTTGGTCGTCCTTCTAGGATAATTTTTATATTTCGCCTATTTTAGCATATATTTTGAGAAGTTTTTCCTTATATCCACCCTTCTACTGTATGAAAAGTACGGTGAAAAGTTTTATAAATGATTGGTGTATTGACTCATGTTTACCATACCTAATTTTACGATGCACCAAGCATCCGAACATGAGTTATAGGCGTACATAAGGATACACAGAAAGACAGACAGACAATTCTATTGTCTACAACATATCACCCAGAAATCCAAATATGGGTATATCTACCACACAGTATCAAAAAAAATCATCCTTACGATGAACCCGTATGTCGACAAAAAAAAGAAAAGAAAAAAGATTAGTTGAAATGTGCTCTCAAACTAAATTCACCTAACGTGTACTTCCTGACATGAAATAGAATTGAAAGTCTTGTAGATGAAACGCAATACACGTCACATAAAAACTGACCCTCTACGTTGTGTTGGGTCTCCATACACAGGAAGACCTCTATCATAAATTATAAAAGCTTGTGGTGCATGAAAATTCAGGTTCTTTAGTCTCAAATGGCCCAAATTCCTAAAAGCCGCAAAAAATGCTGATTCAATTCAGGAATTTTTGAAAATAATGTTGTTGTTTGGAGATATAATAGACCTTCTGCACTATATGTCGCACGTGAAAATTGCATGAAAAAATCCTAGATTACCCCTTGACCCCCTTAATTGCATTGGTGAATTATACAGTCTACGTTGGTTCCGTGATAACCTTATATTTGCAAACTTTCACAGAAATGTAATAAATGTAATAAATTGCTTCTTACTGAAATAGATGGAAAGTTGGATGCCACCCCTTGAGATAATGTTGTCATGGTTACGGATTTGCATTCCTTCATTAGTTTGTTAAATTAAATTTAATTAGTTTTCTGGGAATGTTTCAGAAACTGTTGGTTTAAGAGCCTTATAATGTAGTTTTCGAGGACCCTAGAGTTTTATTTCTGGCACCCAGGGGCTTTGTCTCGTCGTTGTACGCCATAATATAATACTACTAATAATAATCTAATATAGGGATAGGAATATAATAGACCTGCCATACCACACACGCAGGTGTAAATCGCGTGAAAAAATTCTAGACTATCTCTTAAGCGCATTTTACATATTGATGAAATGTACAGCTTAATTTGGTTCCATAATAACCATCTAGCCGTTTGCAAACTTTCACACTAATGTAATTAATGGAATTGCATTGCGTCTTACAGCAATAGATGGACCTCTGAGAATCTGTTGCCATGGTTATCGGCTTGCATTCATTCAGTAGTTTATTAAATTAAATTAGTTTTCTAGGAATATCTCAAAAACGGTTGGACGTAGGACCTTAAAATGTGTTTTTAGGGCCCCCGAATGTTATCTCTCACATTGAGGGGCTGAAAATGGGCTTTGTCTCGTCCTTCTACTCCTATTTCAGCATGTATTTTAAGGGGGTATGCCCCCTTTTATGATAGGTACAGAGAAGAGATACATCAATGATTAGTGTTGTGCCTCTGATGGATATCTGTACCAAATTTTGCGTTGATACACCCAGCCGTTCTCGATTTATAAGGGAACAAAGTTGTCCACAATCAAACAAACAGACAGACAGACCAAAACATTATTTTCGCGCGCATCTATCATAAAACAGTCTGAAACGTGTAAATAACTCAAATTTCCGTAGAAATTCAGAAAAAAAACAGACAAATTTTCTATTTATATATGTAGAGATATACTGCACGGCTCGGTGTTGACCGTATTTTATTGCACAAATTTAGGATTTACTCACTAACCGTTTGAGATACACGAAAAGTGTTAAGGACCTTTTTGATAGAAAATTGAATTTTAAAGCTCATGTATGCCATCAAAAGGTTGCTATTTCTTAGCGTTCTCTTTTTATTTGAAATGGAAATATCAAATTTTGAAACCAAAGGGTGTAGTGACATCATAAATGTGGGTTTTACTCGCTAACCGTTGGAGATAAACGAAAAGTGAAGCTCGTATGTGCCGTCAAAAGTTTGCTATTTCTTAGCGTTCTCTTTTTATTTGATAAAGAAATATGAAGTTTTGATTAAAGTGTGTAGTGACGTCACTAAAATGGTCGCCATTTTTAATAGTGCAAATTATCGAAATAAAATGTATCCTATATGTAAACCTGGTAAATCAGCTACATCCATGCAAAATTTCATTTAAATCGGACCAGTGGCTCTTGCGTTATTGAGTAGCACACAGACAGACAGAAAGACAGGCACACACCATCTCATTTTTATATATTATATAGCAGAAGTACCCGTCCTTCGAACGGTGTTATATATTAACACCAGACATTATCAATTGAGCTACTGTTGCAATAGTTAGCGGTTTTTCATTCCTTCATAAGTTTATCAGAACGAAGTTAGTTTTCAGGGAATACCACACACACTGTTAATTTAAGGGCCTTAAAATGTGGTTTTCGGAGACCCCTTATAGACTCGCGAATTTTGTGTCTCACATTGAGAAGTGCAACATATGCTTTGATCGTCCTTCTAGGATAATATTTTATATTTCGCCTATTTTAGCATGTATTTTGAGAAGTTTTTCCCTATATCCACCCTTCTACTGTTTGAAAAGTACGGTGAGGAGTTTTATAAATGATTGGTGTATTGACTCATGTTTACCATACCTAATTTTACGATGCACCACGCCTACGAACACGATTTATAGGCGTACATAAAGATACACAGAAAGACAGACAGACAATTCTATTGTCTACAACATATCACCCAGATATTCAAATATGGGTATATCTGCCATACAGTATCAAACAAAATCATCCTTACGATGATCCCGTATGTCGACAAAAGAAAGATTAGTTAAAATTTGTTCTCAAACTAAATTCACCTAACTTTTACTTCTTGACGTGAAATAGAATTGAAAGACTTGTAGACGAAACGCAATACACCTCACATAAAAAATGACCCTCTACGTTGTGTTAGGTCTCCATACACAGGAAGTCCTCTTTCATAAATTATAAAGGCTTGTGGTGCATGAAAATTCAGGTTCTTTAGTCTCAAATGGCCCAAATTCCTAAAAGCCACAAAAAATGTTGATTCAATTCAGGAATTTTTGAAAATAATGTTGTTGTTTGGAGATATAATAGACCTTCTGCACTATATGTCGCACGTGAAAATTGCATGAAAAAATCCTAGATTACCCCTTGACCCCCTTAATTGCATTGGTGAATTATACAGTCTACGTTGGTTCCGTGATAACCTTATATTTGCAAACTTTCACAGAAATGTAATAAATGTAATAAATTGCTTCTTACTGAAATAGATGGAAAGTTGGATGCCACCCCTTGAGATAATGTTGTCATGGTTACGGATTTGCATTCCTTCATTAGTTTGTTAAATTAAATTTAATTAGTTTTCTGGGAATGTTTCAGAAACTGTTGGTTTAAGAGCCTTATAATGTAGTTTTCGAGGACCCTAGAGTTTTATTTCTGGCACCCAGGGGCTTTGTCTCGTCGTTGTACGCCATAATATAATACTACTAATAATAATCTAATATAGGGATAGGAATATAATAGACCTGCCATACCACACACGCAGGTGTAAATCGCGTGAAAAAATTCTAGACTATCTCTTAAGCGCATTTTACATATTGATGAAATGTACAGCTTAATTTGGTTCCATAATAACCATCTAGCCGTTTGCAAACTTTCACACTAATGTAATTAATGGAATTGCATTGCGTCTTACAGCAATAGATGGACCTCTGAGAATCTGTTGCCATGGTTATCGGCTTGCATTCATTCAGTAGTTTATTAAATTAAATTAGTTTTCTAGGAATATCTCAAAAACGGTTGGACGTAGGACCTTAAAATGTGTTTTTAGGGCCCCCGAATGTTATCTCTCACATTGAGGGGCTGAAAATGGGCTTTGTCTAGTCCTTCTACTCCTATTTCAGCATGTATTTTAAGGGGGTATGCCCCCTTTTATGATAGGTACAGAGAAGAGATACATCAATGATTAGTGTCGTGCCTCTGATGGATATCTGTACCAAATTTTGCGTTGATACACCCAGCCGTTCTCGATTTATAAGGGAACAAAGTTGTCCACAATCAAACAAACAGACAGACAGACCAAAACATTATTTTCGCGCGCATCTACCATAAAACAGTCTGAAACGTGTAAATAACTCAAATTTCCGTAGAAATTCAGAAAAAAAAACAGACAAATTTTCTATTTATATATGTAGAGATATACTGCACGGCTCGGTGTTGACCGTATTTTATTGCACAAATTTAGGATTTACTCACTAACCGTTTGAGATACACGAAAAGTGTTAAGGACCTTTTTGATAGAAAATTGAATTTTAAAGTTCATGTATGCCATCAAAAGGTTGCTATTTCTTAGCGTTCTCTTTTTATTTGAAATGGAAATATCAAATTTTGAAACCAAAGGGTGTAGTGACATCATAAATGTGGGTTTTACTCGCTAACCGTTGGAGATAAACGAAAAGTGAAGCTCGTATGTGCCGTCAAAAGTTTGCTATTTCTTAGCGTTCTCTTTTTATTTGATAAAGAAATATGAAGTTTTGATTAAAGTGTGTAGTGACGTCACTAAAATGGTCGCCATTTTTAATAGTGCAAATTATCGAAATAAAATGTATCCTATATGTAAACCTGGTAAATCAGCTACATCCATGCAAAATTTCATTTAAATCGGACCAGTGGCTCTTGCGTTATTGAGTAGCACACAGACAGACAGAAAGACAGGCACACACCATCTCATTTTTATATATTATATAGCAGAAGTACCCGTCCTTCGAACGGTGTTATATATTAACACCAGACATTATCAATTGAGCTACTGTTGCAATAGTTAGCGGTTTTTCATTCCTTCATAAGTTTATCAGAACGAAGTTAGTTTTCAGGGAATACCACACACACTGTTAATTTAAGGGCCTTAAAATGTGGTTTTCGGAGACCCCTTATAGACTCGCGAATTTTGTGTCTCACATTGAGAAGTGCAACATATGCTTTGATCGTCCTTCTAGGATAATATTTTATATTTCGCCTATTTTAGCATGTATTTTGAGAAGTTTTTCCCTATATCCACCCTTCTACTGTTTGAAAAGTACGGTGAGGAGTTTTATAAATGATTGGTGTATTGACTCATGTTTACCATACCTAATTTTACGATGCACCACGCCTACGAACACGATTTATAGGCGTACATAAAGATACACAGAAAGACAGACAGACAATTCTATTGTCTACAACATATCACCCAGATATTCAAATATGGGTATATCTGCCATACAGTATCAAACAAAATCATCCTTACGATGATCCCGTATGTCGACAAAAGAAAGATTAGTTAAAATTTGTTCTCAAACTAAATTCACCTAACTTTTACTTCTTGACGTGAAATAGAATTGAAAGACTTGTAGACGAAACGCAATACACCTCACATAAAAAATGACCCTCTACGTTGTGTTAGGTCTCCATACACAGGAAGTCCTCTTTCATAAATTATAAAGGCTTGTGGTGCATGAAAATTCAGGTTCTTTAGTCTCAAATGGCCCAAATTCCTAAAAGCCGCAAAAAATGTTGATTCAATTCAGGAATTTTTGAAAATAATGTTGTTGTTTGGAGATATAATAGACCTTCTGCACTATATGTCGCACGTGAAAATTGCATGAAAAAATCCTAGATTACCCCTTGACCCCCTTAATTGCATTGGTGAATTATACAGTCTACGTTGGTTCCGTGATAACCTTATATTTGCAAACTTTCACAGAAATGTAATAAATGTAATAAATTGCTTCTTACTGAAATAGATGGAAAGTTGGATGCCACCCCTTGAGATAATGTTGTCATGGTTACGGATTTGCATTCCTCCATTAGTTTGTTAAATTTAATTTAATTAGTTTTCTGTGAATGTTTCAGAAACTGTTGGTTTAAGAGCCTTATAATGTAGTTTTCGAGGACCCTAGAGTTTTATTTCTGGCACCCAGGGGCTTTGTCTCGTCGTTGTACGCCAAAATATAATACTACTAATAATAATCTAATATAGGGATAGGAATATAATAGACCTGCCATACCACACACGCAGGTGTAAATCGCGTGAAAAAATTCTAGACTACCCCTTAAGCGCATTTTACATATTGATGAAATTTACAGCTTAATTTGGTTCCATAATAACCATCTAGCCGTTTGCAAACTTTCACACTAATGTAATTAATGGAATTGCATTGCGTCTTACAGCAATAGATGGACCTCTGAGAATCTGTTGCCATGGTTATCGGCTTGCATTCGTTCAGTAGTTTATTAAATTAAATTAGTTTTCTGGGAATATCTCAAAAACGGTTGGACGTAGGACCTTAAAATGTGTTTTTAGGGCCCCCGAACGTTATCTCTCACATTGAGGGGCTGAAAATGGGCTTTGTCTCGTCCTTCTACTCCTATTTCAGCATGTATTTTAAGGGGGTATGCCCCCTTTTATGATAGGTACAGAGAAGAGATACATCAATGATTAGTGTTGTGCCTCTGATGGATATCTGTACCAAATTTTGCGTTGATACACCCAGCCGTTCTCGATTTATAAGGGAACAAAGTTGTCCACAATCAAACAAACAGACAGACAGACCAAAACATTATTTTCGTGCGCATCTATCATAAAACAGTCTGAAACGTGTAAATAACTCAAATTTCCGTAGAAATTCAGAAAAAAAACAGACAAATTTTCTATTTATATATGTAGAGATATACTGCACGGCTCGGTGTTGACCGTGTTTTATTGCACAAATTTAGGTTATACTCGCTAACTGTCGGAGATACACGAAAAGTGATAAGAAGCTTTTGGATAGAAAATTAAATGCTAAAGCTCGTGTAAACCATCAAAAGTTTGCTATTTCTTAGCGTTCTCTTTTTATTTGAAATGGAAATATGAAATTTTGAAACCAAAGGGTGTAGTGACGTCACAAAAGTAGGTTTTACTCGCTAACCGTTGGAGATACACGAAAAGTGATAAGAACCTTTCGGATAGGAAATTAAATTTCAAAGCTCGTATGTGCCATCAAAAGTTTGCTATTTCCTTTCGTTCTCTTTTTATTTGATATGGAAATATGAAATTTTGAAACCAAAGGGTGTAGTGACGTCACTAAAATGGTCGCCATTTCTTAATAGTGCAAAATATCGAAATTAAAAGTATCCTATATGTAAACCTGGTATTGCAGCTACATCCATGCAAAATTTCATTTAAATCGGACCAGTGATTCTTGCGTTATTAGGTAACAGACAGACAGACAGACAGACAGACAGAAAGACAGACACACACCATCTCATTTTTAGCCTACTTTCGATTTTTGCAAAAAATGAAAGTAGACTTATGAGATCAACACAGGGCGAAAAAAGTGTGTCTGTCTGTCTGTGTGTGTGTATGTGTGTGTGTGAGTCTGTGTGTGTGTGTGTGTGTGAGTCTGTGTGTGTGTGTGTGTGTCTGTGTGTGTGTGAATGTGTGTACTCTGAATGTCTGTCCCCCCATATCAATTCGAACACGGTGAATGCAAATTGAACGAAATTTGGTACAAAGGTAGCACTAGCAAAGGACACCTCAGTGTCATGTTTTATATCGCCGCCATCTTTACTAAAACTGAATGGCGGCCACTCAAACGTTCAAAACATAAAATCAAATAACGACTAACCAAATCATCCGATCTCTACCAAATTTGGTAACAACATACCTTCGTATAGGATGCGTCATGTGACCAAATTACAAGGTCGTCCGCCATACCATTTCAGGATGGCGGCCGTGCGAATTATGCAAACTTTATAATCCATATCATGGGACCCACCAGTTCCGATTATCGAGCCGAGAATCGTTTTAACTGTTCTAAAGGAAGAGGCACGTTCGAAATTAAAAGTTTATTTTGTAATACTATAGTGCAGACGTGATTTTAAAAAGCTGAACTGATTCAGTAATAAGACAAGATGGCAGCGGATATCTTGTGCCGGACTTATATTTCACTAATTTGAGTATTGCATGCAATATAGCGTACTGATAAAAAATAAATAAACTTTGTATGAAATGCTTTATATATAAATAATATACTCCAGTGATGAAATCGTTTAGTATAAATCATTATTTGTTAACAAGTTCTATGTAAGTCATTGTAAATAGAACGATATTCGTTGACACAATTAGCTCAGTGGTAGAGCGTTAGCCTATCGCTCAAATGCCTATGGTTCAAACCCGATCAGAGCTAGTTTTTTTGCTTGAAATGTTATATGTTTATTGTTTTGTAATGACTCAGATGTTTTAAAATTAAGCGTTATATTGTGCACATTATGGTGTAAAATATATATTTAATTAAAACATAATTCGCCAGCAGATTTACTCGGGACATCTAGCTGCCAAAAAGGTAACTTCCAGATTTTATTGAAAAGTTTCTTCTTCTGGCCGCTAGAATGCACTCGCTCTGTTAGGATTATATTGTTCGATATTTCACCAATAGATGTCACGACTAGTCTACGTGGGGATCCATTGATTACTATACCATTATCATTCTATGCGCATCGAATTTGAAGAATGACAAGATGATACTACGATACATTTTAACTTTTTATTTTAAAGGGTTTGTAACAGCCTATTTTGCGTTACTTGAAAATGTTATTAAGCGTTATATTGTGCACATTATGGTGTAAAATATATATTTAATTAAAACATAATTCGCCAGCAGATTTACTCGAGACATCTAGCTGCCAAAAAGGTAACTTCCAGATTTTATTGAAAAGTTTCTTCTTCTGGCCGCTAGAATGCACTCGCTCTGTTAGGATTATATTATCGAAAATATCCACATAGTTTGTATACACACGTCTCTGTAGGGTCATGGAAAGATTTGTTAATTCAATTAGGGTTGTGAAAGCCATGCACAACCAGACGTGTAAAGACATGCCTCAACTCAAAGTTGGATGTTGCCCACGGCAGGTCGTAATAATAATAATAATAATAATGTTATTGGTTTTACATCCCTTTTAACTACTGCTGATTTTAGAGACACCGGGGTGCCGGAATTTTGGCCCGAAGGGGATCTTTAACGTGCCAGTAAATGTACTGACACGGCTCCCTCGCATTTGTGCACCCTCAAATGCCAGCTGACTGCGCCAGGATACGAACCTGCAACCTAGGGCCCAGCAAGCGAGAACGTTACCGCTGAGCCACGCCGCCAGTCCGGTCGATTATGTCTCCAGATCCATAACATTCTTGATATACTTCTTATCTTTCTTTCTTTCTTTCTTTCTTCAATGATGGTAGCAGTTTTTATCTAGGTTGTGGCGTTTGGTAGAGGTAAATCGTTTCTAAGGTCTTCAACAAAGAATAGTTCTATTATACTCTTTGATAATAACAACGAGTTATAACTATACTCATACATTTAGGAGAAAGTAGGCTATATGTTCTTTACTGAACATCTTGTTATATATTAGTATGATAATGTCAATTGATATTGCTACTTTGCAGTTGGTCAACACAACTTAATACCAATTGAGGGGATATAGGAAAAAACTACCTGAAGGAAATAACATGTGAAACAAGTAGTTCCGTGAAGAACTATAGAGCCTATTTTCATATATCCTACTTATGTTAACTGCCACTATCAACATACAAAATTTCAGTTTGATTGCTGTAATAGATTCGTAGATACTGAGAACCGACTAAATATTTCGGATGGTCGCCATGTTGGATTTTATATATGTAGGTCCTAAAGTTATGTACTGTTACATGAAGATTATTGTGTACGTGTAGCATTCAAACTTCAATCGCATGATTAGGACACAATAAGTAAAAAAAAAAATTCGCACAGCTGCCATATTGTGGTTATGGAAACAATTGAAAAACATTACATGCCAGTGGATTAACATTCGTATAAGGATTCACTGTACCAAGTTTCACTGCACTCGGATGGTTAAATTGCGAGAAACGTTCATGTGAATATTTATACGTGGCGTCGCCGCCATGTTGGATTTGTGATCACCAGGTTATTGAAAGTCCTATAGGTGAACTTATGTTTATAGACCCTATGAACATTAAAAATTCAGATTGATTGCTATAATAGATTCGTAGATATTCAGAGCCGTCTAAATATTTCGGATGATCGCCATGTTGGATTGTTAAATGTATAGGCCATAGAGTCATGTACCATTAAAGGAAAATTATTGCGTAGGTTCATTATTCAAACTTTCACTTCGATCGCATGACTACATCACAAGAAATAAAAACTTAATTTTAAAATTCGCACTGCCGCCATCTTGAGGTTATGTAAACAATTGAACTAAATTAGATACCAGTGGATTACAATGTGTATAAATATTTCCTGTACCAGGTTTCAGTGCGCTTGGAACATTAAATCGCGAGAAAGGTCTATTTAAAATTTTCAAATTCGCTTGGTCGCCATGTTCGTTTTGAAGTTATCCGGTTTTTGAAAGCCTTATAGATGAACTTCCAGTAGTGCCCCTTTATCTCCGTACAAAATTTCAGGGTGATACCGCTAATAGTTTCAGAGATATAGAATGCCGGTGACATATTTCGCACATCCGCCATCTTGTGGTTATGTAAACAATTGAACGAAGTTAGATGTTGGTGCATTACACTGTGTATAAACATATACTGTACCAAGTTTTATTGCGTTTGGTTGGTTAAATCGCGAGAAACGTCTATTTAAAAGTCGCAAATTCGCGTGGCCGCCATGTTGGTTTTGTAGTTACCCGTTTTTCAAAAGTTGCATAGGTGACATTCTAGTAGTTCCTTTTATCACCGTAATAAATTCCAGGGTGATATCGGGAATAGTTTCGGAGATATTGAATGGTGGTGAAATATTTCGCACAGCCGCCATGTTGGATTGGTGAGACGTAACAAGATTTGAAGGCACGGTCGGGGTCGCTCGGAATAGTGCTATGAACTTACCGAGTTTCATTGAAATCACTCCAGCCGTTTATATTTTATTAGGGGACACACACACACACACCTCACACACACACACACACACGCACACACACACACACACGGACAAAAGGTGGTCTCATAAGCCTATTTTTTCAAAATTGAAAATAGGTTAAAAATACCGGGGGAGTCTTTTGCCCCTTATTTTTCTAGTTTTCGGCCAAACTTCCAACGTCTGATGGCAGCATGGTCGATAATTCACCGTCTACAGCCAAGCCACACTGACTTAACGTCTTAACATGATGTATGACGTCATGGAAGCAAGTCCTTTACAAAAACGACCATTGCTCTACGGCTACTCGTCCCTTCACTTTGCCTGAAAGCGTATGGGATGTGATACTGCTTTCCACTTTGAATTTTCATTCACGATTTTTATCAGTAAGCCACCGTACCCAGCGTTAATTTCGTATCCAACTGGAACCGTATAATCAGCATGCACAAAGTATATGCCCGTATGAATGTTTGATGCATTGTATTTTCACCTGTCGCACACATGTTTTTGTAAAGGTCTTGCTTACATGTTGTCATACATCTTGTAAAGTCGTTTAGGGTCATTGTGGCTTGGCTATACACGGGGAACTGTCGACGATGCTGCCATCAGACGCTGGAAGTGTGGCTGAAAACTTGAAAATAAGGGGCATCTGGTATAGCAAATAGGCTATACCGGGTGATTCAGCCGCCCCTTCCAATATCGTATGCTGCAACCCAACTAACGAATCTAGGCAGGAAGGTCGATATTTCTCTGCCTGCATCCCGTCTAGTACTAATGCACTGCAAGCTCATCCCGCAAACGATACTGAACCCTATTCATTTTCCCCCGTATTAGTCTGCAGTCACATCGAGGGAAAAATAATAGGGTTCAGTATCGTTTGCAGGATATGTTTGCAGTGCATTGGCCCATATGGGATGCAAGCAGAGAATCTTATTGACCATCCTGCCAACATGCGTTAGTTGGGTTGCAGCAAACTATATTGGAAGGAGCTGCTGAATCACCCAGTATTTTTAGCCTATTTTCAATTTTGAAAAAATAGGCTTATGAGATCACCTTTGGTCCGTGTGTGTGTGCGTGTGTGTGTGATTCGTGTGTGTGTGTCTCCCTAATAAAATCTAAACGGCAGGAGCGATTTCAATGAATCTCGGTAAGTTCATAGCACTATTCCCGGCGACCTCGACCGTGCCCTTCAAATTTTGTTACGACTCACCAATCCAGCATGGCGGCTGTGCGAAATATTTCATCAGCATTCATTATCTCCGAAACTATTACCGATATTACCCAGACATTTTCTATGGTGATAGAGGGAACTGCTATAAGTTCACTTATGTGACTTTTGAAAACCTGGTAACTACAAAACCAACATGGAGGCCAAGCGAATTTGCGACTTTTAAATAGACGTTTCTCGTGATTTGACCAACCAAACGCAATGAAACTTGGTACAGTATATGTTTATATACATTGTAATGCACCGACATCTAACTTCGTTCAATTGTTTACATAATCACAAGATGGCGGATGTGCGAAACATTTCACCGGCATTCTATATCTCTGAAACTATTAGCGGTATCTCCCTAAAATTTTGTACGGAGGTAAAGGGCACTACTGGAAGTCCATCTATAAGACTTTCAAAAACCGGTTAACTACAAAATGAACATGGCGGCCAAGCGAATTTGAAAATTTTAAATAGACCTTTCTCGCGATTTAATGTTCCAAGCGCACTGAAACCTGGTACAGGAAATATTTATACACATTGTAATCCACTGGTATCTAATTTAGTTCAATTGTTTACATAACCTCAAGATGGCGGCAGTGCGAATTTTAAAATTAAGTTTTTATTTCTTGTGATGTAGTCATGCGATCGAAGTGAAAGTTTGAATAATGAACCTACGCAATAATTTTCCTTTAATGGTACATGACTCTAAGCCTATACATTTAACAATCCAACATGGCGACTATCCGAAATATTTAGACGATACTGAATATCTACGAATCTATTTTAGCAATCAAACTGCATTTTTAATGTTCATAGGGGCTATGAACTTAAATTCACCTATAGGACTTTAAATAACCTGGTGATCACAAATCCAACATGGCGGTGACGCGAATTATAAATATTCACATGGACGTTTCTCGCAATTTAACCATCCGAGTGCAGTGAAACTTGGTACAGTAAATCCTTATACGAATGTTAATCCACTGGCATCTAATTTATTTCAATTGTTTCCATAACCTCAAGATGGCAGCTGTGAAAAATTTTAAAATCTCCTTGTTTTTTCTTGTGTCCTAATTTTGCGATTGAAGTTTGAATACTACACGTTCACAATAATTTGCATGTAACAGTACATAACTCTAAGACCTACATATATAAAATCCAACATGGCGACCATCCGAAATATTTAGTCGGTTCTTAATATCTACGAATCTATTACAGCAATCAAACAGAAATTGTGTATGTTGATAGTGGCAATTAACATAAGTAGGATATATGAAAATAGGCTGTATAGTTCTTCACGGAACTACTTGTTAGACATGTAATTTCTTCGCGTTATTTGTTTGCATGGCCCTGTAATTGGGATTATAGTGTGTTGACCAACTGAAAAGTTGAATATATAAATTATCAATAAGGCAACACTGAGTTAAGTTATTGTTGCTTTAAGGGGTGGAACAGTGAGGTCATCTGAAAAATGGCTTCAAGGCTATCTATAATTTGTAGTAGAGCTACTCTGTGACATAAAATTACGAAACATATTCGGAACACACATCTCGTATGTATGCTCTTTTATTAACATTGAGTACCTAATTTCGTAGTTATTCGCTAAATATTCAAAACAAATACATCTCGTGGTAGAGATCATATATCAGGATAACTTCTTGAACTCCCGTTACATTACTAGAGATAATCCAATCCAGACATATAGGTGCACTGTATAACACGTGAGAACAACAACGTTCTAGCGGATGCCATATGAATAATGGATATGTTCAAAAGGGCTCACCGTCACCCAGTTTCTATGCAAAGCAGACATAGCTGTATCACAAATCCTTCGTATTATGTTAAGTGGTATGCCTACTTATCTGCTGTGTAGATCAATAGAAACCCCCTGCAATACTTCTGCTGCGTGGTCAATGACGATGCTTCTCTTGTACTACTAATAATAATAATAATGTTATTGGTTTTACGTCCCTTTTAACAACTGCGGCTTTTAGAGACGCCGGGGTGCCGGAATTTTGCCCCGAAGGGGATCTTTAACGTGCCAGTAAATCTACGGACACGGCTCCCTCGCATTTGCGCACCCTCAAATGCCAGCTGACTGCGCCAGGATACGAACCTGCAACCTCGGGCCCAGCAAGCGAGAACGTTACCCCTGAGCCACGCAGCCAGCCGCTTCTCTTTTACTTGCCATTATCAATCAGACTACCAGGCCTCAAAATTTCATGCACACTAACACAACAAAATACGCATCCTTATGTGCATTAACCATTTATAGGTCCTTGGGATACTATCTTCCCACTATGTATTTATAGAACGGTGATAGGGAGAGAATCTTCCCACCCCTTTCATTTCAAGCAGGTCCACATGCATCCACAAGCTAGCTGCACAGAAATATTGAAAACCCATTAATTTGATGTATACTGTCATCAGAAACCAAAGCTGGGAAGCATATATCTCAGTGGTCTCCACAGTGCACGTGCTCGCCAGTTCGGTTGTGTAGAGTGAAAGAAATGCATTGTTTTACAGAATAAGGTCTTTTTATTGAAGATAAGAGATTTGTAAACGTTGGTATATAACTGAAATACAATGTTAATAATGGTTGTGGTCACTTGAGTAAATAAATTTCAGCTAGAATGGAAATAATTATCCAGCTCAGGGTGTTTGCCATAGAATAGAATATTTTTAAAATTAATTTTCTGGGTTTTTAGTAAATACTATTTTGAAATTATTGATTTATATTCGAATATATTAACTTTTAACATTCCAAACTCCCTTTTATATTTATTGTGCAGTTTTCGGCAAATATGTTATAGGTCACTGACCCTACGTTGCGTGGGAGTTAGGTTTTTAAAAAAATTATAGAGCTTGATGGTGTTTTTATATATTGTATCCTGTCAAGTAAACCTCATTATTGAGCGATAAACACAGTATCTCATAATTTGGAAGTGGGAAATTATTATCCCATTGCTCATTTAAGAAAACATTCTTCCGGGTGTGGGAAGTGGGATAATAATTTCCCACCCAATATTTCATAAAATGGAATCCACACCCATAAAATTGTTGCATATTCCTACTTATCTATCACCCCCAATTACAAATGTACAAAAAATAATAATAATTATACCCCCAGTCTTTTGCCCTATAAAGGGTTAAACATGGCTTGAGACTGATGACCTTGAAGTTCCGCCCTTCAAAACAAAAATCACCACATCAAGTAGGCCTGCTAGCCCTATTCTCCCATTTTGGCTGCACCCACGGCCTCTGCGAGGGATCATTCCTCTACGGTCACAAGTACAGTGTCTGGGAGCTTAACACACTTAGTCAACAGATACAACTGGGGATGGTGACAGGCCGATCGCTCAGGTGACCGCTAACTTGGGTCTAATGAAGGAAAGGTCAGGGAAGGGATTTTTTAAATAAGTTGGCCGTGACCAGTTAAAAGGAACCATCCCGGCATTTGCCTGGGGGTGAAAATAGGAAACTACGGAACATTATTTTCAGGACGACTGAGGTGGGGTTCAAACCGACGCTCTCCCAATACCACCGAGGCATGAGGTAACGCATTAGTGCACTCGACCTCCGCGCCCGGTACGTGTGAACATGTATTTGTTTACCCTTCCTACTCTGTTCTTTTTCAACTTATTTTATAAATGGGTCGAATTGCCAAAAATGCGAAGGCGGCATTTGTTACAGAATACACAATAAGAATATGATTGGACTAGGTGACTGGAAATACTATGTTATCTTCAGCTTATTAATGCCACACCACAATCTTTTGAGGTGTTCACAGCTACTGCAGCACTCAAGACAGTTGGTTGGTTCCACAGTTTAGGGGCTGCGACAATGCCGTTATGTAGCCCCGTGTACTTTGGATGTGTGTAGAATCTGTGTGATAACCGGTGTTAATTATGGTGACTGTATTAGTGTGTGTTATCTGTAATCCAGGTAAGGACCGCAGACATTCAATTTTCAGGTAGTTCCTGCTTTGCTACCAAATGCTACCATCAACGACAACTAGTTCTGAACTTTGTTACTAGATGCCACCGCAGACGGCTCCTGGCGAACGTTGGAACCTAAGAGCGTTAGTAAAATCTAACCTATAATTTAGCTTCACACAATTGTAAATAGAGGAAGGTTCTTTTACATGCCATAAATCTATGACATGGGACCGCCAGCTTTACTTCCCCTCCGAGGTATTTTAACGCTCTTAAAAGAATCCGACGACTTCGGCCGGGTTTGAACCCACGACCTTGGGCATAGAAGCTCAGCATTCTTCCAATTACGCCACCGAAGCTACGTAAATGGGTCGAATTAACAGTGATGTGAAGGCGGCATTTGTCAGAGGATACACAATAAGAATATGCTTGGACTTGGTGACTGGAAATATAAGGTGCGTTCAAAAAGTAACGAGCCGGAGGCAGGTATGGGCAAACCGGTGAAGACATCGGCTAATCGTGGCGTGTGTAACGAGGTGTGGTTGTGACCAGAGCGTGGAAGGTCACAGCCCGTCGCTAGAGGGCACGCCATTCGACATGCTTCCTGGTGTGGTTGAAGACTGTGGGGCACCTATTGGGCACACACGTTTCGCAAGTGCAGTCGTCCTTCATGATGGTGTGCTCACTCCGACGCTCAATCCGACCACGGCGGCTGTGGCGTTCACTGTAACTCGGCGGTCCTGAGTAATGAGTACATCAACCAGCTGGACGTTGTCATCGGTAATGCAGGGGGGTGCCCCAGACCGGGCATCATCGGCTAACGACACCCGTCCTTCCCTGAAGCGCTTGTGCCACGCCTTGACCCTTGCAAGGGACATGCAGTGTTCGCCGTACACTTGTGACATTCGGCGATGAATGTCCGTTCCCCCTACTCCTTTCGCTGTCAGAAACCGAACAACATCTTCGTTTGATGCCTCCAAGTCACTGCTTGCAATGCGACTGGAAGCGTTGGACGATTGATGCATGCTGCTGCTCGCTTTGTATCGTCTCGTGACGTGTACGCGTGCCCTCTAGCCACGGGCTGTGACCTTCCACGCTCTGGTCGGAACCACACCTCGTTACACACGCCACAATTAGCCGATGTCGTTACCAATTTGCGCATTACAGCCTCCGGCTCGTTACTTTTTGAACGCACCTTATAGTATGTTTTCGTCAGCTTATTAATGCCACACCACAATCTTGTGAGGTCTTCAGAGCTACTGTAACACTCAAGACAGTAATCACTAGGGCTCGGATATTTAGGTAAATAAATATTTTTTTATATATAAATACATATTTTAAGCATTTTTTCTATAAATCCATAAATTCCTGTTTTACACTTATTAGCATATAAAAAGGCATAATATTTACATTTTAAAAATCAGAATGCTAGATCTTTCAGTTTATTGCACTGTGTCACTTCAACGGGGAAGAACCTGTGAGCTATCTAATGTTCATGCACAGCGTATGTCAGCTTGCAAGTGTGTTATTCTTAACTTGACGCCCCGTGTCACTCACTGTGGAAGCCGGGGATTCCCTTGTCCATAACCGTATTGCACCACATGCTAGACTTCCCTCCTCCCAGCTACCTGGAACCAGTGTCACTCGCATGCAGTACATTTCTGGTACTGTGAAGTGTAAGGCAGTTCTACGATGCCTAAAGTAAAAACAACTACAAGTTATCATCTGTCGGCGAATTTAAAGATAATTTTACTTCTGATGGGGGCGTTCTGTTCTGCCAACTATGTGGGAAGCAATCAAGGCTGAACAGCGATCTCAAGTTACACAACATCTCAAGGGCAAGAAACACATTGCTGCAGTTTTGCGCCTTCAGAATAAGTGTTTCGCGATAATCGTCTGTTATTTGTGATGGACAACCTGAAGTTGTATCCCGTTGTGTATTGTAATGCTTCAGCAGTCAGTGAGACATAGAATAAATTGCATTTGTGAGTACTGCATATTGTTTATATTCACATTAATAAAAAATTATAATTAAATATTTTTACTTTTTTGTCACATATTTCAGGTATTTTTAATACATAAAAAATAATATTTCCCCAATTTTGAGCACCTAAAAATCCGAGCCCTAGTAATCACTAATCACACATGAAAACAATAACAAAGGGTCCTTACAATCACAGGTCATTCAACACACACCCCAGTACACAGAGATGAAAACCTTTACATTTATGTCCCTAGCCTCTGTAATTAATTAAAAATAATAACATTCTTATATTGTCGTAGTCGTTAGGAGAGCGTGACATAGTTCGGTATATTGTTTAATGAAGTTAAGATTGAAGGTCATAAGTTTGCAAAGGCACTTTATATTGAAGAAGCAGACTCCTTTTCTTCTTGGGGATATTTTATTTCTAGCACTTAGCAATAACTTCCCCTCTCACAAGCTGCTGAGAGCGAGGTTATAGAACACAGATAGCTGAATCATTCTTTATCGGTAAAATAATAGGGCTATTATCTCTTGAGAGATCCATCCCCGCTGACCTGAAGCATACATCATTGAAGCTGCTTCTATGGTGGGAGCAGTCGCTCACCGACTCAAGGGCCAAATTCAATTTCGTTTCTCAGATAATGAAATAACCAATGGATGGATGTTCCGGATATGTCTCTTTCAAAAGGCGATCAAGAAGGCGGCAGAAATTAATCGAGATGGGAAATATCGTAGTTCTCAACTAGTACTGTCTCTCACGAGTGAAGCATCGTCCCTTGTCTTTGACACTTCCTGAAGAAAAAGTATTTCATAAATCCATCTCAATGAGCAGAAGATATCTCAATTGTGAGGTACAAACTGTGCTAAAAATTGAGGAAATTCCAAACACGAGCAGACGGAATTTATAATTCTATTCCAGTCCACGGAAATATCGACTATAACCTCAAAATTACCGACAGCAGTGGCTACGCTGGCTAAAGCGCAGCGTTAGGCCATGGGGCCAAGCTCTCTGCTGACTCGGTAGACGCGTGGGTTCGAGCCCCACCGTTGGCTGTCCTTGAAATGGTTTCACGTGGTTTCCCATTTTCAACACCAGGAAAATGCTGGGACGGTACCTTCTGACAGACCAAGGCCACCTCCTTCCGCATCCTTGCCCAGTTTCATTCATCTTCATCCATTCCATGTCTCATCCCGACACTCAGGTCGCTCACGGGCGTCAATTAGAAAGACCTGCACTCGGCCTCTCAGGAGGCCACACGGCAACAAAACAAACAAAAAAAACTCAAAATTCACTCAAGAAAATGGAGGAAGAAATACTATATAAACGTCTAGAATTCTTAGTGCAGCTTTCCAATTGTGATATTTATAAAACATTATTATGTTGCTAATATCTATATATTTTGCAATCAAAATTTCAATTTATCAGTGAAGGATTAGATATTTATCTAATTTTAGAGTTTCATATATCTATGAATGGATTTATAGTGTGGAAAAAAATTTGAAGCAGTGGTATGTTAATAATTTCAACGGTTTTACGTCCCTTTTAACTACTGCAGCGCCGGGATGTTGGAAGTTTGCCTTGAAGTAGATCTTTAACGTGCCACAAAATCTACTGACACGGCTCCCCTCGCATTTGCGCACCCTCAAATGTCAGCTAACTCTGCCAGGATGCAATCCTGCAATGTCAGGAACAGCAAGCTAGAACTTTACCGCTGGACCACGCAGCCAGTTTGCACTGGTATGAATACTTAAGCAGGAAAGTGTAGCAACATAGTGACATGTTTCAGAAAGACCTTGCAATATTACGCAAATTCAAAAAATTTCTGAGACAAAACAATAATCACAATTCCAATAAATTTTAATTCATTGGAATCATCAAGGCTTGGACTCAACATGGTAACCCCCCAGGGGCTCACATCTAGTGGGACGTGGGTTGGTGACCACGGGGCCCCAGCTGAGTCCGGCTTTGCTTCCACTTACTTGTGCCGGCCTCCTCTCCGTCTACTTTCCTGTCGACCTCACTTGGTCAACTCTTGTTCCCTTCCGAACCCGACGGTATTAGGGTATCCGAGGCCTAGGGTGGCTCTACCTTTTCCTCTTTAATTGGCCCTTGTCTCATATTTTCTGATACCATCTTTCTGCTAGTGATCAGCCTTCTTTTTCTTTTCATGTTATCTCCTGCCTTCTGCTCAAGGACCTCAAGGAGGCTGGGTGTTTGTAGCCTCACCACTTCTGGTGCACCCTAGATCTTGCTACGACCTCAAGGGCTCACACCTGGGGAGTTCGGGAGTTGGCGACCCCGAGAGATTCTTGAGCTGGGTTCGTTTTTCCCCCTTTTATCCATTACCTCTGGGGTGGTCACTTTCCTATCTGCCTTTCATGGCTCCCCTTCCATCAAAGTCCCTCAATCCGAAAACTTCGAGGGTTGAAGGTATTTCTTTTCCTCCTGTCCTTTATTTGCCTCATTCTCCTTTTCTTTTTCATTTCTTCTTCTAGTATATAAGTTGGTACTGTAGTTAGTTTTAGTTATAGTTTATATTTCATTATCATCTTTACGATCACGCAAGCCATTAGGGGCCGTTAACCTAGATGTTAAGCCCCTTAAAACAACAATTAAATGCCAGTAATATTATGGCAGATACAGCGAGAAATGTGGCGTGGTAGTTTTAGCATTATTTAATGGTGCACGCAGAGCCTTAAGGACAGCCATTGAGTGTGACTATAGCTATAGCCCTGCACGGATAAACAAAACCTTATTCACATCCGCCCCGCATCCGCACGACTCTTATCTGCATCCGCCCGACTGTTAACCACATCCGCCCCGTATCCGCACGTTTGTTATCCGAATCCGCTGGCATTACAATGAAGGTCCAAAGCCTGCTTCAAAGTGACCGACCGGGTCAGGGAATGGAATGAATGAATGAAGGCCCCATCTAGTGGCTAGGATATGAACTAAGCTGGCTGACGAAGCCTGTCGCACTCCCCTGGGGCAATGATCAAATGACAGATGAAATGAAATGATAGGGGAGAGTGTTGCTGGATTGAAATTTGTGAAAGGGAAAACCGGATTAACCGGAGAAAAACCTGTCTGCCTCCTCTTGGTCCAGCAAAAATCTCACTTGGAGTGACCGGGACTTGAATCACGGACCCAGTGGTGAGAGGCCGGCGTGCTGCCGCCTAAGCCACAAAGGCATTTAATTACAATAATAATTTATTACATTAAGTATTCAAGAAACACATTTAGATATTTGAGGAAAATGTCGTTTCCCTTAGGGCCTACGCGATGTGCTATGTTTAAAATGAATGTTATACAGCCAGAATTGCAACCCTATTCAGTTCGGAGTGTTAATTGTGTTTAATGACATAATTAGAATGCGATTAGCATAAATCATCATCTTATATTTGTCATTGAAAGAACAACATGTTCAGTAAAGAACATATAGCCTACTTTCTCCTAAATGCATGGGTATTGTTTTAATTCTTTGTCCTTCTCAAGGAGTATAATTGAATGTTGGTTGTAGTAGCTTGTTGAAATACAACGTACGAACATTAAACATTGATATGAGGTGCCCTTTGCTAGTGCTACCTGTGTAAAATATTTCATTCAATTCGGTTTCACCCTGTTTGATATGGAGAATCGATTTTCACACATACATGGCCGCTATCTGCAAACTATTGGGCTGATGACCTTGTAGTTCAGTCAAAATATGCTACCCACAATAAGGTATGTTGTTGCAAAATTTGGTAGGGAT
This sequence comes from Meconema thalassinum, assembly GCA_946902985.2. NCBI lineage: Eukaryota > Metazoa > Arthropoda > Insecta > Orthoptera > Tettigoniidae > Meconema > Meconema thalassinum. Next base: position 208,617,678 of record OX336394.1, on the reverse strand, counting down.
CGATGATTAGGTTATTGGTAATTTGATTTAAGCTTTGAACATTTGGGTGGCGGCCATTAACGTTTCCGTCAAGATAGCGGCGATATAAAACATGATACTGAGGTGCCCTTTGCTAGTTTTACCTCTGTTTTACCTCGTTCAATTGGGTTTCATCGTGTTTGAATTGATAGGGGGAACTGACATTCAGAGTTCACACACCCTCACACACACAGGCACACAATTTTTGGCCAGGTGTAGATCTCATAAGTCAACTTTCATTTTTTGCAAAAATCGAAAGTAGGCTAATGTGATACGGTACGTTATAAACATCCAGGTTCCAGTAGGCCTAATGATATTCAACAGGTTCGGATTGTATTCTAAAATCTATCCGCAAGTTTTGCCTACTCCAAACATTATCCGCAGATTATCCGATACCCATACAGCCATGCAAACTTTATCCACATGACGAAATATTTTGCAGATATTCGCAGATATCCGCATCCGCGCAGGGCTTTGGCTATATGATGATGATGATAATTGTTGTTTTAAGGGGCCTAACATCTAGATTATCGGCCCCTAATGGTTTGGATGATCGTGAAGATGACAATGAAATGTAAACTGTAACTAAAACTAACCACTAACTTATATACTAGAAGATGAAATGGAAAACAATAGGGGAATAAGGCAAATAAAGGACAGGAGGAAGAGAAATGCCCTCAATCCTGGAATAATGAGGATTGAGGGACTTGGAAGGAAGGAGAGCCATGAAAGGCAGATAGGGAAGTGAAAGAGAAGAGGCCCCAGAGGCAATGGAAAAAGGGAAAAAACCGGACCCAGCTCAGGAATCCCCCGGGGTCGCCAACTCCCTTGAGCAGAAGGCAAGAGATATCATAAAAAGATAAAGAAGTCTGACACTGCGAAGAATGAGGGTATCAGGAAAGATGAGACAAGGGCCAATTAAGGCGGTGAAGTGAAATACTCCCTAGACCTCGGATACCCTAATACCGTCGGGGTCGGAAAAGAACAAGAGTTGACCAAGGGAGGTCAATAGGAAGATGACAGAAAGTAGCCCGGCACAAGTAAGTGGAAGTAATGCCGAACTCAGCTGGGGCCCCATGGTCGCCAACCCACGTCCCACTGGTCGTGAGCCCCTGGGGGAGCTTTAGCTATAACTGACCCCATGTCCCCAACTTGGGTATTTACACAGTTCAGTGACGGTATCAAAATTTACTGAGGAGGATACTATTAGATGATGCCACAGGTAAAGTTTCGTGCATTCTCACGTATCTTGGGTAATTCTAGCTGCGGTCTAGCCACTTAAAGTGTAATTAATTTAGTGTCCCGGCCGCTAGGGGTCATTTGTCACCGCACCGCTAGGAGTGTCTCACGCAAGTATAGCCTACCTGGTGGACGTAGAGCCCTGGGATACTCAAAAACTGTGAGGCAAAACTGTGAAGAGGCGGGTTCTATTCCTATCTCAGCCATCCTAAAAATGGTTTTCCCACCCACTTCTACTCCAGGCAAAAGCCGGGATGGTTCCTAATTTAAGGCCACGGTCGCTTCCTACCCAAATTCTACCTCAATAAATTTCAAATACACACACTAGTACAGACATCATAGTGACACAGGTTATCAGACAAATTCTACACAAACCCAAGTACACGGGACTACATGACCACAATGTCACAAAGCCCGTAACGGAATCAGCAACAACAAAATAAAGTGTTCACAGCTATACCCTCGTTATAGACCCACTGTCGTAAGCGAGGGGTTTTAACGTACACTCCACAACTACAATGGATATTTGGGCATTAGGAAGTCCAAGGTTTGAATCTTGACACCGACAGACCCCATCCTGAATGTAAGTTCCCCAAGATTGTCAGACACTCACTTCAAGCAAATGCGAGAATAGTGCTTCAGTCCCTGGACCCTACCACAATTCAAATCATAACAGAAATGAGTAACTTCCTTTTTTTGTCGTGTGGCCTCCTGAGAGGCCGAGTGCAGGTCTTTCTAGTCGACGCCCGTGGGCGACCTGCGCGTCGGGATGAGAGATGGAATGGATGAAGATGAATGAATTTGGGCAAGGATGTGGAAGGAAGCGGCCGTGGTCTATCAGAAGGTACCGTCCCAGCATTTGCCTGGTGTTGAAAATGGGAAACCATGGAAAACCATTTCAAGGACGGTCGACGGTGGGGCTCGAACCCATGCGTCTACCGAGTCAGCAGAGAGCTTGGCCCCATGACCTAACGCTGCGCTTTAGCCAGCGTAGCCATTGCTGTCGGTATGAGTAACTTACACTACTTCTGTCATTACAATAGGGAGTTTCATAACACAGTGGTTAACATGGTCGTAAAAACAATAACATTATTATTATTATTAAGTTATTAAGTCGAGTGCAATCAGTGTCCAAGTGAACAGCTCTCAAGAGGACCGCGCAAGACTCAACCAGATAAGTAGCCTGTACAAACAATCTGAATTGACCATTTCCAACAATCACATATTCACTCCAAACAAGCAAATTCTGGAGGTCAATCACCGCATCCAGAATCTCATCAAAACATCACTTAGACCCTTCCTAGAAAATTATGGTGTCGCCTCAATAGACTGAGAACCAGGCACGGCCGTTGTAATTACCTATGCCATAAGTGGGGTTGGATAGATTCCCCATTGTGTCAATGCAATGAGGAGGAACAGACCATGGACCATATCATCCAGCGCTGCCCTCTACACGCCTACTCCGGGAGCCCTAGTGATCTGTTTCATCTTCGAGAATGTACTGTGGAATGGCTCCAAAACTTGAACTTGGATTTGTGATTTGTTTTTATGTAATTCACCATACGATTACATTAAAATTAAATCACTTAGACGACAACTAACTAACAAATATTGCCGAGTTGCATTATCTCAACTAATACTGCAACTAGCCTACAATAAGTGTATATTGTAAATATTTTCACCCATACGTTCGTACATAATTCTCATAGCATAAGTGTAATGTATCTGATGATGATCGCTTGACGATCGAACCTGGTCATCCAAGTGTATTTTATCATTTCAAATGATCTTGTCGACTTCGTCGTTATGCTTGGGTCTAACGTTATGCGTTACGGTTACGGCGTGTATGACATCATCATTTTGTTCAGTGCACATGCACCGAGTCTGAGTTTTCTCCTGGGAGACGGCGAGTACGTGACGTCAGACAGGAAAACAGGGTGACTCCTAAAGAGGTTTGCAAGATGTCAGACAGGAATACAGGGTGACTCCTAAAGAGATGTACACGATGTCAGATAAGAATACAGGGTGACCCTTAACGAGGTGTACAAGATGTCACACAAGAATACAGGGTGATTCCTAAAGAGATATACAAGACGTCATATAAGAATACATGGTGACTCCTAAAAAGGTGTACAAGTTGCCAGATAAGAATACAGGGTGACTCCTAAAGAGATATACAAGATGCCAGATAAGAATACAAGGTGACTCATAAAGAGGTGTACACGATGGCAGAAAAGAATACAGGGTGACTCCTAAAGAGGTGCACAAGATGTCAGACGAGAATACATTGTGACTACTAAAGAGCTGTACAAAATGTCAGACAAGAATACAGGGTGACTCCTAAAGAGGTGTACAAGATGTCACACAAGAATACAGGGTGACTTCTAAAGAGATATACAAGATGCCAGATAAGAATACAGGGGGTCTCCTAAAGAGGTATGCAGGATGTCTGAGCAAAATACAGGGTGACACTTAACGAGGTGTACAATACGTTAGATTCAATTCAAATACAGGGTGACCCTTAAAGAGGTTTGCAATATATCAGATTCAAATAATGGGTGACCCTTAAAGTGTTGTAAAAGATGTCAGACTCAAATACAGGGTGACCCTTAAAGAGGTGCCCGCGCGGGAAGCCTAAGTTAATGGTAATGGAGTCTGTTGAAAGAGTCCTGGGACTTCGAGCGAAGCGAGAAGCCCTCCTGAGCCTTTCTAACATGTGTAACATTTGTAGCATGCGTCATTTGAAATGATATAAAGTCTAATCTTTCAGACTGACTGTAATTTTTAATCTCGTGTAATTTTTTTATCAGGATTAGGGAATAGCTAATCTCATTTGGGTACAATCGTGTTGACCGACTGAAAACCATCAAACTTGTGTTAAGTTTATTATTTATATTTAAATTGAGCCTCTATTGACTGCATATTAACAGTCAGTTTCATTTGAGTCTAGATTTTGTTCTTCTACCGACCTTGACATCCTTCAGTATTCCTTGATTCCATCGATCAGTGCCTTCTTTTTACTTCTGGTACTGGTCCTCTCTGTCTTCTGGGCTCTGATTCCACTTTAAAATGTTGATTCATTCCATCGATCAGTGCCTTCCTTTTACTTCTGGTACTGGCCCTCTCTGTCTTCTGGGCTCTGATTCCACTTTAAAATGTTGATTAATTCCATCGATCAGTGCCTTCCTTTTACTTCTGGTACTGGCCCTCTCTGTCTTCTGGGCTCTGATTCCACTTCAAAATTTTGATTCATTCCATCGATCAGTGTCTTCTTTCGTACTTCTGGTACAGGCCCTCTCTGTCTCCTGGGCTCGGATTCCACTTTAAAATGTTGATTAATTCCTTCGATCAGTGCCTTCTTTTTATTTCTGGTACAGGCTCTCTCTGTCTCCTGGGCTCTGATTCCACTTTAAAATGTTGATTAATTCCATCGATCAGTGCCTTCTTTTTACTTCTGGTACAGGCCCTCTCCCTCTCCTGGGCTCTGATTCCACTTCAAAATTTTGATTAATTCCATCGATCAGTGCCTTCATTTACTTCTGGTACTGGCCCTCTCTGTCTCCTGGGCTATGATTCTACTTTAAAATTTTGATTCAATCCATCGATCAGTGCCTTCTTTTTTACTTCTGATATAGGCCCTCTCTGTCTCCTGGGCTCTGATTCCACTTTAAAATTTTGATTCATTCCATCGATCAGTGCCTTCTGTTTACTTCTGGTACAGGCCCTCTCTGTCTCCTGGGCTCTGATTCCACTTTAAAATTTTGATTCATTCCATCGATCAGTGCCTTTTTTTACTTCTGGTACAGGCCCTCTCTGTCTCCTGGGCTCTGATTCCACTTTAAAATGTTGATTCATTTCATCGATCAGTGCCTTCTTTCGTACTTCTGGTACAGGCCCTCTCTGTCTCCTGGGCTCTGATTCCACTTCAAAATGTTGATTAATTCCATCGATCAGTGCCTTCTTTCGTACTTCTGGTATAGGTCCTCTCTGTCTCCTGGGCTCTGATTCCACTTTAAAATGTTGATTCATTCCATCGATCAGTGCCTTCTTTCGTACTTCTCGTACAGGCCCTCTATGTCTCCTGGGCTATGATTCCACTTTAAAATGTTGATTCATTCCATCGATCAGTGCCTTCTTTTTACTTCTGGTACAGGCCCTCTCTGTCTCCTGGGCTCCGATTCCACTTTAAAATTTTGATTCATTCCATCGATCAGTGCCTTCTATTTACTTCTGGTACTGGCCCTCTCTGTCTCCTGGGCTCCGATTCCACTTTAAAATTTTGATTAATTCCATCGATCAGTGCCTTCTTTTTACTTCTGGTACAGGCCCTCTCTGTCTCCTGGGCTCTGATTCCACTTTAAAATGTTGATTAATTCCATCGATCAGTGCCTTCTTTTTACTTCTGGTGCAGGCCCTCTCTGTCTCCTGGGCCATGATTCCACTTCAAAATGTTGATTAATTCCATCGATCAGTGCCTTCTTTTTACTTCTGGTACAGGCCCTCTCTGTCTCCTGGGCTCCAATTCCACTTTAAAATTTTGATTCATTCCATCGATCAGTGCCTTCTATTTACTTCTGGTACTGGCCCTCTCTGTCTCCTGGGCTCTTATTTCTCTTTAAAAATTTGATTCATTCCATCGATCAGTGCCATCTTTTTACTGCTGGTAGAGGCCCTCTCTGTCTACTGGGCTCTGATTCCACTTTGAAATGTTGATTCATTCCATCGATCAGTGCCTTCTTTTTACTTCTGGTACTGGTCCTCTCTGTCTCCTGGGCTCTGATTCCACTTCAAAATTTTGATTCATTCCATCGATCAGTGCCTTCTTTCGTACTTCTGGTACAGACCCTCTCTGTCTCCTGGGCTCTGATTCCACTTTAAAATTTTGATAGTTTTTAACCATTTGCAAAAATTTAAATCTGTCGTGGATTTTCGTTTCCGGATTAGCAATTTACATCAGGTCCTTCTCACATTCTTGGAACCATCTCCAGTTCGTTGCCTTTGTAAAATACCAGATTTTCTTAGTCGGTCATCAGTGTTAGAGAAGCTGTGCCCCTAGAACAGCAATCCTTTCTTTTTGATGGACGATATTATTGGTTCTACAGGGCACCAGTGAATGTTCTCCGCAGCAGCTACATGCTCTGATGTGAGAGGAAGCGTCAGCAGTTTAGTTGGCAGCACGGTGTCATTGACAGGGTAGCGGTACAGTGAAGACTACTCGTATGGATGTAGGCCGTCGAAATCGTCATTGTGTATTGTAGTAAGCGAGCGTTCAGATAGATTATTGGAAGAGTGCAACAGTATACAGGCTGTAATGTTTACTACTGAAGAGGGAGCTTTATAGGTGGAATACTGTACGTTTTTTGTTTACATACAGGGAGCGGCAAAAAGATCTGACGGTTTTTAAATCACAACAACATAAACATTTTAAATGATACAAACTCTTTTATTACTTATAACAGCAAGGTGTACATGTTAATTAATGGAAAACATGAAAGTACAACAGATTTTAACATTTAAGATTTGAAGATAACGTCTTTCAAATGATGCCCATCTTTTGCCATGAATTCTTCCAGTCTTGCACTGAAGCTTTGCATAGTCATTAGGCTTCAACTGCTGGACAATAACCATTTTGTACGGATGAAAATGCAAATCGAAACGCAATATTCGTCTCACTGTTCGATCAGTCATTTGCAAAGCAGCAGCTTGTTTACGAGTCGGCCGCCGTGGACTGGTTTCCACAGCTTGTCTCACTCCCTCAACATTTTCTTGTGTTGGCTGACCTTGGACGGCCTGTCGACGTACGTTTTAAGGCTGAACCTGTAGCTCTAAAATTACTCACCCATAACAAAATTGTGTTACGAGATGGAACGCGTCCTCTTCGACTCGCTCAGCCGTACAACGACATAAACCGTCAGATCAATTTGCCGCATGTAAAAATAAAATTTCAGATGCGGTTTCCTAATTCAAAGTGCCCAAACCGGGATACCGTTCGGAATTTGATAAGTAAATTTCGTGTGACCGGCTCGCAAACTAATCTAAAAACGATTGATGAATTTAAAGTGAATATCATTAATGATGTGCAGACCAGTACGCAAGAAACTTTAGTGAAGGTCTTCGACAATATGTGTAGACGTGTTGAAGTCTGTCTTCGAACACTATAACAACACTTTCAGCATCTGTTATGAATGGCTGTGGGGTGAACAACGTTTATATTTTGTTTTGATACAAGCGACAGCCGTGCTGCCAACGTAACTGCTGACGCTACCTCTCGCAGCAATGGATAACACTCCCTGTCGCCATGTATTTGGATGTATAGCTCTTCAATCATTATTATTATTATTATTATTATTATTATTATTACAAATTCAAGTAGAGACGCAGCCAGCAGCAAAATACCTGGGCATCATGATCGCCAGTAAAATGCATTTTCGAGAATAGATTAGACGGACTGCAAATAAGGCAGCCAGAGGAGTAATGTCCCTCAGTCGGCTCATGGCCAATGTTGGTGGGCCAAAATCTAGTAAGAGAAGACTATTGATAACAGCCATCCATTCAGTTCTGCTATATGGAGCGGAAATATGGGCGGATGCCCTGGATAAGGAAATTGATAGGAAGTCACTGGCGCAAGTGCAGAGGCACGTGGCATCTGCATATCGCATGGTCTCTGAGCAAGCATTTCTCGCTATTGCCGGGATTATTCCGATTTTTAGCCTACTTCTCACATTTTGCAAAAATGAGGAAAAAAATAGACTTATGAGATCGGGCATATTTGTGCCTGTCTGTCTGTCCTTCTGTCTGTCTGTCTGTCTGTGTGTATGTGTGCGTGTGTGTCCCCTATCAACTCCTAAACGGCTGCAACAAACGAAATAAAATTTGGTAGGAGTAAAGATCTATACCTGCATATCTCACGACCATATTTGAAAATGATGTCAGTGCTACCAACTGCTGAAAAATCGCAATTGAAATTTGAGCTCCATGTTGGATATCCTGGAAGGTATGAATAGGAGCTATTTCAAAATTGGCACACGTATAGATAATAATATTGGAGTTTAATTTCCAGGAGGCCATACATGGCAGTGCCGCCAAAATGATTATAAGCCTGCTGATAGTGTAGAAGTTATATGCATTTAAAATTTGGACCTATCAATTGGATTTCAACCAAATTTCATATGTGCTATGTGTACGTAAACAGATATGACTTAGCGTATTCTTAAGAGCCACCAGGGCTGCCAACTGTTAATATATGCTATCAATTTTTTTTTATAAATACCCATATATCAGAAAGTAGGCAAGCCGACAGCTTTAAACTATGCACACGTATAGTACCTGACATTCTATATTAATTTGGAGTAACTTATATACTGAACCCTTAATAAGCTACGCATATTAAGATTCTATTTATTCATTTCATTATATTCTGATTTTACTGCCAGAATCATACAGGAAGGCCAGCCTGGATTGTGAAATGTCAAGCTTATATGGAGACAGTACGTTTGGACGTGCCCAGTCCTGAAACAAAGAAGTAACGAGATCGGAATGTTTGACAGGTGCAAGTAACAGACAAAGGTGTGTTGGGGTCCTGACTCATTTCAGACCGTAATTTCTTTGTCACCCTAGCTTTGTGAGTAAGATAGTTGCTGGGTGAGAGAGACGGGAGGAACTTTCAACCAATCATAGGACAGAGGCTTGTGTTCAAAACTGCGATATTGACGTCATGAACCACCAATCAGAGAGGGCCACCATTTATAGCGCCAAGGAAGCGTCTGACGCCGGCCTGATGATAAAAGCGGGAATTTTTGGATTAAAGAAGTCTATGATCTATTCTAGAGCACGATAGCTCCATTGTGACCTGTGTAATATTGAAAACTGTTCGATACCTGTCGCATGCCAATAGTCGCATTATTATAGAAGTTAGTGATAGATTTCCCTCTCCCTCCGTCCTTTTGCCAAATTCACATAAATACTGTCGTCTGAGTGACGACGAGGTTGATTCTTGGTGACACCGTGAGGTGATCGCTTATTTTTTTGGATACCGTGAAGGTATACTGCGTTAAATTTGTCAGAGATAGATTCATTATTGAAAACATTATAATGAAGTTGTTTGCGCACAGCTTAGTGTGAAATTTGTTGTATCTGTAAAATTGTAGTAGTCTCCCACGACTACAACTATAAGGGAAAGTCTACGATTAATTTTGCACTAGACAAATGGTGAAAGAAGTAGCTATTGGCAAAATTTAGATAGAGATTTACGTGTGACTATAACTAACATTTTTTTAATTCAACGTCAAGATGGAACACCAGACCCAGAGAAAGACATCGAACCAATGTTTCTTCGGCTCCATGTGGTCTGAGATGAGCTAAACACTTTGGAGAGAGAATGTCTGGCGATATTCGATGAGACGACGCAGAAAGAGGAATGAGTACTGAATAAATTTTTTATTTGACAAGCTGGTTATGGTTTTGTGAGAACATATTATTTTGTGTAAATATGTTTTTTATTTTGTCTTCGTGTTTTATTGTAGATGCTTTGGTGTACTGACACACATTAGTTTAATGCATGAGCAACGTGACATGTTGTATTTTATTTGTGTGAAGTTTTTTTTGTTAATACCAGGTATACGGGGCAAGCGTTCTCGAGTGCGTGTCGCTACCGTAATATGCGCGGCTAAGTGGCACAAATTGGGAACCGATATCATAACAGAAGCGAAACTGAATTAAATAGAGTAGATAATAGAATTGGTAGGAAATCTTTGTATTGTATAGATTTTTATTGTTACACAGGCTTGTGTGTTATTTGCCGTTTGCTGCAGTTTTGTTAAGTGAGGGGTCATCTGCCCAATTAATTTATTTGTTTGTGAAGTTACTCTTTTAGTGTCTTGGGACACAAAATCTAGGGATATTTGATTGGAGTGTCGGCCCGTGCTAGATATGTGTTGTGTTCAGCCCAAAAGCTTTGTTGAGTCTGCAAATATGTGTTTTATGGGATAGCAGTTTGCGGGAACTTTGGTTCTGTCTGGAGCTCTGTCCAGGATCCGCATTTAATCCTTGCGAGGATAATGTTGGAATCTATTCTACGATGTTCTTGCAATTCAAATGGAATTGGCAAGAAGTGTGTGAATTTATGTGTCGCGATTAACAGGTGGCGTAACGGGACTGTCCAGTCTCTTGTTATAAATAGCATGACTCAAAGCTTCGACAAGGAGGGCTCGGGTGAATACAGTGGTTGATGTTGGAAAGAGAAGGTATTTCTACCCGGCGCGCTCCATCAGTTAAGAGCTTCCTGCGCTTATTAGTATTCAGCGGACCTGGTCTCCTTTCTTCATGTTTGTTTATCTTATTAAAGAAAAGCCTGTATGATGATAAAAGTATTGTAATTGGTAAATAGGGTGCTGTTCGCGTTTTGATCAATTGATTCCCAATGTGCTAACTTGTCCCTGCTTTTAATTAATGTAAATATCAGCCGGTTTTAGGCATCTTATTTCTTGGTTTGTTCACTGTCATGTTCTTTGACCTCGGATGGTCTCGATGTTCGGTCAGGTTGTTGTCATGTTTGTGTTGAGCTATATGCGCCCTTGGGCAAGCTTCCGTTTTGCTGGGAGTTTCCTGACTCACTGCGATCTCGCTGGAGATTTGTTAGTTTATAAATTTTAAATGGTTGCGTGTGTCAGTAAAATTATAATTTTGGTATGTTATTCTACGAGTGTGTCCCATAAAGCCATAATAATGGTTTGCAGTATGGGGGTTTGCAAGCATATTGGCTGTTCCATCTGTGAGCAAATCTCCGTCAAAAGTACTTGTTTCCTTTCTAGCGTAGTTATACGCGTGCATACATTTAATTCCCAATTTTATTTCTTTGGAGTGGACCTTCCTAGGCCACTCAGATCTGTGTAATTCTTGTACTGTGGGAGTAAAGTTCAGGGTGAACTTTGTTTATGTTGTATTTGTATGTTTTGTTGTTTATGTTCAGTTATTAAATGGTGTTAATTTTATTCGTTTTTCGCTCATTTCTTAGTTTGTAATTTTGCATATTGTCCTTGTATTAGTAAAGCAGTCGTCTGGTATTTGAGCTCTAGTGAAAGCATACCCTGACTGAACGCGCCCCAAAGACTGATTCTCGTATAATGACGCTGTTATACGCAAGGGCATATAGGCAAAGCTGGCGCCCAACGTGGGGTATTTCACTTTTTTACGCTTTTATAGCGCATTTTTGATAAACTGACACGCCACAAGTAGAGGCAGAATGTGACAGTATTTGAATCACCGGATATGATAATTTCATGTAACGTAGTTATTGCGAAGGTATTACCGCCAAGAGAGTTAATTATACAGTTAAATCAGGAGATGCAATGTAAAATACAGTACACGTTTTTACTTCTTGCATTAATTGTAAAGATAATATCGTGAGACTGGGCACCCATATTAATGATAAAAATTAGATTTGTGTAGAGAGACAACTCCATGAATGTAATAGGAAGGCGTGTAGCCTTTCCAAGACAATTAATACTTGATTAATTAGTCTGTTTCAGTAGCGTTTTGTAAGGCTAGCATTTAATAACTGAATGTGTGGGTTAAATTTTAAATTATGTTAAATGAGGAATACTCAGGGATTCTATTGGATTAATGGGATTGTGTTTATAAATTTAAACGAACTGAGTATGTGTAAAATGATATAAATGTGTGTTAATATGTATGCACGTATCGGAGAACATCGCCAGTTGGCATTCTCTCTATTTTCTCAAGTGTATTGTGGTGTTGGCTTCGTTAGACGAAATTAGACAGGTTGTAGAGAGCGCTGCAGCACGCACTCAGCAGCAAATGGTGCATACAAGGAAACAGCTTATACTACTTGCCTTAGATGTAAGTAAGAACAATGAGAAGCAGGTTAAGAGATAAAACAACTTGAGGATCAGTTTAACACTAAACTTAATAACATAGACGACACAGTTCTGGCAAAATTGGCCCAGATTGAATTGGCATGCACAACTAAAAATAGCGAAATTAAAACTGCACAGGACAGGTTACAAAACAGATTTAATAAAGTGGAGAAAATAACCGTAGTTATACAGGAACAGATAAAGGCGGTAGATGAAAACGTGACCGGCCTTATAAAAGACATAGACCGTCTCGAAACCCAATCAACAAATCGCTGGAAAAATGCAGAAGTAGACCGGGAGGGATTAAAAGCCACTATTGAAGAAAATAATGTACGTATAGTGACCGATCCAGTCAGGGTCATTTACCGGCCCCGGATGATTGGAGATACGACGAGACCGGGGGGTCAGTATTACGTCATGGCATGACGCAGCGAGGTAACCGCTAGAGTAGGGAAATGCTCCAGAAGATTGCAACCCCTTCCATTTTTTTCTCGAGAGGAGGACACAGTTCCGGAATGTTCAGTTAGTCAGCGTGGCATGGACGATTATGTTATCCAGCGTGGCACGGACGAGTAGCCTATGTCATGTAGACTGAAATTTGCATCGGGAACTTGAACGGTATACGTGAGTGGTCAGTGCTCGTGGCCATTTGATACGAGGAGTAGGTCGGGATGGATGGAAATAATTTGTGAAGTGCGTTGGAACAGTGTTCAGTAAGGCGTCGCTAGAAAGATAATCGTGAATTTCAAGACGATATCGGACTCGCTGGTAGGTGAGGAAATAATCAGAACTGATAAACGAAGGTCCGTTAAATTTATGCACATGCTGCTATTGATATGTGAAGACGCGTGGAATATTATACAGCACTTCACCATTTTGATTACGAAGATTAATGCACATGGTCCGGTTAAGTTAGCGGATAGTAAGGTGTTGAAGGCATGTACTGTGGTAATAGCAAGAAAAAATTGTGCGCCTTTGAACGTCCGAGTGGAGGCCGTAATGAAAAACTAAATTATCATGCCGACAATTTATGTTAATTAAAGGTGAATACCAGGAGGTGTTTTACATTACGAGTATCGGGGAAAGAACAATAATAACGATAGTCGAGGCGAAGCATTATCACGAGGCCCTATATTGTGACAGACATTCATTCGAAAATATCATAGCAGGGCTGGCATCAAAGGGACACAGTGAGAATGTGACGGAAGACTACATCTGCTTTAAGATTGCGTGGAGGGACTGCAGGCTGCAGGCTACTTCATATGTCGGTCAAGGCCAGGTCGAAATAGCTTCTCGTGGAAGGAAGTGTGTCACTGGTTGAGGAATGTGAGTACATATAATTCAAGTGAACCAGGAACTAGACGCTATAGTGCGTGGGCGTGAAAGTGCTCTGCTATAGTGAAATGTAATATTGCTTCACGGCAGCATGAACCTTATAACCATGGACTCAAATATTCTGGGAATCAACATGCATATTAATACGCAAATTATGCTGCACTGAACCACTAAAGGGGCCATAATGGGGTGAACGGTAGCGACGAGATGGACGAGTGGACCATGGTTGGGACGTCAGGAGACGCCGTCGCTGACGGTGACTGGGGGCAACCAGTGGGCGGACATGGGCGTCACCAGGAGATCGAGAGGAGCCGGGGGCGAATACCTCTACCAGTACGCTGGGAGACCACATCGCGGGGACGCTGGAGGATCTACGCCGCCCAAATGCCGCAGACGACGCCGACGCCAAGGGCTTCCGAGGACGCCGGATCTAAAGTAAAACGTTTCATTTCCATCCTTGTTCATCAGGAAGAAGAGAACTTCTACCTCGGATAGCCGTGCCATGAGATGACCTGAGATCGTGTAACTTAACGCCATTCATAATCATTTATTCCAGATTGAACAAGAGCATCATTTTCGCATAGGGTTGTAGAGATATTTTTTTCTCTTTCTTTTCGGGTCGTTTTGACTTACATAAATTAACAGTATCAATGGTAGGAGTAAGACATATATTTATTCTCTGAGGCTTGATAATAATAATAATAATAATAAGTTGAAATTGGGTAACGATAATATGAAATGCCCATTTTGCTGGGAGATTCTAGCATTTCGATTTCCGAGGTAATTTTATGAATTTAATTCTGAAAGGTTTGTCATGTATTGCATAGATTTTAATAGCAAAATGGATATGGTTGGAGATGGTCGAGTAAGGTTCCTTGGATAGGATGCCATATTATCATACGACCTCGTGGTCCCGATAAAGTTGATACGCTCTGTTAAGTGTGGGTTCTTGAGACATGCTAATAATGCATGATTTTTGTAATGATGTTGTGTAAAGTTAATGTGATAATTAAATATGGTATTATTCCGTCATATGTGACGAGGTTATTCACGGGGCGACGTATGACCGTTGAATTAAATTTGTGAGGACAGGGTCCTTTACTCTTGACGAACGTGTTACGTTTATCGATGAGTTGTATATTGAATAGCGCAGGGGTGTAATTGATAGTGCGCTCTTCAGTCAAATTGTTCGGATCCTCACACAGATTGTTCGACGGAAGGGTTTCGATTCAATGTTCGTTGTGAGAATGAAATACACTAGGGTGCCTTATTACGAGGTTCTTGACCTTTCCTAAACGTTAGACAATGCTATAATTTAATTAGAATAACAAATATGACAGTGTGGATCAAGGTTGTTGGAATGGCAAATATAAATCAGTAATAATAATAAGAATTAGTAGTGTAAATGTGTGATCACAATCTGGGTGTGTTAATAATTTATGATAAGTTATAATTAATTGTTGAAATGCCATATTATGTGAGGCTGGGTTGATGTTTGAGTATTATCTGATGTGATATGTTGCTCTTTAGTTATTAATTTGCAGTTCGATAGAGGAGATCTGTCCATTGCTGTATAAGGGTAGACAGTTGTGTTATACACAGATATTCGATATTTTCTTCGAGTTTTTGCCGCAGGTGAACTTTGTGATAAGTGGCCAGTGATGTTTACATGCGTGTGCACCGCTAAATTAAGGGTTAATTTAGTTTTTAAAAGGCAATCTCCTTGTCGGAACTTTAAGAGAGGACACCCACGAGTTTGAATAAGTATAATTTTTTGTTTGTTTAGGGACTATGAACATTATTTTTTTATTTTCGGACTTTGTCCCACCCTAACTCTATACTCGTGCGTGTTAGGCAGGTTGCATGTTTATTTATCCTTTGGCCAATAAAGGAGCAGATGTGATTTTACGAGGGCTTTTCTTTTCTTACCTGTTTGTTAATTCAAGTTAGGGAGTTTGCTTTTGAATCCTGGTTCAGTTTATTTGCCATCCCGACCCGTAAACGACCCGAGACCCTTTGTCTCTGGCTCGCTGGAGCATTTCTTTTATTCTTGTCTGTATGAACCAAGATTCACGCCCTAATCTTTTTTCACCCACTCCCTTGGCCGTTTCTTCTGATGGGGCCGGGATGTTGGCCGGGTGATCACCTGTCCCATTGGAGAAACGGGCACAGTATGGAGGATCGCTTGGAACGGATAGACGTGAGCCAGGATACTAATAATCTGAAGATAGAAAACGTTAGAAAGGATTGCCAAAAATTATGTAAGGACTCCAAGGAAGAATGATTGGCGGTAATTAAGAAGCTGGGGGAAAACCACACACGGATACAGACGCTAGAAGATGAGATAAAAGCAAAATTTAAAGAACAGGGTGTCAGGTTGATAAAAGCAGAATTATTTTCTATGGAACATGCTGCGGCTAGCGGGTCATTAGGCGAGAAGGGAATAGATGGAGACAGAGATAGCCCGGGGGCGACTCATTCAAATGGTAGTCAGCTTGACACGGAAAGTCCAATTGCTGGGAACACGGAAGAATTTCGTAATCACATAGGGAGACGTTCTACACCACATGACGGTAATCAGCAACATCAACTTATCCAAATCATCTGTTCTAATGAATTCAAACCGGCTAAGTTTATGGAAAATTCTGGATTCACACCCAAGGCATTCTTGCGGGTAGTCCAGGATTACTATAATGATAATAATATAGCTCCCGTCCGGCAACTGCGCATGATGGAAGAATTTTTATCTGGAATTGTTTTAACGTGGTACTTGAGCTTCAAATACACGTTTGAAAGCTTAGAGGCATTCAAGCAAGCTTTCCTTCGAAAATATTGGTCGTCTTCATATCAACAGGTGTTAAGAATGGAATTGTACTCCAGAAAGTACCAGTCTAATCAGCAAACTAAGTATTCCGATTTTTTTCATCACAGCTCCTTAAATTTAAAGATCTGGATAATCCTTTAAGTGAGGCCGAGCTAGTCATGACTATCGGACGCCAGCTTCCCGTTAACGTTCAGCAGGTCTTGGTCGCAGCTAACGTTTCAGATGCGATACACGCTGAACAGATCCTGCGTCAGATAGATGAAACCACGTCCCTCTTACACAATAGAGTTGGAAGACAGGTCGAAATGGTAAATAACACCGAGGTGATTAAGCCGAGCCAGGTAAACACAAGATCCCAGGCTGCCAATACAAATACAAATATTTCAACACCCGTGAGAGGTCAGGATGATGTCGAGAATAGACAGCGCCAATATTACGATAACAACCGTAATAACAACAGACAGTTCCAAGGACAGAATAGATTCCAACAATCAGGATTTCAACAATGGAAGGACAATCGGAGACAAAATGTACCCTACAGGAGATGGGGAGATCGGTATGAAAATCAGAGATGGCAAGACCGCAGATTTCAGAATCGTGAGGACTCTAGAATCTACCGAGACGACTGGAACGATAGGCATGCTCAATCGCAGAAATACTTAGAGAAAATTCATGCTAATGAGGGGAATGAGCAAGAACGCTGGGAAAATGCTATTGACAATAGAGTAAATCCCGACATTCAGACCGAGGGGGCTGAAAGTCGACAGCGACAGCAGGATCGTCAGGAGAGTGCTCGACCTCAGGATAATAGAGGTCGGGGCTGTAATAAAAAGTTTGATAAGTGAGATTGGAGACAGCCTGGGATTGCAACAGCATGTGACAGGAGGAGATTGGATCGTCACGCACATAGAGGAATGGATCGCTTTACCGAAGGATTGCCTGGAGGAGACGGTGAAACCACGGAACGACATTATTAAACAATTGCCGGTTATATACGCCAGGATTGGTGGATTAAAGGTCAGGTGCTTATTAGATACGGGGTCACAGATTAGTCTGGTATCTGAGGCCCTAATTCGAGAGTTGGGACGGAGTCAAAAGATTGCTATGATTCCCGTGCCACAACTCAAAGTGAGAGGCGTAATTCCTGAACGCTCTGTCACTTGCAAAAATCAAGCTTACCTTGAACTTGATATTTTGGAGCACACATTTAGTCAGACCTTCATCGTAATGGCTAAAATGAGCTTTAATATTATTCTTGGAGCCAACTTCATTTGCGACTATCAAGCCGTGATAGATCTGCACAAGAATACAGTCAGTTTCAGAGAGTAAGTAAATTTAAATAACGTGGGTTTGCATATGGATGAGAGCACCACAGGAAGGGATGTGAGTTCATGGACACTAGAAGCGATCCAGGAAGAGACGAACGAAGAGGTACCGGAGGCCGAGGATGACGTCATTGGCACAGCTGTTGTACAACTTGAAGAGGGCGAGTCCCAGGAAATATGGTCCCTAATGACGGAAGGAGATGATAACGAGGCGTATTTTGAAGATATATTACAGGAGCAGCTAAGAGATGTTCAACTTGGGAGTGAGCATAAGAAACAGTTAGAAGGAATTTTAAGGACACACAAGACAGTTTTTGATACGATTCCAGGGAAGATACTAAATTTTCAATATTCGATGCAAGTTCAGGATTGGTCACCTTTCAGGAGTAGACTGTATCCTAGTCCTGAAAAACATCGCAGTCAGGTGAAACAAATAATAGATGGCATGTTGCAGGCATGGGTTATTAAGAAGGCACCTACACCTTACTTAAATGCAATTTTGGCAGTTTCCAAGCCAAATGTTTCCATTAGATTATGTCTGGATGTCAGAAATTTGAACCAGCGACTTATATTTCCGGAATACGACACGGCGCCGATCATCAGAGATGTCCTGAAAGGTTTTAAAAATAAAGGTATTTACAGTTCAGTGGACCTGACGAATTCCTTCCACCATATTGAATTAGATGAGAAGTCACAACTACTTACGGGCTTCTTATTTGATAACCAAACGTATTATTTTGTCCGTATGCCTTTTGGTGTGAGAACTGCTGGGTGTGCGTTGATACGAGCGTTAGATCAAAATCTTACTGAGGAGGTGAAGGAGATGACCGTTCGCTACTTTGATGATATTCTGCTGGCATCGGACAACGTTGACACACACATGAGAAATTTGGATAAACTTTTGGAAAATCTGAGAGCAACAAATTTTAAAATCAACTTAAAGAAATCGCATTTCTTCAAAAGCGAGATTCTATATTTCGGCCACATAATAGACCAGGAGGGAGTCAGACCAAACCCTGCCAAACTCGAGGCTATAAAGAATTTCCCGACTCCTACGAGAGTAAAACACATCCGTACTTTCCTAGGCGTAACGGGATTCTTTAAGAAGAACTGCCCTGGCTATACTGAAACAGTAGCACCCATGCAGGAGATGATAAAAATTAGTAATAAATGGCTTTGGAATGCTGTTTGCGGAAAGTCATTCCAAGCGATCAAACTTTTGCTGGAAAATTGTATCAAGCTCGGTTATCCGGATTGTGGCCGCAAGTTTATAATCCAGGCGGATGCCTCATTAATTGGAGTGGGAGCTATGCTGTACCAAGAGGATCAGGCCAACCTTCACAAACGCTCATATTTGGCATTTGTCAGCCGCAGATTAAGGAAACACGAGCGCAACTACACTGTAACACAGCTGGAGCTACTAGCTATTCTCCATGCTCTGCATTAATGGAAAAAAGTTGTTTATGGGTACCCCATTGTTGTCAGGACGGACCATAAGGCACTGACGTTACTGTTCAAAACGTCTATGGCTAGTGAACGTGTCACACGCTGGTCTATTTACATACAGCAATTTAATATCGAGATTGAGCACTGCCCAGGAAAAATGAATGTAATTCCGGATGCTCTTAGCAGGAACCCTGAGCCTGACAATGTTGAAGCAGCGAGTGTTCAAAATATTGAGTTAACACCCAAGGATCATGAATTTTTTGAGGAGCTACGAGAGATCCAGAGAGAACAGGAAGCCGAGCCATGGATGTATCTAATGATCCAATATTTTAGAAGGGAATTACCGCCAGGAACACCCGCATTTCCTGAAGCCAGAGCTAAAGAAGGAAAGGTTCACTATTTTAACAATTTACTACATACATTTGTGGATGCAGAGCACTCTAAATATCGCATCTTGGTACCAGCGTCGTTACAGCGAGGATTGACATGGCATGTCCACGAACGTCTCGGCCATATTGGAATCGACAAGTCTGAATCGACCATTGAGGAGACGTTTACTTGGCCACGCATGAGGACGATCATCTGTGAGGTTATTATAACATGTGACCCGTGTCAGAGGACAAAGCCAAACAATTATCTCATGAAACAGTACCCCAAACCACTGCTTCCTCAGAGACCTTGTGAAATGGTGGCAATAGATTGTTTCGGTCCAATTCCTAAGGGAAGGCGAGGATGCCGACACCTATTAGTTTGTCTGGATGTGTTTTCGAAATTTGTAGTACTTTGCCCAATTCAGAAAACTACCTCAATACAAGTACTTAGCCGTATACGAAATAGAGTCATTCACATGCTTGGAAAACCAGAATTCATATTATCTGATCATGGCAGCTACATTACGAGCGCCGAATTTAAAAAAGGAATGGAGGATATGGACGTAAAGCACATTTTATCTAGCATACGCCATGCCCAGGTTAATCCCTCGGAAAGGGCAATTAAATGCGTCACTAAGTACCTGAGAATCTTCGTTCCTAACAAACATCAAAAGTGGGTGCACAAGATCAAGGATGTAGAGACGTGCCTGAATTCTACGAAGCACGAATCGACAGGACAGATTCCTATGGTTTTACACATGAATCAGCATCCAGAGAGATCATGGAGTACCATCATTAATTGCCCACAAGATCACAAAATAGCACATGATTTAAGAATTGAGCGCACCAGAGTGCATATGAGGAACCAGGCAGACAGGAAGCTGCGTCGCGTGAGAAACAAGAGATTCCATCGTGAGCTTGTCCTCGTACGCCGACCCGCTGTATCTGATCAAGCAAAGAAGATATTCAACAAGTTCTGTGCCAAGTATGTTGGGCCGTTAAGCATAGAGAGGAATCTTGGAAATGATGCATATCGAGTCAAAGAAGGCAGCACGACATCGAGGAAGTGATTAGCGTCTGGCCCTGTTTACATCTTGTAAAAAGCAGAGTTGACAGGTATGTCGACAGACGAGCAACAGAAATGGGAATAGTCTTCAAGCGACAAATAGCCCCAGGCGAAGCGCTGGGCAAGTGAGCAGCAGGCTGGTATTGTCCTAATGAATGGGCGAGAATGTAAACATTGGAACGAGGAAAACACGTGTCAACTAGCAGAGGCGGACTGACTGAGAACTTTGAAGGGAGACTAACCCAGTTTCTGCACCATGTGAATTAGGGAAGAAAAAATCGACTTTATTCTAGGTTCAATTTTTCCCAACTAAGGGAGTTGTGAACCCTTAATAAGCTACGCATATTAATGATTCTATTTATTCATTTCATTATATTCTGATTTTACTGCCAGAATCATACAGGAAGGCCAGACTGGATTGCAAAATGTCAAGCTTATATGGAGACAGTACGTTTGGACGTGCCCAGTCCTGAAACAAAGAAGGGACGAGATCGGAATGTTTGACAGGTCCTGACTCATTTCAGACCGTAATTTCTTTGTCACCCTAGCTTTGTGAGTAAGATAGTTGCTGGGTGAGAGAGACGGGAGGAACTTTCAACCAATCATAGGACAGAGGCTTGTTTTCAAAACTGCGATATTGACGTCATGAACCACCAATCAGAGAGGGTCACCATTTATAGCGCCAAGGAAGCGTCTGACGCCGGCCTGATGATAAAAGCGGGAATGTTTGGATTAAAGAAGTCTATGATCGATTCTAGAGCACGATAGTTCCATTGTGACCTGTGTAATATTTCAAACTGTTTGATACCTGTCGCTGCCAATAGTCGCATTATTATAGAAGTTAGTGATAGATTTCCCTCTCCCTCCGTCCTTTTGCCAAATTCACATAAATACTGTCGTCTGAGTGACGACGAGGTTGATTCTTGGTGACACCGTGAGGTGATCGCTTATTTTTTTGGATACCGTGGAGGTATACTGCGTTAAATTTGTCAGAGATAGATTCATTATTGAAAACATTATAATGAAGTTGTTTGCGGACAGCTTAATGTGAAATTTGTTGTATCTGTAAAATTGTAGTAGTCTCCCACGACTACAACTATAAGGGAAAGTCTACGATTAATTTTGCACTAGACAAATGGTGAAAGAAGTAGCTATTGGCAAAATTTAGATAGAGAATTATGTGTGACTATAACTAACATTTTTTTAATTCAACGTCAAGATGGAACTCCAGATCCAGAGAAAGACATCGAACCAACGTTTCCTCGGCTCCATGTGGTCTGAGATGAGCTAATCACTTTGGAGAGAGAATGTCTGGCGATATTCGATGAGATGACGCAGAAAGAGGAATGACTACTCAATAAATTTATTTATTTGACAAGCTGGTTATGGTTTTGTGGGAACATATTATTTTGTGTAAATATGACTTTTATTTTGTCTTCGTGTTTTATTGTAGATGCTTTGGTGTACTGACACACTTTAGTTTAATGCAAGAGCAACGTGACATGTTGTATTTTATTTGTGTGAAGATATTTTTTTGTTGATGTCAAGTATACGGGGCAAGCGTACTCGAGGGCGTGTCGCTACCGTAAAATGCGCGGCTAAGTGGCACAAATTGGGAACCGATATCATAACAGAAGCGAAACTGAATTAAATAGAGTAGATAATAGAATTGGTGGGAAATCTTTGTATTGTATAGATTTTTATTGTTACACAGACTTGTGTTTTAATTGCCGTTTGTTGCAGTTTTGTTAAGTGAGGGGTCATCAGCCCATTTAATTTATTTGTTTGTGAAGTTACTCTTTTAGTGTCTTGGGACACAAAATCTAGGGATATTTGATTGGAGTGTCGGCCCGTGCTAGATATGTGTTGTGCTCAGCCCAAAAGCTTTGTTGAGTCTGCAAATGTGTGTTTTATGGGGTAGCAGTTTGCGGGAACTTTGGTTCTGTCTGAAGCTATGTCCAGGATCCGCATTTAATCTTTGCGAGGAAAATGTTGGAATCCCTTCTACGATGTTCTTGCAATTCAAATGGAATTTGCAAGAAGTGTGTGAATTTATGTGTCGCGATTAACAGGTGGCGTAACGGGACTGTCCAGTCTCTTGTTATAAATAGCATGACTCAAAGCTTTGACAAGGAGGGCTCGGGTGAACACAGAGGTTGATGTTGGAAAGAGAAGGTATTTCTACCCGACGCGCTCCAACAGTTAAGAGCTTCCTGCGCTCATTAATATTCAGCGGACCTGGTCTCCTTTCTTCATGTTTGTTTATCTTATTAAAGAAAAGCCTGTATGATGATAAAAGTATTGTAATTGGTAAATAGGGTGATGTTCGCGTTTTGATCAATTGATTCCCAATGTCCTAACTTGTCCCTGCTTTTAATTCATGTAAATATCAGCCGGTTTTAGGCATCTTATTTCTTGGTTTGTTTACTGTCAAGTTCTTTGACCTCGGATGGTCTCGATGTTCGGTCACGTTGTTGTCATGTTTGTGTTGAGCTATTTGCGCCCTTGGGCAAGCTTCCGTTTTGCAGGGAGTTTCCTGACTCACTGCGATCTCGCTGGAGATTTGTTAGTTTATAAATTTTAAATGGTTGCGTGTGTCAGTAAAATTATAATTTTTGGTATGTTATTCTACGAGTGTGTCCCATAAAGCCATAATAATGGTTTGCAGTATGGGGGTTTGCAAGCATATTGGCTCTTCCATCTGTGAGCAAATCTTCATCAAAAGTACTTGTTTCCTTTCTAGCGTAGTTATACGCGTGCATACATTTAATCCACAATTTTATTTATTTGGAGTGGACCTTCCTAGGCCACTTAGATCTGTGTAAATGCTTGTACTGTGGGAGTAAAGTTCAGGGTGAACTTTGTTTATGTTGTATTTGTAAGTTTTCTTGTTTATATTCAATTATTAAATGGTGTTAATTTTATTCTTTTTTTGCTCATTTCTTAGTTTGTAGTTTTGCATATGGTCCTTGTGAAAAGAAAATCCACAGCCTGCTTCCAGTCTCCGACCGGGTCAGGAATGGAATGAATGAAGCCCCCAATCTAGCGGCGAGGATATGAACTGTGCCGGCTGCCAAGGCCTGACGCACTCCTCTGGGGCAATGATTACATGAATGACAGATGAAATGAAATGATAGTGGAGAGTGTTGCTGGAATGAAATTGACAGGGAAAACCGGAGTACCCGGAGAAAAACCTGTCTGCCTCCGTTTTGTCCAGCACAAATCTCACATGAAGTGACCGGGATTTGAACCACGGGCCCAGCGGTGAGAGGCCGGCGTGCTGCCGCCTGAGCCACGGAGGCTTCATATGGTCCTTGTATTAGTAATAATTAATGTTATTGGGTTTACGTCTCTTTTAACTACACTGGCTTTTAGAGACGCCGGGGTGCCGGAATTTCGCCCCGAAGGGGATCTTTAACGTGCCAGTAAATCTACGGACACGGCTCCCTCGCATTTGCGCACCCTCAAACGTCAGCTGACTGCGCCAGGATACGAACCTGCAACCTTGGGCCCAGCAAGCGAGAACGTTACGCCTGAGACACGCAGCCAGCCTTTTATTAGTAACACAGTCGTCTGGTATTTGAGCTCTAGTGAAAGCATACCCGGTCTGAATGCGCCCCGAAGACTGATTCTCGTATAATGACGCTGTTATACGCAAGGTCAGTGCTACCAAAATGATTCTAAGCCTGCTGAGAGGTCCAACTTTAAATACATGTAACTTCTGTACTATCATATGGATTTCAACCAAATTTCGTTTGTGCTATGCGTACCATAACAGATATGACAATGCCGATTCTTAAGACTAACCAGGGCTGCGAACAGTTAATAAATACTGTCTCTATTTTTGTTACCCTATTATCAATATATCAGAAAGTATGCAAGCCAATAGCTCTAAACTTTGCACACGTACAGTACCTGGCATTCTAGATTAATTTGGAGTAACTAATATAGGCCTACGCCAGTGCTGCCAACATGATTCTAAGCCTGGTGATAGGTCCAATTTTAAAATGCATCTAATTTCAATACTAACTAATGGATTTCATTCAAAATTGACACAACAATAGATCATATTATTTCAGATTATTTCTGACCAATTCATGTATGTTATTGTCGCCAATATGATTTTACGCGCTCTGTTAGATCCAATGTTTAATTGCATGTAACGTCCATGCTATCCATTGGACTTCAACCAAATTTTGTATTCTGTACCTTAAGAGATGGAACTAAGAATATATTCAGTCACCAGGGCTGCCAACTGTAGTTCTCAATTATGCCGCATTATGCCATGTATACAGAATTTCGAACTAATTAGAAATTTCGATATTACCAACTTAATTTCGTCATTATTATATATAGATCCTTATAGATTAATCATTGGCATGAATCTTAAATATTAAGAAAAGTAGGCTATTATGTTCGTCACGGACCTTCTTGTTGATGTGTAACATCTTACCGCTCGGTTGCTGGATAGTTTTGTGCGAGTGATTTTGAAAATTGGGGACGGGTGTGAATCGGGCGGAGGTGGATCGAACGGAAGTGGATCGGACGGAAGTGAAGACGCACTGCCAGAAAAATGGGACGGAAGTTAATCGGGCGGAAGTGGATCGGACGGAAGTGAGGACGCCCTACCATCTGGATGTACAATTGAAAATATGTGTATTGGAAACGAGGCAGTATGTGCTCTGTAGCACGAGAATGTTATGGCAATACAGTAGGCAGTGTATTTAGCAGGCACTGGTTTGACGAATACAGTGGCAAATGTTTCACCGACTTTCATTTGTCATTGAGCAGTTTATGAAGCTACACGTTCAAGGTTGAATATCACATGGGGTAGGACAAAGACGACAAATTACATTTAAGTAAGCGGCATTATTGTCAAGCTGTGGGTGAGTAGTCAAATATTAAATGCATAACGGAATGTTGTTATATGAGTGGAATAAAAGCTGTATTTTCATCATATGTGCGACTAGGTCATTTCATGATTGTAGGAAGCCATGTTTTGATTGTTTACGACGAACTATATGAGAGCCTTGAGAATAATGAATGTTATAGTTACTGAGGAATGTGCTCACAGTATTTGAGAGTACTGACGACGTTGTGTGTCACTTTGTTATTATGAATTATTAATGTAAAAGGAAGGAAGGAAGCTTGTAGTTTTGCGTGTCCGTTAATCTCACGATCATGATCCACGGTACCTCCCTATTACGTGGAATGCGAACCACAGGACATGGCATTTCAATTCGAAAATCTCACATGTATTGACCGGGAATCAAACCCGGTCTACCTTGGCGAGAGACTAACAGCTTGACCGCTGCGCCACAAATGTGACAGTAGCATATCTCCAATTCAATCTATACATTCATCATAGTACCAGTATGAAAATGGAGTGTAAATTAACATTTTAAGAATGTCCAAGCTGAGTAGTATACGAGTAGGATAACATGTCGGATGTTACACATCATATGCGACTCCTGTAAGGCTCGTATCTTTTGCTTCTTGCGAAATAACGCAAGAACATTTACTTGAGGAAATCTGATATGGGTTTACAAAATGTAAGACGATCGGCAAGAGTACAAACCTTTCAAAATTGGCAGATCGAATGGGAACAAGGAGATCAAAGGCAATGGACTAAGAGAATGATCCCTCAGGTGCAGGTTTGGACAGAGAGGAAACATGGCGAGGTTGGTTACTATCTCACTCAGTAGCCTACTTGACTAGCCATGGGTACTTCTGTTCCTATCTTAAGAAGATGGGGAAGGTGGATTCATCAGATTGCATCTACTGTATCAACGAATTAGATAATACTAATCACACCTTCTTCTCTTGTGGACGGTGCGTCCAAAATAGGCAGTCTCTTCAAGATCACATTGATGTAGAGATATCCCCGGACAATATTCTTGCAGTGATGCTACAAAATGAGGAAAATTGGAAACTGGTAGCAAGTTTTGTTGAAGATATCCTCCGAACAAAGAAGACGGATCTGGATCGCCACTGAAGATGATTCATTACGGAAGATTGCCCTACGGGCAAATATACAATGACTCTAGCCTGAAGTAATGTGATAAACGGTTCCAGGCTAGTGTTCAGAAGTAACGGGGGAGTTTTTGTCGGTAGTCTGCTACTCAGGAGCAGGAGCCCGACACGCTGTGCGTAAATGCATTTCTTCCTCCCCCCCCCCCCCCAAAGAGAAATTATTATTATTATTATTATTATTATTATTATTACTAATGACAGTGCTTTTTTTTTTCTAAAAAACATTTAAGGGCTACTCTCAATTGTAGTCGACAAAACATCACGATCTTGCAATTTTGGGCAATTTGCAAAGTCCGGTTATTGTTTGTGTTCGAATCATTAACTTTCAGCTTTTTCGATGCCACGGTGGATGTTAAATAGTTCGTTATATTCTCCATCCTTCAAAACTAACCACACGCACACAATAACAACCTACCCCACCTCCAAACACTAGCTTGCGCGCTTGTAAGAACGGAGTGCCGAGTTGCCGACCAAAACAAACTGATTCGATTCATCGACTTAAATCGAGGATAACGCGAAATCTCCTCCAGCTGATGTGAACAGCGCGTTGATGCCAGCACATCGATAAACTTTTAAGTCGGAAGTTATATTTGTCAGACTAGATACAAAATGTACCAATATATTTTCTTAAACATTTTTCAAATGTTTAAGGGGTACGCGTACTCCCCCCCCCGCGTTTCCTCTAAAAAAGCACTGATCAAATGATATTCTCAGATCATTTATTTCCATTTATTTCTATGTTTATCCCTTATCAATCCTGTTTTCCAACGGGGTCGGATTTGAGATGCGAAAGCAATTTTGGAGATTACATTGAATCAGGGCATAATCATCACCTTAATTGAAGTCACTGCCAGTCCTCGTTTTGCTCTTGCAGAAGATGTTTGGGAAATACATTCGTCTATAATCACACTCTTCAAAAGACGTAAGGAGAACGACATATGGAATGAATTTTATTCAGCTGACGCAACGTTAACGGACGACTGGATGAAGACAAATTATAAATTCAGACATTTAACCCTTTATGGGGCAAAACAATTTATTTTCCTTTTCTTTTTTCATGTGCAGGCTATTTATATTTCAATTTTGATTTCATAAATTGTTTTTATGGATTTGAATTTAATATTTACGATTAATTAAATGATTTTCATAATATTGTATTCTATACATAGACTAGTTTTATTGCTTTTAGTTTTATAAGTAATTTTCATAACTTGTATGTTTATTTTATGTATATTGTAAAAATCTTAATTTCTATATTTATATTTAATTTTATTTTTACACTTTATTTTTATTTATACGAACATTATTAAAATTTTATCCAGCTGCTTAAGTCAAGGAGATGCATTTATAATATGTGAGTTTTAGAAATACTAGCACTTCTGAAAATTCTTCGATATATGGCTGAAAGATTCAACCATCAGCATCTTTGACAGTAAATTGTCCTAACAATAGGAGGTCAATTTACAGACTACCAACCTATAAATGGTTAATAACACGTTACCCAGTACACGGATTCCATCATAAAGTTTCTGAAATTAAACGATTTCATAAACCAAGTGAAGACTCCAAGTGCGAGCTCTGTGGGGAATAATGCGACAGATTCCATGTAGGAAGGTGGTTGGTTGGTTCTTAAGTTTAGGGGCTGCGACAACGCGGTCATGTAGCTCCGTGAACTTTGGGTGTGTGTAGAATCTGTCTGATAACCGGTGTTAATTGTGATGACTGTATTAGTGTGTGTTATCTGTTTTTTAATTTAAGTACTGCAACTTAGAATCTTTCAAATAGTTCCTCCTTTTGCCGCCAAGCGCCACAGTCAACGACTACTAGGCCAAGCTCAGAACTTAGCTACTAGACGCCACCGCAGTCGGCTCTTGGCAACGAACGAAGGAACCTAAGAGCGTTGTTTACATTCTTAACCTATACAATTTAGCTTCACACAGGTGTAATTAGTGGAAGTTTCTTTAACATGCCATAAATCGATGACATGGGACCGCCGGCTTTACTTCCCCTCCGAAGGAAGGCATACTGAGGGATTTTTAACGCTCTTAAAAATCCTACGACTTCGGCCGGATTTGAACACGCGATCTTGGGCATAGAAGCTCAGCATGCTACCAACTACGCCACCGAAGCCCACAGTGTAGGAAGGTGTAAGAAGAGACTACTGTAAATAGGTTTTGCTTAGACATAACCTTACCATGGCCATTCGGCTGCAAAACATGTAATAATAGAAGATGTTTGGGAACTACACCAATACTTGAATTTACTATTGGTACAATTTGAACTCTCTTGACTGCCATTGCCTCTTGATAGACTTCACCAGCCCCAAATATTTGATCACTTTTTCAGCGTGTAGCTCGCAGGTTGTGCATATCGGAATGGCAACATCAATCACTGTGACTTCTTTCAATATTTTATTGAAGATCACTAGGTCAGATCCATTATGTTTCACTGTCCTTTCGGTGAGCACAGTCCGATTGCAATACAGTCTGAAATATTCATTATTATTATTATTATTATTATTATTAATATTATTATTAGCATTAAAACAGCACAGATTGTCAGAAATATTTTATGCGTATATTAGTACATGGGGCTGATGACAAAATGTCCATGCCTCCGAGTGACACAACAAGAAATAAACAAGAAGTTCCGTGACGAACTAAAGAGCCTACTTTTCTCGAAATGTAACATGCATTCCAATGATTAATCTATATGGACCTAATTAGAATAATGACGAAATTGAGTTGGTAATATCGAAATTTCTAATTAGTTCGAAATATAACTGGCATAATGTAGCCTAATAGAGCACTACAGTTGGAAGCCCTGGTGACTGAATATATTCTTAGTTCCATCTCTTAACGTACAGAATACAAAATTTGGTTTTAAGTCCAATGGATAGCATGGAAGTTGCTTGTAGTTAGACATTGGACCTATCAGCGGGCGTAAAATCATGTTGGCAACAATGGCATGCTTGTGTTGGTCAGAAATAATCTGAACTATTATGATCTATTGTTGTGCCAATTATGGATGAAATCCAATTATTTGTATAGAAGTTACATGTATTTTAAAATTGGACCTATCAGCAGGCTTAGAATCATGTTAGAAGCACTGACGTATATTAGGTACTCCAAATTAATCTAGAATGTAAGGTACTATACGTGAACAAAGTTTAGAGCTGTTGGCTTGAATACTTTCGGATATATTGATATTAGGGTAAAAAAATAGAGACATCAATTATTAACAGTTGGCAGCCCTGGTTGCTCTTAAGAATACGCATGGTAATATCTGTTATAATACACATAGCACATAACAAAATTTGATTGAAATCCAATTGATAGTATAGAAGATACATGTATTTACAATTGGTCCTATCAGCAGGCTTAGAAGACATGTTGGTAGTACTGAGGTTCATTAGTTACTCCAAATTAATCTAGAATGTCAGGTAATATACGTGTGCCTAGTTTAAAGCTGTCGGCTTGCATACTTTCTGATATATTGGTATTTGGATAAAAACAATAGAGATTGCATTTATTAACAGTTGGTAGCTCTGGTGGCTCTTAAGATTATGCTCAGTCATATCTGTCTATCTACACATAGTACATACGAAATTTGGTTGAAATCCAATCGATAGTGTAGAAGTTATATGCATTTACAAATTGGACTTATCAGCAGGCTTAGAATTATTTTGGCAACGCTGTCATATATGGCCTCCTGGAAATAAAACTGAAATATTATTATCTATATGTATGCCAATTTTAGTATAGCTCCCATGCATACCTTTCAGGATATACAACATGGCGCTGAAATTTCAATTGCAAATTTTCAGCAGTTGGTAGCACTGACATTATTTTCAAATACGGCATTGAGATATTCAGATAGAGATCGTTACTCATACCAAATTTGGGTTCGATTGCTACAGCCGTTTGGGAGTTGATAGGGGGGGGGGGACACAGACAGACAGACAGACAGAAGGACAGACAGACAGACAGAAGGACAGACAGACACACATTTTCCCGGATCGATCTCGTAAGTCTAATTTTTTCTCATTTTTGCAAAATGCGAAAAGTAGGCTAAAAATAATTTTCTCACAAATAAAGGAATAAAGGAAGGCAGCTAAGCCTTGTGCTGTATTTACGTTACTGTGATGTGATGTACATTGACATTGCCCTGAGGCAATGATTACATGAATGACAGATGAAATGAAATGATAGGGGAGAGTGTTGCAGAAATGAAATTTCTGAAGGGGACACCGGAGTATCCGGAGAAAACCCTGTCTGCCTCCTCTTTGTCCAGCACAAATATTACACGGAGTGACCGGGATTCGAACCACGGACCCAGCGGTGAGAGGCCGGCGTGCTGCCATCTAAGCCACGGATGCTCTACCTCTCTATCTAAATCTTGAAAAATATCCCGCGGTTGGAGCGTGCAACAGAGTTTCTGAGGACAAAATTGTGTATCTGTCTGATCAGAGAGATGGCAACTTGGTTTAGAAAGCCCATGTGATACGTCGCAATGGCCACGCGTCACCCCGCGATCTACTGGTCATTTGCCTAAAGGAGTGACCTCTTTGAAGGGAAAGACCCTCAATGGACTGTAGAGACAAGGTGGTGTGTCATGTTATGTCATGTCATATCATAAGCCTCAAAAACCGATGCCTGCTGAAATCCCAGTAGGGTTGGAGAAAGTCACATCTCTGCAGAAGTTGCCTTCTTCTTTGTAAAGACCTGCTCTCACAAATTTCTAGCGTGATATAAATAGACGAGTGTACAGCAAAAGAGGAATGCCAAAAGAATGCAGCTTTGCTTTCATCTTTGGTATATGTGGTACAAGTAGCAAAGAATGCAGAGCTGAAGTAAGGAAAGCTCCATGTACAGCCTTAAGAGGCAGTATAATGTACTCTATTTGAGTGTATGTACAGTCTGGAATAAGAAAAATCAGTGCAGGATTTGCACAGCCTGTTCCATAAGCTACCAGTGCACACTGTTGGGGACGCAATTTATTCTGGTAGCAAGTAATAGACCAGTGGTGGTGCAGGTTCACGAGGCAAGGAATACCGAATACCGAAACACAATTATTAAATCAATGTGTAAGCGGCTTCGGTGGCGTAGTCGGTAGCATGCTGAGCTTCTATGTCCAAGACAGCGGGTTCAAACCCGGCCGAAGCCATTGGATTTTAAGAGCGTTAAAATCCCTCAGTATGCCTTCCTTTGGAGGGGAAGTAAAGCCGGCGGTCCCATGTCATAGATTTATGGCATGTTAAAGAACCTTCCACTAATTGCACCCGTGTGAAGCTATATTGGATAGGTTAAGAATGTAAACAACGCTCCTAGGTTTCTACGTTCGTTGCCAAGAGCCGACTGCGGTGGCGTCTAGTAGCTAAGTTCTGAACTTGGCCTAGTAGTCGTTGACGGTGGTGCTTGGCGGCAAAAGTTGGAACTATTTGAAAAATTCTAAGTTGCAGTACTTAAATTTAAAAACAGATAACACACACTATTACAGTTATTACAATTAACACCGGTTATCAGACAGATTCTACACACAGCCAAAGTACACGGGGCTACATGAGCGCGTTGTCGCAGCCCCTAATCTTAAGAACCAACCAACCAACTAAATCAATGTATGAAACGAACTATATATTCAAAAACCATAAACAAAAACAATATGCTACAGTATACAACACGGAATAAGGCATGTCTGTGAGGCCACGGAATCATGCACGAGTACGCTCTAATGTAGTGACTAGCCAGCCTGTCCATGTTCCATGTGTACCAAGAATACCAATAATAGCCATCTATATTCATTGTCGCTGCCTGACCATGTTGGTTTTAGCAGGGCAGCCAACCCTTAGTAACAGAATAGTCTGAGTGCACACTGGGAGGGATAATTACCACAGTAAAACATATTATGTATAAACAAGAAGTCCAGTCCCAACACACACTCAACCTCGAGGGGATGGTTGTCAATAAGTGGGTTCGGTCCCCACCATGCCCATCCTACAATTGGTTTTCCGTAGATTCCCAAGTAGCCTACATTCCAGGCAAATACCGGAAAGGTTTCAAACTTAAATATATAGCTAAAGATAATTTATTTATATTTCCATTTTAATTATTATTAATTTTATTTTTTGTTTTCTTTAACATTTTAATGTTGATATTTTTATTTATAACTTTAAATTATTTTTATCAATATATTTTATTATTATAATTAAATTTTTATAAGCTTATTTATTTGTAGCCTACTTTTCACATTTTGCAAAAATGAGGAAAAAGTAGACTTATGAGATCGATCCGGGAAAATGTGTGTCTGTCGGTCTGTCCTTCTGTCTGTCTGTCCTCTGTCTGTCTGGCTGTGTGTGTGTGTGTGTGTGTGTGTGTGTGTGTGTGCCCCCATATCGACTCCTAAACGGCTGCAGAAATCGAAACCAAATTTAGTATGAGTAAAGATGTATACCGGAATATCTCATGTCCATATTTTAAAATGATGTCAGTGCTACCAGCTGATGAAAAAACGCACTAGAAATTTGAGCTCAATGTTGGATATCTTGGAAGGTATGTATGGGAGCTATTCCAAAATTGGCACACATGTAGATAAAACTATTTCAGTTTAATTTCCAGGAGGCCATACTTGGCAGTGTTGCCAAAATAATTTTAAGCCTTCTGATATGTCCAATATTTAAATGCCTATAACATCTACACTATCAATTGGATTTCAACCAAATTTTGTATGTAATATGTGTACATAAGCAGATATGACGGAGCGTATTCTCAAGAGCCACCAGGGCTGCCAACTGTTAATAATTGCTCCCTCTATTATTTTATCCAAATACCAATATATCAGAAAGTATGCAAGCCGACAGCTTTAAACTATGCACACGTATAGTACCTGACATTTTAGATTAATTTTGGAGTAACTTATATACTTCAGTTCTACCAACATGATTCTAAGCTTGCTGATAGGGCCAATTTTTAAATACATGTAACTTCTATACTATCGGTTGGATTTCAACCAAATTTCGTATGTACTATGTGTAACATAACAGATATGACTATAAGTATTCTTAAGAGCAATCAGGGCTGCCAACTGCTAATAAATGCTGTCTATATTTTTTTAACCTAATATCAATATATCAGGAAGTATGCAAGCGAACAGCTCTATACTTTGCACACGTGTAGAACCTGCCATTCTAGATTAATTTAGAATAATTAATGTAAGTCAGTGCTGCCAACATGATTCCATGCCTGATGATAGGTCCAATTTTAAAATACATGTAACTTCTATACTAACAAATGGATTTCGTCCAAAATTGGCACAACAAGATATCATAATATTTCAGATTAGGCTATTTCAGACCAAAACACGCATGACATTGTTGCCAACATGCTTTTACGCGTGCTGATAGATCCAATGTCCAACTGTACGTAACGTCCATTGGACTTCAACCATTTTTTTAAATTCTGTGCCTTAAGAGATGGAACTAAGAATAAATTCAGTCTCCAGGGCTGCCCACTGTAATACTCTATTAGGCTACATTATACCAGGTATATTTCGAACTAATTAGACATTTCGATTTTACCAACTTAATTTCGTCATTATTCTAGATAGTTTCATATACTGTAGATTAATCATTGGCATGAAAGTTAATTTTAGGAAAAGTAGGCTCTTTAGTTCGTCACGGAACTTCTTGTTTATTTTCAGAAACACATTTATTAGTCTACTTTCGATTCTTGCAAAAAATTTGAAAGTAGACTTATGAGATCCACACGGGAGAAAAGTTGTCAGTCTGTGTGTGTGTGTATGTGTGTATCTGTCCCCCCCACCCCTTATCAATTCCAACACGACGAAACCGAATTGATCGAAATTTGGTACACAGGTAGCACTGGCAAAGGAAACCTCAGTGGCATGTTTTATATCGCCGCCATCTTGACGGAAACGTAATGGCTGCCACCCAAATGATCAAAGCTTACTGTAAATCAAATTACGACTAACCTAACCATCTGACCTCTACCCGATATTTCAAGAACATACCTTCATGTGTGAAGCGTCTTTTGGCAAAAATACAAGGTTATCAGCCAAATAGTCTGAATATGGCGACCGTATAGGCCTATGTGTGCAAATCGATCCCCCTATCAATTCATACACAACGGAACCAAATATAGAACCACCTTTGGTACAGAGGTTGCACTAGCAAGGGACAATTCAGAGCTATGTTGTATATCGCCACCATCATAACGAAAAAGAAATGCCGCCCACCCAAATGTTCTAAGCTGAAATCAAATTACGACTAACTTAATCATCCGATCTCTTCAAAATTTCTCAACAATATACCTTAACTAGCAGGTACCCGTGGCTTCGCTCGCGATGAAGACAATGGGGACGATGCATTATTGCTGATAATTGGTATATTCTATTACAGCAATCGCGGCTACAGGTGGGTCCATTCTAATTCTGAAAATGCTGATACATACAGTATATTGATATGAGCAGCAAAGTGGAAACTTTATGAGTTGTGAAAGTCTGCAGGGTACGATGTTACATTATGTGAACACATTTTAAAATTAAGTTTTTGGTTTTGCCATCTTCTGCTGATACATAACGATTTAGTTGTCCGGATACTCGTGAGCACGCCACATACAGTTGCCCATGGGAAAAAATGGTTTTGTCTAAATGTACACCTGTTGCTGTTAAGTGTGTGTCATTGCGCTTTGTTAATAGAAATTGCTAATATTGTTTGAAGAGGGAACTGCACTCTTGCACATTGGAATGGCAAATCTATCGGAATATGGGGAATTAAAATTATTCTTCCTTAAGCTATTCTGGGTGTAATTTTGCCACACTTATTGATGATTTGAACGTCATCATGTCACTATTAATAGACCTATAGTAAAATATAGCTCACCTTGACCGCTGATGTACATTATGCAGTCTCTTCCAGTGTTACATCCCAGGGATTGAAATTCTCCAACAACCCTTTTGCCTCACATGCCTCTCTAAGTAATTAAAATTCCTGATTGTTGTTGTTTGAGTCTTCAGTTTTTTACTGGTTTGATGCAGCCCTCCAGGTCTCCCTCTTCTGAGCTAATCGTTTCATCTCTACATAGCCACCACACCCTACATCCGAGGCAATCTGTTTAACCCTGGTCTACCCCTATAATTCTTGTCCTCGACCCTCCCATCCATATCCAAGCTTGCTATTCCTGGGTGTCTTAATATGTGTCCTACCAACCTATATCTTCTCTTCATTAGCAGTCGCCAGAAACATCTCTCCTCTCCCACTCGTCTTAATACCTCTTCATTTAATATCCTATCTAACCATCTGATCCTCATCATTCTCCTGTAAAACCACATTTCAAACGCTTCAATTCTGCTCTTTTCTGCTGCACCATTAGTCCAAGTTTCACTTCCTTATATTGTCACGCTCCAGACAAGAGCTTTCAAAAAAGACATCCTAATACTTAAATGTATATTCGATGTCAACAGATTCCTTTTCTGCAGAAATGCTTTCCTTCCCTGAGCCAACCTGCTTTTTATATCCTCTTTGCTTCGTCCACCACTGGATATTTTGCTTTCTAAGAAACATAAGTCTCCTACTTCCCATAACGTCTCACCTGCCAATTTGATGTCCAAAGAGGTTTCTGATTTATTTCGGCTGCATTCCAATAATTTTGTTTTACATTTATTGATTTTCATCATGAATTTTTTCCTCAAGACGGAGTCCATACCATTCAAAAACTCGTTCAAATCCTCTGACGTATCGGCCAAAATGACGATGTCATCAGCAAATCTCAAAGATGAAATTATTTCTCCTTGAATCTTCGCTCCCACTTTAAATTTTTCTACAATTTCCTGATTATTGTGTTTTTAGAGATCTTTGAAATGCGTTGCCCTCGCACATGGTGTAGGTGCATCGTCAAAGGAAAACATTCCATGTTACGAACATGGGCCACATAACCTGTACCGAAAGCTTCTGCATATTTAACACACGGTTTATTCTGAACAGCAGTTCCTTGAACTCAGAGTTGCCGACATTTTATTGTATCTTTCCATGTGGTATATCTCTGTACCTCAACATAAAGAAGAGTGCTTTAAAGATCATGTCTTGTGTACATTCTGGAATAGATAGTGAGTGTGTTTTTTGCCGGAGAGGATACTCGCTCGTAGAAGTTCCTTGCTGTAAAATAGACTGGTTCACAATTTTGTAAGTGTG
This sequence comes from Meconema thalassinum, assembly GCA_946902985.2. NCBI lineage: Eukaryota > Metazoa > Arthropoda > Insecta > Orthoptera > Tettigoniidae > Meconema > Meconema thalassinum. The sequence continues at coordinate 208,580,943 of OX336394.1, read as the reverse complement.
CATTGAAGTATGTGACGACGGGATGCCTTAAGTGTTACGGAAACGGCAATAGCCGCCACAGAGCTTCGTTGCTACTGAAATAACGACCAGACTGTTATTTGTACTTAATTATACGGGATTTGTGAGCCCAGTGTTTATGAATATGAACGTAGCTATATCGCTACCTTTATTTAGTAGACGCTACTGAAGAGTTTAAAAATTAAAGGTGGTATTAGAAGGCGCTTTCCCTATTTTTTTTTTATCCCTGGTACTACAGCCCATGAAGGGCCTAGGCCTATCATGCTCCCGCTTCTCAGCCATTTGGCCTGCAGGTATAGTGGTGACGCATGGTCAGTGCATCGTGTCCCCTCGGCCGTTAATCTTGTTCTGCGTGACAGGGCGCCGCCTCACTATCAGACAGCTACTCAATTATTCTCACGAAGCTGAGTGCACCCCGTTGCAGCCCTCGCATCAGTGTCTAAAATCTCTGACGAAGCCGGGAATCGAACCCGGGGCCTCCGGATGAGAGGCAGGTGCGCTACCCTGTTATTATTGTGTTAATATATATCTTGAAAAAAGATAATAAATGGATTGGCATTGCCTCCTACAGGGATATAACTTATAGAAAATCGTATGTCATACCTTGAGGTAGTCTACCGTTGCTATGGAAACGGACTTGCCATTAGTTCATCAGTTTATCAGAGCGAAGATAGTTTTCTGCGAATATCTATGAAACTGTTGGTTTTAGAGCCTTAAAATGTGGTTTTTGGTGTACCGTAGGGACGTTCCGTGTATTGTTTCCAGCATCGAGGGGCGTAAAATGAGCCTTGTCCGGTCTTCATGCGACAACTTCGATATTTTGTCCTGGTTGAGTATTTTTGGTGACTTTTCATTTATGTTGCCCGTTCCACGGGAACAATGATTTATTTCCGGATAAAAGGCAGCCTATATGTTATCCCAACCATTATAATATACAGAGTGTCTCAAAAAATTTACTAACACTTTGAATTACTATAAAATGATTATTTATGAACATAGAGACAAGTTTAAGGGCTTCAATTATAGAAGAGACATGTAATTAAAGACTCATGTTCACAAATGTTCAAATTGATCACCGTCAGTGTCCAGGAGTTCGACAAACTGCCACCAACACACCGGTCCATTGCTAGCATCAGAGATAAATTTGAAGCAGATGGAACCATTCACAACGTCAACAAGAAACGTTCTGGACGACCACGGACATCCACCAGTCCTAGAAAAGAAGAACAGGTGCAGGAAGCCCTCACTCGATCCCCACCGAAATCACTACGACAAACGGCTCGAGAGACTCACATCTCAAAAGATAGCGTCCATCGCATCATGAAGCGTCTGCGCTGGAAATCCTACATTTCAACACGAAATTTGAAATTGACAGAAAATGTCACGAAATTCCAAATTAACTTAGTGGTAACGTTTGCGAATCCATTGCTTCGCGTTATCAGCTTTGTCTGGATACTGACGGTCATCAATTTGAACATTTGAGAACAGGAGTCTTTAATTACATGTCTCCTCTATAATTGAAGCCCTTAAACTTGTCTCTATGTTCATAAATAATCATTTTACAGTCATTCAAAGGGTTAGTGCATTTTTGAGACACCCTGTATATAGGGATATAGGGGTATAGGGATGTAGGAAGCGATATTTGCCCAAACTACAAGGTCATCAGCCAAATTGTTGCTAGATGGTGGATGTATGAATCATGCAAGTATTATAGACTAACCGTAACTTACGATTCAACAAGGCATGTCCTCAACAAATCAGCTTATCGTACATAGCGAGGTTTAAACTGTCCTCAGGAAGGTGACCTGTAGGATATTAGGATTTTATAATAGAACTAGCAGTAGTGCCCGGCTTCGCCCGGTGGATTTATTTGTTTTATGGATGATAATGAAGACTACTACAGAGCTGGCACATAATACTTAAACAGAAAAATATATTTTAAAAATATAACTTTTTGTCGTGGTAGTGGGGGTGATAAGTAGTACAGTATAATGGACGTAACATTCAGGTCATTTTCCCGTAATGATAATTACAATAATGAATAGGGAAACGGATATTTACTAACTGCAGTACTAAAACATGTAATTTACAAACGAATTGAAAAACATGATTAGAAAGGTGACTATGTGAAATAAAAGACACTGCCTAGGGCCTATATCTCATTGGCTGTTAGAAAAGTAGAGATCAATAGTGTCGTCTTTTTTCACATAGTGCCATAGGAAAATAATCAGAGCACTTTGGAAAACTTCGGCTGTCCCGAGCTCCTGAGGTAGCAATAATAGTCTATAATTTATCGCCACATAGCGCTCAACGATAAGGTTCGGAATAAATGAAGGTAAATTTGAAAGCACTAACGCATTTTGTGTGTCGGTAGAGGCAATTAACATAAGTAGAACATATGAAAATAGAAATTTGCAATCAAAAATATTACGGTTGGTTGGTTTCTCACTTTATGGGCTGCGACAGCGTGGTCGTGTAGCCCCGTGTACTTTGGGTATACTGAGGAATTTTTAACGCTCTTAAAAATGACTTCGGTCGGATTTGAACCCGCGAGCTTGGGCATAGAAGCTCAGCTTGTTACCAACTAAGCTACCAAAGCAGCCGAAAATTTTAGATATACTTTTAACACCACATATTTCAACACTGGACTACAGTGATCAAAATTAACTATCCTTGATCCGCAGTAGATTCTGTTGTTGTTGATTCTTTAGGGGCTTTTTCAGCATCATGGTCATGTAGCCCCGTAGGTGTGTGTAGATGTTGTCTGACAACCTGTGTCACTGTGATGTTTATGTGTGTACTTTTAAACGAGGAAGGATTCGGGTAGGAAGCTGTTGTTGTTTTGTTTCATTTGAGAGGTTGGGACACCATGGTCATTTAGTCCCGTGTACTTTGGTGAGTGTTGAATTTTGTCTGCTAGCATGTGTCATTTTGATGGCTGTTTAAGTGTATATATTTATAATTCAGGTGAGGATTCAATTAATCAATGTATAATATAGTACGTTGTTATCAACAAGCTACTACAACCAACATTCAATTATACTCCTTGAAAAGGACAAAGAGTTATAACTATACCCATGCATTTAGGAGAAAGTAGGCTATATGTTCTTTACGGAACATCTTGTTCGTATTTCTAATTTGTATTATCATATTTCATTTTTAGCCTATTTTCATCATACGAAAAGAGAGACTTGATGATATCACCTTTTATCCATGTGTGTGCTATCTGTGCAATTTTTCAGTGTTGCCTGTACAAACTATCAATTTTCACTACTTGGTCGGTCAACACGCTTTTGCACAATTACTTTACGCTACAGTAGAACATCTAAAAGTTGAACTTTTATATCTCGAATTTTCGATACCTGGAAGTAATTGTAATTTCCCGGCAAAGTTCTACTCAATTTATATGTCATCTTAGCCTACTTTCGATTTTTACAAAAGAATGAAAGTAGACTTATGAGAACTACACAGGGCCAAAAAATTGTGTTTCTGTCTGTCTGTCAGTCTGTCTGTCTGTCTGTCTGTCTGTCTGTCTGTGTGTCTGTGAAAGTGTGTGTGTATGTGTGTGTGTGTGTGTGTGTGTGTGTGTGTGTGTGGGATTAGGTATGTGTCTCCCCCGCCCCCCTATCAATTCAAACACGATGAACCCGAATTGAACTTAATTTTGTACAGAGGTAGCACTAGCAAAGGGCACCTCAGTATTATGTTTTATATTGCCGCCATCTTTACCAAAACGTAATGCCAGCCACTCAAATGGTCAAAACTTAAAATTAAATTACGACCAAACTAATCATGGAATCGTTTACCAAATTTCGTAAAAACATACCTTCATATGGGACGCATCTTGTGCCCAAACTACAAGGCACCATTTCAGGATGGCGGTCGTGTGAATTATGCAAACTTTATAATCCAGAACATGGGACCCTCCAGTACCGATTATCGAACCGAGAATCGTTTAAACTGTTCTAAAGGACGTGGCACGGTCGAAATTAAAGTTTATTTTTTATTCTTATTTTGAAGTGACTTTAAAAACTGAGCCGTCTCGGTCACAAGACAAGATGACAGCTGACCTCTCGTTCTGACCTATAATTTACTAATTTGAGTATGTTTCACGCAATATAGCCTACTGATAGAAATAATATGAAGTTCGTATGAAATTGGTTATAATGGATATATACACCAGTGAAGAAATCGTTTGGTCAAAATTATTATTTGCTAAGAGGTTGCATGTAAATCAATTGACAAAGTTAAACTCGGGAGGACATGTTTGGCTGTGTGGTTAGAGCTTTGGCCATTCACCCGGCCGACCGGGGTTCAAAACCTATCAGAATTGTATTTTTTTTATATTTATTGTCTTTTGAGTACTGAGACGTTATAAAATTGAGCGTTATATTGTGCATTTTGCAATGGAAAATATTGATTTAATTAAAACAATATTCTCCGCCGGATCTTCGCGAGTGACATCTAGCAACCAGTTGAACTATGCGGGAGCTAACCACGGCCTACTAGATGCGAGTTGCGCTCTATACCGGCCAGTTAGTGAACCCATGCCTACGGTGTAATTGAAACCTTTCCTCTTGTTGCCGATAGAGCGTACTCACCCCAAACATAGGCGCGATTAAATATTAGCTGTGTAGTAGGTATATTAAGCGTGTTTCTCTCAGAATTACGTTTAGACCAACGAAGTTTCAATTATTGTAATTAGTCGGTGTTAATATACTACAGACAGTAGTGGCTACGCTGGCTAAAGCGCAGCATTAGGTCATGGGGTCAAGCTCTCTGCTGACTGGGTAGACGCGTGGGTTCGAGCCCCACCGTCGGCCGTCCTTGAAATGGTTTTCCGTGGTTTCCTCACTTTCAACACCAGGCAAATGCTGGGACGGTACCTTCTGACAGGCCACGGCCGCTTCCTTCCACATCCTTGCCCAGTTTCATTCACCATCATTCATTTCATCTCTCATTAACTCCTCTCATGAGGTTGGCGTCAGGAAGGGCATCCGGCCGTAAAAACCATCGCCACAAAGAATTCCATCGCACCTCATCCCCGACCCCGTTGGAAAACGGGAATAATAAGGGGTAGACATACAGTCGGTGTTAATATACTGAATTCCTACGTTGTTTGGAGTGTTTGCTGAAGAAATTTAAAATGTTGGGGTAAATTACAAACTATGGTTTGAACGTCGCTGCTCAAACCCAGCGTACCATTTTGCAATTCAAATAGGAAGAAAATAGGAGTTGATAAGAATTTTGGTATTTAATTGTTAGTAGAAGGTTAGAATTTTTGTTAGTAAAATTGCTCTTTACTTATTCTGAAAGGGAGTAGCAGCCTTTCAGAATAAATCAATTCTTTACTTGTCTTATAGACGGTTAAGATATTGATAATATAAGCCAAATAATGGCTACACTGCGTTCTGCTGCACGGCTGAAAGCAACGGGATACTACAGCCGTAATGCTATTCCCGAGGATATGCACCTCTCTATGCATAATTACATGTGATGATGGCCTCCTCCCTTGTAAAATTTCAATCCGGAGGTAAACTAGTCCGCGTTCGGATCTCCGGGTGGGGACTACTCGAGAGGGGGTTAACATCACAGACGTGACAAAGAGGAAATCTGACATTCTACGGATCGGAGCGTGGAATATTAGAAGTCTGCTAGGAATTGGAAGGTTAGAAAACTTAGAAAGGGAAATGGATAGGTTGAGGTTGGATTTGGTTTGGATTAGTGAAATGCGCTGGCAGGAAGAACAGGACTTTTGGTCAGGAGACTATAGGGTCATTAGCACTAAATCAAACAATGGCCAAGCAGGTGTTGGTCTCATATTGAGTAGGAAACTTGGACAGCGGGTGGAATATTATGAGCAATATAGTGAACGGATTATTGTAGCGAAAATCAATACTAAACCTACGTGCACCACAGTGGTACAAGTCTATATGCCTACCAGTCAAGCTGATGATGAAGATGTTGAAAAGGTCTCCGAAGAAATAGATGAAATTCTGAGGTATATCAAGGTTGATGAAAATGCTATAGTAATGGGAGATTGGAATGCTGTGGTAGGAAAAGGGAGAGAAGGGAAGATAGTAGGAGATTTCGGATTAGTTGAAGGAATCGGGGAAGCAGGCTGATGGAATTCTGCACCGAGCATGAGTTGGTCATAGCTAACACCTTGTTCAACAACCACAATAGAAGAATATACACATGGATGAGACCAGGAGATACAGGGCGTTACGAAATGGACTTCAGTATGGTCAATCAGAGGTTTCGAAACCAGATTTTGGATTGTAAAACATATCCTGGTGCTGACATAAACTCTGACCACAATCTGGCTGTTATGAAATGCAGATGTAAGTTGAAGAAACTGAAGAAAAGTCAAAAGCCAAGAAGGTGGACAATAGACAGACTGAAAGTGAAGGATGTAAACGAAAGATTCAAGAAGTGTATAAAGGAAGGACTAATGAAAACCCCTGAACAAACTTCAATTGCAGACGAATGGGCACTTTTGAAGAATGAAATAACAAAATCCGCAGAAGAAAACATTCGTAGGAAAGAAAGAATGGTTAAAAGCCAAATACCATCATTTTGGAAGCCTTCATAGCGAGGTTATGGCTGTTTGAGTATTTAGTTCTCGCAGTAACGAGGCACAGGTGCACTTCATAAAAAGGGAGGTAGCGCGCAGTTCGCTACTCCAGTGGGGGTCCAGGCGGGGACACCAAGAGCCCGCTGATGAGCCAGCTTGATATCATAGGCGAAACCCCAAATAAGACACCGCACAAACTCAGCAAAATTGCTGAGTTTTAATTCACTGGCCAATATACTATCTTTTTACTGTGTGTATTTTCCGGCATCTCCTTGGCAACAATAGCTCAAGACGGGACCACCAAGTGTCCATCTATCTCGGTAAGAGGCCTTGCTACACCCACTGCCAGTTAGATCACATCCCTCCAAGCTGCTTTAAACTGCCTGTCCATTCTACACAAGATAGGTTGCAGCACTAACCGACTGTGATCGCCGCGGCATTTTCACTGCCAGCTGGATCGCATCCCTCCTGGCTGCTTTAAACTGCCTTCCCATTCAACACTCAGACGCGTGCAGGATATACTGTATATTAATTCACCCTTAGGTTGCAGCGCCAACATACCGCGGCTATTTAAGGGGACGATACCTGAAACGAAGTGTTTTTAACTTTGGAGGCTTAATAACGAGATTGAAAAAACGCGAAAACAAGGCACTAAGTTAGTTCTTTTGTTATTCAATCAGCATAAAGCATATGATATTAATTCAGACACATACTTACGGACAAATTTTCAATTTATATGAAAGCGAAACAAACATGGTGGTGGAGGTGATTGTTTTCAAGGGGCGAAATGTCTACCTCACTTTCCCGTAACTATACGGTACGGATGATAATTAAAATACAACTACGTCCAACTAATTTAAATCTAACTTACATACTAGACGAAAAGAAAAGAATAAGGGCAATAAAAGACAGGGAAAAGAAATGCCTCCGGCCTCCGAAGAATGGGATGTTGATTAATTTAGGGGCTTTGCAACATCGTGCTCATGTAGCACCGTGTACTTGGCTGTGTGTTGAATTTGTCTGATAACCCGTCTTATTGCGATGGCTGTATTAGTGTGTGTATTCATAAGTCAAGTGAATTGTCCGATGGTAACTCATGAAATGAGATTCCTCGGCATTGAAACTTGCCCTGTTTTGATTTGCAAAAGCGCACACAGCAGTACGCCATCATAAAATACAAAACACAACTTCACCATCAACATCAATACAAAACAAATGTCTGTAACAGTGACTACAAAAAGCGGCGATGACAGTGAGTTGGTGCTGCTCTTAGCGTCTATATTTGGAAACGAGGTTGAACGAATCAACCAATACTGTAATCGTTTATTGGCCAGGCAGTTTAAAGCAGCCAGGATACCCATGTACGCATAGTTGCAGTGAAATTACCATCGTGGTGACCCCAAAGACTCCCTAATATACCAGTGAAGTGTAACTAGTGTTGTACATATACTATTCCCATGTGAATCAATGACGCCACGAACGCTGCAATGCTGCATACCAATAAACACGAGAAACGCTCCACTTACGCTAATGGACTTCAGGCCAGCAACAACGAATTACAACCGACGTATGAGATTTCCGAACTGTTTTCAATAGTAGCCAACTGAACTCAAAGGGGGTTTGGCGTGGCGGTAGTAACACAGTTTGCCACCAGGCCAAGTGTGGCAGTAGTAACACAATTTGACACCAGGAACCGCCATGGGCAGATACCATCCAAAGACATTAGTGTTGACTAAGGCCAGCCTTTGCCATGCGTACAGTTTGTTGGTTGACAAACGAGTTCTGATCTTTGTACATGTATCTGGTCTTGGCTCTCAAAATAAATTGTGATCATCCTACAATACGTTTGAATAAGAATACGATACATACGATAAATTGTGTTACTGACGAATGATATTGTATAATGGTGTAGTTATCACGAATTCTAAACACCTCGAACTCCGCCATAGCATTTTAGAGATCATTACGATATGGATTTAGAGAATATATTTCATATCTTACGAAATACTTTAGGGGCTAAAGAAGCCCAATGTCTTCTCAATCAATGCATCATATTTGACATTATACTGGGATTATACGTTGCTGCATTTACTTTAACTAGGTGAGATAAGTTGGTTGGTTCCTCTGCTTCGGGGCTGCGACAACGCGGTCATGCAGCCCCATGTACTTTGGATGTGTGTAGAATCTGCCTGATAACCGGCATTAATTGTGATGGCAGTATTATTGTGTGTTATATTCAGGTAAGGACTGCAGGCAGTCAGTTTTATGTAGTTCCTACTTTTGCTACCAAATGCTGCCGTCAATGACACGTAGCTGCAAACTTGGCTAATAGATACCACCGCAACCAGAACCTGACGGTTCACCTATGCGACCTTTTGAAATCTGGTAAATCCAAAACCAACATGGCGGCCAAGGGAAGTTGCGACTTTAAAATAGACGTTTCTTGTGATTTAACCAACAAAACGCAATGAAACTTGGTACAGTAGGTCCATATTATTATTCACATTGTAATGCACCGACATCTAACTTCGTTCAATTGTTAACATAACCTCAAGATGGCGGCTGTGCAAAATATTTCACCAGCATTCTATATCTCTGAAACTATTACCGCTATCACCCTGAAAGTTTGTACGGAGATAAAGGGCACTGCTGGAAGTTCATCTATGAGATTTTCAAAAACCGGTTAACTACAAAACGAACATGGCGGCCAAGCGAAGTTGGAAGCTTTAAATAGGCTTTTCTCGCGATTTAATAATCCAAACGCAATGAAACTTGGTACAGCAAATGTTTATGCACATTGTAATGCACTGGTATGTACAGTAATTTAGTTCAATTTTTTACATAACCTCAAGATGGCGGCTCTGCGAATTTTAAAATTAAGTTTTTATTTCTTGTGTCATAATCATGAGATCGAAGTGAAAGTTTGAATAATAAACCTACGCAATAATTGTCCTTTATTGATACATGACTCTATGGCCTATACATATAACAATGCAACATGGCGGCCATCCGAAATATTTGAACGGTTCTCAATATCTACGAATCTATTACAACAATCAAACTGCATTTTTTATGTTCATATGGGCTATGAACATACTATAAGTTCACCTATAGGACTTTCAATAACCTGGTGATCACAAATCCAACATGGCGGCGAAGCGAACTATTTATATTCACGTTTCTCGCAATTTAACCATCTGAGTGCAGTGAATCTTGGTATGGTAAATCCTTATACAAATGTTAATCCACTGGCATCTAATTTATTTCAATTGTTTCCATAACCACAAGATGGCAGCTGTGCGAAATTTTAAAATCTCGTTTATACTTCTTGTGCCCTATTCATGCGATTGAAGTTTGAATACTACACGTACACAATAATCTTCATGTAACAGTACTGTACAGCATCCCAGGGGTATGCACCCCTTGGAGACCATTCCCCCAACATCTGGCTAAATCCCCTAAAATGGCAACCCTTGGAAAGCCGGGGCAACATCCATTAATACTGTAAGGACAGCTTGCTACTCCATAAAGCAGCTCAAGCCTTACGCAATCATTACACTCAGCGACATAGTACTAACTGGGCCAATACATTGCTGACAGGAGGGCATCAGAAGGTATAAGAAGACGTCCTAATGAGGTCAAACTCTCTCTCCATTGTCAGTGCTCCATCAAGACGGCCGAAGCTACGCTGGTGTCAACCGAGGTGAGTCAGTCAATCGTGTTCAGAGTTCCTATTTATATAACCTGCAACCCACAACTTGTATCACATTATAAACATAATTTCATTCCCTACAAGGGACTCACACAAAGAATATCACAGACCAATAAAACACTTGGTCCACACTCTACACTAGCATTACTGTTATACGCCTCTTTACATCCCAACGCCCTTCCTTACTCCCGTCACAGTCAGACGTGACACACCGTAGTAATAACGCCAACTCAGACGTCATTGTATTCCTCACAGCGGCTCGCGTGCTCAAGTGAAGCGCGTGCCACCCGGCTGATACGAGCAGAGTCGATTACATAACAAGCAGTCAGCTGAGCGACTAGTACAGCGACCCTTTGCAGTGGGTCCCATCCCCTCAAACACTACCACATTATTTATAGGAACGCCCCCTAGTTCCTAGCACACCACAACACACTACACTGGTCAGCTTGCCCTGTCAAGGGAAGCTACCCTTCTTTAGGCACCACCTCATAAATTAGTACAGCAACTCTCCCTTTTAGATCCACCCCCAAATAAGGGATCTAAAACACTGGTGGAGGCGGGGTACTACGCATAGAGAAAAGGGACTCAATCAACGAGCCCTCGTAGTTAAAACGACCCCTTCCGTACCGCAAAAAAGCCAAGCAAATAGTGAGAAAATTTTTCCCCCAGACAAAAAGCACCATTTTTTTTTGAGTGCTCCAAACTAGCTACACAGGGGAAATTCTTAACAAACCAACCCCCCAGCCCCATACAGAATCAGAGACATATAAGAATACACTGTCAAACACGCACAGATTTTTTTTAAATTATTATTATTCTTATTGTAGGCCCATACACTTCAGTCAGCATGGCACCTCAGGCAGAGATTGCAAGCCATAGAGCCAATAGGGGTACGACAACAATACTTACACTACTACTCACCCTCATCGTCACCGGGATCCTCACAAGTGCCTTAAAACAAGCCCCAAGAGGGGCGAGGGTAAAGATTACCCCCGGCGTACATTGGAAACACATACGGGGGCAAACGGTTTACCAGGCCAATATACCCATCACCTATGACGTACCGGTAAAACAGGAATACGTACCGGTACCATCGCCTACACTAAATGATGGCCACAAATCCCAAATATACTCACTATGGGAGGCCATCGAACAGGCACTCAACATACACGGTGATACAGAAAAACTCCGAGGGACATCCACCCCTGTGCAGACCATGCGGGGGAGGGACAAAAGAGAACTAACATTTATAGGAAACTTTTTACAATACTGCTGCGGCGTCGCTACAGAAGAGGACAGTAAAACATTACGAATGACGCAGCAGCAAATCGCGAGCTATACAGACAACTTAGGTAAAATGATCCACGCGAACCACAAGGACTTAACCGAGACTACACTTAAGCTAAACAATTGGACACATACGGTACACGACTCTATCGCCACAATCACGAAACAAATACAAGCACTTGCGAACGCAACCCGAGCAAACAAAGAGGCGCAAGACACTATACTGGCTTCCACGGCCCAGATGGCTATGGGGAATGCCATAAGTATTTACAATGCCATCATGAGCATGCACAGACAACAAGATTTAATGGCATGCAGACAACACAAGATACCCGAAAACACCATACACACAAGCACCCTGCGAGAGGATCTAACTAACCTCCAACACAAGCTCGCGAAACACAATTACCAACTAGCCACTTCCATAGAACAGATAAGCTGGTATTACACGAAGCCAATATGCTCGTGCATATACCATGCTAACAGGTTACACATTAAAATCAACATACCTATAGTCGAGGAAAGTGCACGGTGGAATCTATTCGAGTACATTCCTATACCGTACAAGTGGCTAGGGGGCACATGCACACTCATACACGAGCCGACGCTGCTGGCGGTTAATGGCCACGACATTCGGGTACTAACAGGGAATGCGCTACATGACTGCATTACACAGATCAATGCGCTCTGCTACATACCCCGGTTTCAAGAGGTGACCACAATCCAGCCCGCTTGTGCAGTCCACCTTTACAATAACGCGCCGACTGATAAAATACTGGAATCCTGCGCATATAGATGCGACGAAGGATCACAAAGAGCCCTTATCACACAAATTGATATGGACAAGTTTATTGTAACAAATCCTACGGCGGGAATGGGTACCCAATGCCCAGAAGGAAGGACAACCCTACTGCACCCACATACGGAGGCACCGCCGGGGGCTCTAGAGATACACCTCCCATGCAATTGCCAACTGGTAGAGGGCGACATCATCCTGATACCCCAGGCGTTTCCGTGTGACGCCAAAATGGTTAAGGAATTAGCCATCACACACACATTGCCGGCAGCATGGACTAAACAAATACAATTGCAACTACACGACTTCGAACCCTTACAGACAAAGCCGTTATGGTACGATAACATAACGGCCATACTCAATTCCAACTGGTCATCAGTCATTCCGACATTCAATGTAACACAGACACCTTTTAGACATCACACACAGCCCCTACAGATACCAGGACTTCACCAATCCTGGTACGACCTAGACACCACGACAACTTCCACTATGGCATGGAACGCCGGAATGACCGTGGTGATTATTTACATGTTAGCCAGACAGATGGCAATGGCTAGAGACATCCGGCAATTACACGCACATAGGGCAAATACATGAGACAAAACCACTAAGCCAGACACAAGCCATTAAGCGACCTTTACCGCCAGTTCAAAGGGCAAATTTGCCAGAACAAAGGCGAACACCGGTATTAGGCCCTCAGGGTGCACGATATACGCACGAACATTTTGACCGGGCATTACCACACAGTACACGGGGATTAGGAAAGGTGTTCACACCTACCCCACAAAACCACGCAGGCAAATATATACACACTCCCGTAAAATCTACTAGGGCAGCGTCAAGCACAATTAGGCCCTCGAATACAGGTACATTTAAACCTATAGACACGCGCTACGGTGGGAGTAGGCCAAAGCTTACTTTGCTAGAAATTCCGCCGGAAGGTAGCAAAGGAACACCCCAGTGGATTCCAAAGGCCTATAATCTAATAACAGGGCAAAACCCTTCACCTTTCTGAGCACTGAAGCTCGAAAGAGGATAACGACTTCCACCAGGGCCACAGAAATAAACTAACATCGCTAACACCAACATTATAGGCCACATAAATTCTTTCACACGGGGGCGATAAGAAAATGGTCCAACAAGTACATAATAAACATGAAATCGCATATGTTTCTTTCTTATTTTATGTATATACAGTGCAATATAGCCAAAGTAGAAGGAACAATTCTAAATCCTTCTTGATTTTTTTCCGGAACCATGGCATTTTTCTCTCAGGCCATCAATGGTTATTGGGCGAAGTGATTAACGCCATAACGTAAAGTCTCTAATATGCTAAGCCAAGTGGAAGCCAAGCAGGCTTCAGGCCGAAAAAGAGATATTTTGAACACAACTTAAGCATAAAATCACAGCATAAAGCTTAAGTGAGTCTTTCTAAGTAGAAATGACTAAACGTTCTATGTTAGGGTTCCACAGTTTGATAGATTCTCCTGTTGCGGGCGAAAGCCGTAAGTGTGGCAGGAATTAAGAATCTCAAACTAACTTCAAAAATTTGGTGAGGTGTGCTTTAGCCAACTGAAAAGCCCAATTGCACATCGGGACGAGACACTGTCATTTTGGTGAGTTACAATTACTTTGAAGGGCAGGTTTGACTCCCATAGTGCACTGGCTTTGCTCGTGACGTGGTTACAGGTATATCAAATACGTCTTGCAATGGCCTTCCTAATGTGTACTAGACAGTGTCGGTAGATTCCCCTGAGACGTAACCAGATTACGGTAGTACTCACGTTACCAACATGGTAAATATTACACTCAGGTCCCAAGCACCATTTTTTTTTATTATTTTTTAACATTTTTTATGGTGTTCATGACATAATTTTTAGACATAGGTACACGTAAAGGCGGAAATACTGCCAAAAGGAAAGGAAGTAATCCCACGGGCAGGCGTGAAAAGAGGGCCAAGAAATAGCCCACTGACCGCGCCGGGATACGATCCTAACACTCACCAGAACTGTCCCGGAGACACAACCTTCATGGCGCCGGAAACAATTACTCTGGGTAAAAGGCGGTCTCCAGACCCGCAACCTTCTGAATACCAGGAATATAAGGTTGAGTAAATATCCAGTCGTAGAATAAGGATAATGAGAACGCTAAGACTAATTGGGACAGTCCCACTAACAGCGGGTCATAAACGAAAAACAATACAATCGCCTCTGGCATCTGGTCACCAAATACGCGACTAGCGGACCAGACACACTCGCGTACAACGAATATGGGATTTCCGAAATGAAATGCCATGGCCTGTGGTTTGGATTCCAAGTAAAACGGAAATCCCCTGGCGCATGAGCTACAAATCAACGGTCATATTAAACCACAAAGTTTTTTTTTCTCTACAATGAGAGAGGCACTGCTAGCAATCATTATAGGCAGCAATCAGGTTCACACACACACACGTGCAGAAAACTAGGACGTGGGCAGAGCATGAAACAAATGAAAGCACACAACATCGTAATTCAACACCGTCGTATCAGCTGTAACATACTCCTCAATGAGCAAGGCTGCTCGACGCAGACAAGCGAGCCAAAGCCTACTGGACAGAAATCAACACATCATTCACGCCCGATTTAGAGACCCTATATCTTCCAAAATTACACTACGAGGGGAATTCAAAAACGTACAAACTCTACACACGTATGCATGCTTTCATATGCGCATTACACAGCCACGGAAACGTGCCATATTATAAGCGGCACGGAAATGATTACACCAAGTCTTTACAGACAACCGGATTCGAACCCATGACCACACACCACACGCGTACCAAAAACTAACTATCCAATGGTATTTTTGGTACACGGAACACAAGCAACGACCACACTGGGAAAGCCCCAAGCCCTGTCACACAACGCAAACATAAAACACAGAGAATGACATAAGGTCACGGGTCTGAGTTCCAGTGAAAATTTAGACGCAAAGGAGAACAGCTATTCAGGCGTCCAATCATACTGAAATTGGCCCATACAAGTGCATGAACAGGGAATACTACATTTCCTCCCACCGAAAACCAGACATAAAATTTCGAATTACACCAGGCATAGAGGAATACATTTCACGAACACAGGTAGGAAAATTTCGCAAGACACAGGTCTTAGAGAACAATGGCCACACGACGTCATTACCCAACTAGGGTGAATTGCTACATTAGGCTAGGAATCCAAAACAATGACCACACTTGCATTCGTGCAAAAAGGCACATACCAGCGGATGACAAACAGTAACTTCCCAGCCTGTTATTGCACATACCAATTGCTGACTGCAGACTATTCACACTGCAATACTGCGGTGACGAGACACTATTGCGTATAGCCCGTGACCGTGAAATTACACACACATAACAATTATAACGCCATACATTTTTTTTCTCCACACTGCAAAATCATTTGGCAATGGACAAGACGTGACACAGCGAAACTTATCTTGGGCCTATAGGGCACGGTCGCGAGGGCACGTTGGCAAGCCACGGGCGCCTTCTGCCCACAAAGGCGATACATATTAGGACTTAGCCTCATAACAGACCAACCGTCCGCGTGGTGTAGCGGAACGTAGTCACAAACACACACACACGCACTCACCAATTAGGAGCGAACATAGGGACTTTGAGGAAACAGGACCTCCCCTTAATAACTTCTTTTCGCGATTCTATTCCCCAAATAAATCATTACAGATGACTAGCACATGACCAGTCGCGTTACGACCACTGGCCACATCTACACTGCAAATGGCCGACCAGATTAGGTCATGCAGCCCTACTATCCCAAGGCGCGGATAGAAAGCCAACATGGACCAAGGGAGGACGACAGGAGAACAGGCTACCAGCGTACCACCTTACTCCCTTCCCATAACCTTCTCAAGCCTGACATAAACAACGCAAACACATCTACACGACCATCAACAGCTACACTACATTACAAAATACACACTGGGGTTGATGGACTTCATGCGTCTAAAGAGCAGGCAAGCTACGCCTTGAGCCCCGTTGCACCGCCTGAGTATTAGGGGTGGCTCAGCAAACATTAAAAGAAGCATAATGCGCCTCTCCAAATGAGAGAGGAGGCCATAGATACATATTAACCATGCTTTAGTACTTAAGCTCTCCCGCATGAAAGGAACATATGGTATTATGCCCCATCCTACACCTATCCGTACATGAAGGCAGAAACTTCATATCCAGACACATGCATGAGTATCCCATCCAATTACCAGGGATTTTAATATCAAACCTGCATGAATTTTCGTATTTTTGCAATCCCGGGAATTACCTCCCCACTCCACTCACTATAGAAGCATCCCAGTGCCACCACCGGTTCTAGGCCACCACTAACGTGGAACCCAAAGGTGCGCAAAACCCTTCCTACCATGCTTTAAGCCCACTCAACGAATAACTACCCCCAAATCCTAATAACAGGGTACCTGACATTACAGACCCTACTAACACCTCCATTAAGGTAAAGAAGGCATTATTGCTGGGAAGCTGACATAGCGATGGTAGGCCAGAAGTAGCCTATGTACTTAGAAGATCTACAACCCCGCTACACTGGAAATATTTTACATTTTACACAGAGGTTGAACCTTTCACACAGGTTACGGCACATTTTTTTTCTCTCTTACAAAGGAATCTGATACGAACTGATGGTTGACAACGGTGTAAGCCGAAGGTCAGGAGGGACCACATTGGAGCAGAGCTGGGGAAGGCGATGTGGACCCTTACCCCAGTTGGCTCATCAAATCACTGACCTGACCAAATAGACGAACCACGTAAGGTCAAAGCATTCGGGACCTGACACGGGCAAACATCGAGATCTAGGGGTGCATATTAGCCCATCCCCCTTGTCGGAGAACGTTACACCCACTATGTGTCACGGTCATCGAAGCCGAGATCTGCAGGGTGACTTTCTGAGGATGGCGGGAGAAATAGCTCACTCAGCGCCGGCCTCGGGAACTATCCCTAGAGACGACCCCATATTATGACTAGACTGTTAGTTAAATTTACGTCAGTAGGACTTCCATGGCGGGGAGTCAGACTCCTATTCGTCAGGAGTGAAGCAGGATCCAAGGGTTCAGCAGGACCAATCCTAGATCCGACAAGTCCTTACCCCGCGAGGTGAAGGTGAAGACCACGACGGTAATCGATAATGAAGAATGAAATATGAATATATATATATATGGAATGTACGCGCTCATTCGGTCCTGCGCCCACGTAAATGGACGACAACGGGTCGCCAGAGTTCTTAAATGAGTAGCATAGCGGGCACTCAAAAGGGTTCAGTGGGCCAACCCAGCAATGCCGACACAGGCGAAGAGGACTCCCCGGACGCTCACTTCCCGGAGGACACATGAATACAAATATTGCGGCCGACACAGGCGAAGAGGACTCCCCGGACGCTTTCTTCCCGGAGGATATTATGCCATTGGACCACACTGTCCAAGGCCCACATAAATGGCGACGCAGCGGGCAACCAGAGGGCATTAAGAGAGGGGCATTGCGCGCCCCTCACAGGAGCCAAGTGGGCGGCTCACCTACGTCAAATAGGAACAGCACACGGTTATGAACACGAAAGTTACAGCGGGCGAAACGGTTAGCTTAGTGGCACCGTAAGGCGCCTGCGAATAGGTTAGTACTAGTATTAAGACCTAGAATAGATGTCGACAATAGTATTAAAACGGAGGGGACTACGAGGCATTGTTGGGTTCCGGTCCCGACAATGTACTACAAGGGCGCCCCCGCGAGAGAAATCAAGCGGCCAGCCTCCATCTAAATCTTAGTACTTAAGTCATAGTGCCATGTTAAGGTCACTTAGATGTAAGCAAATTTACTGACAGCTGTTGCTAATAATAGCACAGCACATTTCGGCTTTAGAATAAGGTCCACTCGGCATGTAAATACAGAATAGTTTTACAGTTAAGTAATTTTATCAATAAGTTAAATAAGTAAGGTAAGACATAAGGTAACATAAACCTACATTTAAGGCATTTTTTTTAATATATATAGATCACCGTAGAATATATCGGCACTCGGTGACTATAAATCCGTTACCGAGGTAAGCCCGACAATACTTAGGATAAACTAGATTAAGATAGGAATAATCAAAGTGGAATATATCGGCACCCGGTAACCACAATTCCGCTACCGGGGTAAGACCAACTACATATTATTTACGGCATTACGGCACCGTATAGGGTAAGCCCGGCCTTGCAGCTAAGTAACATTAATCATGTTTTTTTTTCAGTAAAAGACCAGCTTCAACCAGTACTAATATGCTTTTTTTCTAAACCTCGCCATTTTTTTTTTCACAGGCATCGTCACCAGATACAGAAAACTGGTGACAGGAATTTCACTGCCATTGTCAGTGCTCCATCAAGACGGCCGAAGCTACGCTGGTGTCAACCGAGGTGAGTCAGTCAATCGTGTTCAGAGTTCCTATTTATGTAACCTGCAACCCACAACATGTATCACATTATAAACATAATTTCATTCCCTACAAGGGACTCACACAAAGAATATCACAGACCAATAAAACACTTGGTCCACACTCTACACTAGCATTACTGTTATACGCCTCTTTACATCCCAACGCCCTTCCTTACTCCCGTCACAGTCAGACGTGACACACCGTAGTAATAACGCCAACTCAGACGTCATTGTATTCCTCACAGCGGCTCGCGTGCTCCAGTGAAGCGCGTGCCACCCGGCTGATACGAGCAGAGTCGATTACATAACAAGCAGTCAGCTGAGCGACTAGTACAGCGACCCTTTGCAGTGGGTCCCATCCCCTCAAATACTACCACATTATTTATAGGAACGCCCCCTAGTTCCTAGCACACCACAACACACTACACTGGTCAGCTTGCCCTGTCAAGGGGAGCTACCCTTCTTTAGGCACAAACTCATAAATTAGTACAGCAACTCTCCCTTTTAGATCCACCCCCAAATAAGGGACCAGTGTTTTAGATCCCTTATTTGGGGGTGGATCTAAAAGGGAGAGTTGCTGTACTAATTTATGAGGTTGTGCCTAAAGAAGGGTAGCTCCCCTTGACAGGGCAAGCTGACCAGTGTAGTGTGTTGTGGTGTGCTAGGAACTAGGGGGCGTTCCTATAAATAATGTGGTAGTATTTGAGGGGATGGGACCCACTGCAAAGGGTCGCTGTACTAGTCGCTCAGCTGACTGCTTGTTATGTAATCGACTCTGCTCGTATCAGCCGGGTGGCACGCGCTTCACTTGAGCACGCGAGCCGCTGTGAGGAATACAATGACGTCTGAGTTGGCGTTATTACTACGGTGTGTCACGTCTGACTGTGACGGGAGTAAGGAAGGGCGTTGGGATGTAAAGAGGCGTATAACAGTAATGCTAGTGTAGAGTGTGGACCAAGTGTTTTATTGGTCTGTGATATTCTTTGTGTGAGTCCCTTGTAGGGAATGAAATTATGTTTATAATGTGATACAAGTTGTGGGTTGCAGGTTACATAAATAGGAACTCTGAACACGATTGACTGACTCACCTCGGTTGACACCAGCGTAGCTTCGGCCGTCTTGATGGAGCACTGACAATCTATTACAGCAATCAAACTGAAAATTTGTATGTTGATAGTGGCAATTAACATTAGTAGGATATATGAAAATAGGCTTTATTTCTTCACGGAACTACTTGATATATTCAATATTGGTGTGGCTTTGTTATTCAAATTAATTACATTAAATTACTCCTAAAAACTGCCTATCTGATTTCGTTCAAACCTCTTTCTAAACACTCTTCGCCGTAATGAGAACAGGGTGTAAAATATTCAGCGGAATCGGAGCCTTAGTTTTCGAGTTTTGCAAACACTTGGGACAGCAGGGACACAAAGATGCGCTGTTACAGATGACACTGCCCAGAACGCTTGGAGTTTTCTGTGGGGAACAACAGTATCAAGTGAGAACCACTTGCAAATACTAGCATTGTATTGATGCCACCACTCCATATTAAAATGGGCCTTATGAAGCACTTTGTTAAAGCTTAATCAAAGAAGTCAGTAGCCCTCCAACAACTTATAGATTTCTTCCCTAAGTTGTCTGAGGTAAAGGTCAAAGCTGGCATATTAATTGGACTACAGGAAGAAGAATTCCACAAGACGCTTAATGAGACGGTGAAAGAAGTCCGGAATATTTTTCATGCAGTTGTAAGGTTTTTATTTTTGGGCAATCGCAAAGCCGAAAACTTTGAGGAGATACAGTAGTTGAAACTACGGTACAGAATTTTGGCAAAATGGGTAGCAGAATGTAGGCCTACATATTCATGAGGAATTTTACGAAAAGATCGGAGCCTAAACGGAGGTGCAAAGTGAATGCTTCCACCAACATTGGTCTTCTGAAACCACTATAAAGGATGGTTTTACGAGAATATGATATGGGTCTATCCGTGATATTGATTTGCAATATAGTCGAAAAGTGGACAAAACCTTACTCTTTACCTTTTATGAACTTCCTACGAGTCTAATCTCTGAATGAAGCCATTGTCTGCGAGCGGAGCGAGCAGGTCAGCGGCACAAGGATACCAGGTACGCGGTGTGACTATGCGCTCTTTAGCCTGGGGTATTAAATAGCAAAGGGAATAATTAAATTAGTTATTGATTTAAACTTAATAAGTAGTTAATTAATTAATTGGTCCGGCGTGGGCTGCGGTGGCCGGCAGAGCGCCGTCGGCCTTGCAAATAAGGTTTTGAAGGGAGTTCGTTGATAATAGTAATTTATTAAAGAGGGGGGTAATTATAATTAATTTATTTGGTTAACGGTGGATGACTTGTTGAAATAGGCTAAATTTTCACCTTACTGACGTGGCTAGATGGTGTGCCTTAAGTGCTCGTTACTGTAATAGCTTCCATGATGACTTTCAGCAGCTGCTTCAGTGTATTAATAATTTTAGGAAAATATGAAAGTTTTAAAATGCTTTAGGAAAGGATAAATACCTCTAGTTGGTTGATTTTTGTAGTATGTAAGTTTGATAGACCTGTAGTAGGTATTTGATTAAAATAATAGTTGATTTGATAAGCCTCGCTGTAGATTTTTGGATATGATTACGTGAAATGAATTGTGATAATTTCATCGAATCCACGACCCACGAGGTACCATCCCGTATAAGTCGGCCGTGCCCAACCCTACGGGCAGACACCCCGCGAGGCCGCGGGACGAGTTAAACAATGTAATGTATTCGTGAACAGTGTGTAAAGTATGGATGGATCTGTAGCGGCGAGTTTGAATTTGGAAGTGCTCTACTCTGATTGGCCGCTCAGGTCTGGAGCAGCCGATCAGAACCGGGCTGGTGTGAATGTGTTTTAAATATGTTTTAAATGTACTTGAGAGATGGGTTCTGGGTTCGAGTTTGTTATGGTTCACATGGTGATGGCTGAGAGTTGCTGGAGCAAACTCAGCAGCTGTCTAAGTGCGGCGTGTGGTGTAAGGGGGGGGGGGGGGGGGGGGGGGGTAGCGGTAATGACATGAGGGCAGGGATAGTTGAGTTTGTGTTTGTCTGAGCTGCAACTGTCTTTGTCTGATGGCTGTTTTAATGTATTTGCAACCATTATAAGAGGCTGCATGTGCACCGCCACAATTTACGCACATTGGTGCGTCGCGCGATACCTTGCAAGCTGAGTGGTGATGAGAATCACCACACCTGTTGCAGCGGGTGTCATGAGGGCAACTAGCATCATTATGGTGCAGTCTTTGACAGTTGTAGCATTGTATGATGAGAGTAGCGTGTGGGTTGGGAGGGGGGCCACTAGTCACCCGTGTATTTGGATGAGAGTGTGAAGTTACTGTGTCAACGGGAGGGGGAGGGGGAATTTCTGTGTTGTTTGTGTCAGGGCTAGTTTCCTCAGTTGGGTTGGGTTGAGAATTTAGAGTTTGTATGCCTTTATGTTTGCGTTTAGTTCTTGTTGTTTTCTTGGGCATTTGTGAGCGTGTTTGAGTGAATCTAGTGTTTGTATCTGGGACTGTTTGCGTAGATTCATGTTGGATCTCAGTGGTAGTTGTCTGAATGTTCTTGTATAAGGGCATAGGTGGCGGGACTTGTATGGTTTGAATGTGCTGCTCTGAGTTCGATGACTGGCTGGGATCTGTTCGAGTTTTCTTGGAGTGTTCGTCTATAGGTAGGGGGCTTAGGAGCGTGTGTGAGGGGATGCCAGGATGACTCAAGAGAGCCCTCCTGATGGATGAAAGGCGTAGTCTTTTGATGGTGTTATCGTGATGATATGGTTGTGCAGCTCTTCAATAACTGAGATGAAACTAGCATGTGGTGTGAGCACAATGATTATTTCCTCTCTGATGGCGTGTAGATGTTGTTTGCTCGGCGGGCATATTACAATAAATGTGCTTTTTGCTGCTCGGCGTGTAGGGGATGTGTAAAACAGGTACGTCTTGAAATCGAAATCAGGGAAGGTGCCGTGGGCTGGAGTAGGAGGTGGTGAGCCACAGAACATCTGGTTCGGTTCCACGACCGACGAGGCCGCGAGTCCTAGCCAGACGTCTGAGTCCATGTTCGTGCTCATGTCTGAATGTGAGTGAATAGAATGAATGATAAATCAAATGCCGTAACAGGCCTGATGGATCGTAGTTTGGCCTCGCCCAAGAGAAAGTTCCAGTCGTTCAAGGTTTCCAGTTTTAACGGTTGGCCGTGACAGTGAACGCGCTGGTTCAAATTTAATTCAACAATTAATTAAATACTGGCTGCTGGGAGTAAGAAGGGATGAGTAAAGCTTGGCTGCAACTCGGGGTGATGGGATTTTATTGATATGGATGGTTAGGTAGGTGGGGTAAGTGTTATTAGCTTGGCTAGGGTCGACAATGGAAAATGGCTGTGGGGGAGGTAATTGTTGGCTTGGATTTAAACTCTGTTGGTTTAAAGCAGTGGTTCTGAACCCGTAGAAGTCTGCGGATTACTCGGCGTGAAATTGAATCATGTACGGACCACCCCTCCTCTCCCCCCTCCCCAATACACCTTATCAGTTGTAACTTTTCCTCAATAACACTTATTTTAAAGATATTTCAATTCAAAACCTGATAGTCATCACCGCGAATACATTCGCACGATTTTCGTTCAACGCCCATCGTTTTCGAAATCCCCATTTATTGGCCACTTTCTCATACGTGCTGCTGGACCCTTTTCTCCCGAGGTACTCGCGGACCACCGGTTAAGAACCACTGGTTTAAAGGATAATTGGGTGCTGGTTGGTAGCTGGGGACGAAGCTTGGAAGGTAGGTTACATCAATTGATGGTCCTGACGAAATTCTGACTGGACCTCGGAACGACAGTGACAGGCCTGCTAGGTAGCGTATCTCGGAATATTGTTGTTCTAAACCACTTAAATAAGACCTTTCTACGTATCTAATCTTTGAATGAAGTCGCTGCCTGCGAGCGGAGTGAGCAGGTCAGCGACGCTTGGATACCAGGTACGCGGTGCGACACAATGCGCTCCTTTGCCTGGGTTGGTAGATAGAAGGGGGAGTGTTTATTGGTTGTAATTATAATTATGCTAGTAATTGTAGTAATTAATATTTAAATCGGGCTGGCGCGGGCTGCCGCGACCGACAGAGCCCCGCAAACTTCGCAATTGAGGTGTTTGGGGGTTGAATTATTAATAATAATAATAATAATAGTTATATGAACTGTTTGATTTGAATTTTCTTAGTTATTAATTGCTGGAGAATAGATAGTTGAAATAGATGAATCTTGTGTTACAGACAGACTGGCTAGATGGTGTGCCTTAATTGATTCGTTATGTACTTCCAAGGCCTCTTTCAGCCACTGCTTCGCGGTAATAGATTTTGAAAATGAGTAATTTATGTTTGTTAGGCCTGGAGAGAATTTTAATTGTGTTACTGTTTTGATAAGCCCGCTATGGATTTGCGGATTGACTGGGTTAAATTTCGGTCTTTTCATCGATCCCACGACCCGCAGGGCACCATCCCGAATAAGCCGGTCGTGTCCGACCCTCCTGGCAGGCACCCTGCACGGCCGCAGGGTGGATAAAAATTACGTAATGATGTATAATATTTAATTTAGTGTGGCGCTGTAGCGCGGAGTTTGAAATTGACTGTGGACAGCGCTGATTGGCCACTCAGATCTGAGGCAGCCAATGGGCGTTCGGTTGGTCTGTATAAGGTTTAAAAATCTCTGCCGAGATGATTTGGCTGATGACATGCCTAATTGCTAATTAATGGCTGATGTTATGCCTATTTGCAGTTAAAAAACGGCCCTTTTGGCGGTAAGAAAGGGTTTTGATTAATTTATTTTGTTTTTAGCGTTGCTAGTAGTCATTTTTGTAACGTAGTTCGTAGCGTGATGATTTCGTTAATTTCGGATTGATTATTGATTTAATTATTTAATCAATTGATTGATTGATTTTTCCTATGGGGCGCGGCATGTCCCTCCATAAGAGTGATGCACCTGAGGTAGACATACCCCGTCCCAGAGGGTGGACGAGGGTTTTAATCGTCGTTGTTTGGTAGAATGTCTTTTATTAAATATGTATTTAGGTCTTCGTTTCCTAGTGTCAAGTCTGTCGGCTTCGTAAGCTCCCTGTGCGTTAACTAAAGGGTTAGGTTGTAGCTGAGTTTTGTCGTAATATTTTCTAGTCAGTTTGGTCATGTATTCAAGTAAATATGGCGTGTTTGTCCTTATATGTAGGTCTCGAATGGGAGTGTCTCGTGGGGCTTTTAGGGCCATCCTGAGCATTGTGTTTTGAATTGTTTGGAGTTTGCTCCTGTTGGTAATGGACATAAAACCTATTGCTGGTATGACATATGTCATGACTGGCCTAATGAGAGTTGTGTAAGTTAATTTAATGATTTTGCAAGAGAGTTTGTATTTGGGGTTAATCATAGGATAAAGCAGTTTTATGTTTCTTTTGGCTTTAGCAATAATGTTGTTGATATGTGTTTGTAGATTTAATCGTTTATCCAGTGTGATCCCTAGGTACTTGATTTCTGGGGCCCACTGGATGTTATTGTTGAATAATCGTATGTGTTGTTGAGGCTGAACGTATTTACTGTATGTGTGAAGTGTATAGTTTTAGTTTTGTTTATGTTAATTTGGATTTTGTTTTTAATGAGCTAAGTTTGGAGTTCGTTAACGTGTTCTTGTAGGTGTCTGATAGCAATAGCTGTGTTTCTGGATTTAGCTAAGATTGCCGTGTCGGTGAAGACTTGGGTGGATGTAAAATCCGATAATGGGATGTCATTTATTGCCACGAGGAACAAATGAGGTCCAATTATGCTGCCCTGAGCTACGCCAGCTTGAATATTTCTGTAGGATGAGTTTACATTGTTGATTGAGGTGTAGAATTGTCTGTTATAGTGAGGTATTGTTGTATAAGAGTAATGTAGCTATGATGGATGTTTAATTTATTTATGATTAATGGGTGGTGTACCCTGTCAAAGGCCTGCTGAATATCTAAGAACAGGGCAACCGTGTGTTGATAGCCGTGTGTGATGCATTCCGTATCTCGTAGTAATTTTTGTGTCGTAGAATGTTGAGTTCGGAAGCCGAATTGTTGTGGAATAAGTGAATCGTTAATGTGAGGTTTTATTCTTGTAAGTAGTATTTTTTCAAACAATTTTGATAAACGACTGAGAAGACTGATTGGTCGGTAGTTACTGGGTTTCCGTGGATTTTCCCCCTGCTTTGGAAAGCAAATGATTTTCGCTACCTTCCAGTCATTTAGGAAATGTCTTAAGATTAATATGGCGTTAAAAATGTGGAGTAAAAGAGTGAGGGTAGCGATGTTGAACTTTTTAATTAGTGTATTGGTAATTCCGTCTTTACCGGGTGCCTTATTACTGCTTAAGAATTTAATGTTAGCTAGTAATTCTGGCATTCTAATCGGTGGGATATCTGTTCCGGCTGGTTGAAGTAAAAATTGATTGTTTTCGGTATGGACGGTTGCGTCATAATTAATGTCTTGAAGGTGAGCGTTTGGCTTAAATTGGTCCTGTAGAGAGTCGGCCATTAGTTCGGTTTTGCCTTGATAATCTGTTATTAGTCGATTGTTGTCGTCTTCGAGAGGAGGAACGGGTCTATTGTTTTTTGTAAATATTTTTGTCATTTTCCAGAGTGCTTTAGGGTCGTGATTATGATGAATACTTTGTAATTTGTCTTCCCAGGCGTTGTTCCGATGAATTATTAGTTGCCTACGCACTTTAGAGTGAGGTCTGTTGTAGTTGATTTTATTTGGTAGAGTTTGTGTTCTTTGATATAGTTTTCTTGCGCGGTTTTTGTCTTTAATTAGATTTAGTAATTCTTCTGGTAATGTCTGAGTTGATAGAATTGTCTTTGGTTTGTAGCTGGCTCGAGCCGCTGTAATTATAGTGTTGTTAAATTGGCGAAAGGATTGTTCTAGTTCGTATGTGGTTTTAATAGGCGGAAGTGTTTCTGGAATAAGTAAATTTTGTTGTAATTCGAATTCTTTGGTGTCTACTCGTTTATCGTTAATAATCTTACGAGTGTTAATGTAGTTGATGTCTGCTCCTATTTTAATGACTGGCACGTGGTCGGAGACGAGTTTAGTGAGCGTTTCGGTCGTTATATTAAATGGAAGTCAATAATATTGCTCATTATAACAACGACCTTCCTCCGGGTTGCACACATTACGACAATGCGAGCAAAGGTATGATCTCTTCACATCCAATTGTGGTCCCGAGCAACGCCGGGCATGACAGCTAGTAATATATACATTCACTCGGTTAGTGTATCATGTGCCAGTTCTGTAGCAGCAATCATAATCATCCATAATACAAATACATGATATAGAAAGGTTGATCTATATTTTACCGTGTTCTGCGACATCTGCCGGCGGCCGTGGATATTTATATCAAGAAATGTATTTCTAAACTACCACTGTGAAAGACGTTTAAAATCTCTAAAAGCTAACGAAGTACATGTATAATCAAGTATTTATTTTATTTCGATTTAGAATATTTTTATACATCTAAATATATACAGTATTTAGAAAATAATGATAGAAAAATTGTCTTAGGCCAATAGTTCTTGCATATAATTGGCAGTCGGAGCCTTCTGGAGAGTACGCCAACTTGATTCCAAAACTCTCCGCATGGCGCTGCGTGTCCGCCATGTATTTCACAGTTCACGTAACGCTACCTATGAATACGATAGTGTACCTCAGAGCTGTGGCGGGCGTGAGCGCGTGAGGTAAAACTGAAAAAAGACGTGGGTTCGAATCTTAGCTCAGCCATGCTGGAAGTTGTTCTCTGTGATTTCCCACTTCTACTCTAGGCAAATGCCGGAATGGTTCCTAACTTATGGCTACGGCCGGCTCCTTCCCAAGCCTCGCCTGTATTACAAATGCAAACACTAATACAGCCCAATAACACAGTTTATCAGACAAAATTACACACACACCCAAGTACACGGGGCTAAATGACCACTAAAAAGTTTTTAAAATGGTATTGTGTAATATACTGTAGTTGATTAGTCTGGTTTACAATTGTCTGTTAGGTAGTCAGCCCGAAGGTTGGTTGGATCCTTAAACAGTACCACCGTTAGGTTATGTGGGTAGATACCCATATAAAACCCAAGGCAGCGCTATATTGAGGCGAACTCGGCAAGACGAGGAGTGTGGTAGTTTGCCATTGCTTTCCTCACTAACAATAAGTCAGAACAGCAGTACTAACCCTATGAGAAGTTCGTCTGTGTATAAATATGTGTAGTGTGGATGCTGTCATTTCTACAATACCTACCATACAATACATAAGTAAATAAGCGGTATTAAGCGCAGGTTAACGACGATACTTTAGAGAGGATTAAATTACTTGTTTGTGGCTCAATGGAAATATTTTGCATTTATTTTGTGGCATTAAAAATGATGTTGGCTATGGAATTGTTACCGGTACGTAAGAACTCCCCTTCAGTTCTAGTAATTTAATTAAGTATTGCTCTATTGCTTCACTTATCCACAGTACATACAGGTAATGTGCCCTATAACAATATCGGGGAACATTTACTCCGACACATTTTACATTAAATGAAATGTGCAACATTGCAAATAATGGTTGCACTCTACACGACGTCGCAACCACCATTTCGAAACACAGTAAAAATAAATAACTTTGACCAATTGTATGTTGCCGAGTGTCGCTTAGTGCAAACTGACGTCTGCAAAAATAAGTCGGTTGAGGAGAATTTCGTTTTTCACCTGTTGGTATGACTGAACTCCGCAGGTAATGACTTACACTGCTTTGTACGCCACCTAGAAGCGATTACTTTCAGTCGAATACATGAAACGACACGCTTAGGACCTATGCGAATTCAGGTAACCTTTCGACTGAAAGTAGCCGACTATCTAGTCGATAGTTTCTTCCAACGAATGACTAGTCAGTCGATGGTTAAATGTAGTCGATAGTCCCATCTCTAAATGGAATGTCTTTAGCTATAAGTATGTCGTTCGTGTCTGAATTAATTATAATAATAGTATAATTGCGCACGAAAGTGCATTTGGAATAAATACATCATAGGCTAATATCACAAACACTGTCAGAAGTGACATAAATAGACCAGCGGTGCATGGTTTCCACCGGCCTCCACCACAAACCGCGCTCGAGACCCGGATCCCAGCAACCCACCGACCAGTGCGCGCCCCACATGACATGATCCTTGGTCTGTGATCGATATCATAATAATAAAGGAACTGCGGAAAAATGTGCATTACATTTTCGAGTACTCCAATAAGGACAGTGTTCTTTTAGAGCATTTACTACAATGATATCCACCACACTGTTTTGCACACAATATGCACACACACTGCTTAGAAGGTTCATGAAAGCCACGCCGCGCGCACAGCTTATGATGGAAGCCGTGCACAGCAAGTCTATTCAGAGCACTCCTCATTTCATTGTTCGGTTCAGTCCAATTTCTCTGAGACATGGCATCAGTCCCATAGAATTCTATGTCGATTTCCGCTCGCTTTCTTTGTCTCATCCTTAGGAATTCCTGTTCCTGTCCAGTAGAAGGCAACTACAATCGAGATCTTAAGTCTTCAACAAGAAAAGTTTCCCTGGCAAGTTCATAAACAAGTCGGGAATGCGTGTATTTTGATACTCCCAGGGCAGCCTTTAAGTATCGCGCTTTGACTTTTTCAATTGATCTGAGATCTCTTAAGCTTAATTTATCCCAGACTATGTCCAACCCATATGTGAGGACCGGAACAATCTTGGCATCAAAGAGTGCTAAGGCGTATTTCAGTGAAAGTCGAGATATGTTTCTAATATCGAAAATAGCTTTAGTGGCCAATGCCACCCGCTGTTTTATGTGAATCCTGAAGGATTGCATGGTAGTTTGCAGAGTCAAGCCTAGGTAGGTGAAGCTATTTACAATATGAAGGGGAGTTTGTTTCAAAATTATACTGTCGTCCTTGGACGCTCGTCCGCCTTTCCTGAAGATCATATATTTCGTTTTCTCGACCTTAACCTGCAAATCGTTGGTAGACGCCCATACCTCCAGAGAGGAAACAGCCGATTGTAGCTCACTGATGTCACGGGAGCCCAGAACCATATCATCCGCATAAATGTACAGTTTTATTTCCGGTGAGTCTTCTTTAATCGCTCGAACAACATCGTGGGTTGCGACGTTAAAAAGAAAGGGACTCAGGGGGTCTCCCTGAAGCCCGCCATTTGTTTGCAATATCTCTTTCGATACTGTTACATTGTCAGAAATTTGAACGTAGTTACTCCTTAATATATTATGGATCAGGATTGTGAGTGGTTTGTTGTCCTTCACCAACTCATCTAGTTTCGAGAAAATTATGACCCTGTTTAAGTTGTCGAAAGCCTTTGTAAAATCAATGAAAACTGGGTGAAATTTGCCTCGTGGTGATTTATGGGCGTTTTCAACATCATCCTTGAGATTTTTAATGGCCTGAATTGTACTCCTCCCCCTTCTGAATCCAAATTGCTCTTCCGGTATCTTACTATCAATTTCATCGGTGAGCCGTTTTGCCACAAGTTTAGTGAGCACTTTGAGAAGATTATTTTCTAACGCGATCCCTCTATAGGAATTGGGGTCAAACTGGTCTCCTTTCCCCTTATAGAGCATCTTCAATGTTGACAGTTTCCACGTGGAAGGAACGTCTCCTGATCTCAAAGAAAGATTCATTAAATTTGTAAATACCGGTAATAGCACGGTACCTGCTGTTTGAATGTGCTCATTAAAGATGCCATCTGGCCCAGACGCTTTTCCGTCCTTCAGAGTCATTAGAGTACTCTGAACCTCATCTGGTGTGAACAACGAGATAGCAGTGCCATCTTGTTCAGATGGTTTCGATTGGAATGCTGTTAAGGTTCCTTTCTGATTTTATATGGCAGTGAAGTGTTGCTCCCAAATACTCATGTCAATTTTCCCAACCATTTGCGTTTTCCTTGGTGTTAATGCTAAGTAAGGGTTCGCTTTCGCATTCTCCACCATTTTGGCCGCCTCAAGTTCAATAAAGTCCTTTCGTGTCTTCTTGAGTAATTCCTTATAATTCTTCCTCAAAGTGCCGTATATATCTAGGTCCTCATGTCTATTGCTTGCTCGCGCTACGTGAAGGGCCTGTAATACTCGTTTTCTCTCGAAATAGCAGGTGTGGTTAAACCAGTTCTGTGATTTTCGTTCGCGAAATAGTGGAACTGATGATTTAATAATGTCCTCAAGGGCAGAGGCGGCAGAGTCAAGATCACTTGCTTCAATTCTATTGTTAAAGTGAATTAACTTGTCGGTATTTTGAGTCAGTAGGCTTTCATTCAGTTTACGTGAAATGTTTAGGACGCGTTTTGACTATCTTGAGTGGAATACGAGCAGCCACAGTAAAGTGCGCTACAACAGGACAATGCTTTTTAAGTGGAGCTTCGGAGCTGGAATAACACACCTTATATTCGGACAACTCGATTCCAGTACCCTTGAATAAAATTAAGTCTATCGTACTTGAGCCGTTGCATGCGAAATATGTTCTGTCCACCGCTTTGTTAACAAGAGTGTATCCTTCTTCCGCCATCAACTGCAGTAGTACATGTTTCCTATGGTTGTCAGTATCTACTCTGCAGTTGAAATCCCCTGCAATGATAATATTACCTCCGGGATGCGTTTTTCCTAGTGAAATCATAATTGTTGCTATAATATCTTCTGGGAGTGTTGATGGATCGATGTATATGCCTATTATTGTTAAGCTAGCTGATTGGAGGATTATGGTGTCCTCGTCTTTGTAACGTGTTGAAAAACTCCCTAGGGTAGGTTTAAAATAACAAGATATACCCCTGACGGGTCGACCCCTTGGTCCTTGAGTGGCGAAGACGTGTTCAGAATAAAATCCATTAATGTCTATTGCCTGTGTTGCGAAAGTCTCAGTGAGAATTAGGAAATCCTGCTTATCTATAAGATCACTCTGAGCTAGATCTAGAACGCTCCTCAACCCTTCCACGTTCCATAGAAGAAGATTAATATTCGAACCTCGCCTCTCGTCTTTGGGAACGAAAAAGACGATATCGTCTAACGAGAGCCCCTTTTGGCCAAAGTTCCGGTGATATGACTTTGTGAAGATCTGTCATGGGAATGCCAACTTTGAAGGCTTTGAAATGTCCTTGCGTTTGTAATTGTTCACAATCATATATCTCGGTAACGTGCAGATTCTTCAAATGTCTCTCAATCTTCTCTGTGTTAGCGGTCGTAAGTAATCGGCCTATATATAGCCACGCTCTAGGTGTTATCGCCTGAAGTTCATTGGATTGTACCGCATCTTCATTGTCTGTGTGAATGCGTTTCGTCCCAATAATTGTTGGTGTATGTGGGGAAGAAAATTTGTTTCCTCTTCCTCGTTTCACAACGGTAGTCCATCGAGTGTCATCATCATCCGAATGTTGTTGAGATAAGAAAGGAAATCCTTCCTCACGTTCAGCCGTGTTATCCGTATCATTGTGGGTAGGGGTAAAACTTACCCTTTTAGATAGGACTAGCATGTCCCTAGTTGAGGCATTGTCCGATCTAATAGGAGTGTCATTTCTAATCATAGGAATAGTCGTCTGAACTGACGGACCTTGAGTGGTCATTTCCTGTCTATATTCTCCATGATTACCATCCGAGTGTTTCCTGGACGCTTTTGTGTCCTTGGGTGGTCTGTCTTTGGACGGATCGACCGTATTGTCCAATCCAATGGAAGTGTCATTTCTAATCATAGGAATAGTGGTCTGCACTGATTCTACGGACGTACCTTGAGTGGATATTTCCTGTATGTAATCTCCATGATTACCATCCGAGTGTTTCCTGGACGCTTTTGTACCTTTGGGTGGTCTGTCTTTGGGCGGATCGACCTTTTTTGGCTCTGGCAGAATGGGTGCCTTGTATTTTAATGTTACAGAGTATATTATATCTGTTATATCCTTTAACTTCAAGTTCATTTCCTCCCTTAGGGATTCTATCTCCCTTTGAACGGTCTTGCCCGCCTTGTAGAGACCATAATCCTGTTGACAACCGTGGCATAGCCACATAACCTTAGATTTTTTTCTTGTTGCTGGATCTTAGTGCATTGAATTGGCCTTGCTGTAGCTCAACACATGCAATGTGATGCCATCTTTGACAAATCCCATCGCATTCGACGGCTGAATCCGTTTCTACTACCTTTCTCCCACAGATGGGGCAGTCGTCATTACAAACAGTTTCGGTTTGTTGTTCAGTGTCAGGCATGATCAGACAGTCCGAGAATTTCTCTCACCTCATAGATGTTGGTATAATCTATGACCCGTGTCGAACCTAACCTCGAATTAGGAATCCCGTATCAATGTCTATCCTTTAATTATGCCGTTGCGTTAATAAGAGAATGTAATTGTGCTTGAGGCTTGAATTATATAGCCCTTTCTACGTGTCATGAACATAACCACTTTTAAAACACAATCATGTTTAAAAGGAAGTGAGTTCACTTTAAAATTAAAGAAGTGTGGATCAGAAATTAAAATATATGGCTAAATTGCAGTGTTAACAATAATTTCCATTTTGTCAGTGATTTAAACGTAAGCTACAAAGAAATACCACCTGTCATTCTATGACGAAAATAGTGTTACACAGAGTTTTTAAGTTGTCTGTTGAATCTGGCGAACTCTAGTGGAAATTTCAGAAACTACCGTATGCTAATTAAATTTTAGCCCTGATATAAAATATGACTAGTTGGCCTACCGACAGCGGTAGGTACGCTCACTAACACGCAGCGCTAGGCGATGGGACCAAGCTATCTGTGGACTCAGTAAACGTGGGTTAGAGCCCCACCGTCGGCCATCCATCAAATTGTTTTCTGTGGTTTCCCATTTTCAACTCCAGGCAAATGCTGGGACAGGCCACGGTTGCTTCATTCCACAACCTTGCTCAGTTTCATTCATCATCATTAATTTCATCTCTCATTAACTCCTCTAAAGACGTTGGCATCAGGAAGGACAACCGGCCTTAAAACCCATCCGCCTCATAGGCTACATAGAATTTCATCGCATCTCACCTCCGACCCCGTTGAAAACTGGAATAATAAGGGATAGATTTCGATGTTGTTCTTGTTTCTTTTAGGGGCTTTGTGACATCGTGTTCATGTAGTGCTGTGTACTTGTGTGTGTGTAAAATTTGTCTGATAACCTGTGTCTCTGTGATGTCTTAACTAGTGTGTGTATTTGTAATTGAGGTAAGATTTGGGTGAGAAGCAGCCGTGGCTTTAAAATAGGTACCATCCCGGCATTTGCCTGGAGTAGAAGTGGGAAACCACAGAAAACCACTTCCAAAATGGCTGAGGTGGGAATCGAACCAGCCTCTTCTCAGTTTTGTCTCAAGAGGCTGAGTGTACCCAGTTCCTGCCCTCAGACTAGAATTAAATTTCTTGGATGAACCTGGGAATCGTACCCGGGCCTCCGCGGAGGAGTTAATGAGAGATGAAATGAACGTAGATGAAAGAAATCGGGTAAGGATTTGGAACGATGCAACCTTTGCTTCGAGTTAAAAATGGGAAACCATAAAAAAACATTTTAAGGATGGCCAACGGCGGGGTTAGAACCCCCTCGTCTACCGAGTCCGCAGATGTATTGGCCCGATAAGCTAGCACTGCGCCTTTGTGGGCGTAGATCTACGGCTGTTGGTCCCAAGCATAGTCAATAAATCACTTAAAAATAAAATAATAATAATAATAATAATAATAATAATAATGTACGGGGGCGTGGTGGCTCAGCGGTCTAGCTGAATGCCTCTCACCAAGGCGGTCCGGGTTCGATTCCCGGTCAATGCATGTGAGATTTTCGATGTGAAATGCCATGTCCTGTGGTTCGGATTCCACGTAAAAAGGAGGTCCCGTGGCTCATAATCACAAGATTCACGGTCACGTAAAACTACAATCTTCCTTCCTTCTTTTATAATAATAATGTATGTATGTCTACCCCTTATTATTCCCGTTTTCCAACGGGGTCGGGGATGAGATGCGATGGAAGTCTTTGTGGCGATGTTTTACGGCCGGATGCCCTTCCTGACGCCAACCTCATGAGAGGAGTTAATGAGAGATGAAATGAATGATGGTGAATAAAACTGGGCAAGGATGTGGAAGGAAGCGGCCGTGGCCTGTCAGAAGGTACCGTCCCAGCATTTGCCTGGTGTTGAAAATGGGAAACCACGGAAAACCATTTCAAGGACGGCCGACGGTGGGGCTCGAACCCACGCGTCTACCGAGTCAGCAGAGAGCTTGGACCCATGACCTAATGCGGAGCTTTAGCCAGCGTAGCCACTACTGTCGGTATAATAATAATAATAATAATAATAATAATAATAATAATAATGTTATTGGTCTTAGAGACGCCGGGGTGACGGAATTCTGCCCCGAAGGGGTTCGTTAACGTGCCAGTAAATCTACTGTTACGGCTCCCTCACATTCGCGCATCCTCAAATGCAAACTGGCTGCGCCAGGATTCAATCCTGCAATCTTAGTAACAGCAGTTGAAACGTTACCGCTGAGCTGCGCAGTCAATCGAGTAAGTCAACAAGTAAGTCAGCAAGTAAGTCAATAAATACATAAATAAATACCTTCTTTATTGATGTCCATATCCACTTTTTAACTGATAACTTACTACAAGATAAGTATCAGGTAAGACAGGTCGAAACCTATCTTGAAACTTTCTGCACACAATCCTTGTACTATAAGAGGGCAACGTGCGGAAAATCAGCCACCTCATTGTACTGAAAGGCTCTGCAATCGTACCCGACATCCTAATACGCAGGTATGACGGCTGGCGAAGCTGGACATACATGCAGCACCTGGAGTAGTTGCATGGCGGGGCGTTGTCTATATGATGACTGGAGAGTTCGGCTGCTTCCCACCGGCCTTGAGTGCCTGGGCGGTCAGGGCTGTCCAGTACAACATGTATGATACTCGCTACTATAAGTTGATTTATGTGAGAGATTTGGCACATGATTTCGGAGCCTTCAGTTCAATCTGGTGACTGATTTTCCGCACGTTGTCCTTTTATATAAGGTGCGTTCAAAAAGTAATGAGCCGGAGGCTGTAATGCGCAAACCGGTGACGACATCGGCTAATCGTGGCGTGTGTAACGAGGTGTGGTTCAGACCAGAGCGTGGAAGGTCACAGCCCGTCGCTAGAGGGCACGCGTGCACGTCACGTGACGATACAAAGCGAGCAGCAGCATGCATCAATCGTCCAACCAAGACCATGACAGTAGGCCATTCGACATGCTTCCTGGTGTGGTTGAAGACCGTGTGGCACCCATTGGGCACACACTTTCCGCAAGTGCAGTCGTTCCTTCATTGTGGTGTGCACACTTCCGACTCTCAATCCGACCACGGCAGCTATGGCGTTCACTGTCACTCGGTGGTCCTGGGTAATTAGTACATCAACCAGCTAGACGTTGTCATCGGTAATGCAGGGGGGTGCCCCAGACCGGGCATCATCGGCTAACTACACCCGTCCTTCCCTGAAGCGCTTGTGCCACGCCTTGACCGTTGCAAGGGACATGCAGTGTTCGCCGTACACTTGTGACATTCGGCGATGAATGTCCGTTCCTCCTACGCCTTTCGCTGTTAGAAACCGAACAACACCTCTTTGCTCTTTGTTTGACGCCTCCATGTCACTGTTTGCAATGCGACTGGCAGCGTTGGACGATTGATGCATGCTGCTGCTCGCTTTGTATCGTCACGTGACTTGCACGCGTGCCCTCTAGCGACGAGCTGTGAACTTCCACGCTCTGGTCGGAACCACACCTCGTTACACACGCCACGCTTAGTCGATGTCGTCACCGGTTTGCGCATTACAGTCTCCAGCTCGTTACTTTTTGAACGCACCTTATAGTACAACGATTTCGTCCACAAAGTTTCAAGATATGTTTTGACACGATAGTTCCTTTGTTAGGAATAACGGTAGGTGCATTAAAGAACCCAACTCCTCTGCATTTCCTGGATTTATTCAGTTCTTATTACATTGTATGTTAGGTAGTCAGCCTGAAGGCTGGTTGGATCCTCAAAAAGTACCACCGTTAGGTTATGTGGGTAGATACCCACAAAAACCCTTGGCAGCGCTATATTGAGACGTACTATGCAAGATGAGGAGTGAGGTAGTTTGCCATTGCTTTACTCACTGAGTCAGAACAGCAGTACTAACCCTATGAGTAGAACCTTTCACAGCATTCACAGGCACTGACAGTGCCCTGAATGTCATTACTAAGCACCACTCATACCTCAATAGCTTCAATATAATCACAGCCATGAGTAAGACTGAGACATAGGTGAAAAGCCACATTTTTCTCTAGCCTGTGCCAACAGACAAATGCAAATGTACTGCATTCATCAAGAGATGCACTAATTAGATTAGTGCATGAATACTGAGCAGGGGGAAAGTGCAATTTTTTGTTCTGTCTACAAGAATGGAAAGCAGGCACTTCTCTAGAACTGCAATGCTTCCAGCTGTCTAGTATGTGTGTAGTTTGTACAATTCCTTGCGTCACGGAAGTGGGAGTGGGGTGGAGGCTGCGAGGGTAGAAAACCAAGCAAATTGAGCTCTGTTAATTGGACTGCTGCGTTTAACGAATAAGGGGATGGAAGTTCGCCGAGGCGGATAATCTGTTGCTGCGAGAACGGAAATGGAGCTGATCCCAGCATACATGAAGTTGGTTCAGACATAAACACTTCACATACAAAATATTACATAGTCTAGCAGATTCTAATCCCCGACAATTTATTGTCTTTGTAAGTCACGCAAACCGCGGCGTAGCCGTGCTTGTTAAATCATGCACCACGGTCGCGAGGGCAGGTGCAGTAAGTCCGGATATCGCAGGTTTAAGTCCCGACACCGACAGTGGCTATCCCGAGTGTGGCTGCTTTTCCACAGGTTCTTCACAAACCTTTCAGGAAAATGCTGGGATAATACCGGAGCGCTTACTGTACGGTACTGCTCAAGTCCAAGCTCTGTGAACCTGAAATGATTGTTGATCGCGAACGATGAGGAGAGATGTGGGGGTTCCCTAACCGTGCGTAGTAACACAACCAAATACGAGTACCGTACATTGTTCGGAGGGTTTACTCACTCACTCATTCGCAACGCCACATTGGTTTAGGCAACGGCCCTATATTAGCAGTATTGGAATAGACAGGAATTTCAGAAAACACGGTGGGCTGTTGGCAGGTCTTTCCCTACCTACCTCCCATGTCACTTCATCCCTCTAGTTCATAGAGCTTCGACCCGAGCAGTCTCATTCTTGTCTCTAATATAGTTGCACATACTAATACAGTCACCACATAAACACAGGTTATCCGATACTTCATCACACATCAAACTACATGGAGCTGATGAACAAAATGTCCGAGGCCCCCGAAATGAATTACAAGTTCTACAATAAATACGCACACTACCATAGAAATCTCAAAGACATGGGGTATCAAAGAGATACCTACACACACCCGAGTGCACTAGAATACATGAACATGATGTCGCAAATCCATTAAATAAGTTTATGTTCGACGATGTCGAAATGTAAATATTATACGTCAGAAAACTGTATCATAATGATGTTCATTATTAGGCCCGGATAATTATGTGCTTAACTTTTCAGAAATATGTATTTTTTTATGTGCTTAAAAGTCGGAAAATATATGATTAAATTTCCAAAATATGTTCTTAAATTTTTATCGTATTTATGTCCCTCAGTTAATCTAAAATAGTTGAAACGTACAGCTTCAATAACCCAGTCCACAGTACAAATATTCCCGCTTAACAGACCGGGGCTTGCCTCAATTTCCGAATCCTTCAATACTTCCTGCCGATACGCGATACGAAATCATATATGTGCTGTTTTCGAATTTCATTCTAAACAACGGGCGAAAAGGTCACTTATGAATCTGTCATAGCACTGATTGTATTGTCTTATACTGCTACTTGAGTGCGTAAATTTGCTCGATTGACGTGAAAAGTAAATTAAATGTCGCCCCCGGCATTCAGGCCACAGAAGCACCATAGCATCATTGAAAGCTTTAGCTATTGTGTAACTATTGGTTTTCTCAAGATGAACAGCTGTCAGTAAAATAACTGTGATAGATCGCATTTTAACGCACCAACTACAGTATGATGTTGGCTACGAAACGGCCAGCATCCTCGGTCGTCTCGTCCATTGTAATCCACACAGCGTTGTCGCCTATTTCACTACGAATTCTGTGCACTCAGAGTAAAGTTTTGGTAAATAGTTCTTACGCAGTGTTGACTCGTCAGGGAGAGGAAGTTTGATGTACTTTTCTAACGTTCCACGTAGCACTGGATTCTGCAGTTTGTTCAGTGGAATATCGGCCACACGAAATGTCTTGTGAGAACTAGCAGTATGCAGGACCAGATCTCACATCCTGCATTTCGAGAAGCCAACGTTTTGTGGACTTCCTTAAAGATGAACATTTTACGTGTTTCGCTGTCGCAAAATGTTGCGTAATTTGTGAACGCTATGGGTTTCCCACAAATATTGCAAAATAAATTAGGTCCTTCAGTACTAAAATCGTCTCCGAACTCCCGCACTAAACGATTCAAAGTAACACATTTCGCACTTTTGGGACGCATCGTATTCGTTGAAACGACAACGCCACATCAGTATACTCGCAGGTTATGCACACTACTGTGATTTCAAGTAAAAATCCCCCTCTAGGTAAGGACTAGTGGAGGCTTAGTGAGCCTGTTAACTCCGCCCCCCCCCCCCCTGCTGTACTTAATGGCCGGGAAATCCCTGTCTTGAAATACAACTACAGCTTGGAGACAGTGGAAACTGACGAAATAGAGAAGCCAATTACTGGAATTTCAAAGGGTTGCAAATGTGGGCAGAATCCATCCAAGAAGTACAACATACCACCAAATATAGGAAAAATGTGCTTATCAATAAATACGCCAAAATATGTATTTATTTATTAAAACGGCAAAATATGTAAATAAATAGAAAATATTTAATAAAATAAAATATATTTAAACACATAAATAGTGGGATGAGGGGAAAGCTGTTACACTTCTTTTTGAACCCTCCTCGTATCGGCCCCGAACATGATATCTCTCTAACCAAACATGGGATTAGATTATACAGGGTGTCCTAGCACTGCTAGTAATGCCCCCTACTTTCCTATAGCCTCTTTATTTAATTAAAATACAAAAACTAAAAGATCATTCGCGAGTAGTGGGATAGTGTTGGTTTCCGCAAGTCGCGCTCGTGCTTGAATATGTATGCCTATGTTGGGAAAGGGTTAGGAGGTGGGGGGAGGAGTAGGGTCGAGTGAGGGGTCGTTTAGATGGTATTTTTTCCGCTCTAGGTGATGGTGAGGTTATTTTTTAAAATGGATGGAAATGGGAAACGCCATTTGGGGTAAACATGTTGTTTTTTGACATTTTGGCGATGAATGTTTTTTTATACGCATGCTTACTTGAGGAGTTTTGTAAGAGGGCGGGCTTTTTCAATGATTATTTATAAATGAGTGTTTTTTAATATGTATTGAAATAAACCCCAAAAAACTAATAGGTCATCGGCTTTTTACTATCTCGCTAACCAATAATCGGATTTAAACCTTTGAGGTGTCGTAGGACTCGTGGTGAACTCTCCTTTTCTATGGACGGGGTATATCCACCCCAAAATAAAAACGTCGTAAGGGGGGGGGGGGGAGCTGCTACACTTAGGAAGTTGTGAGCCACCGCGACTTTGGAATGGAAGGAGCCATGCTAGGAGGGCGTGCTTGGATTCGTTTTTTTCGTCTCGTCGTGCTCTTTACGGGAATGTAGGTGTCGAGAAGGTGAACATAGGGTTTTGGGTCTAAAAATGCGTTTTTCACATTTTTGCCGATTTTTGGAAAACGGAAAACGTGATGATGACGTGTGCCATAGTATTTTTTCGTCTCAATGTCCTCTTTACGGAGATGTAGGTACGGAAAAGGTAAAAAGCTGGAAACACGGTTTTTGATGTAAAAATGGGTTTTTGTGATTTTCCCTCATATTGCGAAAACTGAAAACGTGAGGATGACGTGTGTGATAGTATGTTTTCGTCTCAATGTCCTCTTTACGGAGATGTAGGTACGGAAAAGGTAAAAAGCTGGAAACACGGTTTTTGATGTAAAAATGGGTTTTTGTGATTTTCCCTCATATTGCGAAAACTGAAAACGTGAGGTTGACGTGTGAGATAGTATGTTTTCGTCTCATTGTCCTCTTTACGGAGATGTAGGTACGGAAAAAGTAAAAAGCTGGAGACATGTTTTTTTAGTCAAAAATGGTTTTTTGTGATTTTTCCTCATATTGCGAAAACTGAAAACGTGAGGATGACGTGTATGATAGTATGTTTTCATCTCATTGTCCTCTTTACGGAGATGTAGGTATGGAATAGGTAAAAAGCTGGAAACATGGTTTTTATGGAAAATGGGTTTTTGTGATTTTCCCTAATATTGGAAAAACTGAAAACGTAATGATGACGTGTGTGATATTATTTTTTTCGTCTCTTTATTCTCTTTACGGGGATATAGATATGGAAAATGTAAAAAGCTGGAAACATGGTTTTCTTATGGAAAAGGTGTTTGTTTTGTTAATTTTCGCGTTATTTGGAAAACGAATGAGGCGATTTTTATGACGGGCATGTCGATGTATTTGTGTCGTTCTGTTTACGGGATGTAGATATGGAAAAGCTGAAATCATGGTTTCCGTCATTTTTTTTCGAGATCGTTGAGGAAAACTGGGGAAAAAGTAAGAAACCAGATTTGAAGTCACGTTATGTTAAGCGCTATGATGTTGGTAAAACACTTATGCATTATTATTATTATTATTATTATTATTATTTGACAAGGCTTGACTGGGCTCACACGCAGAGAGAGAACTTGCTTGATGAAATGAGAATTGAAAGCATTGAGGCTGACCCATGGCGAGCCAGACAGACAGTGGTCTTATCATT
This sequence comes from Meconema thalassinum, assembly GCA_946902985.2. Taxonomy (NCBI): domain Eukaryota; kingdom Metazoa; phylum Arthropoda; class Insecta; order Orthoptera; family Tettigoniidae; genus Meconema; species Meconema thalassinum. The sequence goes on along the minus strand of OX336394.1, from coordinate 208,539,071 downwards.
GTACGTGCCTCGCAGCAGAGAGATAAGAGGCAGGTGTCAATATACAGTGTGCGGCTTTATACTGTGTATTTCATAGCCTCGGTTCATTATGGACTCATCATGCAACGCAAAGTTTGAAACGATGGGTGGGTGTATAACATCATGATAAAAGATTGACATGGGCTTGAACAAAGAGGTTATTGGACATGTAATAAACAAACGTGTGGGATTAATGAAAGGTCATGTGATACATCTTTTCGGAAACGGATTTTTTTCTAAATAAATAAATAGGGTTTTATTACAAAAAATTATGTTTATTGACCCATGAATTATACGTGGAAGGAAAACCTAACCACTTTACAAAATATTTTGCACCTTTGACTTTAATTACACGTTCAATGAGATAATCGTTGGGATATAATGTTTCTTGCACTTCTTCATAATAGAATCGTCCCTGAATGGGTTGACCGCTCTGATCTTCTAAGAGATACGTCACTGGTTGACCTAGCTTGACTTGGCGAATTTTAAAAATTTCTGTCGACCATTGTGGAGTATACGATTTTGAAAACACACTTCTATGTATACTAATGCGAACAAAATCTCCAATTTTAAGGCGATGTCGCCTTGGGTCTACCCTTTTTATAGGGTTAAACAGTCTATTGAGTCTGGGTAGGTTCTTGGTGACGAGGCGAGGTTTCATGCCGATGGTGGAATGAATGGTGTTGTTGTAGCGTGACACAAGTTGAGGTAACCAGTCTATCCATCGATAGGAACCATGTATTGTAAACTCTTTCCACATATAACTTTTTAATGTTCGATTGAAGCGTTCAACTACACTAGCTTTGAGATTGCTATAGGTGGTATAATGATGAATATCCTTAGATTTGAGAAAACTGGAGAAATCCTTGTTGAAAAATTCTTTCCCCTGGTCGGTTTGTAACAAGTGAGGTTGACGTTTTGATTGTTCAATAATATGTTGAAAGGCCTTTGTGACTAAGACACCAGTTTTATTTTTTACTGGTTGAACAAAAGCCATTTTGAAATAGACATCAATGACGGTCAACATTTAGCGTACACCGTCGTTAACTTTAGAATAAGGTATCATTTCAACCAAGTCTGCCTGCCAAAGTTCATCGATTCCTTTGGAAATGACACGACGACGTTCATAAATGCGTCGGGCTGGTTTATGAAATTCATTAGCAATGCCCACTTTGATGGGGGATGGCTTATAAGATAATTTTAGCATCTCGGAGTTGTTGTTCAATGTGGGCGATTACTGCCTCATGTCCAGTGTGACCAGCTTGTTTTGATGCATGAAGCAAGTATAAGCGTTCTACTAACTGATTGGGATTATTCCAAAAGGTTATATCTAAGTAGGGTTTAAATTTCTTAAACCTTACACCAGAGGCAGAGTGATGTTTTTGCTTACCAAAGATGTTTGCAATGATGGTTTTATATTTTTGGGATATATTGGCATTGACCAGCTGAGAGGATTTATAGTTTCTTTTGAGAGCGTTGGTGTCTAATAAAATGGATTTATATTTAGCAAGGTCCTCGGACGTAAAATCTTGTGGCGAGGGGGTGCGAGAAAATAGCAGCTTTAACAGACCTGGTGTTAATTTATAGTTGATCTTTTTAATGACAGCTTTCGTACGAGCAAATTTAATGGATGAATCCCCAATTTTAAAACTATCATTCTCATAGCGAACACCATACGTGGTATCTGTCTTTCCAATAAATACAAGGGTCAGATACGGTTCCAGGGTTGCCCCATAATGTTTGATTAAAATGTTTTTGAGTTGAGCTTTATTTTGAGGGGTTGCCAAGACTTGTAAAAACGGAGACGATGTGGAGGAAGACGGTGTTGCCGCTATGACGGAAGATTTTTGTTTTGTTTTTAGAAACTGTTGAAGGGGTGAGGATTCTTTTTTCTTTCAGGACTAAATACGCTTTCGCGTTCACTTTCACTTTTTTCATGTTGTTGTTGTTCTTCTTCCTCTTCATGTTCTTGATGTTCTTGTTCACTAACATTAGAGGAGGAGGAGGGGGAGGATTTTACCAGGCGTGTGGAATCTGTTTGAGTAAATTTTGAACTTGTTATGGGTTTGGTTTGAGAGGTAGCAGCAGCAGTAGCAGCAGAAGCATTAGGTTTGAATCTCATGGGATCAACCGATGATGGAGCATGTTATATCATGGGTAAAGGATTGACGTTTTTTAAACGTTGCAATTCACGAAATTTATGTCGAATCGTATTTCGTGCCTCAATAATACGCTGCATGATTTGAACATGTTTCTTGTACCCTATGGCGTTCGCCATGGTAAAGGTAAAGACACACTAACAGGAAATGTCCAACCCTGGGTCTTTTTAAACAGAAATAAAATGATCAAAACCCAAGCGATAACGTCCCTCACATCGTTCACTCTGTTTATTTATGACCAAACAGGCATGGGGATGCGGTTCCAACACGAAGCACACAATTGCGTGAAAGCTGTAAAGGACATATCTGGATTCACATGATCTTGAAAAATATGATAGAGATTTCTAGAGTCTTGGCGGAAGAGAACGATGAGATTGGCATTGTCACGAATCAACTGTTTGGGGATTTTGGAATAGGTCTGAGCCAGATAAAAACAATCCACTTGTTTATGAAGTCCCATACTAAAATACTATTGAATAATGGCCTGTCGTTGAGTGGCAATATCATCAAAAATTATAATGGAATCTGGTTGAATGTGGTCTGGTTGAATGACATCTTGAGGTGAGGTGAATGTAAAATAGCCCATGGCTTCTTTATTTAACGAAGACATAATTTGTTCCAGATACACGTACAGAGGCTGGTACAAGGATTTGCCAAAAATATAAATATTTTGAAATCGTAGGCCATGAGGTGCGGTAACAATGTTCAGTAAAACATTGGTCTTTCCACAACCAGAAGGCCCTACCATAATACATCGAACGGTAGATGGGAATAGGGTGCCATGACGTTTAGGTTCGCACACGGACAGTGATAGCTCTGAAACAAAACCAGAGACGGGCAAAGCATGGGGTTGTTTCATTAATTCCATTGTGTCGACGACTGAGTTATTTTCATGTGTGTATAAGGTTTACATATATATATAGGCAAGCGGTGAGTAGGATAGTTTAGTTAACGTCTATCACCATGGACGTGTTTGGGAGAGCTCGTGTTACCATGGCCACGGCCGCCTCTTTGTCAAAACAGACACGAGAGGTGGCAACAAAAAGCTATGTCGATCGCAAAGTGCAAAGTGTCTATCACATGGCCCCGAGACTAACCGCTGAGGGCTATTCAGCCAATCTTCATCGTATTATTGATGTGCAAGAGCCTCGAGACGAAAATGATGTCTGCACGAAACGTTATGTGACCTATCAAATGAAAAGGCTTTATAAATTTGTCCCATCTGTATTTTTAGTGTACCTGTCAAATCAAAAACTGGACAATGACAGAAACCATTCCCCACCACCAGTGGTGAATGATGATCTTACCTATATGTTTGCTTCCGGTTTAAGTCGTTATCGACTGCATTATGATGGTGTAATTCATATTAAATATGCCATGCCTGATGAGAAACATTTAAAAATACAACTAAACGGTGATAGAGTGTTGGCCCACAACCATCAAAGAGTAAATGTTGGAGATGAATTATCCTTTCATCTTATGCTTACGTTTGAGGAAAAGGAAGCTGGGAAAACGGTGAATGATTTTCTGCTTTATATAGAATTGGAATATACTGCTATGAAATAAGGTTCTCAACGTTAGTTGTTATGGAATGTTTGCTGTGAAAGGTTCACCAAGTAGCAGCATGGTGAAAAAAAGATATGCTATGAACATGAAAAAAACAAAACTCAAAAAGAGAAAAAAGCCAGGTCGGAAACCAAGTCGATCTGCCTCACACCCAGTGTTAAAACTTAAAAAAACTAAAAAAAATCTAAAAAGAGTGGCTATCGAAAAAGCTTTACAAGCGGTGCGATTGTCTACATCTCCGAAATCGCAGCATCATGTATCGATAAAAAGAAAAGGAAGAAAACAAAATCGTGGGCGAGTCATTCCTGTTGCTAAGCGTGGGGGTTTTTTGCCGGCTTTATTTGCAGGGTTGGCAGCTTTGGGGTCCCTTTTGGGTGGTGCCAGCGCTGTAGCGAAAACCATAAGAGCCGTCCAGCAAGGCAAGCAACAACTCAAAGAAAGCGAGCGACACAATAAAACGTTAGAAGCCATTGCGATGAGAGCTAGAAATGGCAATCCTTTAAAGCCAGTCTTTTATCCACAAGGTAGTGGCCTACCGTCTAAGAAAAAAAATGTCCATCATCGATAAGCGCTTAAGGCAACTGCCTCGTCATGCCATGACCCATGAAGAAGTGGAAAGCTATGCCAAACAACTAAAGATTTCTCATTTTCGAGGTGTATTTATGCGAAATGAATTACCCAAAGCACCGTGGAAAGAAGAACGAGCCATGATGAATTTAGATGATGATGCAGGTCCAGGAACCCATTTTGTAGCCTATGTAAAACAAGGTTCCACAGTATGGTACTTTGACAGTTATGGAAATTTACCACCCCCGATCGAGTTGCTACGTTATTTGGGAAACCCGGTAAAGATATTCTATAATGTGAATCGTCAACAAACCTTTGACAGTCAAGAGTGTGGCCGTTTGAGTTTAAATTTTTTATATAAGAGGTCGCGTTAAGACAACAGTTCCATCATTATGAATGTCAACGCCAAGACCTTTACCGTGCACACTCGCGGGCCTGAAGTGTCCCTGGATTTTTTCCCCCATTGAATTGCAACCAGAACAATCTTATGTGCTAGGATTAATTTCTTTGGAAAGTTACAACAGAATTTACAATATTCAACTGGATATTAATGACAAATTTTATTATGATGATTATATGTTGACACTACCCACTGGAGGTTATACCATAGACGATGTGCATGAGGCCATTAGCGTGTCGATGATAAAACAATTTGGTGTCAAACCATTTGCGGATGGGAAACACAAATTTGAACTTACAGCCAATACAATAACTCATCGCTGTCGTATTTTCTCTACGTTTAACATTGACTTTGAAACACGAGTTCATTCTATTGGTCCTTTATTAGGATTTAAACCAAGAGTGTTGGCAGCTCACCATCTCCATGAATCAGATTATCCAGTGAAATTCATCGAGGACCATCACATTTCTGTAACTTGCAATATTATTAGAGACGTATTTACGAATCAAGAACAAAGCCATTCCCTGTATGATTTTATTGTCACCTCTCCTTGCGGCTATATTATTCGTGAAAACCCTTCAGTGGTTCTATATCATCCTGTGTGTGTCAGTGATATTATTAATATTACCTTACGCTTAGTGAATAAAAACCAACAACTGATTGCTTTGGACGCCAACACCCCTGTGACCTACAAGTTCGTTTTAAAGACGCTATGAAATTTATCTATAAAGCAACAACAACGTCTACGAGGTCGGTTAGTTGCCCGCCGTGTATGAAACGGTTGACACGAGTAAACCGACAACGCTTACAACGCATTGGTTATACGCTACACACCAATCATGAACAAAAAGCTGTTGCAAGTGTTAAATCCCATACAAGTAGAAGATGGTGTCGTGCGCATTGATATGCATTCCTATCAACCTCTAGCAACAGGACTGAATAACAATGACGAGATTCAATTCATCATTAACAATCAAGATATTTTTACTCTACCTCATGAAAGTGTCCTTCAAATTGAGGGTAAATTGATGAAAGCAGATGGCAGCACACCCACAACGTCTGCGTTGGCGAATCATGGTTTGGCTTTTCTGTTTTTTGAAGTACGTTATGTGATAAATGATATTGTCATAGATATGACTCGAAATGTGGGCATGACTAGTCTTATGAAATTATATCCATCCTATAGCGAGGAGGAAAGTATAACGCTTTCTATGGCAGGATGGTGTCCCAACAGTAGCAATGACTGGCTAGTTCATACCGATGGCACTTGTTCAGGCTTCCTACCCTTAAAATTACTCCTTGGCTTTGCCGAAGATCACAAGCGTATTATTTTAAACGCAAGACAAAGTTTGTATCATGTGAGAGACCGCAGTGATTATAATGCGCAGAAAGGAGCCTCTGACCAAGTGATGGACTCAAAAATTCAACTGCTTCGATTACTATGGAAAGTGCCCCATGTGACGCTATCGGATCGTAAAAAGCTAAGCATGTTAAATTTAGTGCAAAAAGATAAAGCCTTGCCTATCGCCGTTCGAAGTTGGTGTCTACATGAATACACCTTGCTACCTACCACAGACACACATAGTTGGAGTGTCAAATCGACTCGCTCTACCGAGAGACCCCTCTAGGTTATTATTGGTTTTCAAACCAATAGAAAATACCAACAAAGCAAAGATGTCACCTTGTTTGATCACATTCACTTGAGAAATATACGACTATTTTTAAATAATGTTTGCTTTCCCTATGAGGGGTTGGAACTCAATTTTTCAAAAAATAAGTTTGGTCCCCTTTATGACATGTTCGCTAAATTTCAATCGTCTTATTATGAAAAACAGGATTGTCCTATGTTGTCGCCACAAGGGTTTAAAGCAAAAGCACCACTGATTGTTTTCGACTGTTCGTATCTAGAATAATCCATGAAAATCACCACCATTGATTTAAGGGTAGATTTTGAAACACAAGAAAATGTCCCAGACCATACCAGTGCCTACTGTTGGATTATTCATGCTAGACAAGTGAAATATCATCCTTTGTCCAATTATGTCACCAGCATGTAAGCCATCTGTGGTCGAATAAAAAAAAAGATCATCATTCATAGGATTGATGATAAGCGTCTGCATGCACAGTATCTGTTGCGCTCTGGCACTGTGCGCACATACGACAACAACAAACATCATGTGTCCCTCAATAAACAAGAGCAACAACAACAACAACAACGTGACAGACAAACCATGGAATTTAAAATGTGAATTTAATCGTCTGAAAACTTTTGAAACATGGACAGTTCCCTTTATGGATTGTGGAGAATTGGCTGCGAGCGGATTTTATTACTTAAAACGTGGGGATGTGGTCAAGCGTATTTTTTGCAACATTGAAATTGGAAACTGGGAAATAGGGGATCGACCCTTTAGCGATCATCAGCGATGGAGTCCATCCTGCCCTTACCTCAATCGCTATGATGTGGGCAATATTCCATGGAGTTTGAATTATCCTGTTATTGTACCAGACCCTGCAAAACTAGGAGATACCTGTGGACCGTATGTGCAAACTATTCATTTGAATGCTGTTCCAAATTAAGCCAACAAACTTTGTAATAAAAGTGTAAGTGTTTTTTATGTTATTGACACCGCATGGACAGCAAAATCACCTCCAGATGACATGCCCCAACAGAAGTTCTCCAAAGGGGTGGAAGGAAAGTGGAGAAGGGGAACGCACTGGCTATTCTACAGACACCCCCCAATAACCGACAGATCTGCTGCCGACGAAATAATGCCACAACAGTTGATTAAAAATTTAAATAAAAATTTAATGTTAAAATTTAAAGGAGCACCTCCACCAGAAACAGAACATGCTTGCTTGCAAAGCAAAAAAAAGGGACAAGAATTAAATTGAAATTAAAATGTTATAAAGCCTAAAGATTAAAATAAAAATTACAGGCATAATTAAATGAGAAAGGGCTTGATAATTTACAAGGGAATGCAATACCGATCCGACATGTAGAGATCCAGGCCACGCAATAAAACGAAAAAAAAATAATTAAATTAACAAAATAAAATTGGATTAGAAAATAAATTCATGATTTGCATGACGGAGAAAAACACAGGAACATTTACCAAAAACACAAAGTTAAACCAACAAGATTAAATTTAAAAAAAATTAAGCTAACACCACAACACGTTTGAGTTTCGTGGTCGGCGCCAAGAGACTGACCTCGAGACCAGAATGCATCACGGCAAAACAAGAAACAAACATGGCCACGAAAAACAGGAGACCGCATGTCAAATCGAAACTACGGCAAACAATTAGCATTAAATTAATTTAGAATCCCCAGATAGGAATGAAAGGAGGAAAACAATTACATCTAAAAACTATTAACACTAGTCGGTTTATGTTGCGACGGATCATACATCAGATTAATAATATGCCAATCCCAAGATTGCCAAAAGAAAATAAATAATAATTTAAAACGTAAAATAAACTTAGAAATGTGTCTCCAGAAGGTACAAAAAACAATAACAAAATTAATATATATATGGAAACATTATTAAAACATAAAAAAAATTTAGGCCTACTAGGCAAAACAAACACAAGATCGAACATTCATACTAGGCCAATATTGGAGCTCCCAAAATAAAATAATTAAATATATAAAAAAATAACGTACCTTAAAACTTCACAGTGGAGACACAATAAAAATAAAATAATTCACACACAAACCAAATAACGTAATACGGCATTATATTGCCTGAAACTGGCCCACCCAGCACATGCTTCGTTTTGGTCACAAGCACAGGTCTGCATCGAGATGCGATTACATTCCACACGTCCTCTTCACGGCGAAACGATGAAATTCAAAGCCTGAAGAGCACAGGCGATTTCCTAGTAGAATTGGCATTCATATTTGTAAAAGCTGGGGGCCAAGGGCGCCCCTAGCCCACGAAGAGATACTCTATCACACCAGCTGTTAAGTTTCTTCTTAGACGACAGACAATGGACTCCACAAGATGGCGGAGAATCCCGCGTCAAATACCGAACTGCATTCATGTAAATATTTATCGTCCAATCAAGGCTTGACACATCAATCAACAATGTCATTATTAAGTAAATAATTTGGCGGTATCATGAATACACAGGCATTTGTTTCATGACGTAGAATATAATTGCCTTCAATTATGCCACGAATAGGAAGAGTTTTATAAGGCACAAGCAACACTCTCTATCGGTGAAGAAGGAACTACTTGAAGGAACCCCGAAGTCCGACAGCAGCTGCTATCTCGTGTTCACAAACGGAATCAAGTCACCAGGCGGTCGATTCAAAATGTCATGGAACACCAGAATACAGGGAAAAGGGATTTTAAAAACATTGGGACGGGCATTGCACGTAACAGTTATGAATAAAACCTCAAAAAATATTTAGCTGTTGTTCAATTCATCTGTTTCTTTTTTTTCTAAAGTCCTTTGACTTTGCCATGTTAAACCATGGCATGGGTTAGTTGTTGATTAGACGTCAATGAGGTAACAAGTACAATTAAAGCGTGATGCGTACACTCATCATGGATTGTCAGGGGTTTAAAATTGCAGACAACAAATTTATATTTAAGGATGTCACTTTTATAGATTGTAGTACGTTTTGGGTGTCTAACCCTATTCATTTGGTGTTTAAACCTCCCTATGCTTTCGAGTTGCTTAGTGAAAAAGATAAAAAACAGAGCCAATGGATTGAAAATCATTTGCAATTAGCATGGGACAAGGGTGATATTTCTTACAAGTATCTTGACATCGTCATGAAAGCCCATTTGTCCGCGGCCAATGTCTTATTTGTTAAAGGGAGTGAAAAACGCCAGTGGCTTCAACCATTTTTACCCTCTCACTGTCAATGTATTGACCTTTTAGATCTGGGATGTCCATCCCTGCAAACGCTCATGGACACTTGTCCTTGCGACAATATTCAGAATAAAGCCTTAGCGCATGCATGGCAATTGTTTCATTGGCTCACCACGAGTGCATGTTGGGAGTTGTTCAATAAAATTAAAACTGAAGGTGTATCGTCCAAAGATAGCAGTTATTATTATTTATTTATTTATTTATTTATTTATTTATCGTATGGCTTTTAGTGCCGGGAGTGTCCGAGGACATGTTCGGCTCGCCTAAGTCTTGTAGCTACCTCCCGCGGATACCCTAAAGGGTGAGCTACAATTTCCGTTCAATTTCAAGTAGTTCCAACTTTCGCCACCAGATATCAATGATACCCAGTGGTGAACGTTGGAACTTTGATAGAGCGTTCTGACGAAATCTAACCTAACAAATATTGCTTTACACAAGTTTAGTCTGTGAAAGGATCTTTTACATGCCATAAATCTATGACATGGGACCGCCGGCTTTACTTCCCCTCCGAAGGAAGGCATACTGAAGGATTTTTAGCAGTGAGACGTGCACACGTGAGGAGATAACATCAACTTATAGACATGGACGCCACTAAAATCGACAAGGCTATTGGAAAGTTCTTTGTGTGCAAGAATAAACTGATTAGCTTTACACAACATGAATTAATAGCACTACCTAAATCATTTCTTTTTATGTTGCTGTCAACGCTGTCAAAGAAATTTGGAAAAAGGCGCCTGCCGAGTGGACTAACGACTCTGTATTGAGTGAACTACAACCATGCAGTCATTTTTCCCATCACAAGCAATTAACCATGGCAAAAATACCTTCCATTCGACAGTGTGCCACATGCCAATTAATGAAATTATATCATGGTCATAAAACTCAGTGTAAAGACATTGTTTCGTCATTCCATGGCTGTCATGCGGAAAACAACCACCACCTACCATGCTCGTCAGTAGCCGCCGACAAACAACAACAACAACAACAACAACAACAACAACAACAAAGTGTTTTTCACCTATTGAAACCTCTATGTCCCAGGTGTACTGGCAGTGGAATTATTGATAACATCCTTAAAAACTTACCATTCGAAGCTCACTTACCTGCTTACAACTTCTGCGGCCCTGGTACTCGTCTTCAAGGTCGTTTGAGGAGAGGGGATATGGGAATCAATGCTTTGGATCATGCATGTCTTAATCACGATAAAGCCTATGAAAACAGTGATCCCACACTAAGACACATTGCCGACAAAGTCATGTTAAGCATTGCCAAGCAACGATTAACAGCTTCAGATGCCAGTCTAGCAGAACGAATGGCAGCATTTATAGTGATTGGTGCTATGAAGAGCAAATTACTTTTATCTAGATATGGACTTTTAACGTAATGAATTTATTTTAAAAAATGTATAGTATCACTGTTATCGTGACAAAAAGTAAATAAAAGACAAGAGTCCATGTTGTGTTTTTTTCCATTATTATTATGCACTCATAGTTTCATGATTATAATTATAAATAAAATGAATAAAATGACATAAATGACAAACAATAAAAAAGGGACAGCAGTGCATCGTTATAAAATTACTAATTGTAGTAAATCTATTTTTCAATAACAAACAATAAAAAAGGACCAAAGTCCATCATTTTAACTAATAGTTTCATCATTTTTATAAAAAATTATATACATGGTAATTGTACTAAAACTATAAACAAAAAATTCTACCATTAAGCATAAGTTTTGAAAATTTATTTTTATTATTATTTATCATTGTAAACGATGAGCAACAATTAATAAACGTCAAACTGTTGAGCACCAAAAAATAATTTTATTTTATTACCATATAGTTATTAAAGAGTAGTGCATGAATAAACATAAAGTCACGGCTAGCGTACAATGATTATTCGTTTTCAATTTTTACAAAACGAACCATGCATCGATTATTTTTTTCACCCTCATAAATTAAATAGACAGGGTGAATACTGGAATTGACATCTTCCATGACATTATCAGGTAGGTTATTAAATCGTGTGGGAAGAAATGTCTCAAAGTCTTGACAAATGCAAAGAGCTCGTTCACCAAATTTGGTTTTCAGTTTTTGAATTTTATGTATGCGAAAGGGTGTTTGCGTAGGCAATTCACTCATTTTCTTGCGTGCAAAGCCACAATCTTGACCAATGGCGTTCAAGGCGTCCATGGTTGTCTATAACCAAAGAAAAGAGTGTTACTTTCTAACACTCTTGTTCTTATATTACATCAACAACAACAACAATAACTTTGTCTGTAAATCAAAGTGTGTTGTTGTTTTTTTAAAGCCTGTGTGTTTATGACCTAAAGTTGTAGATAGATAGTATTGGATAAATTAACAAAAATATAATAATAATGTTTGTATCATTTTCAGTCAAAACATACATTTGGAAATTATTTAATAGGAAATGTTTTATCAAAATTAAGTGTGAATCATTTTCAAGATCTCTTGGAGGTAAATGCATGTCTCTGTTGTGAATGGGAATTAGCCTATCATTCCCTTGTCGAATGACTTGTATTCGTTTGCCCTGTTGTTGTGCAAATTCACACTGCATTCTGTTAAATAAATAGTATCAACATATACTAACAGCAAACATCTGAATGCTGTTGGTAACCTATAAAAGGCAAAGTTAACACGCTATGCATTTAATAACCATGTCTACATCCAACAAACCAAGAAAGAAACAAAATTCAAAACTACAAATTTAAACCAGTGTGTATGTGTTCATCAACGTGAATAAACGATAAACTAAAACAAACAAAAAAATAGCCAAATGTATTCTAAACGTCAAGTATGCACCTGAAAGCCGAATGTAAACAAAAAGCCGTAAACATGACATGATGTTGTTAGTTTCTAACAAATCTCATTCTATGAGGCGAATATTGATTGATAGGTAAGCTAAGACAAAGGTGGCGAAATGCTTGTTGTCGATACGAAGTGATTCGTTCCTATGCAGGAAATTTATAAAAATGAAAACAATACATTTGAGAGGTTATTGGAAAATAAACATTAAACAGGGGTTTTGTACATATTGTACACCAGAAATCTGCAAAATGATCCTCGTCAGCTAATTTAACAATCACTTGATTCATGGTTAAACCGTACCATGCTTTATGAACCACTTGCGTGGATACATTATTTTCAAAACCAAAATTTAGCATACAGGATTTACAATAGTGATGACCTGGATCATAAACTATGTCATCATCCATAATGTTGTCATAAAACATGGTATCAATGCGTACTTTTGTGTTTCTATATTCTGAAGGATAGGCCACACGTTGAGGATTATGAGACACCATCGTGGCATATTCATTGAACGTGGTGTGTTTTGTGACGATAAAACGATCTTCATCATGGTTCATTATTGAATCTGAAAAGTAGTCGTTCCGTTTACTAAGTGAATAAATAGAAATACTATGTACTATATACACTGTCTGTCCCCTAAGTCAATAGCAAAAATAAAATAAAAAATAAGCAAAACATAAATAAATAACCATCTGTCTGTTGACTTTTTTTTAGCTGTAGGCCTCAAGCATAACATGCAACAGGTTAAAAAAACAATTTCTGTTCAGATATTGGACTGGTGTTGTTTTCAAATATATCACCACTCATAACTCTAGCCATAAAGTGAGAGATTGTGCACAGTAAAAGCAGCAGATTATTATTATTCCTTTGTTCTTGCATGAGACCTACTAAGCCACACCCTAGTGTGGCCTATTAAGCCGCATGCCTACTGAGGGTGAATGGTCACTTTGCTGAAACATTAGGCCTACTAAGCGACATCAATAGTGAGGGTGGCTACTTGTTTGTTTTTTCCTAACCTAACTTAAAACAGCCAACATGTTTTAATCTAGCCTGTGCACAGTGAACCATGCAAAAGTTGATGCATGGCTCTCTTTATGCGTTGACAGGCAAATAGCACAAGACATACAGTTTATGTATAACTATTTACAGGCATTCACACATCCATGCATACATCCATGCACACAGGTTAAAAAACAAAAATTATATGATACACTACAATTTTTTATTTTTTATTCCGAGGCTCAAGATGGCATCTCGCATTTGATAGCAGCCAAACCAAACACTTGCCGTGTTGTACAACAACAATAGCAACAACCATTAGTGGTTGTAACCAAATGGGACGCTTGTCATCATATCCTGACACCACTGTCTCTTGTCGTCCAACAAAGCGAGTGTTTGTTTTCGCTGTTTCATTAAAAATAAATCATGATTTTTCGAGAGAATCCTAAACTGACTATGTGTCATGGCTGTGTGGGTCTGAAGGACATCTAAATAATCATCCACACATAGTCGTTTAACCACATGCTGGCTAATCCCTTTGGCTCGCATAGATTCGCATCGATCCACCTGTCGAAAACTATACATTTTCGGAGCGAGACCTACAAACTCAGTCATCATGGTGTCTGAACACTCATCTTTCATTAAACCAATTCCTTTTTTGTTCAGACGGGGCATATCGAACACGTTCTTCTCACTAAACGAGGACGTGTCAAACCATTTTGGGTTTTGTTTCATAACGACATACGGATCACAGTCATGGATATAGTAAATAAAACTATCCGTGTCTGTATATAACAAGGAAATGGTACCAAATTGCTTTATTGCAAAACCATAATGGAATTTATACATGTGCAATTTTGAAAAATCTAAAATGACTTGGCCTAAATAGATAGGCTTATTCATGACCACTTTAGTTTTGGCAAGTTCAATAGTCAGTAGATCATGATCAATAATGTTTAAAAATTTGAAATTTGGTTTTGCAATGTATTTTTGAGCTCCCCATTGTCCATGCCATGTGTTGACCAATTTAATGTCCCTATACTGCCGTACATTTTCCAAACTCTTGCCATAGATACAATTTTTCAACAGTTTATTTGAAATGGTTGAGTGGCACATTGTCTGTGACTGGTATTTAAATCCATGTATGGTTTCAACCAAGGTTTCTGACAAAAAGAAATACCTCTATGGATTTTCTTCAGGGTTAAGCCCTGGGCTAAACATTCTACCAGCATGTCAATATGCAACACATAGTGATTTTTATCATACAAGGTACCCATCAATTTCTTATGATTGCCCTTACTCTCGGGCGGCACCATTTTCTCTATGCAAAAGGGGAAATCACCATGTCGCTGTCTGAGATGGGGGGGGGGGATAAGCTAAGTCAACGTCAAGAACATACCCTACGTCCTGTTGCTTGCTGGCGCTATGCACATTAAAATCTTTAATTTCATTCTCAGACACTCAGACAAAGTTTCTGTACGGCAGTGGTCGACTCATAGCGTGACCGTATAAATTGTTTACGTCGAAATACATTAGGTAGGATTCTGGTTCTTCGGGACAATAATCAGGCATGTAATGATTATTTGCCTTGGCATGTCGCTGATTCAGCGATACGAATCCCTCACGAATCCCTTTTTCCATCATCAGTACCACATCGGGATCCGTCAGTAAATCAAGCTCAATGTGGGTAAATTTGAGGGCGGCGTCCCAACTTAACCCTGGACTGGTATAGTAGTGCGCGGGGTCAAGGCCATAAATCGTGTGACATAGCTGACGAAACGTTTCAAAAACGTCGGTCAACAACAACACGTCTAATTTTAAGTAGTGCATAGCATACTGGCCCAAGGTTTCTATGCCAAACACTCGCCAAACACTGTGTGCGTGGGCATAGTCTTCTTCACTAATGGTGCCTTGAGTTAACTGAGAAAATAATTTTTCTCTTGGCGGCAAAGACGTTTCTTCAAGCACCGCGTAACTTCCCACATAATCATAAGGAAAATGGTCTTTACGAACTCACAATTTAAATTGATTTATATCCGTAAAGTGGGAATGGGTATGTTTCAACTCATCTTCGCTTAAGCCTTTCACAAGACTATCCAGCGAACTAGACATAAATTTGAATGAGTCGAGAAAGCGAATGCTCATGCTTCCCTTTCTCCATGAAAGTGAGGTAAAGCTCTCATGGTTCTTAGCCAAAATGCTGAATTTGCTCTTATCTACATGAGCAAATTGCTTTACAATGAAGTGAAGGTCGTACCTGGAGAAATTGTGTAAGAAGACAGGGAGGAAGCGAGGTGTAGAGTACTTCAAATTGCATTTGTTATGGGCAGCACCTCTAAAATGCCCTGTCCTGTGGCAGTGGTCTCTTACTTTTTTTCTCCGCCTAAGATTGGCTTTTCTCATATGTGGCAGGTGGTGGCTTGATAATATTCTCTTTGCTGTACATCATTCATCTGAATTGGTACAGGGTTGTTCAAAATAGTTTCTACTTTGCCTGCTAAAGCCGCCATTTGATCAACAAACCACCGCGCACAATCCTGACCTTCATGACTTACATACTCACATTGTGAATTATCATAGTGACAGACAATATAATAGGCTACAGCAAAAGGCTCATGTTTCTGCACTGGATAGGTTGAGCTTGTATGGGGGCTTGGTTCACATCCCTGAATGGGAACAGTAAGGGCCTCAAAATCAGCGTAAACAGTAAATGGTACCATGTCTTGTTTATTAGTGGCCTTAAATTTTAAGACTGCGTCATTCCCTTCGGGCAAGACTAGCTTTACTGCCGTCTGCCCTTCACAGTCTTCCGTATGTCGTTTCAAAAGTTCATCAGTTCCAAAATACTGAAGGCAGCGCTCACAAATATGCTTTTTAGGATGATGATTTGACATTTGGCTGCTCACCAATTTACTTAAATTCTTTATCCAACAATAATGGCTTTTATCCCCATCAGACAGGAAAAGCAGGTGAATGTGATGTTGCTTTACCTGTTTGGTGGCATACAAGGGGCCCACAATATTGGATCCGTCGATGCCATACACCATGAAGGAGAAATTTGGATTATCTTTCTTAAATAAATGAATTTTATTTAGAGGCATGGGAAATGAAACACGCTCGAGATTGAGAGTTTGTTTCATGTGGTTAAACACATCTTTGTACTGCCCTGGTCGATCACTACGTGTGTCTTCACAGGGTTGCAGACAGCTAACTATACTCCACAAAAAGCAGTAATCGTCTTTATTGCGTATGTTGATCACTGCCTTTCTGGAAGCGATAAAGCTCGGTGTGGCAATATAGCTACTTCCTGCATTCAATGGATTGTATTTACAAATATTGATTTGCAAATAGGCAATGCTATTGAGGGCCAAGCCACAGGGACCCTGTTGCAACTTATCAAATTTAATGATAAGCGCTTGAATAGTTTTCTCCTGATACCACGTTTCCAAATTATCAGCTATCAGTACTTTCTCCATTTTTGTACAAAGGTTGAAGGTGTGTTTCTCTTCAACATTATTTTTTATCAACGTAAATTCACATAGTAGTTCGAAATTTATTTTTAAAGCCTGATGCAATCTTAAGCCTTGTTCACATTCACTCAAAAAAAATGGGAAAACATAATTCCACAAAATCTTTAGGCAACAGACAGTGATTAGCATTGTAAATTCGGCCGGAGCAAACTCGCGTTTTGAAACATTTGGCCATAGGTTGCCACACTAACACTTCGCTCTCTGATATAGACATGATTATAAAATGGACTAATAAACGTGCAAACTTTACCTTAGAATAGGTTAATCCAAAACCAGCAATTCCACACGGCCACACTTATCGCTTTCACTGACTGGCACACAATCACACTCACAGGCACACAATGGTCGTAGCAATTTGATGATGATTCTTTACAATTGCCCCCAGCAGGAGATGATCACCAACAAAGGTTTCTGTTGATTTGTTTCCAACGATTTATCTAAAAAACAAACCAATACAATCGTTATTAGTCATGGTTATATACATTAAACTTGTGCATTCATTCATTCATTCATTCATTCATTCATTCATTCATAAGAGTTGCTTAAAACCAAAGGTTTCAAGTGTGCGCACATAGATAAGACACTCACTCGAAAATAAGAAGGTCATTTACAAAGAAAAGAATTAATCTACTGTATATTCATAGCTCACCTTTTTTTTAAATATCGAAAGCGTCAAGGTAGTTAAAACCTGTTCACTCCATACACGTCTTCATTCTGAAACAATAATAAATACACGCCATAAGTTTATAAATTTCCGTGAAATAAATGGCATACATTTAACAACAACAACAACAACAAAAAATGGAACAACATGTACTCACCATAAAATGAATTATAATGCTTTCAGCAGATGTGCTCTTTGCCGCCACGGTCACTGTCACGGTCACTGTCACTGTCTCTCTGTCTGCTTTCCCAGACTTAATGACGTTTTTTTTAAATCTGCAACAAACAATATCCCCAAAAAATACAATCAGTCACTAACATACTTTTCACGCATACAAAAAATAACAATAAAACCAATCATGTCATAATTAACAATAATGATCCTACCTTAGTACAAGTATGGCCGCGGTTCACGTAATTTTTTTACAAAGAGCATAAGGCACTTGCACCCGTCGCCTCCAAAGATGATCACTGGAATAATGAGTCTCTCTTACCCTCAGAACATATATGTCTCCTCAACAACTTGCAAAGTTAACACTATACTTTTTTTTGTTCCTACGCGTAGGATGTCGTGGAGCGCACAAGTTTTGCAATCTCTGCATGAGTGTGCGTGGGAATGCAGTGATCAGCTTTTCGGCAGAGCTGTATGTCCTGCATTGAAAGATCGAGTTACACGTCTGGGTCAGATAACAGCCACCTGCATGCGAACAACAGGCTGTTATCTCTCTCTGCCTGCGAGGCACGTACGATGATAAGACCAGTGTCTGTCTGGCTCGCCGTGGGTCAGCCTCAATGCTTTCAATTCTCATTTCATCAAGCAAGTTCTCTCTCTGCGTGTGAGCCCAGTCAAGCCTTGTCTAATAATAATGCATAAGTGTTTTACCAACAGCATAGCGCTTAACATAACGTGACTTCAAATCTGGTTTCTTACTTTTTCCCCAGTTTTCCTCAACGATCTCGAAAAAAAATGACGGAAACCATGATTTCAGCTTTTCCATACCTACATTCCCGTAAACAGAACAACGACACAAATACATCGACATGCCCGTCATAAAAATCGCCTCATTCGTTTTCCAAATAACGCGAAAATTAACAAAAAACACCTTTTCCATAAGAAAACCATGTTTCCAGCTTTTTACATTTTCCATATCTATATCCCCGTAAAGAGAATAAAGAGACGAAAAAAATACCATCACACACGTCATCATCACGTTTTCAGTTTTTCCAATATTAGGGAAAATCACAAAAACCCATTTTCCATAAATACCATGTTTCCAGCTTTTTACCTATTCCATACCTACATCTCCGTAAAGAGGACAATGAGACGAAAACATACTATCATACACGTCATCCTCACGTTTTTAGTTTTCGCAATATGAGGGAAAATCACAAAAAAACATTTTTGACTAAAAAAACATGTTTCCAGCTTTTTACCTTTTCCGTACCTACATCTCCGTAAAGAGGACAATGAGACGAAAACATACTATCACACACATCATCCTCACGTTTTCCGTTTTCGCAATAAGAGGGAAAATCACAAAAACCCATTTTTACATCAAAAACCGTGTTTCCAGCTTTTTACCTTTTCCGTACCTACATCTCCGTAAAGAGGACATTGAGACGAAAAAATACTATGGCACACGTCATCATCACGTTTTCCGTTTTCCAAAAGTCGGCAAAAATGTGAAAAACGCATTTTTAGACCCAATACCCTATGTTCGCCTTCTCGACACCTACATTCCCGTAAAGAGCACGACGAGACGAAAAAACGAATCCAAGCACGCCCTCCTAGCATGGCTCCTTCCATTCCAAAGTCGCGGGGGCTCACAATTTCCTAAGTGTAGCAGCTACCCCCCCCCCCCCTTACCACGTTTTTATTTTGGGGTGGATATACCCCGTCCATAGAAAAGGAGAGTTCACCACGAGTCCTACGACACCTCATAGGTTTAAATCCGATTATTGGTTAGCGAGATAGTAAAAAGCCGATGACCTATTAGTTTTTTGGGGTTTATTTCAATACAAAAAAACACTCATTTATAAATAAACATTTAAAAAGCCCGCCCTCTTACAAAACTCCTCAAGTAAGCATGCGTATAAAAAAACATTCATCGCCAAAATGTCAAAAAAACAACATGTTTACCCCAAATGGCGTTTCCCAATTCCATCCATTTTAAAAATAACCTCACCATCACCTAGAGCGGAAAAATACCATCTAAACGACCCCTCACTCGACCCTACTCCTCCCCCACCTCCTAACCCTTTCCCAACATAGGCATACATATTCAAGCACGAGCGCGACTTGAGGAAACCAACACTACCCCACTACTCGCGAATGATCTTTTAGTTTTAGTATTTTAATTAAATAAAGAGGCTATAGGAAAGTAGAGGGCATTACTAGCAGTGCTAGGACACCCTGTATGTTCTAATCCCATGTTTGGTTAGCGAGATATCAAGTTCGGGGCCGATACGAGGAGGGTTCAAAAAGAAGTGTAACAGCTTTCCCCTCATCCCACTACTCACATAACTATCCGGGCCTTAGTCATTATAGTACTGTTTTTTCATTATGAGACAGTTTCTCCAGCCAAACAGAGCTCATTCATTGACCAATTAGGTAAGGATACCTTCGCGCATGCGCTCAAAATCCAACATGTCGGACATGAAATAGATGATTCGAAAGTTCAAATTGGATATCGGATCAACCATTATACTTACGATCTCAAACACAAAGACAAAATCAGCACGAACCTTTACGGTAACAAGAAAATACTATGACATATGCAAGAAATTTATGAATCTACGTCCAAAAGTTAGCACCACAGCATCCTTCTATATAAATTACCGACATGGAAAGTGCACCGTCCATATGTTCGCGTAAATAAACTGACGAATATGAGACAAGAAATAGCACTGTACCTTAATATCCCTAACTCCAATTTATACACAGCGCATTGCTTCTAAACAACTTCGGTGACAACATTAGTGAATGCTAGAGCTGGACGGCACTAGTCATCATGCAGGCTGTAAACAATAGCATTGCCAAGCAAAGTAAATGAACTCTGCTTTCGATGTGCTTTGACCCACGCATGCACTCTGTTCAGTCAGCAAAGCCAGCGCGTCCTGTTCACTAACTGAAGTAACTGAATCCCCCAGATATTTATGAATATTTATATTAAAACATATAATAAAGTTATAATTATCGTCGAACATAAACAGTCGTATGAAACTCGCCTATAATGGTATGCATACTCGTGTCTTAATTATTGCCATTATAGGCTCGTTGCATAATGTAATATAATAATGACATATTTTGAAACAGTTTTCATAGTGGCACAACTAAATCTATTGCTTTGGAACAATAATCTAATGCGGATCATCAATACTGACAACATAATTATTGACTTAAGCCTTAAAAAATTTGAGCATACGGAAGAATGATACAAATTTCTTAGGTTACTTGCGTAGTTTTTGTTGTTTCAATCAGATGTATGCGACATGGCGTTAATTTAATCTCGTGTAAGATTTGTCTGATAGCCTGTGTTAATGTGATGTCTGTACTAGTATGCTACTAGGAAATAAGACGTAAGAAGGGCTATTATAAACCGTGTACCTTTTAAAATAGGAAAATAGGAAACTTGTTCTCTCTGGTTCAGACCTTGAGGGTAAAAATATCGACCGCTGTGTGTTATCCTGCAAGGTAAAATACAAAACCACTTTGGAGCAGGCAGTGTTCGTCATCTATGTTTTGTATACTAGATCAGTTGCGTCATGTATATGTTGCTATAAGAACACAAACTCTTAGTTACGTGCTGTTTGTTCATCTCTTCTCACTAGGTGAGTGGCGTCATGTATACTGAACCCGTATCGGTTCAATACGTTGCTATGAAAACAAAAAACCCTTAGTTGAGTGCTGTTTGTTCATCGAGGCATACTAGGTGAGTAGTGTAATTTATACGTCGCTGTAAGAACGCAAGGTCTTAGTAACGTGCTGTTTGTTTATCTATGCTTGCCAGGTGAGTAGTGTCATCAATACGTTGCTGTAAGAATGCCCGCTCTTAGTTACGTGCTGTTTGTTCATCTATGCATACTAGGTGAGTAGTGCCATCTATACGTTGGTGTAAGAACGCAAGCGCTTAGTTACGTATTCATTGATTTCGTATAATTTTGAACATGCAAACAGCAAAAATTACCGCAAATGACAAAGGAAGAGAACTAGTTTCAAATATTTATTCTCGACACGCCATCTTTTTTCTACAACTACCATTGCAGAAACGTACGAAGCATTTCAAGGATTCAAATGAAGTCAGAAGTCAAAATGTCATTACTAGGGCTCGGATTCGAGCATATTTGCTTATTTTTTTCCCTGAATAGTACGCATTAAAATAAGCCTTTCGGTGGTATTTTCACCTCTCTGGGACCAACAGAATTGAAATTTATCGAGCATATAAATGCATAAAACCGCGGTTTTCAGAATAGAAGCATATAAATGCATATTCTTGTGGTTTTCATCTAAATAGTTTGTTTTCCTTCGAATTCCTCCATCCCCTTCTCCGAATTCGGGCCCTGACCATTCTTAAGATTCGAAAACAGAAATAATTATTGAAAAGCCTATCTGGTGCTAATAATAAAACCGCAGGTTTTTAACCTTTAGTGAGGTCGTTCTCGTCATTGAAACTTTTATTGACTGATTTAAGAAAATCATTCAAAACTGAAAACATAGAAAAAAATCTTGTTGTACAGACCAATGCAGATCTACTTCATTGACTCGCCTAATTTTGAACATTTTGTAAATGAACTTGTAAACTGTAACGTTTATAAGAAAACTTCTCTTATATATACTTGAAACTTGAATGCGAGTATATCGCAGTGTCTCATACATACAATTAGAAAATAAAGCCCGTATATAAAGATATGTCAGGGGGACGATAACCTAGATGTTAGGCCTCTTAAAACAACAATTATCAACATCATGAATATATGTTATTGGTTTTTTCGTTTCACTTTCCTTTCTATAGTTTTTAACATTTTTTTTTCGAGCATATTCGGCATATTTAACCGCGTATATTTTTTTTTTTAGCATATAATGGGTTTTTCGAGCATATCTATCGAGCATAAAACACATGGTTTCCGAGCATATCTGGAGATTTTATCGAGCATATCGATCCGAGCCTTAGTCATTACATAAGCTTGATTCTATCCTTACCCGTGTAGTGGAGAAAATGTACTGTATGTTTATTTTATTCACGTATCTTGGTGCTTCGTGACCTGGGAAATCATTTTTTACCGGCTGGCTACTCATACCGCACCCGTCCTGTATAGTCCTAATATCACGAATAACACCTTTGAAGTGGATTGCACTTCACAACAATGAGAGAGTGAACGTGTAGGGGCCGTTTTCTGTCTTTGCCTCCTCTCCAAAATTTTTCTGCGGCTTCGGTGGCGCAGTTGGTAGCATGCTGAGCTTCTATGCTCAAGATCGCGGGTTGAAACCCGGCCGAATTCGTCAGATTTTTTAAGAGCGTTAAACATCTCTCAGTATGCCTTCCTTCGGAGGGGAAGTAAAGCTGGCGGTCCCATGTCATAGATTTACAGGGTCTTTCATATAAAGTAAGAACGGCGAGTGGCGGTTTTGTCATTCGCTGCTGCAGGCGGCTTTGCCGAGCTTGTGGCGTACCACGGCCCCCTGCTGTAGTATTGAAAGCGCGCGCATAGTACAAACTTGACCTTGCCATAAGCGTGCAGGTGTTATCAGTCGCCAGTCTGAACCTCAACTGCTAACATGGTCAGACAGTTATCATTGCAACATCGTATTTTTGTATGTAACATTTTTTATATTACGGGTTGGCCCGGCGGGTACGTGATGCATTTATTCAGCAATTTCCTGATGAAGTGCCACCTTCACTAGCACAGATTCACGTAATTGTAAATAACTTTGGCACTACTGACTCAGTGCTCAATAAAAAACACAAAATAAACAATCAGAAACATTACAGAGGCAGAACTCACTCGCGTCAGCCAGAATGCGGTTACCAAATACAATGCCTGTATAACCCAGGAAGGACGACACTTCCAGCAACTTTTATAAAGTAATATTACATACAGGATTGCACACACGGTTAAAGCAGGGGGCCATGGCTCACCACAAGCTCGGTCAAGGCCACCGTAGCAGCGGATAACAAAACCGCCGCTTGCCGTTCTTACTTTATATGAAAGACCCTGTATAATATAATTTATTGCAGTCAAAGGCCATACAATAAGTAGGATCTTGTTACACAATATAGCAACCGTTCAGTCTTTTGCATAGTGGGACAGAGTGTGTGCACTCAATCAGGTGATACCGTGGGCAGTGTAGACCGCATATTACACACACACAGTCTATGGATGGTTCATGAAAGCCCTTCCTGTTACAGATTCGATGATGAAACCCATGTATTGCGCCTCTCGTGTAGATGTGGTGTAGCTCGAAGTTTGCTTATTTCCATTCTTGGTTGATCATAGCCGGGGTTCGATAGAACTCCGGGTTTATTTCTTCTGTTTTCAGGAGTTGTTCCTCAAGGAATTTTGTGGAGGCTGGAGTTTATGCCAGGTAGTGGCTAGTCAATACATCTTCAATTAAAGATCTAGTACCTGCTAGCTGGTACGCAAGTCGGGTTGGCGCGAATTTGGAAATGCAGAGAGTTCGCTTTACCTATCTGGCCTTGGCTCTGTCGAGAGACTGTAGGTTTTTGTGGCTTAGGTGTGGCCATATCATCTCGATGGCATATGACACCACTGGGGCGACTTTTAGCTTAAATAGTGCCATTGCGGTTCTAAGGGAGAGGGTTTTCAAGTTTCGGATCTCCATTGTGGCCTTTATCGCGGCGACGGTTTTGTCCTCTATGTGTCTGGTGAAAGTCAGTCCGGAGACCTGTAGAGTCACTGCTAGTTACCGTATTTGAACGAGCTTACTATTTCCAACGTTTGATTTCCACAGGTGAAGATGTCCTTGGACGATAGTTTCCCTCCCTTGCGGAACTTTATAATCTTGCTTTTGTCCTGGTTTATGTGCATGTCGTTGTCTTGTGACCACTTCTCTAGTTTTATGAGTGCTTCTTGTAGTGATTCCCTGTTATTGCTTAGTAAGACCATGTCATCTGCATAGAGGATCAACTTCACGTCTGGTGTTGTTACCATTTGGGCGACGTCGTGCGTTAAAATATTGAACAATATCGGGCGCATGGGGTCGCCTTGCAATACGCCGTTCGTTTGGATGATATTTGTTGATTCCAGAAGACCATCGCTGATCCTTATTACATTCATTTCCATGATGTTGGCTATGAATCTAAGGATCTGGTCTTCGGGGCCTAGGACTGCTTTGAGCTTCTGGGCGAGTATGTTTCGGTTTATTCCATCAAATGCTTTTGTTTAGTTAATAAAGGCTGCTTGGGTTGCTTATCGAGTTCACTATATACTCCAGTGCGTTCTGCACAGCCTGTACTGCGGATCTTCCAGGTATGAAGCCGAATTGCTCTTATGGCATGACCTCCATTAATCGATCAAAAATCCTGCTCCGGATTATATTGGACAACATCTTGAATGCGGCACATTCTAATGCTATACCCCTGTATGAATCGGGAGAGTCCTGAGGACCTTTGCCTTTATATAACATCTTTATGGTAGACCTTCTCCAAGCGTTTGGGATAGTTTGGAGTTCGATGCACTTGTTGAATAGTGCTGTCCAGATACTGGTGGTGTAGGAAATGGATTCTTTGATTAATTCGTTCGTAATGTTGTCTGGTCCTGCCGCTTTGCAAGGCTCACTTCTTTGTGCAGTGTGCCGCACTTCCTCTTCAGTTATATACCTGAGTGGCTCAGTTCTGTGGTCATTGGTTGTTGTGTCTTGTGCAAGCTTCGTTTTCTGTAATAGTTCAGAAAAGTGGGCTTTCCAGGTTTCCATTGGTATTTTGGCTACCACGTTGGTTCTTCTGGTGTCTAGAGCTCTATACGGTTTGTGTTCCGCTTCTTCAATTCGTTGTTCCATCCTGCATGTGTATTCCTTTCTCTTTGTACGGAGTACGTTTTTGTATACCAGCCTTTCCTGATTATATTTTCTTCGGATTTCTTGGTCTGGATTACTGTTGAAAACATGGAACCTTTGAAGAACCCTACTTCTCGATGTGAAGCACTCCGAGTCAAACCAAGGTTTACTTCTCTTTCTAGTTGATGGGCCAATTCCATTGGCTAGGAGGCAGTCTTGGAGTGACGCTAGTGCAGTGTCGATTTGTCCTGCTTCTGTCTGGCTAACTACCAGATCCTGGTCGAGGGTCTGGTTGAAGGACATTATGTCTAGAGATCTCGGTGTCCATCTCTGTGCGACGTTGGGGTCTTGTTCAGTGTTCTTCTGTATTTGTAAATCTGCCTTTACTCTCTAGGACTGAGTGTGTTTCACCTTCATGTTTTCACCACGGTAGAAAATCAAATCGATGGTGCTAGTCCCATTGTGTGCTATATAAGTGGGGTGTTCTGCTCTGTTGACCACCTGTAATCCCTCTTCTTCTATTAGTTCCAGAAAAGCTCTACATTTGCGGTCTGGCTTGTCCAGGCGACAGTTGAAATCACCTGCCATTACTACTGGTGTTGCTGTATCTGCATGCTCGAGCGTCGTGGCGATACATTCTACCACTTCTTCTGCTGTTGATTGAGGTCCAAGATAGACTCCTATTATTATGACGTCATCTAACTGGATGATGACTGAGTCTTCTGTTGCTCGAGTGTCTTTCGCTTGGCCTACGGATGGTTTATAGAAACATGAGACCCCACCTGAGGATCGACCGTGTTGGGACGGTTTTGCTAGGGGCGTGTGCCGAGTAGTAGCCAGATATCTCCATGGGTTCGGTTAGAAACGTTTCGCAGAAGATTAGAACATCTTGTTCGAATAGTGTATTGTCAGGTAATATCCTCAGTGCTCATACTATTCCTTCAACATTCCAGATGGTTATCTCTATGGTTCGGGTGGCTTGTTGTTGGTTATGAGAACATGTAGGGGCGAAAAGTGATATCTTCCGGCCAGAAATCTTCTCTGTCGATTTTGTCCATCTCATCTGAAGTTACTGCTAACTTGAATGCTTTCGATCGGCCACGGGTTCTCAACTCGTCACAGGCTTTGACTGTCGATATGCCTTTTTCTGTCATGTATTCGGTTATGTCCTCTGCTGTTGTAGATTCATCCAACCTACTGATGAATAGCCACTTGAGCTTGCTCGTGGGTTTCAATCTGTTTGATTTGGTTCCAGTTCCTTTCTTAGGAGCCGGGAACCTGTCTTTGGAAGCTGCCCTAAGTTGCCTGTTACCATGATGGGTCATGCCGTTTGTGGTTGTAGGTCCAGTGTTTTCGTCAACTGTAGTACACGTATCCTTTGTTTCAGTAGCAGTCCTAAGTTGGATTGGATTTTGTCTCTGACTTCTTGCGGCTACGTCTCTCCACTCAGTTTCCTCCCTGGAATTGTCTTCGCTCTCGCCCGATTTCTCAGGGTATTTGTCCTTTGGGCGGCTACTGATCCTTGTTTCAAGATGCCTTTCATTTTCCTTCCCTGTGAGCTGATTTAGCCTCCAGCTTGATACATTTTCGTTTTCACCGTTTATTGTGTTGCATGTGTCATCGCTGTCGCTAAGAAACGCTGCTTCCGTTGTGGCAGCATTGCAGATTAGACTTTGGTTGAGTTTCTCTTCTATCGCTGTATTTAATTTGTTCGATAGAAAGTCCATTACGTATTCCATGTTCGTTTTTAAATCTGCTATGTCGTCTTTTCCTTGCACCTTTGATATTCCTTGTTCCCTTGGGCTTTTATCAACAGCCGTCGGGAGATGTACGTAGGCCATGAGTTGGCTGTTGGGATTACTTGCAAGTCCACTAGATGACAGGACCTGTACATTGGAACACGGCCGACTAGATGCAATATGTGCAGTAGAATGATCCACTTCGCAGTTATTGTCATTCACGTTCTTCGCCTGTCCGGCAGAGGTCTTCTCTGCTTGTCTCTGCTCATGGCCTGAAGCTTCAATGATGTTCTTTGATCTGGCAGATGTCGTTTCTGTTTGTCTCTGGTCACGGCGTGTATCATTAACGTTTTTCTTTTGTTCGGTAGAAGTCTCTACCATTTGTCTCTGACCGCGGCCAGTTGCTTCAACGAATTTCTTTGATCTGGTATATATCGTTTCAGATTGTCGCTGATCACGGCCTGCTCCTTCATGCGTATTATCAATAGATGTCGCTGGTTGTCCTACAGGGTGGCCATCTACCTCCTCACTCATCACATCTCCTTGGCTATTCATAACCTCTTCTAGAGGAGTCTTACTTTTATTAACAACTGTCTTACTTTCCCTTGCAAGTGAATCAAAACACTCTCTAATCTCTCTTACCGCTTCTTGTATGTCGTTCTTCACTTCCTTTTTCCTATAACCTCCTTCTTGTATCACTTTTTCGATGATTTTTAGAGCACTTTCTAGACGATGTTTTGTAGTGTCCGCCATTGTTCTATCATAGATTTATGACATGTTAAATAACCTTCCACTAATTAGACCTGAGTGAAGCTAAATTATAGGTTAAACATTTGACAAACGCTCTTAGGTTCCAACGTTCGTCGCCAGGAGCCGACTGCGGTGGCATCTGGTAACCAAGTTCTGAGCTAGTAGTCGTTGATGGTGGCGATTGGCGGAAAACGAAGTAACTACTGAAAAAAATCAATGTCTGCAGTCCTTATTTGAATTGAAAACAGATAACACATACTAATACAGTCATCACAATAACACCGGTATCAGACAGATTCTACACACACCCAAAGTACACGGGGCTATATGACCGCGTTGTCACAGCTCCTAAACTGAGGAACCAACCAACCAAAATATTTCCTGAATGTGTACATTTATAATGTAACAAAGACCCTGGTAAAAAGAATGATATTTTCTATTCTAGATTACGGGTCATTAGTATACAGCGATATTTCAGAAAAATACAATATGAATCTGCAGCGAGTACAGAATGCATGTCTGAGTTTCATTTTCAACATTCGTAAACAGTGTCATGTTACACCATTTTATTAAACCATTGGCTGGCTGAAGCTTAGGAATTGACGGTCGTATTCGACGTCTTGCTTACTATTGAGAATTTTAAGAACTAATACACCCCTTTACCTGGCTAAATCCTGCCTTCAAATGAGTCAGGTGCATGATCGGAACAATAGATTCACCGCTAAAACTCTGCAGATCCCTTAGCATCGCACAAGAAATGTAACAAATCATTTGTGGTAAATGCCTCGGGAATATACAACAATTTAAAACTAGGCGAAGTAAGACAGAGGAGTGTCAAGTCTCAGAAATCGCGTATTCACTCCTATTATATATGTAATTATTAAAACATGCATAAAGTTTATATGATTAAATTGTAGCATAATAGTAATAATAATAATAATAATAATAACTCCTGGCACTACAGCCCGTGAAGGGCCTAGGCCTACCAAGCGACCGCTGCCCGGCCATTTGGCCTGCAGATATTGGGGTGACGCGTGATCAGCGTATCGGGTCCCCTCGGCCGTTAATTTTGGTTTTCATGATCGGGGCGCAGCCTCACTGTCAGACAGCTACTCAATTGTGCTCATGAGGCTGAGTGCACCCCATTCCAGCCTTCATATCAGTTTATAAAATCCCTGACGGAGCCGGGAATAGAACCCGGGGCCTCCGGTGAGAGGCAAGCGTGCTACACCAACACCACGGGGCCGGCGTAGCATAATAGTATTACATCATATTAATGCAAGTAGGTTAAATCAGTTTTGTATATATGTCTTTCTTCCTTAGTCTTTAGACTAAATTAGGTTAATTTAAGACAATGCATAAAACAAACATATATAGTAGTTGCAGCTAAAGGGAATTTTAGTCCTATTTGTAATTAACTTAAAATAAATACATTTCTATTTCAATTTTAATAAATGCATGTCAATTGGACATGTAGATTTGACACCATTACATCAACTTGAGATAGACCGTGACTCGAAGTAGTGTTTCTCTTTAAAAACCTTCTTCTCTTCTACGTGGTGTTTACTGATATTCCTCTTTAGTTCAGATTCCCACGACATGACAAATGGTTTCAATTTCCCTTTCACTTACTGAAACTTCTGTAAGATGTACACGGTTTAAAGTTGGTAGCTGGGAGAGGAAATAAGCTTCTTTTAAAATAGCAGAGATAATCCACAAGCAAGTTACCCATACTAACCAACGAGAAGACTGTGTGTCTGTGTGTGTGTGTAGCCAAGTTCATCTTTCGGTTCCCCAAGAAACGTTTGAACACAGTGTTCCAGACACACAACTGGTCGAGCGTGAGTAAACCTGCAACATGCAATAGAGCTCTGCTGTGGGGGCTGCCGTCAATGCGTGGTGAATACATCAAGACTGGCAGGAAGCGCATGGACTTGTGTTATGACCTTCGCCCAGTGACGTATTGGCTATCACCCCCAGTACCTCTCCAATCGTGCTCCGAGCATCACTGCTGAGTACTCGCGTGTACGCATACTCAAAATCGTAGATTTGGAACAGCCTGCGGAGTGACAAGATAGGATGGGGATCATTAGGCAGCCACAAACATACAATTCCTGAGGTCTGGAAGCGACGAGAGACGTGAAAAGAAGTATATCAATGTTGCGTGGTTTAGTAGAAATCAACAGACATCCTGTAATAATAATGTTTGGGTTTGACGTCCCTTTTAACTATTACGGCTTTAAGGACGCCAAAGTCCCGAAATTTTACCCCGAAGGGGATCTCTAACGTGCTAGTATATCTACTGACATTTGTGACTGTGCCAGGATTCGATCCTGTATCCGTAGGCACAGCAGGAGAGAACGTTACCGCTGAGCCACGCAACCAGTTCTCTAATAATCCACGACTGCTTTCTTCCATCTTAATGTCTACTTTTATTCATATTCATTCATGTCATCTCTAATTAACAACTCTGTTGAGGTTTGTGTCAGGTAGAGCATCGGCCTATAAAATCCATACACCACATGCAGTTACCTCATCTCATGTCCGTCGCAAATGAAACAGGAATAATAAGGGGTATACTCACTCACTCTCTTGACTCCACAAACCGCAGTCGGTTCTTGGCCTCGTCAAGTAGTCTCCTCCACCTCGTTCTGTCCTTGGCATCTTCCTCTCGAGCTCCTAGTAGCTGTATGTCCCTGGCTACCTGGTCTCCCCATCTCATTTTCGGTCTGCGTATAGGTCTTTAACGTCTGGCTTTTTCTCAAACACTTCTCGCAGTCTAGATTCCTCTTCTCTTCTATACACGTGACCCCATCTCATCCTTCTTGTCTTTGCTTCCGCAGCAACATCGGGCTTTTTATACAACTCCTATACTTCCTTGTTCTTTCTCCTTCGCCACTCACCTGCTTCACAAATTATGAGGATTTTATTTTTCAAACACCTTTATCTTTCTCTCTCTGTATTTGCTTAATCTCCATGTTTCTGCACCGTATAGTAATACTGGCCTAATTATACAGGGTGTTTGAAAAAGAACTCCCTAGTTTTAATGTGACCTAGAATCTGTACAAAGTGACATACTCTATTCTAGTTTGTGGTGTGTGTTTCATCAACTCTCCAAGTTATGATTTTATCGGTAGGTTTTATTTCGTGTAACAGTTGCAATTTGTAGGGGCGCAACTTAAGCCTTTTACATACAACCTTTAGGCACCCCTAATTGTAGACTATGTTTGACCAATGACTTCTTCGAGATCCGAACACACGAAACACGGATCTGTTCAACACCATCTTCAGAAGGTCTCGGTCTACCTGGTTATCTTGCTTTTAAAGCACTACCGGTTTCCTTGAAATACTTTAGCCAATAACGGATAGTTTATCCTGTGGGTGTTTCACCACCATTCTGACGTATAAAATTACGTTGCACTGTTATAACTGACTCAGTTTTCACAAACCAAATAACACACTGCGCCTTCTGCTGCGGAGTAAACATTGCTACTGAGTAGCTCTGCACGCGTGGACTGAACTGAGGGAACAGAGGAAACAAACACTGGGGCCGTCCTAAGGTCAAGCAGACCTGCCAACTGCAGGGGAGCCAAACATGGAGAGTTGATGATTCACACACCACAAACTAGAATAGTGTATGTCACTTTGTACAGATTCTAGGACACATTAAAATTAGAGAGTTCTTTTTCAAACACCCCGTAGTTTTATAAATTCGTATTTTGGTCCCTCTTGATACACACACACACACATACATACATCTTCTTTATATATATATAATTCTTCGACACGTGTGTATGTGACTGAACTCCTCCTAAACGACTGAACCGATTTTGATGGAATTTGGTATGTACATTAGTGTGGGTCCATGTATGGTTTAGATTCACAATCCGACCCGGTAGGTGGAATGAACACAATTTTAGAACCACAATTTACACACAATTTTAGAACCACAATATGCAGTCAAAAACAGTCGTCATGGAAACCACTAGCCTTGGCCTTCGTGAAAGCTGATGTCTTTGGACGGTTTGTCTCTGCACGTTAGAGCCACCTGGTCGCAATCTGTGCAACTACCGCCATATCATACACTCCGCCCGTGGCGCAAAGTTTTGTTTTATACCAAAGGTGGCAGTGATGTCGAATTCTACTCTTTGTCTCTGCACGTTAGAGCGTTTCAAAGTTCCGTATGCGTTCATATACCATTCATCCGATTGCCATGAAACTTGGGTGATATGTTGAGTGAGCTCCAGGGAAGGTGTTTGGCTTAGTAAATCCATTTTACAATAGTTAGCGCACGAATAGATCCAACAAATGAGCGACGACGCGCGAAGCGTTTCAAAAAGTTACCGTATGCGTTCAAATATCATTCGTCCGATAGCGATGAAACTTGGGTGAGATGTTGTGTACACTCCAGGGAAGGCTTCTGGCCTAGAAATCAATTTCACATTAGGTAGCGCACGACTAGATTCAACAAATGAGTGACGACGCGCGAAGCGTTTCAACAAAATCCCGTATAAGTTTATATTCCATTCATAGATTGAGATGAAACTTTGATGAGTTGTTGTGTACACTTAAATGAAGGCTTCTAACTTAGTAATCCATTTCACATGAGGTTGCGCACGAGTTGATTCAACAAATGAGTGGCGACGTGCGAAGCGTTTCAACAAAGTCCCGTATTCGTTCAAAAACCATTCGTCCGATAGCGATGAAACTAGGGTGAGATGTTGTGTACACTTACGTGAGGGTTTCTAACTTAGTAAATCCATTTTACAATAGGTAGCTCACGAGTAGATTCAACAAATGAGCAACGACGTGCGAACTTTTAATCAAAGTCCCGTATGCATTCATATACCATTCATCCGATCGCAATGAAACTTGGATGAGATGTTGTGTACACTTACGTGAGGGTTTCTAACTTAGTAAATCCATTTCACAGGAGATTTCGCACGAGTAGATTCAACAAATGAGCGACGACGCGCGAAGCGTTTCAATAAGGTCCCGTATGCGTTCAAATACCATTCGTCCGATTATGATGAAACTTGGGTGAGATGTTGTGTACACTCTACGGGAGGTTTCTTGCTTAATAAATCCATTTTCCAATAGGTAGCGCACGAGTAGATACAACAAATGTGTGACGGCACGCGAATCATTTCAACAAAGTACCGTATGAGTCCATATACCATTTATCCGATTGCGATGTAACATTGGTGAATTGTTGTGTACACTCCAGGAAATGTTTCTGTCTTAGTAAATCCAGTTTTTAATAAGTAGCGCACGAGTAGATTCAACAAATGAGCGACGGCGCGCGAATCATTTCCACAATGTCCCTAAGCGGTCATATGTCAATCATCCGATTGCGATCAAACCTTGGTGAATCATTGAGTACACGCCAGAGAAGGTTTCAGGCTTAGTAGCCTAAATCTATTTTACAATAAGTAGCGCATGAGTAGATTCAACAAATGAGTGACGACACGCGAATCGTTTAAAGAAAATCACTTATACGTTCATAAATCATTCATCCGATTCCGATGAAACTTTGATGAGTTGTTGTGTACACGCCAGGGAAGATGTTCAACTTGGTAAATCCATTTTACAATATTGGTAGCGCACGAGTAGATGTAACAAATGAGTGACGACGCGCGAAGCGTTCCAACAAAATCCTGTATGCGTTCATATACTATTCATCGATTGCGATGAAGCATTGATGAGTTGCTGTGTACACTTACGTGAAGCTTTCTAAATTAGTAAATCCATTTCACAGTTGGTAGAGCACGAGTAGATTCAACAAATGGGTGACAGCGCACGAATCATTTAAACCAAATCCCGTATGCATTAAATGCCATTTATCCGTTTGTGATGATTCTTTGGAGAGTTGTTGTGCACGCTCCAACGAATGTTTCTAAATTAGTTAATTCAATTCACGATAGTTTAGAGGCAGTTAACAGAAATTGAAAACAATATTGTGTATCCACAAGCACTTCAAGAAACAAAGTTACAACACTTTCTTTGATTAGCAGGACAACGTCTGCCGGGTCAGCTTGTCTTTATATATATAATTCTTCGACACGTGTGTATGTGACTGAACTCCTCCTAAACGACTGAACCGATTTTGATGGAATTTGGTATGTATAATAGGGTGGGTCCATGTATGGTTTAGATACACAATCTGATCCCGTAGGTGGAATGAACACAATTTTAGAACCACAATTTACACACAATTTTAGAATCACAATATACAGTCAAAAACAGTCGTCATGGAAACCACTAGCCTTGGCCTTCGTGAAAGCTGATGTCTTTGGACGGTTTGTCTCTGCACGTTAGAGCCACCTGGTTGTAACCTGTGCAACTACCGCCATTACATACACTCCGCCCGTGGCGAAAAGTTGTGTATTATACCAAAGGTGGCAGTGATGTCGAATTCTACTCTTTGTCTCTGCACGTTAGAGCGTTTCAAAATCCCGTATGCGTTCATATACCAATAACCCGATTGCCATGAAACTTGGGTGATATGTTGAGTGAGCTCCAGGGAAGGTGTTTGGCTTAGTAAATCCATTTTACAATAGATAGCGCACTAATATATTCAACAAATGTGCGACGACGCCCGAAGCGTTTCAAAAAGGTCCCGTATGCGTTCAAATACCATTCGTCCGATAGCGACGAAACTTGGGTGAGATGTTGTGTACACTCCAGGGAAGGCTTCTGGCCTAGAAATCAATTACACATTAGGTAGCGCACGACTAGATTCAACAAATGAGTGACGACGCGCGAAGCGTTTCAACAAAATCCCGTACAAGTTTATATTCCATTCATAGATTGAGATGAAACTTTGATGAGTTGTTGTGTACACTTAAGTGAAGGCTTCTAACTTAGTAATCCATTTCACAGGAGGTTACGCACGAGTAGATTCAACAAATGAGCGGCGACGTGCGAAGCGTTTCATCAAAGTCCCGCATGCGTTCAAATACCAATCGTCCGATAGCGATGAAACTTGGGTGAGATGTTGTGCACACGTACGTGAGGGTTTCTAACGTAGTAAATCCATTTTACAATAGGTAGCTCACGAGTAGATTCAACAAATGAGCAACGACGCGCGAAGCGTTTCAATAAGGTCCCGTATGCGTTCAAATACCATTCGTCCGATTACGATGAAACTTGGGTGAGATGTTGTGTACACCCTACGGAAGGTTTCTGGCTGAATAAATCCATTTTACAATAGGTAGCGCACGACTAGATTCAACAAATGTGTGACGGCACGTGAATCATTTCAACAAAGTACCGTATGCGTCCATATACCATATATCCGATTGCGATGAAACTTTGGTGAATTGTTGTGAACACTCCAGGAAATGATTCTGTCTTAGTAAATCCAGTTTTTAATAAGTAGCACACGAGTAGATTCAACAAATGAGCGACGGCGCGCGAATCGTTTACACAATGTCCCGTATGCGGTTATATATCATTCATCCGATTGCGATCAAACCTTGGTGAATCATTGAGTACACGCCAGAGAAGGTTTCAGGCTTAGTAAATCTATTTTACAATAGGTAGTGCATGAGTAGATTCAACAAATGAGTAACGGCACGCGAATCGTTTAAAGAAAATCACTTATGCGTTCATATGTCATTCATCCGATTCCAATGAAACTTTGATGAGTTGTTCTGTACACGCCAGGGAAGGTGTTCAACTTGGTGAATCCATTTTACAATATTGGTAGCGCACGAGTAGATGTAACAAATGAGTGACGGCGCGCGAAGCGTTCCAACAAAATCCTGTATACGTTCATATACTATTCATAGATTGCGATGAAACTTTGATGAGTTGTTGTGTACACTTACGTGAAGCTTTCTAACTTAGTAAATCCATTTCACAGTTGGTAGAGCACGAGTAGATTCAACAAATGAGTGACAGCGCACGAATCATTTAAACCAAATCCCGTATGCGAAAATGCCTTTTACCCGTTTGCGATGAAACTTTGGAGATTTGTTGTGCACGCTCCAACGAATGTTTCTAAATTAGTTAATTCAATTCACGATAGTTTATAGGCAGTTAACAGAAATTGAAAAAAATATTGTGTATCCAAAAGCACTTCAAGATTTGTGGTGTTTGAAGCCATATTTTCAGTGTTGCCTTAGTAAACAAGAGTTTAGTGCTTTTCAGTCGGTCA
The DNA here is from genome assembly GCA_946902985.2 of Meconema thalassinum. Lineage (NCBI taxonomy): Eukaryota > Metazoa > Arthropoda > Insecta > Orthoptera > Tettigoniidae > Meconema > Meconema thalassinum. The sequence continues at coordinate 208,502,791 of OX336394.1, read as the reverse complement.
ACACGAATGTACCCAAAAGAGATGGGTTATGCCCTAATCCTGAAATAAATTACATGAGATTAATAAAACACTAGGATGACCAGTTTCGATCGTCAAGCGATCATCATCAGATCCATAGCCTAAGTGTAATGGATCTGATGATGATCGCTTGACGATCGAAACTGGTCATCCTAGTGTTTTATTAATCTCATGTATTTTATTTCAGGATTAGGGCATAACCCATCTCTTTTGGGTACATTCGTGTTGACCGACTGAAAAGCACTAAACTCTTGAGCACTTCAAGAAACAAAGTTACAACACTTTCTTTGATTGGCAGGACAACGTCTGCCGGGTCAGCTTAATAAATCAATTTTACAATAGGTAGCGCACGAGTAGATTCAACAAATGTGTGACGGCACGCGAATCATTTCAACAAAGTACCGTATGCGTTTAAATACCATTCGTCCGATTACGATGAAACATGGGTGAGATCTTGCGTACACCCTAAGGAAGGTTTCTGGCTTAATAAATCCATTTTACAATAGGTATCGTATGAGTGGATTCAACAAATGAGTGACGGCACGCGAATAGTTTCAACAAAGTACAGTATGCGTCCATATAACATTCATCCGATTGCGATGAAACTTTGGTGAATTGCTGTGTACACTCCAAGAAAGGTTTCTGGCTTAGTAAATTCATTTTACAATAGGTAGCGCATGAGTAGATTCAACAAATGAGTGACGGCACGCAAATCGTTTAAAAAAATCCCGTATGCGTTCATATGCCATTCATCCGATTCCGATATAACTTTGATGAGTTGTTGTGTACATGCCGGGGAAGGTCTTCAACTTGGAAAATCCTTTTACAATATTGGTAGCGCACAGTAGATGTAACAAATGAGTGACGACGCGCGAAGCGTTTCAACAAAATCCCGTATGCGTTCATATACTATTTATCGATTGCGATGAAACGTCGATGAGTTGTTGTGTACACTTACGTGAAGCTTTCTATCTTAGTAAATCCATTTCACAGTTGGTAGAGCACGAGTAGATTCAACAAATGAGTGAACGTGCACGAATCATTTAAACAAAATCCCGTATGATTCATAATATGACCATTATACCATTCATCCGATTGCGATGAAACTTGGATGAGATGCTGTGTACAGTCCAAGGAAGGTTTCAGGCTTAGTAAATCCATTTTACAACAGGTAGCGCTCGAGAAGATTCAGCAAATGAGCGACGACGCGTGAATCGTTTCAACAAAGTCCGGTAGTTGTTCATATACCACTCACCCGAATGCGATGAAACTTTGCGAATTGTTGTGTACACTCCAGGGAAGGTTTCTGGCTTAGTAAATCAATTTTACAATCGGTAGCGCACGAGTAGATTCAACAAATGAGTGATGGCAAGAGATTCGTTTCAATCAATTCCCGTATGCGTTCATATACCATTCATCCGATTGCGATGAAACATTGATGAGTTGTTGTGTACACTTTAGTGAAGGTTTCTAACTTAGTAAATCCATTTCTTAGTAGGTAGCGCACGAGTAGATTCAACAAGTGAATGACAGCGCACGAATCGTTTCAACAAAATTCCGTATGCGTTCATATGCCATTCATTTTGATTGCGATGAAACTTTGGTGAGTTGTTGTGCACGCTCCCGCAATTGTTTCTAAATTAGTTAATCCATTTTACGTTAGTTTAGTGGCAGTTGACAGAAAAAAAACACAACCTGTGTATCCGAAAGCACTTCCAGAAACAAAGTTACAACACTTTCTTTGATTGGCAGGACAACGTCTGCCGGGTCAGCTAGTACATATATAAATACACTAATTCTTATTTTCATACTGTCCACCTCAAGGAGTAGTGACTAGCAATATTGGCTGTCAATGCCGAGGTTCAGTTATTAGCCTGGCACTGTCAAGAATTTTAATTCTGGTCACAGGATTAGGACGGGGTACACTCAGTCTCATGAGGCAGAACTGAGAAGTGGTGGTTTCGATTCACACCTCAGCCATTCTGGGAGTGGTTTTCCGTGGTTTTTCATTTGTATTAAATGTTTAAAATTATACGCCAAATCAATACACAACACATATATATATTATTATACAGGGTGTATCTTAATTATACCGACAAAAAAATCAGGGACGCTCTGCGTGTTATGCAAAAGACGATGCCGCAATCGGATTGGCGGAGAAAATTTTTCCCTTCGAGAAAATGAGGTTAATTTGTTACTTCCGGGCGCGCGATTCAAATCTACGAACTGGCCGTATTTGCTGACCCAGGGAGCAAGCCGCTGGCCACTAACTGTGCTTTAAGCAAGGGAAGGGAGTGTGATAGAAGGAGACAGAGATATGCTGGCGGGCTTGCGGCAAGCCGAGGTGATCGAGGAAACTTGCGCATGCCCGCCAGCATATCTCTGTCTCCTTCTATCACACTTCCCTTGCTTGAAGCACAGGTAGTGGCCAGCGGCTTGCTCCCTGGGTCAGCAAATACGTTGAATTCGTAGATTTGAATCGCGCGCCCGGAAGTAACAAAGTAACCTCATTTTCTCGAAGGGAAAAATTTTCTCCGCCAATCCGATTGCGGCATCGTCTTTTACATAACACGCAGAGCGTCCCTGATTTTTTTTTTGTCGGTATAATTAAGATACACCCTGTATAGGACATGTTTCGACTTTCAATGGGGTCATTTTGAAAAATTATTGTAAAAGGACCAGTATTATGTTTTGTTTTATTTAATACTGAATTGTGAGGATATCCATTTCAGTATTTTATTTCATTTTATTACAATTTTATCATTAACATTTCATTTCTTATTTAGATTTAAGTACATATATACTATTTTGGTTTAATTCTTAATTGATTTTCACTTTATAGCTGAAGATGACCTCATTGAAGGTCGAAACATGTCCTATATGTGTTGAGTATTGATTTGGCGTATAATTTCAAACATTTAATTCTACTATCAATACGGATATTTAAAACATTTGTTTTTTCAATGGCAAATGTGTTTGCATTCTCATTTGTGCTTCAGATAAAATGCCAGGTCGCCTTCTACCCAAATCTCTGCCCCAATTAGTAATATGCACATTACTACAGTCATCACAATGACACAGGTTATCAGACAGTTTCTACTCCCTCAGGGGCTCACACGTTGTGGGACGTGGATTGGTAACCACAGGACCCCAGCTGAGTCCGGCATTGCGTCCACTTACTTGTGCCGGGTTCCTTTCGGTTATCTTTCCTGTCGGCCTCCCTTTGGTCAACAGTTGTTCTCTTCTGACCTCGACGGTAATAGGGTATCCGAGGTCTAGGGAGTCTTTCACGTTCGCACCTTAATTGGCCCTTGTCTCGTCTGCCTGATACCCTCTTTCTTCGAGGGCTCAGAATTCATTCTCTTTTCATGATATCTCCTGCCTTCTGCACAAGGCTCTCAAGGAGACAGGGTGTATGTAGCCCCACCACTTCCGGTGCTCCCTGGTTAGCGCCACACCCTCAAGGGCTCACGGCTGGTGAGTTTGGGAGTTGGCAACCCCGAGGGATTCCTGAGCCGGGTCCGGTTATTATTGACTTTGTGGCAGGTCCTCCCGTCTTTCTATTTTCCTATCCGCCCTTCCTGGCTCTCCTTCCTTCCAAGCCCCTCAATCCTCAATGGTTGAGGACATTTATTTTTCTCCTGTCGCTAATGAATAGGGCTCGGATGTTGATGACATGTCATCTTTTTACTGAGCTGCCTAAAACAATGCTGAAGTACATAGAAACTCCGGACGGGCCACCCCGTCTTAAAATATGTAATTTTTATTTTGCATCTTTTTGCATTTTTTGCTATTTTTCCATTTTAAGAGCATTTTGTTGAGTTTGATAGATTTTTTCGGTCTTATTTTAGAGAAATCGGCCTTTTAAGGTCATCTTTTTCCGATTTAGTTATATCACAGCTTTATATGAGGGAGTTACGTCTCTCAGAGTTAAGAAGAAGCTAGTAGCTATTTAAATTATTGAAATATTGTTTCCTCTTCCTTAATCAAGCGGGTGGAAACTAGTCTTAGCAACAATCGTGGAGAAATTGCTGCGGGAATTGCATCAAAACTGTAAAAAGTGCTGGACAAAAACACCGGTTATAAAACATTATTCAAAATCGCGGACATTCTTTCTGGTGAAAACTACTGCACGGATGGGATTGAGAGGATTTAGCAGCGAACGACCATCCTCACTTCAAGTACGCTTCGATCACATCAGTTGATGTTGAACGCAGCTTTTGGAGATATAAAAACTTGTTGGCTGATAACCGCAAATTATTTACATTTGACAACATCAGAACGACATTCATAGTGCAGTGCAACTCTGACTAAAGTTAACATAAACCTTTTGTTAAGTGATAGAAATCTATTTTGATTGACTTTTCAGTTTGAGCTTAACATGTAATTTTTGAAATATTGGTGAATTTATTATTATAAGATCATTTTCTCCATTTTATAGTGCATTTTTCGATATTTTGAAATATTGGTGGGTTTATTATTCTACGATCATTTTCCACATTTTATAGTGCATTTTCTGAATTTTTAGGTCATTTACTACAGTTATTTTTTAAACTTTAAAGTGCATTTTTTTTTACGGCATCCACATCCGGGCCCTAACAATGAACCTTATTCTTCTTTTGTTTCCCATTTCTCTTCCAATTTGTATGTCCGTAGTTAGTCTTAGTTGTAAGTGTGGAGTTAGTTTGAGTTATGGTTTACATTGTCATTTTCACTATCACCCATACCATTAGGGGCCGCTAACTTAGATGTTAGGTCCATTAAGACCACAATTATCATCATGTAAAACAAAAATATTGGAATGCAGCCGAAATAAATCAGAAACCTCTATGGATATCAAATTGGCAGGTGAAAAACTAAAGGAAGTAGGAGACTTCTGTTACTTAGGAAGCAAAATAGCCAGTGATGGACGAAGCAAAGAGGATATAAAAAGTAGGTTAGCTCCGGCAAGGAAAGCATTTCTGCAGAAAAGGAATCTGTTGACATCGAATATAGATTTAGGTATTAGGAAGTCTTTTTTGAAAACCTTTGTCTGGAGCGTGGCACTCTATGGAAGTGAAACTTGGGACTATTGGTGCAGCATAAAGATGAGAATTGAAGCATTTGAAATGTGGTGTTACAGGAGAATGATAAAGATCAGATGGGTAGATAGGCTTACAAACGAAGTGGTATTAAGACGAGTGGTAGAGGAGAGATGTTTCTGGCGACTGCTAATGAAGAGAAGAGATAGGTTAATAGGACACATACTAAGACACCCAGGAAATGCAAGCTTTGTTATGGAAGGTAGGGTCGAGGACAAGAACTGTAGGGGTAGACGAAGGTTAGATTATGTTATACAGATTGCCTCGGATGCAGGGTGTGGTAGCTATGTAGAGATGAAACGATTAGCTCAGAACAGGGAGGCTTGGAGTACTGCATCAAACCAGTCAAAAGACTGAAGACTCAAACAACTACAACAACAACAACTACAAAAACAACAACAAAAACAAAAATAACAAAAACATCATTACCATCACCACCATCATCATCATCATCTTCACAGTTTCCACACACACGACGTAGGCCTATTCCTTCCGAGTTCGCCTATGCCAGACACAGTTTTCTTTAGTGGCTAGGTTCAAGTAAAGGTCATGAATTGAGTTTATAGTGTGTCTTTACTGCTCTGGTGAATGGCTAGACGTTATCGGACATGCACATTAATGTGATGTATTGCAACTGCAGCTGTTAGGGTCACGGTTGGCGCGGTGCGACATGAGGTGTGGAACGTTCTGCAGGATGGTCCAGTGCGATGGACGCAAGCAATGGTGGTCACTAACCAGCATACAGTATATAGGGTGCGATCAAAAAGTAATGAGCCGGAGGCTGTAATGCGCAAACCAGTGACGACATGTGGTGTATTCTTGGAATACACGGTACGAGAGAATATAAAATTTAATGCTCTTTTCTTGTTCATTCCTTCCACTTTATCAAACACCAACAGTGATCTTCTATTTTCTCTTTGATGGTCATGTCTCTTATGTTTTTTGTGAGACTGTTCTAGATATATATCTTCCATGACCCATCTAGCGTCATCTAGCAGCGAATCTCAGAAGCTCCTCAATTCTTCCTGGTGCAAGAGGACTTCCTTATGCATCTGGCCACCAGTTCTCGTTGCCACCGCCAGCTATTATCTCCGTGATTAAGAGAATTTCGCCTACTGTTTCACCCTCCAGGCTGTGATAGTATCGCCTGCTATCAACTCTTTGAAGACCATTTCCTCAAGAGAATTTAAGTTTACAATATTGGTCATGTTTATATGTATTCCTTTTGTTTCCTACCCCCACTCCTTTCCCTTCCTTGGTCCCTCCGCGCTTCGCTGAGTGGGACTCACTAGTAAGTCGGCAGTTGACTCGGTCAGTCAAGGCTCAACTAGAGCCAGTCTCCTCAAACCAAGAGGCATTCTCTACATTCTACGCCATGTTGGCACATTAAGTATTCGTCAAAGGGAACTTCACCTTCGACATGCAACCAAGATAAGTACAGACTTAAGGTTTTAACCTCATCTTCATCAGTTTTATTATCTACATGCTTTTATTGATCATTTTATAGACAGCGTGAGATTACTTATTTGGGGCGGTAATCATTCTTCGCGGGATTTGCCATGTTGGGCTTTTGTCTGTCTAAGCCAACCTTAATAGAAAGTAGCTTTTCTTAAGCTATTTAAATGAGAGATCTTCTCACCACGTGGGATATTATCTAATACCCGCTGTCTATAAAATACCAAGCTAGTTCCTCCGCTGAATTAACTTTGGCTCCATTCTTCTATTAGGATCGTTCTGGAACCTTCCAGATCCTGTACTTTATCTACAAGTCTTGCCGTCATGTACTTTTCACTCACTTGTGAGAATACTATTGAAAATTGAAGAATCTTCCTTCTGAATTAAAGCTCAATAGCTAATTTTCTTCCACCGTTGGAATGTTCTATGGCGCATTTAATTGTAATACACAACTTTCTCAAGCAATAGACTCTCGCCTACCTAGTGCAACCAGTTATTTTTCATCATTGCAATAACTTTCTTTCCCATAAACTTTCGTGTTACTACATTGAACTTTTTCATCCATTCAACAAACTATAGTGAGAACTAGTGCTTGTTCAACTTTTCTACCGCGTCGCGATCGTCCGATTACCATAAATAAGGCCATGAACATTGATCCTAAATCCCAATTGATCTTTCCTAAACCTTCTACTAACAAACTATATTAATAAAATTGTAACTCTAGATCATTTTCAATGAGGTGTCACTCTAACGAAGTGCCCTTCCATTTTGCTTGTTTATCATCAATTAATTTCTGCATAACCACGTGTTTTATACACGGTTCAAGCTTACATTGTTTCTCCCTTATAATCAGGGAATACAATTCTTTCAACTCAGGAGTGAGTTATTTCTAGGTTTCACGAAAGGGAAATTTGCCGCATTAGTCTCATGATTCCTAATTAAACATAGGAAGTCTAGATCCTTCCTTTTGACTTTCTCTTCAGGTTTCACCGTAAGTGACCTGCTCTCTTTTGTATAATTGTTATAAAAGTAATTCTGCACAAATATAAGAAGTTATAGGAACTTCTATCTTATTCTTCATGTTTTTCTTATTGTTAATTTCGATGTGGTTACTTTCTCTAGAATGTTTTCTCAGAAATTTCTTATAGCACACACCTTGTACTCTATTTATTGTTAAACTTTAATCACCTTAATTGTCTTTAAATTTTGAATTTTTATCTTTGCTATTTTAAATCCTTGCTAGGATTTTATAAAGGTTTGAAACCTAATAAATTGTTAATTGCCTGGAGCAAACTTGAAATGTTAGGAGGTCTGCGACCCCAAATTGTTACTAAAAATTGAAACTATATACTTGTCAAATTTATTAGACTTTTTTGCATTGTTAAATAAATTCAAACTTTCCTTTTCGACTCATCATTTCTCTAATACTACAGTTAGGCAAGATCCTGGCTTTCCTTACTCTTCCTAGGTTTATGCCCTCGTTAATACGCAATAAATCTGTTACTATTTGTCTTGTCAGACCATCACCCTTCCCCATAGTAGGCATATGCATGATTGAGAGGGAATACGCTAAAGCCATTCTCTGGCAAACCGCCCAAGTCTTAGCTGCGGTTCCCGTTAGCTTCGACCAGGTCCTTACCCACCTTAGGTATCAGAGAGCGGATTTGCGGTGGCAACCGCCTCTGAGTGTATTTAAGGTTAAATTTACAACTTTTGTGGGACTCTCCTCCTATCTTTCTATCCTTTTTCTCCAGTCCGAAACCCACCTCCTTTTCTTTATCGTCTTCCCTTGGTGGTTAGGTTATTCCTCAGCCAATAATCTACCCAACATGGGCTAATCGCGGCGTGTGTAACGAGGAGTGGTTCCGACCAGAGCGTGGAAGGTCACAGCCCGTCGTTAGAGGGCACGCGTGCACGTCACGTGACGATACAAAGCGAGCAGCAGCATGCATCAATCGGCCAACGCTGCCAGTCGTATTGTAAACAGGGACATGGAGGCGTCAAACAAAGAGCAAAGAGGTGTTGTTCGGTTTCTGACAGCGAAAGGAGTAGGCGGAACGGACATTCATCGGCGAATGTCACAAGTGTACGGTGAACACTCATGTCCCTTGCAAGGGTCTAGGCGTGATACAAGCGCTTCAGGGAAGGACGGGTGTCGTTAGCAGATGATGCCCGGTCTGGGGCACCCCCCTGCATTACCGATGGCAACGTGCAGCTGGTTGATGCACTCATTACCCAGGACCGCCAAGTGACAGGGAACGCCATAGCCGCCGTGGTTGGATTGAGCATCGGAATTGTGCACACCACAATGAAGGAACGACTGCACTTGCGGAAAGTGTGCGCCCAATGGGTGCCCCACAGTCTTCAACCACTCCAGGATGCATGTCGAATGGCCTACTGTCTTGGTCTTGGTTGGACGATTGATGCATGCTGCTGCTCGCTTTGTATCGTCACGTGACGTGCATGCGTGCCCTCTAGCGACGGGCTGTGACTTTCCACGCTCTGGTCGGAACCACACCTCGTTACACACGCCACGATTAGCCCATGTCGTCGCCGGTTTGCGCATTACAGCCTCCGGCTCGTTACTTTTTGAACGCACCTTATACTTTCGATTATCCGGTCTAAGGACCGGGGTGAATGGCACGGACAAACACGGATAATCCAAAAGCATGTGTTTATTGTAACAAGAATGTCTTTTTACATACAGTACCATAAGAAAGTAGGCTATAAAGATAACTCATCCACATTATTGTGCTGTCTGTAATGGTTCTCTGCTTCCTTACCTCGAGGCGTATTTTGCGTGAGGCAATAATGTCACAATATTCAAACCACCTTTCTCCCATATAATCCAACAGGGTACCTATACAGTGTAGAGGCATCTTACCGTATGGCAACAACTGTTGGCCATTTAAGCGGACCCCTCCATGGAATGAAGAGAACACTTGCCTTCCACCAATCTTGAAATAAGCCTACCCCCACCTCCTTACGGAAGTTTAATTTTGCTATTAGAATACAAGACGACAAAGCAAGAAGTCGTCGACCTGTAACAAAGTACCGTACTAAAAATTACTATAAATACACTGCAAAAATATGAACGAAATATACCGGGATTAAGCAGCAAAAATGTGTACGAATAATTGGTTGGTTCTCTAGTTTAGGGACTGCGTCAACGCGGTCATATAGCCCCGTGTACTTTGGGTGTGTGTGTCTGATGACCGGTGTTAATTGTGATGACTGTATTAGTGCGTGTTATATGTTTACAATTCAAGTAAGGACTGCAGACGATAGTTTCAAGTAGTTTCTACTTTCGCTACCAAATACTACCGCCCATGACACCTAGCTGTGAACTTGGCTACTACTAGATGCCATCGCAACCAGCGCCCGGTGACGAACGTTGGAACCTAAGAGCATTAATCAAACCTAACCTACAGATTTTCCTTCACACAAGTTTAGCATAATTGCACCGTCAATAAGGAATCGGGCGGGCTATCATAGTCATTTTTAGCCTATTTTCATTTTTTGAAAAAAAAAATGGATTATTCGATCATCTTTTGTCCGTGCGCGTGTGTGTGTGTGTTTGTGCGTGTGTGTTCCCCCATAATAACTTCTAAACGGATCGATTTCTCTGAAACTTGATAAGGACATAGTACTATTTTTGGCCGACCCAGACCGTGCCCTTCAAATATTATTACGTCTCACCAACCCAACATGGTTGTGAAATATTTCGCCGATATTCTATATCTCCGAAACTATTTCTGATATCACCCTGAATTTTTGTTAGGTGATGAAGGGCACTACTACAATTTCAGCAATGAGACTTCTAAAAACCTGGAAAATACAAAACGAACATGGCGCCCAAGCGAAGGTGAAACATTTTAATACACTTCTCTCGCGATTTTACTATCTGAACGCAAAGAAATATGGTATAGTGAATGCATATACACATTGTAATGCACTGGCATGTAATTTAGTTCAATTGTTCACATAACCTCAAGATGGCGGCTGTGCGCAATTTTAAACTTACATTTTAAATTTCCTGTGTATTAATCATGCGATCGAAGTGAACGTTTGAATAATGAACTTACGCAAAATTATTCATCTAATAGTACATAACGCTATGGCCTACATATATAAAAATCCAACATGGCGACAAACCGAAATATTTAGACGATTCTCAATATCTACTAATTTATGATAGCAACCAAACTGAAATTGTGTACGTTGATGGAGGCTATTAACATAAATAGGATATATGAAAATAGGCTGTATATTTCTTCACGGAACTACTTGTTATGTCATTTAATACAATCGTATTCTTTAGAAATTAAATTGAATTTCCTCCCAAATATTTCCCACCACCCGTGGTCCAAGTGTTGATGTTTAGGGGAGGAGTGATGTCGTTGAGGAGAAAGGAGGGGGGGGGGGGGTGAATAAGTAAGCCGAGCCGCTATTTCCAGCACCAGCAGTGCAATCAATAAAGGAGGACTGCACCTCTGCAATGGGCTGATGTTATCCGCTCGGCTAGTATCACGCTGCAGCTAGCACTAAGTGGCGCTATCTCTCAACAGCTGGTAGAACTTGATACTGCCAGCAGCGGCGCCATGCCACTTCAGCGCGCAAACACTTCAACAAACTTTCACACTGGCGCTGCGAGTCTGCTACTTAAAGAGGTTCTCAAGCAGTGGGTCGTGATGCTCACTGGCTCGTATCTCAGACGCCAAGTGTATCTTACTAACAAGACAAGTTTCGGAGCTGCAAATCTCGGATTATCAAGATGTATGTTGGAACGCCGTTACTAGTAACGGTTACCGGTACATTTTGCAGTAACGAATTGACGAAAATCCTCTATTTTAAAGAGATGGTGTAATTTTAGGATTGTCCTAGATCAGGGGTGGCCAACCTATTTTGAGCTTGGGCCAGTAAATTGATTTTTTTATGGAAGGCCATCTAAGTAAATTTGTTCCGGGAAGAACTAGATAGCCTATTTTCATATATCCTACTTATGTGCATTGCCTCTATCAACGTACAATATTATTAGATTTTGCTGTAATAGATTTGTAGATATTGTTTTTTCTTGTGAAGTAAACGTAATTAGGCAGGACATTTGCGCCAGTAGTGCAGCAACAGTGGTCCGAAATGGCGCCTCTTGTTCCTTCTACCGCCACGTGCAAAACACTGTGAAACACCGCGGTAATTGCGACGTGCCATTCAAAACAAGAGGCGTGGAATGCTTACTGTCGGTATTGTGCTGCTCCATGACAATACTCGTCCCCCTACGGCTCGGCACACAACAATTGTTCTGCAGGAGTTTGTCTGGGAGGTGTTAGACCATCACCATACTGTCTTGATCTTTCTCCCAGCGATTTTCATCTCTTACCGCACTTCAAGAAATTCCTGTCCTCCGGGGAGCGTTTTCACAATGATGAACAGCTGAAGACGACTGTCACACGCTGGTTCCATTCACAGGCGGCAGACTTCTATGATAAAGGACTACAAAAGTTGATATCACGCTATGGCAAGTGTCTCAATTCGTTTGGTGCCTATGCAGAGAAATAACGGATACATGGCTATATCTGTTGTCAATAAAGTTTTGCATATAACTATGTTCTCTTTTTTTTAAAATAAGGTAACTTAATTTCTGGATGTGCCTCGTAAATTAATATAAAGTATTCAGGGTAAGTGTAGGGCTGTAGGCCGAGTAATAAAGTATAATGTTTAAAAAGTAATTCAGTTATTCACATAATTATATAATGTATTTTACATTTTTTTTCTTAGTCGTTTTACCCTCCAGCGTTGGGTTTTCCCAACTTTAACGCCTCCAGGGCAGTGTCCTGGAGCTTTTATTTTGGATCGCGGGATACAACTAGGGAGATGGGACGAGCACCTCGCCCAGGCGGCCTCACCTGTAAAGCAAATAGGGGCCTTATGAAGGATGGGAAGATTGGGAGGGATAGGCAAGGAAGAGGGAAGGAGGCGGTCGTGGCCTTACGTTAGGTACCATCCCGGCATTTGTCTGAAGACGAAGGGAATCCACGGGAAACCACTTCGAGGATGGCTGAGGTGATAATCGGACACCCTCTACTCATTTGGACCACTCGAGGCAGAGTAGACCCCGTTCCAGTCCTTATACCACTTTTCAAATTTAGTGGCAGAGCCGGGAATCGAACCTTGGACTTGTGGGGTGGCAGGTAAGCACGCTCACCAACACCACGGAGGCGACCTAATTTAGTTTATACATTGTATAAATTACCATAAAAGGAAACGTATTGAATTTAGTATACAGAAATACTTGTTAAACTAGTCTTACAGTCTTGAAGTTTTGAAGACCTGTAATGCTAATTTAATGTCATTTTTGAACTTGCTTTTCATTTAACAAATCTGCACACGAGCTTTAGAGCTAGATGGTGAATTTCAGGAAACCAGCCTAAAGAGACATATTCCCAAAAAAATGAGTCAAATAAGTAGAATTGGGTGATCCACAATGTTCTCTAAATTTAGCACAAAGTATTCAATAGTTTTGAATTTCTATTTTTACCATTTGCAAAGACTCTGAATCTCAGACTCTGAAATACAAAAAGGAAATAAATAAAAATAGTATTTATGTATAACGTGCGTTCAAAAAGTAACGAGCCGGAGGCTGTAATGCGCAAACCGGTGACGACTTCGGCTAATCGTGGCGTGTGTAACGAGGTGTGGTTCCAACCAGAGCGTGGAAGGTCACAGCCCGTCGCTAAAGGGCACGCATGCACGTCACGTGACGATACAAAGCGAGCAGCAGCATGCATCAATCGTCCAACGCTGCCAGTCGCATTGCAAACAGTGAAATGGAGGCGTCAAACGAAGCGCAAAGATGTGTTGTTCGGTTTCTGACAGCGAAAGGAGTAGGGGGAATGGACATTCATCGCCAAATGTCACAAGTGTACGCCGAACACTGCATGTCTCTTGCAAGGGTCAAGGCGTGGCACGAGCGCTTCCTTCAGGGAAGGACGGGTGTCGTTAGCCGATGATGCCCGGTCTGGGGCACACCCCTGTATTACCGATGACAACGTCCAGCTGGTTGATGCACTCATTACCCAGGACCGGCGAGTGACAGTGAACGCCATAGCCACAGTGGTCGGATTGAGCGTCGGAAGTGTGCACACCATCATGAAGGAACGACTGCACTTGCGGAAAGTGTGTGCCCAATGGGTGCCCCACAGTCTTCAACCACACCAGGAAGCATGTCGAATGGCCTACTGTCTTGGTCATGCTGCTGCTTGCTTAGTATCGTCACGTGACCTGCACGCGTGCCCTCTAGCGACGGGCTGTGACCGTCCATGCTCCGGTCGGAACCACACCTCGTTACACACGCCACGATTAGCCAATGTCGTCACCGGTTTGCGCATTACAGCCTCCGGCTCGTTACTTTTTGAACGCACCTTATTATTCAATAAGGTTTCGGTCACATTATGACCTTAGTCATCAAACGTAATTAATAGAAACTGAAGTTGAAAGTCTGTGTGATGCTTAAATTTAAAAAAGATTATGTTCAAAACTATTTCTAAAAATGTTAACTAACTAAATTATTTCACAAGAAGTTCCGTGACGAACTTAAGAGCCTACTTTTCTTAAGATTTAAAATTGATGCCAATGATTAATCTATAAGAAACTATCTAGAAAAATGTCGAAATTAAGTTGGTAATACCGAAATGTTTAATTATTTGGAAATATATCTGACTTAGTATAGTCCTTTAGAGCACTACAGTTGGTAGCCCTGGTGACTGATTATATTCCTAGTTTCATCCCTTAAGGTACAGAATGCACATACAAAATATGGTTGAAGTCCAATGGAGAGCATGGATGTTACATAGAGTCAGACATTGGAAATTATCAGAAAGCTTAGAATCATGTTGGCAGCACTGAGGTACATTAGTTACTCAAAATTAATCTAGAATGTCAGGCACTATACTTGTGCTAAGTTTAATGCTGGTGGCTTGCATACTTTCTGATATATTGATATTAGGATTAAACAAATAGAGAGAGCATTTATTAACAGTTTGCAGCCCTGCTGGTTCTTACGAATACGCATAGTCATAACTGTAATGGTACACAAAGCAAGTACGAAATTCGGTTGAAATCCATATGTTAGTATAGAAGTTATATGCATTTAAAAACTGAACCTATCAGCAGGCTTAGAAGTATATATAAGTTACACCAAACTAAGGTAGACTGTCAGGTACTATACTTGTGCAAAGGTTAGAGCTGTTGACTTGCGTACTTTTTGATATATTTATATTAGGGTTAAAATATAGAGAGAGCATTTATTAACAGTTGGCAGCCTTGGTGGCTCTTCAGAATACGCACAGTCATTTCTGTTGCAGTACTTATAGTGCATGCGAAATTTGGTTGAAATCCAATTGATATTATAGAAGTTACATGCATTTATAAATTGGACCTAACGGCAAGCTCAGAATCATTTTGGCAACACTGGCATGTTTTGACTTCGAAAAATTAATTTGGAATGTTATTATCTACATGTGCGCCTATTTTGGATAAGTTCGCATGCATAACTTACGAGATTTACAACATAGAGCTCAAATTTCAAGTACGAATTTTCAGCAGTCGGTATCACTGACGCCAATTTCAAATATTGCATTGAGATATTCAGCTATAGATCTTCACTCTTACCAAATTTGGTTTCGATAGCTGCAGCCATTTAGGAGTTGATAGGGGGGGGGGGGGGTGACACAGAAAGACAGACAGACAGACGAACACACATTTCCCCGGATCGATCTCATAAGTCTACTTTTTCCACATTTTTGCAAAATGAGAAAAATAGGCTAAAACACTAAAAAACTATAAAAAAAACTGTTACAATTTTGATTAATGTGGAAAAATATTTCTTTAAAACAATGTTGTGGACACGATGTATTGTTACAGTGGAAATTTTGACTTTTGACTTTGGGATGACTTATGTTATTTTCATGTGCTAATGTGATCCCTAGTAACATTATGATCACGTTTTGTGTGAAATTGTTAATAAAAAATAACGTTGTTAGAAATTATAATTTGAGCATGGACTAAAGTGTTTCTTCTTCTTTATTAGGAATATTCTCCAATACAGTAGTTTTCCTTCAACCCATAAATACTCTACTCCTCCACAAATTTCGGTCTTCAGCATCTTCCTCAGTTAAGCCTCTGGTAGCCAAGCTTCTCTTTACACCATCCATCCATTGTTCTCTTGGTTTACCCCGTTTCCGTTTACCTTCAGCTTGCCAATGTAACATTAAATTTGGAATTCTACTTTTCTGCATCCTTTTCAAGTGCCCAAAACCATTGTAATCACCTTTCTTCAACCACTTCTAGCTTGCCACGGTGGGTGAGTGGATAGCGTGTCGGTCTACTAACCCCAAGATTGCAGGTTCGCCCCTGGCCGTGGTAAGTGATTTTTGAAAGGCGGCAGAAATACGACATGCATGTCATACGATGTTGGCATGTCTAAGAACCCATTTGAATTCAGTAGGCCGAGTTCATAATGGCAAAATTAATCTCGAGAGTTTCCGCCAACACAAAGTTCCTCATTTCTCTACTAGAAAGCGCTATAATGTTCAAGGAGCTTAGATATCTATTATCTAACCTCCTTGACTTTCATAGTGATTCAAGGAACAATAAAATTCGACATGCAAGCTACCCTCTGGGTGTCAAATTACAAAGCTTGCACCAGGCACCCGAGGCCATACGATATTGTTATTATTATCATTATTATTCAACCACTTCTAGTACATTGTTTTACCTGTACAATTTCTCTGATTCTCGTATTTCTAATATTATCCAATCATGAATTTCTGGTCGCCCTCCTCCAATAATCCATCTCTGTTACTAATAATTTGTTTCCTTGCTATCTGCTTGACGTCCACGTTTTTGCTCCATATAACAACATTCTTTGTACCAATGTACTGCAAATAAGTTTCTTAGTTTTGTTTAATATATTTCTGCTCCATAAAACGGAATGTAATGCTCCAATATTGTTCTCCCAGCCTAACTTTCTCCTTTCTCAATTTAAGATGAACTTGTTCCCCCAGATTCTATTATTGAACCTAAATATTTAAATGTAGTGACTACTTGAATTTCTGAATTTCCGATCTGTAGTTTCTCACCACCATTAATCTCTAATGTAAGGTATTCCGTTTAATGATTATTCTAATAATAATATAGTACACGGACAGATAAGTTTAAATATCTTGGCGAGTGGGTAGAACCCAACGTATGTGAGAAAGAAACCTTCACTTCGCGCATGAACAAAATGGAAATGGCGTACCAACTCACCAAGGACGTTTACAACAAAAAGGCAATATCCCTGAACGCAAAACTTAGGCATTATTGCACTGTCATACGACCAGAGGCTCTGTACGCAGCGGAATGCCTCACCATGAACAAGAAAGGCCTGGTAGAAAAATTGGAGATCAAGGAAAGAAAGATCTTGAGGATAATTCTTGGCCCGATTAAAGACAACGGTGAATATAGACGACGGCATAAATATGAGCTGTATATTCATGTCCTGAAGATCTCTGATGTAATGAGGAAAAGGAGGATTGCATTTTATGGCCACTTGCTTAGAATGAAACCCACACGATTGACGAACCGGATCTTGAACTATTTTAAAAATAAGAAGACCAAGCCAGCCTGGTTCGAAGAGGTGGAAAGTGACCTGCAACAGATGGAAATTACCTGTGGGGATATTCAAGAACGCAATCCCTTCAGGAAGAAACTACAAGACCACCAGGGTTTTCAAGAAAAACCGAAGTTGAAGACGGGATAGTTGTGGACGGAAGAAAGAAAAGAGCAACACCGGCAACATATGAAGGAACACTGGGCAAAGATCAAAGCCCAGAGAATCCAGTTGAAATAACGTGATCCTTAGTTGGCCGATACGATTAAAGAAGAATAATATAGTACACTATGCAACGAGCCTATAATGGCAATAATTAAGGCACGAGTATGTTTATAAAACGAGCGTATGCGAGTTTAATAATTTCCATACGAGTGTCTTAATTACCATTAGTGGCGAGTTGTATACGACTGTTTATGTTCGACGATAACTATTTTATGTTCGATCATAAATATTCATAAATATCTGTCGAGATTTCGGCAGTTTTATGTACTGAACAGAGCGCATGGGACGCAGAGAATGCCATGTATTTGTCCATGGCCTCCTCGATTACCCTACTATGACACTAGGCAACGCAGTGAAATTTAAATAAGAAGGCCTTGGAACTAAGCGCAGGTGCGATGCTATCCTTATGTAATTGGTCAAACAACTGTTTCTTGAGCAGTGATTGGTGGGAGAAACTGTTTCATAATGAAAAATAGTGTTATAATGACCATCATTATGATAGAGTTTTCTGACATATAATAGTCAGGGTCGAATATGAATGAAAATCCACAGCCTGCTTCCAGTCTCCGACCGGGTCAGGAATGGAATGAATGAAGCCCCCATCTAGCGGCGAGGATATGAACTGTGCCGGCTGCCGAGGCCTGACGCACTCCTCTGGGGCAATGATTAAATGCACGACAGATGAAATGAAATGATAGTGGAGAGTGTTGCCGGAATGAAATTTTGACAGGGAAAACCGGAGTACCCGGAGAAAAACCTGTCTGCCTCCGTTTTGTCCAGCACAGATCTCACATGGAGTGACCGGGATTTGAACCACGGACCCAGCGGTGAGAGGCCGGCGTGCTGCCGCCTAAGCCACGGAGGCTTTAGTCAGGGTCGAACATAAATAATGTTGGTATATTGGCTTTCACGGCCGGTGAATTAAAACTCAGCAATTCTTCTAGGTTTGTGCCGTGTCTTGTGTGGGGTTTCGCCTAGGACACCAAGCTAGGCTCATCGGCGGGCTCTTGGTGTCCCCGCCCGGACCCCCACAGGAGTGACGAACTGCGCGCCACCTCCCTTTATATAAGGTGCAACTGCACCACTTGACTACGAGAACTAAAAGTTCAAGCAGCCTTAACCTCCCTATGAAGGCTTCCAAAAAGATGGTATATTGGCTTTCACGGCCGGTGAATTAAAACTCAGCAATTCTTCTAGGTTTGTGCCGTGTCTTGTGTGGGGTTTCGCCTAGGACACCAAGCTAGGCTCATCGGCGGGCTCTTGGTGTCCCCGCCCGGACCCCCACAGGAGTGACGAACTGCGCGCCACCTCCCTTTATATAAGGTGCAACTGCACCACTTGACTACGAGAACTAAAAGTTCAAGCAGCCTTAACCTCCCTATGAAGGCTTCCAAAAAGATGGTATATTGGCTTTCACGGCCGGTGAATTAAAACTCAGCAATTCTTCTAGGTTTGTGCCGTGTCTTGTGTGGGGTTTCGCCTAGGACACCAAGCTAGGCTCATCGGCGGGCTCTTGGTGTCCCCGCCCGGACCCCCACAGGAGTGACGAACTGCGCATAAGACATACATACATAAGATGGGTTGTTTTGCCCTCCGAAGGAGGGCAAAATGCCCTCCCAGGAGGACTGGCCGCCATCACAACTACGGTGATCTTCGGCCGTGGGGAACCCTTTTTATTGTGCTTAAAAAAAAAAAAATGTACAAAAATATATATAAAAATATACAATTGTTCAATATCTTGCTGTTCTTGATGTAAATATTACTTAAAAATATATAAATGTAGTATCAAAATTTAATAGAATTACAGGTGATAGTTAGATGATGTGTGAAACGTCGGTGAGATGCGTTCAGCTCGTCTGTTCGTAGAGTAAGTTGTCTTCTTTCTTGATGTTGTAAGGTGGCCCGATGCCAGGTGGTAAGTGGCTGAGTGGAATGGATAAAAAACAATGAGAAATTGTCCGAAAATCTATGTGAAGACAAACGGTTTGTGCAAACTGGATGCTTATTGGGTTAACATTTATGGGGGATATGTGTCAGGAGGAATGATGTGTGAGAGGTCAGGGAGAATATTATGATGGAGTAGGGATAGTGCCAAGGCTTGGGGAAGTGGTTTAGATAGGCGACGTTGCCTCCGGGTAATTGGCGTCATGAGAAGGTCATAGGTAAGTGGAAGTCGTGAGTCAACTAGTGACTGCAGGGAACGTAGGCGGAGTTTGTGAAGGTGACGGTAGAGTGAGGGGAGAGTCCTGGGGTAATTTAACAGATTGCTGTCCGTGTCAAGAGGAAGGCCAAATGCAATCTTCAAAACGAAGTGTTCAATGGAATTTAAAATTTGGTATTGGGGTAAGCTAGCCCCTATCCAGGCCAATGAGCAATAAGTAAGCAATGGGCGGATGAAGACCTTGTAGGTATGGATGAGCTGAAGTGGGCTAAGACCCCAGGAAACCCCTTTCAGTCGACGGATTAGCGCCAAACGTTGGCGCGCTCTGTGGGCTTGCTGTTTGATGTGAGGTCTCCAGGAGAGCTGGTGATCAAGTGTGACTCCCAAATACACTGCCTGGCGGGAGGGAGTAATGGCTTCGTCGAAGATGTTGAGGCGGAATGGTCGGTAGTGGCTGATGGTAGACTTGAGGCCAAATAGAACTAACTGGGTTTTGGTGGTATTAATAGTGAGGTGCCATTTAGAGAACCAGGCAACCAGTGTATTTAGTTAGGCCTGGAGACGGTTGCTGAGGGTTGTGAGATTATTTGCGAATGATAGCAGAGCTGTATCATCCGCAAATTGAAAGAGCTGAGAGAACTGGTTGGGTTGGGGCATGTCATGGACGTAGATTAAATAGAGGAGCGGGGAAATCGGGGAGCCTTGAGGTACTCCTGAAAAGAGAGTGAAGGTGGAGGAGGACGCTGATCTAATTTGTATGAAGGCTCGCCTGTCCAGTAAAAAGTTACTGAGAAGGCGAACTATGGAGCGTGGGAGGTGGAGGGACATTAGTTTAAAAATGAGACCACGGTGCCATACTAGATCGAAGGCTTTTTCAAGATCTAGTAGGAGGAGGGCCGCAGGATAGCCGGAGTTGATATGGGGAGTGATAAGGCTGACTAATCGAAAGAGTTGAGTTTGTGTGGAAAATTGAGGGCGAAAACCTGCTTGAGTGGGGGGGAAAACGTTAATGGAATTGAGGAATGTGTAAAGTCGACGGGCTAAGATGGCTTCAAACAATTTAGTAAAAACGGATAGCAAGCTGATTGGCCGGTAGGAGGGAAGAAGAGATGGAGGTTTACCTGTTTTAAGAAACAAGATAATTTTGGCTGTCTTCCAATGGGAAGGGAAGTTACCGGTATGTAGAATTAGTGTGTAAGCTATGGCTAGAAAATGTAGGAAGATGAGAGGAGCTTGTTTTATGTGTTGGTAAACCACCCCGTCTGTCCCGGGAGCAGTATTGCGTCGTTTGCCTAGATGGAATGAAATGTCGTCGATCGTAATGGGTTGGTTTAGTGGTGATTCGGGGTCTAAGGTCGGTATGTGGTCAAAACTGGGTGTCAGGAGGGGGAGATGGGGGTCAGTTTGCTCGCAAACGGTCGCATGGTTTGAGTAATCATGTCGGTTATGGGGTGCGTCACTGTAGATGTCAGTAAAGTAGTGGGCAAAGGTGTCAGCTTTGTCTTTGTCGGAGAATAAATGACCGTTGTGCCCTCGGATAGGGTACTGGCTTTCCTGGGTTTTTTTGTCCAGTAAGTTGTTTGAACGTTTTCCAGAAGGGGCGAGCTTGAGTTTCCTGTGCTAGGCGGGAGAAAGAGTCAATCCACTTCTTTTTCTTTATGGCTTTAATATAGGACCGGGCATGTCTTTGGTATTGTCGGTGTCTTGTCAGTAGGTCTGGCTCAAAAGTCCTGAGGTAGGCCCTATAATAGCTACGGGAGAGTTTCAGAAGTTGGATTGCTTTGGCCGGAATAGGTGGCTTGCTCGGGGTAATTTTGGTCTTGGGGACATGCAGTCGGTCAGCGGAGGCTATGGTGGTTTCCAGGAGTGTGATTAAATCGAACAGTTGTTCGGTATTCTGTGGGACTGCAGCCTGTGAAAGTGATTCTTCAATGTATGAACGATAAGCTTCCCAATTTGTCTTTGGAAAATTTGGTCTCATAAATGATGGAGGTGGGGCGGAGGGGGAACGGGGGAGAGTGAGGGCGGGAAGCTTAATATAGAAAGGATCATGGTCTTTACCGGCAGGGCCAGCTAAATCTATAGAACAGTTCTGGGCTATGGTGGAGGAAGCGAAGACTATCTCCGGGGTGCTCTGAAATCTTACCATGGTATGGGGGGGAATAGCTATTCGTTTGCCGTGCATGGAAGTGGTGAAGGTTTCAAGTAAATCCTCCTCAGCTGAATTGAAACAATTGATGTTAATATCGCCAGCGAACATATAGTGTTGAAATGTGCTGTCCAGAAATTCAAGGTATTCAAAGGGTGGGTGGGAACGTGGGGAACTATATGCTGTGGCGACAATGACAGGGGTAGAGGGAAAGTAAACCATGACTGTTAATATTTCATGAGTATGAACAAAACGTTGTGGTTGAAGAAGACGGGATGGGAAAAACTTATGGACTCCAATGGCTACTCCTCCCCGAGCGCCGTTGGGCCGATCAGCACGGTAAAGGGTATATTGGGGAAAGACAGGTTTCTGATTACTGGTCAGAAAAGTTTCGTTGAGTATGAAGATTGCGGGATTGTAAATTTGAATTTGAAGATCAAGAAAGGGGCGATTTGTTTTCAGGGAGCAGATATTATGGTAAAGCGCGCCAACGGAAGGTACTTTATTTCCCATACTAGCCATAATGGTTTAAATATTGGACATTGGCTGGAAGTGAAAATGAATTTTCTGGCCAGAGGTAGTGGCCTGCATATTTAGGCCGAACGTGGTACGGGCTGCAAAATGCAAAATTTCCAATACCCGGGGGCGGTCGAAGGGAAGAAGGTTCTGTAAGCATATGGCCGTAAAACGGATCATATCCTCGATGGAGGGGGGTGAAGGGGAAACAGATGATTGAGGGGGAGTGACGGGGTCGATGGTACGAACAGGGGCAGTGAATTCTGGTTTAGAAACGTCAGCAGTGGGGCGGTTAGGGCAACGGGGAGAGTAAGCTGGGTGGGTACCCTGGCACTGAGTGCATTTAGGGGGAAGTTGGAGATTGGGGCAATTGCGGGTCATGTGGGGTTGACCACAGTGAGCACAAACTGGTTGGCGAGTGGGGCAATGGGCGGTTGCATGGGAGTTATATACCTGGCATCGGTCACAGCGGAGGGGAGCAGGCATGTTGGTGCGGGAGGGCTCTACTCGGTGGCGCTGCCAGTACAAGTAGGCTCCCTCGGAAAGAAGACGGTCGATAGTGGAGCGGTCGGGGGTAAGGACGCGCACTAGGGATGTGGGACCACGGTCACTCTTTATGCGCAATACTTTATGAATATTAAGGGTGTTGTACTGCAATTCTGTAAGAATGTCAGCGTCACTGTAACTGGTGTCCACTCCGCAAATGACTACGGAGAGGAGAGGGTCTCGGCGGATTATTGGGGGGAGAATGGAAGACTTGGGGGGAAGGAGTTCAAGGGAGACGTGTTCTCCTAGACGAGCCAGACCCATCTTGTGGATGAGAGTGGTTCTGGCATCACCTCGGGTTTTGAGGATGATGCCATGGGGTAGGGGATTAAGTTGAAGAATTGAAGTAGCTGGAAGAAAGGACCGGAGAATGGCGGCTACTCGCCGGATATCAGGACGTGGTTCGCTGAAGTTGGACAGTTTGTAAGTGCAGGTGGAGTCTTGATGTTGAGTGGTGGGGGTAGTTGGAGGCGGGATGGTTTGGCTCAGAAGAGGTGGAGGAGAGGGAGGAGTGGATTGTGGGAGAGCAAATGAAGATGGCATGGATTGGGGTCTAGATTGTCTTGTGGATTGGAAGTAGTTGGGGATATTTGAAGGGAGATTAAATTGGAAAGGAGGAAAGGAGGAAGGAGAAACAGAAGCCTGTGAAGTAGGGAAGTTTGGGGTGGACATTATGGGTGATTGATAAGAGGTGAAGGGAATAGTGGAGATGGGCTGGGTGGGGGCAGCAATGGTGGCATATGTGGTAGTAGGGCTGGGGTCTGCGGAAAGAGTGACCGTGCAGGAGGTGAGAGGGGGGTAAGAGACGGAGTCAACTGGAGGTGAGTTTGGGAGCAATGATGTCGTCGGATAATTACCGCACACGATGTCAAACGGTGTGGTGAGTGTCGGTGCGGTGGTCCTCTTCTTGGAGCGGCTGCGGCGGGTTGTGGCGTTGTTGGAGTCCGTGTCACTCTCGGAGTCGGACTCTCCGGCTGGGCGGATGTCCTGTCCTAGGAGTGGCTCGGCAGTGGTTGTTTCCCTGGCGGCTTCTCTCTCCCGGTTCCTCTTCTTACGGTCCCGGCGTTTCCGGCTGGAAGAGCTACTAGCGCTCTTCCCGGCGCCGGTGGGAACCGGAGTTCCCGGCATGGTGTAGGTTGAAGTCTGGCGAAGTTTAGGTTGATGCGACTATTCGAAGGTGAAGGAAGATGTGGCGTTTCGTAAATGTAGTGAGATAGTGACTTTTTAGGGTCTTGATTAGTCACTAAAAGTCCAGTTGGTAGTACTGTAAAATGGTTAGTCAGATGTCACGTTGTAGTATAGTTGGAAAATATGTGCTGATGAGGTAATGCGGTCTAGTAGTAATTTCTTAGTGTTTTATTTTTAACACTAGACAATTGTTGGCAACAATGAATAATAATAACAATTAGAATCGTTTGCTTTCAGCGTAACGCACACTTGCGGCCGTTAGCACAACTATTCAATATATTAGGACGAACTGCGCGCCACCTCCCTTTATATAAGGTGCAACTGCACCACTTGACTACGAGAACTAAAAGTTCAAGCAGCCTTAACCTCCCTATGAAGGCTTCCAAAAAGATGGTATATTGGCTTTCACGGCCGGTGAATTAAAACTCAGCAATTCTTCTAGGTTTGTGCCGTGTCTTGTGTGGGGTTTCGCCTAGGACACCAAGCTAGGCTCATCGGCGGGCTGCTTGAACTTTTAGTTCTCGTAGTCAAGTGGTGCAGTTGCACCTTATATAAAGGGAGGTGGCGCGCAGTTCGTCACTCCTGTGGGGGTCCGGGCGGGGACACCAAGAGCCCGCCGATGAGCCTGCTTGGTGTCCTAGGCGAAACCCCACACAAGACACGGCACAAACCTAGAAGAATTGCTGAGTTTTAATTCACCGGCCGTGAAAGCCAATATACCATCTTTTTGGAAGCCTTCATAGGGAGGTTAAGGCTGCTTGAACTTTTAGTTCTCGTAGTCAAGTGGTGCAGTTGCACCTTATATAAAGGGAGGTGGCGCGCAGTTCGTCACTCCTGTGGGGGTCCGGGCGGGGACACCAAGAGCCCGCCGATGAGCCTAGCTTGGTGTCCTAGGCGAAACCCCACACAAGACACGGCACAAACCTAGAAGAATTGCTGAGTTTTAATTCACCGGCCGTGAAAGCCAATATACCATCTTTTTGGAAGCCTTCATAGGGAGGTTAAGGCTGCTTGAACTTTTAGTTCTCGTAGTCAAGTGGTGCAGTTGCACCTTATATAAAGGGAGGTGGCGCGCAGTTCGTCACTCCTGTGGGGGTCCGGGCGGGGACACCAAGAGCCCGCCGATGAGCCTAGCTTGGTGTCCTAGGCGAAACCCCACACATGACACGGCACAAACCTAGAAGAATTGCTGAGTTTTAAATAATGTTATTTGGTTTACATCCCATTTCACTACTGCGGCTTTTAGAGACGCCGGAGTGCCGGAATTTTGCCCCGAAGGGGATTTTTAACGTGTCAGTAAATCTACTGACATGGCTCCCTCGCATTTGCGCACCCTCAAATGCCAGCTGACTGAACCAGGATTCGATCCTGCAACCTTGGGAACAGCAGGCGAAAACGTTACCGCTGAGCCACGCAGCCAGCTAATTAAGTGTTTACGATACAAAATAGATTTATGAATAAATCGATGTTACTCTTTTAAGATTCTAAAGAGGAAAATCGAGTTGAGAATATCTCGCTCAAAGCTGTAACACTGCTGCTTTGTAATTTAAGCGATCCACGATTACTGAATTTACTTAAAGAAAAGGATCAAACCCTATACGTAAAACCATGACGAATAGAAGGAGAAAGTGAGAAGACTCCTGAAGTTCAAGCGCGCCCCGCCAGGCAGCGCTAGAGTGGGCAAGTTCCACACAGCCGGGGTCAGCTGGTCTTAGGGATGGTGCTAAGGGAAACGAATTACTTTGTAACTAATACTCTTTTAAAAAGTAATTAGCGGCTACAATTAAAATAGCATGGCAGGGCACATTGGAAAATATAATTCACGGAAATAAGAACTACGGTCTTAATTACATGTTATGGAAACAGATTCCTGGAATATACAGTCGGAGAAAGCCCAGATCTTTCTCGTAACATCTGAAGGATTAAGGATGTGAGGTTCTAGAGAGCTTGTCTTGCCACTGACCCCTAACGAATTCCTGGCCTTTTTATTTGATTGACTACCATCACAGGTAAAGCCAGCTACCCTCGCCCCAGCCTCTTCTAACTGCAAAATCACCTAGACTATATTATAATTTTTGCGAGAATGAACCCTGGAGTAGCACTTCTGCTTGCATAAACAGCAACTGGCTGCACCCAATATATACATGAAAGGTACGAACATGAACACTAGACCGTGATTTGCAAGTACGTTCTTCTGGAGGTCAGGTGTGTGTTCACCTAAATCAACTAATCCATCTACTTGATCAGAAAAGCTATTTAACTCGATTTCTTCTCTTAGCTTCTCTTCTTCGAAAATTACATCACCGTAACGTGAATTATCATTCTTTTCTTCCTTAAAATAGTCTGAAATAGCATTTATACTATGCGTATTAACTCCATAAGGGCACTTAAGTCCTTTACAAAGTTTTTTCAAGTGACTTTCTGAAGGCAGAGGCAAGAGATTATGTCGCCGACAATGACGGAATCCTTTCGGTGATTTTATTCTCAACAATAAACACTCTAAAATGAATTCATTGCTGTACCTAATTCCATTGCGAGATTTTTCCTGGCATTTCTTGAGCATAGTGTCTATTATCATCTTTTCCTTCTAGCTAAGGTGTTCGTTATCAGGGGCGGATCCATGGGAGGGCGACCGCCCAGGGTCCCGCGCCATGGATTTTTCTACATTTAATTAATTAATTAATTATACTTTTCAAACTAATTTATAATTCATATTCCTTTTTTCAGTGCAGCTATGACCTCTCGTGACCGTTTAGCAAGTTAAGATTTCAGTGAAATAATAGAAGACTTCAGCCGGAAAAAAGTAGCAAAGTAATCTTTTAATATTTCATTGTTTACATAATCTTATGCAAGGGAACTTAAAGGTTCCTTTCATATTATTAAAATAATGTACTGTAGTGAATTCAAAATATTGTAACTATTCTTTATTTTATTATTATTATTATTATTATTATTATTATTATTATTATTATTACCAAACTATTTTCCATTTGATTCGATAATTATCTTTTTCTATTGTTGTGGGCCCCACCTTATCATATCGCCCAGGGCCTCGCAAGGCCTGGATCCGCCATTGTAATCGTTATCTTTGTAATTAAATGCCTGTGAATTTCGAACCTGCTTCTCCAGCAAATTAATTCTCGATTTTGCTGAGTTAAGGCAGGATCTAACGCGAATTAATTTACGGTTAGCATTCTTTAGGCACCTTTTGAGCAATATTATAGTCTTTTCAGCATCAGTAAGTACACTACAACGACCCAAATTCTTATCAACATTGGACTGACCTTTTAATGCCTCATTCGTTGCTCCACTCCCATCTTCAATCTTCTTTCTTCTTTTTCTGGTGGTGTCGACATTCTTTTTCCTGTTGGGAGCTTTACGGGACTTATTCTCACTACTTCGGTAAATTAGGGAAAAAATGAGGCACTGCTCCAGGACGTAACTTCCACCACTCACGAGAGATTTCCACTTCTTCACCATTCACTATAAACTAAACTTATTTTACTATCAAATCATCAGAGAAATGAATTTGACAAATTCTAATACTTCGCGTTAACTCCGTATCCTTTCGTGGAATAGCTCTAACCCATTTTTCAAATTGATTTGTATTCTTCGGTAGTGAAAAAAATCGTATATCGTCAACTACTCTACCATATCCTGACTTACAGCCAGGCAAAAACCAGTATGGCATGTTGAACTATTAAATTAACAAAGCCGCATAAGAAATATGTTTGAAGTTCACAACACAAAACGTTGATGTACACAAGACACAATGAACTGAATTTAAGAACTGAATGCAAAGAAAATTCAATTTAATTCACACAAATATCTCACACAGTATCTTCTCGCGCACTTTTCAAAGACCCGGCTCGATCCAACAACAGGACACGTTGTTGGACATTATCGCTTGCAGTGCTTGTAGCGGCGGGACCACAAACTACCGTACTATAATGGCGGAGTCCTCACACTAGGTCCTTCTATTCGTCATGGTAAAACTATTGATTATACATCTGGAATAATTTCAATACCTTGATGAACAGTTTAAATACGTTAAATTATAATGAGAAAGTCGTGAAAAATGTTCAAGGATTGACGTTTAGTCTAAAAACAGGCAGAACGCTGTATGTACCTCCAATGCTTGCGTTGATCAATACCATTACCCCCAAACATTTGGAAAACGACTGCTGATATTAGCCTACTTTCAATTTTTGCAAAAAATTTTATCCTACTTTCTATTTTTGCAACAAATGAAAGTAGACTTATGAGATCTACACAGGGCCAAAAATTGTGTGTCTGTCTATGTGTGTGTCTGTGTGTGTATGTGTGTGTGTGTGTGTGAGTGTGTGTACTCTGAAAGTCTTCCACCCCCCCCCCCTCCCCCCATCAATTAAAACACGGTGAAACCGAATTGAACGAAATTTGGTACAGAGGTAGCACTAGTAAAGGGCACCTCAGTGTCATGTTTTATAGCTCCGCCATCTTTACCAAGACAAAATGGCGGCCACTCAAACGTTCAAAACGTAAAATCAAATAAAGAATAAACAAATCATTCGATCTCTACGAAATTTGGTAACAACATACCTTCATAAAGGACGCGTCTTATGACCAAACTACAAGGTCATCTGCCGTATCATTTCAGGATGGCGGCCGTGTGAATTATGCAAATTTTATAATCCATATCATGGGACCCACAAGTTCGGATTATCGAACCTAGAATCGTTTTAACTGTTCTAAAGGAAGAGGCACTTTCGAAATTAAAAGTTTATAGTGTAATACTATAGTGCAGAAGTGATTTTAAAAACCTGAGCCGTCTCATTTACAAGGCAAGATGACTTATATTTCACTAGTTTGAGATTCATTTACAGATTTAATTGGAAAGTTTATTTTTATGGCCGCTAGAATGCACTCGCCCTGTTAGGATTATCTTGTTCGATACTTCTTCACTAGATGTCACGACTGGTCTACGTGGGACTCCATTGATTAGCATACCATTGGCATTCTATACGCATCAAATTTGAAGAATGACAAGTTGATAATACGATACCGTACATTTTTACTTTTTATTTTAAAGGCTTTGTAACAGCCTATTGTGCGTTATTTGAAAGTATTATTTGAACTAAAGAACAAAACGATCTCACATAGAATCTGAACTCTAGCAGGTGGTGCTAGTGCAGGATATTAATTAATACTTTTATTGCAGCCAAATAGCAATCGAAAATATACACATAGTTGGTATACACACGTCACTCTAGGGTCATGGAAAGATTTGTTAATACAATTAGGGAGGTGATGATGATGATCGTGTGGCCTCCGGAGAGGCCGAGTGCAGGTCTTTCTAGTTGACGCCCGTGGGCGACCTGCGCGTCGTAATGAAGATGAAGTGATGATGAAGACGTCACATACACCCAGTCCCTGAGCCACGGGAATTAACCCCAGGAGATTAAAATCCCTGATGGCCCGGCCGGGAATCGAACCCGGGGCACTTTGGGCCAAAGCCTAGCACGCTAACCATTTAGCCACGGAGCCAGCCATTCACAGCCAGACGTGATAACACATGCCTCAACTCAAATTTGGATGTTGCCCAAGTCCGGTCGATTATGTAATAATATTAATAATAATAATAATAATAATAATAATAATAATAATGTTATTGGTTTTACGTCCCTTTTAATTACTGTGGATTTTAGAGACGCCGGGGTGCCAGCATTTTGTCCCGAAGGGGATCTTTAAAGTGCCAGTAAATCTACTGACATGGCTCCCTCGCAATTGCGCACCCTCAAATACCAGCTGACTGCGCCAGGATACGAACTTGCAACCTAGTGCCCAGCTAGCAAAAACGTTACCGCTGAGCCACGCAGCCATTCCGGTCGATTATGTCTCCAGATCCGTAACATTCTTGAGATACCGTACTTCTTCTCTTTCTTTCTTTCTTCAATGATGGTAGCAGTTGTTTTCGAGGTTGTGGTGTTTGGTAGAGGTAAATAGTTTCTAAGGTCTTCAACCAAGAAATGATTCTAGTATACTCTTTGATAAAAACAAAGAGCCATAACTATACTCGTACATTTATGAGAAAGTAGGCTATATATTCTTTACTGAACATCTTGTTTTTCTATGTATCTTTCAAAACCATAGAGTAGCGCGTCCTGAGCTGTTTTTCATAAATCTTGGTGCATCAATACGCTTCCAGCAGTGAGATAAAACGGACTGGGGTAACATCTTACCCCACGCCAGTACTGGAGAAACTAAATTAGCAAGCTCGTGTTCTGTTAATTATCGTTTTTGTTTGTGTTCTTATTATGATAACGTCTAGTTACTTGAGTGTAACCGATTAATATGAGTAGTGACATGACCAGGAACATTAATAAGGACCAAGGACGATTTCGTCTATTCCTTTTGGAATTATATTGTGATGATGAAATTCTTGATTCAAAAGAAGACGGAGAAGAAGACAATATAGAGACATTAGAGCATGATTCACTTTTAGAACAGGACATTAGTGACTCGCCTGATGTGCCGATACATTGGGGAGTGGAAATGACGGCTCTTCAAAAGATAGTCAAGATTCCAAAAGACGGACAAGATGGTGTGACCAAATGGAGCACAAGGATGTTGAAAGTAGCACGAATCGTTGGCCACTGAAACCATTTTTTCACTTCCTGAACATTGTTGGTGAATTGTTCATGTAAGAAGCAAACTTTAAAATAGTTTCCCTAAAGAAATCAGTGATGAAAGGCAATGAAATTGGCTAATTCTCAGATAGTAGTGCAAGATTTCTGGGTTTGGAGCTATGTAAGATACTATATTTTCTGTACCGAGCTTTACTAGCAATACGAAGAGTTATTTTGATTGTTTTCTTTGTTTGAAATAATCCGTATTCAGAAAGATCACGAAAAAAGTGCAATTCTCTTTCCCTGGTGACCATTGGCATGACAAAATTCCGTTCATGTACTGGAGGGTTTACCGTGATTCGAACCATGTCCGCCTCCGTGGAAAGCAAGCAGCTTACTTCACCATTGGGGGCAGATTATCCCACTGTTCCGCTCCTTAAAACAACAATATCAACAACAACTTACTCCACCACCACGCCACACGTTCTATATAATGTTGAATTTTGAGGGCAGGTTGAAATTTCTACGAGCCATGCTCATTGTGTTTCGGACAAAGTTTACGACCTAAACCCAGGCTGTAATCTCCGTGGCATGTTAAAGAAGACAAAGCTAGGGTTAGTTATTCCATTAAAGTCACATCAACATAATGAATGAGGTCATCCCACAGCAAGGAAGTGACAAAGAGGCCTCTTAACTCTGGCAGGTCTCATTTCCCCTCGCAATTCCCTACGCCACACTGTGCGTTATATGGAACACATATCATGGTAATGTGAACCGTACCCCAACCCCCCTGAAAACACAGATAAACAGTTACGTTGGATATACAATCTCCTTCCATTTGCGAGAAGAATACGATGATTATAAATTAAGGACCTCTGGAATGTTCAAAATCTTCAAACCATTCGAATTGTTTTTGTTTGCACCGTAACACTGGAACGGCGGAAGGGGTCAAAATGATCCCCATTTTGATTTTTCTTGAATGATATGCACACTTTTATATCGTTTCTCTTCAAATATCTTCACTTCTCATAGTTTTACATCATGTTTACGGTGATATATCGCACTCACCTAAATATTTATATTTTGCTATTTTTACAGGAGAAATAAACAACTAAATCCACAATATGATTGTTAGTATCAGGGTGATTTTTTAAAATTTCAAAATTATAGGCCACATTAACATTTTTTCATACTCATTATTAAAAATAAATGAATATTTAAGCTGTAATTATAATTTAAATAGTGAAGTTGGCCATGTATGAAATCAAGTCATGGAGTTGTCTTATTTTGAAGCCAAACGGAGCCATTTTGATATTGAATCTGTTCTCTTTTGAAACCAAATAATTATGAAATCCATATCAATGAATTAATTTTATTTACTTCTTCTACACTTCTAATGTCTGAGGGTGTTTTAAAATAATGCAATTATGTCTAATGTATTAAAACAACATCATATAAATCGGTCTTATAGTGAACAAATTATATTGAGAAGACTTTTAACAAAACTGAAATCCTCGAGTTATTCTTACACCTTAGAAATAACTAGTTCATCAAAATCTGCACTCTCCAGCGTATCACACTCACAATGTCAAAATGTTTAGAATATTACCAGCGTCGTTACAGATTATTATAAACATTCAGCCATGATGGATTTGCAGTGCATGTTGGGAGTAGATTGCATGGATGCAAGCTTCTCATTGGCTACTGAAGGAGTTGTCTTTTCTTGAAACGAAACTTTGGTGGAATTGTCCATATTTTGATTCTGAACTCAGCAAATACATGCTATTCTCCCTAAGTTCCGTCATATTTTGAAGCAGAACAGTTGTAGATTCGCATTCAGCATCACAAGTCATATAAGAGTGAACCAAAATCTCAAAACTGACAAAAATGGAGTTGTCCAACTTTGAAACCAAGCTTCTCAATTATCCAAACCGTAATCTCCGTGACATGTTAAAGAAGACAAAGCAAGGGTGAGTTATTCCATTAGTCACATCAGTATAATGAATGAGGTTATCCAAATGAAAGGCAGTGACAAAAAAAAACACATAAAAATGTGCTATTTTGTAATATTCCTTTTACATTAGGGCATGAAAATACCAAATAAATATAAATATATATATATATATATATGTAAATATATATATAAATATAAATATAATTACCGCCTAATGTAATTGGACACAATTTGTGTTGACCGACTGAAAAGCTTTATTTAATAAAACTAGGCAACACTAAAAATGGCTTCTAATAATTTAATTAAAATAAATGGAATTAAATTATATTGCTCTGCAGCTTCATTTCCTTGCGTGCTTAAAATTTTTCTGGTAATGTGTGTTGTTGTTGTTGTTGTTTCATTTAGGGGCGTTGTGATATTGTGGCCATATAGCCCGCCTTGTGTATTGAGTGTGTGATTGTGTATATGTAGAAACAGTCTGCCGTTGTTGTGGCTGTAGCCATGTGTGTATTTGTTGGTTGGTTCCTCAATTTAGGGGCTGCGACAACGCGGTCATTTAGCCCCATGTACTTTGGGTGTGTGTAGAATCTGTCTGATAACCGGTGTTAATTGTGATGATTGCATTCGTGTATGTTATCTGTTTTAGGTAGATTTCATTAGAATGCTAACTATTGCAATGGGTACCATGTTTCGACTACCGGAAAATTTCGACATATCTTCGCGTTTCACATCCCCTAGACCCCAAAACCATCGTCAGTTCAAAAGTTTATATATAATTTATGTATGTATATATGTGCATATATCACTTTCTTGTGGACACGATAACTACCGCAATTTTGCACCAATCAGTTTGAAGTTTTTACATAATATTGAACCCTTTATCCTCTGATGGATAAATGATTCGATGTTTTATTTCTACAATTAATTAATATTTCCACCAGCGTCATGAAATAGCCAGACGAAGATGAGGAAACTTCAATTATCTGTTGGAGACAGTTGGGACATACCTGCAGCAGTTTGACAAAAGGCTAAATACTTTAGCATTGTGAAAAGAAAGAGCCTAGCAATGTTTCGAAGGACAGGTGGTGGCTACCTCAAAATAGAAGGGACGCGTGGTGAGACACGCTTATGGTATGTTCATTGTACTATTCGCGCCTAGAAAAAATATAATGCAGTAACGTGAGTGGCTGATGGTTCTACTGGACACTCCTACGAGGCCGAGGTCTGATAAAAACCGCGAAGTTATTGAAAAAGTGGAACCAATGAGAGATGAATGCTTACGAACGCGCCAAGTCTAGCTTGGGCACGCGATAGCTAGCATTAACGCGGGAGATCGGCTAGACAACATCTCTACGATCGATTCTAGGATTAATGGGCATATTCTTGACCTGCGCAATTTTACGAGTTCAATGATATTTGTTTCATTCCTGTACCACTATTATTTTGAGAAATTTTTATATAATTTCCCCCTCTATCGATACCTAGGGCCAGTTCATTTATAAGTGGCGTGAAGAGCCAAGAAATTATTATTACAATTTGTGCGTCTGAAGACATAGGTGATTACTACATTTTGTGCGTCTGAGGACGTAGGCACTTGTACTTTGCGTGTCATGAGGACACAGATTTTTATTAATACTAATGTGTTGTAAATTCAGTGTGATAGATAGTCACAGTACTATTTTGTAGGGACAGTATCATCGACAATTCGCCAACAGACTGTTCCGGGGAAATAAGTACCTGAAACGGTGAATTTAGTAAACAGATATCGAGTGTGAAATAATCTATAACTTTTTGCATCAGCACGAGAGATGACATCGCTTATCCTGGAAGAAGTTTGGAACTGTCAACACTCCGTCGAGATGTTTGAGATGAGCTAAGCAGCATTAAGTAGGGAGATGGATGCAGATGTTCGTTGACGGTGACTGGCCGAGGATGAGTACTGAATAATATTCTTATTATCTGACAAATTAACTTATGGTATATGGGACATATTTTGTTTGTAAATATCTTGCTTGTGTTGATTAATGTAGTGTATTTAGTTTTGGTCTGACACACCTTTTGCATGGAAACAGCTCACACAAATTTTAATAGTCGTAAGTTCTTATTTGTTTGTTTAAATTAACGTGGCTATGGGGACGACCGTGTTCACATATGTTTACGTAGTGCGATTAAGAAGCGTCTCTCGGAGATATATTGTGTTTCAGAAGTAGGACTGAATTAGTATAATCATGCAGTAGATTGGAGGGTAAATTAATCTTGTAATGTTTATTATTGATCAGATTCAGTGAGTTTATTGCCGTTGAAGCAATGTGAGTTGTGGCGAAGAGCAGTCAGCTCTCTCGTAGGATTTAATATTTTTAAATAGTTTGTGAGCACCTGATTCAACCGACCTGTGTGAAAAATGCTATGTCATTCCCAGCAGTGTGTGTGTGTGTATTTTATTGGTCATTACAAGCGGGAATTTCAGCGTAGACTGATTTCTGTCAGCTTGGTGCCGAGTCCATATGGTTACCTTGCGAGGACATATGTGGCTATACCGATTAAGGTCTTACCATATGTTTATGTGGTTGAGATTTGTTGCTGTTGATTCTACGAGATAACGGTCAGTTGGTCAAGTTATTTTTACACACTGGAGCTGGCGATGACAAGAGTTGAGGAAGGGGGAAACTGTTTCACAAGGCGGGCTGAAAGGATTGCATCGAGGTCATTAGTGGAGTGCTTGTTGGCTCCGTATAATACTTGAAATACAGAATAAGAACTGATCAATGATAAAAAATTGTTTAAATAAATGGGAGTTGCCTACGAATCACTATAATCTCCGAAGCATTAGCTTAACGTGCATTTTTGTTCATATAAAGTAATCTCAGCCGGTGAGGCTTTTGTTGTTGTTGGTTTCATTCCATGTTTATGTTCCGTATTAGTGACCCGTGCAGTCACGTGCGATGGTGTCTTTTCCTTGTTTGTGTATTGAGCAATTGGCCGTGTTGGCAGCTCATTTGTCAGATGCGTCATCGCATTGAAGGAGGGTCTCGAGGGAGATTCCTGTAAATATTAGATTTTAGACTGTGTGTCAGCATTAATTTTTAAGGGTTTTTATTAGTGTTATGTCCTATATCCGTAAACGTTGATTTACGAGATGATTGTTCGTAAGCAGCGTGGCTGTTACCCGCTGTAAACGAACAGTCATCCAAGTACTCATTCCTCGTAGTTAGTCATTACGCGTACATAAAATCCCTATGCAAGTTAGTGGAACTTGGATCCACATTTTTTTATAAGGGGGAGATCCGTCTGACTCCTCAACGTTTGATAGATATTTCTGTCATGGGAAGATTCAGGGAGGAATTTTATTATTGTTGTTGTATATATTCATTTTATTTGCACTAATAGTCATTAAATTATGTTATTATTTTACGCCTTGTCACTTCTTTTCTTAATTATAGTTTTGATCCTATGACCCTTGCCTCAGTAGAGCATGTTGTTTGGCGAACGTCAACATCACACTATGAACTGAGCGCGACCCCTTGATCAAGATTCTTGCATATAAACACTGCAATACTAAAGGGTTCATAGGAGGTAAACTGGCGCGGCCAAGCGTGGGGCGGTTCACTGTGGTGTAGCGGCAAAGAAATTGCACATGTCAATGTAAGCGTGGTTGGGTTTACAAACTGACGCAACAATGAAGGTGTATTTTTGTTGCTGGTTCGCTGCTGGAACACATTTAGTTGGCGTATTTGAGTAAAACTGACATGCCACAAGTGGAGGCAGATATGACAGTATTTTAATCACCGGAAAGTGATATTTTATTAAAAATAATTGAGGCGAAGATGATACTGCCAACTGTGTGAAATATAAATTTAAATCAGGAGTTTGCAATGTAAAATACGGTTCACGTTTTTGTCTATTGAATTAAAATAAAAGTAATATACGTGATATCGGGCGCCCAATGATTAAAGTTAAAACTAGATTTGTTTAGAAAGTCAAACTCATGAAATGGTTAGGAGGCTGGTAGCCTTAAATGACAATTAATACTTTGTTAATTAGTCAGTGTTAATATCAGATCAGGATAACAATTTAATGACTAAATATGTGTTTGGGTTTAAATTAAATTGAGTAAAATTAGAACCACTCAGAGATGCAATCGACTAGTGGGATTAAATGTAAATTATAAATGAACTGAGTAGGGTAAAGAAATTAAATGTGCATTGGGATTGTATGTGTGTGTCAGGGGGCATTGCTTTATGCCATTTCCCTAATGCCTCATATAAAGTGTATAACATGGCAACAGTAGAACAGATTCAAGAAATCATTGAAAGTGCTGCTAGGAGGACACAGGAATTGTTGGACACCAAATTGGCGGAACAGAGTGAATCATTAAACACTAAACTATCAGAACAGAGCGAATCATTAAACGCGAAATTATCTGAACAAATAAACAATAGTATGTTAGAACAAAGTGAAGCATTAAACGCGAAATTATCTGAACAAATAAACAATAGTATGTTAGAACAAATTGAAGCATTAAACGCGAAATTATCTGAACAAATAAACAATAGTATGTTAGAACAAAGTGAAGCATTAAACGCGAAATTATCCGAACAAAGTGAATCACTAAACAATACTATGTTAGAACAAAGTGAGTCTATAAACAAATTGTCTGAGCAGAGTGAATCACTAAAAACTAAACTATCCGAACAAAGTGAATCATTGCGGACACAATTAAACAACAGTAGGATTGAACAAAATGAATATCAGGTGGAACAAGCTAGATTACTAAAAAGTGAAATCAATGACACTATAAATTCGCAGTTAGAGGCGCAGAATGTTAAAAACACGAACCAATTAGCTTCGTTAACCGCAGAGATGAAGGATCACACTAATCAACAGATGGTATTGCTGGCCCTAGATGTTAGTAAAAACAATGAAAAACAATTAGATCAGATTAAGAAAATGGGAATTATATTTGATCAAAAACTTAGCATTCTGGATGAAACGGTGTTAGGTAAATTAGAGCAAATTGAACTAGCATGCACTATGAGTACGAGCGAGGTCAAGATAGCTCAGGATAAGTTGGAAGGACGATTTAAGGAAATGGAAAAAGCGGCAAGGTCATTCAACAACAATTATCAGCGGTAGATGAAAATATATCCGGCATAATTAAAGATATGGACCGTCTCGAAATAAAATCAGCGGAGCAATGGAAAAGCCTAGAAGCGGATCAGGATCAATTAAAGAATACCATCGACGAAAATAGCGCGAGATTGGAAGAATGGAAAAGCCAGATAGAAAGCAATCAGGATGACACTAAGAACCAGATTGAGGAGAAAGTAAGCACAATTAAGGAGCAAATAAGAAAAGATTGGCGAAAAATGAATATCGATTCTAAAGAGGAAAGATCAACCATCCTTAAGACAGTAAGCGAAAATCATACTCGTATTCAAGCATTAGAGCAAGAAATTAAGAGTAAACTTAAAGAACAAACAGACAGGATCATTAAAGCTGAACTGAGGTCGATAGAACAATCCTCGATATTTAAAACGGGAACAATGAAAGATAAGCAGGATGACGCAAATAGCCCGGAGGGGACGAGCACAGCAGGAAGTCAAACTCAGACAGAGAGCCCATTAACGACAAACACGGAGGGGTTTCGCAAGAATATTGAAAGGAGTTCCACGCCACAGGACGGTCATCAGCCCACACAACTTATCCAAGTAATTCGCTCGAACGATTATAAACCGCAGAAGTACACGGAGAATTCAGGGGTGACACCTAAAGCCTTTATTAAAGAAATTGAAGATCATTACAATGATACTGGGGTACCTGAAGCACGTAGGCTAAGGATGATGGAGAGATTTTTATCAGGAAATGTCCTTACATGGATTTTAAGCTTCAAATATACATTTGGAACTATGGCAGATTTTAAAATCGCGTTTCTGCGCAATTACTGGTCGCCGGCATTACAACAGAGTTTAAGAATGGAGCTTTACTCTAGGAAATACCAAACTACCCAGCAAACGAAATACTCAGATTTCTTTAACATGCAAATGCTAAAATTTCGCGACCCCTTGACCAAGATTCTTGCTTATAAACACTGCAATACTAAAGGGTTCAATATGAATCCCAATAAAATCTCGGGTGAGTTTGTTAATGGGCATAATCGGTTGAAGGGGGTGAAAATGGGGGGCTTTTTTTTCGATAAAGAGAAATATCACTATAACTATCTTAATATTTGAAATATCGAATCCATTCAAAGTTCATACTATATGTCGGATAAGGCCCAAAAATTGATGTTTGAAACGTTTTGTGATAGCACCAACTATTGACCAAAGGGGTGGGAAAAAGTGGGGTTTTCGGGAAACATTAATCATATCTCTCTTAATAGGCACCATATCAAAACCATACAAAAGTGACAATATTCCCCTAATAATTACCTAAAACTTTTGTCTGAAATAATTTTTTGTATGACCCACAATTACGCCAAGGGATGAGCAAAATTATTTCGGAATTAGAAGAAAATGCCAAGAGCCTTCAGAAGTTGCCATGACAACACTACTAATTTGATGAGGGATGAGTCATCAGACGTTGCCATGACAACACCATTGCACGAGATCGCATTCAGTTTTCCATCTGACTCTGTGGGAAGCGGCTTCGGTGACGAAACTGGTGGCATGCTGAACTTCTATGCTCAAGGGTTCAAAGCCGGACGAAGTAATCGGATTTTCTAAGAGCGCTAAAAATCCCTCAGTATGCTTTCCTTTGGAAGGGATGTTCCAACGTTCGTTGCGAGTAGCTGGTTGCGGTGGCATCTAGTAGCAATGTACACAGATAGGTGTCGTTGACAGTAGTATTTGGTAGAAAAATTAGGAACTACTAATTGAAATTGATCGTCTGCAGTCCGTTCCTGAATTACAGACAAATACAGCCATCACAATTAACACAGTTTATCAGACGGATTCTACACTCACCCAACGTACACGGGGCTACATGGCCGCGTTGTCACAGCCCTTAAACAAAGGAACCAACCAAAATCTCTGCGGGAGATAATTTTTTTGCGTGAAGAAGTAACAGACCGTTAGATAGTTACACATCAGTGTCGAAACCTTGCATAAGGACAGTGTGACCACAAGTATAACAAGTAGTTCCGTGAAGAATTATACAGCCTATTTTCATATATCCTACTCATGTTAACTGCCTCTATCAACATACACAATTTCAGTTTGATTGTTGTGATAGATTCGTAGATTTTGAGAACCGTCTAAATATTTCAGATGGTCGCCAGATTGGATTTTTATTTATGTACTACTAGCTGAACCCGGCATGCGTTGCAACGCCAATCAAAGAAAGTGTTGGCGTTGTAATTTTGTTTCTTGAAGTGCTTTTGGATACACAATTCTCTATTTTCCCGCTAATTTCCTCCAAACACTCCTAAAATGGATTAACTAATCTAGAAACATTCGTGGGAACACCCACAACAACTCACCAAAGTTTCATCGCTATCGGACGAATGTTATATGAACGCATACGGGCCTTTGTTGAAACGCTTCCCACGTCGTCGGTCATTTGTTGAATCTCCTCGTGCTCTACCAGTATTGTAAAATGGATATACTAAGTTGAAGACCTTCCCTGGCGTGTACACAACAACAAATCAAATTTTCATCGCAATCGGATGAATGGCATATAAATGCATACGGGATTCCGTTTAAACGATTCGCGTGCCGTCACTCATTTGTTGAATCTACTCATGCGCTACCTATTGTAAAACAGATTTACTATGCTTGAAACCTTCCGTGGAGTGTACTCTACGATTCACCAAAGTTTCATCGCAATCGGATGAATGGTATATGAACGCACGTAGGAATTTTTTGAAACCGATCGCACGCAATTTTGTTGAAGCTAATCGCGCGCTACCTTTTGTAAATTGAGTTTACTATGCCTATAACGTTCCCGGGAGTGTGCACAACTCACCAAAATTTGATCGCAATCGGATGAATTGTGCATGAACGCAACGCCATCACTCATTTGTTTAAACTACTCGCACGCTATCTATTGTAAATTGGATTAACTACGCCTATAAATATCCCGGGAATATGCACAACAGCTCGTCAAAGTTTCATCGCAATCGATGAATGGTAAATGAAGGCATAAGGGATTTTATTGAAACGCTTCACGTGTCGTCACTCATTTGTTGCATCTACTTGTACGCAAAATATTAAAAAATGGAGTTGCTAAGTCGAAAACCTTCCCTGGCGTGTACACAATAACTCATCAAAGTTTCATCTCAATCTGATGAATGACATATGAACACATACGGGACTTTTTTGAAACGATTCGCGTGTCGTCGCTCATAAGATGAATCTACGCATGCGTTACCTACTTTAAAATGCATGTACTAAGCCAGAAACCTTCCCTGGAGTGTACACAACATCTCACCCACGTTTCATCGCTATCGGACGAATGGTATATGGCGCATATGGGACGTTGTTGAAACGCTTCGCCCGTCGTTACCCATTTTGTTGAATCTACCTGTGCGCTACCTATTGTAAAATGGATTTACTAGGCCTGAAACCTTCCCTGGAGTGTACATAATATCTCATCCAAGTTTCATCGCTATCGGATGAATGGTATATGAACGCATATTGGACTTGTTGAAACGCTTCGCGTGTCGTCATCATTTGTTGCATCTATTCGTGCCCTACCTACCGTAAAGTGGATTTACTAAGTCAGAAACCCTCCATGAAGTGTACACAAAATCTCATCCAAGTTTCGTCGCTATCGCACGAATGGTATATTTACGCATACGGGGCGTTGTTGAAACGTTTCGCGCGTCGTAATTCATTTGTTGAGTCTACTCGCGCGCTACCTATTGTAAAATGGATTTACTCTGCCTGAAACCTTCCCTGGAGTTTACATAATATCATGACGAATGAAAGAGAAAGTGAGAAGACTCATCAAGTTCAAGCGCGCCCCGCCAGGCAGCGTTAGAGGGGGCAAGTTCCACGCTGCCGGTGTCAGCTCAGCTGGTCTTAGGGATGCTGCTAAGGGAAACGAATGACTTTGTAACTAATACTCTTTTAAAAAGTAATTAGAGATTACAATTAAAATAGCACGGCAAGGCACAACGGAAAATATAATTCACGGAAATAAGAACTACGGTATTCATTACATGTTACGAAAAGCACAGATTCCTGGAGTATACAGACACAGATTAAAAAAAGAACATAATCCCCCGCATATTAAAACAAGCACTCATAAACTATTTAAAGTAACACTCTACTTACCAATTCATTTTGTCGGCTACTGGACTTTCGAAAGCTTGCGTGAAGACTTGGCGGATGTTCGAGATTGCAAATCTCGGCGGATTTCCTTCGTTCTGAAGAAAAATCGGCACTTTATATAATGATAAACAAGTCTGGGGATAACATCCATGACATGCTGAAGACAACAGCCAGCTCCTGAAGGATCAACTGAAATTGTTTCTATGGAATCGATGCAATCAAAAAATATTTCGCTCCACATCGATTTTGAGTTTAATTTTCCGGTAATTACTTTCTCGGCCTGGAAAAGAATGTCACATACACTTCTCGAAGGACGTGTTAGAAACACTTCATTGTTCATTGAGCCGTAGTCCTTTATTTCGGCATGAACTGAAAATTTATTTAGATTATTGTCACGTAGAGAATGAGCACAAGGCGAACACTTAATAAATTTAGAAGAGTGCTTAACAACATAGCCAGCCAAATGCTACACTAAACACTTATCAATCGAAGAGTTTCGAACTGCGCTGTCAAATTCAGGTACAGAGCTTTCCCAGTCTTCGATATTTACTGCATCTCGAACCACAATTTTTTCCTTAATGGAAGTTTCCACTGATTCCTTCACAGTCTTGTTATGCACTTCCACATTCCGGGCTAATATACGCATCTGATTTACATACGAGGTCAAGATCTGCTCCCGTTTAGGTTCACAATTTCCACCAACATTTAAAGCCTGTTTTATAGGGACGTATATACATTGAAGTAGATGCAAATGAAGGAAATCTATTGTCGATGGATGATCATCTGAACTGAAAGACCGCATAATTCCGAAGTGCCGTTCCAAGGGATCTTGGGTGAGCTCTCCTGTCAACACATACTTATAACCTTTCTCCCAAAGCCATTCACACATCTCCAAAGTACTCTGTAGGGTTACTACTAGTGATTCCAAGGTTCTATTGGAGGCAAAGGTGTTATTGGTAGATCTCACGGTCTGAAGCAAATTAACAATAGCTGTATGAGAAGGTGAACCTTTACGAAGAGCCTGAGACGGAATGAATGCATTGAGTGCATCAGCAACAACATTTATATCACTGTTAAATGTCTCAGTGTCCTCACTACCTTGTAATCCTGCCAGTCCCATTTCTCGATAAAATTTAATACCTTTGGCAACACTGTCACTGAAAAGTTGGAATGCAAGCCTAGCGTTCATTCTCTGGAAAGATGATGGGTCTAAATGAGCAACTGTCAGCTTGGGGCATGCTCTAAGCCCAGCATACCCTGAGAGATCTTCTTTGAACAGTTCCCTATAAAAATTGAAATTAATAATTTTGTCATTATAGAGAAGTTCTACTTTATCATGAAAGTGGTTTCTTATGCATTTCAATACATGAACGAAGTCAGAGAAAGCCCAGATCTTTCTCGTAACATCTGAAGGATTAAGGATGTGAGGTTGTAGAGAGCTTGTCTTGCCACTAACTCCTAACGATCTCCAGGCCTTTTTATTTGTCAAGTAAAGCCAACCACCCTCGCCCCAGCCTCTTCTAACTGCAAAATCACCTGTATTAAAATTTTTGCGAGAATGTCCTCTGGAGTAGCATTTCTGCTTGCATAAACAGCAACTGGCTGCACCCAATTATGCATGAATGGTACGAACATAAACACTAGAGCGTGATTTGCAAGTACGTTCTTCTGGAGGTCAGGTGTGTGTTCACCTAAATCAATTAATCCATCTACTTTATGAGAAAAACTATTAAACTGGATTTCTTCTCGTAGCTTCACTTCATCGAAAATTACAACACCGTAACGTGAATTATCATTCTTTTCTTCCTTAAAATAGTCTGAAATAGCATTTATACTATGCGTATTAACTCCATAAGGGCACTTAAGTCCTTTACAAAGTTTTCTCAAGTAACTTTCTGAGG
Organism: Meconema thalassinum; assembly: GCA_946902985.2. Lineage (NCBI taxonomy): Eukaryota > Metazoa > Arthropoda > Insecta > Orthoptera > Tettigoniidae > Meconema > Meconema thalassinum. Next base: position 208,459,069 of record OX336394.1, on the reverse strand, counting down.
GCAGAGGCAAGAGATTATGTCGCCGACAATGACGAAATCCTTTCGGTGATTTTATTCTCAACAATAAACTCTCTAAAATGAATTCATTGCTGTACCTCATACCATTGGGAGATTTTACCTGGCATTTCTTGAGCATAGTGTCTATTATCATCTTTTCCTTCTTGCTAAGGTGTTTGTTATCTTTGTAATTAAATGCCTGTGAATGTCGAACCTGCTTCTCCAGCAAATTAATTCTCGATTTTGCTGAGTTGAGGCAGGATCTAACGCGAATTAAATTACGGTTAGCATTCTTTAGGCGCTTTTTGAGCAATATTATAGTCTTTTCAGCATCGGTAAGTACACTAGAATGACCCAAATTCTTATCAACATTAGACTGACCTTTTAATGCCTCATTCGTTGCTTCGCTCCCATCTTCAATCTTCTTTCTTCTCTTCCTGGTGGTATCGAGATTCTTTTTCCTGTTAGGAGCTTTACGGGACTTATTCTCACTTGACAGGTACTTCGGTAAATTAGGGAAAAATGAGGCACTGCTCCAGGACGTAACTTCCACCTCATACGAGAGATTTTCACTTCTTCACCATTCACTATAAAATTATCTGATTTTACTATCAAATCATCCGAGAAATGAATTTGACAAATTCTACTACTACGCGTTAACTTCGTATCCTTTCGTGGAATAGCTCTGGCCCATTTTTCAAATTGATTTGTATCCTTCGGTGGTGAAAAAAATCGTATATCGTCAACCATTCGACCATACCCTGACTTGCAACCAGGTACAAAACAATAAGGCATGTTGAACTATTAAATGAACCAAGCCACATCTCTATATATATAAGAATGAAAGTTTGTCTGTTATTTTCTGAATTTCTACGGAAATTTGCGTTATTTACGCGTTTTAGACTGTTTTATGACGGATGCGCGCGAAAATGAAATTTTTGTCTGTCTGTCTATTTGTTTGTTTGTTTGTCTGTGGACAAGTATGTTCCCTTATAACTCGAGAACGGCTGGGTGGATCAACGTAAAATTTGGTACAGATATCCTTCAGAGGCACGACACTATTCATTGATGTAACTCTTCTCCGTACCTCTCATATGAGGGGCATACCCCCTTAAAATGCATGCTGAAGTAGGTGTAGAAGGGCCAGACAAAGCTCATTTTCATTCATTTTCAATATCAGAAACAAAACTCGGAGGCCCTTGGGCCCCGAAAATCACATTTTAAGGCCCTAAAACCAATAGTTTTTGAGTTATTCCCAGAAAACTAATTTGAATTAATAAAATAATGAAAGTATGCAACCCGATAACTATGGCAACAGAATCTCACAGGTCATTGTTAGACGCAATACAATTCCAATTATTACATTACTGTGAAAGTTTGTAAACGGCTATACGGTTATCACGGAACCAAATTACGGTGTAAAATGCATCAATACATACAGTATACTGCGCTTAAGGGGGTCAAGAGGTACTTTAGAATTTTTTCACGTGATTTACACGTGTGGGTGTGGTACGGAAGGTCTATTTAATCCCTATCTCTATATAATTATACAATTATACAATTATTATTATTATTATTATTATTATTATTATTATTATTATTATGTCGCCTCCGTAGCGTAGCGGTCAGCATGGTTAGCTGCCGCCCCGGAGGTCCTGGGTTCGATTCCCGGCTCTGCCACGAAATTTGAAAAAGGGTATGAGGACTGGAACGGGGTCTACTCAGCCTCGGGTGGCCCAAATGAGTAGAGGAGGTTCGATTCCCACCTCAGCCATCCTCGAAGTGGTTTTCCGTGGTTTCCCACTACGTCTTCGGGAAAATGCGGGGATGGTACCTCCTGTAAGGCCACGGCCGCCTCCTTCCCTCTTCCTAGCCTATCCATCCCAATCTTCCATCCCCCATGAGGCCCCTGTTCGCTTTGCAGGTGAAGCCGCCTGGGTGAAGTGCTGATCACACCTCCCCAGTTGTATCCCTCCCGATCAGATGTTCCAAGCTCCAGGACACTGCCCATAGAGGTGGTAGTGGTGAGTTCCCTCGCTGAGTCCCAGGGAACCACCAACCTAGAGGGTAAATTGACTAAATAAAAAAAAATATTATTATATAATGGCACACAACGACGAGACAAAGCTCAATTTCAGCCCCTCTGTGTCGGAAACAAAACACGGGGGCCCAAAAGTGTCCCCGAAAACTAAATTTTAAGGCTCTCTAACCCACAGTTTCTGAGATAATCCCTGAAAACTAATTTCATTTAATAAACTAATCAAGGAATATAAGCCGGTAACCATGACAACAGTATCTCAAGAGATGACATCCAACTTTCCATCTCTTTCTGTAAGAAGCAATACCACTCCATTTATTATATTTCTGTGAACGTTTGCAAATGGCTATAAGGTTATCACGGAACCAACTAAGACTGTAAAATTCGTCAATGCGTTTAAGGGGGTCAAGGGGCACTCCAGAATTCTTTCACCCGACATACACGTGCGATATGTTGTACAGAAGGTCTATTATATCTCCAAACAGCAATATTATTTTCAACAATTCCTGAATTGATATAGTATTTTTGCGGCTTTTTAGGAATTTGAGGTATTCAATTTTATTTTCACGTCAGGTAGTACACGTTAGGTGAATTTAGTTTGAGAGCACATTTTAACTAATCATTCTTTTTGTCAACAAACGGGTACATCGTAAGGATGATTTTGTTTGAGTTAGTTAGTTATTGTTGTTTTAAAGGGTGGAACTACGAGGTCATCTGCCCCTTCAATTTGTTTGATACTGTGTGGTTGATATATCCATATTTGGACATCTGGGTGATACGTTGTAGTCAATAGAGTTAGTTTGCCTCATGGCCACTAGCTGCCTTTGCTCCTGCATAAATACACCTATCTATAAACATATGATTGTTTGTTTATTAACGTTTCAATTTTCTTTCTTTTACGCGTTTCGGTTTGTTTTTTGACGGATGCAAGCAAAACGTGGATTTGTGTGTCTGTATTTCTGTGTATCTTTATGTACACTTATAACTCGTGTTCGGATGCTTGGAGCATCGTAAAATTAGGTAGGTATCCATGAGGGTCAATACACTAATCATTTATATAACTCTTCACTGTACTTCTCATAGAAGGGTGGGTATAGGGAAATAAAGTTTCAAAATACATGCTAAAATAGGCGAAATATAAAAATTATTCTAGAAGGACGACCAAAGCATATGTTGCGCTTCTCAATGTGAGACACAAAATTCGGGGGACTATAAAGGGTCTCCAAAAACCACATTTTAAGGCCCCTAAATTAACAGTGTGTGTGATATTCCCAGAAAACTAACTTCGTTCTGAAAAAACTTTTGAAGGAATGACAAACCGTTAACCATTGCAACAGTAGCTGAATTGATAACGTCTGGTTATTCATACCAAAGACCGTTCGAAGAACGGGTATTTCTGCTAGTAAGAAATATGTTTGAAGTACACAAAACACAAAACGCTGATGTACACAAGACACAATGAACTGAATTTAAGAACTGAAAGCAAAGAAAATTCAATTTAATTCACACAAATATCTCACACAGTAACTTCTCGCGCACTTTCTATGCCCCGGCTCGACGGAAACACAGCACGTGTTGGACATAATCGCTTGCAGTGCTTGTAGCGGCGGGACCAGAAACTACCGTGCTAAAATGGCGGAGTCCTAACACTAGGTCCTTCTATTCGTCATGATAATATCTCATCCAAGTTTCATCGCTATCGGATGAATGGTATATGAACGCATATGGGGCATTGTTGAAACGCTTCGCGCGTTGTCGCTCATTTGTTGTATCAACTCGTGCCCTACCTACCGTAAAGTGGATTTTACCAAGCCAGAAACCTTCCGTGAAGTGTACATAACATTTCACCCAAGTTTCGTCGCTATCGGACGAATGGTTTATGAACGCATACGGGACTTTGTTAAAACGCTTCGCGCCTCTTTGCTCATTTGTTGAATCTACTCGTGCGCTACCTATTGTAAAATAGATTTACTAAACCTGAAACCTTCCCTGGTGTGTACATAATATCTCACCCAAGTTTCATCGCTATCGGACGAATGGGATATGAACGCATATGGGACTTCGTTGAAACGCTTCGCGTGTCGTCGCTCATTTGTTGTATCAACTCGTGCCCTACCAATCGTAAAGTGGATTTACTAAGCGAGAAACCTTCCGTGAAGTGTACACAACATCTCACCCAAGTTTCATTGCCATCGGACGAATGGTATATGAACGCATACAGGACTTTGTTGAAACACTTCGCACGTGGTCGCTCATTAGTTGAACCTACTCGTGCGCTACCTATTGTGAAACGGATTCACTTAGCTAGAAACCTTCCCTGGAGTGTACGCAACATCTCACATAAGTTTCATCGCTATCGCACGAGTGGTATATGAACGCATACGGGATGTTGTTGAAACGCTTCGCGCGTCGTCGCTCATTTGTTGAATCTACTCGTGCGCTACCTATTGTATATTGGATTTACTAAGCCAGAAACCTTCCCTGAAGTGTACACAACATCTAAACCAAGTTTCATTGCAATGGGATGAATGATATATGAATGCATTTGGGCTTTGTTGAAACGAATCGCACGCCTTTTTGTTGAAACTACTCGCGCGCCATCTATTGTAAATTTGATTTACTACGCCTATAACATTCTCGGGAGTGTGCACTACAACTCACCTAAATTTGATCGCAATCGGATGAATTGTATATTAACGCATCGCCATCGCTCATTTGTTTAAACTACTCGCACGCTATCTATTATGAAATGGATTAACTATGCCTATGAACCTCCCGGAAGTGTGTACAACAACTTACCAAAATTTAATCGCAATCGGATGAGTGGTTTATGAACGCATAAAAGACGAACAGACAGACATTCCTTTATATATATATATAAGATTACATGAAGATTATTGTGTACGTGTGGTATTCAAACTTCAATCGCATGATTAGAGCACAAGAAGAAAAAATTAGATTTTAAAATTTCGCACAGCTGCCATCTTGTGGTTATGAAAACAATTGAAATAAATTAGATGCCAGTGGATTAACATTAGTATATGCATTTAACGTGCAAAGTTTCACTGCACTAGGATGGTTAAATCGCGAGAAACGTCCATTTAAATATTTATATTTCACGTCACCGCCATGTTGGATTAGTGCTCACCAGGTTACTGAAAGTCCTATAGGTGAACTTATGTTCATAGCCACTATGATCATTAAAAATATCAGTTTGATTGCTGTAAAAGATTCGTTGATATAGAGAACCTTCAAAATATTTCGGATGCTCACCATTTTGGATTGTTATATGTATAGGCCATAGAGTTATGTACCATTAAATGGAAATTATTGCGTAGCTTCATTATTCAAACTTTCAATTCGATCGAATGATTACGACACAAGAAATAAAAATTTTAAAATTTCGCACAGCCTCCATCTTGAGGTTATGTAAACAATTGAACTAAATTAGATGTCAGTGCATTACAATATGTATAATCATTTACTGTAAAACATTTCACTGCGCTCAGATGGTTAAATCACGAGAAAAGTCTATTAAAATGTTTCAACTTCGCTTTGCCGCCATGTTAGTTCTGTACTCTACAGGTGTTTGAATGTTACATTGATAAACTTATAGCAGTGTCCTTTATCACCGTACAACATTTCACGGTGATATCTGTAATAGTTTTGGAGATATAGAATGCCAGTGAAATATTTCGCACAGACGCAATTTTGAGGTTATGTAAACAATTGAACTATAAAGTGCGTTCAAAAAGTAACGAGCCGGAGGCTGTAATGCGCAAACCGGTGACGACATGGGCTAATCTTGGCGTGTATAACGAGGTGTGGTTCCGACCAGAGCGTGGAAGGTCACAGCCCGTCGATAGAGGGCACGCGTGCACGCCACGTGACGATACAAAGCGAGCAGCAGCATGCATCAATCTTCCAACCAAGACCAAGACAGTAGGCCATTCGACATGCTACCTGGTGTGGTTGAAGTCTGTGGGGCACCCATTGGACACACACTTTCCGTAAGTGCAGTCGTTCCTTCATAATGGTGTGCACACTTCTGACGCTCAATCCCACCATGGTGGCTATGACGTTCACTGTCACTCGGCGGTCCTGGGTTATGAGTGCATCAAACAGCTGGACGTTGTCATCGGTAAAGCAGGGGGGGGGGGGGTGCCTCAGACCGGGCATCATCGGCTAACGACACCCGTCCTTCCCTGAAGCGCTTGTGCCACGCCTTGACCCTTGCAAGGGACATGCAGTGTTCGCCGTACTCTTGTGACATTCGGCGACGAATGTCCGTTCACCCTACTCCTTTCGCTGTCAGAAACCGAACAGCACCTCTTTGCTCTTCGTTTGAAACCTCCACGTCACTGTTTACAATGCGACTGGCAGCGTTGGACGATTGATGCATGCTGCTGCTCGCTTTGTGTCGTCACGTGACGTGCACGCGTGCCCTCTAGCGACGGGCTTTGACCTTCCACGCTCTGGTCGGAACCACACCTCGTTACACACGCCACGATTAGCCGATGTCGTCACCGGTTTGCGCATTCCAGCCTCTGGCTCGTTACTTTTTGAACGCACCTTATAAATTAGACAATTTGTATAAACATTTGCTGTACCAAGTTTCATTATGTTTGAATGGTTGAATCGCGAGAAAGTCTATTGAAATTCTCAAATTCGCTTGGCCGCCATGTTGGTTTTGTAGTTACCAGGTTTTTGAAAAACTCATAGATGAACTTCTAGTAGTGCCCTTTATCATCGTACAAAATTTCAGGGTGATATCTGTAATAGTTTCGGAGATACTGAATGCTGGTGAAATATTTCGCACAGCCGCCATGTTGGATTGGTGAGACACATTGAAATTTGAAAGGCACGGTCGGGGTCTGCCAGAATGGTGCTATGATCTTACAGAGGTTCATTGAAATCTCTCTAGCCGTTTAGATGTTTTTAGGGGGACACACATACACACGAATCACACACGCACACACAGACACACGGACAAAAGGTGATCTCATAAGCCTATTTTTTTTCATAAAATGAAAATAGGCTAAAAATGGACCCCAAATGACGAGAATGTTACCGTCCCCAAAAGACAATAAACTGTTTAAAATATGCATAAAATGACGGAAAACAAAGTTAATTAATCTCCAATTATAAAATACTTTCTCGCAATAAATGAGGTCTAATCCTTCTACGTCTATCCCCAAGTTTGCCCGGTGAAATCACCTTCGCCTTCCGGCGTGCCGAGAGGAATTTTTAATTCAAGAAAGTACTGCAGACGATAATTTCAAGTAATTCCTACCTTCGCTACCAAATGCTACCGTCCACGACACCTAGCTGTGAACTTGGCTACTACTAGATGCCATCACAACCAGCGCCTGGTGACGAACTTTGGAACTTTAGAGCATCAATCAAAGAGAACCTCCTTTTGCTCCACAAAAGTTTAGTTGGAAAGTTCTTTTAAATGCCATAAATCTGTGACATGGGACCACAGGCTTTACTTCTCCTGTGAAGGAAGGCATACTGAGGGATTTTTAACGCTCTAAAAAATCCGACGACATCGGCCGGGTTTGAACCCGCGACTTTGGGCATAGAAGCTCAGCATGCTACTGTGCATTTGTATTTAAGGCTAGAATTTAGAAGGAGCTGATCGTGGCCTTAAGTTGGGAACCATCCCAGCATTTACATGGAGTTCTAGTAGAAATAAATACGGAAACCATTTTTAGGATGGTGGAGGTTTGAATCTAACCCATCTCATCCATATTTACCTCTCGAGGCAGAGTATACCCCATTTCAATTCTCAGATCAGAAATAAATACTAATCCATACTCGAAATCAAGACCTTTTGCTTAAGTGCATGAGTCTCCCACCCTTCTGCTAAGCCAAGAATTGTAATTCTGGTTTGAGTGTTGTAGGGGTTTCACTCAGCCACATGAGGCAAAACTGAGACGAGGTGGGCTCGATTATCATCTAAGCCATCCTGGAAGTCGTTTTCCCGTGGTTTCCCCGCTTGTACTTCAGGAAAATAATGGAATGGTACCCAACATAAAGCCACGATCGCCTCCTTCCCAATTCGTACCTCTATTATGAATACACACACAACTACAAACATGACTAACACCAAAAGCATGCGTGGATGAAGTCACACCCCTAAAGAATCAACAGCAACAACACTTTCTTTATAAAAGTTCGGTGCTTTTCAGTCGGTCAACACGATTGTACCCAAATGAGATGGGTTATTCCCTAATCCCGAAAAGATAACATGAGTTTAATAAATACACATTTTATCACGATTAGGGAATAACTTATCTCATTTGGGTACAATCGTGTTGACCTACTGAAAAGCATTAAACTTTTGTTTACTAAAGCAACACTGAAAAATGGCTTTAAACACCATGACACTTTCTTGTTTAGTTCTCAAGCCCAGAGCTGAAACTCAAAAGGAATGACTATTAAGACGTAATAATTTATTGAATATTTATAATCCCTGACTCTGCTGTGAAGGTTCTCGTGTAAACCTATCTTTAGAACTCATCCAAAAACAGTTATTAACTGTGCGCTCAGTATGTTTTGTGTGGTAGAGTAGAGAGCACATAAGAAGACGGGTGAGAGAGACCGTTCTGCGCACAGTGAGAATAAGTTATTCACCACTAGGTATCATTGACATTTGGTGGCGAAAGTTGGAGCTACGTGAAATTGAACGGAACTTCTAGTTCATCCTAGGGGTGTCCGCTTGAAACAGCTACAGCCTCTGGCAAGCCGATCATGTCATCGGACACTCACGGCACTAAAATCCATACGATAAATAAAATAACTGACATGTCGCTAGACGTCTTCACACTCTGCCCTCACTTGGCTCGTCACTTACTCAGCTGTTGTCTCCTGACATTTGACGATGTACCACGAATTACAATCATGTAAGAGATACGACTAACTGCTACGTCATAGTTTTGCATGTCTCCTGAGCAACCAGTTTGTGCCAGTGTGCTCCTTACTCTAGAGGGTATCATCTCGGGATTTGCATGGTTATGACAATAGGGAACAAACAAATTTACGAGCCTTACAGCAGTCGCATATGATGTGTAACGTCTGACATAGAAGAAACCTCACGTGAAATTGTTGATACACCGGTATTTTATAATATTATTGGTACAAATATTAATCTATTGTAAAAGGGAATGTTTTACAGATGTTGTTGTTTATAATTCGGAACTAATTTTATTAGATGATTTGTAGCTTCCACCAGCACTAGCTTAATAAAGTATACGGTATGGATTAACTAGATTAATAGACGCGACACCGCTCATAACCTTAAATTCCTTATAAATAGGCCAACTTGCGAGTAAATGCAATGTGCATAGCAGTAGATCATGAAAGGCTTGCCCAGTTCCCTGACCTCTTGATTCAAAAACCAACACGTAATTTCATATGGATTCTGTTAAAAAGAGTCATATTGATATGATTAGCAGCAGAGTATCAAGAAAGCAGTGCGAGAACAATCAAGAAGGGAGTAGAAATATCAAGTAGGCAGTGAAGAAGAAAAAAAAGATACGATCCTTACAGTAGTCGCATATGATGTGTAACATCTGACATGTTATCCTACACGTATACTTCACAGCTTGGACATTCTTAAGATGTCAATTTACGCTCCGTTTTCATACTGGTACTATGATGAATGTATAGATTGAATTTGAGATATGCTACTGTCACACTTGTGGCGCAGCGGTCAAGCTGTTACGTCTCTCACCAAGGTAGACCGCGTTCGATTCCCGGTCAATACATGTGAGATTTTAGAATTGAAATGCCATGTCCTGTGGTTCGCATTCCACGTAAAAGCGAGGTACCGTGGATCATGATCGTGAGATTAACGGTCACACAAAACCACAAGCTTCCTTCCTTTTACATGAATAATTCATAATAACAAAGTGACACACAACGTCGACTGTACTCTGAAATATTGTGTGCACACTCCTCAGTAACTATAACATTCATTATTCTCAAGGCTCTCATACAATTCGTCGTAAACAATCAAAACATGGCTTCCTACAATCATGAAATGACCTAGTCTCACAAATTATGAAAATACAACTTTTATTCCACTCATATAACAACATTCCGGTATGCATTTAATATTTGATTACTCACCCACAGTTTGGCAATAATGCCGCTTACTTAAATGTCATTTGTCGTCTTTATTGTATCATACACTCAACAACATTAGTCTCAAGTTTTCACTTCCTACCCCATGTGATATTCAACCTTGAACGTGAAGCTTCATAAACTGCTCAATGACAAATGAAAGTCGGTGAAACATTTGCCACTGTGCTCGTCAAACCAGTGCCTGCTAAATGCACTGCCTGCTGTATTACCATAACATTCTCGGGCTACAGAGCACACACTGCCTTGTTTCCAATACACGCATTTTCAATTGTACAAAAATCACGCTGCCTTTGCATGGTACCACTGCCAGCTAGCACACTTCGGTTTGATCGATCGAGCGGGCAGTGCATACTTCCGTTGTCCACCACTGCAAGCTAGTACACTTCCGTTTGATCGATCGAGCGGGCAGTGCATACTTCCGTTGTCCACCACTGCCAGCTAGTACACTTCCGTTTGATCGATCGAGCGGGCAGTACATACTTCCGTTTGATCCACCACTGCCAGCTCGATCGTTCCGATCCACTTGCGTCCCCAATTTTCAAAATCACTCCCACAAAACTATCCAGTAACCGAGCGGAAAGATGTTACACATCAAAAAAGCGAGTCTTGGAATTGTTATGTATTATTAGTGTGTAAATAAAAAAAGATTTTTGTGTGTTGATGAATGTCCAGGAGGGATACGATCCAGCTGGCAGTGCGTCTTATACACTTCCGTCCAATTTTTCAAAATCACTCCCACAAAACTATCCAGTAACCGAGCGGAAAGATGTTACACATCAATAAAAAAAAAAGTCCTCTCGGCACGCCGGAAGGCGGAGGTAGATTTCACCGGACAAACTTGGGGATAGGCGAAAATAGGCAGAATATGCAGGTTTTCATAGAAGGATCAGACCTCATTTATTGCGAGAATGTATTTTATAATTGGAGCTTAATTTACTTTGTTTTTCGTCATTTTATGCTTATATTAAACATTTTATTGTCTTATGGGAACGGTAACCTTCTTATCATTTGGGGTCCATTTTTAGCCTATTTTCAATTTTGAAAAAATAGGCTTATGAGATCACCTTTTGTCCGTGTGTGTGTGCGTGTGTGTGTGTGTGAGGTGTGTGTGTGTGTCCCCTAATAATATCTAAACGGCTGGAGCGATTTCAATGAAACTCGGTAAGTTCATAGCACTATTCCCGGCGACCTCGAGCGTGCCCTTCAAATTTTGTTACGTCTCACCAATCCAACATGGCGGCTGTGCGAAATATTTCACTAGCATTCAATATCTCCGAAACTATTACCGATATTGCCCTGAAATTGTGTACGGTGATAAAGGGTACTACTAGAAGTTCACATATGAGACTTTCAAAAACCTGGTGACTACAAAACCAACATGGCGGTCAAGCGAAATTGAGACTTTTAAATAGACATTTCTCGCGATTTAACTATCCAAACGTAATGAAACTTGGTACAGTAAATTTTTATACACATTGTAATGCAATGGAGTCTAATTTAGTGCAATTGTTTACATAACCTCAAAATGGCGGCTGTGCGAAATATTTCACTGACATTCTATATCTCCGAAACTATTACAGATATCATCATGCAATTTTGTACGGAGATAAAGGGTACAGATACAAGTTTACCTATGTATAATTCATAAACCTGTAGAGTACAAAACGAACATGGCGACCAAGCGAATTTGAAATATTTTAATAGACTTTTCTCGTGATTTAACTCTCTGAGCGCAGTGAAATGTGGTACAGTAAATGATTTTGCAGATTGTAATGCACTGCCATCTAATTTAATTCAATTGTTTACATAACCTCAATATGGCGGCTGTGCGAAATTTTAAAATTAAGTTTTTATTCTTGTATCGTAATCATGCGATCGAAGTGAAAGTTTGAATAATGAAGCTAGGCAATAATTGTCCTTGAATGGTACATAACTCTATGGCCTAAACATATAACAATCCTAAATGGCGAGCTTCCGAAATATTTAGACGGTTCTCAATATCTATGAATCTTTTACAGCAACCAAACTGAATTTTTTATGTTCATAGAGACTATGAACATATGTTCACCTATAGGACTTTCAGTAACCTGGTGAGCACAAATCCAACATGGCGGCGACGCGAAGTATAAATATTTAAATGGACGTTTCTCGCGAATTAACTATCCGAGTGCCGTGAAACGTTGCACGTTAAATGCTTATACAAATGTTGATCCACTGGCATGTAATTTATTACAATTGTTTGCATAATCACAAGATGGCTGGTGTGCGTACTTTAAAAATCTCGTTTTTACTTCTTGTGTTCTAATCATGCGATTGAAGTTTGAATACCACACGTACACAATAATCTTAATGTAATAGTACAAAAATAAAAATCCATCCTGGCGACCATCTGAAATATTTAGACGGTTCTCAATATCTACGAATCTGTTACAGCAATTAAACTGAAATTTAGTATGTTGATAGAGACAATTAACATGAGCAGGATATATGAAAATAGGCTGTATAGTTCTTCACGGAACTACTTGTTATACTTGTGGTCACACTGTCCTGATGCAAGGTTTCGACACTGATGTGTAACTATGTAACGGTCTGTTACTTCTTCACGCAAAATTATATCTCCCGCAGAGATTTTGGTTGGTTCCTCAGTTTAGGGGCTGCGACAACGCGGTCATGTAACCCCGTGTACTTAGGGATGGCTGTATTAGTCAATAATTCAGGTAAGGACTGAAGACGGTCAATTTCAAGCAGTAGTTCCTAATGTTGCTAACAGGTACTACCGTCAACGACACCTATCTGTGAACTTGGCTACTAGATGCCACCGCAACTCGCAACGAACGTTGGAACTTCCCATCCAAAGGAAGGCATACTGAGGGATTTTTAGCGCTCTTAGAAAATCCGACGACTTCGGCCGGCTTTGAACTCGCGACCTTGGGCATAGACATTCAGCATGCTACCTGTTACGTCACCGAAGCCGCTTCACACTTAGTCAGATGGAAATCTGAAACTGATCTCGTGCAAGTGCGTTATCTTGGCAACGTCTGATGGCTCATCCCTCATCAATTTAGTAGTGTTGCCATGGCAACCACTGATAGCTCTTGGCATTTTCTTATAATTCCGAAATCATTTTTCTCATCCCTTGGCGTAATGGTGGGTCATATCAAAAATTATTTCAGACAAAAGTTTTAGGTAATTATTAGGGGAATATTGTCCCTTTTGTACGGTTTTGATATTGTGCCTATTAACAGAGATATGATTAATGTTTCCCGAAAAACCCACTTTTTCCCACCCCTTTGGTCAATGATTGGTGCTATAAAAAAACTCTTCAAACATAAATTTTTGGGCTTTATCCGACACATAGTATGAACGTTGAACGGATTCGATATTTCACATATTAAGAGAGTTATAGCAATATTTCACGTTTTCGAAAAAAGCCCCCCATTTTCACCCCCTTCGACCGATTTAGCCCAGTAACGAATTCGACCGAGATTTTATAGGTATACATATTGGTTAAAAATTCAAAGTGATTGGTGCAAAATTACGGCAGTTATCATGTCCAAAAGAAACTGTAATACACACACATATATATACATACATAAATTATATATAAACTTTTGAACTGACGGTGGTTTTGGGGTCTGGGGGATGTGAATCGCGAAGATATGTCGAAATTTTCCGGAAGTCGAAACATGGCACCCATTGCAATAGTTAGCTTTCTAATGAAATCTACCTCTGGTTGGTTCCTCAGTTAAGGGGCTGCGACAACGCGGTCACCTAACCCCGTGTACTTTGGGTGAGTATAGAATCTGTCTGATAAACGGTGTGAATTGTAATGGCTGTATTAGTCTTAATTCAGGTAAGGACTTCAGACGGTCAATTTCAAGCAGTAGTTCCTAATGTTGCTACCAGGTACTACCGTCAACGACACCTAGCTGTGAACTTGGCTACTAGATGCCACCACAACCAGCAACTCGCAACGAACGTTGGAACTTCCCCTCCAAAGGAAAGCATACTGAGGGATTTTAGCGCTCTTAGAAAATCCGACGACTTCGGCTGGCTTTGAAACCGCGACCTTGGGCATAGACATTCAGCATGCTACCAGTTACGACACCGAAGCCGCTTCCCACTTAGTCTGCTGGAAAAATACTGAATCTGATCTCGTGCAAGTGCGTTGTCATGGCAACGTCTGATGGCTCATCCCTCATCAATTTAGTAGTGTTGCCATGGCAACCACTGATAGCTCTTGGCATTTTCTTATAATTCCGAAATCATTTTTCTCATCCCTTGGCGTAATGGTGGGTCATATCAAAAATTCTTTCAGACAAAAGTTTTAGGTAATTATTAGGGGAATATTGTCCATTTTGTACGGTTTTGATATTGTGCCTATTAAGAGAGATATGATTAATGTTTCCCGAAAAACCCACTTTTTCCCACCCCATAGGTCAATGGTTGGCGCTATAAAAAAACTCTTCAAACATAAATTTTTGGGCTTTATCCGACACATAGTATGAACGTTGAACGGATTCGATATTTCACATATTAAGAGAGTCATATCAATATTTCACTTTCTCGAAAAAAGCCCCCCATTTTCACCCCCTTCGACCGATTTAGCCCAGTAACGAACTCGACCGAGATTTTATAGGTATACATATTCGGTAAAAAATTCAAAGTGATTGGTGCAAAATTACGGCAGTTATCGTGTCCACAAGAAACTGATATACATATATATACACATATATATATATACATACATAAATTATATATAAACGTTTGAACTGACGGTGGTTTTGGGGTCTGGGGGATGTGAAACGCGAAGATATGTCGAAATTTTCCGGAAGTCGAAACATGGAACCCATTGCAATAGTTGGCTTTATAATGAAATCTACCTAAAAAAACATTTCATGGATTTCCGTTGGTTGGTTTTGAATCCACTGATTTTTAGGTAGATTTCATTAGAAAGCTAACTATTGTAATGGGTCGTCCTCGTGGAATCCGCCGGCATCCATCTGCTGGTCGTATCGGGTCTTCATTCGGTCGGTCTCGATCCGTAGTTTCCTCCTCGTGAACGCGTGTACGTCCTCCAGTTGGTCGACCAGTTCTTGACAATACTGGCTTACCTGGATCGGATCATTCCCAGGTCGGCCGAAGGCAAGATCGACAGGTAGACGGAGCTCCCTCCCAAACATGGCTCGGGCTGGTGTGCACCCGGTGGCTTCATGCACGGCGGCGCGGTAGGCCAGGAGAAATAGTGGAAGATGTTTGTCCCAATCCCTCTGGTGCTCGCTGACAACTATTCGGAGATGGTTCTCGATGGTGCGATTGAATCGCTCTACCATCCCGTCGGACTGAGGGTGTAGCGGCGTTGTCCTTGTCTTCCGGATTCCCAGCAGCTGGAATAGGTTCTGGAACACCTGCGACTCGAAGTTCCTCCCTTGGTCGGAGTGCAGCTCCAGGGGTACTCCGTACCGGCTGACGAATTCCTTCACCAGGGTCTCTGCAATCGTCGCGGCTTCTTGGTTAGGGAGCGCATACGCCTCCGGCCATTTGGTAAAGTAGTCGCTGACGACTAATATGTAGCGGTTCCCTGCCTCGCTTAACGGGAATGGCCCAGCAACATCGATGGCCACTCTCTCCATGGGGCCGCCCACGTTGTAGGTCTTCAGTGGACCCCGTCGTCTTCGTCCTGGGCCCTTGCTGGCTGCGCAATCGTGGCACCTCGCGCAGTGGTTCTCCACGTCTGTTCGGCATCCGATCCAGTAGAACCGCTCTCTCAGCTTCTCCAGGGTCTTCTTTATCCCTAGGTGTCCACCAGATGATCCTCCATGAACTTCCTTCAGGACTTCCTCCGTCATAGCCTTTGGAACGACGACTTGTTCCCGAGATGTCTTCCCGTCGGTGCTCTCCCAGGCGCGGCAGATGAGGCCATCCCTTACAATCAGCGAGTCCCACTGTGCCCAGTAGGACTTAAACTTTGGGCTGCAGCCACTCACAATGTTCCACCCGGGTCTGGGGACACAGGCCCTCTTCCATTCGGCTATCAGTCCCAGGTCATCATCTTCTGCTTGTGCCCGCGTGAAAGATTCGTGGCTCCAGTTCCCCTGAAGTTCCACAGTAGTCCGTCGGCACTGTATCCCGGTGTTCTCCTCCCTTCGGGCACAGAAGGTGCAGTCTTCGGGGCACGGTCTTCGTGACAGGGCGTCGGCGTTAGAATGCAGTTGGCCTTTCCTGTGCTGAATCTCAAAGTTGTACTGTTGAAGCCTCTCTAACCACCGCGCGAGTTGACCCTCGGGCTGCTTGAAGTTCAGGAGCCACCGCAGGGATGCATGGTCGGTCCTGATGAGAAATTCTTGCCCGTACAGGTATTTGTGGAAGTGTTCAATGGTCTTCACGATGGCGAGCAGCTCCTTACTGGTGACGCAGTAGTTCCTTTCTGGCATTGACAGGGCCTTGCTGAAGTAGGCCACTACTCTCTACTCGCCGTCCACTACTTGCGACAGGATTCCCCCTATGCCAAAGTCGCTGGCATCGGTATCGACGATGAACCTTGTTCCAGGTCTGGGGTAGGCCAGAATAGGTGCGGTGCACAGAGCCTGCTTGAGTTGTTCGAAGGCACTGTGGCATTCTTCTGTCCACGTGAAGAGTTGGTCCTTCTCAGTCAGTCGATGTAAAGGTTTGGCGATGTCGGCGAATCCTCTCACGAAGCGACGATAATAAGTGCAGAGTCCCAGGAAGCTTCGTAGTTGGGACTTGTCCTTCGGAACTGGCCACTCCCTCACAGCTGCGGTCTTCTCTGGGTCGGTGCGCACCCCTTCCTCGGAGACGATATGCCCAAGGTACTGGACCCGCTTCTGGAAGAGCTGACACTTCTTGGGGCTCAACTTCAGCTGGGCAGCCCGTAGCTTCTACAAGATCTCCTTCAGGTTGCTGTAGTGCTCCTCGAAGCTCCTCCCCGGAACGATGACGTCGTCTAGGTATACCAGGCAGGTCTTCCAGTGTAGTCCCCTCAGAATGGACTCCATTAGCCTTTCCAAGGTTGCAGGGGCGTTGCACAGACCGAATGGCATGACGGTGAACTGCCAGAGCCCGCTGCCCACAGAGAACGCCGTTTTCTCGCGGTCCTTAGGGTGGACCTCCACCTGCCAGTAGCCACTCTTCAAATCCAAGGTGGAGAACCATCTTGATCCTGATATGGTGTCCAGCGTGTCGTCGATCCGGGGTAGAGGGTAGCTGTCCGTCTTCGTGACGTCGTTCACCCGCCTGTAGTCCACGCAGAACCTGGTGGAACCGTCCTTCTTCTTCACTAGCACGACCGGAGAACTCCAAGGAATATGTGATGGCTCGATCACCCCTTGCTCCTTCATCTCTTCTACCATCCGGTCGACTTCGGCTTGCTTGGCGAGCGGGACACGTCGGAATGGGGCCCTAATCGGTGTGCTGTCCCCAACGTCGATTCTGTGCTGGACCAAGCTTGTCCTACCGAAGTCTTTGCTCCCCATGGAGAAGACATCCTGGAATTCGCGTAGCAGGTCCTGAAGTTGGCGTGATTGCTCCTCGTCTAAATGGTCCTGGGATCCTTGGTACAGCTTCTGTAGTTCTTCTGGCAGGGCGCGTCTTCTTCGGTTGTCCGTCTGCAGGTGTCCGTCCGTCGTATCTGTGATGCGGGCAATCCAGGTAACGGGCTCGCAGACTCCTAGGTTGGTGTCCCGGTGAACCGAAATGTCGTAGCCGTTCAGGTTGGACAGGCGGACGTACGGCCGAGACGTCGTGTTGATGAGAGTCTTGGCAACTAGCAATCCTTTTGTCTGGATGTCCTCATATTTTAGCTTGATGACAGCCGCCACTCCCTCAGCAGTTCCGTCGACAATTACGGCAGCGCTGACCTCCGTCCTGGCGGGAACGATGACGTCTTCTCTCAGCCTTACTCGTCGTGCGGTGATGGACTCGTGCGCAGGTTTCAAAGCAAGTTCCTCACCTCCGAAGTGCAGAGTGTTGGTACTCAGATCCAAGATGATGTTGTTCTGGTCCAGGAAGTCCAGTCCAATGATCACTTCATTTGATACGTCGGCCACAAGCACTGGATGCTTTATCGACCGTCGACCAATGACGAACTCCAGTGATGCTTCGCCATGTACCGGTGCGGTCTCTCCGGTCGCGGTTTTTAGCTGGAGGTTCCTTTGTGTGGGTTGAACTCTCCACTTCGGGATCACGGTGCGGCTGACGATGGTCCTCGATGCTCCCGTGTCGATTAGCATGGGCCAGCTCTCTCCGTTGACGACTCCGTCGACCATCAGGCTGCTATTATCCCTCCGTAACTGCGTCACACGAACTTGGACTGCCGGGACTTGACGACTGCCACAAGCCAACCTTTGCCCCCCTAGGCTGGCTGATACTTGCTTTCCTGGGCCGCGCGGTTTCCCTACGACTGACTGTCCCGACGGAAACCCTTGGCGGCGGCGATCACCGCAGTCCTTGCTCAGGTGGCCTCTCTTACGGCAGGTCCAGCAGGTCGGTAGTCCTCTTCCGGGCCGCCTCTCCGGATGTCCTTCGGCTGAGTCGTTGTTGGTGGTGCCGCGACTATCGAAGAAACGGCTTAGCGCCTCCATTAATTCGTCGGCCAGGGGCTTGGTCTCGTTGGTTTTTACTGGTTCGTCGACGTCCACTTGACGCACCCGCGCGTGCATTCTGGATGCCTGTTTTGCCGTCTCGAACTCAAGTGCGTGGCTCAGCGTATCTGCCAGGGTCTTATTGCGCGCGAGTCGCAGCGCCTGTTGAGTGTCCGAGTCCCAAAGCCCGTCGGTGAAGGTCTGCGTCGCAATCTGTTCCAGGAAGTCGGCCGGCGCTGTTGGATAGGCGAGCCTTACGAGGCGTGCGATGTCCATCTCGAACTCCTGCAGGGTTTCCGCGTTCTTCTGTACCCGGGTCCGGAGCTGCATCTGGTAGGCCTGCTGAAGATGGCTATCTCCATATCGGGACTCCATATGGGCGATCAGTGAAGCGTAGTCCTGGGATCCAGTCGGGATGGCCTGAAGGACGTTAAGGGCGTCACCTCTCAGCGCTACAATGAGAGCTGTAGCCTTTTCTGTGTTGTTCCAGTTATTTATGGAACATGCCGCCTCGAACTGACGTAAGTAGGTGCTCCAAGGGACCTTTCCGTCGAAGGTTGGGGGCGTCACTCTGCTATGTCCAGTTCCTGATATTCCCGGTGTAATGGTGGGCGGGCGTTGGCGCAGCTCGGCAACTTCCTCTCGTAGAGCGTTGAATTTCTCTTCCACCCCCGTCAGTGGGCGTTGGCGCAGCTCGGCAACTTCCTTTTGTAAGGCGTTGAATTTCTCCTCCACCCCCATCAGCGGGCGTTGGCACAGCTCGGCAACTTCCACTTGTAAGGCGTTGAATTTCTCCTCCACCCCCATCAGCGGTCGTTGGCACAGCTCGGCAACTTCCACTTGCAAGGCGTTGAATTTCTCCTCCACCCCCATCAGCGGGCGTTGGCGCAGCTCGGCAACTTCCACTTGTAAGGCGTTGAATTTCTCCTCCACCCCCATCAGCGGGCGTTGGCGCAGCTCGGCAACTTCCACTTGTAAGGCGTCGAACTTCTTTTCCACTGCTGCGACTTCCTCACGTAGGCCCTGTTCTAATTTCCTTTGGCTCTCCTCTAATTTCGTCAGCAGACACTCTTCCAGATTTTTCTGGCCATCCAGAAATTTGGCGGTTAGGTCCTCTGCTAACTTATTCTGGCCGTCTTCCATCTTCTTCTGGCCGTCTTCTAGTTTGGCAGTTAGGTCCTCGGATAACTTCTTCTGGCCGTCTTCTAGTTTGGCAGTTAGGTACTCGGCTAACTTCTTCTGGCCATCCTCCATCTTCTTCTGGCCGTCCTCCATCTTCTTCTGGCCGTCTTCCATCTTCTTCAGGTCATCCTTCAGGTCCTTGGCTAATTTCTTCTGGCCGATTTCCATCTTGGTTTCCATGCCATTTAACTTCTCTAGCAATGCTGCGAATTGCTCTTCCATTTTAGCTGTTTGTCTTGTAAAGGGCATGCGCTCACAGGAAAATTTTAAAAAAATTGACCTGCTCGGGTTTTGAAACCAGGACCGTCAGGTGTTGTGCTTGAGTTCGTAATCCGGCTTCTGACACCAGTTTTTACGTGCCACCCCCTAGTGGCACTTTTGTTAACTGGATTACGGTGGGGGTACAAAGAACAACAATAATATAAGATCAAAGGACATTGAAATTCTTGAACTGAAGTCTAACGCTCAGAGGTTAGAAAATCAGGAACGAAGCAAGGAAACTCAAGCCTTTCCCGGTTGTGGAGACGGACAGGTGGTGCCATCTTCTGGCGGAAGTCAGGAAACACCTCTGAATAATGTTCGAGAAGATGAGACATCTGGTGACCAACATCACTTACATCAGGATGATGGGGCAGAGTCTCATGGCCCCATGGAAGGGAACAAAGTTGTAGGCATAGAAAACCTAAATCATAAAGTTGACTTGGTTATGGACTTCATAACCAACAAAATCAGTAATGTCATACAAACTCACATTATGAAGGCGCTTCACCAAGGAGAAAGCATGAACGTGTCGTCAAAGAACTCCTTCAACAGTCGACAAACTAACACGAGTGAAGGGGACCAACAGAAAGTCACAATGGACAACACCCCCTGGTCTCAAGTTGCTGGAAGAAGAAGAAATACAGTGCAAACATCACGTCCGCCGGTAGTTATTGGAACAAAACTGGGCGTTGACCTGCAGGCCGCTGACCAAAGGGCTTGGCTGTACGTAGGTAAATTGAAGAACACCGCCACAATAGATTTAATCTAGACTTACCTGAACCAAGGCGGAGTTGAAGGTCAAATAACTTGCGAAGAACTTAGTACTCAAGGCGATAACAAGGCCTTTAAAATTGGAATACCTTTTCAATACTTAGAGGCAACTTTAGACTCAGGTTTTTGGCCAAAAAGG
Organism: Meconema thalassinum; assembly: GCA_946902985.2. Taxonomy (NCBI): domain Eukaryota; kingdom Metazoa; phylum Arthropoda; class Insecta; order Orthoptera; family Tettigoniidae; genus Meconema; species Meconema thalassinum. The sequence goes on along the minus strand of OX336394.1, from coordinate 208,437,930 downwards.
GTTTTAGTACGGCGATTTCGTTTCTCCCGTAGGAAATTCGATACCCCCTCCCTTGAATAAAAATAGATCTACCAAGTTCATCCTATGGAACGCAGAAGGATTAAGGAATGCTCTTCAGTTTATTCCACCAGAAATGACACAGATACCGGACGCCCTGATAATGACTGAGACCTTCCTATTAGAACCTATAGATATCCCTGGATATTATAGTATACACATGCTCGCAAAACCAACGAAAGGGAGACCGGAAGGTGGTGTGTCTTGTTTTTTGAAACCTACAATTGGCACCATAAAAGCAACATATAAGGAAGAAAACTTACTCGTTATAAGGACTACCGACATCACTATTATTGCATTGTATATCAACCCCTACGCCTCCATAAACGACGTCATTGAAACGCTCGCTAAAGCCATTTCAAAAACAACTGGAGAAGACAAAAATATTATCCTAGCCGGCGACCTCAACTGCCGAATTGATAAACCAAGCCGGAAAACAGAGTTAGTACTAGAAATGCTCACTGAGGAAGGATTTTCACTAGTGAACAAAAAGGAAGAAATGACCTACTTCTGCAACAACGGAGTGAGCGCAATTGATCTTGTATTTTACAAAGGCAATGGAATATACATCAAGAAACAGGAAGGACTCTGGAGATCTGGAGCAGCTCCCATAAGAAAACATATTCCAATAGTAACTGACATCATTATAATGGATCAGACATCGAAACAACGCAACAGAAGGCAAATATTCAGATTAATTGACCAAAATCAGATCATCCCTGATGATATTACCAGAGCAGAACGCCTCGCAAATGAAGGTCACATAAATGAAGCATTAAAAATAGTCACAGATTTAATACAATCAGCTAGTCTTCCTATGATGAAAAGAAGGGCTCAAATCTGGTTTGATAAGAAATGTTATGCCAAGCGAAAAGAAACTCTACAAGCACTCTACAAGGCAAGGACTCAAGTCACGGACGAAAATCTCCAAATATATGCACAACATAGGAAATTCTATAAACAACTCCTACAAACAAAAAAATCAGAACACATTGAAAGAGAAGCAAAAAATCTAGCAAGGAAGGCCAAATCCGATCCCTTTCTTGCTCTACGAAGACCTGTAACATTCCGACCAAATGAAATTACCATGAGAGAATGGGAAGAACATTTTAAGTCCCTTCTAAATCAAGAATCCAAGAGATGTAATTTCTCATCAGATAGATCTTCTTCAGATGAGGATACGTTAATTATATCCTTGGAAGAAATCAAAGCAATAATAGATTGCGGAAGAAACAAGAAAGCTCCTGGACCAGACCTCATTTGCACAGAACTACTAAAGCAGTCACAGGACATACTCTTACCATTTTGGACCAATCTCTTTAATGCATGCATACGATTCGGGACCATTCCAGACAGCTGGAGAATTTCCACCATCAAAATTCTCTACAAGGGAAAAGGGGACACCAGTGATCCCAATTCATACAGAGGTATTGCACTTGAGAACAACATCTTCAAGGTATTTATGAAGCTTCTCACAACGAAACTAACACCAATAGCAGAAATTCCAGATTGCCCATTTAGTTTTATGCAAGGAAGAAGCACAACACAGGCAGTAACTTATCTTTTAAGTGAAGTGCAAGAATCTTTAAGAAAACCTAAAGGAAAATATTATACAGTATTTGTGGATTATGCAAAAGCATTCGACTCATTACATCGGGAACTACTTATCCAGAAGATCAAAGGATTGACCAATGAATTAAGACCAATAACGACCTTACTGGAACATATACTGGCATACAACCTCTTAGAAATAGACGACGGTGTCACCACATCTCATTATATCAGACAGACGAACGGAGTTTTGCAGGGTGATCCTTTAAGCCCGCTTCTATTTAATATTACTACGGCAGACATTACTAGCATAATAAAGGACTCTCCCAATACCACACGCTTACTTTATGCGGATGACATGGTATTAGGGTCATCAAACAAATTAGAATTACAGAGTGTATTGTTTGAACTAGAAAAATGGGTCAATGAAAATCACCTTGATATTAACCTTCAAAAAACGGTTCAAATGACATTTCGAAAAGGAGGTAAACCTGCGCTTAAATACACGCTCACATTGTACAACGAACCATTAAACGTTGTGAACAAGTTCAAATACCTGGGCATAACCCTGCAGACTACAGCCACATCCTTCAGTCATCATATACAAGAGAGGTCAGCAACAGCTATCAGAGCCATTTACAAGATTAAGAATCTACCAGCGTTATCTCTAGTTACAGCTCTGACCCTTTTCCATACGACCATCTCACCAGTTGTTACGTATGGTCTTGAAATAATATGGGATTTTCTCACATTTAGCGGTCTAGAAAGAATAGAGAATGTTAAGTCGAGATTTTTAAAGTATATACTAAGAGTTGGAAAGATGGCTCCCACAAGATTAGTCTATGAGTTAGCAAAGGAAACCTTCTTCATCGAAGACCTCAGACTGAAAGTTCCTTTGCCGGCTACAAGATCCTCTACTGACTTTTTGGAGGCTAGAAGAGCAAAGAGACAAGCGATAGATCCAGACTTTTATATTACTGATGCCATGATGAACAGAACGTGGTCTAACGAGAATCAAGATCAAAGACACGTAATAACGAGACTCGCCATTCACGGATTCCATCATAAGATATGCTCCAACAGATCCTTCCATAGTCCGAATGATAATTGTGTTTGCATTTTATGCAACGAAAGGTGTACCAGATACCATATTACGACGTGCCGCAAAATATTAAAATCATTAAGTGAATATGGTAAAAATTAATGCCCATTCGGGTGATCCTTTTTCCTTTATTGTGTTTTCGGTTAGGATGTAACTTACAGTTCTTTGTTTCAATAAAGGAGATCTTTAATTTAAATTAGAAAGCTAACTATTGCAATGGGTCCCATGTTTCGACTTCCGGAAAATTTCGACATATCTTCGCGTTTCACATCCCCCAGACCCCAAAACCACCGTCAGTTCAAAAGTTTATATATAATTTATGTATGTATATAAATGTATATCAGTTTCTTGTGGACACGATAACTGTCGTAATTTTGCACCAATCACTTTGATTTTTAGCCTACTTTCGATTTTTGAAAAAAAATGAAAGTAGACTTATGAGATCACTACAGGGCCAAAAATTGTGTGTCTGTCTGTGTGTGTGTATGTGTGTGTGTGGGTCTGTGTGCGTGTGCGTGTGTGTGTGTGTGTGTGTGTGTACTCTGAATGTCTGTCCCTCCCTATCAATTCGAACACGGTTTAACCGAATTGAACGAAATTTGGTACAGAGGTAGAACAAGCAAAGAGCATCTCAGTGTCATGTTTCATATCGCCGCCATCTTTACCAAAACTGAATGGCGGCCACTCAAACGTTCAGAAGGTAAAATCAAATAGCGACTAACCAAATTATCCGATCTCTACCAAATTTGGTAGTAACATACCTTCGTATAGGACGCGTCTTGTGACCAAACTACAAGGTCAACCGCTGGACCATTTCAGGATGGTGGCCGGGCGAATTATGCAAACTGTATAATCCATATCATGGGACCCACCAGTTCCGATTATCGAGCCGAGAATCGATTTAACTGTTCTAAAGGAAGAGGCACGTACGAAATTAAAAGTTTATTTTGTAATACTATAGTGCAGAAGTGATTTTAAAAAGCTGAGCCGTCTCGGTAAGGAGACAAGATGGCAGCGGATATATTGTGCCTGACTTATATTTCACTAATTTGAGTATTGCATGCAATATAGCGTACTGATACAAAATAAATAAACTTTGTATGAAATGCTTTATATATAAATAATATACTCCACTGATGAAATCGTTAGGTCTAAATCATTATTTGCTCACAAGTTCTATGTAAGTCATTTTATATAGAACAATGTTCGTTGGCACAAATGGCTCCGTGGTAGAGCGTTCGTCTATCATTCATATGCTTATGGTTCAAACCCCATCAGTGTTAGGTTTTTTGCTTGAAATTTTACATATTTATTGCTTTGTAAAGACTCCGACGTTTTAAAATTAAGCGTTATATTGTGCATATTACGGTGGAAAACATATATTTAATTAAAACATAATTCGCCAGCAGATTTGCTCGAGACATCTAGCAGCCAAAAAGGTAACTGCACGCCGGCCTACTTATTAACTTCCAGATTTTATTGAAAAGTTTCTTCTTATGGCCGCTAGAATGCACTCGCCCTGTTAGGATTATATTGTTCGATACTTCTCCACTAGATTTCACGACTGGTCTACATGGGACTCCATTGATAGTATACCATTGGCATTCCATGCGCATCGAATTTGAAGAATGACAAGATGATACTATGATACATTTTTTACTTCTTATTTTAAAGGGTTTGTAACAGCCTATTGTGCGTTATTTGAAAATGTTATTTGAAGTAAAGAACAAAACGATTTCACATAGTTACTGAATTCTAGCCGTTGGTGCTAGTTCAGGTTATTAATACTTTTATTTCAGGCAAATAGCAATCGAAAATATCCACATAGTTTGTATACACACGTCTCTGTAGGGTCATGGAAAGATTTGTTAATTCAATTAGGGTTGGGAAAGCCATGCACAACCAGACGTGTAAAGACATGCCTCAACTCAAAGTTGGATGTTGTTCACGGCAGGTCGATTATGTAATAATAACAATAATAATAATGTTATTTGTTTTACGTCCCTTTTAACTACTGCTGCTTTTAGATACGCCGGGGTGCCGGAATTTTGGCCCGAAGGGGATCTTTAACGTGCCAGTAAATCTACTGACACGGCTCCCTCACATTTGTGCACCCTCAAATGCCAGCTGACTGCGCCAGGATACGAACCTGCAACCTAGGGCCCAACAAGCGAGAACGTTACCGCTGAGCCACGCAGCCAGTCCGGTCGATTATGTCTCCAGATCCATAACATTCTTGAGATACTTCTTATCTATCTTTCTTCAATGATGGTAGTAGCTTTTTTCTAGGTTGTGGCGTTTGGTAGAGGTAAATAGTTTCTAAGGTCTTCAACCAAGAAATGATTCTATTATACTCTTTGATAATAACAACGAGTTATAACTATACTCATACATTTAGGAGAAAGTAGGCTATATGTTCTTTACTGAACATCTTGTTTTACATAATATGTATACCCTTAAAATCTCGGTCGAGTTCGTTAATGGGCAAAATCGGTCAAAGGGGGTGAAAATGGGAGGCTTTTTTCGAAAAAGTGAAATATCGCTATAACTCTCTTAATATATGAAATATTGAATCCATTCAAAGTTCATACTATGTGTCGGACAAGGCCCTAAAATTTATGTTTGAAAAGTTTTTTGATAGCACCAACCATTGACCAAAGGGGTGGGAAAAAGTGGGTTTTTTGGGAAACCTTAATCATATCTCTGTTAATAGGCATAATATCAAAACCGTACAAAATGGACAATATTCCTCCAATAATTACCTAAAACTTTTGTCTGAAAGAATTTTTGATATGACCCACCATTACGCCACGGGGTGAGCAAAATGATTTAAATTATAAGAAAATGCCAAGGGCCGAGAGAGGTTGCCATGACAACTTTACTTTTAATTGATAAGGGATGAGCAATCAGCAGTTACTATGACAACGCCACTGCACGAGATAACATTCAGTTTTCCATCTGTCTGTGGGAAGCGACTTCGGTATCGGAACTGGTAGCATGCTGAACTTCTATGTCCAAGATCGCGGGTTCAAACCCGGCTGAAGTCGTCGGATATACTAAGAGCGCTAAAAAAAACCGGAGTTTGCTTTCCTTCGGAGGAGAAGTTCCAACGTTCGTTGCCAGTTGATGGTTCCGGTGGCATCTAGTAGCCAAGTTCACAGATAGGTGTCGTTGATGGTAGTATTTTAGGTAGATTTTATTAGAAAGCTAACTATTGCAATGGGTACCATGTTTCGATTTCCGGAAAATTTCGACATATCTTCGCGTTTCACATCCCCCAGACCCCAAAACCACCGTCAGTTCAAATGTATATATATCAGTTTCTTGTGGACACGATAACTGCCGTAATTTTGCACCAATCACTTTGAAATTTTTATCGAATATGTATACCCATAAAATCTCGGTCAAGTTCGTTACTGGGCTAAATCGGTTGAAGGGGATGAAAATGGCGGACTTTTTTCGAAAAAATGATATATTGCTATAACTCTCTTAATATGTGAAATATCGAATCCGTTCAAAGTTCATACTATGTGCCGGCAAAAGCTCAAAAATTTATGTTTGAAGAGTTTTTTATAGCACCAACCATTGACCAAAGGGGTGGGAAAAAGTGGGGTTTTCGGGAAACATTAATCATATCTCTCTTAATAGGCACAATATCAAAACCGTACAAAATGGACAATATTCCCCTAATAATTACCTAAAACATTTGTCTGAAAGAATTTTTGATATGACCCACTATTACGCCAAGGGATGAGAAAAATGATTTCGGAATTATAAGAAAATGCCAAGAGCTATCAGTGGTTGCCATGACAACACTACTAAATTGATGAGGGATGAGCCATCAGACGTTGCCATGACAACGCACTTGCGCGAGATCAGATTCAGATTTCCATCTGACTAAGTGTGAAGCGGCTTCGGTGACGTAACTGGTAGCATGCCCAAGGTCGCGGGTTCAAAGCCGGCCAAAGTCGTCGGATTTTCTAAGAGCGCTAAAAATCCCTCAGTATGCTTTCCTTTGGAGGGGAGGATCCAACGTTCGTTGCGAGTTGCTGATTGCAGTGTCATCTTGTAGCCAAGTTCACTGCTAGGTGTCGTTGACGGTAGTATCTGGTAGCAACATTAGGAACTACTGCTTGAAATTGAGCGTCTGCATTCCTTACCTGAATTACAGACTAATACAGCCATCACAATTCACACCGTTTATCAGACAGTTTCTACACTCACCCAAAGTACACGGGGTTACATGACCGCGTTGTCGCAGCCCCTAAACTGAGGAACCAACCATCATCTCTGCGGGAGATATAATTTTGCGTGAAGAAGTAACAGACCGTTACATAGTTATACATCAGTGTCGAAACCTTGCATAAGGACAGTGTGACCTCTAGTATAAAAATGGACTCCAAATGACAAGAAGGTTACCGTCATCATAAGACAATAAAATGTTTAAAATATGCATAAAATTACGAAAAACAAAGTTAATTAAACTCCCATTATAAAATACCTTCACGCAATAAATGAGGTCTGATCCTTCTACGAAAACCTGCATATTCTGCCTATTTTCGCCTAACCCCAAGTTTGTCCGATGAAATCTACCTCCACCTTCCGGCGTGCCGAGAGGACTTTTTGAGTTCAAATATCATTTCTGATGACCTTGCACGTTAACTTGCTTACGATTGGGGAAGTTGTAAACAGTTCCATATGTCGGTTAAAGACGCTATGGATATACAGGATTATTCGGCTAATAATATCGTATGGCCTCGGGTGCCGGGTGCAAGCTTTGTAATTGACACCCAGAGGGTAGCTTGCATGTCTAATTTCGTTGCTCCGTGAATCACTATGACAGTCAAGGAGGTTAGAAATCTAAGCTCCTTGAACACTATAGCGCTTTCTAGTAGAGAAATGAGGAACATTGTGTTGGCAGAAACTCCCGAGATTAATTTTACCATTATGAACACGGCCTACTGACTTCAAATGGGTTCTTTGACATGCCTACATCGTATGACATGCGTGTCGTATTTTTGCCGCCTTTCAAAAATCACTTACCACGGTCAGGAGCGAACCTGCAATCTTGGGGTTAGTAGACCGACACGCTATCCACTCACCCACCGTGGCAAGCTATTATTCGGCTAAGATGACCACCTCAAATATCTACGGAGCCGTTGAAAGCCAATATACCATCTTTTTTGGAAGGTGAAAGAGCGCTTGAGCTTTTAGCTCTCGCAGTTAAGGGAGGTAGTGCACAGTTCGCTACTCCTGTGGGGGTCCGGGCAGGGACATCAAGCGCCCGCTGATGAGCCAGCTTGGTGTTCCTAGGGGAACCCCCACACAAGACACGGTATAAACCTAGACAAATTTGCTGAGTTTTAATCGACATTCTGTTTTAAAATTTGTAAATCTCATTAAAGGGTTCATAAAACACTGTCCATTTCTTTCCCCCAGCACGTACGCAGTTACCGAGAAACAGATGGCAACTTTGGTTTTATGGGACTACACTAACTTCAGCCGCTAGAACAAATGAACCTAAGAATCGACTGGAGTGGAGAGTTGAATGATGTACTTATTTTGCGGATCCGACGAGTACTTTTTGAGATATTAAAGATTTCCATATGTGACTGCATTGGACAGAAACCGATGCGCCAGCCCCTGGAATGTGAGTGCATGATTCTCTTGCGTGACCCACACCTTGTTGGCATACTGAATTTATTCCCTCAATTGTATACTGTGATGATGTGTACATTTTCCAAGTGTTTGATGGTTAATCAGACTCTTAAGAATTAGCATTAGACGAGACATCCGTAGTAAACTAAATGGGCGAGTTTTGTTGCATTTCTGAATTTAATGTGTTCATTAAGTCACTGTCGCAGTTCTTCCAGTACAACACAATTTCTGTACATGTGGTTTCAGATATTTCCGAAAGGATTCAGGACGAGGTGGAGAGGGAGAAGGGCACACGTGCATTAGTGACTGGATTTTGAAAATATACACAACACAGTATGGATTAAGGGAATACATTCAGTATGTCAACAAGGGATAGATCACGCAGGAGAACAGTATTATATGAGCCCCATAATAGACTACGATTTAAGAATTTTAAAACATAATGTCGATATCTTCAACGGTTCCGCAGATATTTGAGGTGGCCCTCTTAGCTGAGTAACCCTGTATACAAAGTTTTGAATACACGTCGCTAGGTCAAAGCAAAGTTGAGACTTCACAGCTATTAAGTTGAACACAATGACATTCCAGCCGAGGCGGTGGAATGTCAAGTACATAGTACACGCCAGAGTCTGTAGTGACACGGGTCTGATGAGAGCGCGTCAAGAATGCGTTACGAGACAGGGTTTCTTATGTAAAATACTACATTAGCATTTGTTTGGATTCTATGGAGAAGCTCTGACGAATTGCCGACATTACCCAAGTAAGCTGGAAACTCTCTGTCACATAGCAGGGCAGGATGAAGTCATAACAGAAGTGCTGTGGTCCAACTAACAAGAAAACGTTTGGATAGGGGCAGATAAAAAACAAGTGAATTTTCCTAGAAACACGTTTGTAATATCAAAATAATTGCTTATACATATTTTCATTTGGGAAAGAGAAGAAACAAAACTTGAGGCAGCTGAAATGTGGTTTCGGAGACGAATGACTCGAACAAGCTGGATGGAAAGAAAGACAAATGAGCTTGTTCTGAGGAGAATCGATTCATGTTGAACACCATCAAGAGAAAAAAAGCAAAATTCATGGGACACATACTCAGACATGACACTCTCCTCCAGCTAATTTTTGAAGGAAACATTTTGGGAAAAAACACAAGGGGTCGACCAAGACAAACGTATCTCAAGAACATTGTCAAGGAGATGGAATGCGACTTGTATGCCAATATGAAAAGAACTGCTGATGACTTAAGAAATGGCTGCAACGACAAGGCCTTTAGACGCTGATGATGATGATACATATTTTGTCTAATGTTGAAAAACGGAAATTAAGTAATTTTCTCAATTGTGCCTAATGTTGAAGGGCTAAAGGTCCCGGAAAGGTTTCAAATTGTGAGTCTTAGAGTTCGCAAGCCTGCGGACAGCGAAGTAGTGTGCGGTATTCAAGCATTTAGTGGTGAGTGCCAGACTATCATAAATAACTGTAGCTTGTTACTCAAGGAAGTGTTGCAGGTATTTCTATCGAGGACACCGGTATCATTAGCGAGGGATTAACTGCACGAGCGAGTGGAAGGGGCGAGAGTGCTCCATAAGGGAGAAACTTGAGGAAGACAGTTAATTGTTTCTATTTGCTTATTGTGTGGTGTAACTTTCTGACCTGCAATAAAGCTAATATTTCTTTAAAGGACCGTTTGTGTTGTGCTTTATCTACTTTGAACCAATTAACTAACTTGCTACTAGGAGTAGCACGTATCAACTAACTCTATCAAACTAAAAAAAACTAAAAACAAATCTACACTAATACAATTCTTACCTCAACACAGTGATCAGGATCTGATGATGGCCACTTGGAAGTCGAAACGCGTAATCCTAAATTGCCCCATTATTAGTGATAATTAGGTAATAAATGTCATCTCTTCCAGGAGCAAAACACTTTGTACCACCCAGTCATTGGGCATTTTCGTGTTGACCGACTGAAGAGCTACAATGACAGTTTGTATAGGCAGCACTGAACGAATGGGTTCCAATCTTTTAATAATAATAATAATAATAATAATAATAATAATAATAATAATTTAAAAAAATAAGGACACCATTATCAAAAGAACACTCTCCTTTTATGGCCATTTAACACGAATGAACTCCGGAAGATTGTCCAATCGAATCTGTGCCTACTTTGTGGGAGAGAAAACCAAAGGGATCTCGTTTACAGAGGTGGAAAAAGACCTACAAGAACAAGGGATATCACATGAGGACATCTTGGAACGTGACTCATTGAAGAAGAAACTTGAGGAAATACACAGTTTTCAGCCAAAAATCTATATTGAAAACCGGCAAGAAGTGGACCGAAGAACGAAAGGAAGCTCACCGAAGAAGAATGCGCGAACACTGGGCCAATGTGAAAGAACGAGGGAAAAGACAGTTGAAATAATGTGGTCCATAGACGACCGAAACGATTGTTAAATAATAATAATGTTATTGGTTTTACGTCCCTTTTAACTACTGTAGTTTTTAGAGACCCAGGTGACGGAATTTTGCCCCGAAGGGGATCTTTAACGTGCCAGCAGATCTACTGATACGGTTCCCTCGCATTTGCGCACCCTCAGATGCCAACTGATTGCGCCGGGATTCAATCCCGCTATCTTCGCAGCCAGTTCGATGACTATCAGCTGTTGAATTAAAATATCTTTGAAGTAATTATGATTTGAATATAATACAAAATAATTTCCATAACTAATGTGTAAATGTGGCAAATAAACTTTCAGGGCAGGGAGAAGGGGATTTTCGACGTTATTGCTGATTTATAAACACCAAAGAAATCGGCTGGGAGCAAGCAGTGATTTGTTGTTAACTCTGAGCAAGAGCGTAACTCCTAGAATTCCTCATCTTGTCAGATAAATTTGTGCATTCCAAACAAACTGAGAAAAACATCGACTTACAAAAATAATGTCCTATTTAAACAAACTTGTTATTCCAACATGAACTTACAATTCAGACTTTCCTTTTATTATGTAGGCCAGGCGTTCGCAACAGTTTTGATACTGTGAGCACCAACCTCATGCCATTCCATGTAGGCTACCTGAGCACCATTAAATCTTTCGTGTTGCTCATATTACAGAAATGTCCAATTATGTTTACTACTACTTATAATAACAATAATGAAAATCCACAGCCTGCTTCCAGTCTCCGACCGGGTCAGGAATGGAATGAATGAAGCCCCCATCTAGCGGCGAGGATATGAAGTGTGCCGATTGCCAAAGCCTGTCGCAGTCCTCTGGGGCAATGATTAAATGAATGACAGATGAAATGAAATGATAGTGGAGAGTGTTGCTGGAATGAAATTGTGACAGGGAAAACCGGAGTACCCGGAGAAAAACCTATCTGCCTCCGTTTTGTCCAGCACAGATCTCACATAGAGTGACCGGGATTTGAACCATGGACCCAGCGGTGAGAGGCCGGCGTGCTGCCGCCTAAGCCACGGAGGCTCGACTTATAATAACAATAATAATTATTTATAATTATAACTATAATAATAATAATTGAATCACTTATTTCGAAAAGGTAATATGTACACCTTTTGTCATATTGCGTTTTCTCTTCATCCACACGTCTGTCATTCCCTTCCTGCACCGTTTTTTAGTAGAAAAGGTGACATATGACGTCTCCTGCATGTACAAACTGAAGCGCGCATCCAACAGTTTGGTTCGACACCATCACATATGCATTATACGTTAACTTTTAAAATCAAACTCAGGGAAGAAGGCACCAAAGGATGAGAAAGTAAAGTTTCAAGTGAGCAGATATTCAGCAGAGAATCCTGGTCAACATGCAGCACACCCTTTCGTAGATGGAGTCCCTTAGTTTCTGAAGATTCCACTCTATTACGTAAAGCAGGGTGTTTGCTAAATGCTGTCGCTTTTCCTGCCTATTCTAACAAAATACCTGTTATCATGAGAAATTAGATGACTTGAGGTAACTGATCGACTACACACCTGAAAAGGCAAAAGAATATTGGTCTACAATCCTACAATGGCCATACACGCAACAAGTTGAATCACCAGAAGAAGATCTTCAGCTATGATTACTGATTAAAGGGACACCCTGGTGAGCAAACATGTAGGTACAGCTTATTCTCAAATCTTTTGTCATTTGTTTTTCCTTTTGGAGGATACTTCTAAAAGAAATTTATCGGTTTAGTTTGAAAACATGTACAGTGTGTTAATATCGTTTTTGTGTAAACATAGAGGTATATTGAAAATCCACTGGATGGATTATGATGCGGTTTTCACTATTCTGTAAAAGATATCTCGAGGAAGGTTTCTGTAGAAAATAATTTATTTATGATCAAAGGATGCCAAGCAGTAACGATTTCAGGGAAAAAGTCGAAAAGAAACCTGACGTCCGTGCACTTCTTAAGCTTACGCTGGGCAAATGGTTAAAATAACAATATACTATGATTGTAAGAATCATTCAGCATGAAACGTTCTACAAAAAGTCCGGGAGAGCGTATCTATCTTCAATACATCGCCCACTATAAGTGTTTTAAGATTGGATGGAAGGGGGATTTGTGTTTCATGCACCTCGCCATTCTTAAATTACGTCCGACAAGAATTCGTTGCACATGCTATTACCATGATAATACAATTAATAGTCCAGTCAGTGATTTTAAGCCATCATGCCGAGACGTAAAACGGATATAGGTCGTAGTTCATTGACATCGAAAAAAATTCCCTTATCACGTAATGCACTCATAACTGTTCCCGGGCGAAGCTGGGACGGGTTGCTAGTAGGCCTTCATTATAAAAACGAATTATTTTGATTCATTAAATAATGTGTTAAGTTGTACAGTACACTTTAAAAGTAATTTAATGGCGTATAATGATAATTATTAATTCATCCTCACTAAAGGGCAAGAAAAACTGGATAATAGAAATTGAAAATGACCTTCAAGAAATCAAGGTAATAGAATAACTTTTATGGGACAGGACTAGATACAAATCGTTGGTAAATAATATCGTATGGCCTCGGGTGCCTGGTGCAAGCTTTGTTAATTGACACCCAGAGGGTAGCTTGCATGTCGAATTTCGTCGTTCCTTTGAACGCTATGAAAGTCAAGGAGGTTAGATATCTAAACTCCTTGCCACTACAGCGCTTTCAAGTAGAGAATGGAGGAACTTTGTGATGGCGGAAAATCCCGAGATTAATTTTGCCATTGAACTCGGCCTACTGAATTCAAATGGGTTCTTTAACATGCCAACAACGTATGACATGAGTGTCGTGATTTTTGTCGCCTTTCAAAAATCACTTACCATGGCCAGGGGCGAACCTGCAATCTTGGGGTTGGTAGTCCGACACTATAACCACTCACCCACCGATGCCTTGGGGTATGCCTGAGACTTGATCACAACCAAAACTGTCGTTTACGTGACATCTCATTTGTGAGTGAGAAGATGGTTGGTGAACGAACATCATTTTACTGCAAACCTCCGAATGAGAGCCAGCACTGCATGGATATCAGAAAGGAAAATAAATCATAGTAGGAGAGTGAAGAGATTTTGGGAAGAGAAGGATGCTGATTCAAATTCATCTGAGAAATGGGTTCAATCGCGCTCCTCAGTTGGGAATAACGTCGTAAAAAAGTGATCTAAAAATTGATTCAGTTAACCGCCATTGAATTTTATTATTGGAAGGCGCCGAGGAAGGGTGAGTTTGAGACGGATTAGTCCGCAGACTTGTACGGGTTGAAAATCACTGATTTATACTCTGTTAAGATTTGTAAGCGTGAAAAATAATCCCTAAAATTCAAAGTAATAAGATTCAGTGACGAAGCTGGTACAACTCAGCAACAAGTTGAAGACATTATAATCATTGAACAATCAAGAACTAAAAATGAAATTGCTTCAAAGAAACGCAAACCACGCCAACAGAAGCCGAAGACAGACGATACTCGTATGGTTTCGTTCAAACAATACATGGACACCAAGCGTTAGACCACAATATATAACACACAAACTTCCGTCGAGATTCATAAAAAACAGACAAATTTTCATTTATCTTCAAAGCACCGTAAAACTATAAAACTTTCTTCCTACTGTTCACTCAACTTGCCCGTCAGATTACTGACTTCACTGACTTACGATTCTGTGTTTGCCAATTTCTGCGTTAGTCGCATAAGTATGACCCTTAACATACTTCCTAAATACCTATTACATTCACGATATATAGTTGTTGTTGATTCATTTAGAGCCTTTGTAACTTCGTGGTCATGCAGCCTCATGTACGTTGGTATGTGTGTGCGTGGAATCTGTCTGATAACCCGTGTCATAGTGATGGCTGTACTAGCATGTGTGTTTGTGACTAGGAAGTTGGTAAGAGTGGTCGCGGCCTTAAATTAGGTGCAATCCCGGCATTCGCCTCGAATGGAACTGGGGGAAACCTTGGAGAGCCACTTGTAGGTTGGCTGAGGTTGGAATCAAACCCATCTCTCCTCAGTTATGCATTCCATTCCAGCCTTCAGACCAGAAATAATTTTTTCAGAGCCAGGAGTCAAACCAGGACTTCTGCGGTGGCTTTCTCGAACTATAGATACTATTGGTTCCACATAATACAGCAGAAGAAACTATGAATAGCTCACTTGTTGGAGTGGCTAGCATATTTCTTAACGTCTTGCACTTGAACATATTATATCACTTGCTGACAAATTCCGTGGAGCGTATGTACCGTCTTGACTGTTTACCTTCTAGAGCACAGGACAAACATTGGCCCAGCTCGGTTCAAGGAGAGTGCCGACGAAACCATCTTCGTCCGCCTCTCGTCTCTCATCTCTATTGATCTTTCTCCGAACGCTCACACTGCTGCCATCTGTGGGCGAAGCTAGTAGCTACTCGGATGAGATTACATTTCGGCACACCAGGTGGCTCGCTAGTGCTGCTCATGTTTGTAAACTGAATTGATCTATATGACGTAAGAACAAACGCAATGAGAATCGCGTTCCTTCGCTCGTGTGTGCTGACTAGATTGCATCTCACGTTTTGGGCGGGAAAAATTGCAAATCAACCCCATTGACGCTTTTGTCCAAAATAGGATAGGTGGAGTAACAACACCCTTAAAGGAAATATTTCCGTCAGTTGAATTATTGACGTGAACTTTTTATGAGCTTCTTTTTGGGGTTTGGGAACTATTTAATCATAATCATTTTAAAGCAGATATTTTTCTCTTACAACAATTTGATAATAGATCAGGGTTACACGCAGAAATGTTTAGATTTTAGGTGATTTTATACCAACTGTTAATAGTAATAGTAACGGTAATAAATAAAATTATTTTAAAACGCTAATACTATACGACCTCCTCGTGGTGTAGCGGCTAGTATTCATTGCTGTCACCACCGAATTGGGGTTTGATACACGGCTTTGCAAAAATTGTAATTCTGATCAAAGGACGGAACGTGGTACACTCAGTCTCTTGAAGCAAAACTGAGAAGAGATGCGTTCGATTCCCACCTCAACCATTCTTCCTACGGTTTGCCACTTCTACTCCAGGCAGATGCCGGGATAGTTTCTAACGTAAGGACACAGGCACCTTTTTCCCAATCACTACCAGAATTATAAATACACCACACTAATACAGCCATCACAATAACACAAGTAATCAGAAAACGTCCCACACACATCCAAGTCCATGGTGTTAAATGATCACGATGTCCAAGCACCTCAAATAACGACAGCATCATCACCAAACAGTTGATGTGTATTTTTCAGAAAAATCAAACTTCTAAACCACAGGGGAGTTAAAAGGTGCAGTTCTTCACTAAATGAAACTGTATAGTTCATAACCGTTATTAATTGTTTTAAAAATGGGGAACTAGAGGTGCAGGGGTTCCATTAATGTTGACTGAGGACCATAGTCCCTGCCAGAAATGTGTCTCATGAAGCCTGCAGAACACCTATTTGGTCAGCCGTGCATCATGTTTACCATATTTGAGAGTCAATATGGAAATGAAAATCCACAGCCTGCTTCTAGTCGGCTGACCGGGTCAGGGAATGGAATGAATGAAGCTCCCATCTAGCGGCGAGGAAATGAAGTGTGCCGGCTGACGATGGGGCGATGATTAAATGAATGACAGATGAAATGATAGTGGAGGGTGTTGCAGGAATGAATTTGTAACAGGGAAAAACCGGAGTACCCGGAGAAAAACCTGTCTGCCTCCGCTTTGTCCAGCACAAATCTCACATGAAGTGGCCGGGATTTCAACCACGGACCCGGCGGTGAGAGCCCGGCGTTCTGCCACCTAAGCCACGGAGGTTCTATTTGAGAGTCAATATGAAGGATATAAATTAATCCATGTTACTTTATCCAGGCAAGTAAGTGTGATAAATTCAGTAATTGCAAGTCCTCAAGCAATTTAATTGCGCGCATTAATGTGTTGACCGATTGAAAAGCAATTATGTATACACGGTGTAACTAAATATATGACAAACAAAACATGTCCGGTAAACATTTGGTGTATTTGCTGCCGTTTCCGTGTTACAAGCATTGCTTTTGGTGTACATAACACAGACCGCTTTACTGTGCAGGTTGGTCATTTGTGTTGATAAAGTGTACGTTACTACTAACAGTTCTCTACAGAAGGTGCTCAAAATGGCTACCACGAGCTGTAATGCAGGCGTCTATGCGCCGCATCATTATTGACAGTCTCACATTCTCCCATATTCCAGGCGTCTGTCGTTTCTGCTAACATCCTTGCTATATTCGCTGACGCAGCATGTCCAAGTTATTGATAGGTGTGGCATACACAATGGCCTTTAAATGACCCCATGAGTAGAAGTCTAATGGGTTGAGATCAGGAGAACGAGCAGGCCACGATTCCTGAATGTAAAACAAATGCACACAGACTTAAATGGAGACGAAACGTACAAGTGGCCTGTGTGCCCTCCACAAATTACCAACTAGCATCGTGCCGCTGTCTGTGTTATGCACAACACAAACAATGCTTGTAACACGGCAATGAACGCAAATACACCATATGTTTACAGAACATGTATTGCTCGTTGTCAGGTCCACTATCGAATCCCCGGAGCTTTCCCACATATTTAGTTGCACCCGGTATAATGACAACACTAAATAAATAACCTTTTATTCTTTTTAGTTTTTATTGTTATTTTTCCGAAATCGGTACCTGGCTTACACCTAAGGTGACCATAGATTTCCGGGATTATACAACATGAATATAAATTTCAGTGACACATTACATCGATATTTAACACAGACGAGAAAAAATTCACACATTGTTATAGAGGTAAAAGCAGAAGCAAATCCAACTCCGTACAGGCCATGGAGGTCCTGGGAGTAGTGGAAGATGGAGGCTTCCACCCTTTGTGACATCGGCACTAGATGAGATGGAGTTGCCCGGCCGTCTTTGCTCCCAGGAATTAACTCATTTCTGATGTAGGCTGAGTGAATCTCAGGGCTATTTGCGTTTTCAAAAGTGGTAGTTGTGTTTCTAAAACCCACTCCCTTTCAGTTAGAAGCTCTGCGTCTCTACCGACTGCACCACGCAGCCCCCTTGTTATATAGGTGATTATTCAAAATATGGATAGAATCCTTCAGAATACCCCCAGCATCTCCGTGTACTGCTAGGCACGCAAACCTAGACGTGGTAGATGCTTCTTAGTATAGGGAAACGATGTCCCACGTTCACTGATATATTGAGCTTACTGTAGGAGAGACTCTGCTAAATCCGTAATATTGAGGGATTGATGGTAAACATAATAAATTAAGGAAAAGTATTTCAAAAATGAATATAGAAATTAAATTACAACTTATTTGTGGCATTATTTCAGTTCCTAGAATTTAATCTGGAATGGGTTGTCTGAAATATCTAATACTCAAAGTATCACCTTGGAAGATATTTGAATTTAGTAACTTATTAGGGATTTCTGGTTGATACTGGTGGTACTAGGGGGGAGCGTGATGGCGCAGTGGCTTAGCTGCTCGTCTTTCACCTGGACGGCCGGGTTTTGAATCCCGGTGAGAGCGGGGTGGAATTTTCAACTGAAAAATCACGTGGTGTCAGGAAGGGCATCCGGCCTTAAATCCCCGGCCAAAACCAAAATGAGCCTGGTTGGCTCCGGCGACCCCAATTAATTGGGAAAAGCCGAAGAAAGACTGGTGGTACTCGGGCGACATTTACGGTACCTTATCTAAATCCGTAGTATGAAAAGTCTAATATTATGCTGCATCAGTACCACTACATCATAAATGCAACACCGAAAAACAAGTGATTTTATAAATATTCCACAAACTAAATACGCCAACAAATATACAGGGTGTCTTTTATATACCTTTGCAGAATGATAGGTCGTGTAGGGGACGGGTATATAAGTAATTTGAGATAGGGAACTTGGGGTCGGAGCGGCCTCCTTAACCCCTAAAATAAGGGTTGATTCAGGCCCTCCTCCCTGGAAGTTAGGCAACCGACCCAAGCCTCTATTACCTTTCTCAATCCTTTAACTCTTGGCAAGATTCGTTTCACCATGTGGCGCTGGCGTATTGGATAGCGTTGCAGTGTGAAAGGCCGGTAGTCCCGGGATCGATTCCGGGCGTGGGCAAAATCTTTTTAAAGGATTGAGAAAGGTAATAGAGGCTTGGGTCGGTTACTTAACTTACAGGGTGGAGGGCCTGAATCAACCCTTATTTTAGAGGCTAAGGAGGCCGCTCCGACCCCAAGTTTTCTATCTCAAATTACGTCTATACCCGTTCCCTTCACGACCTATCATTCTCCAAAGGTACATAAAAACACCCTGTATATATTACATATCGTACATGTTTTGACCTGTCATTGAGGTCTTATTCAGCTCAAATTAAATGAAATCAATTTAAAAATCCACAGCCTGCTTCCAGTCTCCGACCGGGTCAGGAATGGAATGAATGAAGCCCCCATCTAGCGGCGAGGATATGAAACTGTGCCGGATGCCGAAGCCTATCGCACTCCTCCGGGGCAATGATTAAATGCATGACAGATGAAATGAAATGATAGTGGAGAGTGTTGCTGGAATGAAATTTTGACAGGGAAAACCGGAGTACACGGAGAAAAACCTGCCTGTCTCCGTTTTGTCCAGCACAGATCTCACATGGAGTGACCGGGATTTGAACCACGGTCCCAGCGGTGAGAGGCCGGCGTGCTGCCGCCTAAGCCACGGAGGCTCAATGAAATCAATTAAGAATTAAAATAAAATAATATTGACGTACTAAATTTGTTTGAAGTGAAAGGTTTATGATATTATTTTATTTTAATTCTTAATTGATTTCATTTAATTTGAGCAGAAGAAGACCTCAATGTCAGGTCGAAACATGTACGATATATAATATACATATTTATGTTCGACCCTGACTATCATATGTCTGGAAACTGTATCATAATGAGGCTCATTATAACACTATTTTTCATTATGAAACAGTTTCTCTCACCAATCAGAGCTCAAGAAACAGTTGTTTGACCAATTAGATAAGGATACCTTAGCGCATGCGCTCAAAATCGAACATGTCTATATAAATTACCGAAAGTGCACCGTCCATATGTTCGCGTAAATAAACTGCTGAATATGAGACACTGTACCTTAATATCCCCAAAACCAATTTCTACACAGCGGGTTGTTTTCAAAAGATTTCGGTGACATTTTTACTGAATACTGGTGCTCAATCTGCACATATGGCATTGAAGCATACAGAGCGCATGCGTCGGTCGGTCAGAGAGCTTGGAAATCAGAGATATCCTACCCTGCGCAGCACCCGATCACAAAATTCTAGTGACAATCTCAACAGATATTTATGAATATTTATGTTAAAACATATAATAATGTTATAATTATCGTCGAACATAAACAGTCGTATGCAACTCGCCTATAATGGTAATTAAGGCACTCGTATGGAAATTATAAAACTCGCATACGCTCGTTTTATAAAAATACTCGTGTCTTAATTATAGCCATTATAGGCTCGTTGCATAATGTACTATTGTGTGAGTACGGATTGGCGTATAATTGAAACTTTTAATTCATCTATCAAAACGGATATTTAAAACATTTGCGTTACAATGGCAAATGTATTTGCATTCTACAAACGAAATACAACACATGTTTTCACAATTTTACCACCAGATGGTAGCATTTGTCGTTTCGAGATTCATAGCCAAGATAAATTAAATAGTTGACTCAACACAACTGGTGAGATGAACTTGTCTCTTGCGCTGGAGTATCTTTGTAGAAAAAGTATATTCCAAGAATTGCGGAATTAGCCGTACTGCGGAGGTTAGCGAAGTCTCCCTATAAGGTGATGTATGGGGGAGTGGGGACAACTTACACCAGTGACAAAACATAGATCAACATTTCCAACCTTCTAAAACTATCTTCTAAATGGTGAACACATTCTTAAGTTTTAATTTCTAGGCAACATTCCAGGATATGAAATATTTCCTATGTACAGTTGATTTTCAGCCCGAAATACCTGTTAGTAGGGATGACATATAAACTAAGCTGGCAATCAAAGGTTAATAATCCACATTGAACCTCAACTTCATTCAGGTCGTTCTTACCGTATTCAAATTCGAGTTGTTTATACGAGGGCATGATGCATGACTGTTATGGAAGAATCCAGTTCAGAGAGGCGTTTACATTGGGATACTGCTGTGTACATTATTAATGGTTTTTCATTTAGAAATATCTCTTTCGAGAATTAACTATAATTTAGTTCGTCTTGAAACAGTATCGTCATTGTGATAATCACTAATGGGCAGAAAACATGTAGACTCCTTGAAAAAAAAATTGGTATATCTGGTATTGATCCCCAGTTGGGCAGCTTGGATAAATGTACTATATTCTGGTTGTATACGGGACGAACATGGTACTCAATTACATGAAGTGTTGAGGGAACGTGAAGATTGAGACTTTCAGCTTCTTGAGTTTCTGAATGTCCCAATTGAACACTTTCTGTTAAGAACTCTTCAAGCATTGAAAATGTATGCTGCTGCAGAATTGAAATAAATATAGCTGTCTTTGAAATGTAATTTAAAAAGAAACTAATAAAGTAGACAATGGGTTTAGAATAAACACATTTTTATAAGGAACGTTGGAATTATATTTCAGATGAATGCGATTTTCCATCTAGATCATATTGGTTTGGAATTCCAGTTCATTACTTGGCTCAACTTCTGTGTAGGTACACTCTCCAAATGTGAAATACCACCCCAACAATTAGTCAACAAACTCACGTGTGAATTGTAGAGGCAACTGTATGTAGAGGTGCTTTGTCGTGCAAAATAATGGCACCCCACTGAAACAGCTCTGGATGTTTCGTCTGATAATTGCTTTCAGTTTGCCCAATGTGGCACAACATTGGTCTGCAATGACCGTGATTCTCTTTGTGAGAAATACAATCAGTAACAGCTATGACCATCGTTTCACGGGTACTGCTCCCCTATTCGCATTCGCACTGTTGACTCCGTGTTCTATCAGAGCTCATCTGTAAAGTGATTGCAATAGCGTGAGAATACATGATTGGTTTATTTTCAAATAATGGTGCATTTTAAATGTATCTGAACCTTCTCAATTCAAAACAGATGAGTAGTCTTTATTCTGACACAAATTAACACAATGTTGATGTGAACTCGCGTTTTCTAACTAATACACTTGTTGAAATTTGCTGGATCTTCTTGAATTAATTAGTGGTCGTGATTGACAGAATCGTCATGAGGGTTAGGGTATTTCATGCTAACACTTCTTGTTTTCGTTATTCCTTTAAACGTTGCCTATGTATCATGTTTGAACCTGTGTTCACATGGTTTAGAAAGCAATTTGAAATGTGTGGGATTAAGAGTTTAAAGATGTGCAACTTTTCGTATTTATGTTGACAAACTTTTAGCCAAATGTTAGTATATGACGATACCAATATTCCAGTCACCATTGGAGAACTCTCAAACGAACGGCATATTCTATCCTACTTTGTACAAACCGTACGCACTACTATAATAATAACGTTTGGCCTCGGTTGCCGGGTGCATGCTTTGTTAATTGACACCCAGAGGGCAGCTTGCATGTCGAATTTCGTTGTTCCTTTGAACGCAATGAAAGTCAAGGAGGATAGATATCTAAGCTCCTTGACACTACAGCGCTTTCTAGTAGAGATTGGAGGAACTTTGTGTTGGCGGAAATTCCCGAGATTAATTTTGCCATTGAACACGGCCTACTGAATTCAAATGGGTTCTTTAACATGCCAACAATGTATGACTTCCATGTCGTGATTTTTGTCGCCTTTCAAAAATCACTTACCACGGCCAGGGGCGAACCTGCAATGTTGGGGTTGGTAAACCGACACGTTAACCACCCACCCACCGTGGCAAGCGTACGCACTACTAATAGACAACTTTAAAACGTTTTTGGACGACTTAGTGCTACCAACTGTTAGTAATAGGCGGTACTAACTTTAAATATAGTCTACTCTTTAAAACCTCCCAAAAACTAATCCAATTTGTACTTTCTACGAACAAATTTCGCAACACAAAAATCACGACTGATTCCAATGTTGGCAACCGTTGTGGTAAAACATAGTACAGTAGTAGTAATAATAATAATGCTATAGGTTTTACGTCCGTTTAAACTACTGCGGATTGTAGGGACACTCGGGTGCCGGAATTTTGCCCCGTAGAGGATTTACGTGACAATAAATCTATTGACACAGCTCCCTCGCCTTTAAGCACAGTCATATTACAACTGACTGCGCCAGGATTGAACATATTTCACATCAACAATACGTCATTCCTATGTTGCCAACCATTTGTGATAAGTGGTAATAACCTTAACCTTAATACAGAGGAAAGAAAAACTAGCCTTTTTTGGACTAATATTCTACGAAAATATTAATGTAGTAGATACGGTACCTTAGAGTTACTCTTGAAGAATTTGTAATCACCAAGCCCGATTTCGACCAAAATTTGTACGAACATATTAAAATATTATTATTATTATTAATAATAATAATAATAATAATGACAATAATAATAATGCTATTGGTTTTACGTCCCTTTTCCCTACTGTACAGTTCTGCCAATTGCTAGCATTAAATTCTACCTACTTTACGGATACCCAAGACTCGCAAAAAGAAATTGACGCAAGTTTGAGAAAGCATTGCACGATAGAGATATGCACCGTTAAAGTATGATTTATCTACTTTAGTACTAAGTAGCTCTAGTATATAGGGGTGAATGACATCGCTGTTCCACCCCTTAAAATAACAATAACTAACTAGCTCTAGTTTTATGAATAGAAAGCAGTTAATTGCACATTATTTTCTTCTAATGAGGTGGAATGTAATCCCTTTTAGAGCATGAAAATTGGATTGCAATATTAAGTTGATTTTAAAACATATGTCTCAGACCCTTAAATAAGATAGCATCCAAAGGGTGCTAAACTCCCCTGAAATTAGATAACGGGTTTCTTTGATAATTTTTCTTACTTGAACGGGATGTAGCTGATCCATTAGTAATTTAGTAGTACTTGCAGTACTTAGGTGTTTGTTGGATTTATCAAACAACCTGTGATTTTGTAGTGACAGTAGTAGTGTGTGTAGCTGTAGTTCTTAGAGTAAGGCGCCCTCACCGGTATCATCATGAAATTTTGTTCTGTGATAAAGAGCACTACTAGAAGCTCACCAATGGGACTTTCAAAAACCTGTTAACTACAAAACAAACATGGCGGCCAAGCGAATTTGAAACTTTTAAATTGACTTTTCTCGCGATTTAACAATCAAAACGTAATAAAATTTGGTACAGCAAATGTTTAAACACATTGCAATGCACTGGCAACAACTTTAGTTCAATTGTCTACATAACCTTAAGATGGCGGCTGTGCAAAATATTTCACCGGCATTCTATATCTCCGAAACTCCTACTGAAATCACCCTGACATTTTAAAAGGTGATAATGGGTAATACTAGAAGTTCAGCTATGAGACATTTAAAACCTGTAAAATACAAAACGAACATGGCGGCCAAGCAAAGATGAGGCATTTTAATAGACTTTTCTCACGACTAGCAGAAGTACCCGTTCTTCGAACGGTGTTATATATTAACACCAGACATTATCAATTGAGCTACTGTTGCAATGGTTAGCGGTTTGTCATTCCTTCATAAGTTTATCAGAACGAAGTTAGTTTTCTGGGAATATCACACACACTGTTAATTTAAGGGCCTTAAAATGTGGTTTTCGGAGACCCCTTATAGACTCGCGAATTTTGTGTCTCACAATGAGAAGCCCAACATATGCTTTGATCGTCCTTCTAGGATCATTTTTATATTTCGCCTATTTTAGCATGTATTTTGAGAAGTTTTTCCCTATATACACCCTTCTACTGTATGAAAAGTACGGTGAGGAGTTTTATAAATGATTGGTGTATTGACTCATGTTTAACATGCCTAATTTTAGGATGCACCAAGCATCCGAACACGATTTATAGGCGTACATAAAGATACACAGAAAGACAGACAGACAATTCAATTGTCTACAACATATCACCCAGATATCCAAATATGGGTATATATACCATACGTCTCAAACAATATCATTCCTACGATAAACCCGTATGTCGACAAAAAAAAAAAGTTAAAATGTGCTCTCAAACTAAATTCACCTAACGTGTGCTTCCTGACGTGAAATAGATTTGAAAGGCTTGTAGACGAAACGCAATACACCTCACATAAAAAATGACCCTCTACGTTGTGTTAGGTCCCCATACACAGGAAGACCTCTTTCATAAATTATAAAGGCTTGTGGTGCATGAAAATTCAGGATCTTTAGCCTCAAATGGCCCAAATTCATAAAAGCCGCAAAAAATGCTGATTCAATTCAGGAATTTTTGAAAATAATGTTGCTGTTTGTAGACTTTCTGTACTATATGTCGCACGTGAAATTGCATGAAAAAATTCTAGGTTACCCCTTGGCCCCCTTAATTGCATTGACGAATTATACAGTCTACGTTGGTTCCGTGATAACCTTATAGCCATTTGCAAACTTTCACAGAAATGTAATAAATGGAGTAGCCTAATAATAATATCGTATGGCCTCGGGAGCCGGGTGCAAGCTTCGTAATTTGACACCCAGTGAGTAGCTTGCATGTCGAAATTTCGTTGTTCCTTGAATCACTATGAAAGTCAAGGAGGGTAGATATCTAAGCTCCTTGAACACTATAGAGCTTTCTAGTAGGGAAATGAGGAACATTGTGTTGGCGGAAACTCCTGAGGTTAATTTTGCCATTACGTATGAACACGGCCTACTGAATTCAAATGGGTTCTTTGACATGCCAACATCGTATGACATGCGAGTCGTATTTGTGCCGCCTTTCAAAAATCACGTACAGGCCGGACGTTTGTTTTAGACGATTGCCCTTGACCTTGAAGCCTGCGGGTGAGCCTGTACACAGTCACTCTCTCACCCTATCACTTCACATTTGTCACCACCGATCTGATGTAATGGAATTCCTGACTTGAGCAGACAGTACAGTCCACGTCGAAGTATTGTGTGACACGGAAGTACATGTTATGTAGTTACGAACAGAACGTCATTATATTTGCCAGTTACTATACTTCAGCAATAGTGTGTAACAGCTTTATCAATCATCGGAGCGCTTGGGGCAGCTGATAACAACACAGGTACTGTAGTAAACTCGCCTCCAGGCTTCCATTAAGATTTTTCACTCGTCTAAAACAAACGTCCGGCCTGTACCACGGCCAGGAGTGAACCTGCAATCTTGGGGTTAGTAGACCGACACGCTACCCACTCACCCACCGTGGCAAGGTATAAATGGAGTGACATTGCTTCCTACAGAAATAGATGGCAAGTTGGATGCCACCCCTTGAGATAATGTTGTCATGGTTACCGATTTCCATTCTTTCATTATATATATATATACACCGCGGACAGGCCAACAAGGACCACGCAAATATCACTTCTTTATAGGTCTAGTTTCCTTCTTTCTCTTCCAGAAGTCTTTCATCCTGGTCGACTGTGCAGCTCTTCTTTCAGCAGTCCATTCTCCTCTGTTGAGATTTTTCTTCTCCCCGACAAGAATTTTGAGACCAAAAATTTTTTTCCTGTACTCTATTCGATTTAGACAATCTTCTTCAGTAATTTTGAATTTTTGAAGTTCTTCTTTCATTTGTTTTACATAGCCTCCTTGTCCTTTATAGTTCCAGATTTTATCAAAAATTTGTTTGTTTAACCTTGAGCAATCCATGCGGACCATATGTCCGTAGAACTGAAGTCGCCGTTTTCTGATCATCACTTCAAGGTTGTCGATTTTACTATAAATTTCTGCATTCGATCTCAGTCTATAACCTTCCTGTGTTTTCCTAGGACCATAAATCCTTCTTAAAATTCTTCTTTCTATCTTGAGCAAATTCTCCATTCCGGTTATATTTGTAGTTTCCATGCCGTACAAGATGACTGGTCTAACAACAGTATTAAAATGTCGTAATTTTGCATTGATAGACAGGTTCTTTTTATTGTATATATTTTTTGTACAAAAATTTAATCTTTCCAATTTCCCTTTTTTGTTCTCGATTGCCAATTTATCCGTCCCATTGCTACTAATTATTTCTCCAAGATATTTAAATCGGTCAGTGACCCTGGTGCTCCCATAATTTGTTTTTATCATTTTCTTAGTGTATTTCATTAGTTAGTTAAATTAAATTAAACTAGTTGAAACCCGTCAAAAATGACGGTCAATAGAAAAATATTTACTGAAGAATTTTCTTATGTAGGCCTACTGTATATTCTTTGTACGATTATTTTTTGGCTCTATTGAAACTATAAGGGCGTCAAAAGATTGCACTCTCAACATTGCAAAATACTGCTGGCCATGACTGAAAAATTGATGAGGAAAATTGAGACCTATACGTTCCAGAATTTTCCCTTGAGCTTCATTGATTGTGACAGAGTATGTCAAATAAATTGGAAAATATTGCCTCTTAAAACAAAATGATAGTGTTTTATCGGATGCTGTTAAATCAAGTAGAAGGATTAGACCTCTCTGCCTAATTTTAACTGCACTTATTATTTCCAAATCCAAGCAATATAGTTGCATTTAGGAGCCCTTGGGAAACGTTCAGATTTCTAAGCAGCATAACGGTTCAAGCGTTTGGAATATGTGGAGGCAAGTCATTTAGTTCCAAGGAATTCACGAACTCTGAGGAGTCTAATAAAACTGGCCGCAAACCGTCACATATAATTTTGGAATATAACGAAGAAATGCGATGGTGTGCACCTTCATACATCTTAAAACAATGTGGACCGTATGGGTGTGGCACAGTAACATTGGCACCAAATGAAACGAAGGACATAGCATTGTACTGCCGATTAGTCTGTCTGAAATTCCTTGAGATATCATCTCCAGTGAAAAATAATTGTTGCAGCATGTCAAATATTTTATATTTAGTCAGATTAATTTTACCATTACAACAGCAAAGGTCAAAGTAACCAAGTGTAGATTTCTCTCAAGAGAAATACAGTGCAGAACAATGTTTACATTTGTTCGTCAAGGACCCTACACTGTAACGGTATAGTATCTGGAATTGTATCTGAAATGCCGTATTCATATTGGAGTTTAAAAGTGGCTTCGTATTTTTCTCCGATTTCCCACTTGTTTGCGGCTAATGTTCTATTTCGTAAAATGGGTTTATTTATAGCAGCATTTCTCCCCAAATTAACGTCATATTAAATAATACTATAGTGGCCTGCATCAACGCAGCAGCCAAATATTAAATAGCAAATAATAACTTACTTCCATTGCCAAAATCAACTGCGTGGTTAGACTCATTGTTATGTACTCTAAAAAATAATCAATAAACAATAATATTCACTTATACAACTAAGTTCAGAGACTTCCATTCTCAAGTTGGTTGCTGATGAGAATGCGATGAGACTGATCGCCAATAATAAAATCCTTGCAATTTTTTCCAATTTGCTTGCAAACGCAACTCAGGATGACGAACTTCATTTTGAAATAAACAGAATGAAACTGCTCTAAATAATCAATTTCCATCACCTGTTGAAGGTACAATACTTTGCATTTCCATGACAGTAAATTTTGCAAGGGAGCATAGAATCACTTCGCCACTACTGGAATGAGCATGGACTCACTTCGCCAGCCACCGTAATGGAGGGAGTTTTAGAATTATATGTTCAGTGTATTCAAAGATCGTATTAACACAGGGAAGCCCAGTCTTAAGGCTACATTCTGAGCTATCGCCCCAGATTCCAGGTTCGATCCCTGCTCTGCCAAGAAATTTAATTCTGGTCTGAGGGCTGGAACGGGGCGCACTCTTGAGGCAAACCTAAGAAGAGCAAAATTTGATTCCCATCTCAACAATCTTGGATGTGGTTTTCCGTGGTTTCCCACTTCCACTCCAGGCAAATACCGGGATAGTTCCTAACTTAAAGCCTCAGTCGTCAACTCTCCATTCCCCATACTAATTACAAATGCACACATCAATACAGCCATCACATTAACACTGGTTATCAGAGAAAGGTTTACACTCACACACCAAAGTAGATGGCGCTGAGTGACCACGATGTCTGAGTCCATCAAATGAATTATGTTCGACAATTTTCTCTCAAGGCGAAGCGATTGTGCCGATTTTTATTTAATAATTTAAAAGTATCTGGCAACGTAAATCATGGAGAATTCCTTACCTTACGGAAATAATAAACGTAACATATGTTTAGACAATGTAATACCAATTGCAAGATAGAATAATTGGGAAATAAAATTACATGTCTTAGGTGGGAATCAAACTCCTCCGACGATGCATAATCAATTTCGTTGTCCACAATGTTAGCCGCTGAGCCACCCAGACAACGAAATTAGAGTGCAATATTAAGAGACGTAAACAACAAACGCACTTAACTGCCAGTTACAGTTAATCAATATTTCCCTTATTTCATGATTCTCAACTCCCTATTCCCCATACTAATTACAAATGCACACATCAATACAGCCATCACATTAACACAGGTTATCAGAGAAAGGTTTACACTCACACACCAAAGTAGACAGGGCTGAGTGACCACGATGTCTGAGTCCATCAAATGAATTATGTTCGACAATTTTCTCTCAAGGCGAAGCGATTGTGCCGATTTTCATTTTCAATTTAAAAGTATCTGGCAACGTAAATCATGGAGAATTTCTTACCTTACGGGAATAATAAACGTAACATATGTTTAGACAATGTAATACCAATTGCAAGATAGAATAATTGGGAAATAAAATTACATGTCTTAGGTGGGAATCAAACTCCTCCGACGATGCATAATCAATTTCGTTGTCCACAATGTTAGCCGCTGAGCCACCCAGACAACGAAATTAGAGTGCAATATTAAGTGACGTAAACAACAAACGCACTCAACTGCCAGTTACAGTTCATCAATATTTCCCTTATTTCATGATTCTATTCCAGTATATATCGGGATACAACATAAGCGATATTTCCCTTTTCAATTCTCATAAACAAAGATCACACTACGATACGGTGGATCTTTTATCCGCCATTTCTCTCATGAAGAAACGCAATTGTCGCAACGCGCAATTGCCACATATATTACCTTTTTCTTTAAACATATAAAAATATACCGTAACATATATTTTCCTTTTAAAGACACACTGCAAATCTGCATGCCAAGAGCTTTCGTTAGAATGCCATACGAAGCCAATCGGTTAAGTCGTTTTCAAAATCTCGTGTGTACAAAAAATACCTTAGTGTTTTAAATATATATGGCAACAGGGAATTCGTTACTTTACAGGAATGATAAAAGTGAAATATGTTTCTACACTGTAATACCAATCGTAGGAAGGAAGAAAACAAAGAAAAAACATATCCGAGGTGGGAATCGAACCCTCTCGACCATGCAAAGGATGGCAACAGAGAATTCGTTACTTTACGGGAATGAAAAAGTGAAATATATCTCTACAATGTAATACCAATCGTAGGAAGGAAGAAAATGAAAATAAAAAAAACGTATCCGAGGTGGGAATCGAACCCTCTCGACCATGCAAAGGATGGCAACAGAGAATTCGTTACTTTACGGGAATGATAAAAGTGAAATATGTTTCTACAATGTAATACCAATCGTAGGAAGGAAGAAAACGAAAATAAAAAAACATAACCGAGGTGGGAATCGAACCCTCTCGATGGGAACAGAGAATTCGTTACTTGACGGGAATGATAAAAGTGAAATATGTTTCTACAATGCAATACCAATCGTAGGAAGGAAGAAAACGAAAATAAAAAAACATATCGGAAGCGGGATCGAACCCTCTCGATCATGCATAATACAAATTTCTGGCCAGTAACCTTATCCCCTTGGCCAACCAGACAACTATGTGACACTGCAGTATTAAGCTATCTAACCAGTATACACACTCAACCTGCACTTTATGTCCTTCAATTCGTGGTTTATTTAAAATAATTCTATTTCAATGCATATTGTAAAAACATAACTAACATTATTGGAGACCCTTTTTAATTCTCATAAACAAAGATCTCAGTTAGACGCGACCGGAATCGCCATTTTCCTTGTTGAGAAAGGCCATTGTGCGCATGCTCGGGAGTGTCAAATATTACATATTTCTTTAATCATTTAAAAATATACCGTAACATATATTTTCCTTTTAAAGAAACTCTGCAAATCTGCATGCCAAGAGCTTTCTACAATGCAATACCAATCGTAGGAAGGAAGAAAATGAAAATAAAAAAACATATCCGAGGTGGGAATCGAACCCTCTCGATCATGCATAATACAAATTTCAGGCCAGTAACCTTATTCCCTTGGCCAACCGGACAATTATGTGACACTGCAGTATTAAGCTATCTAACCAGTATACACACTCAACCTGCAGTTTATGTCTTTCAATTCGTGGTTTATTTAATATAATTCTATTTCAATGCACATTGTAAAAACATAACTAACATTATTGGAGATCCTTTTTAATTCTCATGAACAAAGATCTCAGTTAAACGCGACCGGAATCGCCATTTTCCTTCTTGAGAAAGGCCATTGTGCGCATGCGCGGGAGTGACAAATATTACATATTTCTTTAATCATTTAAAAATATACCGTAACATATATTTTCCTTTTAAAGAAACTCTGCAAATCTGCATGCCAAGAGCTTTCGTTAGAATGTCTTACGAAGCCAGTCGGTTAAGTCGTTTTCACAATCTCGTGTGTACAAAAAACAGCTTAGTGTTTTAAATATATAGATTAGTTTTCTAGGAATATTTCAGATACTGTTGGTTTTAGAGCCTTATAATGTAGTTTTCGAGGCCCCCAAGTTTTGTTTCTGGCACCGAGGGGCTTTGTCTCCTCGTTGTACGCCATAATATAATACTAATTATAATAATATAATATAGGGATAGGAATATAATAGACCTGTCGTACCACACCCGCAGGTGTAAATCGCGTGAAAAAATTCTAGTGTACCCCTTGACCCCCTTAAGCGCATTATACGTATTGATGAATTTTACAGCTTAATTTGGTACCGTGATTACCTTCTAGCCGTTTGCAAACTTTGACACCAATATAATTAATGGAATTGCATTGCGTCTTACAGCAATAGATGGACCTCTGAGAATCTGTTGCCATGGTTACCGGCTTGTATTCGTTCATTAGTTTATTAAATGAAATTAGTTTTCTGGGAATATCTCAAAAATGGTTGGTTTTAGGGCCTTAAAATATGGATTTCGTTTTGTCTCTCACATTGAGGGGCTGAAAATGATCTTTGTCTCGTCCTTCTACTCCTATTTCAGCATGTATTTTAAGGGGGTAGGCCCTATTTTATGAGAGGTACGGAGAAGGGTTACATCAATGATTAGTGTCGTGCCTCTGATGGATATCTGTACCAAATTTTACGTTGATACACCCAGCCGTTCTCGAGTTATAAGGGAACAAATTTGTCCACAGACAAACAGACAGACAGAACAAAAAATTATTTTCGCGCGCATCCATAATAAAACAGTCTGAAACGCGTAAATAACTCAAATTTCCGTATAAATTGCGAAAAAAACATACAAACTTTAATTTTTATGTACGTCGAGATATACTGCACCGCTCGGTGTTGACCGTGTTTTATTGCACAAATTTAGGTTTTACTCGCTAACCGTTGGAGATACACGAAAAGTGATCAGGACCTTTTGGATAGAAAATTAAATGCTAAATCTCGTGTATGCATCAAAAGTTTGCTATTTCGTAGCGTTCTCTTTTTATTTGAAATGGAAATATGAAATTTTGAAACCAAATGGTGTAGTGACGTCACATATGTGGGTTTTACTCGCTAACCGTTGGGGATACACGAAAGGTGATAAGGACATTTCGGATAGAAAATTAAATTTTGAAGCTCGTATGTGCCATCAAAAGTTTGCTATTTCTTAGCCTTCTCTTTTTAATTAATATGGAAATATGAGATTTTGAAACCAAAGGGTGTAGTGACGTCACATATGTGGGTTTTACTCGCTAACCGTTGGAGATACACGAAAGGTGATAAGGACATTTCGGATAGAAAATTAAATTTTGAAGCTCGTATGTGCCATCAAAAGTTTGCTATTTCTTAGCCTTCTCTTTTTAATTAATACTAGATGAAACCCGTCAAAACATGACGGACAATGGAAATATATATTTACTGAAGAAGCTTCTTATATAAGTTACATTCTTTGTACGATTACTTTTTAGCACTATTGCAACTTAAAGGGCATCAAAGGATAGCACTCTCAACATTGCAACATAATGCTGGTCATGACTGAAAACGTGATGAGGTAAAGAGCCCAATACGTTCCAGAGTTTCTCCTTGAGCTTGATTGATTGTGATAAAGTAGGCCGCGCGAATAAGACATTGTTGCCTATTAAAAGAAAATGTACTGTACCTGCAAGTGTTTTATCGGAAGATGTTAAATCAAGTCGTTGGATTTGAGCTCTCTGCCTAATATTACTACACCTATTATATCAGAATCCAAGCAATTTCTTACATATTTCTTACAATTTATATATTTCCATATATAAGTCCTTGGGAAACATTCAGATTTCTAAGGAGCATAACTATGGCTCAAACGTTCGGAGTATGTGGAAGCGAATCACTTAATTCCAAGGAATTGAAGAATTCTATAATAGGGAAATGAAGTAGCTGGCTTTCATCTTCAGTGTCCAATTTGTTAACGCTGATGTATGTGTTTGAACTACAGGACATAAGTTCAATGACTTTTAAATTAATATCATTACATTGTTGCAAATTGGCAAATACATGTATTATACTGTATATTCCAGCATATCAATTTTACCATCACAACAGTAAAGGCCAAAATAACCACGCGTAGATTTTACGCAAGAGAAATACAATTTAGAACAATGTTTACATTTGATCGTCAAAGACCTTACACAGTACTGCATAATATCTGGAATTGTTTCTGAAATGGCCTATTTATATTGGATTTTACATGTGGCTTCGTATTATTCGATAACACTATAGTGTCCTGCAATAACGGAGCCGCTAAATATTAAATGGCAAATAATACTTCCATTGCCGAAATCAACTGCGTAGTTAGACTCAGTACTCTAAACAAATAATCATAAAACAATTGTCTTATACAATGAAGTTCAAGATCACCGTCCAGAGACTTTCATACTCAAGTTGGTTGGTGAGGAGAATGCGATGAGACTGATCGCTTAAAATAAATTCCTTAGGTAATTGTTCCTGCCAACGAAATTTTTTGCAATAGCTTGAAAACGCAGCTCAGAATGACGTTCTTCATTTTGTTATAAACAATACAAAACTGCTCAAAATAAGCAATTTCCATCACCTGTTATAGGTTATGGCGGTACATTTTGCAGGGGAACATAGAATCACTTCGCCATCTACTGGAATGACCATAGGCTTATACTCAATACTCACTTCGGCAGTCACCCTAATGGAGGCAGCTTTAGAATTCTATGTCCCGTGCATGTCAAAAATCGTATTAACACATGGAAGCCCACCCATTCTTGGCTATCGCCTCGGAGACCCGGGTTACATTTCCTGCTCTGCCAAGAAATTTAATTCGGGTCTGAGGACAAAAACGGGGCACATTCAGTCTCTTGAGGTATATCTAAGAAGAGGAAGGTTTGATTCCCACCTCGACAATCTTGGATGTGGTTTTTCGTGGTTTCCCACTTCCACTCAAGGCAAATACCGGGATGGTTCCTTACTTAAGGCCTTGGCCGTCTCTTTGCTATTTCCCACCTTAATTACAAATACACACATTAATGCAGCCATCACAATAACGCAGGTTATCAGAGAAAATTTTACACATACACACCAAAGTACACGGGGCTGAGTGCCCTCGATGTCGGAGCCCTTCAAACGAATTATCTGTGCCAAGTGTCTCTCGTGGCGAAAGCAATTGTGGACACGCGCGAGTGCCTGGAAAACTTCTTTTTTCTTTAATAATTTAAGAGTATATCAACGATGCATAATTATAACTTTTAGTCTAGGACGCTAATAACTTGACCTCCGAAGCATTGGGAAGAATTGCAATATTGAGGTACATAAACAACATAGCCTACACAATCAACTGTCAGTTAATGTTCTTCAACATTTCCCTTCTTAAATATTCCCCTCCTTTATAATTCTCCATCACGTGAAAACGCGCCATGTCTTGTGTTTTAAATATAGCGATGCAATAGTGCTGCCATCTGTTGTCAGTTACAGGAAATATATGGGCGAGGTACTGCCATCTGTTGTCAGTTACTGGAACTGATTGCAGATATTCGAACGGCGTATTGAGGACAACAGTTAGCTCTCTTGATCACATGCTGTAATGCAATGGTAAAACGGAAATAAAACATATTGAGAGGGAATGTAGAAATATGTATCTTTAACAGACATAAAACCTTACTAATACTCCTTGATTAAACAATATTTCAGTGGTAAAAAAAAAAAAAAACTGGCGAGTGACGGGATCGAACCTGTGCTCCTTGGAACAATAGTCAGTCGCCTTAACCACATAGCTACTCGCGCACTCTCATTCAGCAGCAGACAAAAGCATTCACTACATTCAAAAGCCACTGTCTGAAGGAAATAATCCATTTCGTTATCAAAAAAAATCAATGTTGCACATTCGTATACGTTCATACTGTTATTATATTTTATAGTCATAACTTGGCTAATGTATGATTTCAATTACATGGAAGCTTATTAAATAACTTACATTTTAATGGACTTCTCACCGCCATTTTGTCACGAGCCCAGGCGGATTGTGCGCATGCGTGAGGGGTGAGAATTCTGCTATTTTCTATATTAATTTAAAAATATACCGTAATATATTTGTTTATTTTAGAGACACTCTGCAAAACTACAGACCAAGAGCTTTCGTTAGAGTGCTCTACGAAGTAAATCGGTTCTGTCGTTCTCTCAATCTCGTGGTAACAAAAATCACCTTACTGTTTTAAATATATAGATGGAAATATGAGATTTTGAAACCAAAGGGTGTAGTGACGTTACAATAATGGTCGCCATTTTTTAATAGTGCAAAATATCGAAATTAAAAGTATCCTATATGTAAACATGGTCAATCGGCTACATCCATGCAAAATTTCATTTAAATCGGACCAGTGGTTCTTGCGTTATTGAGTAACACACAGACAGACACACACACCATCTCATTTTTAGCCTATTTTCAATTTTGAAAAAATAGGCTTATGAGATCACCTTTTGTCCGTGTGTGTGTGCGTGTGTGTGTGTGTGTGTGTGATTCGTGTGTGTGTCCCCCCCTAATAAAATCTAAACGGCAGGAACGATTTCAATGAAACTCGGAAAGTTCATAGCACTATTCCCGGCGACCTCGACCGTGCCCTTCAAATTTTGTTACGACTCACCAATCCAACATGGCGGCTGTGCGAAATATTTCACCAGCATTCAATATCTCCGAAACCATTACCGATATTACCCTGACATTTTCTATGGTGATAGAGGGAACTACTATAATTTCACTTATGTGACTTTTGAAAACCTGGTAACTACAAAACCAACATGGCGGCCAAGCGAATTTGCGACTTTTAAATAGACGTTTCTCGCGATTTGACCAACCAAACGCAATGAAA
Source organism: Meconema thalassinum (assembly GCA_946902985.2). Taxonomy (NCBI): domain Eukaryota; kingdom Metazoa; phylum Arthropoda; class Insecta; order Orthoptera; family Tettigoniidae; genus Meconema; species Meconema thalassinum. The sequence continues at coordinate 208,401,404 of OX336394.1, read as the reverse complement.
CCTGGTACAGTATATGTTTATATACATTGTAATGCACCGACATCTAACTTCGTTCAATTGTTTACATAATGACAAGATGGCGGATGTGCGAAATATTTCACCGGCATTCTATATCTCTGAAACTATTAGCGGTATCTCCCTAAAAGTTTGTACGGAGATAAAGGGCACTACTGGAAGTCCATCTATAAGATTTTCAAACACCGGTTAACTACAAAACGAACATGGCGGCCAAGCGAATTTGAACATTTCAAATAGACCTTTCTCGCGATTTAATGTTCCAAGCGCACTGAAACCTGGTACAGGAAATATTTATACACATTGTAATCCACTGGTATCTAATTTAGTTCAATTGTTTACATAACCTCAAGATGGCGGCAGTGCGAATTTTAAAATTAAGTTTTTATTTCTTGTGATGTAGTCATGCGATCGAAGTGAAAGTTTGAATAATGAACCTACGCAATAATTTTCCTTTAATGGTACATGACTCTATGGCCTATCCATTTAACAATCCAACATGGCGACCATCCGAAATAATTGGACGATACTGAATATCTACGAATCTATTTTAGCAATCAAACTGCATTTTTTAATGTTCATAGGGGCTATGAACTTAAGTTCACCTATAGGACTTTAAATAACCTGGTGATCACAAATCCAACATGGCGGTGACGCGAATTATAAATATTCACATGGACGTTTCTCGCAATTTAACCATCCGCGTGCAGTGAAACTTGGTACAGTAAATCTTTATCCGAATGTTAATCCACTGGCATCTAATTTATTTCAATTGTTTCCATAACCTCAAGATGGCAGCTGTGAAAAATTTTTAAATCTCCTTGTTTTTTCTTGTGTCCTAATTATGCGATTGAAGTTTGAATACTACACGTTCACAATAATCTGCATGTAACAGTACATAACTCTAGGACCTACATATATAAAATCCAACATGGCGACCATCCGAAATATTTAGTCGGTTCTCAATATCTACGAATCTATTACAGCAATCAAACTGAAATTGTGTATGTTGATAGTGGCAATTAACATAATTAGGATATATGAAAATAGGCTGTATAGTTCTTCACGGAACTACTTGTTATATATTAGTATGATTAAACCATTTGAGCGCAGTGAAAATTAAGTTCTTATTTCTCGTGTATTAATCATGCGATTGAATTGAACATTTGAATAATGAACCTACGCAAAAATCGTCATATAATAGTACATAACTCTATGGCCTATAAAAATCCAAAATAGCGACCAACCGAAACATTTAGATGGTTCTCAATATCTATTAATCTATGATAGCAATCAAACTGAAATGTTGTAATTTGATAGATGCTATGAATATAAGTTCACCAATAGGACTTTCAATAACCTGGTGAGCACAAATTCAACATGGCGGCAACGCGTATTATACATATTTAAAAGGACGTTTCTCGCGATTTAACCATCCAAGCGCAGTAAAACATGGTATGGTAAATGTTTATACAAATTTCAATCCACTGACACCTAATTTATTTCAATTGTATTCATGAAAACAAGATGGCAGCTCTGCGATATTTTAAAATCTGATTTTCATTTCTTGTGTCCTAACCATGCTATTGATGTTTGAATACTACACATACACAATAATTTTCATGTAATAGTGGGGGCGTGGTGGCTCAGCGGTCAAGCTGTATGCCTCTCACCAAGGCGGACTGGGTGCGATTCCCGGTCAATGCATGTGAGATTTTCGAAGTGAAATGCCATGTCCTGTGGTTCGGATTCCACGTAAAAAGGAGGTCCCGTGGCTCATGATCGTGAGATTAACGGTCACGTTAAACTACAAGCTTCCTTCATGTAATCTCTCTATATATATAAGAATGAAAGTTTGTCTGTTTTTTCTGAATTTCTAGGGAAATTTGCGTTATTTACGCGTTTCAGACTGTTTTATGACGGATGCGCGCGAAATTTTTTTTTGTCTGTCTGTCTGTATGTCTGTCTCTTTGTCTGTCTGTCTGTCTGTCTGTCTGTCTGTGGACAAAGTGGTCGTTCCCTTATAACTCGAGAACGGCTGGGTGGATCAACGTAAAATTTGGTACAGATATCTTTCAGAGGCACGGCACTAATCATTGATGTAACTCTTCTCTGTACCTCTCATAAAGGGGGGCCTACCCCCTTAAAAATACTTGCTGAAATAGGCGTAGACGGGCGAGACGAAGCTCATTTTCAGCCCCTCAATGTGAGAAACGAAACTCGGGAGCCCCCGAAAACCACATTTCAAGGCCCTAAAACCAACAGTATTTGAGATATTTCCAGAAAACTAATTTCATTTAAGACAACAACGAAAGAATGCAAGCCGGTTACCATGACAACGGAATCTCACAGGTCCATCTATTGATGTAAGACGCAATACAATTCCATTTATTACATTACTGAGATAGTTTGCAAACGGCTTAAGGTTATAACGGAACCAAATTAAGCTGTAAAATTCATCAATGTCATATAATGCACTTAAGGGGGTCAAGGTGTACTCTAGATTTTTTCACGCGATTTACACGTGCGGGTGTGGTATGGAAGGTCTATTATATCCCTATCCCTATATTGTCATATTATTATTATAGTTATTATTATTATTATACTACGGCCTACTACGACGAGACAAAGCTTATTTTCAGCCCCTTGGTGTCAGAAACAAACCTCGGTGCCCCTAAATAGTAGTAAAGGGTCCCCGAAAAGTACATTTTAAGGCTCTAAAACCAACAGTTTCTGAGATATTCCCAGAAAACTAATTTCATTTAATAAACTAATGAAGGAATGCAAGCCAGTAACCATGACAACAATATCTGAAAAGGTGACATCCAACTTTCCATCTACTTCTGCAAGAAGTAAAGCCACTCCATTTATTAAATTTCTGTGATTGTTTGCAAATGGCTATTAGGTTATTACGGAATCAACTCAAACTGTAAAATGCATCACTGCGCTTAAGGGGGTCAAGGGCTACCCTAGATTTTTTCACACGACTTAAATGTGCGTTATGTCGTACAGATGGTCTATTATATCTCCAAACAGAAGCATTATTTTCAAAAATTCTTGAATTGAAATACGGTAGTTTTTTTCTTTTAGGAATTTGGGCCATTGGAGTCTAAAAAACCTGAATTTTCATGCACCACAATCCTTTATAAATTATTAAAGGGGTCTTCCTCTGGATGGGGACATGACACAACAGTGAAGGTCTGTTTTATTTGACGTGTATGCGTTTCGTCTACGAGGTTTTCATTTTTTTTTTCACGTCCGGAAGTACACGTTAGGTAAATTTAGTTTCAGAGCATATTTTAACTAATCATTTTTCTTTGTTGAGAAACAGGTTCCAAGTCTCTAACCATTGCAACAGTAGCTCAATTGATTACGTCTGGTTATTAATACCGAAGACCGTTCGAAGAATGGGTACTTCTGCTAGTAGTACATAACTCTAAGACCTACATATATAAAAATCCAACTTGGTGACATTCCGAAATATTAGACGGTTCTCAATATCTAGGAATCAATTACAGCAATCAAATTGAAATTTTGTATGTTGATAGAGGCAGTTAACATAAGTAGGATATATGAAAATAGGCTTTAGTTCTTCACGGAACTACTTGTTTCTTTTGTTGTTATCACTGCCTACATGACTCACTTTCCCACAGTGTGCCTTCCTGCTGGTCATCTGTCCCAGAGGACACATAACCATCACTCCAAAGCTTGAGGTTTGTCTGGGACCCTCATGTTCACCTTTACGACACACGGGGTTTCACTTTAGTTACACGGTAAGGTCGAAGAAACTTTTATTTCCTTGAGTCATAGTCCTGACTGGGTACGCCGAAGGGCTACGAGGTCACCCAGGTATGTGTCGACTTTTCTACTTTAGAGGCGACAGCTACAGATTCAGTCACTGGAATCGAACGTCCCGCTGCACATCTAAACAGAGAAGTTATCGACATAATTTATCAGGGGTTTAGACTGCACACCCAATTTTTGGAAGCTCTTATTACTGTGCACAACCCAACGTATTGATCCTTCGCTCTCAGAAATTAGCCTGATACTTATATCTGTTGTAGGTTGAGTGAGCCATAGGTCAGTAGACGATTCTGAAACTTCTAGCTTTGCTTCTAAAATTCTCTTCCAGGGTATCAAACCAACATCCTTTGAGTTACAAGCACATCGCTATTGCCGATAGGGTCAAACAGCCTCTTATTTTGGTGCACAAATATTTAATAGGAAGGCTTGACGATTCTTCACTGCTACGTAATTACTTGGGCTGTGTCCAATATCTTACTTCTATATTCTTGTCACTTTGCAGGGTTGTTGTGCGCGATACCCACTGAAAGCGACTGCAAGGAGGAGCAGTAGATTCAATATTCGAATCCCGGCGCTGACACTGCTCACATTGGGAGGGGTTTACATCCATGGTTTTTTCACACTCTCTCAAAATAAATGCCGGCATTGTACCTAACTACACATTCCAGATCACCTTCTCCGATTAATTACAGTTACACACTTTAATTTATAGCCTTCTTGGATCTTGAAAAGGCCTTCGACAGGGTACCTCGTGATCTAATATGGTATGCACTACGAGAGCATGGGGTACCAGAAGCATATGTTCAATGGGTTCAACTTCTTTATCAGAATGTCACCAGCTATGTCCGATGTGCTTCAGGAAACTCCGCAACTTTTCCCATCTGAGTTGGTGTTCATCAGGTGTCAGCTTTGTCCCCGCTCCTGTTCATCATCTGTCTTGACACCATCGCAGCCGAACTACTGCAACCACATCCCTGGGCCTTGCTCTATGCTGGCGATATCATTGTAGCCTGCAAGTCTCGCCAGGAATTGGAACAACTTGTTCGATGTTGGAAAACTGCACTAGACACCCATGGCCTACGACTTATTATTGGGAAGACAGAGTATATGGAGTGTGGAGTACCAAGTGAAGGATCTATTCACATTGATGGCACTGAACACCGAAAATCATCTGTATTCAAATACTTGGGTACGCTAATCTGTTCAGATGGCCGAACACTCCCAGATGTCCGAAACAGAGTCAACGCTGCATGGCTGAAATGGCGCCAAGTTACTGGAGTCCTTTTTGACCGGAATGTGCCACTATATCTGAAGTCGAAAATTTACAGAACTATCGTTCGACCAGTAGCACTGTACGGTACTGAATGCTGGCCAGTAACGAAGAGACATGAACAACAACTACATGTCATGGAGATGAAGATGATTCGCTGGACACAGGGACTTACTAGACTGGACCGCATCAGGAATGACAATGTTCGAGCTACATTTGGTGTGGCTCCAATCCATGAAAAAATGCGGGAGAGCCGTCTGCGTTGGTATGGCCATGTACTGCGTAGCAATCACTCTTCAGTCGCGAGAACTGCACTTGACATCAGTCCAGAAGGCCGACGGCCACGAGGGCGACCGAGAAAGCGCTGGCTGGATACAATGCGGGAGGACATGCAACTAGTGAATGCCACAACTAGAGACGCTCAAGATCGAGCAGTATGGAAGAAAAAGTGCAGAAAAGCAGACCCTGCAATAAAGCGGGATTAATGCTAGAAAGATGATGAGGATGATGACACACTTTAATTTATTATAGTCACCACAAAATCACACGTTGTGAGGCAAATCCAACTCGTACACACAGCCAAATACACGCAAACGGTGACCACGATATACCTACCATTAAAATTCTCCGCGGTGTAGCCATGTTCGTTAAATGATGCACCACGGCCGGGAAGACAGCTGCAGCAAGTCCGGAGATCGTAGGTTGGAGTCGTGGTGCACCGATATTGGCTAACCTGAGTGTGGTTTTGTCACACTTCCGCCAGGCAAATGCCGGAATAGTACCTTATTAAAAGTCCCGGGGCACCTACCTCATCCCTGTTCCTAACACAATTACACACACACTACAGTCATCACATAAATACACGTTTTCAGACAAATTCAACACGCAGCCAAATACACGTGGCTGCTGATTAAGATGTTACAAGCACCTATAATTAATAACGACAACAAAATTACCAAATATACGGGGCTGATTACCAATATATCCCTACCATTGAAATACATTTTCTTTTACGTGGAGCCCGAACAACTGGAGACATTTCACATGCATAAACCGGGAATAAACCCGGTCTGTCTTCGTGGAAGGCAGGCAGTTTGACGGTTGCACCTTAGCGACCGAGCCATTCTCAGTTTTCAAAATCGATGCGTTCCATGAAACGAGCTGTTGAAATACTTCCTTACTCGTCATTAATTAGTATCTCGTATAACTGAGAGCTACAATGCCGTAGACGTGCAGTTCTGTCCTGTAGTTCACGACGAAGAGCTAACTTTGGTCTTCTCCATGTCCATTGTTGGAGAAGAAAGCGCCGGAGATACGACAGGGCCACTCTATTGAACAAACAGCGCCGGAAAAGCCCGTCTTTGATGTGGTAATGGAGAACGTGGCTTTCAGTGGGAATTCTTCTCCATTAGAGCGCTACGATGAATTGGTCAATATGAGTGGAAATGTAATGCTATAAGCGACATTAAATGAGCTCCATTTCTCATGCCGTATGTGGGTGAATATTGTGATACACACACAAGATAGGAACCAAATTGCAAGTTCCATGCGTCTGAAGCCCCAGAAAACTAAACGGAGTATTAAGCTACCTCTGAAAATAGGTAGAGAGGTGTGGAAATTATTAGACTCAACGCTAGTTTACAAAAAATTCATTTATACTTTTCATGATTTAATGTGGGTAAATTTGCAAGGCACTGAAGTTATTTCAAATATTCAACCTTTAGTCTTCATTACATTTTATTTTAAGAAATTTATACTAATACGATTTTATAGAATTTCCACTAAAAGTGGGGCCTCGTTAATGCAAAATGCCAAACTTTTTGATGTGTAACATATTTCCGCTCGGTTGCTGGATAGTTTTGTGGGAGTGATTTTGAAAATTGGGGACGGAAGTGGATCGGAACGATCGAGCTGGCCGTGGTGGATCGAACGGAAGTATGCACTGCCCGCTCGATCGATCGAACGGAAGTGTACTAACTGGCAGTGGTGGAAAACGGAAGTATGCACTGCCCGCTCGATCAATCGAACAGAAGTGTACTAGCTGGCAGTGGTGGAAAACGGAAGTATGCACTGCCCGCTCGATCGATCGAACGGAAGTGTACTAGCTGGCAGTGGTGGAACGAACGGAAGTATAAGATGCACTGCTAACTCGATCGATCGATCGATCCAACGGGCAGTGGTAAGACCCAGCTGGCAGTGGTACGAGAAACAATGAGCGCGCGGTGTCGGAAATTGATACCATGACGTACTCTCGGCCATGTGGAATGTATATGACATACTGAAGGGAAAACGATCATGCGAACTCTGGTGTCAAGCGATTGAAACAAATGACATGGTACATGTTCGAAGTCTTCGTATCAGTATTTAAATGGTAAAATGCCTTAATATCAAACATTGTAAGTAGTCGGCATTGCCGGTATTATGTTTCTGCACAATGGCTATTCAAATATTAACCCACATAACGGTAATGAGCAGCCTCCGTGGCTTAGGCGGCAGCACGCCGGCCTCTCACCGCTGGGTCCGTGGTTCAAATCCCGGTCACTCCATGTGAGATCTGTGCTGGACAACACGGAGGCAGACAGGTTTTTCTCCGGGTACTCCGGTTTTCCCTGTCAAAATTTCATTCCAGCAACACTCTCCACTATCATTTCATTTCATCTGTCATGCATTTAATCATTGCCCCAGAGGAGTGCGTCAGGCCTCGGCAGCCGGCACAGTCCATATCCTCGCCGCTAGATAGGGGCTTCATTCATTCCATTCCTGACCCGGTCGGAGACTGGAAGCAGGCTGTGGATTTTCATTTTTTTCATAACGGTAATGCAGTCATCAATATAATATAATCGTTGTGGTTATAAGTTACGAGAATTGAACAAGCCTTCATGAACTATTACTCAATACATTCTCTTTACTCACAAGGGGGCCTATTCATAAGGCATTTTAAACTCAATTTCACGCAGGAACATTATCGAAACAAGCAAAATATAAATGAAACTTAATTCCGTAATGCAGTATTATTGGAACGTGGAAATAAGTCACCATCTTGTGCACAAAATTTGCGTAGTCGAAATAGCCGTGGGGTTAGTGCTTATGACTGTGAATCTTGAGTTCTTGGGTTCGAATCCTGCATGGGGTAGATATGTTTGCTACCAGATTATCATTTTAAACGATATTTATCATATCAATATGACTCATTTTAACAGAATCCATATGAAATTACGTGTTGGTCTGTGAATCAAGAGGACCAGTTTATATGGAATTTAAGGTTATGAGCGGTGTCGCGTCTATTAATCTAGTTGATCCATATCGTATTCTTTATTTAGGCTAGTGCTGGTGGAAGCTACAAATCATCTAATAAAATGAGTTCCGTAATATAAACTACAATATCTGTGAAACACTCCCTTTTACAATAGATTAATATTTGTGCCAATAATAGTATAAAATACAGGTGTATCAACAATTTCACGCGAGGTTTCTTCTATATCCGATGTTACACATCATATGCGACTACTGTAAGGCTCGTATTTTATGATTACCCTATTCTACTTTTCGTACGAATTTAGAGCTGAGGAATTCAAAGTCTTTAACACTGATCATCCGCTCTTGAACTATACAAAATTCGTGGACCATGGATTGAAATCATCTGATTTGGAGGCCAAATTCCAAAGTCAGCAGAGTACAGGCAGCTGAGATGAGATTCCTGAGAAGTATGGTCCAGAAAACGAGGAGAGACAGAGTGAGAAATGAAGATATACGGAAAGAACTGGGAGTACAGAAACTAAATGACAAACTGGAGCAAATCAGATTGAGATTTTTTGGACATGTCAAACGGATGAATGAAGTAAGGCTACCAAGACTAGCACTGGAACGACGGATGACAGGGAAGAGAGGACGAGGAAGACCAAGAATGCGTTGGATGGACTCGGTGAAGTATAGCATTAGAAAACGGAACCTGGATTGGAACACCGTGTCGTAAGAGGAATGGTGGAACGACAGAACAAAGTGGAAAGGAACCATATTTGCCACCACCCAGTGTCAGCTGGAAAAGGGGAAATGAATATGATGATGATGATTCCAATGAAACAAGAGAAAACAGACTCAAATCAGGTATCCCTCGGAATACCAAATTCTAAAACATTTTAGTCGCAATTCCCTATGGGAAAAGTTATAAGTCTACAGGGCAGAAAGCTTTACTAAGTAGGGTGATAAAAGATGTCTGCCGTTGTTCAACAAAATGATTTTGAATTAAAATATGGTGATTATTTTAATTCTCTATTTGATTCTAATAATTTGCACAACGCTTCAAGTGTTCAAAATTAAAAGGTATGGAATACAATTATTGCAGCGGCTTCCGCGATCCTACCAACGCTTAAAATCCAATGTACACTGAGTTTAAGGTTGGTTGGTTGGTTCCTCAGTTTACGGGCTGCGACAACGCGGTCATGTAGCCCCGTGTACTTTGGGTGTGTGTAGAATCTGTCTGATAACCGGTGTTAATTGTGATGACTGCATTAGTGTGTGTTATCTCTTTATTAATTCAAGTAAGAACTGCAGACTTTTGAATTTTTCAAATAGTTCCTACTTTTGCCGCCAAACGCCACCGTCAGCAACTACTAGTTCAGAACTTAGTTACCAGACGCCACCGCAGTCGGCTCTTGGCAACGAACGTAGGTACCTCACAGCGTTGTTTACAGTCTTAACCTATACAATTTAGCTTCACACAGGTGTAATTAGTGGAAGGTTATTTAACATGACATAAATCTATGACACGGGACCGTCGCGCCGGCTTTACTTCCCCTCCGAAGGAAGGCATACTGAGGGATTTTTAACGCTCTTAAAAAATCCAACGGCTTCGGCCGGGTTTGAACCCGCGATCTTGGGCATAGAAGCTCAGCATGCTACCAACTACGCCACTGAAGCCACTAGTAAAAAGTTAGAACTGCGACATACAAAACCAGTGTTGCCTAGTAATAATGTTCGTAGAATCTATAGAATTACTTGACTCATATTTCTAGCTTCGCATTCCAAATAAGTATACGTTTGAATATAAAGTATTTTGACTGGTTTGATGCACATCTCCATGCCTCGCTGTCCTGAGCTAATCGTTTCATCTGTACATAGTTACCACACCTTACATCCGAGGCAATCCTTTTAATTTATTGTAACCTTGGTCGACTCGTGCAGTTCTTGTTCTCGACTCTTCCTTCAATAACTACTCTCAGTGGCCAAACGTCACGGGAAGGCACGGAATATGATGTTAATAACGAGTTTCACCTCCACAAGCCCTCAGAACGCCAGCAATACAGCGAGGCATCGACTCAACAAGAAATGGGTTCCTGACTCCCAACATTCAACTGGGCGGTGATCTGACTCACAATAGCCCTTCGATCGCCCCGTATGGTTCTGATGAGGCGACGTGTTGTCCGTTCGTAAAACACTTGTGGTCGTCCCGTGTGGCAGTTTACGCGGATAGTAACATTATCTCTGTGATATTGAAGATCCACCCTCGAAACTGTTGACCTCGGAAACCCGAAATCGCGTGTAATCTCCGAAATGCTATGACCCATGCACCGTGCGCCGATGATCATATCACGTTCAATGTCGGTTAACTTGCGACGTGTTGCCATGTTCACTACACTCGTGTCTGTGACAGACTGCTCTGCTCCACCGCAGCTAGCCACAACGCTCAGGAGTCATACACAGCACATTTTCTCATGTGACTATCCTTACCGTCACCTTTGGTCACTCATTGTAAGTCAAATGAGTCGTCCAGTTGCAAAACTCGTTTAATCCACTTGTGAATAAGGATCATGTCGTAAAATTATTTATTTAATTGTTTTATTTTATTTTATTTTATTTTACTTTTTATGGAGTTTTGTTTTGTTTAATTTAATTTTATTGTACCCTATTTTGTTTTCTTTTATTTTATTTTGTTTTATTTTATTTTATTTTGTTATGTATTATTTTGATTTTCCAGAAAACAAACATAGAACCAAAAACAAAACATGAACAAAATTCAAAGGCAAAAGCAGAAAAGAACAAGTAGTTCCGTGAAGAACTATACAGCCTATTTTCATATATCCTACTTATGTTAATTGCCACTATCAACATACACAATTTCTGTTTGATTGCTGTAATAGATTCGTAGATATTAAGAACCGACTAAATATTTCGGATTTTCGCCATGTTGGATTTTATATATGTAGGTCCTAGAGTTATGTACTGTTACATGCAGATTATTGTGAACGTGTAGTATTCAAACTTCAATCGCATAATTAGGACACAAGAAAAAACAAGGAGATTTTAAAAATTTTCACAGCTGCCATCTTGAGGTTATGGAAACAATTGAAATAATTTAGATGCCAGTGGATTAACATTCGTATAAGGATTTACTGTACCAAGTTTCACTGCATTCGGATGGTTAAATTGCGAGAAACGTCCATGTGAATATTTATAATTCGCGTCACCGCCATGTTGGATTTGTGATCACCAGGTTATTTAAAGTCCTATAGGTGAACTTAAGTTCATAGCCCCAATGAACATTAAAAAATGCAGTTTGATTGCTAAAATAGATTCGTAGATATTCAGTATCGTCTAAATATTTCGGATGGTTGCCATGTAGGATTGTTAAATGTATAGGCCATAGAGTCATGTACCATTAAAGGAAAATTATTGCGTAGGTTCATTATTCAAACTTTCACTTCGATAGCATGACTACATCACAAGAAATAAAAACTAAATTTTAAAATTCGCACTGCCGCCATCTTGAGGTTATGTAAACAATTGAACTAAATTAGATACCAGTGGATTACAATGTGTATAAATATTTCCTGTACCAGGTTTCAGTGCGCTTGGAACATTAAATCGCGAGAAAGGTCTATTTAAAATTTTCAAATTCGCTTGGCCGCCATGTTCGTTTTGTAGTTAACCGGATTTTGAAAGTCTTATAGATGGACTTCCAGTAGTACCCTTTATCTCCGTACAAACGTTTAGGGAGATACCGCTAATAGTTTCAGAGATATAGAATGCCGGTGAAATATTTCGCACATCCGCCATCTTGTGATTATGTAAACAATTGAACGAAGTTAGATGTCGGAGCATTACAATGTATATAAACATATACTGTACCAAGTTGCATTGCGTTTGGTTGGTCAAATCACGAGAAACGTCTATTTAAAAGTCGCAAATTCGCTTGGCCTCCATGTTGGTTTTGTAGTTACCAGGTTTTCAAAAGTCACATAAGTGAACTTATAGTAGTTCCCTTTATCACCGCAATAAATTCCAGGGTGATATCGGGAATGGTTTCGGAGATATTGAATGGTGGTGAAATATTTCGCACAGCCGCCATGTTTGATTGGTGAGGCGTAACAAAATTTGAAGGGCACGGTCGAGGTCGCCGGGAATAGTGCTATGAACTTTCTGAGTTTCATTGAAATCGCTCCTGCCGTTTAGATTTTATTAGGGGGACACACACACACGAATCACACACACACACACACACACACACACACGCACACACACACGGACAAAAGGTGATCTCATAAGCCTATTTTTTCAAAATTGAAAATAGGCTAAAAATCAAGAAACAAAAAGGAAAAAGCCTGATTCAAAAAAAGCAAAAAGAGAAAACAAACACAAAACAAAAACCAAGAAAGAAAAGCAAAAAGTAAAATTCAAAGCAAAAGTACAAAGCAAACACAAAACCAAAAACACAAAGCAAAAAGTAGAAAGCAACAAACACAAAAGATACGTGAGGCAAAGTCCAGAGAAACGTTTCTCATGGAAATGATTCTTATTCACAAGTGGATTAAACGAGTATTGCAACTGGACGACCCAAATGAGTAACATGCAAATATTTTTAAATATCAAAAGAAACAGTATTTTCAGATTATTAGCCCTTATTTGGCCTTCAACAAAGGTATGTCACCAGATACATTTTCAGTAGTCATTTTCTAACCACTCTCATCGAAACATGCACTCCAGATGTCGTGATAGAAGTATTATTTACATCTTTGGGTATCTGATACACTCGACACTATCTACCTGATTATTTTCAAATAGTAATATTCAACCATGATTTTCTTAAGAGTTCATTTGCACAGTTCCTTATAATGCTGCAGGAATATTATCTAAACATGTAAAAATACCCTTTTGAGGGGCTGAGGCATCGTAGGTATGTATCCCCGTGTATTTTGTGTGTGTTGGATGTGTGTGTTGGATTTGTGTGATAATCTGTATTATTGTGATGGCTAAAGTGTGTGTATTTCTGTAAATTGGGGATAGAATTGGGAAGGAGGTAACCGGTAGGACCCATTCCACCATTTGCCTATAGTAGAAGTGGGCGAAACCATGGAAAACCACTTTTCGTAGTTAAACAATAAGCCAAGAGAGATACATTGTAAGTCAATATGAGTCCTTATCAGAGGTCGAGTGTGTTAACGCGCTACCATGTGACTCGCATGCATCGAGAGAGCGTGGGTTCGAATATCACCTCAGCCATCTTGAAAATGGTTTTCGTGGTTTCCCATTTTCACCACCAGGTAAATGACGGGGCGGTTACTTTCAATAGGTCAACGACCGATTTCCTTCCGAAATCCCTTCCCTAACCCGTCCTGAAAATAAAATATGTGAAGGCTGCATTAATTAAAAGAAAAGAAAGTAATACAAAAATTAAGATTTTTTTTCAATCCACGAAGATGCGCGTTACACGCTAATTTATTCGCGTGCTTTACATGTATACTCATCCTTGAAAGTATGTAAATATTGGCAAAACTGCATGTTATTGAAAATTATTTTCTTCTGCTTTCAAAATGAAGTGCTGTACACTGTGATTGCTTGTGCCCATCTGATAGGTAACAATATAAATTCCTATAGTTCACAGCAGACAAAGATCTCAAAAGCAACTCCTTGAAACAATAAACAACAATTAAGGACGTAAGATGTGACAAGAGAGCCCGAGCTCTCCTCTAAATTCACACCTACAATTGAACAATTTAGCGATAATTTACAGGAAGTCTACTGGATCTACTTTGTTGGACAGGGAGTGAAGGTTTGTTTGCCGTGGTTTATGTAGTGGAGGCGAGTTGATGCTACTCCAGAACTCTTTCACAACTGACGTTCGGTTTATATAGCTGTCCATCTCAGCATCTCACTGCTCTGACGTGTTTATCCAACTTTAAAACACACACCGAGTGGGGAAAAACAGGCAAATCTCATCCTTGACATCTGAAACACTTATCATCACGATATGTACAGTAGACTAGAAGTAGCACTACTTGGTCTAACGGATGTGGCAGGGAAGAGCCAAATAAACAGTACTGCTTATGGGATCGATCATACGTTTCAATCTAGACAATTAACAAGCAATGAATGTAACGTGTGAGAGATTTAATGTAGGGGTAAAGATTCGTAGCAGCGGCTTCGGTGGTGTAGTTGCTGAGTTTCTATGCCCAAGATCGCGGGTTCAAACGCGGCCGAAGTCATCGAATTTTTAAGAGCGTTAAATTACCTCAGTATGCCTTCCTTCGGAGGGAAGTAAGGCCGGCGGACCCATGTCATAGATTTATGGTATGGAATAGAACCTTCCACTAACTGCAATTGTGTTTGTAGGTTAGATTTGATTAATGCTCTATTAAGTTCCAACGTTCGCTGCCAGGTGCCCGTTGCGGTGGCATCTAGTACCCAAGTTCACAGCTAGGTGTCATTGACGGTAGAATTTGGTAGCAAAAGTAGGAACTACTTGAAATTGATCGTCCTTACCTGAATTACAGATAACACGCACTTATACAGCCATCACAATTAAAACTGGTTATCAGACAGATTCTACACACACCCAAAGTACACGGGGCTCCATGACCTCGTTGTCGCAGACCCAAAACTGAGGAACCAACCAACCAACCAACCAACCAAAGATTCATAGCGAACACATTTCAATTTATATATATTCTGATGATGTTTTTATCTTAGAGGACTACTTGATAATTTGATTGAGTTTTTAAATCGTATGGAACAGTCCTGAGGAAAGAATTCATGACAAAAATCTCAGGGGGTAATTTATGAGGAATTATATCTTTAATTTATTCTTTTAAATATAGAGCAAAGATAATAGGCTAAAATGTTGTTGTTGGTTATCCTTGAAGAGCTTTGGGACATCGTGGTCAAGTAGCCCTATATACAGTACTTGGGTGTGTGATGAATTTGTCACTATTGTGTCTGTACTGGTATGTGTATTTGCCATTGAGGTAGGATTTGAGTAGGAAGCGGCCGTGGCCTCAAGTTAGGTAGCATCCCAGCATTTGCCTGGAGTAGAAGTGGGAAACCATGGAAACCCACTTCCAGGATGGTTGAGGTAGGAATAGAACCCGCCTCTTCTCAGTTTTACTTCATGAGGCTGAGTGAACCCTATTCCATCCCTCAGACCAGAATTAAATATCTTGGCACTGCCCGGAATCGAACCCGGGCCTCCATCTCAGAGCCAATAATGCTAGCCACTACGCAACGAGGCAAACTATAGACATCGAATTGACAGTAGCACAGGCAATATCAATTGTAGATTTACATAAGAAATCCATTGTTGAAAGCCTTTATCTGGAGCATAGCAGTATATGGAGGTGAAACATGGACTATTGTTACAACAATAAAGAGTACAGCAGAAGCATTGCCGGTTGGCCGTACACTGTACGTCCGCTGGATTCTACTCGTCCAGCCGGTTCGACGTACCTCAAACGGCCGGTGCAGGCGGATGTTAGAATGCCTATCACACATGAACCACTGCTGCTTCGCGGGAACATTTTGCACGTTATGAACCGAGACGTTGTGTACTTTCATGCCATCTCTGTTTCATAATTAGAACTAATACGAAGTTGATCGATATCCGTTGCTTTTGACGACTCATATCGATCAGCGTAAGAACTTGAAACGCGCTCTATTGAGTTTCAAATTAGTTGCTTTAGAAGGTACCACGGTCTCTCCTGCCATCTCGAGAATGTTTTGTGAACTATGTCTAACTTGACAATGTTTGCCACTTATGAAGGGGAAGCACCGAAAGCAAATACTACGTAGATAATTTTTTGCTTCGAAGGCTTGAGGCTACTCAGTCGCAGATAAATAATTGCCGGGCTGTCTCATTATCTTACGGGTGCAGAGATTATTCGTTTGATAGATGACCGTAGTGGAAGTGATGTATAGGGAAGCGATATTTTCGGTAGTGATAAGGACTATGCACACACAGCATGATGTTATTGGGGAAGTGGCAGACAGCGCTGATGAAGAAGCAATAGCTTCAGCTGTAATAACAACGACCGCTGTTCAGTGTTTGTGGCGAGAGGTACACGTGTATGCCGGGAACAGGAAAGCATTTCACGTCTGTTTTACACACATCAAAAAAAGTTTTGCATCACCTCGGTTCCCAGATCTCCGGCATATAGACGTTGACTGTGTATATTGTATCCAAGATACAGTCCCTTTGACTGTTCATAGATGTCACTAAAACTGCTCAAAGATGTAAACAACCATGCATGAGCAGGGCCTATTAGACGGAGGGGGTACGACAGCCGATCAGTTCCAGTCATTCCACCAGGACGAAGGTACGCTGCTCATGTTGTCTGTAGTTCTACCATGCCTAGAAGGTCAATACCGCAGTTCGATCGCGTCCGCATTGTTACTTTGTGTCAAGAAGGGCTCTCAACAAGGGAAGTTTCCAGGCGTCTCAGAGTGAACCAAAGCGATGTTGTTCGGACATGGAGGAGGTACAGAGATACAGGAACTGTCGATGACAGGCCTCGCTCAGGCCGCCCAAGGGCTACTACTGTAGTGGATGACCGCTACTTACGGATTGCCGCTCGGAGGAACCCTGACAGCAATGCCACCATGTTGAATAATGCGTTTCGTTCAGCCACAGGACGTCGTGTTTCAACTCAAACTGTGCGCAATAGGCTGCATGATGCGCAACTTCACTCCCGACGTCCATGGCGAGGTCCAGCTTTGCAACCCCGACACCATGCAGCGCGGTACAGATGGGCCCAACAACATGCTGAATGGACCCCACGGAATTGGCGTCACGTTCTCTTCACCGATGAGTGTCGCATATGCCTTCAACCAGACAATCGTCGGAGACGTGTTTGGAGGCACCCTGGTCAGGCTGAACGTCTTAGACACACTGTCCAGCGAGTGCAGCAAGGTGGTGGTTCCCTGATGTTTTGGGGTGGCATTATGTGGGGCCGACGTACGCCACTGGTGGTCATGGAAGGCTCCGAAACGGCTTTACGATACCTGAATGACATCCTCCGACCCATAGTGCAACCATATCGGCAGAATATTGGAGGGGCATTTGTCTTCATGGACGACAATTCTCGACCTCATCGTGCACATCTTGTGAATGCGTTCCTTCAAGATAACGACATCGCTCGACTACAGTGGCCAGCATGTTCGCCAGACATGAACCCTATCGAACATGCCTGGGATATGTTGAAAAGGGCTGTTTATGGACGTCTTGACCCACCAACCACTCTGAGAGATTTACGCCGAATTGTCGTTGAGGAGTGGGACAATTTGGACCAACAGTGTCTTGATGAACTTGTGGATAGTATGCCACGGCGAATACAGGCATGCATCAATGCAAGAGGACGTGCTACTGGGTATTAGAGGTAGTGGTGTGTACTGCAATCTGGACCACAAATGCTGAAAGTCTAGCTGTATGATGGTACAACATGCAATGTGTGGGTCTCATGAGCAATAAAACGAGCTGAAATGTTGTTTGTGTTGATCTCTATTCCCTTTGTATTTAACGGTTCCGGAACTCTTGGAACCGAGGTGATGCAAAACTTTTTTTGATGTGTGTATATTCTATTTTGCTGTTTTTCGACGAGAAATTGATTGAACTAATTGTTTGAGAAACAAATATGTACGCGACAGAATGTATATTTGGCACGCCCTTGAAACCAAGGTCGCGCGCCAAGGAGTGGGAGTTAGTGACAGGGGCCAACATTTGTGTGTTCAAGGGGCTTGTAATGTTGATGGGGGAAAATGCAGAAACCTACCCTAAAGAGGTATTTCACCAGGGATGAATTTTTAGAAACCCCTAGCCTATATTCCCTCAAACAATGCCAAGCGACAGGTTTGAACTAATATTGCGATATTTACATTTTGTTGACAATTCTACACGGGATTCATATACGGGGCCTAAAAACTTTTCAAAATTCAGCTTTTCCTGGAAATTATACCCGAAAATTATGTAGAATGAGCATTATCATATCTTGTTTTCATTGTAAATATACCTGAAACAAATACCAAAAGTGGAACTTATCAAATTATTATATTTTTGTAAATATTGCGTGTGATCATGGACAACCCTGAAAAGCAGTCGTTACATATATTACTGAGAAACATTGGACATGTTATCGGTAAGTATTCCTAAAATTTTCATTACGATATATTTCGTAGTTTTTACATTATTAATTTTTTACCTTGTTGGTGTCTACACCTCTGCTGAGCTTCAATTTAAATACCGCCGGAGAAGGGAATACCTCCAGATTAAATAGCCGGCCTGAAGGGTTAAGTACTGTGACTTTTAGAGACAACGAGGTGCCGGAAATTTGCCCCGAAGGGGATCTTTAACGTGCCAGTAAATCTACTGCTGCGGCTCCCTCGCATTTGCGAACCATCAAATGCCAACTAACCGCGCCGGGATTCGATCCTGCTACCCTGGGAACAGCAGGCGAGAACGTTACCACTGAGCCACGCAGCCAGTCAAGAAAAGAAGAGGTCTTACTGTTTGAATAATGTAGATATCAGAAAGATAAGACAAGCGCCAATCAAGGTGGGAAAGGGAACAACTCCCTAGACCTCGGAAACTCTAATACCAAGGAAGATTGACAGGGAAGATGACAGAGAGGAACCTAGCACAAGTGGAGCAATGCCGTACTCGGCTGTAGTCCAGTGGTCGCCAACCCACTTCCTATTTGTGGTTGTCAAACCTATATAACCGACAGCAGTGGCTACGCTGGCTAAAGTACAGCGTTATGTCATGGGGCCAAGATCTCTGCTGACTCGGTAGACGCTTGGGTTCCAGCCCCACCGTCGGCCGTCCTTGAAATGGTTTTCCGTGGTTTCCCATTTTCAACACCATGAAAATGCTGGGACGGTGCCTTCTGACAGGCCACGGCCTCTTCCTTCCACATCCTTGTCCAGTTTAATTCCATCTCTCATCACGACGCACAGGTCTCCTACGGACGTCGGGTAGAAAGACTTGCATTCGGCCTCTCAGGAGGTCACACGGCAAAAAAAAACTATATACAGTACAAGTGTAAGCGTTACATACACAATAAAACACACAAGTAAATCTATAAGACTTCAAAAAAAGACAGGAAATTATTGCAACGTTTGAAATCCGACACTACTGAATTTATCGCAACGTTTGGAATTCGACACTATTGTAACTGCAGTTGCTTTTGGGATGGTGAGTGTATGGCTCTATCAGACAAGAAGCTCCCTAAATTGGGGCCAGTAATTAGGACCATATCAAGTTAGCCTGGGGGAGACGGGAGGGGTTTTGACCTCTTAGCTCTAGCAGTCTGGCCTCAAGCTAAAGCAGCAACAAAAGGAGAGAGTAACTTTGAGATCCGGTCTTTCTCTCCTGTTCTCATGCGTTACGTAAGTTCTTCTTCCTCAAAACAGAGAGAGAAACATAACAGTTTTCGGTCCATTACTTGAATAAAATGAGTGAAATTTCCAAATTCTATGCCAAGAAATGTAAATATGTAAATCAGAAAGTGTATTTTTCTGCTGGCCTATCTGTCTATTCTTTACATAAATTCATACAGTTTCACAAAACTAAACTGAGTTTTGTGTATCTACCTTTCAGGACAGTGCGGATAAAAATGTTTACCTGTAATTTGGGGGAGGCTCCGTGGCTTAGGCGGCAGCATGCCCACCTCTCACCGCGGGGTCCGTGGTTCAAAATCCCGGTCACTCCATGTGAGATTTGTGTTGGACAAAGCGGAGGCAGTCAGGTTTTTCTCCGGGTACTCCGGTTTTCCCTGTCACAATTTTCCTTCCAGCAACACTCTCCACTGTCATTCAATCTGTCATTAATTTAATCATTTCCCCAGGGGAGTGCGACAGGCTTCGGCAGCCGGCACTGTTCCTATCCTCGCTGCTATATGTGATCCCTGTGGGGGTCCGGGGACATTAAGAGCCCGCTGATGAGCCAGCTTGGTTTCCTAGGCGAAACCCCACGCAAGACACGACACAAACCTAAAAGAATTGCTGAGTATTAATTCACTCGCCGTGAAAGCCAATACTGTATACCATCTTTTCACGTTTGTGTTGTAAACTGTTTTATCGCTTGCCTATTAACTTAAAGCAACCCCCGTGAAAAAGTAATGCTACGTCCGTAGTTACCGAGATATGGTTGACGAGTGCGTAACAATTGCCTTTTATATGCACTTTGTATACGCCCTGTTCTATGTCAGTGTGCTTATGTACACAGATGTACTGTATTCAGTTATATCAAAACAACACAAAATGGCTTTTAATCTTACTTGGCTCTAAACCTAACAATTGTAAGGAACAAGATCTCATTTCTACGTGGATTACGAACCTTTGGACGTGACTTCTTACTTCAATGAACTAAAATAACCTGACATCAACATTAGTACATCAGCTGCTTCCTCTCGTTATCTGTAAACGCGAGTCGCGCGCTATCTGTTGACGAGAGTCTGAATCAGATCTAGCTCATACTTCCACCAATCATAATCCGTTATTTTACGGCCTATGCTATAGGAAGTTGTATCGGTGAACATGCGAGCGCAGCTTGCATTTAGTAGGCCATGGTTAGCAAACGCATAGTTCAACTGGTTAGATGCCATTCGTGCAGATCCAGTGGAGAACTTTGCTTTAATTAAATATATATATATGATGCGTTCAAAAAGTAACGAGCCGGAGGCATAATTACAGAAACCAGTACATGTATTTTAGAAGAATTGGCCCTGGCTGTTGAGGCACATGTCCCACTGTGCCACGAGACGGTGAATGTCTGTCTCATAAAATTCCCTGGGCTGCGATGTGAACCAGTTCCGCACGTACAGCTGGACGTCGCGTCGCGTCCGAGGTGAATCATTGGCTCCGCAGAGCCCTTTTCATGGGACCAAACATGGCGTAATCACAGGGAGAGTGGTCTGGACTGTATGGAGGGTGCCCGAGAACCTCCCATTTGAATGTTTGCAGGAGTGCCGTGACTGTGTTGGCCGTATGAGGTCGTGCATTGTCGTGGAACAGAATGACCCCACGGGTGAGATTACCTGGTCGTTTTGTTTTGATCGCTTGGCGAAGGGTGGTCAAGGTTTGCGAGTAACGCTGGACATTCACTGTTGTCCCGTGCGGCATGAAGTGTATCAGAAGGGAGCCATCTTGGTCAAAGAAGAGCGTCAGCAGAACCTTTCCTGCACCCGTGTGGATGGCCTTGCCTTTTTTTGGGTGGTGGTGACCCTGGATGCTTCCACTGGAGGCTTTGTCGTTTGAATTCTGGTTCGAAGTGATGACACCATGACCCATCTCCAGCCACCACTCGTGTCAGGAACCCATTCCCTTCCCGCACATAGCGCTGCAGATGACCAAGACAGTAGGCCATTCGACATGCTTCCTGGTGTGGTTGAAGACTGTGGGGCACCCATTGGACACACACATTGCGCAAGTGCAGTCGTTCCTTCATGATGGTGTGCACACTTCCGAAGCTCAATCCGACCACGGCGGCTATGGCGTTCAATGTCACTTGGCGGTCCTGGGTAATGAGTGCATCAACCAGCTGGACGTTGTTATCGGTAATGCAGGAGGGTTCCCCAGACCGGGCATCATCGGCTAACGACACCCGTCCTTCCCTGAAGCGCTTGTGACACGCCTTGACCCTTGCAAGGGACATGCAGTGTCCGCCGTACACTTGTGACATTCGGCGATGAATGTCCGTTCCCCCTACTCCTTCCGCTGTCAGAAACCGAACAACACCTCTTTGCTCTTCGTTTTACGCCTCCATGTCACTGTTTGCAATGCAACTGGCAGCGTTGGACGATTGATGCATGCCGCTGCATGCTTTGTATCGTCACGTGACGTGCACGCGTGCCCTCTATCGACGGGCTGTGACCTTCCACGCTCTGGTTGGAACCACAACTCTTTACACACGCCACGATTAGGCGATTTCTTCACCATTTTGCGCATTCCAGCCTCCGGCTCGTTACTTTTTGAACGCACATTATATTTTCCATTGCAAAATGCACAACATAACGCTCAATTTTATAACGTATCAGTACTTAAAAACAATAATATTTAAAAAATCAAGCAAAAAATATAACTCTGATAGGTTTTGAACCCCAGCGGGCAGGGTGAAACACCAAAGATCTAATCACTGAACCAAACCTGACCACCCAGGTCAAACGTTATCAATCGATTTACATACAACGTCTTAGCAATGATGACTTGGACTAAACGATTTCTTCACTGGAGTAGGCATATATATTCATTATAATTCATTTCATACAAAGTTTATATTACTTCAATCAGTAGGCTATATTTCATGCCCCATACTCAAATTAGTGAAATATAGGTCAGAACGAGAGATCATCTGCCATCTTGTCTTGTAACCGAAACGGCTCAGCTTTTTAGAGTCACTCTTGCAGTACAATATCATAATATAAATTTGTAATTTCGAATGGGCCACGTCTTTTAGAACAGTTCAAACCATTCTCGGTTTGATAATCGGAACTGGTGGTTCCCAAGTCATGGATTATAAAGCTTGCATAATTCACTCGGCTTCCATGCTGAAATGGTACGGCTGATGATCTCGTAGTTCGGGCGCAAGACGCGCCCCATACAAAGGTACGGTTTTACCAAATTTGGTAAAGGTCTGATGATTAGTTTGGTCGTAATTTAATTGTAAGTTTTTACCTTTTGAGTGGCCGCCATTAAGTTTTGGTAAAGATGGTGGCAATATAAAACATGACACTGAC
This sequence comes from Meconema thalassinum, assembly GCA_946902985.2. Classification (NCBI taxonomy): domain Eukaryota; kingdom Metazoa; phylum Arthropoda; class Insecta; order Orthoptera; family Tettigoniidae; genus Meconema; species Meconema thalassinum. Next base: position 208,378,322 of record OX336394.1, on the reverse strand, counting down.
GTGCTCTTTGCTAGTGCTTCCCCTGTACCAAATTTCGTTCAATGTGATTTCGTAGGGGGGGGGGGGGGGTGACAGAATTCACACTTACACACACAGACTGACCACTTTTGACCCGTGTAGATCTCATAAGTCTACTTTCATTTTTTGCAAAAAAAGGAAGTAGGCTAAAAGTACGGATTACAAGAAAGAGAGATTATTATAGCATGGAATGTTTCACTCGTCAGGCGAGCATCGTCAGTTTCCATTGTTCATATCTGTAAGTCAAAGTAGCTCTATAAGACACTAGTAAATCCTATAATGTCAACCATGAAACTGGAAAATGGACCTCAAATACTAACCCTCATAGGATCGACAGAATCGTAAAAGATACTGTATGGCTATTACTGCTGTTGAAAAAAAAACAGAAGCGTTAAGACCCTATGGAAAGAAAATGTTTATTAGTATCTACACGGCTATTAGACTGAAAAATCACAGAAAACGGCCACCCTCCGTCTTCCAAACCAATCCACGTTATTAATAAAGAAAACAATTTTACGGATGTTAACCCTTCAGTTTTGTAACAGCAGTATTAGTCGTACTTTTGAAGAATCTAGCCCACATATTGTGAGAATTATTTCATTAAGAATAAATTAATTGTACGTTCCACCCAATCTAATATGGGCACTCTCATATTGAGCGACTGAAGAACTTCTAATACCCAAACATATTTTATGTTCGACCCTCACTATTATGTGTCAGATAACTGTATCATAATGATGGTCATTATAACACTGTTTTCCATTATGATACAGTTTCTCCAGCCAATCAGAGCTCGTTCATTGACCAATTAGGTAACGATAACTTCGCGCATGCGCTCAAAATCCAACATGCCGGACATAAACACAACATCGAACTATAATAAATTACCCACATGGAATACCCACCGTCCATATGTTCGCGTAAATAAACTGGCGAATATGAGACAAGAAATAGCACTGTACGTTAAAATCACCAACACTAATTTCTACACAGCGCATTGTCTTCAACTGACACCGGTGACAATATTACTGAGGGACGGCAGATGTAAACATATGGTTTGCATATGGCATTGCAAACACACAAAGCGCATGCGTCGGTCGTTCAAAGCTCTTGAAAGGCAGAGATATAACACCCAACACTCGCTCGACCCTGGCGAAATGTAAATATTATATGTCAGAAAACTGTATCATAATGAGGCTCATTATAGTACAAGTTTTCATCATAATACAGTTTCTCCTACCAATCAGAGCTCAAGAAACAGTTGTGTGACCAATTAGGTGAGGATAGCATCGCACCTGCGCTCACTTCCATGGCCCTCTACTCTAAATTTCACTGCGTGGCGAGTGTCATCGTGAGGTATTCCAGGAGGCCATGGTCAAATACAAGGTATTCTCTGCGTCCCATGCGCGCTGTTCAGTACATAAAACTGGTGAAATCTCGACAGATATTTGTAAATAGAAATATAAAGGAATAATCATACAACATCAACAAAATGTCAATATCACGCAGCAGCCTCAAAGCCAAAATGGTGATTAGGGGAAAAATGACATATTAAATGTCGTAGTAAGCATGTTGATAAAAATGTTGTTCCGATTAAAACATGTAGTCCATGGAATCCTGTTGCTATAAAAAAGCTAGATCCGTAAGAAGCATCTGCAATAGTAAAGGGAGCTTCAATATATTCGTAAGCTTGTAGATGGAAAAATAAATTCCTAAAATAATAGTGAAAAATAAACCTTGTGTTGTTTGACTATAATTTCCTTCCTCATTTACGCCCCGTGTATTTGGGGGTGTGTAGGGAACTCTATCTGATAACCTGTGTTATTGAGGTATCTGTAGAGCTTTTTTTTTGGTAATTGAGGTTAGGACGGAAAAGAAGCCGACCGTAGTCTTAGGCTAGGAACCATCCTGATATTTACCTGGGGTAGAAATGGGAAACCACGGAAATAGAAGGTTTAGATATACGAATCGAAGCCAATTCTACTCAGTTTTGCCTCACAAAGCTGAGTGTACGCCATTCCAGCCCTCAGACCAAAATTAAATTTATCTTCGGAGAGCCAAGAAATGAACCCTGATCTCCGAGGTGACAGCCAAGTATGCTAGCTTTTATGCCATGGGGTGATCAGTGTTAATGAGTCGGGTAAGGCCAGTATGGCGCCCATTGCGACAATTATTGTTTCCCTAGCACTGACCTAAGCTGACGCATATAAACGCCTCTCTGCAGTAATGAAGAGCCGAGTTTATCACCATTACCATTGGCGACCGTGGAGCGACACTTTAGTCAGACTTCAATAATATTTTCGTTAAGTAGATGGGTTAAAGCCTGTGTTAAGGGGCAAATCATATTCCATTCAGCAACTTAGCCGAGTGCGTAGAGTCATACTCCAAGAATGCAATAAGTAGTTGTAGCAAGTCTGGAGGTATGAATCCCGGTACAGATATCTTATATTCGGAGTTTGGTTTCTTCCTCTCTATTTTCCACACTCTCTACAGGCAGATACGAAGGTGGATCCAAAAGTTAGTTGCACTAACGCGCTGCAGCAGCGCGCTGTGTGTTGCAAACGTGGGCACAGCGGAGGAAGGGATAGACACTATCCACACATCTGTTAGGCAGGTCGCTGTGGTGTCTCGTCTTGTATGGTGTGAATAGCGGCCAAATGCAATGGCGCGTCGACTGGACGTCCACTCCAAATATGAAGTGCGTGTGACAATCCGATTCCTATGGGCCAAAATGACGAATTGCACGGACATTCATCGTGAAATTAGTGCTGTGTATGGGGAGCGGGCCATTTCCCGGCAAGGGATCGTAAAGTGGTGTCAGCAATTCTAAGCGGGACGCACAGATATCACGGACGAATATCGCGGGGTCAGGCCCGCAACGTTCAGGACCCGTGCAAATGTCAACAGTGTGAATGCGATCATTAGACAGAACGGTGGTCGACGTTTCCAGACCGATGAGGAGGTGAAAGCCGCTGTCTCCGTGAGGTTGCAGAACGCTGGAGGAACTTTCTATGTATCCGGCATCGACAAGTTGGTTGTGCGTTGGCAGAAATGTTTGGAGTCTCTTGGAAACTACGTGGAAAAGTGGCGTTACTATGTATGTCAGCGGTGACTACATCGGCTAATCGTGGCGTGTGTAACGAAGTGTGGTTCCGACCAGAGCGTGGAAGGTCACAGCCCGTCGGTAAGGGCACGCGTGCACGTCACATGACGATACAAAGCGAGCAGCAGCATGCATCAATCGTCCAACGCTGCAAGTCGCATTGCAAACAGTGACATGGAGGCGTCAACCGAAGAGCAAAGAGGTGTTAATCGGTTTCTGACAGTGGAAGGAGTAGGGAGAACGGACATTCATCGCCGAATGTCACAAGTGTACGGCAAACATTGCATGTCCCTTGCAAGGGTCAAGGCGTGGCAGAAGCGCTTCAGGGAAGGACGGGTAGCCGATGATGCCCGGTCTGGGGCACACCCTTGCATTACCGATGACAACGTCCAGCTAGTTGATGCACTCATTACCCAGGATCGCCGAGTAACAGTGAACGCCATAGCCGCCGTGGTCGCTCCACGACAATGCACGACCTCATACGGCCAACACAGTCGTGGCACTCCTGGGAGGTTCTCGGCCACCATCCATACAGTCCAAACCTCTCTCTCTCTCCCTGTGAATACGCCATATCTGATCCCCTGAAAGGGCTCTGTGGGGCCAACGATTCACCTCAGACGCCGACGTCCAGCAGTACGTGCGGAACTGGTTCACATCGCAACCCAGGGAATTTTATGAGACAGCCATTCGCCGCCTCGTGTCACAGTGGGACAAGTGCCTCAACAGCCAGGGTCAATAATTCTAACATACAGGTACTAGTTTCTGTAATTATGCCTCCGGCTCGTTACTTTTTGAACGCACCTTATATATTTGTTAATGAGTTATTATTGAAACTTAACAGGCACATGGGGCTATCACATCTATGGCGACTGAGGGTTAAGGGCATTTCATTGCTTTATTTAACACTAGCAGAAGTACCCGTTTTTCGAACGGTGTTATATATTAACACCAGACATCATCAATTGAGCTACTGTTGAAATGGTTAGCGGTTTGTCATTCCTTCATAAGTTTATCAGAACGAAGTTAGTTTACTGGGAATATCCCACACACTGTTAATTTAAGGGCCTTAAAATGTGGTTTTCGGAGACCACTTATAGACTCGCGAATTTTGTGTCTCACAATGAGAAGCGCAACATATGCTTTGATCGTCCTTCTAGGATAATTTTTATATTTCGCCTATTTTAGCATGCATTTTGAGAAGTTTTTCCCTATATCCACCCTTCTACTGTATGAAAAGTACGGTGAGGAGTTTTATAAATGATTGGTGTACTGACTCATGTTTGCCATACCTAATTTTACGATGCACCAACCATCCGAACACGATTTATAGGCGTACATAAATATACACAGAAAGACAGACAGACAATTCCATTGTCTACAACATATCACCCAGATATCCAAATATGGGTATATCTACCATGCAGTATCAAACAAAATCATCCTTACGATGAACCCGTATGTCGACATAAAAAAAAAAAGATTAGTTAAAATGTGCTCTCAAACTAAATTCACCTAACGTGTACTTCCTGACGTGAAATAGATTTGAAAGCCTTGTAGACGAAACGCAAGGCACCTCACATAAAAAATGACCCTCTACGTTGTGTTAGGTCCCCATACACAGGAAGACCTCTTTCATAAATTATAAAGGCTTGTGGTGCATGAAAATTCAGGTTCTTTAGCCTCAAATGGCCCAAATTCCTAAAAGCCGCAAAAAATGCGGATTCAATTCAGGAATCTTTGAAAATAATGTTGCTGTTTGGAGATATAATAGACTTTCTGTACTATATGTCGCACGTGAAATTGCATGAAAAAATTCAATTTTCCCACTTGACCCCCTTAATTGCATTGACGAATTATACAGTCTACGTTGGTTCCGTGATAACCTTATAGCCATTTGCAAACTTTCACAGAAATGTAATAAATGGAGTAGCCTAATAATAATATCGTATGGCCTCGGGTGCCGGGTGCAAGCTTCGTAATTTGACACCCAGAGGGTAACTTGCATGTCGAAATTTCGTTGTTCCTTGAATCATTATGAAAGTCAAGGAGGGTAGATATCTAAGCTCCTTGAACACTATAGCGCTTTCTAGTAGAGAAATGAGGAACTTTGTGTTGGCGGAAACTCCTGAGATTAATTATGCCATTATGAACACGGCCTACTGAATTCAAATGGGTTCTTTGACATGCCAACATCGTATGATATACGAGTCGTATTTTGGCCGCCTTTCAAAAATCACTTACAACGGCCAGGAGTGAACCTGCAATCTTGGGGTTAGTAGACCGACACGCTATCCACTCACCCACCGTGGCAAGGTATAAATGGAGTGACATTACTTCCTACAGAAATAGATGGAAAGTTGGATGCCACCCCTTGCGATAATGTTGTCAGGGTTACCGATTTCCATTCCTTCATTAGTTTGTTAAATTAAATTAAATTAGTTTTCTGGGAATATTTCAGATACTGTTGGTTTTAGAGCCTTATAATGTAGTTTTCGAGGGACGCCAAGTTTTGTTTCTGGCACCGAGGGGCTTTGTCTTCTCGTTGTACGCCATAATATAATACTACTACTAATAATATAATATAGGGATAGGAATATAACAGACCTGCCGTACCACACCCGCAGGTGTAAATGGCGTGAAAAAATTCTAGTGTACCCCTTGACCCCCTTAAGCGCATTATACGTATTGATGAATTTTACAGCTTAATTTTGATCCTTGATAAACTTCTAGCCGTTTGCAAACTTTCACACCAATGTAATTAATGGAATTGCATTGCGTCTTACAGCAATAGATGCACCTCTGAGAATCTGTTGCCATGGTTACCGGCTTGTATTCGTTCATTAGTTTATTAAATGAAATTAGTTTTCTGGGAATATCACAAAAACGGTTAGTTTTAGGGCCTTAAAATGTGGATTTCGGCGACCCTATTGGGCCCCCGAGTTTTGTCTCTCACATTGAGGGGCTGAAAATGATCTTTGTCTCGTCCTTCTACTCCTATTTCAGCATGGATTTTAAGGGGGTATGCCCTCTTTTATGAGAGGTACGAAGAAGGGTTACATCAATGATTAGTGTCGTACCTCTGATGGATATCTGTACCAAATTTTACGTTGATACTCCTAGCCGTTCTTGAGTTATAAGGGAACAAAGTTGTCCACAGACAAACAAACAAAAAAACAAACAAACTAACAGACAAACCAAAAAAATATTTTCGCGCGCATCCATAATAAAACAGTCTGAAACGCGTAAATAACTCAAATTTCCGTAGAAATTGCAAAAAAAAAACATACAAACTTTATTTTTTATGTATGTAGAGATATACTACACCGCTCGGTGTGGACCGTGTTTTATTGCACAAATTTAGGTTTTACTCGTTAACCGTTGGAGATACACGAAAAGTGATTCAGACCTTTTGGATAGAAAATTAAATGCTAAATCTCGTGTATGCATCAAACGTTTGCTATTTCTTAGGGTTCTTTTTTTATTTGAAATGGAAATATGAAATTTTGAAACCAAAGGGTGTAGTGACGTCACTAAAATGGTCGCCATTTTTAATAGTGCAAAATATCGAAATTAAAAGTATGGTAAATCAGCTACATCCATGCAAAATTTCATTTAAATCGGACCAGTGGTTCTTGCGTTATTGAGTAACACACAGACAGACAGACAGACAGACAGACAGACAGAAAGACAGACACACACCATCTCATTGTTATATATTAGTACTAGCAGAAGCACCCGTTCTTCGAACGGTGTTCGTTGTTAACACCAGACATTATCAATTGAGCTACTGTTGCAATGGTTAGCGGTTTGTCATTCCTTCAAGTTTATCGGAACCAAGTTAGTTTTCTGGGAATATCACGCACACTGTTAATTTAAGGCCCTTAAAATGTTGTTTTCGGAGACCCTTTATAGATTCCCGAATTTTGTGTCTCACATTGAGAAGCGCAACATATGCTTCGGTCGTCCTTCTAGGATAATTTTTATATTTCGCCTATTTTAGCATGTATTGAGAAGTTTTTCTCTATATCCACCCTTCTACTGTATGAAAAGTACGGTGAAGAGTTAGGTAGATTTCATTAGAAAGCTAACTATTGCAATGGGTCCCATGTTTCGACTTCCGGAAAATTTCGACATATCTTCGCGTTTCACATCCCCCAGACCCCAAAACCACCGTCAGTTCAAAAGTTTATATATAATTTATGTATATATATATATATATATATATATATATATATATATATATATATATATATATGTATATATGTATATCAGTTTTTTGTGGACACGATAACTGCCGTAATTTTGCACCAATCAATTTGAATTTTTTACATAATATGTATCCCTATAAAATCTCGTTCGAGTTCGATAATGGGCAAAATCGGTCGAAGGGGGTGAAAATGGGGGGCTTTTTTCGATAAATTGAAATTTCGCTATAACTCTCTTAATACGTGAAATATCGAATCCATTCAAAGTTCATAATATGTGTCGGATAAGTGCCAACAATTTATGTCAAATAAATTTTTTGATAGCACCAACCATTGACCAAAGGGGTGGAAAAAAGTGGGTTTTTCGGGAAACATTAATCATATCTCTCTTAATAGGCACAATATCAAAACCGTACAAAATGGACAATATTCCCCTAATAATTACCTAAAACGTTTGTCTGAAAGAATTTTTGATATGACCCACCATTACGCCAAGGGATGCGAAAAATGATTTCGGAATTATAAGAAAATGCCAAGAGCTATCAGAGGTTGCCATGGCAACACTACTAAATTGATGAGGGATGAGCCGTTGCCATGACAACGCACTTGCACGAGATCAGATTCAGTATTTCCATCTGACTAAGCCGGCCCCGTGGTGTTGGGGTAGCGCGCCTGCCTCTCACCCGGAGGCCCCGGGTTCGATCCACGGCACCGTCAGGGATTTTAAAACTGACGTGAGGGTTGGAACGGGGTGCACTCAGCCTCGTGAGGACAATTGAGTAGCTGTCTGACAGTGAGACAGCACCCCGAAAACGAATACCAATATTAACGGCCGAGGGGACCCGACGCGCTGATCACGTGTCACCCCAATATCTGCAGGCTAAAGGGCTGGGCAGCGGTCGCTTGGTCGGCCTTAGCCCGTCATGGGCTGGATGGTGCCAGGGGTTGACTTTGACATCTGACTAAGTGGGAAGCGGCTTCGGTGACGTAACTGGTAGCATGCAGAATGTCTATGCCCAAGGTCGCGGTTTCAAAGCCGGCCGAAGTCGTCGGATTTTCTAAGATAGCTAAAATCCCTCAGTATGCTTTCCTTTGGAGGGGAAGTTTCAATGTTCGTTGCGAGTTGCTGGTTGGGCTGGCATCTAGTAGCCAAGTTCACAGCTAGGTGTCGTTGACGGTAGTACCTGGTAGCAACATTAGGAACTACTGCTTGAAATTGACCGTCTGCAGTCCTTACCTGAATTAAGACTACTACAGCCATTACAATTCACACCGTTTATCGGACAGATTCTACACTCACCCAAAGTACACGGGGTTAGATGACCGCGTTGTCGCAGCCCCTAAACTGAGGAACCAACCAGAGGTAGATTTCATTAGAAAGCTAACTATTGCAATGGGTACCATGTTTCGACTTCCGGAAAATTTCGACATATCTTCGCGTTTCACATCCCCCAGACCCCAAAACCACCGTCAGTTCAAAAGTTTATATATAATTTATGTATGTATATGTGATATATATATATATATATATATATGCATATCAGTTTCTTGTGGACACGATAACTGCCGTAATTTTGCACCAATCACTTTGAATATTTTACCGAATATGTATAGCTATAAAATCTCGGTCGAGTTCGTTACTGGGCTAAATCGGTCGAAGGGGGTGAAAATGGGGGGCTTTTTTCGAAAAAGTGAAATATTGCTATGACTCTCTTAATATGTGAAATATCGAATCCGTTCAACGTTCATACTATGTGTCGGATAAAGCCCAAAAAGTTATGTTTGAAGAGTTTTCTTTATAGCACCAACCATTGACCAAAGGGGTGGGAAAAAGTGGGTTTTTCGGGAAACATTAATCATATCTCTCTTAATAGGCACAATATCAAAACCGTACAAAATGGACAATATTCCCCTAATAATTACCTACAATTTTGTCTGAAAGAATTTTTGATATGACCCACCATTATGCCAAGGGATGAGAAAAATGATTTCGGAATTATAAGAAAATGCCAAGAGCTATCAGTGGTTGCCATGGCAATACTACTAAATTGATGAGGGTTGAGCCTTCAGACGTTGCCAAGATAACGCACTTGCACGAGATCATATTCAGAATTCCATCTGACTAACTGTGAAGCGGCTTCGATGACGTAACTGGTAGCAAGCATGCTGAATGTCTATGTCCAAGGTCGCGAGTTCAAAGCCGGCCGAAGTCGTCGGATTTTCTAAGAGTGCTAAAAATCCCTCAGTATGCTTTCCTTTGGAGGGGACGTTCCAACTTTCGTTGCGAGTTGCTGGCTGCGGTGGCATTTAGTAGCCAAGTTCACAGGTAGGTGTCGTTGACGGTAGTACCTGGTAGCAACATTAGGAACTACTGCTTGAAATTGACCGTCTGCAGTCCTTACCTGAATTACAGCCATCGCTAAGTACACGGGGTTACATGACCGCGTTGTCGCAGCCCCTAAACTGAGGAACCAACCAAAATCTCTGCGGGAGATATAATTTTGCGTGAAGAAGTAACAGACCGTTACATAGTTACACATCAGTGTCGAAACCTTGCATAAGGACAGTGTGACCACAAGTATAAAAATGGACCCCAAATGACAAGAAGGTTACCGTTCCCATAAGACAATAAAATGTTTAAAATAAGCATAAAATGACGAAAAACAAAGTTAATTGAGCTCCAATTATAAAATACCTTCTCGCAATAAATGAGGTCTGATCCTTCTACGAAAACCTGCATATTCTACCTATTTTCGCCTATCCCCAAGTTTGTCCGGTGAAATCTACCTCCGCCTTCCGGCGTGCCGAGAGGACTTTTTTTTTTAATAAATGATTGGTGTATTGACTCTCATGGTTACCATACCTAATTTTATTATGCACCAAGCATCCGAAGACGAGTTATAGGCATAGGCTACATAAAGATACACAGAAAGACAGACAGACAATTCTATTGTCTACTACATATTACCCAGATATCCAAATATGGGTATATCTACCACACAGTATCAAACAAAATCATCCTTACGATGAACCCGTTTGTCGACAAAAAAAAACTTAAAGTGTGCTCTCAGACTAAATTCACCTAACGTGTACTTCCTGACGTGAAATAGAATTGAAAGCCTTGTAGACGAAACGCAATACACGTCACATAAAAACTGACCCTCTACGTTGTGCTAGGTGCCCATACACAGGAAGACCCCTTTCATAAATTATAAAGGCTTGTGGTGCATGAAAATTCAAGTTCTTTAGCCTCAAATTGCACAAATTCCTACAAGCCGCAAAAAAATGCTGGTTCAATTCAAGAATTTTCGAAAATAATGTTGCTGTTTGGAGATACAATAGACCTTCTGTACTATATGTCGAACGTGAAAATTGCTAGAAAAATTCTAGGTTACCCCTTCACCCCCTTAATTGCATTGATGAATTGTACAGTCTACGTTAGTTCCGTGATAACCTTATAGCAATTTGCAAACTTTCACAGAAATTTAATAAATGGAGTGACATTGCTTCTTACAGAAATAGAAGGAAAGTTGTAAGCCACCCCTTGAGATAATGTTCTCATGGTTACCGATTTGCATTCCTTCATTAGTTTGTTAAATTAAATTAAATTAAATTAGTTTTCTGGGAATATTTCGGAAACTGTTGGATTTAGAGCCTTATAATATAGTTTTCGAGGACCCTTTAGGGCCCCCGAGTTTTGTTTCTGGCACCGAGGGGATTTGTCTCGTCGTTGTACGCCATAATATAATACTAATAATAATATAATATAGGGAGAAACTATAACACCTATTTTTTATTATTATTAATGCAGCCAATGGCCATGTACTTTTCTTTTCAGGACGGGTCAGGGATGGGATATTATCAGAGAAAGAAGCATTCAATTACGCATTAGCAAAATGGAAATGGCCTACCATTTAACTAAGGACATCTATAAGAAAAGGTCAATATCCTTCAACGCAAAACTAAAACATTACTGCAGTGTCATCCGTACGGAGGTCTTGCATGCTTCTGAATGCCTCACGATGAACAAAAAATGCTTGGTCGAGAAACTGGAGGCCAAAGAAAGAAAAATTTTGAGAAAGATATTGGGTTCCATCAAAGACAATGGGGAAAACAGAAGACGGCATAACCATTAACTATATACTCATGTGGAGAAGATAAGTAACGTCATCCGGAAGAAAAGGATACCATTTTTTGGGCATGTGAAACGAATGAGCCCAGCGAGACTGGCCAACCGCATCATAACTTACTTTCAGGAGAGGAAAACAAAATGGGCCTGCTTCATTGAACTGGATAAAGATCTGAAAGAAGTGGGGATTACACCAATAGACATTCAGGAGCGCGCCCCACTCAAAAGGAAACTTCAAGCTTGCAAAAGTTTCCAAGAAAAACCGAAGCTGAAAACGGGAAAGATTTGGACCCAGGAACGGAAGTAAGTCCACCGAGAACGAATGCGGGTGTACTGGGCAAACATCAAACCCAGTAGGAGACAGTTGGAATGACGCGGTCCATAGATGGCCTATACGAAATGAATGAATGAATGAATAATATGGGGATAGGAATATAATAGACCTGCCGTACCACACCCGCAGGTGTAAATCGCGTGATGAAATTCTAGAGTACCCCTTGATCCCCTTATGTGCATTATACGTATTGATGTATTTTACGGATTAATTTGGTTCTGTGATAACCTTCTAGCCGTTTGCAAACTTTCACACTAATGTAATTAATGGAACTGTATTGCGTCTTACAGCAATAGATGGACCTCTGAGAATCTGTTGCCATGGTTACTGGCTTGCATTCGTTCATTAGTTTATTAAATGAAATTAGTTTTCTGGGAATATTTCAAAAACGGATGGTCATAGGGCCTTAAAATGTGGTTTTCGGGTACCCGTGTTTTGTCTCTCACATTAAGGGGCTGAAAATGAGCTTTGTCTCGTCCTTCTACGCCTATTTCAGCATGTATTTTAAGGGGGGTAGGCCCCCTTTTATGAGGGGTACGGAGAAGAGTTATATCAATGATAAGTGGCGTGCTACTGATGGATATCTGTACCAAATTTTACGTTGATACACCAAGCCGTTCTCGAGTTAAAAGGGAACAAAGTTGTCCACAGACGAACAAACCAACTAACAGACAGACAGACAGACTAAAAAAAATCGGGTGCATCCATCATAAAACAGTCTGAAACGTGTAAACAACTCAAATTTCCGTAGAAATTCAGAGAAAAACAGACAAACTTTCATTTTTATATATAGAGAGATATACTGCACCGCTCGTTGTTGACCGTGTTTTATTGCACAAATTTAGGTTTCTCTCGCTAACCGTTGGAGATATACGAAAAGTGATAAGGACCTTTCGAATAGAAAATTAAAAGTTAAAGCTCATGTATTGAACCCATGGGAGAGGTTCAGTATCGAACTCATATCCTTGTATTTCGAAGAAAAGGGAGAATTCTTGCAGGCATTAGAAGGGAATTATAAAGAAATGAGAAGCAAATACTGCATAAGATTGCGTGAGGCAGAGCCATGTTGTGCAACTACAGATAGCCAGGCCACTGCTGCCTGGAGATGTCATTTGAACAGTCACCTCAGAGCGGGTTATGCACGCGATAAAATTAGATCAATGGAATCTTCCATGTACGAGTAAGAATGAAGTTTCGGAAATAGCCCCGAGTTATCAAACAAATTTCAGCACCGCATGAGAGGAGGGGCCTGGAAATAAGAGAAATAATTGAAATTAAGCCATTTGCAGGTATTAAAGTAAAGAAAAGACTCCACCAGTAATGATTATCCAGGGAATGAGATATTTTAGAGTGGATAAAGTTCATAGAAGTTATGCAGGAAAGAAATGCAAACTCATCATTACGTAGTTGGTGAATTCCCGAACCAGGAGCTGATGGTGGGAGACAACAAGAATAAACTACCCACACATCTGAAGAGAACATTTAAATTAATAGTAAAGATTTGAACGATCGATTCCTGGAAACTTAGATACCTTTGAGACGTTTAAAACCTCAGCTTTCCAGAGATAATTTTTTTACATCGTACAACGATTATTTTGGAAATTGGTGGTGAGGAAGAAGAGGAAATTATTTATTTTTCCAGAATCTGATATAAGGGCCTGTAGCCCAAGCAAGAGCATGCAGTTATCGTCTGCCCACGGGCGTGACACTGTGTCACTATCATCGAATGCAATTTTAGTCCGTCTAGAGGACTTGACGCTACATCACATCGAATTCAGTTTCCGTGAGCGCAGAGGCGCTGAACGATGGATCAACAATAATTCAGCATACTACGAACGTAAGGTGAAGTTATACTGTTCGACAAGTACCAATAGTAAATTCAGTAAATCAACAGAACTCGTATTGGTCGTGCTGCTTGTCAGCACAGGAGGACTCGAACCTGTATCACAACGAGGAAGTACTCTAAGTCGAAGTACTGTCCAACTGTATTCAGTGTCGCCGCGCTCTAAATCGTTGAAATTCCGTTCAAAGGAAAAGTACAATTTAGAACTTCAAAAGGTATAATAGTCTACGGTGATAAGCCAAGCTATAAACAGTGTGTGAACATATACGGTAGCCGGCGAGGGTACTTGAAGCCCTGACACTAGTATTCGAAGTGAGAACATAGTATCTCAAAAGTATACGAGACATCAGCAAAGAGTAGATACTCTAAAGACGTTTTCCCAGTGCGTTAAGTATGCCACGGTCAGGTAAAACATTTAGCTAATACCTAATTTTCCTGATTGAGGAGATTAGGGTAACACAGTGGCGATAGTATTAGGAATCAATAAAGAGATATCCGTAGCCACGCGGAGTTTCATAGAAATACTCCACAGAAATAAGACAATAGCCGTCCGAATTGAGTTTCGACGCATAATATCATATAAACAATTGTAGAAGTGCAGAATCGCGACTTCAGGGGTAAGCATAAACATATACCGTTTTCCCAGATAGACAATTGCGAACCGGAAAAGACTACTTTATCGTGCAGTATAGGGAATGCCGATAAATTAAACACCAGAATTAGGAGGGAACTTTTATCCAAGGAGGTTTCATTTTCGTACGAGACTGTCAACTTCAGAGTAGAAGGTGGAAGGCAACGTCGAAATTTGCACCCCTGGGATTTGGTGAAGAAAGAATTCACGTGTGTTTGTTACCCAAAAAGTGAAATTCTGTGTGTGTAAATATAATATTAAGTGAAGTTATAATATTTTTCTTAGTGCAGTGAAAATGTTTGAAAACCCTCATATAAATTTAAGAATGTGTAATTCAGAGGGCAAATTAATAAGTGTAAGTGTGTGTATCAATATGATGAAGTAAGAAATTTGATGTGGGCCGGATGTCGTTCCACTGGAATTCGGACAATGGGGCCGGATAAACCATGTAAGTAACACCCAAATTTGTTATGTGTTTTGGATTCGGAAATCTCATGTAGAAATGATGACCACGGAGGAAGTATTCTCCAGTATTGAAAATTCAGGGATATAAAACTGAGTGAAAATAATAAGTGCGGAATTTAATACGAAAATTGCTAAAATGTCTTGTTAATCAAATGAAATCGTATTCAGTGGAATACTCGTGAATATAAATAGAATAATGTTATTTAAAAGGCAAACAGGATAAATATAAAAAGGAAAATGTAACATAACAGTATGGAAATAATATTCAAATATGAGCCGTTGTGTGCTAAAAATAATAAGAATAATAAATTGTTGAAGTAATAATTCAAGTATGAGCCGTAGTGTGCTAAATAAATATAATAATTATAGAACCAGTTGTGTTCTTGGAAATGAAAAGTCGAGACTTAATAAAAGGAAAATCTGTTAATTACGGACGAAGATAAAAATGAATTACGTTGAAAATAATTATTATACTTTGGAAGGCATCACGAATGTATTGATTGTCGCCTGTGAGCGCTAAATAGTAAATGGTCACGCTAAAAATTGCAGTGAAGGTAATGCCAGGAATAATAATTGCGGGGACCAGCTGGGTGAAGTAATTGATTGTGTATGTGTTTGCTGTGACAAACTTTTAAAAAGGGTGCTATATATTGTTGTCAAGCATGGAATTGAGTGCGAATACCTTTTCCCAGTTGCTTTTATTATTGTTAGGAGGAGTGGTGAAATACCCTCACTCTATGGAATTAGCCCTAAGACCTCAAGAATGGAATTGTCCTAGAGGCAGGTCAGAGAATCGAACCAGATGTCTCTTACGTCGGAAGCCCCTTAATTATGATTTGGTTTTGAATTCTTACTTCCCAGTGTTAAAACTCCGAAATTATAATCATACCTGAGCTATAGTAATAGGTCTTTGGAACCTCAGAATAATGTTATATTAATGTGATGTGTAGCCTTTCCAAGTTCTATTCACGCTTTTCTGGAAGTGGTGTTTAAAGTCCAGTTGTAGAAGGAGGGAGCATTGACTTCTCCCCCAGGTCATAAATTAAATCGTATATGTCTCGGCGTTTTCTTAATGGAGGTTGGTTAGGGTAGGTCAAGACAGAGACAGACCATGTCTGCACTCTGAAGTAATAAACCTTTTAATGGAACGGTAACCTGTACCGTGTTTTATATCGATCATTTATCCTTGACGTTGTATTAAAGATCCGCACTTCATGAATAATTAGAAATTGTCAATTGAGACAATAATGAAAATCACTGCGCATTGTTGCATGATAAATGTATTTGTTCCCAAGTAATTGTTGAGGATATTGAATTAGCTGGGAGTCTATTTCGAATTGATTAAATCAGTAGTCTTCAACGCTTGTGGTAAATGAGATTTCCGAGGACAAATGCATTTTTTGGTAGTGTTGAAGAGAGAGATGGTATGTTACGAATGTCAGGTGGTACCCAAATAAATGGTAATTGTTTATACCATTGAATGGTAATTAACTCAAATTTCTTTTAATATATTCAAATTTGGAATATTTAATATGTTTCTTAAACATAGAATTATGTAATAATATTAGCCGAGACTTTTAGAGCTCGTTTTTGTGAAAGTTTAATGTTACTAAATGGAATTGAAACTGATTTTGTGATTTTTGTTTTGGGGTTCAATGGAACCTAAATTATTGATTTCTTTTGTATTATTCCTTGTTCATTAGAACAAATTTGCTGTTGATTTCAGTTATTTTTATTTGTTGTAGCGCCAAATTTTGTGAATTAAATTGCTTTGTTAGTAGGATTTTGAATTTCATTTCTGTGATGTGTTATCCTAAGCTTGATCCGATAATGTGTGAATCACTCAGTGGGAGGACGTTCTATGCCCCCAAAGAGATAAGACTGAGCTGCTGGATAGTGATTTGCATATTTCTTTTACGAAAGGGCACAGGGGGGGATGATATAAATATGTGTCTGGATCAATGCTTTTGGAGCACTTAAAGTCGGTCATAAGATTAAAAGTAAATACTGACAGGCTAGCTATAATAACATAAAATTATCTGACCGCATTCGGACCATGAAAACTCGTACCGGCAAGCCCTAGATGACCCCCTATAATAAGTTTAAATGGTCTTTCCCAACGTGGGGCATTCGACCGTATAAACCACCCCCGGAATGGTTTTTACGAAATCCTGTAATTTTGGATGATGTCACACCCCAATATCATTAAAATGGCGCCCGTGAACTTTGGGGCTGAGTTCTTCATGAAAAGAAAACGAGTTTTACTTGGAGGAATCAGAATTTTCATTTTTGAAAATTATGTTTTTTTTTTCAAAATTTTGAATTTTTAGAAAAATCACTTCCATAGCGACTTTGAGTGTTAAAGAGTTAATAGACCAGACGGGTACGTCTCAGGTGAGCACCCGTACTGAAATAATTTTTGAGAAGGGACCACAAATGGGTTCGAGATATCATCTCTCATGCATGAACCAGTGGCGGGGCAGATTGGCCCTCTGTATTATCAAATAAGAGTGATAAGATGTGTACGAAGATGAATCTAACGGGATTCAGTGAGGAGCAGCAAATGCTCTTAAATAATATTTTGTCGGAGGATAATATTAAAGCCAATGACAGATGTAAGCCTAAGGAAAGTGTTCCCCAATATAAATGTGAATCCAAAGACATTGTTACACGAAGAGATGGTAATATGCCTTTGGAACATAAGCAAATAGTTGAGCGTATGGAGCTCACAAATAAGAATGAAAAATGTAAACAAAGTCCAGGGGAGCAGGTGCTAGATAAAGTTCACGATTGTCAGGAAAGCGTCAAGTCTCAAGTAGAAATGCAGGTTAATGTAGGCTCGAAAAGGGAAGGGGAAAAGAATGATAGCTTTAGCATTCCACATCAGGAGAAGATAAAAATAGCTTCTTTAAGTGATATAAAGTTGTATGAAGAAAGGATTGGATAGGTACGTCAGGGATATGATATAACGATAGAGAAATTCGCGAATATGCATTTAGGACTAGGGCCTAAAGAATTCGAAGAAATTGATGAGCAAATACAGAATATCTTAAAAAAGAGATAGTGTAGCTAAAATCATTAGTGAGTTAAGAGGAAAAATGGGTAAGATATCTACACAAGAAGTAAAGGAAGTATATATTCAAGTTGCAACAGATATGAACATAACAAGAAGGAAATTGGTAAAACGTCTGGACCGAAAGAAATTGATAGAATTAAGTTCTAGGACAGAGCAAAAAGAATTTATAGATGAAATTAATGAAGTAAGAAGAAAAATGAATGAAATAGATAACAAATGGGAGAATATCAAGCCATCATTTAACTACAAAGATGTAGATAGGAGGAAGTACGTCAACGAACAAATGGCTCAGGTGAAAAATGAGCGCAGGAAAATGATGGATTTCATACAAGAAATATTGGATAAACAGGATATCAGAACTGTGCAGGAGTTAGCGGAAATGAGAAAAACTAAACTTCCCGAATATGAAGAAATCCTGAAGGCCGCCTTGAAAAGATATGATGAATATATATTAGTGCCGGACCTAGAATCAAAAGAAATAATTATCCAAGTCATAAGTGACACAGAAGAAATTAAGGAAACGGACATAACGGTGCCGGAAGAGCCCGAAAATTGCCTTAAACAATCCAAAGAAGAAAAAGAAGTAGAAATGGTTGTGACTCCTATGGAAACGGAGAAAACTATTGAGCTACCTGAAGAAAAAGTAACGGACATTCAAGAGGAAATGATAATTCCATATCATAAGGAATGCCGAAATGAAAACGAGTTTCAAATTGAAGATGACCATTCTTATGCCAAAGCTGATCATGAAGAGAAAGCTAAAACCCAGATCAAGTGGTGATAACAGAAGAAGTTGAAGTCGTAGAGACTAAAATAATAACTCCTAGGGAAATGGATAAAACAACTGAAACCCAAATAGAGAGTGTCGTCGAGGCACGAATGGAAGTAGAAATTCAGGATCCAATAGAAATTGAAATGGAAAGTAAAATTCCAGAAGAAAGTCATAAGTTTGAGGAAGACAAAATGGAATTGGAAGAAGAACAATTGCAGGCACAAATTTTAGAATTATTAATAAAATATTAGTCCTGCAAACGGAAGAAGGAAGAGCAAGGAAAAGTTGACACAGATCCAAATTTCCTTAAAGAAATTCTTATGAAATTGAAGGAATTAAGTACGGAGGATGAAGGAAACAGAAGAGACCCTCCCGAAAGTAACATAGAAATAGTAGGAGAACCATGGACCTTAGAAAAACTGCAAGATGACAAGAGTCAGATTAGCAATAGAAAATGGCCAGAAACAGCTCAGAATTATAAGAGAAGAGATGATCCAAATACATTTTATTCTTGGAAACTGAGGGAGAAAAATAAAGGAGAGATTCGTCAAGAGCTCAGTAATTGGAAGAGCAGAAAAAAAAATTTGGAAAGGGGTAGAAAAAGGTTACCCCAGAACAGGAATTCAAACGGGTTAAGCCTAGATGCACCCATTAAAGGAAAAAAAAATGAAAATATTAAGAAATGCCATCTTGATAAGAGATGATGGAAAAGGGAAGAAAACAGAAAAGGACCAACGGGGTAGGGCAAGCACGCACCCGTTGCGCCTAAAGAGTTTGTAAATATATAGGTTGACAGTGAATAACCAGAGAAGAGAGAGACAAACAGGCAGAAAGCTAGTCCCTAAAAAGAAAAGAAAAAGAAACCTTGTCTGACATGTCTGGAGTGCACGCCAGCATGGGGGAAGACCAAGGGACACCCGAACGAGAGGAGAGATATTTATGACCTTAAGTGAAGCCATTCGCTTAAAGGGAATGAATGAAGGAAACCCGACTAAGACCATAACAAGCCATTGAAAGGAAGAGCTTGTAAAATAAGGATGAAACCAGAATGTATTGAGAGATAGTGTGATGACTTCGATACTTACAGAAGAAAATTTTTAGTGGAAAATAATTAAATAAATTTCCTCAATACTTCGAAAATTTATTTGTCTAAGGAAGGGAGATTTGAACCCATGGGAGAGGTTCAGTATCGATCTCATATCCTTGTATTTCGAAGAAAAGAGATAATTGATGCCGGCTTTAGAAGGGAATTATAAAGAATTGAGAAGCAAATACTGCGTAAGATTGCGTGAGGCAGAGCCATGTTGTGCAACTACAGATAGCCAGGCCACAGCTGCCTGGTGATGTCATTTGAACAGTCACCACAGAGTGGGTTACGCACGCGATAAAATTAGATCAATGGAAACTTCCATGTACGAGTGAGAATGAAGTTTCGGAAATAGCCCCGAGTCATCAATAAAATGGCAGCACCGCATGAGAGGAGGAGCCTGGAAATAAGAGAAATAATTGAAATTAAGCCATTTGCAGGTATTAAAGTAAAGAAAAGACTCCACCAGTAATGATTATCCAGGGAATGAGACATTTTAGAGTGGATAAAGGTCATAGAAGATATGCAGGAAAGAAATACAAACTCATCATTACGTAGTTGGTGAATTCCCGAACCAGGAGCTGATGGTGGGAGACAACAAGAATAAACTACCCACACATCTGAAGAGAACATTTAAATTAATAGTAAAGATTTGAACGATCGATTCCTGGAAACTTAGATACCTTTGAGACGTTTAAAACCTCAGCTTTCCAGAGATAATTTTTTTACATCGTACAACGATTATTTTGGAAATTGGTGGTGAGGAAGAAGAGGAAATTATTTATTTTTCCAGAATCTGATATAAGGGCCTGTAGCCCAAGCAAGAGCATGCAGTTATCGTCAGCCCACGGGCGTGACACTGTGTCACTATCATCGAATGCAATTTTAGTCCGTCTAGAGGACTTGACGCTACATCACATCGAATTCAGTTTCCGTGAGCGCAGAGGCGCTGAACGATGGATCAACAATAATTCAGCATACTACGAACGTAAGGTGAAGTTATACTGTTCGACAAGTACCAATAGTAAATTCAGTAAATCAACAGAACTCGTATTGGTCGTGCTGCTTGTCAGCACAGGAGGACTCGAACCTGTATCACAACGAGGAAGTACTCTAAGTCGAAGTACTGTCCAGCTGAATTCAGTGTCGCCGCGCTCTAAATCGTTGAAATTCCGTTCAAAGGAAAAGTACAATTTAGAACTTCAAAAGGTATAATAGTCTACGGTGATAAGCCAAGCTATAAACAGTGTGTGAACATATACGGTAGCCGGCGAGGGTACTTGAAGCCCTGACACTAGTATTCGAAGTGAGAACATAGTATCTCAAAAGTATACGAGACATCAGCAAAGAGTAGATACTCTAACGACGTTTTCCCAGTGCGTTAAGTATGCCACGGTCAGGTAAAACATTTAGCTAATACCTAATTTTCCTGATTGAGGAGATTAGGGTAACACAGTGGCGATAGTATTAGGAATCCATAAAGAGATATCCGTAGCCACGCGGAGTTTCATAGAAATACTCCACAGAAATAAGACAATAGCCGTCCGAATTGAGTTTCGACGCATAATATCATATAAACAATTGTAGAAGTGCAGAATCGCGACTTCAGGGGTAAGCATAAACATATACCGTTTTCCCAGATAGACAATTGCGAACCGGAAAAGACTACTTTATCGTGCAGTATAGGGAATGCCGATAAATTAAACACCAGAATTAGGAGGGAACTTTTATCCAAGGAGGTTTCATTTTCGTACGAGACTGTCAACTTCAGAGTAGAAGGTGGAAGGCAACGTCGAAATTTGCACCCCTGGGATTTGGTGAAGAAAGAATTCACGTGTGTTTGTTACCCAAAAAGTGAAATTCTGTGTGTGTAAATATAATATTAAGTGAAGTTATAATCTTTTTCTTAGTGCAGTGAAAATGTTTGAAAACCCTCATATAAATTTAAGAATGTGTAATTCAGAGGGCAAATTAATAAGTGTAAGTGTGTGTATCAATATGATGAAGTAAGAAATTTGATGTGGGCCGGATGTCGTTCCACTGGAATTCGGACAATGGGGCCGGATAAACCATGTAAGTAACACCCAAATTTGTTATGTGTTTTGGATTCGGAAATCTCATGTAGAAATGATGACCACGGAGGAAGTATTCTCCAGTATTGACAATTCAGGGATATAAAACTGAGTGAAAATAATAAGTGCGGAATTTAATATGAAAATTGCTAAAATGTCTTGTTAATCAAATGAAATCGTATTCAGTGGAATACTCGTGAATATAAATAGAATAATGTTATTTAAAAGGCAAACAGGATAAATATAAAAAGGAAAATGTAACATAACAGTATGGAAATAATATTCAAATATGAGCCGTTGTGTGCTAAAAATAATAAGAATAATAAATTGTTGAAGTAATAATTCAAGTATGAGCCGTAGTGTGCTAAATAAATATAATAATTATAGAACCAGTTGTGTTCTTGGAAATGAAAAGTCGAGATTAATAAAAGGAAAATCTGTTAATTACGGACGAAGATAAAAATGAATTACGTTGAAAATAATTATTATACTTTGGAAGGCATCACGAATGTATTGATTGTCGCCTGTGAGCGCTAAATAGTAAATGGTCACGCTAAAAATTGCAGTGAAGGTAATGCCAGGAATAATAATTGCGGGGACCAGCTGGGTGAAGTAATTGATTGTGTATGTGTTTGCTGTGACAAACTTTTAAAAAGGGTGCTATATATTGTTGTCAAGCATGGAATTGAGTGCGAATACCTTTTCCCAGTTGCTTTTATTATTGTTAGGAGGAGTGGTGAAATACCCTCACTCTATGGAATTAGCCCTAAGACCTCAAGAATGGAATTGTCCTAGAGGCAGGTCAGAGAATCGAACCAGATGTCTCTTACGTCGGAAGCCCCTTAATTATGATTTGGTTTTGAATTCTTACTTCCCAGTGTTAAAACTCCGAAATTATAATCATACCTGAGCTATAGTAATAGGTCTTTGGAACCTCAGAATAATGTTATATTAATGTGATGTGTAGCCTTTCCAAGTTCTATTCACGCTTTTCTGGAAGTGGTGTTTAAAGTCCAGTTGTAGAAGGAGGGAGCATTGACTTCTCCCCCAGGTCATAAATTAAATCGTATATGTCTCGGCGTTTTCTTAATGGAGGTTGGTTAGGGTAGGTCAAGACAGAGACAGACCATGTCTGCACTCTGAAGTAATAAACCTTTTAATGGAACAGTAACCTGTACCGTGTTTTATATCGATCATTTATCCTTGACGTTGTATTAAAGATCCGCACTTCATGAATAATTAGAAATTGTCAATTGAGACAATAATGAAAATCACTGCGCATTGTTGCATGATAAATGTATTTGTTCCCAAGTAATTGTTGAGGATATCGAATTAGCTGGGAGTCTATTTCGAATTGATTAAATCAGTAGTCTTCAACGCTTGTGGTAAATGAGATTTCCGAGGACAAATGCATTTTTTGGTAGTGTTGAAGAGAGAGATGGTATGTTACGAATGTCAGGTGGTACCCAAATAAATGGTAATTGTTTATACCATTGAATGGTAATTAACTCAAATTTCTTTTTAATATATTCAAATTTGGAATATTTAATATGTTTCTTAAACATAGAATTATGTAATAATATTAGCCGAGACTTTTAGAGCTCGTTTTTGTGAAAGTTTAATGTTACTAAATGGAATTGAAACTGATTTTGTGATTTTTGTTTTGGGGTTCAATGGAACCTAAATTATTGATTTCTTTTGTATTATTCCTTGTTCATTAGAACAAATTTGCTGTTGATTTCAGTTATTTTTATTTGTTGTAGCGCCAAATTTTGTGAATTAAATTGCTTTGTTAGTAGGATTTTGAATTTCATTTCTGTGATGTGTTATCCTAAGCTTGATCCGATAATGTGTGAATCACTCAGTGGGAGGACGTTCTATGCCCCCAAAGAGATAAGACTGAGCTGCTGGATGGTGATTTGCATATTTCTTTTACGAAAGGGCACAGGGGGGGATGATATAAATATGTGTCTGGATCAATGCTTTTGGAGCACTTAAACTCGGTCATAAGATTAAAAGTAAATACTGACAGGCTAGCTATAATAACATAAAATTATCTGACCGCATTCGGACCATGAAAACTCGTACCGGCAAGCCCTAGATGACCCCCTATAATAAGTTTAAATGGTCTTTCCCAACGTGGGGCATTCGACCGTATAAACCACCCCCGGAATGGTTTTTACGAAATCCTGTAATTTTGGATGATGTCACACCCCAATATCATTAAAATGGCGCCCGTGAACTTTGGGGCTGAGTTCTTCATGAAAAAAAAAACGAGTTTTACTTGGAGGAATCAGAATTTTCATTTTTGAAAATTATGTTTTTTTTTCTTCAAAATTTTGAATTTTTAGAAAAATCATTTCCATAGCGACTTTGAGTGTTAAAGAGTTAATAGACCAGACGGGTACGTCTCAGGTGAGCACCCGTACTGAAATAATTTTTGAGAAGGGACCACAAATGGGTTCGAGATATCATCTCTCATGCATGAACCAGTGGCGGGGCAGATTGGCCCTCTGTATTATCAAATAAGAGTGATAAGATGTGTACGAAGATGAATCTAACGGGATTCAGTGAGGAGCAGCAAATGCTCTTAAATAATATTTTGTCGGAGGATAATATTAAAGCCAATGACAGATGTAAGCCTAAGGAAAGTGTTCCCCAATATAAATGTGAATCCAAAGACATTGTTACACGAAGAGATGGTAATATGCCTTTGGAACATAAGCAAATAGTTGAGCGTATGGAGCTCACAAATAAGAATGAAAAATGTAAACAAAGTCCAGGGGAGCAAGTGCTAGATAAAGTTCACGATTGTCAGGAAAGCGTCAAGTCTCAAGTAGAAATGCAGGTTAATGTAGGCTCGAAAAGGGAAGGGGAAAAGAATGATAGCTTTAGCATTCCACATCAGGAGAAGATAAAAATCGCTTCTTTAAGTGATATAAAGTTGTATGAAGAAAGGATTGGATAGGTACGTCAGGGATATGATATAACGATAGAGAAATTCGCGAATATGCATTTAGGACTAGGGCCTAAAGAATTCGAAGAAATTGATGAGCAAATACAGAATATCTTAAAAAAGAGATAGTGTAGCTAAAATCATTAGTGAGTTAAGAGGAAAAATGGGTAAGATATCTACACAAGAAGTAAAGGAAGTATATATTCAAGTTGCAACAGATATGAACATAACAAGAAGGAAATTGGTAAAACGTCTGGACCGAAAGAAATTGATAGAATTAAGTTCTAGGACAGAGCAAAAAGAATTTATAGATGAAATTAATGAAGTAAGAAGAAAAATGAATGAAATAGATAACACATGGGAGAATATCAAGCCATCATTTAACTACAAAGATGTAGATAGGAGGAAGTACGTCAACGAACAAATGGCTCAGGTGAAAAATGAGCGCAGGAAAATGATGGATTTCATACAAGAAATATTGGATAAACAGGATATCAGAACTGTGCAGGAGTTAGCGGAAATGAGAAAAACTAAACTTCCCGAATATGAAGAAATCCTGAAGGCCGCCTTGAAAAGATATGATGAATATATATTAGTGCCGGACCTAGAATCAAAAGAAATAATTATCCAAGTCATAAGTGACACAGAAGAAATTAAGGAAAAGGACATAACGGTGCCGGAAGAGCCCGAAAATTGCCTTAAACAATCCAAAGAAGAAAAAGAAGTAGAAATGGTTGTGACTCCTATGGAAACGGAGAAAACTATTGAGCTACCTGAAGAAAAAGTAACGGACATTCAAGAGGAAATGATAATTCCATATCATAAGGAATGCCGAAATGAAAACGAGTTTCAAATTGAAGATGACCATTCTTATGCCAAAGCTGATCATGAAGAGAAAGCTAAAACCCAGATCAAGTGGTGATAACAGAAGAAGTTGAAGTCGTAGAGACTAAAATAATAACTCCTAGGGAAATGGATAAAACAACTGAAACCCAAATAGAGAGTGTCGTCGAGGCACGAATGGAAGTAGAAATTCAGGATCCAATAGAAATTGAAATGGAAAGTAAAATTCCAGAAGAAAGTCATAAGTTTGAGGAAGACAAAATGGAATTGGAAGAAGAACAATTGAAGGCACAAATTTTAGAATTATTAATAAAATATTAGGCCTGCAAACGGAAGAAGGAAGAGCAAGGAAAAGTTGACACAGATCCAAATTTCCTTAAAGAAATTCTTACGAAATTGAAGGAATTAAGTACGGAGGATGAAGGAAACAGAAGAGACCCTCCCGAAAGTAACATAGAAATAGTAGGAGAACCATGGACCTTAGAAAAACTGCAAGATGACAAGAGTCAGATTAGCAATAGAAAATGGCCAGAAACAGCTCAGAATTATAAGAGAAGAGATGATCCAAATACATTTTATTCTTGGAAACTGAGGGAGAAAAATAAAGGAGAGATTCGTCAAGAGCTCAGTAATTGGAAGAGCAGAAAAAAAAATTTGGAAAGGGGTAGAAAAAGGTTACCCCAGAACAGGAATTCAAACGGGTTAAGCCTAGATGCACCCATTAAAGGAAAAAAAAATGAAAATATTAAGAAATGCCATCTTGATAAGAGATGATGGAAAAGGGAAGAAAACAGAAAAGGACCAACGGGGTAGGGCAAGCACGCACCCGTTGCGCCTAAAGAGTTTGTAAATATATAGGTTGACAGTGAATAACCAGAGAAGAGAGAGACAAACAGGCAGAAAGCTAGTCCCTAAAAAGAAAAGAAAAAGAAACCTTGTCTGACATGTCTGGAGTGCACGCCAGCATGGGGGAAGACCAAGGGACACCCGAACGAGAGGAGAGATATTTATGACCTTAAGTGAAGCCATTCGCTTAAAGGGAATGAATGAAGGAAACCCGACTAAGACCATAACAAGCCATTGAAAGGAAGAGCTTGTAAAATAAGGATGAAACCAGAATGTATTGAGAGATAGTGTGATGACTTCGATACTTACAGAAGAAAATTTTTAGTGGAAAATAATTAAATAAATTTCCTCAATACTTCGAAAATTTATTTGTCTAAGGAAGGGAGATTTGAACCCATGGGAGAGGTTCAGTATCGATCTCATATCCTTGTATTTCGAAGAAAAGAGATAATTGATGCCGGCTTTAGAAGGGAATTATAAAGAATTGAGAAGCAAATACTGCGTAAGATTGCGTGAGGCAGAGCCATGTTGTGCAACTACAGATAGCCAGGCCACAGCTGCCTGGTGATGTCATTTGAACAGTCACCACAGAGTGGGTTACGCACGCAATAAAATTAGATCAATGGAAACTTCCATGTACGAGTGAGAATGAAGTTTCGGAAATAGCCCCGAGTCATCAATAAAATGGCAGCACCGCATGAGAGGAGGAGCCTGGAAATAAGAGAAATAATTGAAATTAAGCCATTTGCAGGTATTAAAGTAAAGAAAAGACTCCACCAGTAATGATTATCCAGGGAATGAGACATTTTAGAGTGGATAAAGGTCATAGAAGATATGCAGGAAAGAAATGCAAACTCATCATTACGTAGTTGGTGAATTCCCGAACCAGGAGCTGATGGTGGGAGACAACAAGAATAAACTACCCACACATCTGAAGAGAACATTCAAATTAATAGTAAAGATTTGTACGATCGATTCCTGGAAACTTAGATATCTTTGAGACGTTTAAAACCTCAGCTTTCCAGAGATTATTTTAGCCTACTTTCGATTTTTGCAAAAAAATGAAAGTAGACTTATGAGATCAACACAGGGTGAAAAATTGTGTGTCTGTCTGTGTGTGTGTATGTGTGTGTTTGAGTCTGTGTGTGTGTGTGTGAGAGTGTGTGTACTGTGAATGTCTGTCCCCCTATCAATTCGAACACGGTGAAACCGAATTGCACGAAATTCCGTACAGAGGTAGCACTAGCAAAGGGCACCTCAGTGTCATACTTTATATCGCCGCCATCTTTACCAAAACAGAATGGCGGCCACTCAAACGTTCAAAACGTAAAATCAAATTACGGCTAAACTAAACATCCGATCTCTGCCAAATTTGGTGACAACATACCTTTGTATATGACGCGTCTTTCACCCAATCTTCAAGGTTATCGGCCGTGCCATTTCAGGATAGCGGCCGTGTGAATTATGCAATCATTTTAATCAATAGCTTGAGTCCCACCAATTCCGATTATTGAGCTTAGGGTGGTTTAAGCTATCCTGAAGGTCGTGATCCGTTATTGATTATAATTTAATATAATTTAATATTTAATATTATGGGGTGCAAGGAAGAAGCCTCCCCGAAGATTGTATAATTTACACTATGGAAAACCAGTACAATCGGGCGCATCCTGGGCAACGTTGCATAGCAGCGGCAGATTCTTCCACTACCGGTCAACACAGAAGTAGTAATCTCCCTAAAGGGTCTTTTTAAGACCACTTGTTATAGTCTCGATTAATATCGAGGGATTCTCGCGTGCCAAAGTGACCTTATTGGCTGATTTGTGCAACGAATGTAAATGTGACATACTCCTAATGCAAGAGACTCACCGGGGCTACAACAGCCATCGGCCCAAAATCGCAGGCATGGAGCTTGTTCTGGAAAGGCCCCACGATAAATACGACAGTGCCATTTTTACCAAACCAAACCTAAATATCACATCAGCCTCGCTGACTGGAAAGGATGACATCGAGATTCTTTCAATATCTACACCACACTTTTGCGCTACTTCTATATACAAGCCCCCAATGTCGACTTCACGTTTGAGGAACCTGCCAACTTCAACTACCAGGACGTAAACTTCATCATTGGCGATTACAACTGCCGAAGCACATCTTGCGGATACCCAGATTCAGATATAAATGGCGAAAAACTGGAAACCTGGGCAGAGAATCATGATCTTCAGCTAATTCATGATCCAAAGCTGCCAGCATCCTTCAACAGTGGCCGATGGAGGAGAGGCTACAACCCCGATAATATCTTCGTGTCATCCAAAGTTGCTGGGAGTTGTTTGAAGATGATGGGTAAGCCCATTCCATCTACCCAACATAGGCCCATAATCTGCACAGTGAATGCCATGGTTGTGCCAGAGGAGGTGCCTTTCAAGCGAAGGTTTAATTTTCAGAAGGCCGACTGGGAAAGATTTGCCAAAGAGCTTGATACAGAAGTTGCCAAAATCCCGCCGCAACCTGAGATGTATGAGGCATTTGTCAAATGCGTCCATACAGTTTCTAGAAGGACTATCCCAAGAGGTTGTAGAACAAGCTACATACCAGGACTGACTGATAACAGCAAACAGCTGATGAACCACTACAAAGATCTCTTTGAGGCAGACCCATTTTCTGATGATACTATGCATGTTGGTGAGGAATTGTTGCAAACTATCTCAGCACATTGCAAAGCTAAGTGGACCTCACTGGTGGAGAATCTCGACATGAAGTTAAATAGTAGGCGGGCCTGGAATCTCCTGAAAAACCTCAGCGGTGACCCAACGACATCTAGAAACTTCACCACAATAACAGCAGACCAGATTGCAACCCAATTACTCTTGAACGGGAAGACTAAAGGTCGGAGCTCACCGGAGCAACTGGAACGAACCTCAGGACATGAGAACCATAACCTACGAGAACCTTTCACCTTGAATGAACTAGAATCTGCCATCTCCACGTTGAAATTGAATAAAGCTGCTGGCATCGATGACATCAGAGTAGAACAGATCAAAACGTTCGGCCAGACCACCCTACAATGGCTGCTTACGATGATTAATGAGTGTGTATCTAAGCTTTATATCCCCAGGCTCTGGAGGAAAGCCCGAGTGGTTGCACTGCTTAAGCCTGGTAAGGAGCCAAACGATCCTAAAAACTTTCGCCCAATATCCTTATTATGTCACTGTTTCAAGATCTTCGAGCGCCTTATCCTGAACCGAATTAGCGGCATCCTTGAAGATAAGTTCATTCCCCAACAAGCTGGGTTTCGATCTGGAAAGTCATGTTGCAGTCAGATACTGAACCTCACTCAATACATCGAGGATGGGTATGAACAAGGTGAGATAACTGGAGTTGCCTTTGTCGATCTAACAGCTGCTTACGACACTATCAACCACAGAAAGTTGCTGAGGAAAGTGTACCAGACCTCCAACGACTACCAACTAACATCCCTTGTTGGCACTCTCCTGCAGAATAGAAGGTTCCAAGTCTTTCTCCATGGTAAAAAGAGCAGATGGCGCATACAAAAGAACGGCTTACCTCAAGGCAGTGTACTCGCTCCTGTGCTATTTAATATTTACACTAACGATCAGCCCATACCAGAACATTCTAGGCTTTTCATCTATGCTGATGATACTGCAGTGGCTGCCCAAGGGAAAACATTTGAAGAGGTGGAGGGAAAGTTGACTTCTGCACTAGATACCCTTGGATCTTACTATGAAGCCAATCATCTTAAGCCAAATCCCAACAAGACTCAAGTATGTGCATTTCACTTAAGGAATAGAGAAGCTCGGCGGGAACTGGATGTTACATGGCAAGGCAAACAACTCCAACATTGTCCAACACCCGTGTATCTAGGTGTTACTCTTGACCGAACACTGTCCTTCAAGAAACATTGCCATAAGACCAGGCTGAAAGTTAGTTCACGGAACAATATTTTGAGGAAGCTCACAGCCACCACCTGGGGGGCAAGTCCTCACGTCCTAAGAACTTCTGCTCTTGCTTTGTGCATGTCTGTTGCAGAGTACGCTTCACCTGTGTGGAGTGCATCCAGTCACACCAAGCAGATTGACATTGCCATCAACGAGACCATACGATTCTTGTCGGGATGTATGAAGCCTACTCCAGTCAACAAACTCTACCCGATTGTTGGGATAGCTCCCCCAACTATCAGAAGGGCTGTTGCTGCTGATGCAGAGAGGGCGAAGCAGATTAATGATCCCCGTCATCCACTTCATAATCATCAGGCTGTTGTCCGTCGACTGAAATCAAGAAAGAGTTTCATCGCCAGGACTCAACCACTGGAGGGAACATCGGAATCTAACCGCATCTCCAGGTGGAAGAGCAAGCTGCCGCCGGATATCCCTGTTAAGGAAGAGCTAGCCCCAGGAAATGACCTGCCTTACCCTGTTTGGAAATCACTTAATCGTCTCAGGGTAGGCGTCCCTCGTTGCAAGACCAACATGCAGAAATGGGGTATCCTTCCAGCTGATGGAGACACGTCCTTCGAGTGTGGAGCAACACAAGACCCAGCCCACCTGCTCATTTGTCCACTACTAGAACAACCCTGCACTACCCAGGACCTGATCGAGGCAAACAACAAGGCCATCGGAGTTGCTACATTCTGGAAATGATCGGACACGGAAATGAATGAATGAATTTAATATTATAAAATTATACTGTATGAGTGGCTTAAAAAGCTGAGCCGTCTGTGTCACACGACAAGATGGCAGCTGTCCTCATGTGCCTGTCTTATATTTCAGTCGTTTTAGTATGTTGTATGTGATATACCCTACTGATACAATAATATAAGCTTTGTATGAAATGATCCTTAATGAAGATGTACTGCAGTGAAGAAATCGTTTATTTAAAGTCGTTATTTCCCAACAGGTTGTATCTAATATATCAGTTAAGAACACCATGATGTTAAGGATAGGGTTAGCTCTGGGCTAGCGTGTTAGTCTGTCACGCAGTTGACTGGGGATCGATACTTCTACAATTAACTCTTTTTTCTTGAATTCTTTTACAAATGATGTGCACGAGATACTGAATAAGATGTCATTTAGCTCAAAGGAGAGGCTAATGTATATACTCGTTTATTAATAAATTCACAGCCCCAGCATCGCACATAAACAGAAGACATTAGGAAAAGGAGAATAGAAGAACTAGATACAGGTTGTCATTAACCACAGCCTTCTTAATGCGTCTGTACGGCGCTGTCCTCTTGTGGGTTATGTGGGTAATATTGTTCCAAACATACCGCTGTGTAAATACCTGGCCTCCTGAAGTATGTCAATTTTGTAATACTGGTAGTTCAACTATTAGCCACGATCGCACTCCGATTACCTTTAAACACTGCCAGCTGGATCGCTTCCCTCTTGGCTACTTTAAACTGCCTACTCATTCAACACCCATAGGCCTCTGCCATCGTAGTACATTACGATGGCAGTGCATAGGCGTACAAGATAAATATTAATTCACTGATAGGTCTCAGCACCAACCTACTGTGATAGGCGCTGATTTTTAAAGGGGAAGATACCCAAAACGAAAGATTCTTAACATTGCAGGCTGGCTTAATATAGAGATTAACGGACGTGAAAGCATTACAATAAGTTAGTAGTATTGTTATTCAATCATCATAAAGTATATAATATTGATTTTTACACTTACTGGCTAATTATCAATATAAAACAAACAATACATGGTGGTAGAGGTGATTGTGTTACGGATGAGGACAAAGAGTCATAAATATACCCATACATTTAGGAGAAAGTAGGCTATATGTTCTTTGCTGAACATCTTGTTTTAACATCGTACGACGATTATTTTGGAAATTGGTGGTGAGGAAGAAGAGGGAATTATTTATTTTTGCCAGAATCAGATATAAGGGCCTGTAGCCCAAGCAAGAGCATGCAGTTATCGTCAGCCCACGGGCGTGACACTGTGTCACTATCATCGAATGCAGATTTAGTCCGTCTAGAGAACGTGACGCTACATCACATCGAATTCAGTTTCCGTGAGCACAGAGGCGCTGCACGATGGATCAACAATAATTCAGCATACTACGAACTTCAGGTGAAGTTATTCTGTTCGACAAGTACCAACAGTAAATGCAGTAAATCAACAGACCTCGTATTGGTCGTGCTGCTTGTCAGCACAGGAAGACTCGAACCTATATGACGACACGGAAGTACTCTAAGTCGAAGTACTGTCCAGCTGTATTCAGTGTCGCCGCTCTCTAAATCGGTGAAGTTCCTTTCAAAGGAAAAGTACAATTTAGAACTTCAAAAGGTATAATAGTATACGGTAATAGGCCAAGCTATAAACAGTGTGTGAACATATATGGTAGCCGGCGAGGGTACTTGAAGCCCTGACACTAGTATTCGAAGTGAGAACATAGTATCTCAAAAGTATACGAGACATCAGCAAAGGGTAGATACTCTAAAGACGTTTTCCCAGTGCGTTAAGTATACCACGGTCGGGTAAAACATTTAGCTAATACCTAATTTTCCTGATTGAGGAGATTAGGGTAACACAGTGGCGATAGTATTAGGAATCCATAAAGAGATATCCGTAGCCACGTGGAGTTTCATAGAAATACTCCACAGAAATAAGACTATAGCCGTCCGAATTGAGTTTCGACGCATAATATCATATAAACAATTGTAGAAGTGCAGAATCGCGACTTCAGGGGTAAGCACAAACATATACCGTTTTCCCAGATAGACAATTGCGAACCGGAAAAGATTACTTTATCGTGCAGTATAGGAAATGCCGATAAATTAAACACCAGAGTTAGGAGGGAACTTTTTATCCAAGGAGGTTTCATTTTCGTACGAGACTGTCAACTTCAGAGTAGAAGGTGGAAGGCAACGTCGAAAATTGCACCCCTGGGATTTGGTGAAGAAAGAATTCACGTGTGTTTGTTACCCAAAAAGTGAAATTCTGTGTGTGTAAATATAATATTAAAAGAAGTTATAATCTTTTTCTTAGTGCAGTGAAAATGTTTGAAAACCCTCATATAAATTTAAAAATGTGTAATTCAGAGGGCAAATTAATAAGTGTAAGTGTGTGTATCAATATGATGAAGTAAGAAATTTGATGTGGGCTGGATGTCGTTCCACTGGAATTCGGACAATGGGGCCGGATAAACCATGTAAGAAACACCCAAATTTTTTATGTGTTTTGGATTCGAAAAATCTCATGTAGAAATGATGACCACGGAGGAAGTATTCTCCAGTATTGAAAATTCAGGGATATAAAACTGAGTGAAAATAATAAGTGCGGAATTTAATATGAAAATTGCTAAAATGTCTTGTTAATCAAATGAAATCGTATTCAGTGGAATAAGTTACTCGTGAATATAAATAGAATAATGTTATTTAAAAGGCAAACAGGATAAATATAAAAAGGAAAATGTAACATAACAGTATGGAAATAATATTCAAATATGAGCCGTTGTGTGCTAAAAATAATAAGAATAATAAATTGTTGAAGTAATAATTCAAGTATGAGCCGTAGTGTGCTAAATAAATATAATAATTATAGAACCAGTTGTGTTCTTGGAAATGAAAAGTCGAGACTTAATAAAAGGAAAATCTGTTAATTACGGACGAAGATAAAAATGAATTACGTTGAAAATAATTATTATACTTTGGAAGGCATCACGAATGTATTGATTGTCGCCTGTGAGCGCTAAATAGTAAATGGTCACGCTAAAAATTGCATTGAAGGTAATGCCAGGAATAATAATTGCGGGGACCAGCTGGGTGAAGTAATTGATTGTGTATGTGTTTGCTGTGACAAACTTTTAAAAAGGGTGCTATATATTGTTGTCAAGCATGGAATTGAGTGCGAATACCTTTTCCCAGTTGCTTTTATTATTGTTAGGAGGAGTGGTGAAATACCCTCACTCTATGGAATTAGCCCTAAGACCTCAAGAATGGAATTGTCCTAGAGGCAGGTCAGAG
The DNA here is from genome assembly GCA_946902985.2 of Meconema thalassinum. Classification (NCBI taxonomy): domain Eukaryota; kingdom Metazoa; phylum Arthropoda; class Insecta; order Orthoptera; family Tettigoniidae; genus Meconema; species Meconema thalassinum. Next base: position 208,343,951 of record OX336394.1, on the reverse strand, counting down.
AATCGAACCAGATGTCTCTTACGTCGGAAGCCCCTTAATTATGATTTGGTTTTGAATTCTTACTTCCCAGTGTTAAAACTCCGAAATTATAATCATACCTGAGCTATAGTAATAGGTCTTTGGAACCTCAGAATAATGTTATATTAATGTGATGTGTAGCCTTTCCAAGTTCTGTTCACGCTTTTCTGGAAGTGGTGTTTAAAGTCCAGTTGTAGAAGGAGGGAGCATTGACTTCTCCCCCAGTTCATAAATTAAATCGTATATGTCTCGGCGTTTTCTTAATGGAGGTTGGTTAGGGTAGGTCAAGACAGAGACAGACCATGTCTGCACTCTGAAGTAATAAACCTTTTAATGGAACGGTAACCTGTACCGTGTTTTATATCGATCATTTATCCTTGACGTTGTATTAAAGATCCGCACTTCATGAATAATTAGAAATTGTCAATTGAGACAGTAATGAAAATCCCTGCGCATTGTTGCATGATAAATGTATTTGTTCCCAAGTAATTGTTGAGGATATCGAATTAGCTGGGAGTCTATTTCGAATTGATTAAATCAGTAGTCTTCAACGCTTGTGGTACATGAGATTTCCGAGGACAAATGCATTTTTTGGTAGTGTTGAAGAGAGAGATGGTATGTTACGAATGTCAGGTGGTACCCAAATAAATGGTAATTGTTTATACCATTGAATGGTAATTAACTCAAATTTCTTTTTAATATATTCAAATTTGGAATATTTAATATGTTTCTTAAACATAGAATTATGTAATAATATTAGCCGAGACTTTTAGAACTCGTTTTTGTGAAAGTTTAATGTTGCTAAATGGAAGTGAAACTGATTTTGAGATTTTTGCCTTGGGGTTCAATGGAACCTAAATTATTGATTTTTTTTGTATTATTCCGTATTCATTAGAACAAGTGTGATGTTGATTTCAGTTATTTTTATTTGTTGTAGCGCCAAATTTTGTGAATTAAATAGTTTTGTTAGTAGGATTTTGAATTTCATTTCTGTGATGTGTTATCCTAAGCTTGATCCTATAATGTGTGAATCACTCAGTGGGAGGACGTTCTATGCCCCCAAAGAGATAAGACTGACCAGCTGGATAGTGATTTGCTTATTTCTTTTACGAAAGGGCACAGTATGCCATCAAAAGTTTGCTATTTCTTAGCGTTCTCTTTTTATTTGAAATGGAAATATGAAATTTTGAAACTAAAGGGTGTAGTGACTTCACAAATGTCGGTTTTACTCGCTAACCGTTGGAGATACCCGAAAAGTGAAAAGGACCTTTTGGATAGGAAATTAAATTTCAAAGCTCGAATGTGCCATCAAAAGTTTGCTAAATCCTACCGTTCTCTTTTTATTTGATATGGAAATATGAAATTTTGAAACCAAAGTGTGTAGTGGCGTCACTAAAATGGTCGCCATTTTTAATAGTGCAAAATTTCGAAATCAAAAGTATCCTATATATAAACCTGGTAAATCAGCTACATCCATGCAAAATTTCATTTAAATAGGACCAGTGGTTCTTGCGTTATTGAGTAACACACAGACAGACAGATAGAAAGACAGACACACACCATCACATTTTTAGCCTATTTTCAATTTTGAAAAAATAGGCTTATGAGATCACCTTTTGTCCGTGTGTGTGTGCGTGTGTGTGTGTGTGTGTGTGTGTGTGTGTGATTCGTGTGTGTGTCCCCCCCTAATAAAATCGAAACGGCTGGAGCGATTTCAATGAAACTCGGAATGTTCATAGCACAATTCCCGGCGACCTCGACCGTGCCCTTCAAATTTTGTTACGTCTCTCCAATCCAACATGGCGGCTGTGCGAAATATTTCACTAGCATTCAATATCTCCTAAACTATTACCGATATTGCCCTGAAATTGTGTACGGTGATAAAGGGCACTACTAGAAGTTCACCTATGAGACTTTCAAAAACCTGGTGACTACAAAACCAACATGGCGGCCAAGCGAAGTTGAGACATTTAAATAGACTTTTCTCGCGATTTAACTATCTAAATGTAAAGAAACTTGGTACAGCAAATGTTTATACACATTGTAATGCACTGGAGTCTAATTTAGTTCAATTGTTTACATAACCTCAAAATGGCGGCTGTGCGAAATATTTCACTGACATTCTATATCTCCGAAACTATTACAGATATCAGCCTGCAATTTTGTACGGTGATAAAGGGTACTGATACAGGTATACCTACGTATATTTCATAAACCTGTAAAGTACGAAACGAACATGGCGACCAAGCGAATTTAAAATATTTTAATAGACTTTTCTCGTGATTTAACTCTCTGAGCGCAGTGAAATGTGGTACAGTAATTGATTTTGCAGATTGTAATGCACTGCCATCTAATTTAATTCAATTGCTTACATAACCTCAAGATGGCGGCTGTGCGAAATTTTAAAATTAAGTTCTAATTTCTTGTGTCGTAATCATGCGATCGAAGTGAAAGTTTGAATAATGAACCTAGGCAATAATTGTCCTTGAATGGTACTTAACTCTATGGCCTATACACATAACACTCCTAAATGGTGAGCTCCCGAAATATTTAGACGGTTCTCAATATCTATGAATCTTTTACAGCAACCAAACTGATTTTTTTTATGTTCATAGAGACTATGAACATATGTTCACCTATAGGACTTTCAGGAACCTGGTGAGCACAAATCCAACATGGCGGCGACGCGAAGTATAAATATTTAAATGGACGTTTCTCGCGAATTAACTATCCGAGTGCCGTGAAACGTTGCACGTTAAATGCTTATACAAATGTTGATCCACTGGCATCTAATTTATTTCAATGGTTTGCATTATCACAAGATGGCTGCTGTGCGTAATTTTAAAATCTCGTTTTTACTTCTTGTTGTCTAATCATGGGATTGAAGTTTGAATACCACACGTACACAATAATCTTAATGTAATAGTACAAAAATAAAAATCCAACCTGGCGAACATCTGAAATATTTAGACGGGTCTCAATATGTACGAATCTGTTACAGCAATTAAACTGAAATTTTGTATGTTGATTTTGGCAGTTAACATAAGTAGGATATATGAAAATAGGCTGTATAGTTCTTCACGGAACTACTTGTTATATATTAGTATGATGATTATGTTATTCAATACATGTGTTAAGAAACACTAGCGGACCAGTGCGAGAACTCTCCCATGTGTATAAACCACCCACCCGGCTTCATTGGTATGCAGGCTCGACGCGACACAGTTCTGGCAGGGGCTATAATCTCCTTCATTTGTTTAAACGCACTTTTTAACAAATATATTTCCTTTGACTTTTCAAGAAATGCAAGATTTATCCTTGGCGCAAACTATACCAATGGTGTAACTAGGATTTGTTTCGGAGGAGGGGGTTTATGAGCGTCGTCTAAATTACATTTGATTGGAGGGGGACTTTGGCAAATGTCTACATGTTCTCGTTTTTGTGTTTGATTTCTATCGCTTTTGATACGTTTTATTTGCAATTATCAATGTGGAAAGCTCGAAAATGGACAGCTTGCAAGTGTTAGTATTAGGTAGTACTGGACATTTTACACGAGAAAAGTACATAATTCAGTGGTTTTTCGTCAATCCAAAGATTGGTTTTATTCAAAATAAAGTTTCCAACGAACTAGATATTTTTATTGTTTGGCTCTGGAGGGGAGATATATTCACCCTAATCACCTCCATATCACTAACACACACACTATTTGGATATTCCCTCGCCTGAACTCGCCTTAAATCGAGGAAAAGCTTCCTTCGGACTACAGTAGGCCTTGAAGTCAATGCTGACACTGTTAGGGCAAGAATGTGGAAGGAAAGAACTGGTCATCTGTCAGGCTGGATGACCCCAAAAGAAAGCCTTCCTCCGGGCCGTATGGAAAGCTGGGCAACATGGAAGGTGCTCAACAGACTACGGACTGGGGTTGGAAGAACCAAGATGAACCTGCAGAAATGTTATTTTTTTCGAGTGACTCTCTCCTCTATGATTGTGAGGAACTACAGACAGTCCAACATCTTTACCAGTGCCCACTATGTCCAGCAACATGCACAATGGGAGATTTAACACTTGCCAATCCGAATGCTATTGACGTCGCCCGTTACTGGACAAGGAACATTTAATTTGGTTGCAGGTTACCTGCCAGTCAGATGTGTGTGTGTTGTTCAACTGACTTGTATGTCGGTGTCCTTACTTAATATTAGATTTAGAATAGTTTGCCGAGTACTTTGTGTCTTTAATAACAATTCACTGTACCCTTACCGTTATTATTATTTGTATTTGATTCTCACTGTTTACCATTTGTGACATATATTTGTGATTGGTGCTCCTGATACGAATAAAGAAAGGCCTCCCCCCTCCCCTCGTAGATACGCCACAGAACCGTACCTTCTAACTCCATTTGGTTTAAGAGCTTGAGTTTTATGAAACATACATCTTAACGTTTCATATTATACGATGCTAAGGAACAAGAAGAGGAGGAGAGTTGCCAGCACTTGTCAACTATATAGATGTGTAATGAATGACGACGCGTCTTGCTTGTCAACTCCGTCACCTTGGGGCACATGTCAGCTATCTTTAAGAACTGGAGCGTGGCCAGACACGCACCGCCACTTCCCATTCGCACGTCACAGACACTTAACATGCATTCCCTACGTCTAAGTCAGCTCAAAGATATGTTGGAACCGTAGATGATATCGGTAGAAATCCTAACAACACAGATGGTTGTTTAGTTCTTTAGTTTAGGGGCTGCGACAACGCGGTCATGTAGCCCCGTGTACTTTGTGTGTGTGTAGAATCTGTCTGATAACCAGTGTCAATTGTGATGACTGTATTAGTGTGTGTTATCTGTCTTTAATTCAAGTAGGTTGCGGAAGATAATTTCAAGTAGTCCCTACTTTCGCTACCAAATGCTACCGTCCTCGACACCTAGCTGTGAACTTGGCTACTACTAAATGCCATCGCAACCAGCTCCTGGTGACGAACGTTGGAACTTAAGAGCATTAACCAAACCTAATCAACAAATTTTGCTTCACACATGTTTAGTTAGTGGAAGGTTCTTTCACATGCCAAATATCTATGCCATGAACCCGACGGATTTACTTCCCCTCCGAAGGAAGGCATGCTGAGGGATTTTTAACGCTCTTAAATTATCCGAAGACTTCGTTCGGGTTTGAACCCGTGACCTTCTTAACAACACAAAACTGTGCTCTAATGAAACATACTAGGCAAAGCGAGTAATGAGGTAGTATGCCATTGCTTTCCGCACTGAGCTAATGCACAATGTGGCGTAGCAAAGGGTGTTAAATCGCTTGCCACGATTGGAAGTTGCAATAAGTTCGGTGATCGAAGGTTCAAATCCCGGCGCTCACAGCGCCTATCTTGAATGTGGTTTATCTCAACACTCCCTGCAGGAAAATGTTGGGATATTTCCTTATTTCAAGACCCCGGGTACCCAAACCGTCACAATTAAACTCACGCTACTACAGTGAACAGAAAAGCATAAGTTTTGATCACACACGCAAGTACACGGTACCGATGACGGAGATGTTTCAAAGTCCCAAAACGATTTGATAAGAACAGCTAAGCTAGTGTAGCAGCAATTACCAAATGTGTAGCATCGTATGAGTAGCACAGTCCCTCGTAGTGCCACTAAAGGCAAAAATAAGGAAGGAAGCTTTTAGTTTTACGTGACCGTTAATCATGCGATCCTGAGCCACGGAACCTCCTTGTCCCAATCACAGGACATGGCATTTCACTTCAAAAATCTCGCATGCAATGATTGGGAATCGAACCCGATCCACCTTGGTGAGAGAACAACAGTTTGACCGCTGCACCACCACGCTCCATTCACTAAAGGCATTGCACGCCATCCGTACCTCGGTAGCTTCCATATAACGACAGCCATAAATGATACAATATTAACATAAGTGTACTGCTTGCGACGGTGGGTGAGTGGTTATCGTGTCGAGCTATCAACCCCAAGCTTGCAGGTTCGCTCCTGGCCATGGTAAGTAATTTTTGAAAGGCGAAAAAATCTCGGCACGCATGCCATACGTTGTTGGCATGTAAAGAACGCATTTGAATACAGTAGGCCGTGCTCATAATGGCAAAATTATTCTCGGGATTTTCCGCCAACACAAAAGTTCCTCCTTTCTCTACTAGAAAGCGCTATAGTGTCAAGGAGCTTCGATCTCATAGCGTTCCAAGGAGCGAGAAAATTCGACATGCAAGCTGCCTTCTGGGCGTCAATTAACAAAGCCTGCTCCCAGCACCCGAGGCCATACGATATTATTAGTATGAGTATTATCGGTTTATACAGTACATATATATCACATTGCTGGTACATTACAACGTAACTATACGGGCTTCAGTGAACCAAAGTATAGTTACTGAAACAGCAACTTCTAAGCGGGAATTTCGCTTCCCTTCCGAACGATTCATGTTGTTGATAGAACTACTGCTTTCTGCATTAGTTTGTACAGCCGAGTATCCAGATCCACTTCTTTAAGGCCTTGGAGGAAGGTACTTGGGATCACGCCCGTACTTGAGACAATGAAGGTATGGTCTTTACCCACTCTACATGCCATTGTCTTTTGATAGGGTCGACCAACTCGCTGTATTTGCTGATCTTTTCTATGTATTTTGACTGGAGATTCTTGTTGTTAGGAATCGCAACATCAATCAAGGTAGTTTGCTTGGCTTTCTTGTTGACAACCACTAGATCCTGCCTGTTGTGTGATACCCTTATTATTATTATTATTATTATTATTATTATTATAAGTACACCGAGTGGCCAAAAGTCACGGGAAGGGTAGTCCCATAAGAAAACGCGCCGTGTATGACTCCTGAGCGTTGCGGCTAGCTGCGACTGAGCAGAGCAGTCTGTCACAGTCGAGTGTAGTGAAGTTGGCAACACGTCGCAAGTTAACCAACTTTGAACGTGGGATGATCATCAGTGCATTGGTCATAGCATTTTGGAAGTAACACGCGAATCCGGGTTTCTGAGGTCAACAGTGTCGAGGGTGCATCTTCAATATCGCAGAGATACTGTTACCATCCGCGTAAACCTCCACACGGGACGACCACAAGTGTTTAACGAACGGATATCACGTCACCTCAGAAGAACCATACGGGGCGATCGAAGGGTTAATGTGAGTCAGACCACCGCCCAGTTGAATGTTGGGAGTCAGGAATCCATTTCTACCAGGACTATTAAGGAGGCACCTGCACCACATAGGCATCACTTGCCGACTTGTCCTCATGGGACGATCCATCCCGTGACTATTGACCAGTAAGTGTAGTGCGCGCAGTGCTGCTCAACTTGCGTGAAGACTGCACTAAAGTCTGTTCGCCGAGTTGAGATAGTGCAAGTAAACACAATTGTACACGTGATTGCAGGGCTGCCCGCAAGGGGTGCATAGAGCTGTGCCTGTTGAACGTACGCCAACTTCAGTGCTGTGAATAGCCTACATGTGAAGCGGGCTGACTTATCGGTTACATGTACAGCGCAGTTTATTTATTGTTCGTTTATGTATTTATTTAATTAATTAATTAGTTCTTAACTGCTTATGACAGGCAACAGTATACAGCAGTAAGTGGAGCAAGTCTTGTCTTTTCTAGGGCTACGGCATGACTAATGATCTCGGAGCTTCTTGGCTACCCCTGTCCGGTAGAGCCGATGGCGTGAACTGGGCGTCTTTCCCTGTCCAGGCAGTCAAGTAACCATGTGCAAGTATTTACGCGAACTGTCTCGACACGGCGATTAGGGGCCGATAACCTAGATTTTAGGCCCCTTAAAACGACAATATTATCATCATCATCATCGACACGGCGAACAGACTATAGATATCATCGCTGTGTCCGCTAAAGCGCAGCGTTAGGTCATGGGGCCTAGCTCTCTGCTGGCCCGGTAGACGCGTGGGTTCGAGCCCCACTGTCAGCTGTCCTTGAAATGGTTTTCCGTGGTTTCCCCATTTTCAACACAAGAAAAATGTTGGGATGGTACCTTCTGACAGGCCACGGCCGCTTCCTTCCACATCCTTGCCCAGTTCCATTCATCTTCATCATTCCATCTCTCATCCCGGCGCGCAGGTCGCCCACGGGCGACTAGAGAGACCTGTATTCGACCTCTCTTCGTCCTCCAAGATACCAGGAACAATGTCTGATGAACAAACGCTGTCGAAGGCACATTCCTCAGCACTTGTATCTTGAAAGGCAAACAACTGCTAAATTTCACCCGTTATCACAAGTGGGGACGGATCAGCTCATCAATAGCTTTCCACGGTGGGTGAGTAGTTAACGTGTCGGTCTGCTAACTCCAAGCCCCTGGCCATGGTAAGAGATTTTTGATTTTTAGGTAAATAAATGTATTTTAATGTAAATACATTTTCTATTAATACATACATTTGTGCTTTTCACTTATTTGTCTTATGAGTTGTGTTATTGAGATGGCTATATTAGTGTGCGTATTTGTAATTAAGGTGAGGATTGGGAATGAGGCGGCCGTGGCCTTAAATAAGGAACCATCCCAGTATCAGCCTGTAGTAGAAGTGGGAAACATAAGAAGACATAACATTTACTTTTTTTTTATTTAGTCAATTTACCCTCTAGGTTAGTGGTTCCCACGGACTCAGCGAGGGAACTCACCACTACCGCCTCTATGGGCAGTGTCCTGGAGCTTGGAGCATCTGGTCGGGATGGATACAACTGGGGAGGTGTGATCAGCACTTCGCCCAGGCGGCCTCACCTGCAAAGCGAACAGGGGCCTCATGAGGGATGGGATGGAAGATTAGGATGGATAGGCTAGGAAGAGGGAAGGAGGCGGCCGTGGCCTTACAGTAGGTACCATCCCGGCATTTGCCCGAAGACGAAGTGGGAAACCTCGGAAAACCACTTCGAGGATGGCTGAGGTGGGAATCGAACCTTCTCTACTCTTTCGGACCTCCCGAGGCTGAGTAGACCCCGTTCCAGTCCTCATACCACTTTTCAAATTTCGTGGCAGAGCCAGGAATCGAACCCAGGACCTCCGGGGCGGCAGCTAACCATGCTGACCGCTACGCTACGGAGGCGACCATAACATTTACAATTTTTAAAATCAGTATGCTATCTTTCAGTTTATTGAATTTTTGTTCTGAGTTACTTCAACGGGGAAGAACCTGTGAGTTATCTACTCTTCATGCAGAGCGTATCTCAGCTTGCAACTGTGTTATTCTTTTAACTTGTCGCCCCGTGTCATTCACTGTGGAAGCCGGGGATTTCCTTGTCCTTAGCCATATTGCACCATGTGCTAGATCCTCCCCTTCCCCCAGCTACCTGGAACCAGTGTCACTTTCATGCAGTTCATTTCTGGCACTGTGAAGTGTAAGGCAGTTCTACGATGCCTAAAGTAAAAAAAAATCACAGTCAGTCTGAAAGACTAGACGTTGTATCATTTCAAATGACGCATGCTACAAATGCTACACATATTAGAAAGGCTCAGGAGGGCTTCTCGCTTTGCTCGAAGCCCCAGGACTCTTTCAACAGACTGCATTACCCATTAACTTAGGCTTCCCGCGCGGGCACCTCTTTAAGGGCAACGGGAAGAAATGTGTTTCTTGTACTTGTATAAGAGATGTGTTTGGTTGAATAAAGCGTAAATTGTGTACTTTATGATAGCGGTTTTGTGGCCCATCATCCCAGGCAAGCCGGCGGAAACCCTTGCCTCCCTGTCAGAAGGATCATTTGGCCGTAAATTTGAATTAGTGTAAGGATGTAGTATGAGTGTCCATATTTAGAAAATAGCCTACTCCATGAAGGGGTCATGACTATGCTTTATAGGCTATGTTTGTTTAATTAATAGTGTATCTGAAATAAGGGAAGAATACTGATTTACAGATTTGTGGAGTGAGTTTCTGATTTTTAAATAGAGTTTATGAAATTTATGGTAAAGGTGAAGGCGAGGTGAACATGATTAGGCAATAGCCTACTCCATGAAGGAGTTATGCCTATGCCTTCTGTGTCTGTTTGAGTTATAGAGTGACTGAAATGAGGGAAGTTTACTGAATTTGGTGTTTGTAGAATGTAATTTTCGATTTTAATTTGGGTTTTCGTGAAGCTTGTTGCGGAGTTGTTATTTCTCTGAAAAGGAGTGTTTTTGCCCCAGGCAGGCCTGTGTTCGATCTGGCTAGACTAGTGTAACGGTAGAGAGTTGGGAGATGAGTTGTAGAACCTGGGAGCGAGCAGTGACGGGGTGAACATTAGGGGGGGGGGTCTATTTTGAGTGAGAGTAGGGATGGAATATTGGGACTGGTTCGATGCTTTGCTCTGATATCCTGCACACCTCTTTAGGAGGCACCCTGTATTCTTATTTCAGACTGACTGTAATTTTTAGCCTATTTTCAATTTTGAAAAAAAAAATAGGCTTATGAGATCACCTTTTGTCCGTGTGTGTGTGTGTGTGTGTGTGTGTGTGTGTGAGGTGTGTGTGTGTCCCTCCCTAATAAAATCTAAACGGCTGGAGCGATTCCAATGAAACTCGGTAAGTTGATAGCACTATTCCCGGCGACCTCGACCGTGCCCTTCAAATTTTGTTACGTCTCACCAATCCAACATGGCGGCTGTGCGAAATATTTCACTAGCATTCAATATCTCCGAAACTATTACCGATATCGCCCTGAAATTGTGTACGGTGATAAAGGGCAATACTAGAAGTTCACCTACGAGAATTTCAAAAACCTGGTGACTTCAAAACCAACATGGCGGTCAAGCGAAATTAAGACTTTTAAATAGACATTTCTCGCGATTTAGCTATCCAAACGTAATGAAACTTGGTACAGCAAATGTTTGTACACATTGTAATGCAATGAAGGCTAATTTAGTTCAATTGTTTACATAACCTCAAAATGGCGGCTGTGCGAAATATTTCACTGACATTCTATATCTCCGAAACTATTACAGAAATCATCATGCAATTTTGTACGGTGATAAAGGGTACTAGTACAAGTTTACCTATGTATATTTCATAAACCTGTAAAGTACAAAACGAACATGGCGACCAAGCGAATTTGAAATATTTTAATAGACTTTTATCGTGATTTAACTCTCTGAGCGCAGTGAAATGTGGTACAGTAAATGATTTTGCAGATTGTAATGCACTGCCATCTAATTTAATTCAATTGTTTACATAACCTCAAGATGGCGGCTGTGCGAAATTTTAAAATTAAGTTTTTATTCTTGTGTCGTAATCATGCGATCGAAGTGAAAGTTTGAATAATGAAGCTAGGCAATAATTGTCCTTAAATGGTACATAACTCTATGGCCTATACATATAACAATCCTAAATGGCGAGCTTCCGAAATATTTAGATGGTTCTCAATATCTATGAATCTTTTACAGCAACCAAACTGATTTTTTTTTATGTTCATAGAGACTATGAACATATGTTCACCTATAGGACTTTCAGTAACCTGGTGAGCACAAATCCTACATGTCGGCGACGCGAAATATAAATATTTAAATGGACGTTTCTCGCGAATTAACTATCCGAGTGCCGTGAAACGTTGCACGTTAAATGCTTATACAAATGTTGATTCACTGGCATGTAATTTATTTCAATTGATTGCATAATCACAAGATGGCTAGTGTGCGTAATTTTAAAATCTCGTTTTTACTTCTTGTGTTCTAATCATGCGATTGAAGTTTGAATACCACACGTACACAATAATCTTAATGTAATAGTACAAAAATAAAAATCCATCCTGGCGACCATATGATATATTTAGACGGTTCTCAATGTCTACGAATCTGTTACAGCAATTAAACTGAAATTTTGTATGTTGATAGAGACAATTAACATGAGCAGGATATATGGAAATAGGCTGTATAGTTCTTCAAGGAACTACTTGTTTGCTCTGACATCCTGCACACCTCTTTAGGAGGCACCCTGTATTCTTATATGGCATCTTGTATATATCTTTAGAAGTCACCCTGTATTCTTGTGTTCGCTTCGCTCAAAGCCCCAGGTCGCTCGACGCCAGGCCTCTTTCAACAGACTCAAATAATCATTAGCGTCTGGTTCTCGCTCCTCGCGTGAGCATGACGTCACTTCTCGCGCGGCTGCATGACGTCACGTCCATCAACGTGTCTGTGTCCGTGTCCGTAATGCATAACGATGGACCCAACCATAACGACGAAGTTGGCAAGATCATTTGAAATGATAAAAAGTGACAGTCAGTCTGAAAGACTAGACTTTGTATCATTTTAAATGCTACAAATGCTGAAAATTGCTGGAAAGACTGGAGGATTCTCGCTTCGCTCGAAGCAAAAGACTCTTGACATGTTAGAAAATTAAATACTTTACCTTGTTTCAAATTACTCGCGAACGGCAAGTGCAAACCAAGGGCAAAGTAAGGTCAAGCGCGCGGGATGCTGTCACGCTCACCAGAGCGCGCGGGGACGTGCCCCTTCCATCCAGTCTAAAACACTTATTGTGGGCGATGTATTGAAGATAGAGATATGCACTCAGGGACTTTTATGTAGAACTTTTCATGCTGACCAATTCTTACGCTCATAGCATACTGATATTTTTTAACGGTTTGCCCGGCGTAAGCTTAAGATGCGTACGGACGCCAAGTTTGTTTTCGACTTTTTCACTGAAATCGTTACTGCTTAGCTTCCTTTGATCATACATAAATTATTTTCTACGGAATCTTTCCTCGAGATATCCTTTAGAGAATGGTGAAAACCGAATCAAAATCCATCCAATGGTTCTCGAGATTACCCGTGACATCCAAGAATCGGGGATTTTTGTCTTATACTAACGAAGTAGAGATTGTCGGGGAGCACATGCACCAAGCTGTACTATGACGTCACACACCTCAGTGCATCTGGGTACATTTCGTCCCGTCACCGTAACGTAACACCAGACCCCAGCGTAACGACGAAGTCGACAAGATCATTTAAAATGATAAAACAACTACAAGTTATCGCATGTTGCAGAATTTGAAGTTTACCGCAGATTCGCGCCTTGAGAATAACTGTTTCGCGATAATCGTCGGTAATTTGTGATGGACAACCTGTAGATGTATCTCGTTGTGTATTGTCATGCTTCAGCAGGCAGTGAGATATAGAATAAATTGCATTCGTTAGTACTGTATATTGTTCATATTCACATAAATAAACTAAATTATAATGATTTTTTTTATTTTTTTGTCTCATATTTCAGGTATTAATAATACATAAAAAATAAATATTTTCCCGACTTTAAGCACATAAAAATCCGAGCCCTAGTAATCACCATATGATTAAATAAATAACTCATAAAACAGATGAATATATTCAGTGATTCATTTTGAATTATGGAGAACCAGAGAACCTACTTACTATAAGCCTGACACATATAAAATTTAAAAGATCGTTGAGTAGTCGTGTGCATTAAATCACTCACCACGATTGCGTCGGGGAGCAGAAGCAAATTGGGAGATTGGAGCTTTGAATCCCAGCACTGAGTGACATCCTTAGTGTAGTTAGCTTATAGGTTTTTCCCTTCCATCCAAGTAAGTGTCACCATGGGACCTTATTTCAAGTCCCGGGGCATTTGCCCAAATCCTACATGCAAATATTTCAAGTTGTACACACGCTACTATAGTCACTAGAATAATACATGATATTATACAAAAACAACACCCGCACGTAGACTGGGCTGATGACCATAAATAACCCAAGTCATTGACGGAGGCTACAAAGATAATATTGGAACACAAAGTTCCGTGACGAACTAAACAGCCTACTTTTCTTAAAATTTAAGAATCATGCCAATGATTAATCTATATGGACCTATCTGGAATAATGACGAAATTAAGTTGGTAATATCGAAATTTCTAATTAGTTCGAAATATGCATAGTCTAATAGGCCAATAGAGTTGGCAGCCGCGGTGACTGAATATATTATTAGTTCCATCTCTTAAGGTACAAAATACAAAATTTGGTTGAAGTCCAATCGATAGCATGGACGTTACACACAGTTAGACATTGGATCTATCAGCGCGCGTAAAATCATGTTGGCAACAATGTCATGCATGTGTTGGCCAGAAATAACCTGAAATATTACAATCTTTTGTTGTGCCAATTTTGGATGAAATCCATTTGTTAGTATAGCAGTTACAATGTATTTTAAAATTGGACCTATCAGCAGGTTTAGAATCATGCTGGCAGCACTGACGTATATTGGTTACTCCAAATTAATCTATAATGTCAGGTATTATACGAGTGCTAACTTTAGAGCCGTTGGATTGCATGCGTTCCGATATATTGGTATGAGGGAAAAAATTAGCGACAGCATTTATTGACAGTTGGCAGCGCTGGTTGCTCTTAAGAATACGCATAGTCGGATCTGTTATCGTACACATAGCACATACGAAATGTGGTTGGAATCCAATTGATAATGTAGAAGTTATATGCATTTAAACATTGGACTTATCAGCAGGTTTAGAATCATTTTGGCAACACTGTCATGTACGGTCTCCTGGAAATTAAACTGAAATATTATTATCTATATGTCTGCCAATTTTGGAATAATTCCCATGCATACCTTCCAAGATATCCAACATGGAGCTCAAATTTCAATTGCGGTTTTTCAGCAGCTGTTAGCAGCGGCAGTATTTTCAAATATGGCCTTGAGATATTCGGGTATAGATCTTTACTCATACCAAATTTGTTGAGGCCGTTTAGGAGTTGATAGGGGGGACACACATACAGACAGGCAGACAGACAGACAGACAGACAGACATACAGAAGGACAGTCACACATTTGCCCGGATCGATCTCATAGGTCTACTTTTTCCTCATTTTTTCCAAAATGTGAAAAGTAGGCTAAAAATCGCCACTTCACCAACGCTCACTCGTATCGTGATAGCTGTAAGGAGATTGGAGGCACTGATGTTAGATGTTAGATCAACAGATGGTGGACGAGTATGCCCATTTGTTATAGGATCTTATTACGTACTGCACGTGAAAGCAACAACAGTGTGGCGTGAGACCATTTCGAATTCTAACTGAAATATATCTCCTAGCTCGGGAAACAGTTCAATAAATCAAGAAAATGGTATCTGTCTCTTGCGTATTTAGAGAGGAAATTTATGTGCACTTACATTTGGATTGCAATTCCTTACAGACATGTAAACAGACATGCTAATTTCGAGAAATCAGTAGGGGTGATAATCTTCAATGAACACACTTTTTCAACGTGTAATAATTATTTTATGTTTGGTCATTAATTTCTTCTGAAATTAACAACTCGAATGAGGTATACATCCCGAGAGGCTTCCGACTGGACACATTTTCCTTATTAAGATATATCTCACAACATTTGCAACTCCGTAGAAACAGAAATAAGGGTTGAATATTATCTACTTATTTACTTACTAATCTACTTACCTAGTAACTTATTTACTTATCTACCTAATTATCAACTTACCTACTTATCCATTTACCTACTTACTTGTTAACTTATGTACTTACCTACTTAGTTATTTACTTACCTAATTATCTACTAACTTATTTACTTACTTATCAACTTACTTAATTACTTATACACTCATCTACTTACTTACCTATTCATCTACTTACTTATTTACTTAATTATCTACTTACCTGCCAATTTATTTACGGTACCTACCTACTTACCTACTAATTTATTTACAAACCTACTTATCTACTTATTTAGTCACTTATCTACTTACTTATTTACATAATTACCTACTTATCCACTTATCTACTTACTTATTTACATACTTACCTTCTTATCTACTTACTTATTTACATACATACCTACTTACCCAATTATCTACTTTCTTATTTACTACTTTCTTATCCACTTATCTACTTATTTATTTACCTATCCACTTATCTACTTACTTATTTATTTATCTACTTATCCACTTATACTTATTTACATACCTATTTATCTACTTACTTATTTACATACTTACCTACTTATCCACTTATCTACTTACTTATTTATATATTTACCTACTTATCCACTTATCTACTTACTTATTTACATACTTACCTACTTATCTACTTACTTATTTATATACTTACCTACTTATCCACTTATCTACTTACTTATTTACATACTTACCTACTTAACCACTTATCTACTTACTTCTTTACTATCTACTTATCCACTTATCTACGTATTTAATTATTTATTTAATCACTTATCTACTTATTTACATTCATTTATTCAATCTTTCATTCCTTCATTCATAAGTCTTTTCTCTCTTTATTTCTTTTTTATTCATTTACTCATTTATTCATTTATAGTTTCGTTGAAATAGTTGTTTGTTTGCTTATACATTCATTAACTTGTTATGTTTATTTTGTCGTTTAGTTGTCTGCATATAGGTAAAATCCCTTGATGCTAGCGTTACGATCGTCGTCTGGCCAGAGTTAGTGACGCGCGTCTTGCTAAACTTTATGATGCAGCTGTACTGGGACACGAGAAGTGAAAAGAACACGTGGAGTTCGTAGACATTTTCCATGCACCGGTTAATAAATGCGGAAGTGCAGTGTTACGCTGCTTTGAGAGTGCGAACACAATCGTAAACCTTCCATGCACATTGGTATGACTTGCCGCCAGGTGGTACTGTATGGCATCACCGTGAACACACATGAAGTTGGCTGTGTCATAAAGTCCGGAGCGAGCTAACTGCAAAATCCTGTGGCTTATTTTACGCCAAGTAAGTCAATTAAAGGGGAAAACATTCAAAAACAAATGTGATTTTCTGTGGAGAACTAATAACTTTTTCAAACTTATTGGGTTCGATTCAATTTATTAATTCATTGTAGGGGCTTAGGACATCTTGGTAATCAGTCTCGTTTACTTGGGTGTATATAACCTGTGATTCTGTGGTTTACTGTAATTGCATCACTGTAAGTATTAAGGTCTTGGGTTAAAGTAGAAACTCCAGGACATTTACTAAGATACCATATCCCGAGACAGAGCGTGAATGAACTCAAGATAAAGTCAAGATGGGCACTGGCTACAACAGGAATCGATCATTTGATCTACTAACTTCCACGTTCCCCGTAAAATTGTAGTGCGCGACTACATCACGGGGTTTGCTTCAACAACTTGGTCATCGTATGTAATAATAAGATCAAAGATAAGATTATATTTCTAAAGGCAAGTTGAATCGGGACTTCGTGGTCAGTGCTTTGTAGCAGATAACTGGTATTGTAAACGCAATAATGGTAACCGTGAAAGCTGAAGTGATATAGTTTGTTGAGGTCTGGACCATGACAAAGCGAGACCACATGTGGCAACCAGAACCACCAACAAGCTCCGGCCATTTCATTGGGAGAGTCTGGACCACCCACCATCAGTCCGGACATCGTGCTTAGTGATTTCCACGGTTTTGGTCTGCTGAAAAATTTCCTGGCAGGACAGCGTTTCACGTGCAATGATGACGCCAAGACAACAGTCTGACGATGGTTCTACGGTCAGCCAGCTGATTTCCACCACAGGGGCATCTCAAATGTAGTGCTGCGATGGGACAAATGACTGAACAAATGTTGAGACTGTGTGGAACAAGATGTTCAGTGAAGAACATAGAGCCTTCTTTCTCCTATATGCATGGGTATTGTTATAACTCTTTGTCCTTTTCAACGAGTATAATTGAATGTTGGTTGTAGTAGCTCGTTGAAATACAACGTGTTGTACGGATATCAGGTGCCCTTTACTAGTGCTACCTCTGTACAAAATGATTATGATGATTATGATAATTGTTGTTTTAAGGGGCCTAACATCTAGGTTATCGGCCCCTAATGATCTGGGTGATGGCGAAAATAAGAATGAAATGGAAACCAGAACGAAAATTATCTGAGACGGAAAAAAACGTACAAAGAGAAACTCAGATGGAAACAACTCACAATAAGGTCTTACAAAAGGGAATTTAGAACGAAAAGATTCACAAAAAGAATAGATTGAAAAAGACCCACAAAACGTAGGCTAGATTCAAAATACGTACAAAATGCAATGTAGCGTCGAAATACTTACAAAATGCAACTGAAATTCAAAATACTTACAAAATGCAAATGAGATCGAAAATACGTACAAAATGCAATTGAGGTTCAAAATACTTACAAAATGCAATTGAAATTGAAAATACACAATGCAATTCAGATTGAAATAGGTCCTATCCCAGTTCCAATCCAAATTATTCACAAAGTGCAATTGAAATTCAAAATACGTACAAAATGCAATTGAAATTGAAAATGCTTACAAAATGCACGGTAGATTCAAACGACTCATGTGGATTGACAATACTTACAAAATGCAATTTAGATTGAAAATACTTGACAAAATGTAATTTAGATTCAAAATACCCACAAAATGCAATTGAGAATCAAAATATGTGCAAAATGCCCACCAAACAAAATGCAATTTAGGTTCAAAATTCGTGCGAAATGCGGTTTTGGTTGAAAATACTTACAAAATGCAATTGAAATTCAAAAATACTCACTAAAAGGCCCGTCTACCTGCATTGAATGACTTACTAAAAAGCAATTTAGATTGTCAATCTTTACAAAATGCAATTGAGGTTGAAAACAATCGCGAGATGTAATTTAGATCGAAAAACTTACAAAATGCAACGTAGATCAAAAATGCCTTAAAAATCGCTAAAAGGGAATTTAGATACATGGTGAACCAAGTAACAAAAGCAGTGCGGGAATCTTAATGAGAAAAGTAAATATAATGAAAAGAGGAGAGGAGAGGAAAAGAGAGGGGAGAGAGGAGAAAGTCCGCCCCAAAGGTAAGGGACAAAAGAGGAAAACTGACCCAGCTCAGGATACCCTCGGGGTCGCCAACGCCTGAACTCACCAGCCGTGAGCCCCTGAGGGTGTAGCATTATCTACGGTGCACCAGAAGTGGTGGGGCTACATACACCCTGCCTCCTTAAGGGCCTTGAGCACAAGGCAGGAGGTAAAAGGAAAAGAAAAAGAAGGCTGACCCCTCACAGAAGGAGGGTATCAGGAAAGATGAGATACGGGCCAATTAAGGCGGGAAAGTGAAAGACTCCCTAGGCCTCGGATAACCTAATACCGTCGGGGTCGGAAGAGAACAAGAGTTGACCAAGGGAGGTCGACAGGAAAGAAGACGGAGAGGAGCCCGGCACAAGTAAGTGGAAGCAATGCCGGACTCAGCTGGGGTCCCGTGGTCGCCAACCCACGCCCCACTAGATGTGAGCCCCTGGGGGGTGTACAAAATGCCATTCAATTCGGTTTCACCGTGTTTGAATTGATATGGTGAATCGATTCGCACACATACATGGCCGCTATCTGCAAACTATTGGGCTGATGACCTTGTAGTTTAGTCAAAAGATGCTTCCCACATGAGGTATATTGTTGCAAAATTGGTAGAGATCAAATAATTAGGTTGGTCGTAATTTGATTTAAGCTTTTAACATATTGGTGGCCGCCATTCCATTTCCGTCAAGAGTGCAGCGAGTTAAAACAAGACCTTGAGGTGCCCTTTGCAAGTGCTACCGCTGTACCAAATTTCGTTCAATTCGGTTCTACCGTGTTTGAATTGATAGGGGGAATCGATTTGCACACATACATGGCCGCCATATGCAAACTATTGGATTGATGACCTTGTAACTTGGTCAAAGAACGCTCCTCACAAAAAGGTATGTTGTTGCAAAATTTGGTAGAGATCAGATGATTAAGTTGGTCGTAATTTGAATTAAGCTTTTAACATTTGGGTGGCCGCCATTACGTTTCCGTCAAGATGGCGACAATATAAAACATGACACTGAGTTGCATTTTGCAAGTGCTACCTCTAGCTGGGCCAATGACCATGTAGTCAGGTCTGTTTATCATCATCATCTGGGTGAATGACCATGTAGTCAGGTCTGTTTATCACCATCTGGGCAATGACCATGTAGTCAGGTCTGTTTATCATCATCATCTGGGCCAATGACCAAGTAGTCAGGTCTGTTTATCACCATCTGGGCAATGACCATGTAGTCAGGTCTGTTTATCATCATCATCTGGGCCAATGACCAAGTAGTCAGGTCTGTTTATCATCATCTGGGCCAATGACCAAGTAGTCAGGTCTGTTTATCATCATCTGGGCCAATGACCAAGTAGTCAGGTCTGTTTATCATCATTTGGGCCAATGACCATGTTGTCAGGTCTGTTTATCATCATCTAGGCCAATGACCATGTAGTCAGGTCTGTTTAACATCATCATAATCTGGGCCAATGACCATGTAGTCAGGTTTGTTTATCATCATCTGGGCCAATGACCAAGTAGTCAGGTCGGTTTATCACCATCTGGGCAATGACCATGTAGTCAGGTCTGTTTATCATCATCTGGGCCAATGACCATGTTGTCAGGTCTGTTTATCATCATCTAGGCCAATGACCATGTAGTCAGGTCTCTTCAACATCATCATCATCTGAGGCAATGACCATGTAGTCAGGTTTGTTTATCATCATCTGGGCCAATGACCATGTTGTCAGGTCTGTTTATCATCATCTAGGCCAATGACCATGTAGTCAGGTCTGTTTATCATCATCATCATCATCATCTGGTCCAATGACCATGTATTCAGGTTTGTTTATCATCATCTGGGCCAATGACCATGTAGTCAGGTCTGTTTATCACCATCTAGGCCAATGACCATGTAGTCAGGTCTGTTTATCATCATCATCATCTGGTCCAATGACCATGTATTCAGGTTTGTTTATCATCATCTGGGCCAATGACCATGTAGTCAGGTGTGTTTATCACCATCTGGGCAATGACCATGTAGTCAGGTCTGTTTATCATCATCATCTGGGCCAATGACCATGTTGTCAGGTCTGTTTATCATCATCTAGGCCAATGACCATGTAGTCAGGTCTCTTCAACATCATCATCATCTGAGGCAATGACCATGTAGTCAGGTTTGTTTATCATCATCTGGGCCAATGACCATGTTGTCAGGTCTGTTTATCATCTAGGCCAATGACCACGAGTCAGGTCTCTTTAACATCATCATCATCTGAGGCAATGACCATGTAGTCAGGTTTGTTTATCATCATCTGGGCCAATGACCATGTTGTCAGGTCTGTTTATCATCATCTAGGCCAATGACCATGTAGTCAGGTCTGTTTATCATCATCATCATCTGGTCCAATGACCATGTATTCAGGTTTGTTTATCATCATCTGGGCCAATGACCATGTAGTCAGGTGTGTTTATCACCATCTGGGCAATGACCATGTAGTCAGGTCTGTTTATCATCATCATCTGGGCCAATGACCAAGTAGTCAGGTCTGTTTATCACCATCTGGGCAATGACCATGTAGTCAGGTCTGTTTATCATCATCATCTGGGCCAATGACCAAGTAGTCAGGTCTGTTTATCATCATCTGGGCCAATGACCAAGTAGTCAGGTCTGTTTATCATCATCTGGGCCAATGACCAAGTAGTCAGGTCTGTTTATCATCATTTGGGCCAATGACCATGTTGTCAGGTCTGTTTATCATCATCTAGGCCAATGACCATGTAGTCAGGTCTGTTTAACATCATCATAATCTGGGCCAATGACCATGTAGTCAGGTTTGTTTATCATCATCTGGGCCAATGACCAAGTAGTCAGGTCGGTTTATCACCATCTGGGCAATGACCGTGTAGTCAGGTCTGTTTATCATCATCATCTGGGTGAATGACCATGTAGTCAGGTCTGTTTATCACCATCTGGGCAATGACCATGTAGTCAGGTCTGTTTATCATCATCATCTGGGCCAATGACCAAGTAGTCAGGTCTGTTTATCACCATCTGGGCAATGACCATGTAGTCAGGTCTGTTTATCATCATCATCTGGGCCAATGACCAAGTAGTCAGGTCTGTTTATCATCATCTGGGCCAATGACCAAGTAGTCAGGTCTGTTTATCATCATCTGGGCCAATGACCAAGTAGTCAGGTCTGTTTATCATCATTTGGGCCAATGACCATGTTGTCAGGTCTGTTTATCATCATCTAGGCCAATGACCATGTAGTCAGGTCTGTTTAACATCATCATAATCTGGGCCAATGACCATGTAGTCAGGTTTGTTTATCATCATCTGGGCCAATGACCAAGTAGTCAGGTCGGTTTATCACCATCTGGGCAATGACCATGTAGTCAGGTCTGTTTATCATCATCTGGGCCAATGACCATGTTGTCAGGTCTGTTTATCATCATCTAGGCCAATGACCATGTAGTCAGGTCTCTTCAACATCATCATCATCTGAGGCAATGACCATGTAGTCAGGTTTGTTTATCATCATCTGGGCCAATGACCATGTTGTCAGGTCTGTTTATCATCATCTAGGCCAATGACCATGTAGTCAGGTCTGTTTATCATCATCATCATCATCATCTGGTCCAATGACCATGTATTCAGGTTTGTTTATCATCATCTGGGCCAATGACCATGTAGTCAGGTCTGTTTATCACCATCTGGGCAATGAACATGTAGTCAGGTCTGTTTATCATCATCTGGGCCAATGACCATGTTGTCAGGTCTGTTTATCATCTAGGCCAATGACCATGAGTCAGGTCTCTTTAACATCATCATCATCTGAGGCAATGACCATGTAGTCAGGTTTGTTTATCATCATCTGGGCCAATGACCATGTTGTCAGGTCTGTTTATCATCATCTAGGCCAATGACCATGTAGTCAGGTCTGTTTATCATCATCATCATCTGGTCCAATGACCATGTATTCAGGTTTGTTTATCATCATCTGGGCCAATGACCATGTAGTCAGGTGTGTTTATCACCATCTGGGCAATGACCATGTAGTCAGGTCTGTTTATCATCATCATCGGGGCGAATGACCATGTAGCCAGCTCTGTTTATCATCATCGGGGCGAATGACCATGTAGTCAGGTCTCTTTATCATCATCATCATCATCATCATCTGGGCCAATGACCTAGTAGTCAGGTTTCTTTATCATCATCTGGGCCAATGACCATGCAGTCAGGTCTGCTTATCATCTTCTGTACAACAATTATCATCATCATCATCATCATCTATTAGACTGTGGGGTGTGAGTGCGTCTGGTGGCAGTTGCATGTTTATTAGATATAGTTCATTGTTTCATTGGACTGTGATGTGTGAGGGTGCATGTGAGTGTGCCTGGTGACGGACAGTTTTAGTGGTAGTACTTGTTGTTGGTGGAACTTAAGTCATTTTTCGTTTGTAGAATTTTGATATTTAATTGTTAGTAGAAGGTTAGTATTTTTGTTAGTAGAATTGCTCTTTACTTATTCTGAAAGGGAGTAGCAGCCTTCAGAATAAATCAGTTCTTTACTTGTCTTATAGACGGTTAAGATATTGATAATATAAGCCAACTAATGGCTACACTGCGTTCTGCTGCACGGCTGAAAGCAACGGGAAACTACAGCCGTAATTATTTTCCCGAGGATATGCACCTCTCTATGCATAATTACATGTGATGATGGCCTCCTCCCTTGTAAAATTTCAATCCGGAGGTAAACTAGTCCCCCGTTCGGATCTCCGGGTGGGGACTACTGGAGAGGGGGTTACCATAACAGAAGTGACAAAGAGGATATCTGACATTCTACGGATCGGAGCGTGGAATGTTAGAAGTCTGCTAGGAGATGGAAGGCTAGAAAACTTAGAAAGGGAAATGGATAGGTTGAGGTTGGATTTGGTTGGGATTAGTGAAATGCGCTGGCAGGAAGAACAAGACTTTTGGTCAGGTGACTATAGGGTCATAAGCACTAAATCAAACAATGGCCAAGCAGGGGTTGGTCTCATATTGAGTGGGAAACTTGGACAGCGGGTTGAATATTATGAGCAATATAGTGAACACGAACTAAATATTACCATAAATAAAGAACCAGTACAACAGGTCAATCGTTTTAAATACCTTGGTCAGATCTTCACAGAAGACCTACGATGTGAAGTTGAAATCAGGAGCCGTATAGCCATGGCCAAGCAGGCATTCCCTGAAAAGCATTCTCTAATTTGTCAACGCTCGATGTCCCTCAGCCTTAGAAAACAACTGGTTAAGACCTACATATGGCCAGTTGCAATGTACTGCAGTGAGACCTGGTCAATGAATAGAGGTGACATTATACGACTAGAAGCGTTTGAGATGTTGTGTTGGCGCCGAATGGAAAAGATCAGCTGGGTAGATAAAATGACCAACATAACGGTGCTGGATCGAATATAGGAAAAACGGCAAATGATCCACCAGATATATAGAAGGAGATCCACCTGGCTTGGCCACAGGTTACGACATGGTGGCCTGATGATCGACATACTAGAAGGCAAAATACCTGGAAAACGCCCTCCCGGGAGGCCACGGAACACTTTCATGAGATCTTTCCTACATAGCTCTGGCCTACGAAATTATGAAATGGTCAAAAGGACAACACAAGACCGAACAACGTGGAGAAGACTCATTGTAGGGGCAGACCAGTCGCTTGACTGAAAAACATGATGATGAGTGAAAGGATTATTGTAGCAAAAATCAATACTAAACCTACGTGCACCGCAGTGGTACAAGTCTATATGCCTACCAGTCAAGCTGATGATGAAGATGTTGAAATGGTCTACGAAGAAATAGATGAAATTCTGAGGTATATCAAGGGTAATGAAAATGTTATAGTAATGGGAGATTGGAATGCTGTTGTAGGAAAAAGCAGAGAAGGGAAGATAGTGGGAGATTTCGGATTAGGTGAAAGGAATGATCGAGGAAGCAGGCTGATGGAATTCTGCACCAAGCATGAGTTGGTCATAGCTAACACCTTATTCAATAACCACAATAGAAGAATATACACATGGATGAGACCAGGAGATACAGGGCGTTACCAAATCGACTTCATTATGGTCAAGCAGAGGTTTCGAAATCAGATTTTGGACTGCAAAACATATCCTGGTGCTGACAAAAACTCTGACCACAACCTGGTTAGTAGTGGAGTAATGACAGTTCCAAGCCACTCTAGAACCCTCCTCTTACCACTACTAAGCCTCAGCCATGTTAAATATCTCTCGAACGCGTAGTCCGATTTTGACAAATGAGGTATTGTTGGACTCGGGCTAACGTCCTCTTTGCTATGGACCACTCGTTATATTTTTCAAATTTTTTTTGAAAATTTTTGTTTTCGAAACTAGGTGATAGTTTGAAAACCAAAGATGATAGAACGTTATGCCATGGCCCAAACGAATGGTCTTTATGACCTTTATTTTCTATAATAAAACTTTTTTACTTTTTATGTTTTTTTGAAAACACTCGAATTTTGAAAATCCTATATTTTGGAAACTAGGAACTCTACAAAAAAAATTGTTTGACATAAATGAAAGGTCCTTATGCCCTCTACCCCCAAAATAAATTTCAAGTCTCTAGAGAAAAAAATTGTGTGTAGTAGTGGGATGGTGGGGGAGCTGCTTCCAAAAGCAAGTGGTGAGCCCCTGCGACCTTGGAATGGAACGAGCCATGCTAGGAGGGCGTGCTTGGATTCGTTTTTTTCGTCTCGTCGTGCTCTTTACGGGAATGTCGGTGTCGAAAATGTGAAAATCTGGAAACACAGTCTTTTTGGGGTAAAAACGTGATTTTAGACTTTTTGCTATATCTCACGAACCAATAACGCTAGAGGCGTGTTCGTCAGGTCCAAGGACTCGGGGTAACGTCCTCTCTCCTATGGACCACTCGTTATAATTTTTAATAAAATTGGAAACTCGGTTTTGGGGTAAACACGTGTTTTTTGTGATTTTGCCAATATCTCACGAAGCAATAACGCTAGAGGCATGTACGATGGGTCCAAGGATTCGGCCAGACGTCCTCTTTGCTATGGACCACACGTTATATTTTTAAAAAAAATTTGGAAACGCGATTTTGGGGTAAACACGTGTTTTTTGTGATTTTTGCCGATATCTCATGAACCAATAACGCTAGAGACGTGTACGAGGTGTCCTAGGACTCAGGCTTTCGCCCCCTTTCAAATGTGGTAGATATTTATTTTCCAAAAAATAATTCACAAAGGGCCTAACGCCATACATGTTGAAATAACGTTTTCTTTTTCTTTACTTGTTTATAATGTTTATGAAGCGTGGTGGTTGAGAGAGACGATACGGCTGGGTGTGTGTGTGTGTGTCGCTGACCACGGTGGCTGTGTTCAATAGAACAATCGCTATTTCGGCGGATTGGTGTATGACAGAGCGAGCGTGCGTTTTTCCTGATATTTTACCTTTAACGTGTAAACGGTGATGAGAACTTGATTCTATGTTGGTCGAAGCGAGTATCGAAAACAAACGAGCAGGAGGTGAAGGTCATTTGAGCTTATTGGAAGGCTCCGATCTGACTTGACAACAGGTGCAATGGAAAAAATGACCAAGACGCTTGAAGGTGAAATAATCTGACCATTGTGCTGGCAGGGAAGTGCGAAAGGCGTGCACACATGTGTGAAACCACAGGCACGCTAAACCAGTGACATCCTGTCTTGCTTCGTACGTGACAAAATGCAAGTCCATGTGAAATTTGATCTACCGCAGGTGTTCACCTTGGACGTTATCTATCCACGTGCATGATAACTGTTAACAAGTCACATCCTGTTTTGCTTCGTACGTGACAAAATGCAAGTTTATGTGAAATTTGATCCGGCACAGGTGTTCGCCTGGGACGTTAGCTGCCCACGTGCACGATAAGAGAATGTTCAAAGCGTGGGAAAAAAAAAGATTATACATGCAATGTGATATATAAAGACACGTCGCTGACATTTCCACTCGCACTTATGTGACTACTTTTGAACACGCTACAGCGTTGTGTGAAACACTTGGCCTTGTTTAACAGTTTTGGTGTTGGTGGAAAATACTTATTCTTGTTGTGAGGTAGGTATATATTTATTCATTCATACATTTATTGATTTATATATAAATACATGCAATTATTTATTGATTAGGTAATTAATGATTTTATTTATTTATTTGTTTGCAGATAACCGGCATACCTTACATGTCAGAGGGAGAAGAAACTATTGCACTTTTGAGCCCACTAGAAGGGAAGAGTAACAAGTCACTGCAAGTAAAGGTGAGATGATTTTTTTTAAACTAACTTGTTTCATTTTTTTGTTTAATGTTTTATGTTATGAAATGTATGTATTAACCTGAATTTAGGTATTTATAGCGGTTTATTTTATTTATTTTTAGAAACTTGGAAAGAATAGCCTTACCGCCGTAGCAGTCGCTGAAAAAAACCAGAAACGCACTAAAGCGAAACCACTGCCAAAGAGTGAACTGTTTAAAACTCAGGTAAGTCCAACTTAAAAATGCTATTCCATTTTACCACTACTGAAAACTCGTAGACAAAAAAAATTCATTACCTGTACATGACTGGGACAATGATTGCTTTCTTGATTAATGGCTATGTTGTTGTTGTTGACTGGGAAAAGTACAAGGCCATGTTGGATTTTCTAAAAATAAAATAATAAATTTAATTTATGGGTGGTTCCCTATGGACTCAACGAATATCCACAGGTTTGAACATGATAATGTGAACAAAATGACATGACATTCATTTTTGTTTATATATTGGTTAAAGGGAGGGTGGGGGAATGTAAATGACTGTAGCTTTATAAAAAAGAAAATAAGTACATGGGTTACTGTTAGTGCCAACATACAGTTTATTTTTAATGGTGTTTTGATATATTAATGCCAATTAACGTTAACGTTTTATTTACAAGTATTGATTGATTGATTGATTGATTGAGTGATGGGTTATTTTGTTTGCTTTTAGGTGTCGTCATGTGCCATTAACGTAATGAACAGACAGTGAACAAGCATGCATTATGCTTTAAAGTACTCTGTGCAATGTTAATAACTTACAATAAGAAAACGTTTTATTATAACACATGGCGTTAGTACTAAATACAACAAGTGAGCAAGTTGGTTTACCACGTGGGTTAAATTTAAAATCAGAACATGATCGATGGTTAACATTTGAATCCTGGCCTGTAGGCTTTTTGTCGACGCATGAACTTGCAAAAGCCGTTTTTTTTTACTTGAACCGAGAAGATGTGGTGCGCTGTGTGTTTTGTCGTATTGAACTTTCACACTGGGAAGAAGGGGATGATCCCTTTAGAGACCATTTGCGATGGTCTCCTCACTGTCCTTACATGCTTGGAAAGCAAGTAGGTAACCTACTCGTGCATTCATTTTACCGAACCACAAGGCCTTTGGCCGCTACTTACGTTGCTGAATCACAAATAAATAATAATAATGATGTATTACCAGCCAACGGTAGTGTCGATATATGTGGTCCATATGCCATAGACAGTGTTGAATTGGCGTGTGCTTTTGAAAAATTGGGAGTTGCAAGACAAAAGCACTAGCACACTCAGAGTACAGCTCTGTTGGAAAACGTTTCGAATCTAATAAAAATGTTTGGCCATTAATATTAAAACACTTTACCAAACAGCTAAGTGAAGCTGGATTTTTTATACTGGTGAAGGGGGTAAAACAATATGTTTTTATTGTGGATTTGCTTTAAAGGATTGGCAAATGACTGATGACCCTTTTGTGCAACACGCTCGTTGGTTACCAAACTGTAAATACATGGTGTTGCTTAAAGGTCAGGAATTTGTGAACACTATTCGTAAAGAAAAAGTGATTGCAGCACAAGACATAAAAGTGCCTTTAGAGTTAGAGCACGCGGAGCAAATACATAAGGCTGAAAGAAAAGACTTGTCTCACGAACAGATACAAAAGTGTGACCAACAATTATGTAAAATTTGTTATCAAGATGAACTAGGTGTTGTATTTTTACCCTGTGGACACATGATAGCCTGTGTCAAGTGTGCATTAGAACTTAACACTTGTGCTATATGCAGAAAAGTAGTATCTGCAACAGTTAGGGCATTTCTTGCATAACTAGTATAATTTATTCGCCATGGATAGTGCAAAATCCCTAATTGCACAATATTATTAAAGCTGTTTTAGAGTGTAATAGATATGCTTTTGTTTTGTTTATAGACTACTACAATGAATGTTTTGAATGCTGTGGGACAATCATGTGGCTTAGAGACAAAGAAGCTCAGCGAATTGCCAATGCATATTCCATTCCGCATTATCAAGATTCGGAAATTGAAAACAGCATATGGTGATCGTGTACTTTGTGTATGTGAAAACTTTGAGACATTTCTGCCTATACGGTTTAATGATATGTCGGAGAGTGTTTTTGATGAAGTCAATAATGCTGTGCAACCTGTACACTTAATTTATGAAGGTTTTAAAAACAATAGGTGCATGGTTCGTTTTAATTAAATAAATAAATAATGTGAAATAATAATGGAAATTATAAGTAATGACAATATACTGAAAAAGAAAGAAAATATGTGCATAGAATAGTAATGTTTTAGTGTTTAGTGTTGTCTTTAAAAATATTATGATGAAACCAAAAAAAATGTATATAAAGTTTGTAAATAAATGCAAAATGATGTTACAATGCTGTTTTATTTTATACAAAGTTAGTATATTTAACATTGCAGAGTATACATGATTATGACAATAAATGCATACTGAATACAAGCCTTTCTCACATTACAATAGTCTGTTATAGTTTAAACACAAGGCTTGTTGTAGATCATTTTATAGCAATGTCCCTTTAATGTTGTTTTCGAAAAGTGGGGAAGCCACAATGGTTGTATTGACATAAAAACCTTATGGTTATTACTATTTAGTCACTTTGATCCCCTTGCAGATCAACAGTAGATGACCTAGTTGTTCCACTCTTTAAAACGACAACAACAACACTACCTCTTGCATAGTTTGTGATGTTGATGGCTCTTGCGACGTGGAAGATGGATTAAAAATAACTTTGAGAACAGGGGTTAAACGTTGATCATTAAACAATGCACTATTTTGAGTAGCAATATGGTTTTCTTGATTTTTTGTCGACGGCAACTGTGTTTCATGCGGTACACTACATTGATGATCACTGACACTTAAAACCTCACTATTTTTACTTTTTAGGTCACCACGACAATGTTTGGAACGTTGCTTTGAACAACGCCAAATAACAGTTCCATTTTTATTGGTTCGTTTCACAATATATGAATATCCTTTATAGTATGCGTAAGGCTTACCATACCTAGTCACTGATACTTCCATATCAACTGTCGAGCATAGACTAAGCTCTAGTAAAGTCAACTTGGTAATAAGAATACTAGTTTAATGTGAGAGCAAATATGGATCCAAAGAGTTCAGGTAAAAGTGAAAGCAAATAAGCAAATATTAGAAACAAGAGTTGGGGTGAAAGTGGTCGCAAAGTGGTAGACCCATTACACAATAATTTCAGCACGACGAAGCTCTTGTTCAATTTCTTTGATTTCCCAATCGTGACCAGTATGGCCAGATTGACGTGAGGCATGCAACAACTGTAGCCGCTGGACGAGCTTATTGGGATTGTGCCAGTATACAAATTTAACAAATGGATTTTTAGGTGTAAACAAAGCATTACCATTATCATGATCATTATCATCATCGTCATTATCATCATCATGATCACCATTATCATCATGACCATCATCACTGTTACTATATAGTCCTTTTTGATCCTCTTGCAATACCACTTTATTTATAGTCTGAGTTGATTTTGACAGTGTTGAAGGTTTCTTGGACGTTGACAACTGTCCTAACATGACGTTTTGAGGACATGATAAGTCCTTTTGAACAAACACTGTACTATCTTTAGCCGCAATATCGTTTTCTTGAACTTGCTTTTTAGCATTTTGATAATTGTTTGTAAACAGTAAGCGTGGTTCGTTTCGAGCACTACATTGATGAACACTCACACTTAAAACCTTTCCATTTTTACTTTTCAGATTGCCTCGACATTTTGTTGACCTCTCTTTTGAGCATCGCCAGAATATTATTCCATTCACATTCTGGCGATTATAGTTATAGGAGTAGCCTTGATAGAGTGCACGTAGCCTACCTTTGTTGGTTGTAATAAGTTCCATAGTAGTAACTGACCTGTCAGTACGATGTTCACACTACAAAGGTTACAACTGTTTTGCTGATGGAGTGACCTACTATAAGCTTATATATTGGCTTATGTGTTGGCTTTTCGTGTTGGCTTTTGTGTTGGCTTATGTGTTGGCTTTTTGTGTTGGCTTTTTGTGTTGGCTTTTCATGTTGGCTTTTCGTGTTGGCTTATGTGTTGGCTTTTTGTGTTGGCTTTTTGTGTTGGCTTTTCGTGTTGGCTTTTGTGTTGGCTTATGTGTTGGCTTTTTGTGTTGGCTTTTTGTGTTGGCTTTTCATGTTGGCTTTTCGTGTTGGCTTTTCGTGTTGGCTTTTTGTGTTGGCTTTTCCTGTTGGCATTTCGTGTTGGCTTTTGTGTTGGCTTTTCGTGTTGGCTTTTTGTGTTGGCTTTTCGTGTTGGCATTTCGTGTTGGCTTTTCGTGTTGGCTTTTTTTTGTATTGGCCTTTCGTGTTGGCTTTTTGTATTGGCTTTTCGTGTTGGCTTTTTGTGTTGGCTTTAGTATTGGCTTTTGTATTGGCTTATTTGACAAGTTATTTGTGTCAATGTATTTAGTGGATTTTTTCTTGGTGTTGGAAAGTAGTTGAAAGAGAGGGAATATTTAAAGACTTAACCTCAGCTCACTAACCTAACCTAACCTTTCAACTCTCAGATGTTAATTAAATTCTGTGCATTGTCGAGTTGGAGCCCAAGACCTCAGGGGTTAAAAAAACAATTATTTTTGACGACTTATTTTGGTAACTTATTTTAATGGCTAACCTAACTTTACCTAACCTAACCTAACCTAACCTAACCTAACCTCAGCTCA
Organism: Meconema thalassinum; assembly: GCA_946902985.2. Classification (NCBI taxonomy): domain Eukaryota; kingdom Metazoa; phylum Arthropoda; class Insecta; order Orthoptera; family Tettigoniidae; genus Meconema; species Meconema thalassinum. The sequence goes on along the minus strand of OX336394.1, from coordinate 208,312,101 downwards.
CTTTGGATATTACTAGTAAGTGTTCATATCCTCTGCTAGGTAGCATGCTAGTAGTACAGGTAGTGCTCATATTTACCGCTAGATAGCGGAAACATACTTTGCATGTTGCATGTGACACTTGTGAAGTTTAACCACATGCAAGACGTGCTTGTATAAGTTCTCTATTTAAACTCAATATACAATTAACCACTAAATGTTCAGAACTAACATGTATAGCCATGTTTAGGGTATATAGGAGACCCTTAGCAAGAAAGGCTGTCTAACCCACGAGTGTACAGCCTTGTCATACGCAGTAAGCCCCTGTTGGCTTTCTCAAATTGTTGTTGTTGTTGTTTTCTGCCAACAGGGGCTTACTGCGTATGACAAGGCTGTACACTCGTGGGTTAGACAGCCTTTCTTGCTAAGGGTCTCCTATATACCCTAAACATGGCTATACATGTTAGTTCTGAACATTTAGTGGTTAATTGTATATTGAGTTTAAATAGAGAACTTATACAAGCACGTCTTGCATGTGGTTAAACTTCACAAGTGTCACATGCAACATGCAAAGTATGTTTCCGCTATCTAGCGGTAAATATGAGCACTACCTGTACTACTAGCATGCTACCTAGCAGAGGATATGAACACTTACTAGTAATATCCAAAGTGAGCTGAGGTTAGGTTAGGTTAGGTTAGGTTAGGTTAGGTAAAGTTAGGTTAGCCATTAAAATAAGTTACCAAAATAAGTCGTCAAAAATAATTGTTTTTTTAACCCCTGAGGTCTTGGGCTCCAACTCGACAATGCACAGAATTTAATTAACATCTGAGAGTTGAAAGGTTAGGTTAGGTTAGTGAGCTGAGGTTAAGTCTTTAAATATTCCCTCTCTTTCAACTACTTTCCAACACCAAGAAAAAATCCACTAAATACATTGACACAAATAACTTGTCAAATAAGCCAATACAAAAGCCAATACTAAAGCCAACACAAAAAGCCAACACGAAAAGCCAATACAAAAAGCCAACACGAAAGGCCAATACAAAAAAAAGCCAACACGAAAAGCCAACACGAAATGCCAACACGAAAAGCCAACACAAAAAGCCAACACGAAAAGCCAACACAAAAGCCAACACGAAATGCCAACAGGAAAAGCCAACACAAAAAGCCAACACGAAAAGCCAACACGAAAAGCCAACATGAAAAGCCAACACAAAAAGCCAACACAAAAAGCCAACACATAAGCCAACACAAAAGCCAACACGAAAAGCCAACACAAAAAGCCAACACAAAAAGCCAACACATAAGCCAACACGAAAAGCCAACATGAAAAGCCAACACAAAAAGCCAACACAAAAAGCCAACACATAAGCCAACACAAAAGCCAACACGAAAAGCCAACACAAAAAGCCAACACATAAGCCAATATATAAGCTTATAGTAGGTCACTCCATCAGCAAAACAGTTGTAACCTTTGTAGTGTGAACATCGTACTGACAGGTCAGTTACTACTATGGAACTTATTACAACCAACAAAGGTAGGCTACGTGCACTCTATCAAGGCTACTCCTATAACTATAATCGCCAGAATGTGAATGGAATAATATTCTGGCGATGCTCAAAAGAGAGGTCAACAAAATGTCGAGGCAATCTGAAAAGTAAAAATGGAAAGGTTTTAAGTGTGAGTGTTCATCAATGTAGTGCTCGAAACGAACCACGCTTACTGTTTACAAACAATTATCAAAATGCTAAAAAGCAAGTTCAAGAAAACGATATTGCGGCTAAAGATAGTACAGTGTTTGTTCAAAAGGACTTATCATGTCCTCAAAACGTCATGTTAGGACAGTTGTCAACGTCCAAGAAACCTTCAACACTGTCAAAATCAACTCAGACTATAAATAAAGTGGTATTGCAAGAGGATCAAAAAGGACTATATAGTAACAGTGATGATGGTCATGATGATAATGGTGATCATGATGATGATAATGACGATGATGATAATGATCATGATAATGGTAATGCTTTGTTTACACCTAAAAATCCATTTGTTAAATTTGTATACTGGCACAATCCCAATAAGCTCGTCCAGCGGCTACAGTTGTTGCATGCCTCACGTCAATCTGGCCATACTGGTCACGATTGGGAAATCAAAGAAATTGAACAAGAGCTTCGTCGTGCTGAAATTATTGTGTAATGGGTCTACCACTTTGCGACCACTTTCACCCCAACTCTTGTTTCTAATATTTGCTTATTTGCTTTCACTTTTACCTGAACTCTTTGGATCCATATTTGCTCTCACATTAAACTAGTATTCTTATTACCAAGTTGACTTTACTAGAGCTTAGTCTATGCTCGACAGTTGATATGGAAGTATCAGTGACTAGGTATGGTAAGCCTTACGCATACTATAAAGGATATTCATATATTGTGAAACGAACCAATAAAAATGGAACTGTTATTTGGCGTTGTTCAAAGCAACGTTCCAAACATTGTCGTGGTGACCTAAAAAGTAAAAATAGTGAGGTTTTAAGTGTCAGTGATCATCAATGTAGTGTACCGCATGAAACACAGTTGCCGTCGACAAAAAATCAAGAAAACCATATTGCTACTCAAAATAGTGCATTGTTTAATGATCAACGTTTAACCCCTGTCCTCAAAGTTATTTTTAATCCATCTTCCACGTCGCAAGAGCCATCAACATCACAAACTATGCAAGAGGTAGTGTTGTTGTTGTCGTTTTAAAGAGTGGAACAACTAGGTCTTCTACTGTTGATCTGCAAGGGGATCAAAGTGACTAAATAGTAATAACCATAAGGTTTTTATGTCAATACAACCATTGTGGCTTCCCCACTTTTCGAAAACAACATTAAAGGGACATTGCTATAAAATGATCTACAACAAGCCTTGTGTTTAAAACTATAACAGACTATTGTAATGTGAGAAAGGCTTGTATTCAGTATGCATTTATTGTCATAATCATGTATACTCTGCAATGTTAAATATACTAACTTTGTATAAAATAAAACAGCATTGTAACATCATTTTGCATTTATTTACAAACTTTATATACATTTTTTTTGGTTTCATCATAATATTTTTAAAGACAACACTAAACACTAAAACATTACTATTCTATGCACATATTTTCTTTCTTTTTCAGTATATTGTCATTACTTATAATTTCCATTATTATTTCACATTATTTATTTATTTAATTAAAACGAACCATGCACCTATTGTTTTTAAAACCTTCATAAATTAAGTGTACAGGTTGCACAGCATTATTGACTTCATCAAAAACACTCTCCGACATATCATTAAACCGTATAGGCAGAAATGTCTCAAAGTTTTCACATACACAAAGTACACGATCACCATATGCTGTTTTCAATTTCCGAATCTTGATAATGCGGAATGGAATATGCATTGGCAATTCGCTGAGCTTCTTTGTCTCTAAGCCACATGATTGTCCCACAGCATTCAAAACATTCATTGTAGTAGTCTATAAACAAAACAAAAGCATATCTATTACACTCTAAAACAGCATTAATAATATTGTGCAATTAGGGATTTTGCACTATCCATGGCGAATAAATTATACTAGTTATGCAAGAAATGCCCTAACTGTTGCAGATACTACTTTTCTGCATATAGCACAAGTGTTAAGTTCTAATGCACACTTGACACAGGCTATCATGTGTCCACAGGGTAAAAATACAACACCTAGTTCATCTTGATAACAAATTTTACATAATTGTTGGTCACACTTTTGTATCTGTTCGTGAGACAAGTCTTTTCTTTCAGCCTTATGTATTTGCTCCGCGTGCTCTAACTCTAAAGGCACTTTTATGTCTTGTGCTGCAATCACTTTTTCTTTACGAATAGTGTTCACAAATTCCTGACCTTTAAGCAACACCATGTATTTACAGTTTGGTAACCAACGAGCGTGTTGCACAAAAGGGTCATCAGTCATTTGCCAATCCTTTAAAGCAAATCCACAATAAAAACATATTGTTTTACCCCCTTCACCAGTATAAAAAATCCAGCTTCACTTAGCTGTTTGGTAAAGTGTTTTAATATTAATGGCCAAACATTTTTATTAGATTCGAAACGTTTTCCAACAGAGCTGTACTCTGAGTGTGCTAGTGCTTTTGTCTTGCAACTCCCAATTTTTCAAAAGCACACGCCAATTCAACACTGTCTATGGCATATGGACCACATATATCGACACTACCGTTGGCTGGTAATACATCATTATTATTATTTATTTGTGATTCAGCAACGTAAGTAGCGGCCAAAGGCCTTGTGGTTCGGTAAAATGAATGCACGAGTAGGTTACCTACTTGCTTTCCAAGCATGTAAGGACAGTGAGGAGACCATCGCAAATGGTCTCTAAAGGGATCATCCCCTTCTTCCCAGTGTGAAAGTTCAATACGACAAAACACACAGCGCACCACATCTTCTCGGTTCAAGTAAAAAAAAACGGCTTTTGCAAGTTCATGCGTCGACAAAAAGCCTACAGGCCAGGATTCAAATGTTAACCATCGATCATGTTCTGATTTTAAATTTAACCCACGTGGTAAACCAACTTGCTCACTTGTTGTATTTAGTACTAACGCCATGTGTTATAATAAAACGTTTTCTTATTGTAAGTTATTAACATTGCACAGAGTACTTTAAAGCATAATGCATGCTTGTTCACTGTCTGTTCATTACGTTAATGGCACATGACGACACCTAAAAGCAAACAAAATAACCCATCACTCAATCAATCAATCAATCAATCAATACTTGTAAATAAAACGTTAACGTTAATTGGCATTAATATATCAAAACACCATTAAAAATAAACTGTATGTTGGCACTAACAGTAACCCATGTACTTATTTTCTTTTTTATAAAGCTACAGTCATTTACATTCCCCCACCCTCCCTTTAACCAATATATAAACAAAAATGAATGTCATGTCATTTTGTTCACATTATCATGTTCAAACCTGTGGATATTCGTTGAGTCCATAGGGAACCACCCATAAATTAAATTTATTATTTTATTTTTAGAAAATCCAACATGGCCTTGTACTTTTCCCAGTCAACAACAACAACATAGCCATTAATCAAGAAAGCAATCATTGTCCCAGTCATGTACAGGTAATGAATTTTTTTTGTCTACGAGTTTTCAGTAGTGGTAAAATGGAATAGCATTTTTAAGTTGGACTTACCTGAGTTTTAAACAGTTCACTCTTTGGCAGTGGTTTCGCTTTAGTGCGTTTCTGGTTTTTTTCAGCGACTGCTACGGCGGTAAGGCTATTCTTTCCAAGTTTCTAAAAATAAATAAAATAAACCGCTATAAATACCTAAATTCAGGTTAATACATACATTTCATAACATAAAACATTAAACAAAAAAATGAAACAAGTTAGTTTAAAAAAAATCATCTCACCTTTACTTGCAGTGACTTGTTACTCTTCCCTTCTAGTGGGCTCAAAAGTGCAATAGTTTCTTCTCCCTCTGACATGTAAGGTATGCCGGTTATCTGCAAACAAATAAATAAATAAAATCATTAATTACCTAATCAATAAATAATTGCATGTATTTATATATAAATCAATAAATGTATGAATGAATAAATATATACCTACCTCACAACAAGAATAAGTATTTTCCACCAACACCAAAACTGTTAAACAAGGCCAAGTGTTTCACACAACGCTGTAGCGTGTTCAAAAGTAGTCACATAAGTGCGAGTGGAAATGTCAGCGACGTGTCTTTATATATCACATTGCATGTATAATCTTTTTTTTTCCCACGCTTTGAACATTCTCTTATCGTGCACGTGGGCAGCTAACGTCCCAGGCGAACACCTGTGCCGGATCAAATTTCACATAAACTTGCATTGTGTCACGTACGAAGCAAAACAGGATGTGACTTGTTAACAGTTATCATGCACGTGGATAGATAACGTCCAAGGTGAACACCTGCGGTAGATCAAATTTCACATGGACTTGCATTTTGTCACGTACGAAGCAAGACAGGATGTCACTGGTTTAGCGTGCCTGTGGTTTCACACATGTGTGCACGCCTTTCGCACTTCCCTGCCAGCACAATGGTCAGATTATTTCACCTTCAAGCGTCTTGGTCATTTTTTCCATTGCACCTGTTGTCAAGTCAGATCGGAGCCTTCCAATAAGCTCAAATGACCTTCACCTCCTGCTCGTTTGTTTTCGATACTCGCTTCGACCAACATAGAATCAAGTTCTCATCACCGTTTACACGTTAAAGGTAAAATATCAGGAAAAACGCACGCTCGCTCTGTCATACACCAATCCGCCGAAATAGCGATTGTTCTATTGAACACAGCCACCGTGGTCAGCGACACACACACACACACCCAGCCGTATCGTCTCTCTCAACCACCACGCTTCATAAACATTATAAACAAGTAAAGAAAAAGAAAACGTTATTTCAACATGTATGGCGTTAGGCCCTTTGTGAATTATTTTTTGGAAAATAAATATCTACCACATTTGAAAGGGGGCGAAAGCCTGAGTCCTAGGACACCTCGTACACGTCTCTAGCGTTATTGGTTCATGAGATATCGGCAAAAATCACAAAAAACACGTGTTTACCCCAAAATCGCGTTTCCAAATTTTTTTTAAAAATATAACGTGTGGTCCATAGCAAAGAGGACGTCTGGCCGAATCCTTGGACCCATCGTACATGCCTCTAGCGTTATTGCTTCGTGAGATATTGGCAAAATCACAAAAAACACGTGTTTACCCCAAAACCGAGTTTCCAATTTTATTAAAAATTATAACGAGTGGTCCATAGGAGAGAGGACGTTACCCCGAGTCCTTGGACCTGTCGAACACGCCTCTAGCGTTATTGGTTCGTGAGATATAGCAAAAAGTCTAAAATCACGTTTTTACCCCAAAAAGACTGTGTTTCCAGATTTTCACATTTTCGACACCGACATTCCCGTAAAGAGCACGACGAGACGAAAAAAAACGAATCCAAGCACGCCCTCCTAGCATGGCTCGTTCCATTCCAAGGTCGCAGGGGCTCACCACTTGCTTTTGGAAGCAGCTCCCCCACCATCCCACTACTACACACAATTTTTTTCTCTAGAGACTTGAAATTTATTTTGGGGGTAGAGGGCATAAGGACCTTTCATTTATGTCAAATAATGTTTTTTGTAGAGTTCCTAGTTTCCAAAATATAGGATTTTCAAAATTCGAGTGTTTTCAAAAAAACATAAAAAGTAAAAAAGTTTTATTATAGAAAATAAAGGTCATAAAGACCATTCGTTTGGGCCATGGCATAACGTTCTATCATCTTTGGTTTTCAAACTATCACCTAGTTTCGAAAACAAAAATTTTCAAAAAAAATTTGAAAAATATAACGAGTGGTCCATAGCAAAGAGGACGTCAGCCCGAGTCCAACAATACCTCATTTGTCAAAATCGGACTACGCGTTCGAGAGATATTTAACATGGCTGAGGCTTAGTAGTGGTAAGAGGAGGGTTCTAGAGTGGCTTGGAACTGTCATTACTCCACTACTCTGGTTGTTATGAAATGCAGATTAAAGTTGAAGAAACTGAAGAAAACTCAAAAGCCAAAAAGGTGGGCAATAGATAGACTGAAAGTGAAGGATGTAAACGAAAGATTCAAGAAGAGTATAAAGGAAGGACTAATGAAAAACCCTCAACCAACATCAATTGCAGACGAATGGGCACTTTTGAAGAATGAAATAACAAATTCCGCAGAAGAAAACATTGGTAGGAAAGAAAGAATAGGTAAAAACCGAGCATCACTCTAGATATACTAGAATTGATGGATGGAAGGCGGAAACACAAGAATGTAAGAGATGAAAAGGGGAAAGCAGAATACAGACGTCTGAGAAATGAGGTTAACAAGAAGTGCAAGGAAGCGAAAGATGAATGGTTGAAAGAGAAATGTGCCAGTATAGAAAATTGTCTGAAATAAGGAAAAGTAGACACAGCTTATCGAAGGATTAAGAATACTTTTGGGGAAAAGAAGACTAAGTGCTGTAATATTAAGGACACAAATGTAAAGCCTCTAACAGATAGGAAAGAAAAGGTTGAGAGATGGAATGCTTACATAGAGTGTTTGTATAAGGGGAAGAGATTGAGAATCATGTAATGGAAAGGGAGGAGGAAATTGATGAGGATGCAAAAGGAGATTTAATATTGAGATCAGAATTTGACAGAGCATTGGAGGACTTAAGCAGGAACAAAGCACCAGGCATAGATGATATACCGATTGAGTTGCTACGCTTCATAGGAGATGAAGGTCTGATCAGGTTATTTCACTTGGTGTGTAGGATTTATGAGACAGGTGAGGTACCCCTGATTTCAAGAAGAATGTTATTATCCCTATACCAAAGAAAGTAGGAGCAGACAGATGTGAAGATTACCGTACAATCAGCTTGATTACTCATGCTTCAAAAATCCTGTCTAGAATAATTTACAAGAGGATGGAAAGCCAGATAGAAACGGAGTTGGGTGAAGACCAGTTCGGTTTCAGGAGAAATGTAGGAACAAGGGAAGCTGTACTATGTCTTAGGCTGATTTTGGAAGGTAGAATACGGAAAAATAAGAGAACGTTCATGGCATTTGTAGACTTAGAAATGGCTTTTGATAACGTTGATTGGACTAAATTGTATGCCATTTTGAAATCTATTTGAATAAAGTACAGGGATAGGAGGGCGATATACAATCTATACAGAAACCATACAGCAGTCATTCGAGCTGAAGGACATGAGAGAGAAGCTGGTATTCAGAAAGGTGTAAGGCAATGCTGCAACTTATCCCCCATACTTTTCAATCTTTACATTGAACAAGCAATGAAGGAAATTGGAGAAAATTTAAAGTGGGAGTAAAGATTCAAGGAGAAATAATTTCAACTCTGAGATTTTCTGATGACATCGTCATCTTGGCCGAAACGCCTGAGGATTCGAATGAGTTTTTGAATGGTATGGACGCCGTCTTACGGAATGAATACATGATGAAAATTATTAAATGTAAAACAAAAATACTGGAATGCAGCCGAAATAAATCAGAAACCTCTATGGACATCAAATTGGCAGGTGAAAAGCTGAAGGAAGTAGGAGACTTCTGTTACTTAGGAAGCAAAATAACCAGTGATGGACGAAGCAAAGAGGATATAAAAAGTAGGTTGGCTCAGGCAAGGAAAGCCTTTCTACAAAAAAGGAATCTGTTGACTTCGAATATAGATTTAGGTATTAGGAAGTCATTTTTGAAAGCCTTTGACTGGAGCGTGGCGCTCTATGGAAGTGAAACTAGGACTATTGGTGCAGCAGAAAAGAGGAGAATTGAAGCATTTGAAATGTGGTGTTACAGGAGAATGATGAAGATCAGATGTGTAGATAGGGTGACAAACGAAGAGGTATTAAGACGAGTGGGAGAGGAGAGATGTTTCTGGCGACTGCTAATGAAGAGAAGAGATAGGTTAGTAGGACACATACTAAGACACCCAGGAATAGCAAGCTTGGTTATGGAAGGAAGGGTTGAGGACAAGAACTGTAGGGGTAGGCCAAGGTTAGATGTTAAACAGATTGCTACGGATGTAGGGTATTGTAGCTATGTAGAGATGAAACGATTAGCTCAAGACAGGGAGGCATGGAGAGCTGCATCAAACCAGTCAAAAGACTGAAGACTCAAACGACGAACGACCTCTGTACCAAATTTCGTTCAATTTGGTTTCACCGTGTTTGAATTGATAGTGAGAATCGATTTGCAAACATACATGGCCGCTATCTGCAATCTATTAGGCTGATGACCTCGTAGTTCAGTCAATAGATTCTTTGTACATAAATATGTAATGTTGCAAAATTTGGTAGAGATCAGAAGATTAGGTTGGTCGTAACTTGATTTATGCTTTTAACATTTGGGTGACCGCCATTACGTTTTCATCAAGATGGTGGCAATATAAAACATGACACTGAGGTGCTCTTTGCTAGTGCTACCTCATTACCAAATTTCGTTAATTTCGGTTTAACCGTGTTTGAAAAGATAGGGGGAATCTATTTGCACACATACATGGCCGCTATTCGAAAATTATTGGGCTGATGACCTTGTAGGTCGGTCGAAAAATTCTTCATCCATAAAGGTATAATGTTGCAGAAAATGGTAGAGATCAGATGATTAGGTAGGTCGTAAATTGATTTAAGCTTTTAACATTTGGGTGGCCGCCATTACGTTTCCGTCAAGATTGTGGCGATATAAAACATGACACTGAGGTGCCCTTTGCTAGTGCTACCTCTGTACCAAATTTCGTTCAATATGGTTTTATCGTGTTCGAATTGTTAGGGGGGGGGGGAGGGGACAGACATTCAGAGTACACACACTCACACACAGACACACTCACACATACACACAGACACACAGACAGACACACAAATTTTCGCCCTGTGTTGTTCTCATAAGACTACCGTACTTACATTTTTTTGTAAAAATGGAAAGTAGGCTAAAAATAGCGTAAGGTACGTAGAACTGAACGTATGCTTGTAATTACCTGTATGTATTATTGTAGCTAAGAAAATTAGGGGAACTTCGATATGTCCCGTGATACAAGCCTGTGAAAATGTACTGTATGGTTCAGAGTAAACACGAACCTGTCCAGATACACATTTCCTTCAAAGCTGAACTAGTCTATGCGGCCAGTAGGATGCGCTGATTCAAGTCACGTGATTTCCATTCCACCCAATTTCAGATGCCAAAATGAAAGATGTTGACAGTTTGCTGAAATCTATTTTCGGATAAGACCGGCGAAATCAGAAGGTCTTACTGCACAGTACGTTGGTATACAGTACATCCATCATTAAAAGATGATTGTGGTTTATATGTTTATATGTGAAATGAAGATGTTAGGACGGAAGTTGGGATGAGAAAACTAAATGAGAGAACTGAGAAGAATAAACTAAGGTGGTTTGGACATGTAAAGATGATGGAGGAAAATACAATACCAAGACAGCTGTTGGAGGTAAAGTGCAAGGGTAAGAGAGCAAGAGGAAGACCTAGAACAAGGTGGATTGATTCAGTGAAGAACAGCTATAGAGAAATGAATTTGGACTGGGACAAGATCGTGGAAGAGGAATGGTGGAAACAAAGAGGAAGGTGGAGAAGTGCCATAAATGCCCCAACCCGGCAGGATCTGGATAAGGGGAAATGATGATGATGATGATGATGATGATGATGATGTTTAAGTGTAACAGTCACATCACGATCCTTTCTAATAATAGGTAATGCCATTTTACATCACTTTATTCGTCATGATGATTTTGAATGATAATGAAAATACATAACATCAGAACTTTGATTAATGAAAATAAGAGCAACGTTACAGTACGGTAGTCACTTTATAATACTTTCTTCATGATGTGACATAGTAAAATATTACAAATACGTTATTTTGATATCGTATGGCAAGCATAAATCAATAAAATGTAAGCAATTTGGGAAAAAGAGCTACATCCCTTTTGAAAATCATTCTAAACCAAACATGTCCAAACGATTCATGCAAAAGAGAACATATCCATTATTGAAAATCCACAGCCTGCTTCCAGTCGACTGACCGGGTCAGGGAATGTAATGAATGAAGCCCCCATCTAGCGGCGAGGATATGAACTGTGCTGGCTGCCGAAGCCTGTCCCACTCCCCTGGGACAATGATTAAATGAATGACAGGTGAAATGAAATGATAGTGGAGAGTGTTGCTGGAATGAAATTGCAACGGGGAAAACCAAAGTACCCGGAGAAAAACCTGTCTGCCTCCGCTTTGTCCAGTACAAATCTCACATGGAGTGACCGGGATTTAAACCACGGACCCAGCGGTGAGAGGCCGACGTGCTGCCGCCTAAGCCACGGAGGCTCCAACTTATCCGTTATTAAATGTGCTTTATGTTCGACGATGTCCAAATGTAAATATTATATGTTAGAAAACTCTATTAGACCATAAAGAGGCTCATTATAGTACAAGATTTCATTATGGGGCAGTTTGTCCCTCCAATTAGAGCTCAAAAAACAGTTGTTTGACCAATTAGGTAAGGATAGCATCGCACCTGCGCTGAGTTCCAAGGCCTTCTAATTTAAATTTCACTGCGTGGCCTAGTGTCATGGTGGTGTAATCGAGGAGGCCATGTTCAAATACGAGGTATTCTCTGCGTCCCATGCACTCTCTTCAGTACATAAAACTGGCGAAATCTCGAGAGATATTATGAATACTTATGTTCGAACATAAAATAGTTATAATAATAATTATCGTCGAACATAAACAGTCGTATACACATACTCGTGTCTTAATTATTGCCATTATAGGCTCGTTGCATAATGTACTATTATAAACAAATAACTTCATTGTAGATTTATTCACATACATGAACTGCCCTTTTCGTACAAAAATGAAATTGTTTGCATTTCAATAAGTTATTTTATTTAAATGTATGGCTGAAATACATATCTTGTTGATTGTCAAAAACTGTATTTGGTGGACATTTTCGCTTTTGCATGTCACCCTCTCAGATTAAAAATGCTTCAGCCTTCTCGGTGTTTGTGTCAAAAAGTATCCATTTTGTACATACGTATTAGTAATTAATTCATCACCTATACTTTTCAATCTATACAATGAACAAGCAATAAAGGAAAATAGAGAAACATTTAAAATACGAGTAAAGGATCCAGGAGAGGTAATTTCAACTCAGAGTAGCTGATGATCGTAGCCTATTCACCAGACGATCTGAGTGAGTTTTCAAATGGTATGGACCCTGACTTTAGTCAATAAATGAAAGGCAGAGCTAATGGAATGGAGCCGAAAGACATCAGAAACCCCTAATGACGTCAAATTGGCAGGTAAGAAGCTAAAGGAATTAGAGGAATTCTGCTACTTAGGAAGCAAAACATACCGGTGATGGACGGAACAAAGAGGATATAAAAAGTAGGTTGGCTAGACAAAGAAATAATGTTTACAGAAAAGCAAAATTGTTGACATCAAATATGGATCTAGATATTAGGAAGAAATTTTTGAAAGCCTTTGTCTGGTGCGTGGCACTCTATGGAAGTGTAACTTCGACTGTTGGTGCAAAGAGGAGAATAGAAGCGTTTGAAATGTGGTGTTACAGGAGAATGATGAAAATCAGATGGGTAGATAGAGTAACAAATCAAGAGGTATTGAGACGAGTTGGAGAGGAGAGAATAGATCGGTTGGTAGGACACATACTAAGACACCCAGATCGGTTGGTAGGACACATACTAAGACACCCAGGAATACCAAACTTAGTTATGCAAGGAAGGGCCGAGGACATAAACTGCAGACGTAGATCAAGGTTAGAATATGTTAAACAGATTGCCTTGGGTGTAAGGTTTGCTAGCTATGTAGAGATGAAACGATAAGCTCAGGATAGGGAGCCATGTAGAACTGCATCAAACCTCCCAAAAGACTTACGAATCAAATAACAACATTTCACTATTTACACTTGTCTTTCGTTTATGGACCGTCGGAAGTAGGAGTAAAAATCGTAAAAATCAACTAAATCATTCTTGATCTTAAAACTAAAGTAAAGGTTCCGGACATAAATTAGTTCAGATAATCCTCCTCTGTTGGCATGTGAGGCACTGTGGTAGCTGATATTCTGACAGCTCGCAGATGAGCTGGAAGTGTGTGAGTCAGTAGAAACTCGAGCCTAGACAAGACAAGAGTAGAGAAGAGAAGAGAAGAGAAGAGCTGACAGCCAATCGATAGCCACCCCAACATTTAATTACGTGGCGTAATCACGTTAGAAGCCAACCAAACTCCATTAAGGGGTTCAACCGTCTGTGCGACCTGTTCACATCACTCATTAATATATGATCAGAACACAGGGAACCTGGTCCTCATCTTCTTTATATCAGTGGGTTCAACGGGCCATGGGGTCTGTTTGCCCACGCTCAGTAATTTATGATTAAAGCACACGAGGACGTGGTCTTCATCTTTTAACATAGACACGTATTCTGGTTGTGGATCTATCTGAAAGTTACTGAATGAAGTTATTAGTTACGTGTTGTCTGTTCATCAATGCTTACTAATTAAGTATCGTTACAATTATTTACGTTAGTAATTTTTTTGTCGTGTGACCTCCTGAGAGGCCGAGTGCAGGTCTTTTTAGTCGACGCCCATGGGCGACCTGCGCGTCAGGATGAGAGATGGAATGGATGAAGATGAATGAAACTGGACAAGGATGTGGAAGGAAGCGGCCGTGGCCTGTCAGAAGGTACCGTCCCAGCATTTGCCTGGTGTTGAAAATGGAAAACCACGGAAAACCATTTCAAGGACGGCCGACGGTGGGGCTCTAACCCACGCATCTACCGAGTCAGCAGAGAGCTTGGCCCTATGGCCTAACGCTGCGCTTTAGCCAGCGTAGCCACTACTGTCGGTATCTTATTTAATGAAAGTTTTACTTATCATAAAACACAGGTTAACCTCTTTTGTTATCCTCTCTCTGTGATGAAATTTATGTTTGCATGGTATTTTACCAATAAATTCAATGTATTTAAGCAACTTGTTCTTTCCTTTTGTTTTCCTAACCTCACATCGCCAAAATCCTTTTTTAACGCCCAACTTTGTTAGACTCGAAGCTTCTCTTCGAGTTCTGTCTGAAACCGGAGGTCTATCATCGACCGATCCCTACAACATGTCTTATTAGGCACAATATCAAACCCGTTAAAATGATCAATAGTCCTCTAAACATTACCTAAAACTCATGTGTGAAAGATTTTTTGATATGACCCACCCTTACGCCTAGGGATGAGCAATTCTTTTTAGGAATTACAAGGAGATGGGGATTCTCGTTTGCTAAACATGAGGATCGTTTGTAGGTACAGTATACAACAATTGGCAAATGTAGAGAATTCAAAACATTTATTTTCCCAGTGAAATCTACCTCCACCTTCCGGCGTACCAAGGAGGATTTTTTTTAAATTTAAGGTAAGGATATTGAAGAAGGTGGCCATGATATTAATGTATGGTCCATCCCGACATTTGCCAGAGTTGAAATGAGAAGCCACAGAATACAACTCCTAAGATAGTTAAGATGGGAGTGGAATCATCTATTCTCAGTTGTACCCTATAAAATCAATGGTTGGTTGGTTCCTTAGTTTAGGGGCTGCGACAACGCAGTCATGTAGCCCCGTGTACTCTGAGTGTGTGTAGAATCTGCCTGATAACCGGTGTTAATTGTGATGGCTGTATTAGCGTGTGTTATCTGTTTTTAATTCAGGTAAGGACTACAGACATTCGATTTTTAAGTAGTTCCAACTTTTGCTACCAAACGCCACCGTCAACGACCAACTAGTTCTAAACTTTGTTACAAGATGTCACCGTAGTCAGCTCCTGGCGACGAACTTTGGAACCTAAGAGCGTTAGTCAAATATAACCTATAATTTAGCTTCACACAAGTGTAATTAGTGGAAGATTCTTTTACATACCATAAATCTATGACATGGGCCCGCCGGCTATACTTCCCCTCCAATGGAAGGCATACTGAGGGATTTTTAACGCTCTTAGAAAATCTGACGACTTCGGCCGGGTTTGAACCCGCGACCTTGGGCATAGAAGCTCACCATTCTACCAACTACGCCACCGAAGCCGCCCTATAAAATCGAGTGTACACCGTTCCAAATCTCAGACTGGAATAAAACACCTTGGTAGAGTCGGAGATCAAACTAAGGGCTATTCATTTTATTCGGAGTCTCAATAGTATCCCGATACCACAGAAGGTAGCCTGTATTATATATTTAAGAATCTTGAAATGCCAAACAACTATGTCAAGGCTTTTATCTTGCAACCTTAGGAACAATAATCAAGTACCCTACCTGCAACTCAGCCGCTAATGACTGGAGGAAGTGCTCATTATGCGCAAGGATGACCTTTGGACGCTTTCTTCCGATAGCACACAGTGACATTCTTAATTCCCCCATCTCCAGTCGCTAGATGCACCTGGAAATTGATCTGCCTAACCAGAACTTCATTAGAAATTCCTGCAAAAGGTATTATACTGGGTGAAACTCAATATGTAGGAAAGCTCCGAGTATTCGATAGAGGACCTGACAACAAGCAAAACATGTCGTGTAAACATATGGTGTATTTGCTGTCGTTTCCGTGTTACAAGCATTGCTTGTGGTGTACATAACACTGACTGCATCACTATGCAGCCTGGTCATTTGTGTTGATAAAGTGTACGTTACTACTTACAGTTCTCTACAGAAAGTGCTCAAAATGGCTACCACGAGCTGTAATGCAGGTGTCTATGTGCGTCGCATCATTGACTGTCTCACACGCTCCTATATTCCCGGCGTTTGTGGCATCTGCTAACATCCTTGTTCGATTCGATGACGCAGCATGTCCAAGTTTTGAATAGGTGTGGCATACACAACGGTCTTTAAATGACCCCGTAAGCAGAAGCCTAATGGGTTGAGATCGGGAGAACGAGCAGGCCACGGTGTCAGTCCCTGAATGCACAACAAATGCACACAGACTTGAATAGTGACGAAACGTACAAGTGGCCTGTGTGCCCTCCACAAATGACCAACTAGCATCGTGCCGCCGTCTGTGTTATGTACACTACACACAATGCTTGTAACACGGCGAGGACCGCAAATACACCATATGTTTACAGGACATACTTTGCTTGCTGTCAGGTCCTCTATCGAATCCCCGGAGCTTTACCAAATATTTATTTACATCCTGTATATGTGTCAATTTTAGATAATTATGTTACATTTGTTCCGTTTCTTATTACAACATAATGTAGGGTACGATGGTGAAGTGGAGACTATTAGAAATATCGTATTCAGGAATAGGCTATGGGGCACTATTTCACTTGTGACAGAATATTACTAACAGCATGAAAGTTACTGCGTGCGTGAAGACATATTATTTACCTTTGCCAACGTTTGGAATGAAAGTAAACTCAAATCGACTTGAGTTATCACGAGTTATCATTACTGATTGTTTTAAGGGGGGGAACATTAAGCTTAAGGATCTAAATCAATAACGATCTTAATAACCGGAGTCCTAAATCATGTACAACAATTTATTATATACATTTACAAGGAAACTCGCCCCAGTGGTTCACAGCTTGTGGGACGTGGGTTAGCGACCACGGGACCCCAGCTCACTCCGGCATATTTCCACTTACTTGTGCAGTTATCTTTCCTGTCAGCCTCACTTGGTCAACAGTTGTTCTCTTCCGACCCCGACAGTATTAGGGTATCTGAAGCCTAGGGAGTCTTTCACTTTCCTGCCTTAATTGACCATTGTCTCATCTTTCCTGATACACTCATTCTACGAGGTGTCGGTCTTCATTTTCTTATTATGATATCTCCTGCCTTCTGCACAAGGCCCTTAAGGAGGCAGGCTGTATGTAGCCCCACCACTTCTGGTGCACCATGGATAAAGCTACACCCTCAAGGGCCAACGGCTGGTGAGTTGGCATTTAGTAAGCCCAAGGATTCTTGAGCTGGGTCAATTTTCTCCCCTTTTTCCACTTACTTTGGGGCGGGCCCTCTCCTCTTTCCCTTTCCTATCTGCTTTTCACAGCTTTCCTACCTTCCAAGACCTTCAGTCCTCATTCTTCGTGGATTGAGGACATTTCTTTTTCTCCTGTTGATTATTTCTCTTCTTTCTATTTCTTCATCTAGTATATAAGATTAAGTCAGTAGTTAGTTCTAGTTGTGGGTTTCATGTAATCTACTTTCAATATCACTGTCACCAAAACCATTAGGGGCCGATATGTTTGGCTCCATAAAAAAACTATCATCACCATCACCATCATCACGGCCACCTCCTACCCAATCCTCATCTCAACCACAAATACACACTCTAATTCAGCCATAACAGGCTTGATTCCTACCTCAGCCATCTTGGAGGTGGTTTTCCGTGGGTTTCCACTTCTACCCCAGGTGAATGCCGGGATGGTTTCATACTAAGGCCACGGCCGCCTCCTACCCAATCCTCATCCCAATTACAAATACACACACTAATAAGGCCATCACAATAACAATCGACAGCAATGGCTACGCTGGCTAAAGTGCAGTGTTAGGTTATGGGGCCAAGCTCTCTACTGACTCGGTAGACGCGTGAGTTCGAGCCCCACCGTCAGCCATCCTTGAAATGGTTTTCCGTTGTTTCCCATTTTCTACACCATGCAAATGCTGGGACGGTACCTTCTGACACGCCTTGACCGCTTTCTTCCACATCCTTGCCCAGTTTCATTCATTTTCATCCATTCCATCTCTCATCCCGACGCGTAGGTCACCCACGGGCGTCGACTAGAGAGACCTCCACCTGGCCTCTCAGGAGGTCATACGACAAAAAAAAACGCAATAATACGGGGTATTAGACAAATGCTACACATAGTCAAGTATACTTGGCTACATAACCACGATGTCAAAAAGACCCTAAATGATTCAACAAATATCTACTTTCCTTCTTCTCTTCTCCTAAACTGCGCGCATTTTACTACGCCGTCTGCTGTTCCCAAGACTGCAGGATCGATTTCTGGGTCCGTAAACGCGAGGGAACCGTGTCAGTAGATTTACTGGCACGTTAAAAATCCCTGTCAGTGTACATTTCCGGCATACCGGCGTCCCTAAAAGACGCAGTAGTCAAAATGATCGTAAAACCAATAGCATTATTATTTATTTATTTAGTATGTTTCGACCCATACAGGATCACATAAAGCAAGTTATGATCTGTTGCTGTTATTTTTCTTGTCCTTCCAGAATTCTTTCATCATGTCGCTATGTTTAGCTCTACGTTTCGTCAGTCCATTTTCCTCTAGGTCTGCTGGGCTTATCTTCTGATGCAGCTTCCCAAGTGTAGATCTTATGTCTGAAAGTTTTTCGGTCTTCGATATCTGTGGGTGTGATGTTGGCGTTATTGAGATCAGTTTGGACTTGTTTAATCCAAACCGTTGTCGTCTTTAATTTTTGTGAGTACATCAATATTTTCTTTGTTAATCGGTTGTCATCTAGCCTCATAATGTGTCCATAAAATTTCAAGCGTCGTTTACGGAAATCGGTTTCAATATTTGAATATTTTTCTGTGATCTTGTGCGATTGTAAACGATATCCTTCATCTGTAAGTCTTGGGCCAAGAATTTTTCGGATGATTTTCCTTTCAGCTTTCTTGATGTTTTCAAGATCCCCTTTATAATTGAGGTTTAAGGTCTCACTGGCGTAGAAAGTTTCGGGTTTGATGACCGTCGCGTAATGTCGAATTTTAGTGTTAATGCTCATGCATATTTTGTTGTAGATGTTTGCGGTTTTCCCATATGCTTTCCGCATTTTGAGTTCACGTGTTCTTTGTGCATGTAGGTTCAATAATTTCACCTAAGTATTTGAAATGATTAACCTTGTTGATTGAACCGTATTTTGTTACCAAAGTTTGGGTTTCAATGAGTTTTGTAGCCATGAATTCAGTTATTGTGAAGGAGATTTGCAACCCTACTTTCCCAGCACATTCTTATTATTATTATTGTTATTATTAATATTATTATTATCAATATTTTACTACGTATTTCCGTTTTTCGGCTCTTACTTACGTCGCGAATCGTATATTCTCGGCTGCCTGGCAATACTCACCCACCTTGTATAGCATTGGTGGCCTCTGAGGATTTGATAATTATGAAACACGGTCGAGTTATGTTACAATATTAACGAGACACATAATCACACAGAGCTCTCAACACCACAATGTGGCGTGTAGTGTCGGGCACCACAGTTATCAATTTTTGAAAAGCACTCCACTGACCTCCATGATATGATTTCAAAGCAAATATGTTCATCAGTGGGTGAACTGAGCGTTATCTAATACATTATTCACGCTTCTTTGTCGGAAATCCGCACACAAAGCGTGGTGAAGGCCATATTTACACGAGCGCATCATGACGTCATTTTAATAAAAAGATACAATATTACTGACATTAACTAAATGTAGTGGTTGATGGGTAAAATCGCCCTGCTAATGCAAGACTGTGACATACGCAAGTAAAGGTATTCATCGACCCTCCAATACAGTCATTTTCAAGAAATTAAAGATAACAAGATGTTCAGTAAAGAACATATAGCCTACTTTCTCCTAAATGCATGGGTATTGTTATAACTCTTTGTCCTTTTCAAGGAGTATGATTGAATGTTGGTTGTAGTAGCTTGTTGAAATACAACGTGCTATAGGGATATTAAACATGAATATGAGGTGCCCTTTGCTAGTGCTACCTCTGTACCAAATTTCGTTCAATTCGGTTACACCGTGTTTGAATTGATAGGGGGAATCGATTTGCACACATACTTGGCCACCATCTGCAAACTATTGCAGTATGGTCTGAATATGTTTCCCACATAAAGATATGGTGTTGCAAAATTTGGTAGAGACTAGATTATTAGGTCGGTCGTAATTACATTTTAGCTTTTAACATTTGGGTGGCCGCGATTACGTTTCCGTCAAGATAGCGGTGATATAAAACATGACACTGAGGTGCCCTTTGCTAGTGCTACCTCTGTACCAAATTTCGTTCCATTCGGTTTCACCGTGTTCGAATTGATAAGGGGAATAGATTTTCACACAAAGATGGCCGCCATCCGCAAAATATTAGGCTGATGACCTATTAGTTTGGTCAAAGGATGCTCCCTCCATAAAGGTATGTAGTTGCAAAATTTGGTAGAGATCGGATGAATAGGCTAATCGTAATTTGATTTAAGCTTTGAACATTTGTGTGGCCTCCATTACGTTTCCGTCAAGATGGCGGCGATATAAAACATGACACTGAGGTGCCCTTTGCTAGTGCTACCTCTGTACCAAATTTAATTCATTCGGTTCCACCGTGTTCTAATTAATAGGAGGAATCAATTTTGACATAAAGATGGCCGCCATCCGCAAACTATTAGGCTAATGGCCTATTAGATTGGTCAAAGGAAGCTCCCTCCATAAATGTATGTTGTTGCAAAGTTTGGTAGAGATCGGATTGTTATGTTAGTCGTAATTTGATTTAAGCTTTAAACATTTGTGTGGCCGCCATTACGTTTCTGTCAATATGGCGGCGATATAAATCATGACACTGAGATGCCCTTTGCTAATGCTATCTCTGTACCGAATTTCGTTCCATTCGGTTTCACCGTGTTCGAATTAATAGGGGGAATCAATTTTGACATAAAGATGGCCGCCATCCGCAAACTATTAGGCTAATGGCCTATTAGATTGGTCAAAGGATGCTCCCTCCATAAAGGTATGTAGTTGCAAAATTTGGTAGAGATCGGATGAATAGGTTAATCGTAATTTGATTTAAGCTTTGAACATTCGGGTGGCTGCCATTACGTTTCAGTCAAGACGGCGGCGATATAAAATATGACACTGAGGTGCCCTTTGCTAGTGCTACCTCTGTACCAAATTTCGTTCCATTCGGTTCCACCGTTTTCGAATTAATAGGGGGAATCAATTTTGACATAATGATGGCCGCCACCCGCAAACTATTAGGCTAATAACCTATTAGATTGGTCAAAGGATGCTCCCTCCATAAAGGAATGTTGTTGCAAAGTTTGGTAGAGATCGGATGGTTATGTTAGTCGTAATTTAACTTAAGCTTTGAACATTTGTGGGGCCGCCATTACGTTTCTGTCAAGATGGCGGCGATATAAAACATGACACTGAGGTGCCCTTTGCTAGTGCTACCACTGTACCAAATTTCGTTCATTCGGTTCCACCGTGTTCGAATTAATAGGGGGAATCAATTTTGACATAAAGATGGCCACCATCCGCAAACTATTAGGCTAGTAACCTATTAGATTGGTCACAGGACGCTCCCTCCATAAGGGAATGTTGTTGCAAAGTTTGGTAGAGATCGGATGGTTAGGTTAGTCGTAATTTAACTTAAGCTTTGAACATTTGTGTGGCCGCCATTACGTTTCTGTCAATATGGCGGCGATATAAAACATGACACTGAGATGCCCTTTGCTAGTGCTACCTCTGTACCAATTTCGTTCCATTCGGTTTCACCGTGTTTGAATTAATAGGGGGAATTGATTTTCACACAAAGATGGCCGCCATCCGCAAACTATTAGGCTAATGACCTAGTCATTTGGTCAAAGGATGCTTTCTCTACAAAGGTATGTTGTTGCAAAATTTGGTAGAGATCGGATGATAAGGTTAATCGTAATTTGATTTAAGCTTTGAACATTTGTGTGGCCGCCATTACGTTTCCATCAAGATGGCGGCGATATAAAACATGACACTGAGGTGCCTTTTGTTAGTACTACCACTGTACCAAATTTCGTTCCATTCGGTTGCACCGTGTTCGAATTAATAGGGGAAATCAATTTTGACATAAAGATGGCCGCCATCCGCAAACTATTAGGCTAATGGCCTATTAGATTGGTCAAAGGATGCTCCCTCCATAAAGGTATGTAGTTGCAAAATTTGGTAGAGATCGGATGAATAGGTTAATCGTAATTTGATTTAAGCTTTGAACATTCGGGTGGCCGCCATTACGTTTCAGTCAAGACGGCGGCGATATAAAATATGACACTGAGGTGCCCTTTGCTAGTGCTACCTCTGTACCAAATTTCGTTCCATTCGGTTCCACCGTTTTCGAATTAATAGGGGGAATCAATTTTGACATAATGATGGCCGCCACCCGCAAACTATTAGGCTAATAACCTATTAGATTGGTCAAAGGATGCTCCCTCCATAAAGGAATGTTGTTGCAAAGTTTGGTAGAGATCGGATGGTTATGTTAGTCGTAATTTAACTTAAGCTTTGAACATTTGTGTGGCCGCCATTACGTTTCTGTCAAGATGGCGGCGATATAAAACATGACACTGAGGTGCCCTTTGCTAGTGCTACCACTGTACCAAATTTCGTTCATTCGGTTCCACCGTGTTCGAATTAATAGGGGGAATCAATTTTGACAAAGATGGCCACCATCCGCAAACTATTAGGCTAGTAACCTATTAGATTGGTCACAGGACGCTCCCTCCATAAGGGAATGTTGTTGCAAAGTTTGGTAGAGATCGGATGGTTAGGTTAGTCGTAATTTAACTTAAGCTTTGAACATTTGTGTGGCCGCCATTACGTTTCTGTCAATATGGCGGCGATATAAAACATGACACTGAGATGCCCTTTGCTAGTGCTACTCTGTACCAATTTCGTTCCATTCGGTTTCACCGTGTTTGAATTAATAGGGGGAATTGATTTTCACACAAAGATGGCCGCCATCCGCAAACTATTAGGCTAATGACCTAGTCATTTGGTCAAAGGATGCTTTCTCTACAAAGGTATGTTGTTGCAAAATTTGGTAGAGATCGGATGATAAGGTTAATCGTAATTTGATTTAAGCTTTGAACATTTGTGTGGCCGCCATTACGTTTCCATCAAGATGGCGGCGATATAAAACATGACACTGAGGTGCATTTTGTTAGTACTACCACTGTACCAAATTTCGTTCCATTCGGTTGCACCGTGTTCGAATTAATAGGGGGAATCGATTTTCACACAAAGATGGCCGCCATCCGCAAACTATTACGCTGGTGACCTATTAGTTTGGTCAAAGGATGCTCCCCCCATAAAGGTATGTTGTTGCAAAATTTGGTAGAGATCGGATGATTAAGTTAGTCGTAATTTGATTTAAGCTTTGAACATTTGTGTGGCCGCCATTACATTTCCGTCAAGATGGCGGCGATATAAAACATGACACTGAGGTGCCTTTTGTTAGTACTACCTCTGTACCAAATTTCGTTCCATTCGGTTGCACCGTGTTCGAGTTAATAGGGGGAATCGATTTTCACACAAAGATGGCCGCCATCCGCAAACTATTACGCTGATGGCCTATTGGTTTGGTCAAAGGATGCTCCCCCTATAAAGGTATGTTGTTGAAAAATTTGGTAGAGATCGGATGATTAGGTTAGTCGTAATTTGATTTAAGCTTTGAACATTTGTGTGGCCGCCATTACGTTTCCGTCAAGATGGCAGCGATATAAAACATGACACTGAGGTGTCCTTTGCTATTGCTACCTTTGTACCAAATTTCATTCAATTCGCATTCACCGTGTTCGAATTGATAGGGGGGGACAGACATTCAGAGTACACACACTCACACACACACAGACACACACACACACACACACACAGACTCACACACACACATACACACACACACACAGACTCACACACACACATACACACACACAGACAGACACACTTTTTTCGCCCTGTGTTGATCTCATAAGTCTACTTTCATTTTTTGCAAAAATCGAAAGTAGGCTAAAAATTGTGGGGTTTAAAGCCATTTGTTCAGTGTTGCCTTAGTAAACAAGAGTTTAGTGCTTTTCAGTCGGTCAACACGTGTTGAAAGATTAAAATATTAAAAGCTGGTATATTGGCTATCACGGCCACTGAATTAAAACTCATCAATTCTTCTAGGTTTGTGCCGTGTCTTGTGTCCTGTGCGGGTCCGGGCAGGGACCCTAAGAGCCCGCTGATGAGCCAGCTTGGTGTCCTAGGCGAATCCCCACACAAGACACGGCACAAGCCTAGAAGAATTGCTGAGTTTTAATTCACTGGCCGTGAAAGCCAATATACCATGTTTTTGGAAGCCTTCGCAGGGGGGAGGGGGAGGGGAGTTTGGCTGCATGAGCTTTTTGTTTTCGCGATAAGAGGCGCGAGCCGCAGGTGCGCCTCATAAAAAGGGAGGTAGCGCGCAGTTCGCTACTCCTGTGGGGGTCCGGGCGGGGACACCAAGAGCCCGCTGATGAACCAGGTTGGAGTCCTAGGCGAAACCCCACACAAGACACGGCACAAACCTAGAAGATTTGCTGCATAAACTTTTCCTTGCGAAAGTGATTGCTTTTCTACATATCATAAAAGAATGAAATCGCTTCATATCTAGGCACGTGTATTATTCGTTCTATTTTAATCGACTGCGACAAATTTTGACTACGGGAAACGGTATCTCGCCTCTCATTCTCCTATTCACCTAATATCAAAGCAAATATTTCTGTTTAGTTTTACACTACTACACTGCAAATGTGACTGCATTTTAATTATTCACAATTGCCTATTAGGCCTATTTATAATATCTTTTTCTATAAATAGTATTTATTTATTTATTTAGCGTATGGCTACAACACTAATTACAAATTATAGTTACAGATATCTTACAAACCAATATCCAGGCCACGAATGTAGTCTATAATTGAAATAATTACACAAGCCTGCGAAATTTAACTTTTTGAAAAATACAAGACAAGTTATCGCTAATGTTTATGTTATTTGGTTTGCTTATTTCTTAAATGACCTCCATTTTCTTTCCGTCACGTCAGTCATTTTGTAAAATCGATATCGATAATTTTGCTAAATACGAGAGCAAAGAAAGAATCACCTGAGCTTAATTTTTTACATCAAATTTTGGACATTGTGGTCATTTAACCTCGTTTACTTGGGTGGGTGTGGAACATTGTCTGATAACCTCTGTCATTGTGATTCTGCAGTAGTGTGTGTGTCCACTCCCTCATGTAGCGAATACCGCTCTAAATTGTTGGCCCGGAACAAAGCGGCCATGGCTTTACATCTTCGATGCATATTCTGGCTGGTCAACAAGACGCAGTGTGAGCCAAGGCTGAAATGAAGCGGCCATGGCCTTAAGTTTGAAGCCATCCCAACATTCACCTGGATTAGAAGTGGGAAACCATGGAAAACCACTTCCAGGAAGGGGATTCTAACCCACTTCTTCTCAGTGTTGTCACACGAGGCTGAGTAGACCCCGTTCTAGGCTTTAGACCAGAATTAAATTTCTTGGCAGTGCCGGGAATCAAACCCGGACCTCCGGGGCGACAGCCAAGAGCTAAAGTCGCTACAACAGGAAGAGGACACACACACACACCACTAAAGCATCACAATGACACAGGTTATCAGAAAGATACAACACCCACACAATTGTCTATATTGTCGAAAAGCCTTGAAATGAACCAACAATAATATAACGTTCCTGAGGAAAACGAGAAGGCAAATTACTTAGAGAGCATATCCTATTGGAATCTTTATGGTGGATGGAGCAACCGTTCAGCTTTAATCGAAGCCGGTATTCAGACAGAGACTGCGTGTCATTTCCGTAGCTCATAGCCCCTGCCTGTACTGGAATACCGCCCACACTACAGTAATCATAACACGGAGTTTATTTATATAACCCGTACGTTTATATTTTACTCTTATACTTGAATTTATGTCTTTATTTCAGCCTTGGCTCACACTGCGGCTTGGTGACCAGCCAGAAGATGCCTTGAAGATGTAAGGCACGAATATATTAGGTCATGCTTCAAGTGTTACATTGGGATCGTCGCAAGACATTATTTGAGATTTATTTGTGCTGTGAATTTGTTCATGGTTGGGTGCACTTGTCTTCACCGTAATTTTTGAGCTAGGTTTGGCCACCAGAGTGGGTAAAAATCGAACTATCACATATGAAGAAAGGGGTCCCAGAATGTTATTGTGCTGATAGGATCGTAGCACATAGGAACTCAAGAGTCATACACATGTTTTTTTTCGATTTTTTGGCATCTCAAATATCCACAAACTTTCTACAGGACTAAACCCGAAATAAGGGATATAATCTTAGAGAGTCTAGCTACTGTGTCCGAGCCGGTACACCTTAGTCAAAGAGAAGTTAAGAGCGTAACATCAGTATTATTATGTAAATACCGAAAGCAGTGGCTACGCTGGCTAAAGCGCAGCGTTAGTTTATGGGGCCAGGCTCTCTGCTGACTTGGTAGACGCGTGGGTTCGAGCCCCACCGTCGGCCGTCCTTGAAATTGTTTTCCGTGGTTTCCCATTTTCAACACCAGGCAAATGCTGGGACGGTAAATTCTGACAGGCCACGGCCGCTTCCTTCCACATCCTTGCCCAATTTCATTCATTTTCATCCATTCAATCTTTCATCCAGACGCGCAGGTCGCCCACTGGCGTCGACTAGAAAGACATGCACTCGGCCTCTCAGGAGGCCACACGATTAAAAAAAAAACAATGAGTCGTCCAGTTGCAAAACTCGTTTAATCCACTTGTTAATAAGAATCATTTTAATGAGAAACGCTTCCCTGGACTTTGCCTTGCGTTTTCTACTTTTTTCCTTTTTGCTTTGTGTTTATGGTTTCTGGTATTGTGTTTGCTTTGTGCATTTGCTCTTGAATTTTACTTTTTGCTTTTCTTTCTTGATTTTGGTTTTGTGTTTGTTTTCTGCTTTTTTTTTTTTTTTTTTTGAATTTTGCTTTTTGCTTTGTGTTTCTTGTTTTTTGTTTTCTGCTTTTGCTTTTGTTTTTGAATTTTTCTTTTTTGCTTCGTGTTTTTGCTTTTGGGTTTATGTTTGTTTTCTGGAAAATCAAAATAAAACAAAACAAAATAAAATAAATCAAAATAAACAAAAGAAAATCAAAATAAAATAAAATAAAACAAAATAAAACAAATTAAAACAATATAAACAAAACTAAATAAAAACAACAATTTAAAAAAAATTATACAAAACATAATCAAATAAAATTAAACAAAATAAAATAAAATAGAATAAAAATAAAAATAAAAAATAAAAAATAAAAATTAAAAAATTAAAAAAATTAAAAATAAAAAATCGAATAAAATAAAATAAACTAATTAAATAAATAATGTTACGACATGATCCTTATTCACAAGTGCATTAAACGAGTTTTGCAACTGGACGACTCATAAAATTCTTTGGGGCCATCAAGGACCACGTTAAGTTTTGTTGCATTTGACATTGAACTTGGCATTTTTCAGAGCCCAGATTTCCCTCAATCTTTGTGAGTAGCCTGCATACGCTCCTCTGTACATGGGCAACGTGTCTTCTCTTAGGTTGCTCGTCTCAGTTTAGCCCGTTCGTCAATATTTTCTTGCGGAATAAATCTCTGTTACGGGCGTCTTCAGCTGAGATATGTAGCATTTTCAGGTCTTCTTTGGTATTTCTAAACCAGGGAATAGTGGTTTTGGGGTTTGAATAAAAAAGTGAAAGATCTCTTTAGTTAACTTTCTTCCGTCCATTCTTTTCAGGTGACCGTAAAATCGTGCCCGTCTTTTTTGGATTGTGTCGGTAATTTTCTCTATTATGCTGTAGACTTCCTCATTGGATCTCTTTTGATGGATTCAATTTTTGTACTTGGATCCCAAGATTCCTCTCACTATTTTTCGCTCTTTTTTCTCCAGTTCTTCAGGAAGTCCTATGTTGGCATTTAGAGATAGGGTTTCGGCTGCATTTAGAACAACTGTTTCATAGTGACGTATCTTAGTGTTTTGGAAAAGGCATCTTTTGTTGCAGTTCGGCACCGAGTTCCAGTGGCAACAACAAATACAATAATACAATAAGTGTTCGTAATACAAGTGATTTAAACTATTTGTAATTCTACTAAATCTCATAGAATTATTACTTATCATTCATTCGTTCGTTCAACCACTTATTAATTTATTAGCATTATCCTACTTTTAAATACATTAATTTCTTCGCGAAAGACTCTATAACTACTTCAAGAACACCATTCCCATCACCAATGGTTCTATTTACAAATGAGGGGCAGTTGACCTCGCTGTTCCGCCCCTTAGAATAACAATAACTAACTACTGTATTTACAAATGATTAGGCCTACTTGCTTATATTATATTTTTGATTCCTAGTCTCAATCTTGTGTAGGTGGTCAGTTT
Organism: Meconema thalassinum; assembly: GCA_946902985.2. Classification (NCBI taxonomy): domain Eukaryota; kingdom Metazoa; phylum Arthropoda; class Insecta; order Orthoptera; family Tettigoniidae; genus Meconema; species Meconema thalassinum. The sequence goes on along the minus strand of OX336394.1, from coordinate 208,283,369 downwards.
TTTCTCAATGACTTATAGAGTTCAGAACAATAAAAGGACTGGGACAGCACCCACAATTTTTCTACATATTACAGAGAGGCAGCTTCAATTGCAGAGATTTGAAGCATCAACCTTCTGACTTCGTGCTTCCCTTTATGCGCACGGCTACGCGCTGCGGTGTTAAGCCTTGGAAGGTGGTACACATTGCAGACATCCTGTGAAGATCTCCTCGTCATTGCCCTACACTTCCTCTCAGACTTTGGCTCGCTTCCATCTCAGATTATTCCTATGTTAATGAACCTTGCTCCCTTATACTTCGCCTTTTTATTGCTTTTCCATCTTCGCTTCCTTGCCCCTCGTAATTTATTTCCGTACTCAGAACCTCTGCAGTGACATGCAAACACCATTAGCACTTTGTTAACCTATTCTTATCTAGTTAAAAGCATTGTCAGAGCATCCTCTTGCCTTAAGTGGTTCTGAAAGTAACGTAGCTTAACATAGCTAAAAATATTTTATTTTTAATTTCGTAATAAACTTATCTTGAAGCTCCGTGGCTATATGGTTAGCGCGCTACGCTTTGGCCCGAAGTGCCCCGTGTTCGATTCCCGGCCGAGCCATCAGGGATTTTATTCTCCCAGGGTTAATTCCCGTGGATCGGGGACTGGGTGTTTGTGACGCCTTAATCATCACTTCATCGTCATTATGACGCGCCGGTCGCCCACGGGCGTCAATCAGCCTCTCCGGAGGCCACACGATCATTATTATAATTGTTATTATTCGTTTCGGCCTGCTATGGACCACGCCTCTTCAACTGTTTCCGTCTTTGAGCTTTAATCTATTCCCAGTAGTCCTTCATCCGTTTCCTGTGCTCCTCCTTTCTGTCAACCGTCCACTTCTTGCCTGTTCTCAGTTCTGGCTTTTCTTGGAATCGCTGGTGTGCTCTAAGTTTCTTCTGGAGACGAAGACGTTCTTGAATGTCCTCAAGCGAAATCCCTACTTCTATAAGATCTTTTTCGATCTCAGAAAACCATGGTCCCTTGGTTTTCTTGTCTACAAAGTAGGAAAATATGCGGTTGGTCAGTCTCTGCGAGCTCATGCGTGTTATGTGGCCATAGAAACTAACTCTCCTTTTACGCATCAAGTCCGTTATCCTTTCCACACGTATGTAGAGTTCGTTGTTATGTCGCCTCCTGTACTCTCCATTTTCTCTGACTGGTCCTAGGATCTTTCTCAGGATTATTATTATTATTATTATTATCTTGAAGTAAGCCCTTCGTGTTGAAAATATTAAGTTGCTGGTAGGAGGCATGAATAATAGCTTCGCATCCACACGGTTCTAGTTCCAACCTCTGTCAAATGGCACTGTATGCAAATACTGGTGTGATTTAAATATGATTCTGATTCTTTGAAACATTTTTGTAGTGACATTTCCATATTTCGACTGGAAATCATCATCTTTTTTTTAATGATCCACCTCCTCGTCTACGTACGTACTCTGCCTTACGGATGATTTTAACAAGACATGTTGTGTACCTCTGCCAAGTTGGAGCCTTGTGCTCATGAGGAAAATCCTTGAAGAGATGGTTTTGATTGTTTCCTAAATTTTCGTAGAAGTGGTTTTCCTTGGTTCTACTCCTGGATGGTGTGGTTCCTAATTTAAGACCATGGCTACCTCCTTTCAAATCCTCGCCTGAATTACAAATCCACACAATAATACAGCCATCAGAATAACACAAGACCAGTTATATAGACATTGCTACAGCTATCATAATGAGACAGGTAATCAGCAGATTCACACACATATCCAAGTACATGGTACCACATGACCACAGTATCACACAGCCCATAAATGAGTCTAAAGCCACAGTTATATGGTGCTTATGTAGTATATAATGAATTATAATGAAATAAGGGAACTCACGGAAAGAATAGAAATAAAAAAAATATTGTGCAAATAATTACAATAATACTAATTAGGGCCCCGATGTTGATGACATGTCATCTTTTTACTGAGCTGTCTAAACCAATACTGAAGTACATAGAAACTCCGGACGGCTCACCCCGTCTTCAAATATGTCATTTTTATTTTGCATCTTTTAGATTATTTTTTTTTTGCTATTTTTCCATTTTAAGAGCATTTTTAAAAGTTTGGTAGATTATTTTTGTCATATTTTACATAAATCGGCCTTTTCAGGACTTTTTTTTTCAATTTAGTCATGTCACAGCGTTATATGAGGGAGTTACGTCACTCAGAGTTAAGAAGAAGATAGTAGCTACATTTCACAACATCAGAATGACATTCGTAGTGCAGTGCAATTCAGACTAAATTAAACATAAACCTTTTGTTAAGTGCTAGAAGTCTATTTTGATAGACTTTTCAGTTTGAGCTTAATATGTCGTCTTTGAAAAATATTGGTGAGTTTATTATTAGGGTCTATAAGATCATTTTCTCCATTTTATACTGCATTTTTCGAATTTTTGAAATATTGGTGAGTTTATTATTTTACGACCATTTTATCAATTTCATGGTGCATTTTTCGAATTTTTAGGTCATTTATTGCCGTCATTTTAGAAAATTTTAAGTGCAATTTGTAATTTTTTTACGGCATCAACATCCGGGCCCTAATAATAATAATAATAATAATAATAGTATGTTTTAAAAATAAGAAGACAAAGCCAGCCTGGTTCAAAGAGGTGGAAAGTGACCTGCAGGAGATGGAGATTACTTGAGGAGATATTAAAGAGATCGCATTCTCCTCAGGAAGAAACTGAGCGACCACCAGTGTTTTCAAGAAAATCCTAAGTTGAAGACGGGAAATATGTGGACGGAAGAATGAAAAGAGCAACACCGGCAACATATGAAGGAGCACTGGGCAAAGATCAAAGCCCAGAGAAGATAGTTGGAACGGCGTGGTCCTTAGTAGGCCGATACGATTACAGAAGAATAGTCTAATAGCTAGAAAAAAGAGAAAGGCAGATCTTCAGAAAAATCCTCTGTCCAATCAAAGATAATGGTGAATTCAGAATACGACACAATCATGAACTTGACTCATATTTAGACACCATTCGTAAGAGAAGGACGGTTTTCTATGGCCACATTGATCGTATGAGTTCTACAAGGTTGAGCAGTAGGATCTTCAGTTCTTTTCTTAACAAGAAAGCCAAGGAGGCGTGGTTTACAGATGTAGAAAATGACCAGCGTAAAGTGGGGATAACCCAGACAAGACAAGACAAGACAAGGCAAGACAGAGAAGAGAATAATAATAATAGGCCTACTATTACTACTACTAATAATAATAATAATCGTATTGCACTGCTGTCTGGTGTAAATGTATTGAGTTCGAGCCATTTAGGTGGTCTACTTTCCAGTTCAAACGTTCCGCGTCCACTGCAACATAGAAGAAAACTGAAACTCTACTGGGAAGTCTGTGTCTAAGCTGTAATTAATTTCGTCTTGCCATCACCTCATGTGATATGAGGGAATACTTACTAGCCGACACCGTAGAACACGAGCAGTAGGTTTTAACTGACGTTCAAAAATGATACTTTCTCGACTGACAATCGCAACTGCAATCTTAGGATCTAGAGGAGCAGACTAATACACACGTGGCTATAATGCCATGAAGTTGCTAACCCCTAAATGAATCAACTGCATACTAATTCTCTGTCTCCTGGAAATAATGGAGAAAGGTGGCTGTACTGTTTCCAGCAAGCCAGGGTTTATGATTGCACATAAACCGAAACTAATATCACACAAACGAGGTGGTGGAATGCAGCTAATGGTTCGATACCACACTGTGGCCTTTGTGCAGCTAACCACACAAAAGGGATTTATATAATGCTGCAATCATTAGAAGTGTTATTACAGCAGGAGAGTTTCTCTTGTGAGTAGTGACGTATTACAAGCACGATATTCAGTATGGGAGGGTATGAGAGGATGATGTAAATTATGATTGGATTAGGCCAACGCTGCCACCAACATCAAATTTCAACTCTAGGTGTAATACATGCAAACGTCGTGAAAATCCCCAAACATAAACAATTTTTGAAGCAAACAAAAGAGACATACCAACACAAACACCTATTTTAAAATCACAAATTCTTGTGAGCTTTTTACAAAAATGTTTAAATGAGCCAGCTTGGTGTCCTAGGCGAAACCCCACACAAGACACGGCACAAACCTAGAAGAATTGCTGAGTTTTAATTCACTGGCCGTGAAAGCCTATATACCATCTTTTTGGAAGCCATCATAGGGAGGTTATGGCTGATTGAGCGTTTAGTTCTCGCAGTAAAGAGGCGAAGGTGCGCTTCATAAAATGGGAGGTAACGTGCAGTTTGCTACTCCAGTGGGGATCCAGGCGGGGACACCAAAAGCCCGCTGATGAAGCAGCTTGGTGTCCTAGATGAAACCCCACACACGACACGACACAAACCTAGAAACATTGCTGAGTATTTAATATACTGTTTCTTTTAAACAAAACAGTCTCTCATTTTGAATTTTATAGTTCATAATCATAATAACATGATGGTGAATATTAATGAGAAATAATTAATCAAAACACACATTAATTTTTACCCACCTATCTACCAAATATTTCAGCACACAGTTCCCTGAAACAAAACACTAATATTTTATTTATGTCGAAATTTTATGAAAGTTTTGAATATATCTAATTAACGGGTAATGATAATACTGTGTGACGAGTAGTCTTATTACGGTATAACCTAGCTGATTCAAAACAGAATAATTCAAAATTTAGTGATATATCGAATTTTACTTCCAACTTTGATTCTATCGTATCAATAGGAGATGCCTTTTCAAACTGGTAATAATATAGGGATTCATTCACGTAACATGACGGAGTGATTGGAACCGTGTAAGGTTTATATGCATTTTCTGAACGACTACAGGGATTATGGGTCGACATTTGTGACTTTAAATTTGGTAGATGTGGAGATTGGAAGTCTCAATTCCATCCGACTGTTTCAAAATCACAACCATCCATCACGGCTCCAATGACCAGCTTGAAAAGGCATCTCCAGAGTGTTTTGAAAATTATATTTAAATATTTAGAACCTTTATTTAACCATTTTTTTTTTCCTAAGGATATCCATTTTATTTTAGTTGAAATTGATTCTGTTATTTTTCATTTTGCAAATCCATTAGATTTTACATTTCCATCGTTCTTATTAATTGTTTTTCCAGTTTATTCATTTCAACCTGTATATATTTTGAATAATTGCATTTCTCAACAGTTTTATTAAATTAGTTTCTTAAGAAGATGGTAAAGGCCTATTGGCCATCACGGCCAGTGATTTAAAACTCAGCAATTTTTCTAGGTTTGTGCCGTGTCTTGTGAGGGGTTTTGCCTAGGACACCAAGCTGGCTCATCAGCGGGCTCTAGGCGTCCCCATCCGGACCCCCCACAGGAGTAGCAAACTCCGCGCTACCTCCCTTTTTATGAAGCGCACCTGCTCCTCTTAACTGCGAGAACTAAAAGCTCAAGCAGCCATAATCTCCCTATGAGGGCTTCCAAAAAGATGGTATATTGGCTTTCACGATCAGGTGTGCTTCATAAAAAGGGAGGTAGCACGCAGTTCGCTACTCCTTCTGGGGCCCAGATGGGGACACCATGAGTCCACTGATGAGCCAGCTTAGTGTCCTAGGCGAAACCCCTCAAAACACGGCACAAACCTAGAGAAATTGCTGAGTTTTAGTTTCTTGAGGTTTAATTCTAAATTGCTGAGGAAGGTCCCGTTGTTGGACCGACACATGTACTAATTTGAATATGATTTGTGTTGATTGGCGGAGCATTTTAATTACCTATTAATCAATACGGAAATTTTCTCATATTTTCCTATAATGGTAAATGTTTTTGCAAGATATTTATGTTATATAATCCGCATTGTAAAATTCAAATAAGTAGTTTATTAAATAAATAATTCATGTTTTTTGGGCTAATGCCGTGTGTATTTAGATTAGAACCGTACGTTTCGGAGAAACTTTGCCTACTTTTTCAATGGAGGCAAGGTTTCTCCGAAACGTATGGTTCTATTCTAAATACACACGGCATTAGCCCAAAAAAACATGAATTATTTATATAATCCGGGCCGTGAAAGCCTTAATATACAAAGTAGTTTATTATTAATTATACGAACATATCTCGATATTCAATGACATATTCAACGTTTAAATTAATAGCGTTTAACATTAATAAAATAAAAATGATATCCTTACAATAAATTTGATAAAACAATTAAAGTTCCAAATACATAGATTTTTATGTTCAAACAAACCCTCTACTTGTGAGTTGGTATTACTGTGACGTACATTGTGCGGTGAGGTCTGAGTGACAGGCGATAAATCTTGCTTGATCGTAGACACACACAATAAAACTATTTACTTGACATTTGTCGTGTTGGTACTTCAACTACTCTAACACACGATAGAAATACAAACATTTCTTAAAATCAAAGTATAGGTCAATCGTACTCATATTACGTTTGTAATGCGAAAAAATAAAAGTATTCTCTGATCATGAGATTTAATTAATTTTAAAAATGAAAAATTAACAAAATATCATTATACAATTATTTAAAAACACATATACATGGTTGACACAATGAAACATGAAGACATTCTTCTTTAGCTGAAAGTGTATCTCCCGCCTGCATGGCCAGCGTGGAACATTAACTGTGAGGTCCGGTCACTGATATCGTTTGAACACTTTAAAACGCAATACGCTGCCGAAGTGGACGTCACTTCCGCTAAGCAACTGGAGCAATACAACATGGCTCCCTCGTAGCATGCTTCGTCTTTGAGCCGTCATTATTTCCTATTTGTATCGTATAAAACTGTACATGCATGGATGTCCAGAGGCAAGAAAGCATAGTAAATTAACATAGTTGTTCAATAAAGTTGTAAAATATTGCGCATGGGATGCATATTACGTCTTAGAGCATAAGTCGTAGAGATGTGGCCTAAAATATTTAACTAAATTAAGTGAAAACATGAAAATATAACATTTCTGGATATTGTGAATCACATCCCGTATGAATGATCAATACTAGGGAAAATTAGGTACCGTTGGCCCTACCAGTAAGTGACGAATTAAATGAACTTTAAAAGAAGGTCTATCAATGCATAAGGGAACAGTTTAAAATATTTTGCACGAGAGTTTAGGCCAAATCTCATCAACGGCTTTAGGAGAAATAAAGACTGCATCTCCTACAATTTGTGTGTTAACCACAACGCCGCGTTTGTTTGAAAACGAATCAAATTAACAAAGCCTAACCTGTGTGCTCACTCACAGGTTAGAGAAGTTTACAATTAAGGCCTATCGTCCTACCTCATTCTAAATAATGGGGCAATCACCAACACCACCTACCTGCCATTTGGTACGGTACCGTATTACATAATTCACCACAGTCTGTGATAAAATGACCTGTTACAACTCCAATTAAACTCAGTTGCTCAATAACAAAAAGGCCTATGGTGAGGGGTGAAAAACACAACCATACTTCTGCAGGAGCTTGTAAGTTGAATCGCAGGGGAGTAGCCTACTTTCCAATAACATACCAGTAGTTCCTGATATCCATTAAAGTTGTTTGATATAAACATTGCAGTTAAGTATTAAGCCTCGATATTTTGAATAGCAATATAGTTTTATTATAACTCATAATAAATGTACAATACTGTAGCATGCCATAACTTCATTGAACTAGCCTAATTTTACAGTCCAATGTTTGAAAAATTGCCCAGATAAGTAAGTTAGTGCACAAGAAACTGACTAAGTAGCCTACACACATTTCCACTTTTATTCATAACTTTATAGCACCACTGACGTTTTCACTAATACTCCATGCTGAAACGATTAAAACATTTTCTAAGAATCTTGACTTAATGCCATGGTAGCCTGGTTCGCCACTATCCTCATCACCTCATTTGTTGACACCACTGACTTTTTCACTGAAACTTCCCTGACAATCACGACAAGACTTGCCACTCCATCACTTCAGAAATAAGCAGTATTCATTGGCTTGAACAATGTCACTGTACGGTACAGTACATACTGTATCTTCGTTGCAGGGTGTAGGCCTAGGCTACTGGTACATGATAATTGTTTTCAGAAAGTGCAAAAAATAAAATATTTAGGCAGAAATGTTCTGCCTGGGATAGGCCTAATTGTTATTTGGAAACACGATTCACTGCTTAAATAAATTAAGTGAAAAATCACCACTCAGAAAAATTGTAGGAGAAAATTTAGCTGTAAGGTTATGTAGGTTGTCGTTTATAATACTTATAGTACAAACCATATTTAATTACAACTACACTCCCCACATGAACCAAAACCCCCTTTATGTGACATATATGTCCTAAATATCTCTCTATATTAGATATACTCTATCCACTAAATGATAAATATTTATAATATGTAGTACCCGCCATGCAATTCTTGCCTCGGGAGTGAGGTCAACTTTACTGATACTATCTCGCAAAATTCTCGTACTTTATCCATAAAATTTCACTTCTATTTTGTAGCTCCAACACTGTAGATGGTCTTCACGGGAGGCGTTTGCCTTATTTCAAGCATATTACACCTTTTTATCCACAAAATACAAGACGCTGCGCAGCGTTAATGCAGCTTCCTATGTATATAAAAAAGTCCTCTCGGCACGCCGGAAGGCGGAGGTAGATTTCACCGGACAAACTTGGGGATAGCGAAAATAGGCAGAATATGCAGGTTTTCGTAGAAGGATCAGACCTCATTTATTGCGAGTAGGTATTTTATAATTGGAGCTTAATTAACTTTGTTTTTCGTCATTTTTTGCTTATTTTAAACATTTTATTGTCTTATGGGAACGGTGACCTTCTTGTCATTTGGGGTCCATTTTTATACTTGTGGTCACACTGTCCTTATGCAAGGTTTCGACACTGATGTGTAACTATGTAACGGTCTGTTACTTCTTCACGCAAAATTCTATCTCCCGCAGAGATTTTGGTTCGTTCCTCAGTTTAGGGGCGGCGACAACGCGGTCATGTAACCCCGTGTACTTAGGGATGGCTGTATTAGTCATTAATTCAGGTATGGACTGCAGACGGTCAATTTCAAGCAGTAGTTCCTAATGTTGCTACCAGGTACTACCGTCAACGACACCTACCTGTGAACTTGGCTACTATATGCCTCCGCAACCAGCAACTCGCAACGAACGTTGGAACTTCCCCTCCAAAAGGAAAGCATACTGAGCGATTTTTAGCGCTCTTAGAAAATCCGACCACTTCGGCCGGCTTTGAACTCGCGACCTTGGGCATAGACATTCAGCATGCTACCAGTTACGTCACCGAAGCCGCTTCACACTTAGTCAGATGGAAATCTGAATCTGATCTCTTGCAAGTGCGTTATCTTGGCAACGTCTGATGGCTCATCCCTCATCAATTTAGTAGTGTTGCCATGGCATCCACTGATTGCTCTTGGCATTTTCTTATAATTCCGAAATCATTTTTCTCATCCCTTGGCATAATGGTGGGTCATATCAAAAATTCTTTCAGACAAAAGTTTTAGGTAATTATTAGGGGAATATTGTCCATTTTGTACGGTTTTGATATTGTGCCTTTTAAGAGAGATATGATTAATGTTTCCCGAAAAACCCACTTTTTCCCACCCCTTTGCTCAATGGTTTGTGCTATAAAAAACTCTTCCAACATATTTTTTTTGGCTTTATCCGACACATAGTATGAACGTTGAACGGATTTGATATTTCACATATTAAGAGAGTTATAGCAATATTTCACTTTTTTCGAAAAAAAGCCCCCCCCCCCCCCCCCATTTTCACCCCCTTTGACCGATTTAGCCCAGTAACGAACTCGACCGAGATTTTATAGGTATACATATTTGGTAAAAAATGCAAAGTGATTGGTGCTAAATTACGGCAGTTATCGTGTCCACAAGAAACTGATATAGATATACATATATATACATAAACATACATAAATTATGTATAAACTTTTGAACTGACGGTGGTTTTGGGGTCTGGGGGATGTGAAACGAGAAGATATGTCGACATTTTCCGGAAGTCGAAACATGGTACCCATTGCAATAGTTAGCTTTCTAATGAAATCTACCTCTGGTTGGTTCCTCAGTTTAGGGGCTGCGACAACGCGGTCATCTAACCCCGTGTACTTTTTGTGAGTGTAGAATCTGTCTGATAAACGGTGTGAATTGTAATGGCTGTATTAGTCTTACTTCAGGTAAGGACTGCAGACGGTCAATTTCAAGCAGTAGTTCCTAATGTTGGTACCAGGTACTACCGTCAACGACACCTAGCTGTGAACTTGGCTACTAGATGCCACCCCAACCAGCAACTCGCAACGAACGTTGGAACTTCCCCTCCAAAGGAAAGCATACTGAGGGTTCTTAGCACTCTTAGAAAATCCGACGACTTCGGCCGGCTTTGAAACCGCAACCTTGGGCATAGACATTCAGCATGCTACCAGTTACGTCACCGAAGCCGCTTCCCACTTAGTCAGATGGAAATACTGAATCTTATCTCGTGCAAGTGCGTTGTCATGGCAACGTCTGATGGCACATCCCTCATCAATTTAGTAGTGTTGCCATGGCAACCTCTGATAGCTTTTGGCATTTTCTTATAATTCCGAAATCATTTTTCTCATCCCTTGGCGTAATGGTGGGTCATATCAAAAATTCTTTCAGACAAAAGTTTTAGGTAATTATTAGGGGAATATTGTCCATTTTTTACGGTTTTGATATTGTGCCTAATAAGAGAGATATGATTAATGTTTTCCGAAAAACCCACTTTTTCCCACCCCTTTGGTCAATGGTTGGTGCTATAAAAAACTCTTCAAACATAATTTTTTGGGCTTTATCTTACTCATAGTATGAACGTTGAACGGATTCGATATTTCACATATTAAGAGAGTTATAGCAATATTTCACTTTTTCGAAAAAAAGCCCCCCATTTTCACCCCCTTCGACCGATTTAGCCCAGTAACGAACTCGACCGAGATTTTATAGGTATACATATTCGGTAAAAAAATCAAATTGATTGGTGCAAAATTACGGCAGTTATCGTGTCCACAAGAAACTGATATATATATATATATATATATATATATATATATACTAGCTTAAGTACCCGTGCTTCGCTACGCGTCATAAATAAATTAAAATGTGAAGGTGACAGTTAAAACAGGGGATAGGCGAGGTGCTGCGCAGAGGGAGATTAAGGATGGAACATTTTGTCCAACTACACCGCTCGGCGTTGACCGTGTTTTATAGCACAAATTTAGGTTTTACTCGCTAACAGTTGCAGATACCTTTCGGATAGAAAATGTAATTTTAAACCTCGCATATGCCATCAAAAGTTTGCTATTTCTTAGCGTTCTCTTTTTATTTGAAATGGAAATATGAAAGTTTGAAACCAAAGGGTGCAGTGACGTCACTAAAATGGTCGCCATTTTAAATAGTGCAAAGTATTGAAATCAAAAGTAACCTATATGTTAACCAGGTAAATCAGCTACTTCCATGTAAAATTCACGTAAATCGGACCAGTGGTACTTGCGAGATTGAGTAATACACAGACACACACCATCTCAATTTTAGCTTCGCATCGCTCGCGTCATAGCCGTATCATATTGTTTTTCAATGAAATGCAGGTTTAACCCCGTTAACACGACTTTAGAACCTGAATACCCAAAAATCCCTCCTTAGTAGACGTTTTCGACACACAACAAACAAACATATCCCCAGAATATCATTCTTCTAACTTTAATAGTTTTGGTTGGTCGATGAGAGCAAACATCCAAAAATCCTTCCTTAGTGGACGTTTTTCTTCCAGAAGTTCACCCCTCCCCATATGCCCCTTAAATTGCATTTATGAAAACACGGTCGAACACCTATTTATTTTAATTATTTATTCATTTGTTTATTTATTTTTAAGCTGATAGATTTCCTCCGAGTTTCAGACTCCTCCCTATGTCGTTTAAGAGATACACGCTCAGTTAGGAATCGAAAAACGCTTAGACACATGTCTGTGTATTTTTAATGATTAGTTTATATGCCGAGTATCACATCCACAAATGAAACCACTCGTGAGATATTGATATTCAATGAAATGCAGGTTTAACCCCCTTAAGACCCCTTTAGAACCCGAATATCCAAAAAACCTCCCTTAGTATACGGTTTTGACATACAACGAACATATCCCCGAAATGTCATGTTTCCAACTTCAATATTTTTGGCTGGGCGATGATGAGTGAGTGAATGAGTCAGGACATTTCCTTTCAATTTTTTTCTTCAGAATTTCACCCCTCCCGATGAACCCCTTCAATTTGATTGAAAAACAAACTGTCGAAAAGCTATTTACTTACTTTAAAGCAGTTTTTTCCCGTGAGTTTGATGAGTGAGTCAGTCAGTCAATCAGTTAGGACACTTTCTTTCCTGTCCCTCCCCCCGAATTTCACCCCTCCCCATGGACCCCTTAAATTGGATTTATGGAAAAGCGGTCAAACACATATTTACTTATTTTTATGCTGATTTTTTTTCCGCTGAGTTTCAAACTCCTCGCCTATGTCGTTTAAGAGATACACGCTCCGTTAGGAATCTTTTAATCCCCACTTTTCACCCCTTTAACCTCATAAACACATCGAAAAACCCTCAGACACGTGTCTTGTTACTTTTTAATGATAAGTTTATACGCCGTGTATCACATCCCCCAATGAAACCAATCGGGAGATATAGTTATTCAATGAAATGCAGGTTTAACCCCCTTAAGACCCCTTAAGAACCTGAATATCCGAAAATCCTCCCTTAGTAGACGGTTTTGACATACAATGAACATATCCCCAAACTGTCATGTTTCTAACTTCAATAATTTTGGCTAGGCGATGATGAGTGTGTGAGTAAGTGAGTGAGTCTGGACATTTTCTTTCAATTTTCTTTTTTCAGAATTTCACCCCTCCCCATGAACCCCTTAAATTTGATTTATGAAAAAAAAAACTGTCGAACAGCTATTTACTTAATTTAAAGCAGTTTTTCCCCCTGAGTTTGATGAGTGAGCCGGTCAGTCAATCAGTTAGGACACTTTCTTTCCTGTTCCCCCCCCCCCCCCCAGAATTTCATCTCTCCCCATGGGCCCCTTAAATTGGATTTATGAAAAAACTGTCAAACACATATTTACTTCTTTTTTACGTTGATTTAGCCTATTTTCGATTTTTGCAAAAAATGAAAGTAGACTTATGAGATCAACACAGGGCGAAAAAAGTGTGTCTGCCTGTGTGTGTGTATGTGTGTGTGTCTGTGTGTGTGTGTGTGTCTGTGTGTGTGTGAGTGAGTGTACTCTGAATGTCTGTCCCCCCCTATCAATTCGAACACGGTGAATGAGAATTGAACGAAATTTGGTACAAAGGTAGCACTAGCAAAGGACACCTCAGTGTCATGTTTTATATCGCCGCCATCTTGACGGAAACGTAATGGCGGCCACACAAATGTTCAAAGCTTAAATCAAATTACGACTAACCTAATCATCCGATCTCTACCAAATTTTGCAACATCATACCTTTCTGGGGGGAGCATCCTTTGGCCAAACGAGTAGGTCATCAGCGTAATAGTTTGCGGATGGCGGCCATCTTTGTGTGAAAATCGATTCCCCTATTAATTCGAACACGGTGCAACCGAATGGAACGAAATTTGGTACAGAGGTAGTACTAACAAAAGGCACCACAGTGTCATGTTTTATATCGTCGCCATCTTGACGGAAACGTAATGGCGGCCACACAAATGTTCAAAGCTTAAATCAAATTACGACTAGCCTAATCATCCGATCTCTACCAAATTTTGCAAAAACATACCTTTATGAAGGGAGCATCATTTGACCAAACTAATAGGTCATCAGCGTAATAGTTTGTGGATAGCGGCCATCTTTGTGTGAAAATCGATTCACCCTATTAATTCGAACACGGTGGAACCGAATGGAACGAAATTTGGTACAGAGGTAGCACGAGCAAAGGGCACCTCAGTGTCATGTTTTATATCGCCGCCATCTTGACTGAAACGTAATGGCGGCCACACGAATGTTCAAAGCTAAAATCAAATTACGATTAACCTAATCATCCGATCTCTACCAAATTTTGCAACTACATACCTTTATGGAGGGAGCATTTTTTTTGACCAATCTAATAGGTCATTCGCCTAATAGTTTGCGGATGGCGGCCATCTTTATGTCAAAATTGATTCCCCCTATTAATTCGAACACGGTGGAACCGAATGGTACGAAATTTGGTACAGAGGTAGCACTAGCATAGGGTATCTCACTGTCATGTTTTATATCGCCGCCATATTGACAGGAACGTAATGGCGGCCACACAAATGTTCAAAGCTTAAGTTAAATTACGACTAACATAACCATCCGATCTCTACCAAACTTTGCAACAACATACCTTTATGGAGGGAGCATCCTTTGACCAATCTAATAGGTTATTAGCCTAATAGTTTGCGGATGGCGGCCATCTTTATGTCAAAATTGATTCCCCCTATTAATTCGAACACGGTGGAACCGAATGGAACGAAATTTGGTACAGAGGTAGTACTAACAAAAGGCACCTCAGTGTCATGTTTTATATCGCCGCCACCTTGACGGAAACGTAATGGCGGCCACACAAATGTTCAAAGCTTAATTCAAATTACGATTAACCTAATCATCCAATCTCTACCAAATTTTGCAACAACATACCCTTATAGAGGAAGCATCCTTTGACCAAATGAATAGGTCATTAGCCTTATTGTTTGCGGATGGCGGCCATCTTTGTGTGAAAATAAATTCCCCCTATTAATTCAAACACGGTGAAACCGAATGGAACGAAATTTGGTACAGAGGTAGCACTAGCAAAGGGCATCTCAGTGTCATGTTTTATATCGCCGCCATATTGACAGAAACGTAATGGCGGCCACACAAATGTTCAAAGCTTAAGTTAAATTACGACTAACATAACCATCCGATCTCTACCAAACTTTGCAACAACATACCTTTATGGAGGGAGCATCCTTTGACCAATCTAATACGTTATTAGCCTAATAGTTTGCGGATGGCGGCCATCTTTATGTAAAAATTGATTCCCCCTATTAATTCGAACACGGTGGAACCGAATGGAACGAAATTTGGTACAGAGATAGCACGAGCAAAGGGCACCTCAGTGTCATGTTTTATATCGCCACCATCTTGACTGAAACGTAATGGCGGCCACACGAATGTTCAAAGCTTAAATCAAATTACGATTAACCTAATCATCCGATCTCTACCAAATTTTGCAACTACATACCTTTATGGAGGGAGCATCCTTTGACCAATCTAATAGGTCATTCGGCTAATAGTTTGCGGATGGCGGCCATCTTTATGTCAAAATTGATTCCCCCTATTAATTCGAACACGGTGGAACCGAATGGTACGAAATTTGGTACAGAGGTAGCACTGGCATAGGGCACCTCAGTGTCATGTTTTATATCGCCACCATCTTGACTGAAACGTAATGGCGGCCACACGAATGTTCAAAGCTTAAATCAAATTACGATTAACCTAATCATCCGATCTCTACCAAATTTTGCAACTACATACCTTTATGGAGGGAGCATCCTTTGACCAATCTAATAGGTCATTCGGCTAATAGTTTGCGGATGGCGGCCATCTTTATGTCAAAATTGATTCCCCCTATTAATTCGAACACGGTGGAACCGAATGAACGAAATTTGGTACAGAGGTAGCACTAGCAAAGGGCACCTCAGTGTCATGTTTTATATCACCGCTATCTTGACGGAAACGTAATCCGGCCACCCAAATATTAAAAGCTAAAATGTAATTACGACCAACCTAATAATCTAGTCTCTACCAAATTTTGCAACACCATATCTTTATGTGGGAAACATATTCTGACCAAACTGCAAGAACATCAGCCCAATAGTTTGCAGATGGTGGCCAAGTATGTGTGCAAATCGATTCCCCCTATCAATTCAAACACGGTGAAACCGAATTGAACGAAATTTGGTACAGAGGTAGCACTAGCAAAGGGCACCTCATATTCATGTTTAATATCCCTATAGCACGTTGTATTTCAACAAGCTACTACAACCAACATTCAATCATACTCCTTGAAAAGGACAAAGAGTTATAACAATATCCATGCATTTAGGAGAAAGTAGGCTATATGTTCTTTACTGAACATCTTGTTTTTCGCTGTGTTTCAAACTCCTCGCCTATGTCGTTTAAGAGACACACGCTCCGTTAAGAATCTTTTAATCCCCACTTTTCACCCCTTTCACCTCATAATATACACCACATCGAAAAACCCTCAGACAAATGTCTTCTTATTTTTAATTATGAGTTTATATGCCGAGTATCACATCCCCCCATGAAACCAATCGGGAGATATTGCTATTCAATTAAATGCAGGTCTACCCCCTTAACACCCCTTAAGAACCTGAATAGCCAAAATTTCTCTCTTAGTGGGCATTTGCGGCCCTTGAGGAAGCTGCATACCAGATTTTATTCCAATCCGTTCGGTGGTTTCTGAGATTTCGTGATGAATAAATGAATGAGTGAGTGAGTGAGTGGTATTTGAAAAATATATAGTAGAAAGAAGATAGTGTCAAGTCTTTGTTATGCTAAACTCGGTTGACAGTGCTGTGTGAGCAGTTGAGTAACTAACGGGATTTCAAGTAAAGATCCTCATTTTCTATACCGGTAGTGCTGAGCGCAATTGGCATCAAGTCGGCCGTGTCTGGACTTGAGCTATGTTGCCATGGAAACTATCTGCCTTGCCATTCCTTCATGAGTATATTTTATGATTTGATTAGCCTGTTTTTGAGTGAAAAAGGGCCAAAATCAGAAGAATGAGAAAGACTATCGAAAATTCATGTAGCCAGCGGTTCCTTCTGGGTCCTAAACTATGTGTATGCAAAATATGGTTGAGATTGGTGGAACGGTGTAGATTTGTATACGGAACCAACATATATACATACATACATACATACATACATACATACATACATACAGACTTTCACTTTTATATATTAGATATATATATATATATACATAAATTATATGTAAACTTTTGAACTGACGGTGGTTTGGGGGTCTGGGGGATGTGAAACGCGAAGATATGTCGAAATTTTCCGGAAGTCGAAACATGGGACCCATTGCAATAGTTAGCTTTCTAATGAAATCTACCTAAAACCTAGCAACCAGTTGTTTGGGTCCAATGTGGCTGCGCCCATGCGGTTGCTAGGCGCGTCACTTCGGCAGCGTATCGCCCGCACGTAGGCTAACAGTAGCTAGAGCTGCGCTGAGCTATGCAGTGACTAAAGGCAATGTGTTCCGAAGGTACACAAAAGAAAAGGCGGGAAGTAACAATAGAAGGGATAAAAACACCACTTCAAAATATTCTTGCGGTCACCTTGACCGCACCTCACAACTAGAGGGTTGAAAATTCTATGTATATATTTGTAACTTGTATGTGCTTGATATTTGTCTGATAGCTAGTGTGGGTATAGTAACTGTACCAATGAGTGTAATTGTAATTATTATTAATAATTAATAACAACAGCATGGATTAAGGAAACAAAGGCAGATATGGAAAGATTGAACATATCAGAAGACCAATAGATTTAGGAACATACTGAATAATTTGGAAGGGATTCAAGCCGCAAGAAGACCTACGAAGACCGGAAGAGCCTGGACGGAAGAACAGCGCAAACAGGCCTGAGAATACTTCGCACCAAGAGAAAGAAATGAAGTTGTAGCGTGATCCTTAGTGGTCCATTCGCGTGTAATAGAAAATATTACTATGTTCTAGGATTGGGGTGTGTGTGCTCCAGGATTATGAATTTTCTGGGAGTGAGTCTGAAAATACTTTGGAGAAATACACTCTCAGGATAGTTGCTATCAGTGCCGCAATTCGAATCTTGGACGTCCAAACTGCAGCCCCTCTGATCGCCTGTACAAGAGCGTGAATAATTCAAATTTAAATTCAAACTTATCCCCAACGCCCCTTCCCCAACCCTCCGCAATTGCAGATGTTTATCGTGACATAACGCACTAAATTGCCCGGTAGAGACTTGCCACTTTTGAACAGTGCGTGATGTTTACGTGCAAGTTTTCAGGCTGAAGACTAATGTTCCCCCACAAGTGATTATGTGGAGAAGAGCCCGAGTTCTTCCTCATAATGGGAGAAAGCATCAGGCAAAATGCCAGGACCAAATAACCACTTTGGAAGGAGCTATTAAACTGAATATTTGGGTTTAAGGAAATGCGGCCTGGTTCTTTAGCTTCACACATGAACATTTGAGCGTTTACACAATATAAATTTTATCACATTATCTAACTTTCTGAGTATACATAAATAGAGAAAAACACTTTAAATTGAAAATGGTAATTATGTTGGCACAACCTGATGCTATTTTCAAGAGTTCATAAGTCTTCAATATAACTTGGTTTTGCACTTTGAAATAAAATATCAATATAGCTATTAATTTCTCTTAAAATGAGGGGGAGAGAGATGATTAAAATAATGTTTAAAATGAAAACATTTAACTTTTGCGGTGATGTAAATTGACTAGACTTTTGGCGCGGCAGGTCGGCCGTAGCTGGAGCTTGCTGGCTGGACGGCGGAACCTTATGGTTTGTAAGTGACTAGACGTTGCGTTGAGGAAGTCCAGCATCCATAAATGATGGCCCAGCTTGGAGCAAGTTTTCTTTTTGGTAATTCAGTTGTACCATTTGTAGAAGGTCACTGAAGCGTAGTGAACAAGATCCCATCTTGTATAGCGGATCGAAATATGATCTAAGCTGACCACCACTCTACTTGTTTTGATCATATGCGAGGATGACGAACAGTGTTTCATGCCGTAGCAACGTGGTATTATGCTGCCGCCAGCGCAGCGAAGTGAAGCGTTGCTTGAGCTGTCATACAGCGGAAGTACACCGTAGAAATGAAGCGTGGTATTGCATCGTGGAAGTGCTGGTGGACTGAATGAACGTCTTGGTGAAGAATGAACATCTGGGTGAAGAAAGCTGCCGTTTAAATAGTGGTACCAGCGAAGGATCTAGAAATCCACAGGCTGGCAGGCGATGATTGGCTATAGCAGTAGATGTGACGTCAGCCCAACAGGTAAGCAGCAGGCAATGGAACACACCTATCAGTTGTGATCTGACGCTGGATACGCATAGCCTTGAACATGCTAAGGTAAGAGTCTTAGATTTTTGAAGGGAGTAAACACTAGCAATTAACAATATAATACAGTGCTCTCTCGGTAATCCGGCAGATATCGGACCAGAGCACTGCCGGATTACCGAAAACTCCGGATTACTGGAAAATATAGAGAAAAACGCAGATATCATTTGAAAATCAGTTTTAATTACATTGTACTATACAAAGTAAAAAAGTACGATAATACATCATATAACTCACGTTATTCCTAGGAAGTAGACGGCTGGAAATATGCAGCGATTGTCTTTTGCTTACCACGTTCTTGTAAAAAGCAAGCATAGAGGCTATCGTCAACTTTAGGATTTTCACCAGTTTTCAATGTCTGTTGTTTACTGTTTAAATTTTCATTAGTCTTAAAAACGACTTCATTTTATCACTGTTTTATCTTATGTCATGAACTGTAGCTCGACCAACACCGTATTCGTTAGCGACACTAGTTAACGTTTCGCCCTTTTCAAGCCGCTTTATGATTTCATGTTTATCTAACAAAGATAGAGTTTTATGTTTACGTTTTTTCTGCACGGATGCCATCTTCAACACAACACTACTACAATACAACTGCCCTACACTAAGCACCTGAGGAGGGCGTGCGTGAGTCATCGCTCTTGGCGCCAATGCATTGTTTACTCAGACACTAGTCTTGTCGCAGCGTGGGTAACATGGTACAGTATTGGGGACGCATTATCAAATCAAGTGTTGAGCTCGTACTCGAATACAAAACGCCGGATTACTAGGAGTGCCGGAGAGCTGAGATGCCAGATTACAGAGGGAGTACTGTACATGCAGAAATTAATTAAATAAATAAATAAATACATAAATATTCCTCGTTTGGTGGTCTCGGAAACTAAAAGCATTTGACCAGCAAATGCGACAGCTAAGTTACAGAAAAATAAACACGTGAAACATCACGAAAGTGATCAACAAGTACCCCTGAGGTTGACAAACATCAAACGTTTAACAGTTTCGCCATGCCTCTGGCGTCTCTACTCATGAGAAATCAGTGTAAGAGTACTGGCAAATCTCAATTAAGCGAGATATTACGGATAAAAGCACTGAGAAAGAACATTTGACAGTGGATAGCACCATTCCAGTAGCACACATTTCATCTTTAGTTTTAAGACCGAAGAAGCATGGAGTCACATAAAAAGCTATGCTTCCTCTAACGGGGTCAACATTAGATTTTAGAATACGCTAGCTCATTTTCCGGAAGCTGATGGTGAAAATGAAAATCCGCAGCCGGCTTCCAGTCGACCGACTGGCTCAGGAATGGAATGAATGAAGCCCCCTTCTAGCGGTGAGGATATGAACTGTGCCGGCTGCCGAAGCCTGTCACACTCCTCTGTGGCACGGATTAAATGAATGATAGATGAAATGAAATGATAGTTGAGAGTGTTGCAGGAATGAAATTGTTGACAGGGAAATCCGGAGTACCCGGAGAAAAGCCAGTCAGCCTCCGTTTTATCCAGCACAGATCTCACATGGAATGACCGGTATTTGAACCACAGACCCAGCGGTAAGAGGCCGGCGTGCTGCCACCTTAGCCACGGAGGCACTTGGAAGTTGATGGTCAGTTTCGTAAGTGTTATACAGGATGCCTCAAAAATAAGTGCTTAGTTATCCAACCAATTCATAATAATTCAACACAGTACGTGAAAAAGGTGTCAGTGTATTAGCTACTCATCTAAATGTCTCGAATTATATTCATGGCAGACGGTCTCAAAAAAAAAAAAAAAAAAAAAAAAGTCAACCCCTGGCACTATCCAGCCCATGACGGGCTAAGGCAGACGGTCTGGGTGGCGTAATCGATAAGGTTCTTGAATACTCTGTTCAAGGCTGAAGGATTAAATTCCGGTGCAGTCACAAATGAAGACGTGTTAAGAAGATCAGACTCACAAGGGGACCCTACGGCAATCGGATTTTTGTAATTTTTCCAGCTTCGGGTACGTAAAGTTCAGACCTCGAACAATAATTTCCCAAAGCCGTTCGATGCCATATTCATATATTCTCGAGAAAATTGACTTCAAGTTTTCCGAGCACATCATATCCAATAAAGATGTTACCAAGTTCATGCAGGACGCGTGGCTCATCCGGTAACGTTCGGGCTCATTAATCGCCGGGACGCTAGTTCGAGTCTCACTTCGGTTGTAATATTTTTTTTCTTTCAATTCATATACTAGGTACTAACGTGATTAAATACAAAAATCATCAAGTCTGTAGTAATTCGCAGATATGTAATTATAATTTCCAATGAAGAAAAACGCACGTCTCATTTCTAATTATCTCCCACACAGCTGCTCAAGCACAATGGATTTGTGGGTATTCCAGGACGGGTGGAAGGGATACATACCACGCCATTCGCAAGGGATGCCTCTTCGAAGTAGCATTTGACCGTTGGTTTCCAGGGAAGCAGATAGTGTTTCTTGGCGTGGTGGGTGATGTCTTCTAACATACGATAAAGAAGATCATAATGTCGGGCGTGGAGGACGACAATCCGCCTGATGATGATTTTAATATTTCAATCACATTAGTAGTATATGAATTGAAAGAAAATAAATATAGCACCCGAAGTGAGACTCGAACTAGCGTCCCGGCGATTACTGGGCCCGAACGTTGCCGGGTGAGCCATGCGTCCTGCACGAACTCGGTAACATATTTACTGGATATGAAGCGCTCGGAAAACTTTGAAGTCGATTTTCTCGAGAATTTATGAATATGGCATCGAACGGCTTTAGGAAATTATTGTTCGTGGTCTGAACTTTACGTATCCGAAGCGGGAAAAATTAAAAAATCCGATTGCCGTAGGGTCCCCTTGTCAGTACGCCTGTCAACGACTGTAACTGCGCTTCGGATGCAACTTGCTGGCCACGCCCTCCACATGCCCGAATACCGTCACCCACGAACTGCACTAAGATGGACACCACTGGGAGGAAAAAGGAAACAAGGCCCTCCTCGAAGAAGAACTTGGCGTCAAACAATGAGACAATATCTCAGGACCATTGGCATCTCTTGGGATGATGTCGAAGCTGTTGCGATCGACCGACATCGCTGGAGAAGACTTGCTGCCCAATGTGCCTTGCACAGGACCTAATCATCAGCTAACATTAATTGATGTTGTTGATTATTTAGGGGCTTTGCGACATCGTGGTCATGTAGCCCCATGTACTTGAGTGTGTGTACAATTTGTCTGACAGCCTGTGCCACTGGGATGTTTATATTATTGTGTGCGCTTATAATTGAGGTATGATTTTGGGTAGGAAGCGGCCGTGCTCTTAAGTTAGGTACCATCTCGACATTCACCTGGAGTAAAAGTGGAAAACCACGGAAAACCACTTCCAGGGAGGCTGAGATGGGAATCGAACCCACCTTTCCTCAGTTTTGCCTCACGAGGTTGAGTGGACCCCGTTCCAACCCTCGAACCAGAATTAAATTTCTTGGCACAGCCCGTAACTGAACCCGGGCTTCCGGGGCGAAAGTCAAGAAAGCTAGCCGCTACTCCAGAAAGTTAACTATTACGTATATTAACTAGTATGCAAAATATAAAATTCCGGCAACATGACATCCCTAAACCAAAAGTGATTATTTTATGTTGATTATTATTCCCGTTTCTATGGGACCGGGGATGAAATACGATGAATTTAAACATAGCGATGGTCTTTTATGCCCGGATACTCTTCCTAGCGCCAACCACCAAGACGAGCTAATGAGAGGTGAAATGAATGAAGATGAACGAAAATGGGTAAGAAATGGCAAGCAAGCGTCCGTGGCCTATTAGAAGATACCGTCCAGGCATTTGCCTTAAGTTGAAAATGGGGAACCACAGAAAACCATTTCAAGGATTGCAGACAGCGGAATTCGAACCCACTCATTTAACGAGTCCAAAGCAGCCTGGTCCTATGGATGTTAATTTCAGCGCCTTGCTCCCGGAAACAGAGGGCGAAACTATGACATCATGTGTTAGAATATTTTCTCGTATATGATTTGCCACCTCCTGTCACATTCTACAGGGTGATTTATATAAAACAGGTGGTTTTCGAAATAGCCCCATTTCTGTGTGATAACACGTAGGAAGAAGCAATTATGTTCTAAATATAAAGAAACTCTGGGAATTTTCCTAACAACATAAGCGTTAATCGTTTCCTCAATCGTTGCTTAATATTAGTGTTAAATGCATTCCATATATTCATTCAAGATGCAGTACATATTGCCTCAGCGCGTCTTTTTATTGAACAAATTAATAGATCAGGAAGATATCATTGCCAAGCAAAGAGCGTTGAGATGCGTGACCCTCCTAAGAGGAGCACGATGATAGCGAGGAATTTGCAAACAACTGGGTCTTTGTTGTGCGAGTCTGGCAAACAACTGATTTGGTTGCGTGGTAAATGATGTTCGAATTCCTTCTGCCTTCTAAGAAATCGCTACGTAGTTTGTCTTAGAAAGTGAGGAATTAGCATTCCATATTTCGTAAAGTGGCCAAGGTAGAGAAACTGAGGTCGTACAAGATGGCTGACATTCACGAGTTGCAGCAGACTGGTACAGCTGTGCCTACAGATAGGTAAAGCTAATTTCCAATATCTGCTGTGACGGTTTTGATAAATCACCCTGTAGTACGCATCGGTTACTTTCTTCAAACTCATTGACCTATTTCATTAATTGTAATTTACTAGCGATTCCTTTCAGGGGAGTTACCGTAAGGAAGGACATCCGTAAAAAAAAAACACAGTCAGTCTGAAAGACTAGATGTTGTATCATTTCAAATGACGCATGCTACAAATGCTACACATGTTAGAAAGGCTCAGGAGGGCTTCTCGCTTTGCTCGAAGCGATTTTTAAATAGAGTTTATGAAATTTATGGTAAAGGTGAAGGAGAGGTGAACATGATTAGACAATAGCCTACTCCATGAAGGAGTCATGACTATGCCTTCTGTGTCTGTTTAAAGTATAGAGTAACTGAAATGAGGGTAGTTTACTGAATTTGGTGTTTGTAGAATGCAATTTTCGATTTTAATTTGGGTTTTCGTGAAGCTTGTTGCGGGTTTGTTATTTGTCTGAAAAGGAGTGTTCTTTTTGCCCCAGGCAGGCTTGTGTTCGATCTGGCTAGACTAGTGTAACGGTAGAGAGTTGGGAGATGAGTTGTAGAACCTGGAAGCGAGCAGTGGCGGGCTGAACAGTAGGGGTGGGGGGGGGGGGGGCATTTTTTTGAGTGAAAGTAGGGAAGGAATATTGGAACTGGTTCGATCTTTGCTCTGACATCCTGCACACCTCTTTAGGAGGCACCCTGTAATCTTATTTAAGACTGACTGTAATTTTTTGCTCTGACATCCTGCACACCTCTTTAGGAGGCACCCTGTATTCTTATATGGCAACTTGTATATCTCTTTAGAAGTCACCCTGTATTCTTGTGTTCGCTTCGCTCAAAGCCCCAGGTCGCTCGACGCCCCAGGCCTCTTTCAACACACTCCAATAATCATTAGCGTCTGTTTCTCGCTCCCCGCGTGAGCATGACGTCAGGTTCCCGCGCAACTGCATGACGTCACTTCCCGCGCGGCTGCATGACGTCACGTCCGTCTCCGTGACCGTGTCCGTAACGCATAACGATGGACCCCAACCATAAAGACGAAGTCGACAAGATCATTTGAAATGATAAAAAAAAACAACATTGCTACGTAGCCTGCTGAACAGGAATAATACGGGGAGGAAAACACTCAACATTTATGACCGCTCCAAAGATAGCGATTTTTTTAAATTCGCTTATCATCCAAACTCGCCTTCCGTGGGATCATTCCTCTACCGTCTCAAGGACAATGTCTTGGAGATGGTCACACTTTTGCAGTATATAACAACTAGGGATGGTGACAGGCCGATCGCCCAGGCGACCGCTAATTTTGGCCTAATTAAAGAAGGGTCAAAGGAGAGATTTTGGAAGGAAGTCAGCCCTGGATCTGTTGAAAGGAATCGTCCCGGCATTTACCTGGGGGTGAAAATGGGAAACCACGGAAAGCCATTTTCAGGACAACCGTGATAGCGCTTTTGCGCTCTCGGCCACCGCAGCCGGAGGAGAGCTATTTCTTAAAAAAATCGTGACTGGAATAGTTGTTGTTTCATTCGAGGGGCTTGGACATCAATGTAATTTATCCCAGTGTACTTGGGTGTGTATGTATATAAATAAATAAATAAATAAATAAATAAATAATTTAATTAATTAATTAATGAATTAATTAATTTAAAAAAGTATATTAACCTGTGTTATTGTGCTATATGTAATAGTAGTAGTAGTAGTAATAGTATGTGTATTTGTAATTCTGGTGAGGATTGAGAAGGAGGTGCCAATCAGGATTATATTCTCTGTTGCCATTCATGTTTCGAAGTCAGTATCTTTGCAGACCACGTGCAAACCCTGAAAATGGCAATTGCAATACAACTTGAAAGTTGGCATTATGAGCTGATTACTGTCTGTTCAGTGCGACATCAATATTTGCATCGTTAGCCTGTGACAGATCTTGGATCTGCACAGACACTCTTCACCATTATTTATTGTCATGTATAGTTGTATCTTGTGTAAATTTAATCGGAAAGTGCCCAATTAAGGAATAGAAATAACTAACCAGGCTGTTGTCTGATGGCCTTGTGTTCTATATTTTTTTTAAACCACTACGATGTATAGGGCATTAAGGAACGACACGGTATAACATCCAACTAATGCATTGATTAGAAACCGACAGTGATCTAGGTGGCGGTGACTGGCTATATACAAGCTTTGGTAAAAGATCTTTTATTAGATAATTGTTTGGTATTGAATGTATGCTGTTGTTAAAAATTCGACGAGATTCTACATGTCCTGGTGACTGTAATTCTTTAATAGAGAATATTCGTATCTCTAAATAACGGAGAAGTGTCCATGAAATGATGCTTTATAAGACAAAGCAGATATGTCGCAAGTTTGCGGAATATAAAGTACACCTGTAATATACGTTATACCCCAACCACAAGTAAGCCTAGGTATCCAATAGAATATTTAATGCACGGCACTTTCCGTTTAGTAAGATATGTATTGATCCATTAAATATAATAACTTTCCTTCCTATTATTATACTCAGTAGTTGTTATTTTGTGATTTCCATATTTATTATTTATATTTATTATTCATACGAGAAGGGGGGAGGGATGTTTTTGCCATAAGCAAGCCACATTGTCCTGCTACCCGGGAAGAGAGATGTCGTGCTCTCTCCAATATATTCTCATAGTGTATATGAGTGGCGCCCAATGGGATTTGTTTGCGTGAAAGACCAACCACAAGCCAGACAACAACGCATAACATAATCTGTAATACAACCCATGTTTTACAGCCATACAACTTAATACTCCACACAAATATTTTGACAACATATTTC
The DNA here is from genome assembly GCA_946902985.2 of Meconema thalassinum. Classification (NCBI taxonomy): domain Eukaryota; kingdom Metazoa; phylum Arthropoda; class Insecta; order Orthoptera; family Tettigoniidae; genus Meconema; species Meconema thalassinum. The sequence continues at coordinate 208,256,729 of OX336394.1, read as the reverse complement.
CTAATATTGTCAGGAATAATTTCTTGTTTATCGGAAGCTGTTTCTTGTTAGTCAAGTCCGCCTAGCATTCTTGACTGTCAGCGTGGAGGCTCTGCCAATTTAATTCATGTCTTAGAGATGGAAAGGGCTACACTCCGCCTCGTGAGGCAAAACTGAGAAGAGGTGGGTTCGATTACTATCTCAGCCATCTTGGAAGTGATTTTTTGTGGTTTTCCACTTCTATTTCAGTGAAATGCGGACCGGTTCCTACCCAAATCCTACCCCAATTTCAATTACAAACAATAGCACAGACGTCACAGTTGTTGTTGTTTGAGTCTTCAGTCTTTTGACTGGTTTGATGCAGCTATCCATGCCTCCCTGTCCTGAGCTAATCGTTTCATCTCTACATAGCTACCACACCCTACATCCGAGGCAATCTGTTTAACATATTCTAACCTTGGTCTACCCCTACAGTTCTTGTCCTCGACCCTTCCTTCCATAACTAAGCTTGCTATTCCTGGGTGTCTTAGTAAGTGTCCTACCAACCTATCTCTTCTCTTCATTAGCAGTCGCCAGAAACATCTCTCCTCTCCCACTCGCCTTAATACCTCTTCGTTTGTAAACCTATCTACCCATCTGATCTTCATCATTCTCCTGTAACACCACATTTCAAATGCCTCAATTCTCCTCTTTTCTGCTGCACCAATAGTCCAAGTTTCACTTCCATAGAGCGCCACGCTCCAGACAAAGGCTTTCAAAAATGACTTCCTAATACCTAAATCTATATTCGATGTCAACAGATTCCTTTTTTGTAGAAAGGCTTGCCTTGCCTGAGCCAACCTACTTTTTATATCCTCTTTGCTTCGTCCATCACTGGTTATTCTGCTTCCTAAGTAACAGAAGTCTCCTACTTCCTGCAGCTTTTCACCTGCCAATTTGATCTCCATTGAGGTTTCTGATTTATTTCGGCTGCATTCCAGTATTTTTGTTTTACATTTATTAATTTTCATCATGAAGTCCTTCCGTAAGACGGAATCCATACCATTCAAAAACTCATTCAAATCCTCAGGCTTGTCGGCCAATATGACGATGTCATCAGCAAATCTCAGAGTTGAAATTATTTCTCCTTGAATCTTCACTCCCACTTTAAATTTTTCTCCGATTTCCTTCATTGCTTGTTCAATGTGAAAATGAAAATCCACAGCCTGCTTCCAGTCTGTTTTAGATCCCTTATTTGGGGGTGGATCTAAAAGGGAGAGTTGTTGTACTAATTTATAAGGTGGTGCCTAAAAGGGTAGCTTCCCTTGTCAGGGTAAGCTGACCAGTGTAGAGTGTTGTGGTGTGCTAGGAACTAGGGGGCGTTCCTATAAATAATGTAGTAGTGTTTGAAGGGATGGGATCCTCTGCACGGGGTCGCTGTGCTGGTCGCTTGGCTCAGCTGACTGCTTGTTATGTAACTGAATCTGCTCGTATCAGCCGAGTGGCACGCGCTGCTTGTTGGCAGCCGAGCCGGCTCGAGAAACACAAAGGTACCTGAGTTAGCGCTAATGGACTACTGTCTGTCACGTCTTTACGTGACGGGAATAAGGAAGGGCGTTGGGATGTAAAGAGGTGTATAACAGTAATGCTAGTGTAGAGTGTGGACCAAGTGTTTTATTGGTCTGTGATTCTGAGTGTGAGTCCCTTATAGGGAATGAAATTATGTTCACAATGTATTACAAGTGGTGGGTTACAGGTTACAAAGTAGGAATTCTGAACACGATTGACTGACTCACCTCGGTTGACACCAGCGTAGCCTCGGCCGCCTCGATGGAGCACTGACAATGGAGAGAGAGTTTGACCTCATTAGGACGTCTTCTTATACCTTCTGACGCCCTGCTGTCAGCAATGTATTGGCCCAGTTAGTACTATGTCGCTGAGTGTAATGATTACGTAAGGCTTGAGCTGCTTTATGGAGTAGCAAGCTGTCCTTACAGTATTAATGGATGTTGCCCCGGCTTTCCAAGGGTTGCCATTTTAGGGGATTTGGCCAGATGCCGGGGGGATGGTCTCCAAGGGGTGCATACCCCTGGGATACTGTACAAGCGTCTTCCTTCATTTGTTCGCGTCCTCGCGAACGGGAACGGAACTGGAAGTTGGGATGTTGACGTAGTGGTCCTTGAAACCCCCTCGTATCTCCTGGTGGCGTCGTATCGAAGTGTGGGTGTGAGGTCAGCCCGTGTTCAGAGGGGAGGGTTATGGGATTTACAGATATATGTATACATTGACATTGTGAAAAAAACAAACAAAAAAAATTGACATTGCGAAAGATTTGATTAACATTGGAAAAAATTGACATTTGAGAAAAATTGAACATTAAAATAAATTCGACATGTAAAAAAAAATTGCCCTTGCTATTGCTGGCATATTGCTAGTTTAAAAAAAACATGGTTTCTGAGGGTGATGTGTTACATAGCTGTGCAGGGAGGAAAACCCCAGGGCCGAACGGATGATGGCGTCGTCCGCCCTATCTTAGGGAAAAAGTGCTCCCTGCAATAAGAAAGGTAGAAGAAAATAGAAAAATGGGTGTTCCAGGGTATAATTTAAGGGAAATATTCAAAAGACGTTTATTGGTTTGGGAAAAAACGGAACACCCTGACAAATGGGGAAGTTAGAAGAAGGAAAGATGAAAGAAAACAAATCATACACATTATGTACATTGGCATCTTGATAAACAAAAAATATATATGGTGTTTAATGTACTATGTTGCGATTCTGACATTCAGGAATATTGTCGCTTTCCAGTGGAATAATTGTATAAAGTTTATCCTGAAAAATTATAAATTACAATGACCTTATGTCTAGTGGAATAATTGTATAAAGTTTATCCTTAAAAATTATTAATTACAGTGGTCGTATGTCTACTTAATCGCGCTAATCCCTTATAATTATAGTTTTTGTGAGGTACCTCGCGTGCACGCTACCCGTCTGTACGTACGCTTGCCGTCTCACGGCTGATCCGGTACGGCCACTTCTTGGTACGGTATAGTGGTCGTACCGCTTGCATGTATGCTTAGTACCTAATCTGTGAAGCATCCTCTGTGGGTGAATGCTTTCACACTTGACAATGAGAGTCACTGCCACAAATCGGTTGCGCCCTCATTGTCGTAATCTGCGTCGCATTTTGACGCTTTATGTGTTTATATTTGAGTTGATCTGCCAGTAAGCCTGGTACCCCACAGGCACCAGTCCTGCTGTGCAGATTTACTTTGGAGTGTGTAGCTGAAAAAGAAAAATGTGGTGAGTGTTTGCGAATGTGTCGGGATTAGTGCAAGTTGACGTATATAAAAAAAATAAAAAAATAGTACACATCATGGCATGCTGTAAATAATATGCCACTGCTATATGGTAGTGAAATTCCTGTCACCAGTTTTCTGTATCTGGTGACGATGCCTGTGAAAAAAAAAATGGCGAGGTTTAGAAAAAAACATATTAGTACTGGTTGAAGCTCTTCTTTCACTGAAAAAAATAGCATGATTAATATTACTTAGCTGCAAGGCCGGGCTTACCCTATACGGTGCCGTAATGCCGTAAATAATATGTAGTTGGTCTTACCCCGGTAGCGGAATTGTGGTTACCGGGTGCCGATATATTCCACTTTGATTATGCCTATTTTAACCTAGTTTATCCTAAGTATTGTCGGGCTTACCTCGGTAACGGATTTATAGTCACCGAGTGCCGATATATTCCACTTTGATTATGCCTATTTTAACCTAGTTTATCCTAAGTATTGTCGGGCTTACCTCGGTAACGGATTTATAGTCACCGAGTGCCGATATATTCCACTTTGATTATGCCTATTTTAACCTAGTTTATCCTAAGTATTGTCGGGCTTACCTCGGTAACGGATTTATAGTCACCGAGTGCCGATATATTCCACTTTGATTATGCCTATTTTAACCTAGTTTATCCTAAGTATTGTCGGGCTTACCTCGGTAACGGATTTATAGTCACCGAGTGCCGATATATTCCACTTTGATTATGCCTATTTTAATCTAGTTTGTCCTAAGTATTGTCGGGCTTACCTCGGTAACGGATTTATAGTCACCGAGTGCCGACCGGCGTTACTTAATACTATCTAACTTAATTATGGTCTAATAATAAAAAAAACTATTACTAAGCCGAGAGGGCTGCCTTAATCTATTGCCGAAATGTGCTGCGCCATACCTGGCAACAGCGGTGAATAAATTTGCTTAATCCTAGGTTGCGTGTCAAATGCAACCGTCTTACAACTAAATTTGGCCTAGGACGATCGCCTGGGGCAATTAAATCCCCAGATCACCACCCGCACGAGCCCCAGAAACACCGGTTGTCTCTAGGGTCGCTAGATTCCGTCCCCTTAACTCTAGGTGTCGACGTCTATTATTAGTACTAATCTATTCGCAGGCGCTTACGGTGCCACTAAGCTAACCGTTTCGCCCGCTGTAACTTCCTTGTTCATGACCGTTTGCTGTTCCGATTTATCGTAATTGAGCCGCCCACTTGGCTCCTGTGAGGTGCGCGCACTGCCCCTCTCTTAATGCCCTTTGGCTGCCCGATGCATCGCCATTTATGTGGGCATTGGACAGTGTGGTCCAATGGCATAATATTGTCTTCGCCTTTATCGGCCGTCGCAATCTGCTTTTCGCAGTAATATTTGCCTCTATGGGCCGCCGTAGTATGCTTTTTCGCATTGATATATAAATTTGCCTCTATGGGCCGCCGTAGTATGCTTTTTCGCATTGATATATAAATTTGCCTCTATGGGCCGCCGTAGTATGCTTTTTCGCATTGATATATGAATTTGCCTCTATGGGCCGCAGTGTGTTTTGCTCCAACGCACAGGAGTTTTGCTTCCCGCTATGGAAGCCGTGCTTCTTAAAGTTAAACTTAACTAGGAGTCTAGTCATAATGGGGTCGTCTCTAGGGATAGTTCCCGAGGCCGGCGCGGAGTGAGCTATTTCTCCCGCCTTTCTCAGAAAGTCTCCCTGCAGGTCTTGGCTTCGACGACCGTGGCACATAGTGGGTGTAACCTTCTCCGACAAGGGGGATAAGCGACATGCACCCCTAGATCTCGATGTTTGCCCGCGCCAGGTCGCGAATGCTTTGACCTTACGTGGTTCGTCTATTTGGTCTAGTCGTCAGTTAAGTGAGGTCGCTGCGCTGTCGAGCCAACTGGGGAAGGGTCCACATCGCCTTCCCCAGCTCTGCTCCCAGTGTGGTCCCTCCTGCCCTTCGGCTTACACCGTTGTCAACCATCATACCGTATCAGATTCCTTTGTAAGAGAAAAAAAAATGTAGCGTAACCTGTGTAAATGGTTTAATCTCTGTGTTAAAATGTAAAATATTTCCAGTGTAGCGGGGTTGTAGATCTTCTAAGTACATAGGCTACTTCTGGTCTACCATCGCTACGTCAGCTTTCCAGCAATAATGCTTTCCTTACCTTAATGGAGGTGTTAGTAGGGTCTGGAATGTCAGGTACCCTGTTATTAGGATCTGGGGGTAGTTACTTGTTGAGAGGGCTTAAGGTATGGTAGGAAGGGTTTGCGCACCTTTGGGTTCCACGTTAGTGGTGGCCTGAAACCGGTGATGCCACTGGGATGCTTCTATAGTGAGTGGAGTGGGGAGGTAATTCCCGGGATTGCAAAAATACGAAAGTTCATGCAGGTTTGATATTAAAATCCCTGGTGAATGGATGGGATACTCATGCATGTGTCTGGATATGAAGTTTCTGCCTTCATGTACGGATAGGTGTAGGATGGGGCATAATACCATATGTTCCTTTCATGCGGGAGAGTTTAAGTACTGAAGAATGGTTAGTATATATCTATGGCCTCCTCTCTCATTTGGAGAGGCGCATTATGCTTCTTTAATGTTTGCTGACACACCCCTAATACTCAGGTGTTAGCATCGAGACGCAAGGCGTAGCATGCCTGCTTTTTAGACGCATGAAGTCCATCAACCCCTGTGTGTATTTTGTAATGTAGTGTAGCTGTTTTTGGTCGTGTAGATGTGTTTGCGTTGTTTATGTGGGGCGTGAGAAGGTTATGGGAAGGGAGTAAGGTGGTACGCTGGTAGCCTGTTCTCCTGTCGTCCTCCCTTGGTCCATGTTGGCTTTCTATCCGCGCCTTGGGATAGTAGAGCTGCATGACCTAATCTGGTCGGCCATTTGCAGTGTAGATGTGGCCAGTGGTCGTAATGCGACTGGTCATGTGCTAGTCATCTGTAATGACTCCTATGCCTTACGAGCGATAAGAGAAGTTATTAGGGGGGAGATCTTGTCTGTGTTTGCTCCTAATTGTTGAGTGCGAGTGCGTGTGTGTGCCTATGTACCGCTACACCACGCGGACGGTTGGTCTGTTGCAGGCCAAGTCGTAATATGTGTCGCCTGTGTGGGCAGAAGGCGCCCGTGGCTTGGCAACGTCTTTGCGAACGTGCCCTTGAGGCCCAAGATAAGTTCCGCTGTGTCACGTCTTGTCCATTGCCAAATGTCTTTGCAGTGTGGAGAAAAAAAAATGTATGGCGTTATAATTGTTATGTGTGTGTAATTTCACGGTCACGGGTGATACGCAATAGTGTCTCGTCACCGCAGTATTGCAGTGTGAATAGTCTGCAGTCAGCAATTGGTATGTGTAATACCAGGCCGGGAAGTTACTGTTTGTCATCCGCTGGTATGTGCCTTTCTGCACGAATGCAAGTGTGGTCATTGTTTTAGATTCCTAGCGGCTTAATGTAGCAATTCGCCCTAGTTAGGTAATGACGTCGTGTGGCCATTGTTCCTTAAGACCTGTGTCTTGCGAAATTTTCCTACCTGTGTTTGTGAAATGTATTCCTCTATGCCCGGTGTAATTCGAAATTTTATGTCTGGTTTTTGGTGGGAGGAAATGTAGTATTCCCTGTTCATGCACTTGTATGGGCCAATTTCAGTATGATTGGACGCCTAAATAGCTGTTCTCCTTTGTGTCTAAATTTTTTACTGGAACTCAGACCCGTGACCTTACGTCATTCTCTGTGTTTTATGTTTGCGTTGTGTTCCAGGGCTTGGGGCTTTCCCAGTGTGGGTTTTGCTTGTGTTCCGTGTACCAAAAATACCATTGGATAGTTAGTTTTTGGTACGCGTGTGGTGTGTGGTCATGGGTTCGAATCCGGTTGTCTGTAAAGACTTGGTGTGATCATTTCCGTGCCGCATATAATATGGCACGTTCCCGTGGATGTGCAATGCGCATATGAAAGCATGCATACCTGTGTAGAGTTTGTATGTTTTTGATTTCCCCTTGTAGTGTAATTTTGGAAGATATAGGGTCTGTAAATCGGGCGTGAATGATGCCGTGCGCTCTGCTCTGAGAGCTGTTGTCTGTAAGCGTACAGTTTATCACTGAGGCCTGTGTTATTGCTGAGCATGGCGGTATCGGATTACAATGTCCTGTGCGCACGCTCGTTACTTGTCTTGATAACGCTGTATGTCCGGCACATGTGTTTTTAATCGCTTACTCGCTGTGACTGCGATGAGTGCTTTTCGCATTGTGCCAGAAAAGAGGGGAATTTGTGGTTTAACGTGACCGTATCTGGAGATCATGAGCCACGGGATTTCCGTTTTACTTGGAATCCAAACCACAGGCCATGGCATTTCACTTTGGAAATCTCATACGCGTTGGCCGTACTTGTAGAAGAACCTTCCCTTGCCTACATGTGTGTCCCCAGATTTTGTGTTACTGTACCGTGGTTCGATTATGTCCCGACAATGGTACGAAATGTCATTATGCCCGCGTGTCTCCGGGACAGTTCTGTGGGGTGTTAGGATCGTATCCCGGTGCGGTCAGTGGGCTATTTCTTGGCTTTCTTCCCACGTCTGCCAACGGGACCGTTTCCTTTTCTTTTAGCAGTGTGCCCGCCTTTACGTGTAGGTGTGTGAGCTTTACGTGTGTGATATGCCTTCATCCGGCGGGCGTGAATAGTGTCCTTTATGAGTTTCCTCCCATGGCGCACGTTCACTATATAATTTAGGTCAGATACCTTCCTGCAGACTTTGAAGGGACCTGCCCATCGTGGTAGGAGGAATTCGGACACGTTCTTCTTACGGGCATGATTGGAGACCATGACCAATTGCCCGGGTGTGTATTCCACGGTCTTTCTATTCCGATCGTACCGCTCTTTTTGCTTTTTCTGGGTCTCGGCTATGTTTTTTCTAGCGTCCATGCGGGCTATCTGCAAATGCTCTAGCCGAGCCGCATTGTCTGTGTGGGCGTCCTGTGGGATACATATATTGTCTATGGGACTTCTGGGTGTGTATCCGTGCAGTAGGAAGTGTGGAGAGTGTTTCGTAGCCGTAGATACAGAGGTATTATAACTAAAAGTAATGCTTTGCAGATATTCATCCCAATCTGTTCCTGCGTCCTCTGTAAATTTAGCCAGCGCTATTCCAAGTATTTTATTCATACTCTCCGTGAGTCCGTTGGTTTGCGGGGAAAAACTCGTGGTAGTGTATGCCTTAATCCTGAGTATCTCCAGAAACTGTTGGAGCACTCTCGAGGTGAAAATAGTACCTCTATCGGATAATAAGGTTTGGAATAGGCCATATCGTGTAATTATGTCAAATAGAAATTCGGCTATGCTGTTCGTGTCTGCTTTGGGAACAGCCTTTGTAATCATGTATCGTGTGAGATACTCGGTGGCCACCAGGATATATTTATTACCTTTCTGACTTGTTGTAATGGGGCCTTTCACATCTATTCCGACTCTGTGAAATAACTCTCCCACGGGAATTGGGTTGAGTAGTCCATGAGGCTTGCCAGGTCTTGTTTTGAATCGTTGGCAGGTGTGACATGTCTTGACAAAGGTATCTATGTCGGCCTTCATGTTCACCCAATAGTACTTGTCACGGATTCTAAGGTATGTTTTATGCGTACCTAAGTGTGCCCCTGCTATTGGGCTATTATGGTGTCCGATCATGATATTTTCTCTCAATGATTCCGGAACCGCTATAGGTGCGCTATCGTGCATGGCTGTGGGCTTAAATTTCAGTACCCCGTCTTTGTCTAGGAAAAATCGCCTAGACAGCCGTGCTGTCTTGGAGTCCACTTTATCCAAGTCTTCTAGTGCCAATAGAATCTGTTTCAAGTGCGGATCACTTTCTTGCTCCTGTTTGATGTCAACCACCGTCAGGGCAAAGGTGGGCATATTTTCCCAGTCGTGGTCCTTACTGTCATCCGGGGGATCGGCTACTGGCAGCCTAGACAACCCATCTGCGTCTAGGTGTGTAGCGCCTTTCTTGTGCTTGACCACGAAGTCATATTCATACAGGCGGAATATAAACCTGTTGAGCCGCGAATTTGGGTTTTTAAATTTGTCCCAAAAAAGCAAGCTCGCGTGGTCAGTCACTACCGTGAACTTGATACCATAGAGGTATACTCTAAAATAGTTCACTCCCCACGAAAATGCCAGCATTTCCCGCTCTGTGGCAGAGTATCTAGTCTCAACGGCCGTTAGCTTCCTGCTAGCATAGGCGACGGGCCGCTTGCGCCCTTCGGTGTCTTCCTGCAATAGGGCCGCCCCCAGCCCATACAGGCTGGCATCCACGTGTAAAAATGTGGGTCTATCACTGTGGAAGTGTTGCAGTAAGGGAGGTGAGGTCAATAGTTGCTTCAGTGTGTTGAAGGCATCTATGTGTTCCTGCGTGATGCTGAAGGGCGTTCTTTCACGTGTGAGTTCAGTTAGTGGATGGGCGATGTGTGCAAATCTATAGATATGCTTGCGATAGTACGAAGCCAAGCCAATAAAACTGCGCAATTGTTTCAAATTTGTGGGCATTGGGATGTTCGTTATTGCGTCAGTCTTAGCTGGGTCGGGAATAATGCCCTCCCTATTGACAATATGGCCCAATATGGTAATTTGCTGTCTGGCAAATTGACATTTCGCAGGTTTAAGCCTTAGTTTAGCTTCTCTGATCCTTGCGAAAGCCTCCTCCAAATGTACGATGTGTTCGTCAAAAGTGTTGGAGAAGACCGTTATGTCATCCACGTACACTAATACGGAACGCCATTTAAGCCCTGAAAATGTCTTATCCACTAGCTTTTGGAAGGTTTGGCTGGCGTTACGGAGACCCATTGGTAAACGGGTGTAGGTAAATAGTCCGTTCTCTGTAACGAACGCCAGCTTGTGCCTATCTGGTTCATAGACGGGGATTGAATAGAATCCACTATAGCAATCCATCGAACTGAACCAGCTAGCTCCACCAAGGGCGTCCAAATAGGTGTCTGCCCTTGGTAGTGGATAACTATCATTTTCGACTAACTTATTGAGCCTCCTGTAGTCAGTACAAAATCTGTGCGATCCGTCCCTCTTTTTGGTCAGCAGAACTGGAGAGGAGTAGTTAGAAATAACGGGCACAATGACCCCTGCTTCGAGCATCTCTGAGATCTGAGCGTCGATGGCATGTCGCTCCTTCTGGCTCACTCTGAAGGGAGGCTGGTGTACCGGTCGGTCACTAGTGAGTGTGACGTGGTGTTCAATGAGGTCTGTCACAGCGAGATCCTTCATTGAGTGGGCAAAAATATCTCTGTTGGTCTCCAGGAGCTCCGTGAGCCTTTTATTTTGCTCCGGAGTCAGGTCCTGCGTGTGGTTCTGGTTGGCCGCCTTATCCGTGTGTGTGTTTGTGTATTGGCTGATAGTGTGCAGTGTAGGGGCCTGATGCTCGTGGTTTTCTCGCTCCGCTCGAATCCCATCTTTGTTCCTGGTGTATACCATGGGATGTGTGGTGAGCCTCTGGTCGTGCTTTAAAAGCATCTGACCACTAGCGAAATTTATGCTAGCCTCATACCTAGCGAGAAAATCCATACCAATTATGGCTGACGCAGAAAGGTGTTCGATAACGAACATGGGGTGCGTTGTGGCAAAATGGTCTATCCTAATATGTATGTTTGCCACTCCCATGTTTTCTAACGTCTGAGCATTGGCCGCTACCAGCCGGATGTCCCCCGTGAAACCTTGTATTTGCGCCTCGGCAATGTGTCGGCTATTAACACAACTTACGGCAGCCCCAGTATCGATTAGGGCCTGCACTCTGTGGCCATTTATGGTGGCGTGTATCGTGAGGGCCGATACCTGAAATCCACTGCCCTGCACCGATGTGTTGTGTAAGATGTATGTTGTTGTTGTTGTTGTTGCCGGAGTGACATTTGTGCTGGGGAGGCATGGATCTGTCCGTTTATCGTACCTAGCACGCTTCGCCTCTCGGCTTACTTCCTGTCCTGAGTACTTTGCCCCGGTCAGCAAAGTGCGTTTGCCCAGTACATTGCCATCTCCTCTAACCGGTCTTGCTGTGAGACTAGGAGTTTGCTGGCGAACGTTTAGTGTATTAATCGTTCCCAGCCTTTGTGTAGTTGTGTTGTTGTTGGTTTCTTCCTCTCGGGAAGGTGTGTCTGCAAATGTGACCCTGAGCTTGCCTTTGTTACCCCGACTTTTGTTCCAGGCGGTCGCGAGTTCGACTCCTGTTGCTGGCTTCCCCATGCCGAGCGAGCTCGCGTCATGCGCCTGTGTGTGGTCATTTCCCCCCCTGTGTTGTGGTGAAGGGGGTAGGGTTTCCTGTTTGGAGGGTGTGGGCGTGTTCTCGGGCTGTTTGCTTCTGATTGTGAGGGGTGTGTAATGTCCCGCCTTAGGGTTTCCTGTAAAAAGTACGTGTAGGTCCCTATTGAATCCCGCAGTTGAGAATAGCGGAGGCGAGTGCACATCCGTGTATACATGGATGTTGGCTTTGAGCACCTTGCCGAGAGCGGTTACCTCTACGGCACTGCCATAGGTGCCGTCCTTGCCCATGTATTTTCGGTAATCCGCCCCGGTCTGGAATGGGTTTTCCCGCTCGTCCGACACAAAGTCCCGGTACTCTTTCCAGTTGGCCAAGATATGTTTGACCGTTTTCTGTCTGTAGTCCCCATGATAATCCTCGGTATTCCGGATTAGAAAGCTCATGGCCCTAAACAGACAGTTGCCATCTCCTTGCACGGGGTGTGTTTGGAAACGGTCCGGGGGCGGATCGTCAGCCTTAGCCTTAGCTGGCTGCTTCTTCCCCTTACTCTTACGGGTTTTCTTGGGGGAAGGGCCTTTCTTGTGCTGTGTTGGGGGAGGAACCTCAGCTGCTTCATCAGCTAGCCGAACCTCCCCGTCTAGGCGTTTTTTGAAAATGTGGGTGTACGCCTACCTGTACTGTATGTGCGCCCCCCCTCGGGGTGGCTGCGCCAACTCCCCGTTTGCGGTGTGTAAGTAGGTGTAGGGAGTATTGCCCCCCTGTCTGTCCGGCGGGGTGCTTCATCGCTGAACTCCCTCGGGTATTCGTCTGGGAGGGGGTAGTGTTCCGGGCCCTTCGTGTGTTTGTCTATGTTGTCCCTTTCTCTAGTGGGTTTTCTTCCTTGTCGGTTATTGCCCTGTTGTCCGTTATTCTGTCTCCGCCAGGGTGGGGTGTATGTCTGCTGCTGTTGGGGCGGGTGTTCCCGTTGGTTCCCCTTTTCCCTATATTGGTCAGCTGCATACCCCTGTCTGGTCGAGGGTGGGTTTTCTCGCTGTTCCCATTTTCCCTTGTACTGCGGGGCCGCATAGCCTTGGCTGCGTGGGGGCGGGTTCTCCCGATATTCCACATTTCCCCTGTACTGCGGGGCTGCATAACCTCGGCTGCGTGGGGGCGGGTTCTCCCGATATTCCACATTTCCCCTGTACTGCGGGACTGCATAACCTTGGCTGCGTGGGGGCGGGTTCTCCCGATATTCCCCATTTCCCCTGTACTGCGGGGCTGCATAACCTTGGCTGCGTGGGGGCGGGCTCTCCCGATATTCCCCATTTCCCCTGTACTGCGGGGCTGCATAACCTTGGCTGCGTGGGGGCGGGCTGTTTCGTCGGGGGATGTCGTGGTCGTACTCCTCAGGGTAGTACTCCCGTGTGTACGGAGATGGTGAACGCCTTGAGGGGTATGTCGGCTCTGTGTCTGTGTATGCTATCGGTGAGTACCGCGGAGGGTAGTGTGGCCTATCCTGTGGGGGAGGTGTTGTTGGCCGCTGTGGAGGGTAGTAATTTTCTTCCCTCCCGTATCGTCTCCTCTCCGTGTACCCCCTGTCCCTCTCAGTATGATAGTGTTCTCGTGTGTCTGCTTGCTCATCCCTTGGCGGTCTCCCGCCCGCTTGGATGGCAGCTATGGTCAGTTTCTCCATCCTGTCCACTAATTCGTCCATCTTGGCGTTAGTGTCGTCCTTCTGAGTTTGGAAGTGCAGATCCACGGCTTTTTCCGTAGCCTTTTCCGTGATCTTTCTCCCCTCCTCTATGGTCTTTATGTTATTCAACATATGTTGGACCGTGAGGTTGTTCATAATGCATAGCTTTTCTACTATGGCTGGTCTGAGGCCCTGCATTAACAGCTTGACTTTCTGTTTGTTTGTCATTGCTGCATTGTACTTTTCGCACATTATCAATTTAACATTGATGTATGCCTGGGCGCTCTCTTTGGGTCCCTGTGACCTCTGTCTAATCTGGTCATAGAGATCGTCATCGTCTGGTATGAGCTGGAACTCCTCCTTTAAGAGTAAGGCGGTTTCCTCCCATGTGGCAGCTTCTAGTGTGTCCTCATGGAGCTCATACCACGTCATGGCCGCCTTCGTGAGGTAAGCAGGAAGGAGCCGTTTCCTAACTTCCTCGCTCCAACCATTGATCCGAGCCGTTCTATTGAAGGCCTTGAGGTATTCCTCGGGATCCTGGCCTTCCCCCGTGAACTTTGTGGGGTGGATCATGGGGTACTCAGTGTGTCTATTCATGTCGTTCTCGGCTGTGTTTCGTTGACTGTGTGTCGAGGTGTTTGGGCTGTTTGGAGGGGAATTAGCCTCGCTTCCCGTGTAGGACACCTGTGTTACGTTACCGGGTGGCTCGTCACCTGATATGTCTGTGCTTATGGCTGGTGTGTTGTCGTACTGTGTGGATTCGACTATGTGTACGGTTCTGTCTAAATCCTGTTTTACTGTCTCCAAAATAGTGTGGATGTCAAGAACCGCTTCTGTCGTGTGATTATCGGCTTTAATAGTGTCTGTCTCTAATAGCTCTGAAATGCGCTCGAGCAGGTTACTGGCTTTCTGCTCTGTGATCTGCAGTTGCTGTAACAGTAGGGGATGGAGTGTTGGCAGGCAATCTACCTCACTATCGCTGGATACCGGTGACTCTTGTGTGTGTTCACTGGCCTGGGACCGTGTAAAATGTATAACTTGTGCTGCAGCGGCAGGGTGTTGAGCACGGATCTGTGCTGTGTGGAATTCAAGGTCCCTGAGAAGTTGTACTGCAGTCTGGTCAGTTATTAAGTCACTGTTCTTAATCTTTAGCTTCGGCAGGAGTGGAGTTGTACTAGCCGACAAATGGTGTGCAAAGTCTCTTAATGTAGTTCTAAATGTGGACATTTAATAATAAAAAAAAAATGTGTGACGCAATATGAGGTTAAAAATTTTTTTTCTCTATTTGCTTGGCTTTTTGCGGTACGGAAGGGGTCGTTTTTCCTACGAGGGCTCGTTGATTGAGTCCCGTTCTACTGTGCGTAGGATGGCGCCTCCACCAGTGTTTTAGATCCCTTATTTGGGGGTGGATCTAAAAGGGAGAGTTGTTGTACTAATTTATAAGGTGGTGCCTAAAAGGGTAGCTTCCCTTGTCAGGGTAAGCTGACCAGTGTAGAGTGTTGTGGTGTGCTAGGAACTAGGGGGCGTTCCTATAAATAATGTAGTAGTGTTTGAAGGGATGGGATCCTCTGCACGGGGTCGCTGTGCTGGTCGCTTGGCTCAGCTGACTGCTTGTTATGTAACTGAATCTGCTCGTATCAGCCGAGTGGCACGCGCTGCTTGTTGGCAGCCGAGCCGGCTCGAGAAACACAAAGGTACCTGAGTTAGCGCTAATGGACTACTGTCTGTCACGTCTTTACGTGACGGGAATAAGGAAGGGCGTTGGGATGTAAAGAGGTGTATAACAGTAATGCTAGTGTAGAGTGTGGACCAAGTGTTTTATTGGTCTGTGATTCTGAGTGTGAGTCCCTTATAGGGAATGAAATTATGTTCACAATGTATTACAAGTGGTGGGTTACAGGTTACAAAGTAGGAATTCTGAACACGATTGACTGACTCACCTCGGTTGACACCAGCGTAGCCTCGGCCGCCTCGATGGAGCACTGACAATGGAGAGAGAGTTTGACCTCATTAGGACGTCTTCTTATACCTTCTGACGCCCTGCTGTCAGCAATGTATTGGCCCAGTTAGTACTATGTCGCTGAGTGTAATGATTACGTAAGGCTTGAGCTGCTTTATGGAGTAGCAAGCTGTCCTTACAGTATTAATGGATGTTGCCCCGGCTTTCCAAGGGTTGCCATTTTAGGGGATTTGGCCAGATGCCGGGGGGATGGTCTCCAAGGGGTGCATACCCCTGGGATACTGTACAAGTCTCCGACCGGGTCAGGAATGGAATGAATGAAGCCCCTATCTAGCGGCGAGGATATGAACTGTGCCGGCTGCCGAGGCCTGACGCACTCCTCTGGGGCAATGATTAAATGAATGACAGATGAAATGAAATGATAGTGGAGAGTGTTGCTGGAATGAAATTTTGACAGGGAAAACCGGAGTACCCGGAGAAAAACCTGTCTGCCTCCGTTTTGTCCAGCACAGATCTCACATGGAGTGACCGGGATTTGAACCACGGACCCAGCGGTGAGAGGCCGGCGTGCTGCCGCCTAAGCCACGGAGGCTCATTGCTTGTTCAATGTAAAGATTGAAAAGTATGGGTGATAAGTTGCAGCCTTGCCTTACACCTTTCATAATACCAGCTTCTCTCTCATATCCTTCAGTTCGAATGACTGCTGTCTGGTTTCGGTATAGATTGTATATCACCCTTCTATCCCTGTACTTTATTCCAATAGATTTCAAAATGTCAAACAATTTAGTCCAATCAACGTTATCAAAAGCCTTTTCTAAGTCTACAAATGCCATGAACGTTCTCTTATCTTTCCTTATTCTACCTTCCAAAATCAGCCTAAGACTTAGTACAGCTTCCCTTGTTCCTACATTTCTCCTGAAACCAAACTGGTCTTCACCCAACTCCGTTTCTATCTGGCTTTCAATCCTCTTGTAAATTATTCTAGACAGGATCTTTGAAGCATGAGTAATCAAGCTGATTGTACGGTAATCTTCACATCTGTCAGCTCCCACTTTCTTTGGTATAGGGATGATAACATTCTTCTTGAAATCAGGGGGAACATCACCTGTCTTATAAATCCTACACACCAAGTGAAATAACCTGATCAGACCTTCATCTCCTAAGCAGCGTAGCAACTCAATTGGTATATCATCTATGCCTGGTGCTTTGTTCCTGCCTAATTCCTCTAATGCTCTGTCAAATTCTGATCTCAATATTAAATCTCCTTTTGCATCCTCATCAATTTCCTCCTCCCTTTCCATTACATGATTCTCAATCTCCTTTCCCTTATACAAGTGCTCTATGTAAGCTTTCCATCTCTCAACCTTTTCTTTCCTACCTGTTAGAGGCTTTCCATTTGTGTCCCTAATATTACAGCACTTAGTCTTCCTTTCCCCAAAAGTATTCTTAATCCTTCGATAAGCTGTGTCTACTTTTCCTAATTTCAGACACTTTTCTATACCTGTACATTTCTCTTTCAACCATTCTTCTTTCGCTTCCTTGCACTTCTTGTTAACCTCATTTCTCAGACGTCTGTATTCTGCTTTCCCCTCTTCATCTCTTAGATTCTTGTGTCTCCGCCTTTCATCCATCAATTCTAGTATATCCTGAGTGATCCACGATTTTCTACCTATTCTTTCTTTCCTACCAATATTTTCTTCTGCCGATTTTGTTATTTCATTCTTCAAAAGTGCCCATTCGTCTGCAATTGAAGTTTGTTTAGGGGTTTTGATTATTCCTTCCTTTATACTCTTCTTGAATCTTTCGTTCACATCCTTTACTTTCAGTCTGTCTATTGCCCACCTTTTTGGCTTTTGACTTTTTTTCAGTTTCTTCAACTTTAATCTGCATTTCATTACAACCAGATTGTGGTCAGAGTTTATGTCAGCACCAGGATATGTTTTACAATCCAAAATCTGGTTTCGAAATCTCTGCTTGACCATAATGAAGTCGATTTGGTAACGCCCTGTATCTCCTGGTCTCATCCATGTGTATATTCTTCTATTGTGGTTATTGAATAAGGTGTTTGCTATGACCAACTCATGTTCGGTGCAGAATTCCATCAGCCTGCTTCCTCGATCATTCCTTTCACCTAATCCGAAATCTCCTACTATCTTCCCTTCTCTCCCTTTTCCTACCACAGCATTCCAATCTCCCATTACTATAACATTTTCATCACCTTTGATATACCTCAGAATTTCATCTATTTCTTCGTAGACCTTTTCAACATCCTCATCACCAGCTTGACTGGTAGGCATATAGACTTGTACCACTGTGGTGCACGTAGGTTTAGTATTGATTTTTGCTACAATAATCCGTTCCCTGTATTGCTCATAATATTCCATCCGTTGTCCAAGTTTCCTATTCAATATGAGACCAACCCCTGCTTGGCCATTGTTTGATTTAGTGCTAATGACCCTATAGTCTCCTGACCGAAAGTCCTGCTCTTCCTGCCAACGCATTTCACTAATCCCAACCAAATCCAACCTTCATCTATCCATTTCCCTTTCTAAGTTATCTAACTTTCCACTTCCTAGCAGACTTCTAACATTCCACGCTCCGATCCGTAGAATGTCAGATTTCCTCTTTGTCACTTCTGTGATGTTAACCCCCTCTCGAGTAGTCCCCACCCGGAGATCCGAACGGGGGACTAGTTTACCTCCGGATTGAAATTTTACAAGGGAGGAGGCCATCATCACATGTAATTATGCATAGAGAGGTGCATATCCTCGGGACGTCACAGTGACACAGGTTATTAGACAAATTCTACACACACACACACACTCAAGTACACGGGATAACATGACCTCGATGTACCAAAGCCCCTAAAAGAATAACAACAAAAACGTCTATTGCAGGCCTATACGATTGAGGCAAGAATTAATAATAAATAAAAAATGTTATTGGTTTTACGTCCCTTTTAACTACTGCGGCTTTTAGAGACGCCGGGGTGCCGGAATTTTGCCCCGAAGAGGATCTTTTAGGTGCCAGTAAATTTACGAACCCTTAAATGCCAGTTAACTGTGCCAGGATTCGATCCAGCAACTTCGGTCACATCAGGCGCAAAGAATATATCAGGCGCGAACGTTACTGCTGAGCCACGCAGCTAGCCGCGACAATAATATTGGCCTACTGTTATGTTATTGTGATTTTAGGACGGTTACGAAAGTTAATATCGATGTTGGCAGTAATGTATGGCCCGACAAACTCTCTTCGAGGGATACCGTAAATGACTTGTTTAAAGTGGTAAAAGTGGGATGACTCTGTCTATACTCGTGCATAAGTTAATTGCTAGTCAGTAACATGGAGTTTCAAGTCTTGAACAAGGGCAGATAAAAGCTGAATTGATGCACTTTCCTCAGTGCAATAACTTACTAGCGAACGCTCAGACTAGAGCAGACGAAGCGATACACATGCTGGAATGTCAGGGGTCATCGTGTGACGGCTCGGTCGTGCAGCGGGCGTAGAGGCAGGTCAGTGTAGAGAGCGGGAGACGCTACCTTTCAAGGGCACTCGTATCGAGAGTACTTCACTCGTGCTACTGTGCTGCCACCTGTGGAGTGGATGTAATTAATAACACCGCGTCCACACTATACAGCACGCTGTTCTTTTAAAGCTACTATCTGTCACCTTTATTGTGTGTTTGCCAGAGTTATTGGCTAACATCCCTGAGGTCCCAGGTTCGATTACCGGCACTGCTAAGATATTTAGTTCTCATCTGGAGGGGGGGAATGGCGAACAATGAACCTCGTGAGGAAATCTGTGATGACACAGGTTCGATTTAAACCACAGTCGTCCAAGAGGGCAAATTTCTGGATGGTACCTCTCTTAGGGCCATTTTCACCATTGTCAATTATTAATACATCATTAAAGGTTATTTAACTTTGCAAACAAAAACGCTCGTTAACTTACCACTAAGGAGGAATTACGTTAAATGGCCAAATATGAACACTCAACTCTCTAAAGCATCGTTCAAGTGGAGGGAAACAGCTGAACACTACCTCGTGTATCTTGCAATGGCGGTTTGTTTCTGAGATTCATACGAACTTTCATTCATTCATTCATATGAATAGAAAATGTGTTTGTAACAATGAAATTATAAAAGATCATACGTGCTACTAATGCCAAGAAAGAAGAATATGGAAATAAACAAGTAGTTCCGTGAAGAACTAAATAGCCTATTTTCATATATCCTACTAATATTAATTGCCCCTATCAACATACAAATTGTCAGTTTGATTGCTGTAATAGATTAGTAAATATTGAGAACCGTCTAAATATTTTGGATGGTCACCATGTTGGATTTTATATCATAGGCCTTAGATTTAAGTACTATTACATGAAGATTATTGAGTAGGTGTTTTATTCAAATTTCAATCGCATGATTACGACACAAGATATAAAAGCGGGATTTTAAAATTTCGCTCAGCCGCCATCTTGTGGTTATGAAATAAATTTAAATGAATTAGATGCCAGTCGATTATAATTTGTATAAGCATATACCGTATCAAGTTTCACTGCGCTCGGATGGTTAAAACGCAAGAAACGTCCATTTGAATATTTAAAGTTCGCGTAGCCGCCATGTTGGATTTGTGCTCGCCAGGTTAATGAACGTCCCATAGGTGAACTTATGCTTATAGCCTCTATACACTTACAAAATTTCAGTTTGGTTGCTGTAGCAGATTAATAGATAGTGGGAACCATCTAAATATTTCGGATGTTCGCCATGTTGGATTTTAATATATGTAGGGCATAGAGTTATGTTCTATTATATGATTATCATTGTGTACGTTAATTATGCAAATGTTAATTTCGATCCCATGAATAGAACACAAGAAATAAAAACTTAATTTTCGAAATTCGCAATACAATGTGTATAAACATTTCCTGGACGAAGTTTCATTGCGTTTGAATCATTAAATCAAAAAGTCTATTTAAACCTTTCAACTTCGCTTGGCCGCCATATTCATATTGTATTTAACTGGTTTCTGAAAGCCTCATAGATTAACTTCCAGTAGTGCCATTTATCTCCGTACAAAATTTCATGGTGATACCGCTAATGGTTTCAGAGATATAGAATGCCGGTGAAATATTTCGCACAGCCGCCATCTTGAGGTTATGTAAACAATTGAACGAAGTTAGATGTCGATGCATTAAAATTTGTATAAAATATACTGTACCAAGTTTCATTGCGAGAAACGTCTATTTAAAAGTCGCAAATTCGCTTAGCCGCCATGTTGGTTTTGTAGTTACCAGATTTTCAAAAGTCACATAGGTGAACTTCTACTAGTTCCCTTTATCACCGTACAAAATTCCAGGGTGATATCGTTAATAGTTTCGGCGATATTGAATGCTGCTGAATTAATTCGCATAGCCGCCATGTTGGATTGGTGAGTGGTAACAAAATTTGAAGGGAACGGTCGGGGTTGCCCGGAATAGTGCTTTGAACTTAACGAGTTTCATTGAAATCGCTCCTGCCGTTTAGAAGTTATTAGGGGGAACACACACCATCACACACACACACGCACACACAGACAGACACACGGACAAAAGGTGGTCTCATAAGCCTATTTTTTCATAAATGAAAATAGGCTAAGAAAGGATATCGGAAGAGGGATTCGAACTCCTTTTACGTCTGCAAAATAAACTTACGGGCTGCAACGCAGCCACTTTCGCTACGAAACGACGGGGAGAGGCTGTTCTATTTAGCTAATTACACAATGTACTGTATAGGCTACACACAACTGCCAGTTCTCCTCCATACTTTGTTCATATCATTCTAAGCTTTTGACACGAATAAAGTCTCCTGTATTTCCCTCCCTTTATAATTATGTTCCAGAAAATCTGGTTGGTTGGTTCCAGTGGCGAAGCGTGATATTTTTTGTAGGGTAGGCTGAAGTTGAATGAATTCCGAAAGTAACAAACGTGTTCAACTCCTCAAAATTCACAGCTTTAGTCTACTGGAAAGGCTGTGTCCTCACCCCCAGTGTCCCATAACTCATCAGAGGTCAGGCCTTTTTTTACTTTAATGGGGCACACACAGTTACTCATACCATGTATGAAAAAAAAATAGAACAATTATCTCAACTAAATTGTATTCTTCACTTTCACAGTAATAATAAAGCAGATGTGTTATTTCAAATAATTAAATCTAATTCGACAAGGAGCATCAGCAAATTAATACATTATAACTCACCATTATTTTTTTTGTAGATAAGTTCGATCCTTCTGTCCTTTTTCTGGGCGTAGACCTCGATAACTCGGGAAATGAATTTTTGACGTTTGGAAGAAGATTTAACAGTTCTCTTTTCTATAGCCAAAATTGCCAAATTCGATAGTCTATCGTTCGTCATTGTGTTGCGGAGGTACGTTTTAACACGTTTCAATGTACTCATGCTTCTTTCGCATGAAGCAGTGGTCGCCGGAACTGAAAGTACCAAGGAAAGTAGCTTCACGCACTCGGGGAGCACATTTTTTAATCCATTGTGTATAATGTATTTGAACAAATCCCTAGGCGATAGGTGTTTATCCTCACTACTATAAACGAACATAAGTTCTCCTGTCAGTTTTTCATGATCGAAGAATGGATACACTTTAAACAATTTTTCGAGAATAAATGTCGGGAATTTATTTGGCCTACTGTAATACAAAACTTCTTCCTGATCTACCAATTCCGTAAAATCTACCTTCTGAAAGTCCTGGAATCTGGTTTCCATATTCACTACTATAGTGTCAACTATTTCAAACGCAAGTCTCTTCAATTTCTGTGATCCTGCTTCATTTAGAGTAGTTTAAAGTTCACCTGTTGAATTTAGGAGAGAGTTAGCTTTCTCAATGCAGGCAAGAAATACTTCTTCACATCTTAGTTTATCAACCGCCTTGGTGCAATTTTCAATTTCGTACTTGCAACGTCTTATATCTACGGTTTTGCTTTGCAGGATGACAAACAATACACCCGCATGCTGAAAAATTAAATTATAAAGCTGCAGCAAAAAAAGTAAACGTCAGATCATTCAATATATTGCCGAGTCCAATTGCCTGATGTAAGGAATTATCATCCCATCCATCATTGTCTATAATATCATGAAATGCGGCTTTTAGTTCCGCATAGTGAATGATAATTGTTGCAACAGCGCGCGAATGAAAGTTCCAGCTTGTTTCACATGAGCTTGGCAATTTGAAACCCCTTTCTCTAAGAAGATCGCTTATTTTACTAGAACGGCTCAAGAAAGTATGGAATCCTGCGAGGTTTGCTACAAAAATCTTAACTTGCGTAATTGTTTTACAAGCATAAAGCAGAACCAAATTTAATTGATGCGCGTAGCAATGGATGAAGAGGGCATGACTTGTTTTACAATACAGTGAACACCAGCATTTTTACCTGCCATTGCACTGCATCCATCGTACGTTTGGGATATTAATTTCCCTTTCGAGATCTTCCAGGTTTTGAGGACGTCAAGCAAAACAGCGGCTATACCTTGAGCACTTCGGTCTTATGAAACGTCATAAAATCCGACGAATCTCTCTTCAATTTCTCCCGATTCGTTATTGGCATAACGGAAAATAACGTTCATTGGACTTGTAGTTGAGACATCCGTGGTTTCATCAGCCTGTATGGAAATAAACGGACTATTTTCAAATTCACTAAAAATCTGTTCTTTAACTACTTCCGTAATACATTCGAGTAGTTCATTTTGTGTGTCAGAGGAAGTGCCTTTATATACCCCATCGGATGATAAATGATCTTTCATATACGGTTCTTCCTCTGCCAAGAAATCCAATAATTCTAAATAATTGCCTTTGTTTAAAGACGTCTCAGATTCATCGTGACCTCTTGCCGCGCCAGGAAACAGAGAGTTGAAATCAGTCTTTTCATTATATTCCTATTTCGCTCGACTTTTTCATTGGGTTTCAAAGCTGCAAGACTCATCGCCTCAGAAAGTGCATGGTCAATTCTAGCGGTACCTAAATGATTATATTTAACAGCTGCTGTGATGTGTGAAATTGAACATTCATTTTTTTTTTTTTTTGCATTAGAAAGAAAATTTTTAAGACTTTCCTCACCAACCCCTCTTTTGCCCCATTCTAAATTGTCTTTAGCAAAAAGCACACAATAAAAACAAAATAATCTATTTCGGGTAGCACTACCACTCAACCGTGGTTTCGACTCGTACCATTGTCTCTGAAACCGTCTTACAAACTTTCCATCGGTTTTCTGAAGTGACAAGCTTGCCGTGGGCTTCCGTTCTTTCACCTGGAATTTTTCCTCCAAAGAGAGTTGAGAAAAAAATGTTGGATTTTCAATAAGAAAATTCAATGGATCATGAGATGTATTGAACGCATCCGTTGAAACGCATGTGTCGTGTAGATTAGCGTACTTATGCCTACTATTTGTTTTCAACTACACTGTAACACAAACACCCCACACAGTAAGATACAAATATATTAATAGAAACACACTTCACTGCACTTAACATTCCACACTGGCAATAGGCTGCACAGATTGGTATCATTCACCGTGTAGCCAGGACTGCCAACATGTCAAAAGAGCACATTAAAAAAACATTCTGCAAGTTAAGTTATGTATTTTAAAGTAACACATAATGAGATTTATCTTAAATTCAATTTTTTGCGTATGTCAGGGTCCTGTTCAGATTTATGTCCATGTTCAATAATTTTTCATGTCAGAAAATTATGCTATCTTGCATTTAATATAGTTGACAACCCTGTAACCAGTGCTGTGCTGTCTTAGTTCTGCCAAACACCCCTAGATTGCAGCAGTTATCGTTGTGGCGTTTCTATCTCCAGGAGTCCTTGGGCAAGCCTTAACGCACAAGTTTACAAGATACACCCCCTCTTCACCCCGCCCACCAAGTAGTTGCTACTGCGTCTGCGCGCGTGAGGCTGAGTTGAGGTGAATAGCTATTGGTTGATTTGGTTGTGAGCAGACACGACGCTAGGCAGCGCGAGTTCAAATATATAATATTCGAAATATCAATCGAAAAACACCAATAACAGCCGAAGAAAACTAATTTAACTTTTTTTACGGATAGGCTGAGCCTCAGCGCCCTAATGGGCGCCTCGCCCCTGGTTGGTTCCTCAGTTTAGGGGCTGCGACAACGCGGTCATGTAGCCCCGTGTACTTTGGGTGTGTGTAAAAGCTTATCTGATAACCGGTGTTAATTGTGATGACTGTATTAGTGTGTTTTATCTGTTTTCAAATCAAGTAAGGACTGGAGACATTCAATTTTTTCAAGTAGTTCCTACTTTTGCTGCCAAACGCCACCGTCAACGACTACTACAGTAGATCAGAACTGGTTACCAGATGCCATCACAGTCGGCTCCGAAGAACGTTTGTCGAATGTTTAACCTAACGTATAATTTAGCTTCACACAGGTGTAATTAGTGGAAGGTCCTTTAACATGCCATAAATCTATGACATGGGACCGCCGGCTTTACTTCAGCTCCTAAGGAAGGCATACTGAGGGATTTTTAACGTTCTTAAAAATACGACGACTTTGGCCGGGTTTGAACCCCCGATCTTGGGCATAGAAAACCTCATGATGAGTGCTACACGCTTCTTGATCTGTCCGCCTTGTTGAAACCGAGTCTACGCAATTGCGTTGCGCCGTAAAAGAGTATTTAATTAATTACGGACCCGAATGGCCTTGTGAAATGCATCAACGATAACCATGCATTAACTCTCGTATTTAAACTAAATAGGCATTAACTAACTAATCGTTCGTAAAGAGTTGGTGATAACGGCCCTTAACCTTCAGTTGATGTTGTGGTTTCCTATTGAACAAGTGCCCACCATCTTGATCCCACAAAGAAACCAAACGGCTTTGACTTACCGAGGAACTTCTGGTGCCGCATCAACAGGCAGAGGACTGGACATGGTTGCTGCAATTATTTCAGGTACAAGTGGGGCTGGATCAGTTCACCAATGTGTGAGTGTAACCTGGAAGAACAGACGATCGAACATCTGGTCCAACGCTGTCCTCTTTATTCGTACCCTGGCATTCCTGACGATTTGTTCGCTCTCACACCCGATTTAACCGAATGGTTGAGAAGGATGGACTTTAAAATTTGAATATAACCTGTTATGTATAATTGTATATTGTATAAATTGCCATTCGATTAAATAAATTTAAAAAATTACGAGCCTTACAGTAGTCGCATATGATGTGTAACATCTGACATAGAAGAAACCTCACGTGAAATTGTTGATAGACCGGTATTTTATACTTTTCTCTGTGTTCCAAAAAGTGATGTGTAATTGCCATACGATTAATAATTAATAATAATATACTATTATTGGCACAAATATTAATCTATTGTAAAAAGGAGTGTTTTACAGATATTGTAGTTTATAATACGGAACTCATTTTATTAGATGATTTGTAGCTTCCACCAGCACTAGCCTAATTAAAGAATACGATATGGATCAACTAGATTAATAGATGCGACACCGCTCATAACCTTAAATTCCTTATAAACAGGTCCTCTTCATTCACAGACCAACACGTAATTTCATATGGATTCTGTTAAAATGAGTCATATTGATAAGATAAATATCGTTTAAAATGATAATCTGGTAGCAAAAATATCTACCCCGTCCGGAATTCGAACCCAATATCTCTAGATTCACAGTCACATGGACTAACCCCACGGCTATTTCGACTACGCAAATTTTGTGCACAAGATGGTGATTATTTCCACGTTCCTATAATACTGCATTACGGAATTAAGTTTCATTTATATTTTGCTTGTTTCGATAATGTTCCTGCATGAAATTGAGTTTAAAATGCCTTATGAATAGGCCCTCTTGTGAGCAACAAGAATGTATTCAGCAATAGTTCATGAAGGCTTACTCAATTCTCGTATAACCACAACGATTGTATTATATTGATGACTGCATTACCGTTATGTGGGTTAATAAATGAATAGCCAATGTGCAGAAACATAATACCGGCAATGCCGACTACTTACAATGTTTGATATTAAGGCATTTTACCATTTAAATACTGATACGAAGACTTTGAACATGTACCATGTCATTTGTTTCAATCACTTGACACCAGAGTTCGCATGAGCGTATTCCGTTCTGTATGTCATAGACATTCCACATGGCCGAGAGTACGTCATGGTATCAATTTCTGACACCGCGCGCTCATTGTTTCTCGTACCACTGTGCCAGCTGGGTCTTACCACTGCCCGCTGGATCGATCGATCGATCGAGCGGGCAGTGCATACTTCCGTTTTCCACCACTGCCAGCTAGTACACTTCCGTTCGATCGATCGAGCGGGCAGTGCATACTTCCGTTCGATCCACCACTGCCAGCTCGATCGTTCCTATCCACTTCCGTCCCAAATTTTCAATATCACTCCCACAAAACTATCCAGCAACCGAGCGGAAAGATGTTACACATCAATAAATATATTGATTAACTGGTGCTGGTGAAATAAGGTATCATCCGTGATATAGTCATCAATATTATTTGACTGTGGGCTTTAAACAATCTTTCCAAACAAGTTTAGTAGACAGAATTTGAATGAGGTCTACTGCCACATGCAATAAAGACTACGTTTGAACCAAAATTGGGAGTTATAATTTAATATACTGCATATCATCAAGAGATACACAATATAAAGCGAACTCTTTGAGACTACTACAAGATCATACCTAGGTATTTTTGCAAGTGGTCATGATTATTCCTCCAACATTGCAGTTTAGTCTACAAGCCAACTCTTTATAAAATTACCGCAAAAAATTACTAATATTTAATCACGTTCATAGTTTTGACGGTCTCAAACACCCAAAGACGAAAATAATGCCTGTAGCAAAAAGCCTTACATTCTGGCGTGCATGCATGCCCATGCATCGTGGGCATAATAGCCCCATGTATTTGGGTGTGTGTAGAATATGTTTGATAACCTATGTTTTTGCGATGGCTGTACTTGTGTGTGAATTTGTAAGTCGGGAAGGAGGTGGCCGTGGATTTAAGTGAGGGATGATCCCGGTATTTGCCTGGTGTGGAAGTGGGAAACCATGGAAAACCACTTCCATAATGACTTAGATGGAAATCGAATCCTCCTCCTCTTCTCGGATTTACCATACCTGTGCCATCCCTCGCATCAAAAATGAAATTTCTAGCCAGAACCGGGAATCAAACCCGGACTTGCAGGGTGACAGCCAATGAATCGACATCATAGGCCTAAAAATATTGCCAATTTCGTGTCTGTAATTCCTGTGCTTCGAATAATCGACACATTTTCTGGATCAAGGGAATTAAACTTTTGAATAAAACTAATTCGAATTTACTGTGTTGAGGGACGTGGAATACGTTAGATACCTTCTGGTAGATAGAGAGAGGACGTAGTGGTTCAGCGTCCAAGCGTTTTGCCTCGCACCAAGGTGGACCGGTTCGATTCCTGTCAATGCATGTGAGATTTTCAAAGTGTATTGCCTTGTCCTATGGTTCGGATTCCACGTAAAAAGGTGGTCTTGTGGCTCATGATCGCAAAATTAAAGGTCACGTAAAGTTACACCTCAGCCATCCAGGAAGTGTTTTCCGTGGTTTCCCACTATTCGAGGTAAATGTCAGGATGGTTCCTAACTGAAGGCCACGGCCGTTTCCTTCCCAATCGTCTTCTGAATTACAAATACACACAATATTACAGCCTTCAAAATAACACAGGTCATCAGACAAAATCCAACACTTACAAAAAACAGAAAAACACGGGGCTAAATGACCACGATGTCCAAGTCTCTCAAATGAAACAAACACAAGAACATTTTCTTACCCAAATCCTTCCTTGTTTACAAGTACACACACTGTTACAGAGATCACAGTGACAAGTTATCAGACACCTTCTACACACACCAAGCACACGGGGCTACATGACCACGATGCCGCAAAGCCCCCAGAGGATCAACAACAACAACCAGAGACTCTACCGCAGATCAAGGACAACGAATGGAAATCGCTGTGGTAGTGTTTTGAAACATGTGGTGTTATAAGTATATAGAAGTATAATATTTTCCATTGCAAATACACACTATATATGCTTAACATCAGGTCTATGACGTATGAGTAATATAAAGCAATACTTTTTAAAAGGATCCAGTGAAAAAAATGTAATCCCACTTGGTTTGAAGCATAGGCCTTCCGGGCGACAAACTGGGACTCTACCTCTTGGCTACACATGAATGATAACAATAGCCTTAGTAATAACTGCCTAACATATATTGTCTTGGAATAAACGATTTCTTTAGTGTATTAGATTCTCTGTCTTTATTATAAACCATTTCATTTTTTTTTATTTAGTCAATTTACCCTCTAGGTTGGTGGTTCCCACGGGCTCAGCGAGGGAACTCACCACTACCGCCTCTATGGGCAGTGTCCTGGAGCTTGGAACATCTGGTCGATATGGGTACAACTGGTGAGTTTTTTTTTTTTTTTTAGCGTATGGCTTTTAGGGCCGGGAGTGTCCGAGGACATGTTCGGCTCGCCAGTTTTTGTAGCTGCTTCGAGACGGACACCCAATGGGTGAGCTACAAGTACCGTTGGGGAGGGAAGGAGGGAAGTTGGAATGTAAGGACGAGGTGTTGGAAGGTAGCGGCTGTGGCCTATAGATAGGGATCAACCCCGGCATTTGCCTGTAAGAAAGATGGGAAACCACAGAAGACCATCTTCAAGGTTGCCGGCGGGGGGATTCGAACCTCCTCGCCTCCCGGATGTGAGCGACTGCCATCAGTCATGCCGTAACCACCACGGCTAACTCACCCGGTAACTGGTGAGGTGTGATCAGCACTTCGCCCAGGCGGCCTCACCTGCAAAGTGAACAGGGGCCTCATGAGGGAGGGGAAGTGATGGAAGATAGGGATGGATAGGCTAGGAAGAGGGAAGGAGGCGGCCGTGGCCTTACAGTAGGTACCATCCCGGCATTTGCCCGAAGACGAAGTGGGAAACCACAGAAAACCACTTCGAGGATGGCTGAGGTGGGAATCGAACCCCCTCTACTCATTTGGACCACCCGAGGCTGAGTAGACCCCGTTCCAGTCCTCATACCACTTTTCAAATTTCGTGGCAGAGCCGGGAATCGAACCCAGGACCTCCGGGGCGGCAGCTAGCCATGCTGACCGCTACGCTACGGAGGCGACTAAACCATTTCATACTAAATTTATATTATTTTGTTCAGTACATTTCATAAAAGAATTTCCAGCTACTGAAATGTGGATCAGCGAGCAGCCAATAGCCACCATTTTGACGGGCCGGCATGGCATGGCACGGCAAGGCACGGCACGGCACGGAACAACATGGTCAGTCTGGGAACTAGTCCCAGCTCCGGTGTAATATTCTAATATACGAGTAAAATGATAATATCCAACGGGTCACCTCCTTGAGGACAGTTTAAACCACCCTCTGCACGGTAAGCGGAACTGGTGAAGCCTGGCCTTGTTGGATCATAAATTACGGATTAGCCAATACAGTATGTTTGCATGATTCATACGGCCATTAAATTGAAACTATTTGGCTGATCATCTTGTGGTATGGGCAAAAGGCGCTGCCCACATGTAGGTATATTTTTGGAGAATTTGGTAGAGATCGGATGATTAGGTTAGTCGTAATTTCATTTAAGCTTTAAGTATTTGGGTGGCTGTCATTTCGTTTACGTTAAGATGACGGCGAATAGAGTATGACACTGAGATGTCCCTTGCTAATGCTGCCTTTGAACCACATTTGGTTCAATTCGATTTCGTCATGTTAGGACACACACAGATTGACAATTTTTTGGCCCACGTAGATCTCATAAGTACTTTGCAAAACTCCAAAGTAGGCAAAACATTTTGTTTTGTATGGAGTGCATAAGTATTTCTGCAGGTGTATTTATTTGTTATTTTTGGGCAGTATTTTATCATTAGCAGTATTGTCCGGCTTCGCCCAGTCGATTTATTCGTTTTATGGATGATAATGATTACTACTACAGAACTGGAGCGCTCAAGGATAAGGATCGGAAAGCACCAACGCTTATTGCAGCTGATAACCTCAATATACTGCACCTACACCATCGCCCTTACACAGAGGCATACTATTGTCATGATGATAACTGTTTTAAGGGGCCTAAGAAATCGTTTTGCGCTAATTAGTCCCCGTGACTGCAATTTATAAGCAGCTCGCAATTCTGCACCAGAACACTGGTAGGGGTGACGAGATGCAGCTCGCACTGCCAGGCAACAATATACTTAGGTATTATTGAAGCTGTTCGGGAGCGCTTGTTCTTCCGACTTACTGAACAAAAATCAATCTTTAAGGTTACCTGAGAGGTGTAGCCTACTGCTACATCATATACAAAAATAATTTTTCGAATCTGACTGGTAGTTACAGAGATTAGCGCGTTTAAACACACAAACAAACTAACTCTTCAGCTTTATTATATTAGTGTAGATAGATAGTGATTGTCACAATCGAAAATCTGTTTTAATCCATCACATGGAAAAGCTATTTCATTGTAAGAAGAAGTTTGAAATGGAATTAACACTTTGTATTTTTTATGAGTTCAAATCCGATATTTCTTCGATACAAATCAACCGTGATTGTATCTTCAGGTTTAAATTAATTTTTATTTAATACTTGGATTAACTAGTAATTATTCATGTATAGTGCCCGCCCATCATTAGCACTTTGTAATAATTATATTCCTAATATCTTATTTTGTTGCATACTTCAGCCCCACTTTCCAATATTTGAATGAAAACTGTTAGCCACATATTTACCTTCCTTTCTGAATAATTGATCACGTCCTAGTCAACGTGTAGCTCTCTCTTTCAAATGTCAAATACTGCATATTTTATTAAAACCTCGACTGTTTATCTTCACTTTACACATCTCTGTAGGTAGAAACCGTCGACAGATCCACGTAAATCACCAAGATATAGTTGGTTTCTGGAGTTCTCTGATAAACTAGTGACCTATCAGAAGGCGGTGACATTTATTAAAGAGAACGCTCACATTGTGATGGCGGCTCCATTATTGTTGTTTGCTCTTTGGCGCGCGCTTGACAGATGAATGCGGGTGTGCGCTGTTTACTATGGCCAAGTCGCCATGTTCCATCATCGGATAAATGTTGATGACGCAACTAGAACTATTTCTACAAACACGTCATTAGCGGAGGAGATGATGGAGCTGGGCAAACAGAACAGAGCTTTGTTGAAACTCCAGTTTAGAATGTGTGGGCCAGGGCTTAATGATCTTACCATAACGTCCGCATTTGTGCTTTTACATCCATATTTCGAGTTTAAAATTAGCCACCCATATCGTCCGCCTTTCCCGCATTAGCTCCAGTGGATCACAACTAATGCGACGTGGGTTAGCGACCATGAGACCCAAGCTGTGTCTGGCATTGCGCCCACTTGCACCAGACCCCCATCCTTCTCATCGGCCACTCTTAGTCAACCCTTATTCTCCTCCGATCCCGACGGATTTAAGATTTGAATGCCGCTGAGCGTGGTTGCGCCAGTGTTTGTTGTTGATTGTAGCAGCTGCCCCGCGGGACGAAGCGGGGAACACAGCGATGACAAGAGTTCATTCTGCACATAAGGAAAGCAGCATTGTGCGTCACAGGAGTTCATGTCACCACGGACAGTCAAACGATAACTGAGGCTACTGGTGGTGAGTCATATCTTCATCGCGCAACTGTACCTGTCAACGAAGCAGGCTGACGTGTGACACAAGTAAACAAGGAATCTCGACCGCCGGCAATCAATTCGTGAAAGGGCAATATAAGGGTATCTGAGGCTCAGGTTGTCTTTTGTTTTCCAACCTTGTTTGGCCGTTGCCGTGCCTTTCTTGATACCCTAAATTATTGAAGGGTCACACCTATTCTTTCACATGGCTTCTCCTGCGTCCTGTAACAGGCTCTAAAGGAAAGAGGGTGTGTGCATCACCATGACACATCCTTTCACGAACTCAGCAGTAGGCTTAATTCTTTTTCTTTCTGAGGTCCACTCTACAAGAGAGTTTTTTTTTTCATTTTCTCATCATTCATTGTGTTGGGGTATTGAAGAAACATCCAATTAAATTCTGATAATCTCTGCGTGTTGATCTTCCTTTTTGCAGTACTATACTCTATATCAGTGTTTCCCAATTTTTTTATTTTTATGAGTGTACCACTTCAAGAGATGAGAATCTCTCGCGTACCACCTAATGGTTGGGAGATATAGTAACTATAACCACCACTACGTAACAGACCAAAAGATGGATTGCAAATTGTGTTTGTTAGAGTTAGACTGTTGGAGTTCAAGTTCAAATAATAAAAGTGTGCCCAGTTGTTTATTTATTACAATAAGTATTCAGTTCAAACATTCAGACATTACACTGTACAAATAATATTAATAAAGAACTCTTAATAATTTAACATAAAAACAAAGCTCAACTAACAACTTCAACGTGAAGGGTGAGCTTGAAGATTAGAAGCCAACTTAGAAATGTCTGGTTTGAGATTGCTGTCTCAAACGAAGATCGTTTTCTACTGTAAAGAGCCTGCTCCGGTATTTATTCTTGTGACGAACAAGTGAAGAAAATGTAGTCTCGAGCAAGTACAAAGTAGTGAAACGGAGTACAAATCTAACTTCTTTGTCCGCATAATCTGCATGTCTCTCAACCCAAAAGTTCACATTAGCCAAATTTGAAAAAGTTTGCCTAGTTGTGAATCACAATTCAATTCATAAAACTGCTCATTATTCTTGCCCTTAAAGTGCAACGTATCAAGGTTTTTATATTTTTATATGTTTCGTAACATCATCGCCCCCAGAGGAGTGCGTCAGGCCTCGGCAGCCGGCACAGTTCATATCCTCGCCGCTAGATAGGGGCTTCATTCATTCCATTCCTGACCCGGTCGGAGACTGGAAGCAGGCTGTGGATTTTCATTTTCATTTTCGTAACATCATTGCGTAACTCTCCAGCAGTATGAGCGTACCACAGTTTGGGAAACGCTGCTCTATATAATATCACTACTTCTTACGGCTTGAAACCTCATTCTCATTGTATGAAGATGCACATTTCTTCATGTTGGATGACTAGTAAATACATTTGCAAATACTAAGTACAGTAATAAACGATTACACCCTTCAATGTACAGTTGTTTCCATTTTTAAGACATTCATATGACAAGCAACAACATTACAGGGCATCAAGGAGATACTACCTGTTATCCCGTGTGCCTTCTCGCCTAGCATGTAGGCAACCCAGTGAACGTCCGGCTGCTGCCATCACACAAAATTTTGCATCAAAGAAATGAGTTTACGTCAATGTTTGATTCCTTTGAAGAGCCAATATTAAGTGAATCAAATTATGGGTGTCCCATATAAATTGCTCACTTCATTATCACCTAAGATGTCCAGAATGTTGCCATATGCATTACCACTATCTACATTATTAAAGAATGATGCATATTATAGTCTGGGTTAGAAGGGAATAAGAGTAAATAGTAAAGGTGATGCCTGAGTATAAACAGTATTCAAAAACACATCTTCTATTATTAGTAGTATACAAGATACAGTTCTACGAAAACCATGGACGTGAGTCATATTTTCTTTAACTACAAAGTTTCTCACATTAACCCTTACAGTGCCAGGGGACCGATACATCGGCCGAGGGAGCTCCTGTTAAAAGTACGACGATCTGTACTATTGGCCCCATTTCTTATACAAGGCTGCTGGTCCCGACAACATCTATAATGAGTTCATTAAGAACATGGGTCCGTATTGTATATGCTGGCTCACTTCTCTCTTCACTTACATTCTCAAAGAGAACAGACTGCCCAGACAATTCAAACTGTCAAATGTTATAGCCATTCTCAAACCTGGCAAACCTGAAGACAGCCCCGAAAGCTATCGTCCAATAGCACTGCTCAGTTGCATATTAAAACTTTTTGAACGAATCCTTCTAACCAGAATAGCACCGCTCATTGAGGCTGTTATCCCTCCTGAACAAGCTGGCTTCAGACACGGACGCAGCTGCACTGATCAAGTTCTTGCCCTAACTACACACATTGAAGCAGGTTTTCAAGGTAAACGGAAATCAACAGCTGTTTTCATCGACTTGACAGCTGCGTATGATACTGTTTGGCGACAAGGACTGATCTACAAACTATTGCAAGTTGTACCAAGCCGAGAAATTGTGGATCTAATATCTAGGATGCTTAGTGAAAGGCAATTTGAAGTGTTCCTAGGAAACACTAAAAGCCGCAAACGAAAACTAAATAACGGCCTACCACAGGGATCTGTTTTAGCCCCACTGCTATTCAATTTGTACATCCATGATTTACCAACTACAACATCAAGTAAGTTCATCTATGCTGATGATATCGCGCTGGTAGCTCAGAGCAATAACTTTGAAGATGGCGAACAAATCATTACGGAGGACCTGGAGAAGATGTCAACTTTCTTTAAAACCTGGAGATTGATCCCAAGCACAACAAAAACTGAAGTCTCTTGTTTCCATCTAGCGAATCGTGTCGCAAACTACAAACCTAGAGTCCTGTTCAATGGACAAGAGCTGAGGTACAATCCTTTCCCAAAATATCTCGGAGTCACTTTAGATAGAACCCTGAGCTACAAAGAGCACATCACCAAGCTCTCTCACAAAGTCGCCGCAAGAAACAACATACTGCATAAGCTCAGTGGTACCTCCTGGGGAGCCTCTGCTGACTGTCTACGTTTAACTGGCATCAGTCTTGTTTACTCAGCTGCTGAGTACTGTGCGCCTGTCTGGTTGGAAAGCGTACATGTGAAGAAGATAGACACGAAACTGAACGATACAATGCGTTGCATTACTGGTACCATCAAATCAACTCCATGTCACTGGTTACCCGTGCTGAGCCACATCCCTCCACCTCACTTAAGGCGGAAGCAAGCTCTACTGAGGGAGGCTAAGAAAATCTTTGCATCACCCTCTTTGCCACTGCATCAGGAATTCTGCCATCCGTCACAACAACGATTGCAATCCAGAAGACCGGCAAGTGTCACTGCAAGGCAACTCATCGCGGATGGATTTGACATAAAGGAAAGCTGGAAGCATGAGTGGTCAACAAAAACATTGGGAACAAGTGTCCACCATCTTGATCCCACAAAGAAGCCAAATGGTTTTGACCTACCAAGGAACCTCTGGTGCCGTATCAACAGGTTGAGGACTGGACATGGGTGTTGTAATTATTTCAGGTACAAGTGGGGCTGGATCAGTTCACCAATGTGTGAATGTAACTTAGAAGAACAGACGATTGAACACCTGGTCCTACGCTGTCCTCTTCATTTGAAGTGTTCCTAGGAAACACTAAAAGCCGCAAACGAAAACTAAATAACGGCCTACCACAGGGATCTGTTTTAGCCCCACTGCTATTCAATTTGTACATCCATGATTTACCAACTACAACATCAAGTAAGTTCATCTATGCTGATGATATCGCGCTGGTAGCTCAGAGCAATAACTTTGAAGATGGCGAACAAATCATTACGGAGGACCTGGAGAAGATGTCAACTTTCTTTAAAACCTGGAGATTGATCCCAAGCACAACAAAAACTGAAGTCTCTTGTTTCCATCTAGCGAATCGTGTCGCAAACTACAAACCTAGAGTCCTGTTCAATGGACAAGAGCTGAGGTACAATCCTTTCCCAAAATATCTCGGAGTCACTTTAGATAGAACCCTGAGCTACAAAGAGCACATCACCAAGCTCTCTCACAAAGTCGCCGCAAGAAACAACATACTGCATAAGCTCAGTGGTACCTCCTGGGGAGCCTCTGCTGACTGTCTACGTTTAACTGGCATCAGTCTTGTTTACTCAGCTGCTGAGTACTGTGCGCCTGTCTGGTTGGAAAGCGTACATGTGAAGAAGATAGACACGAAACTGAACGATACAATGCGTTGCATTACTGGTATCATCAAATCAACTCCATGTCACTGGTTACCCGTGCTGAGCCATATCCCTCCACCTCACTTAAGGCGGAAGCAAGCTCTACTGAGGGAGGCTAAGAAAATCTTTGCATCACCCTCTTTGCCACTGCATCAGGAATTCTGCCATCCGTCACAACAACGATTGCAATCCAGAAGACCGGCAAGTGTCACTGCAAGGCAACTCATCGCGGATGAATTTGACATAAAGGAAAGCTGGAAGCATGAGTGGTCAACAAAAACATTGGGAACAAGTGTCCACCATCTTGATCCCACAAAGAAGCCAAATGGTTTTGACCTACCAAGGAACCTCTGGTGCCGTATCAACAGGTTGAGGACTGGACATGGGTGTTGTAATTATTTCAGGTACAAGTGGGGCTGGATCAGTTCACCAATGTGTGAATGTAACTTAGAAGAACAGACGATTGAACACCTGGTCCTACGCTGTCCTCTTCATTCATACCCTGGAATTCCTGACGACTTGTTTGATCTCACACCTAGTCTAACCGAATGGTTGAAAAGGAAGGACTTTAAAGTTTAATTTTGTCTTATTTGTATTCTGTATTGTATCACCATACGATTTGCTCTGGGCAAATGGGAGTGAAATGCGTCGTTGCCTGTCATCTGCAACCATAACATATTGGATTCAGCAAGAGAATCCAACTAGCCTCTTTCACTCCAACTCCAGCACGTAACCTACAAGAGGTGCCCCTGTTAAGCCGAGCAACCCAGTGGAAGGTTGGGTAACCAATCCCAGCGGGAAGCTGGGTCGGTGAGCCGATCAGTGCTGGGGGCTCTAAGAAAAACGGTCAACGGTCTCAAAGGCGGAAGAAGAATTTCATTTCTCAACGGCTGAGAGGGCGGAAGAACCTAGTGGAGTCAACCACGAAAACAAATCATTTCAGACTAACAATCTGATCTTACTTTGGAATATTATTCCTACCCTTGAAAAACACAATTTCAATTGCAGAATGGAAAAGCCGCTGAAAGAAAGCACTACCCCAGGTGGCAGCTCGGAAGAGAAATCCACCATTGCGCTATGCAATGCATCGGGACTTAGGGTTCTGGGGAGTCCCAACATCTGCAATAGGGATGAGTCGGAGCATCCTTGGAATCCTTCCAGACTTAAGTTTAAACATAAGTTTTTTGCAGGTACTTTGAATGTAAATTCTTTACTGAAGGTGGGTAAACAGAAGGAATTAGAACTGCTTTTAGATAGAAATGAAATTCAAATTTTAGCAGTACAAGAGACAAGATATTTGGATGAGAATGTGACAGAAACGAAAGATTATAGAATCTTTAAAGGTAAACCTGCGATTAAAATTATGAAAGGAATGCCACTCTTGGGAACAGCCTTTTATGTCCATAAACATCTATTAGCCAATGTAACGGAATTCAAATCACGCTCAGAAAGGATGTGTCTTTTGACAATGAAATGCAAAAATAAAATATATACTTTTGTTAATTGCCATGCGCCAATAAACGAAGACAACAAGAAGAACCCAAATAAAGTAGAGGAATTCTGGGACCTCCTAGATGATGAAATATCTAAAATTCCAAAATCAAATGTGGTGATATTACTTGGAGATTTCAATGCCCAAATAAGAAGAGAGAGGATTCATAGACCAATAGTGGGAGAATATGCTGCACACCAAAGAACAAACAGAAATGGGATGAGATTAATTACTATTTGTAAAAACTTTCAACTTAAGTTAATGTCAACTTTCTTCAAGAAATTGCCAAGAAAAGCTAAAACATGGATTTCTCCAAATCCAATACTAGGTGAATTTCAACTGGATCATGTAGCTATATCCAAAAGAAACATGAAAGAAATTATGAATGTCAAGGTTATAAGAAGCAGAGAATTTGACTCTGATCACTATTTGTCTAAAATTAAACTCAAATTCTTACCCAACAGAAACCACAGAAGAGGGGAAAGAGTAAATAAATATAACACAAATAGACTTCAAATTACACAAGAAACATTGGAACATTTTCAGGAAGAAATAAAAGTAACTCATCATGGGAAGTGGCAAGATTTATCTAAAGAAATAACCAACGCAGCTCAGAAGACGTTTGGGCTAGCCAAACCTAAGAAGAAACCTTGGTGGAATCAAGTATGTGAGGATACGTTACAAGAGAGAACAAAACAATGGAAAAAGTGGAAATGCTCTGGAAAGACGGAACATTATGACCAATTCAAACAGCAAAGGAAAGACACTGCTAGAATAATAAGGGGAGTTAAAAGATCATTCGAAAAATCACAACTTACTGACCTGCAAGACAGCTTTGTTAAAAATAACTCTCGAAACTTCTATCAGACTTTTAAGAGTCAATTAAAGGGGTATCAAGCGCCTAGCATATGCTTTAAAGATGAAAATGGTAGACTTGGCCTAAGCAATGTTGAGAACTGCGAAATACTTGCGAAGCACTTTG
The DNA here is from genome assembly GCA_946902985.2 of Meconema thalassinum. NCBI lineage: Eukaryota > Metazoa > Arthropoda > Insecta > Orthoptera > Tettigoniidae > Meconema > Meconema thalassinum. The sequence continues at coordinate 208,218,152 of OX336394.1, read as the reverse complement.
ATCAACTTTTAAACTGCCCTGAACCAGATCATAAGTTGGAATTCTCACAAGCAACAGAAAATATGGAAGAAGATATACCACCCAATGCTGAAGAAATTAAAGAAGCAATTAACAATCTAAAAAATAATAAAGCTAGCGGAGAGGACTCTATAACAGCTGAACTTTTGAAATGGTCTCAATCAAAAATCATTGAAGAGCTGCAGTTAATCTTTGAAGATATTTGGAGAACAGAGAGGATTCCAGAGGAATGGAAAGTGGCTCTAATACACCCATTGCATAAAAAAGGGGACAAACAAAACGTTGATAACTATAGAGGCATCTCTCTTCTTCAAATTGCATACAAGGTATTTTCAAAAATATTGCTGAATAGAGTAGAAACATCACTTGACAAGCAACTGGGCGAGTATCAAGCTGGATTTCGAAAAGGTAGATCTTGTTCAGAACAAATATTTAACTTAAAATCCATAATTCGCCATAGGATACTGAATTCAAAGGACATAGTTGTGACTTTTGTAGATTTTAAAAAGGCCTTTGACTCGGTTGATAGAGAAACCATAGATAAAACAATTCGTGAATTTGGAGTGAAAACTAAATTGGCAAACCTAATACGTGAAACCCTTACTGACACGATTTCAAAAGTAAAATTTATGGGTGAGATATCAAAATCTATTAAGATAAATACAGGTGTACGGCAGGGTGATGGTTTATCACCCCTTCTGTTCAACTGTGTTTTAGAGAAAATTGTAAGAATTTGGAATTTAAAGCTAAAGGAACATAACATTTCGCCAGTAACTTTGGGGAGAAGAAACAAAGGCATTGAAATAAGTTGCCTAGCATTTGCAGACGATTTTGCTATATTGTCAGAAAACCTAACAAGTGCAAGAACACAAATCAATCTCTTGGAAGAAATAGCCAACAAAACAGGTTTGAGAATCTCCGTAGAAAAAACTAAATTTATTACAAACATCAAGAACGCTTCAAAATATTTGGCAACAGATATTGGCCCAGTGGAAAAAGTAAAGAAATTCAAATATCTGGGAGAAATAATTCAAGAAAATGGTTTAGAAAAATCTTCGGTAGAAGAAAGGGTACACAAGATGGAAAGAGCATATGGTATCACTAAGAATTTTTATAACAAAAGGTGCTTATCTAAAAATCTTAAAATAAGGCACTACACTACAGTGGTGAAACCGGAATGCCTATACGCAAGTGAATGTCTGGTACTAAACTATAGATTAGATAAACTTGAAGTACTAGAAAGGAGAATCATGAGGAAAATTTTAGGCCCAGTGAAAACAGCAGAAGTATGGAAATTAAGATCTAATGATGAAATATACAGGAACATAGAAAATATAACAGAAACGATAAGAAAAAGGAGATTGCAATTTTTTGGACATATTTACAGAATGGATGATTCCAGATTAACAAAAAGGATATTCAAGTACCTTTGGGAGAAAAGGGCAACAACTAGCTGGATTCAAGAAGTAAAGAAAGATTTAGAAAGAAATAATATAAGTGAAGAAGAAACGGTGAACAGAGAGATCTTTAGAAAAAGGGTATTAAGTATGAAAGGATTCCAAGGAAGATTGCCAAAGAAACCTGGTGCGAAGTGGTCCGAGGACAGAAAGAAGCAGCATAGTGAACGGATGAAGGAGTACTGGAGGGAACGGAAGAGAAAACAACAAAGTGTGAAGAATTGAAATTGGCACGTGGTCCCTAGCAGGCCTCATCGGAAAGAAGAAGAAGAAATTATTATTATTATTTTCATCCTTGCAGTGGTATCAGTGTTATAACCAAAACAACGCGGGAATCATTTTCTCTCTTGGTATAACGATGTATTGAAGATACGTAAATAACTGGAGTCAAAATAAGTATTCTTTGAACATGACTTCTCGCGCGTATTACCTTTAATACGTCGTGTTTGTTTACAGTTATGTTCTGAGGTAACTAAAATGGGTGGCGATGAATATGGATAGCTGTTTGAACAAAGAGGAAATAATTAAGGGTTTAAAAAATATACTATTTAGATTGTCTAGGATGTTAACATTTAATTTTAAATAACAAAAAGAGTTAAAAGTGTTTTAATGAAACAAACGGAATATACAAGTAGTATTAACGGTGTATAATATAATACTTTCAAAATATATGCACCTGCTATAGAAAAAATATCGATATTCTCCCTTAAATAAAATACGTAGGAGATAATTGTAATTTGTAATTTCACTCAACTTGGATTAACATAACCACTTATAATAGTTTGGCACCGAAAGGGTTAGTGTGGACACTAGCCAACGACATATACAGTACCGTATATCGAAATCAGCTCTGGTTACGAACGCAGATGCTGCCTAATAACTGTGATTCCTAATGTTTAAAGTATGTGCCAATCAATACATGAATTAAAATATATCTTATCATACATTATAGTGCATGTTTCGACCTGTTATTGCGGTCTTCCTAAGCCCAATTAAGAATGAAAATACTAATGATGTACTTAAGTATGATGATGAATGTTTAACATGAAACAAGTAGTTCCGTGAAGAACTATACAGCCTATTTTCATATATCATACTTATGTTAAATGCCACTATCAACATACAAAATTTCAGTTTGTATGCTGTAATAGATTCGTATATATTGAGAACCGACTAAATATTTCGGATGGTCGCCATCTTGGATTTTATATATGTAGGTCCTAGAGTTATGTACTGTTACATGAAGATTATTGTGTACGTGTAGCATTCAAACTTCAATCGCATGATTAGGACACAAGAAGTAACAAGGAGATTTTAAAATTTCGCACAACTGCCATCATGAAATAAATAAGATGCCGGTGGATTAACATTCGTGTAAGGATTTACTCTACAAAGTTTTACTGCACTCGGATGGTTAAATTACGAGAAACGTCCAAGTGAATATTTATACTTCGCGTCGCTGCCATGTTGGATTTGTGATCACCAGATTTTTTAAGTCCTATAAGTGAACTTATGTTCTTAGCTCCTATGAACATTAAAAAATTCAGTTTGATTGTTATTATAGATTCGTAGATATTGAGAGCCGTCTAAATATTTCGGATGGTCGCCATGTTGGATTGTTAAATGTACAGGCCATAGAGTCATGTACCATTACAGGAAAATTATTGCGTAGGTTCATTATTCAAACTTCGATCGCACGATTACGACACAAGAAATAAAAACTTAATTTTAAAATTCGCACAGCCGCCATCTTGAGGTTATGTAAACAATTGAACTAAATTGAATACCAGTGCATTACAATGTATATAAACATTTCCTGTACCAGATTTCATTGCGTTTGGAACATTAAATCGCGAAAAAGGTCTATTTAAAATTTTCAAATTCGCTTGGCCGCCATGTTCTTTTGTAGTTAACCGGCTTTTGAAAGTCTTATAGATGAACTTCTAGTTTTGCCCTTTATCTCCGTACAAAATTTCAGGGTGATACCGCTATTAGTTTCAGAGATATAGAATGCCGGTGAAATATTTCGCACATCTGCCATCTTGAGGTTATGTAAACAATTGAACGAAGATAGATGCCGGTGCATTACAATGTGTATAAACATATACTGTATCAAGTTTTATTGCGTTTGGTTGGTTAAATCGCGAGAAACGTCTATTTAAAAGTCGCAAATTCGCGTGGCCGCCATGTTGGTTTTGTAGTTACCAGTTTTTCAAAAGTCACATAGGTGAACTTCTAGTAGTTCCCTTTATCACCGTAAAAAATCCATGGTGATATCGGTAATAGTTTCGGAGATATTGAATGCCGGTGAAATATTTCGCACAGCCACCATGTTGGATTGGTGAGACGTAACAAAATTTGAAGGGCACGGTCGGGGTCATCCGGAATAGTGCTATGGACTTACCGTGTTTCATTGAAATCGCTCCAGCCGTTTAGAAGTTATTAGGGACACACACACACACACAAACACACACACCTCTCTCTCACACACACACACACACACACACATACGGACATAAGGTGATCTCCTAAGCCTTTTTTTTTTCAAATTGAAAATAGGCTAAAAATTATGTAATAAATTATAATTAAAAGTATATAACAAAGTAATAAAATGGATATCCTTACCAAATAATTAAATGTAAATAAAATATAATATTGGGGTTCACATTAAATATTCCAAAAATACAGATAGAAAAACAAGTAATTTTGTAAGAACAAGTGTAATTAAATGAACGTATGTAAAATATTTGGCTTTACATTAAAATTCCAAGAATTCATATCGAAAATTAATGTAGTAATAACAAGTGCAGAATATCAAGAAATATGTTAACTGAGTTGCCTGAAAATGAGGAAAATTAAATCTTTCGAAATATGATGTGTAAATTTTGCTCTCAGGTGCCAACCAGTTAATGCGTCTTTTGAATCTTGATCTGTTTTAAGTCATATGTATAAGTAACGAAAATATTTAATGAAATTATGTTTTAACGAAGTTAAAACTGCAATCGGAATTGAAGTATTTCTAATGTTCCTTTTATGTACCCTGTGGTTATCGCCAGTTGTTAACCGTGTTGCATAGTTTAGTGGAAATTCGGAATTAAACCATAAAGTGTTTTGTACTGTGAATATGTGTCACGTGTAATAAAATTTGTATATCAATTCTTCGGAATGCTGTAAACAATGTTAAGTTACGTATGAATCTTCTTTAACATATCTTATTTCCTTTTAGTGAAATTACTCTATGTGTAAATTCTTCACATATGTATATAATCTCTCTCTGTGAAGTTCATCAAAGCTCTAGGTGGATTATTTGAATATCTTATGGCAAAATAAATGCACAATATGACAAAACATGGCATACTTACTATCACCTCCACTTTATCCCTTACTCATTGGTTTGATTAGTTTTCTCTGAAACCGCTAAAAATAAAACATATGTTCAATCTATTTATTCCTAATCCATCAAACTGTGGCCCTTCCACCTCCATGTCCATGCATACATGAATGATAATGGACTCACATGGACTGAAGTGAGGCAGAGCGGCATTCCCTCTGCTGCTGTTGCTGGTGTTCGTGCTGTTCGCGGATCTCGCGGTCCAGCTCGCGTTGTTCCCGCTCCAGCGCGCGCTCGGCTCGATGCTGAGCCCGCTGCTGTTGTGCCGCCTGAAAGTAGCAGGTACACACCACAAATTAGCTTATTTCAACTCAAACAAGTAGTTCCGTGACGAACTAAAGAGCATAATTTTCTTAAAATTTATGAATTTATCTAAAATATTATGATTTATTCTAGTGCCAATTTTGGATGAAAACCATTTGTTAGTAAAGAAGTTACATGTATTTAAAAATTGGACTTATCAGCAGGCTTAAATAATGTTGGCAGCACTGACGTGTATTAGTTACTCCAAATTAATTTAGAATGTTAGGTACTATACGTATGCAAACTTTAGAGCTGTTGGCTTGCATATATTCTGATTTATAGATATAGGGTAAAATAAGAGAGAGCATTTATTTACAGTTGTCAGCCCTGCTGGCTCTTAAGAATACGCATATTCTTATCAGCTATGGTACAGAAATCACATACGGAATTTGGTTGAAATCCATTTGTTAGCATAGAAGTTACATGCATTTAAAATTTGGACCCATCAAGAAGATTAGTATCATGTTGGCAGCACTGGCGTATACTAGGTACTCCAAATGGATGTAGAAGGTCATGTACTATAAGTTGGCAAAGTTTCGAGCTCTTGGTTTGCATACTTTCTGATATATTTGTATTATGATAGAAAATAGGCAGATCATTCATTAACAGTTGGCAGCCCTGGTTGCTCTTAAGAATTCGTATAGTTATATCTGTTATCGTACACATAGTACATACGGAATTTGGTAGAAATCTAACTGATTGTGAAGAAGTTACATGCATTTAAAAATTTGACTTATCAGCAGGCTTGGAATCATGTTGGCAACACTGTTATGTATGGCCTTCAGGACATTAAACTGAAATATTATTATCAACATGTCTGCTAATTTAGGAATAGCTCCCATGCATACCTTCCATGATATCAACATGGAGCTCAAATTTCAATTGCGATTTTTCAGCATTTGGTAGCACTGACGTCATTTTCAAATATGGTCTTGAGATATTCCGGTATAGATTTTTACTCATACCAAATTTGGTTTCGATAGCTGCAGCTGTTTAGGAGTTGATAAGGGGACACACACAGACATACAGACAGAAGGACAGACAGACAGACACACATTTACCCGGATCGATCTTATTGTTACGGCTGTGAGTTCGTTTCATCGCTCGCCGCATGAGTCAAAACTGCCCCAGGGCTGGACTGCTCTCCCTCAGTGTATTGCATGCGCGTTACGCAACGGACTGCGAAGTGAAAGGGATGGTCCAGAATCTTCGTGACACCACCAGCGAAGGAAATGTCGAGAAGCCGTGTGTCCTGGACGATTCTAGAATTTATTGAGTCACCAGCCTGCTATATAAGCAGCTTCAACAGTGAGGGGACCGAGTTTTCTGTTGTTGTGTTTTACGAGCTAGTGTGAGCGATTATCGTGAGCGACAGAAGTGTGGTGACGAAGTGCTGTGCGAGATACGAAATCCTGTGACATTGTTTCTCCCAGCTTGTGAACAGCGTACATCAAGTGCTCGTAAGTACTGTATTTGTTGTACCTGAGGAAGAGGGGCAGGTAGCTTCTGCCAAGGCCACCGGACTCATTAGGATGGATTAACTTCTGTGGTCTGTTGCAAGTGAAAGGGGCCAAGAGCGCATAAGGAAGAGACTTGAGGAAACTGGAGAAGGCTCCTAATTGCTTGTATTTGCTGATTAGTGTAATTTTCTGGCCACAATAAAGTTAATTATTTCTTTAAGCAGTAAATGGTGTTGTGCTTCCTACCCACCGTAATCCAGTTAACAAAAGTACCACTAGGGGGTGGCACGTAACAACTGGTGTCAGAAGCCGGATTACGAACTCAAGCACAACACCTGACGGTCCTGGTTTCAAAACCCGAGCAGGTCATTTTCTCTAATTTTCCTGTGAGTGCATGCCCTTTACAAGACAAACAACTAAAATGGAGGAGAAATTGGCAGCACTGCTAGAAAAGTTAAATGGCATGGAAACCAAGATGGAGGACGGCCAGAAGAATTTAACCAAGGACCTAACTGCCAAAATGGAAGACGGCCAGAAGAAGATGGAGGATGGCCAGAAGAAGTTAGCAGAGGACCTGAAGGACAGCCAAAATAAGTTAGCAGAGGACCTAACTTCCAAATTAGAAGAAGGCCAAAATAAGTTAGCGGAGGACCTGAAGCAGATGGAAGACAGCCAGAATAAGTTAGCAGAGGACCTAACCGCCAAATTTCTGGATGGCCAGAAAAATCTGGAAGAGTGTCTGCTGACGAAATTAGAGGAGAGCCAAAGGAAATTAGAACAGGGCCTACGTGAGGAAGTCGCGGCAGTGGAGGAGAAGTTCAACACCTTGCAAGTGGAAGTTGCCGAGCTGCGCCAACGCCCGCTGATGGGGGTGGAGGAGAAATTCAACGCCTTGCAAGTGGAAGTTGCCGAGCTGTGCCAACGACCGCTGATGGGGGTGGAAGAGAGATTCAACGCTCTACAAAAGGAATTTGCTGAGCTGCGCCGACTCCCGCCGACAGGGATGGAAGATAGATTCAAAGCCCTACAAGAGGAAGTCGCCGAGCTGCGCCGACGCCCGCCGACCGGGGTGGATGAGAGAATCAAAGCCCTACAAGAGGAAGTTGCCGAGCTGCGCCAACGCCCGCCCACCGTTACACCGGGAATATCAGGAACGGGACATAGCAGAGTGACGCCCCCAACCTTCGACGGAAAGGTCCCGTGGAGCACCTACTTACGTCAGTTCGAGGCGGCCTGTTCCATAAATAACTGGAACAACACAGAAAAGGCTACAGCTCTCATTGTAGCGCTGAGAGGTGACGCCCTTAACGTCCTTCAGGCCATCCCGACTGGATCCCAGGACTACGCTTCTCTGATCGCCCATATGGAGTCCGATATGGAGATAGCCATCTTCAGCAGGCCTACCAGATGCAGCTCCGGACCCGGGTACAGAAGAACGCGGAAACCCTGCAGGAGTTCGAGATGGACATCGCACGCCTCGTAAGGCTCGCCTACCCAACAGCGCCGGCCGACTTTCTGGAGCAGATAGCGACGCAGACTTTCACCGACGGGCTACGGGACTCGGACACTCAACAGGCGCTGCGACTCGCGCGCAATAAGACCCTGGCAGATGCGCTGAGCCACGTACTTGAGTTCGAGACGGCAAAACAGGCATCCAGAATGCACGCGCGGGTGCGTCAAGTGGACGTCGACGAACCAGTAAAAACCAACGAGACCAAGCCCCTGGCCGACGAATTGATGGAGGCGCTAAGCCGTTTCTTCAAGAATCGCAGTACCACCAACAAAAACGTAGCCGAAGGACATCCGGAGAGGCGGCCCGGAAGAGGACTACCGACCTGCTGGACCTGCCGTAAGAGAGGCCACCTGAGCAAGGACTGCGGTGATCGCCGCCGCCAAGGGTTTCCGTCGGGACAGTCAGTCGTAGGGAAACCGCGCGGCCCAGGAAAGCAAGTATCAGCCAGCCTAGGGGGCAAAGGTTGGCTTGTGACAGTTGTCAAGCCTCGGCAGTCCAAGTTCGTGTGACGCAGTTACGGAGGGATAATAGCAGCCTGATGGTCGACGGAGTCGTCAACGGAGAGAGCTGGCCCATGCTAATCGACACGGGAGCACCGAGGACCATCGTCAGTCCCACCGTGATCCCGAAGTGGAGAGTTCAACCCACACGAAGGAACCTCCAGCTAATAACCGCGACCGGAGAGACCGCACCGGTACATGGCGAAGCATCATTGGTCGACGGGCGATAAAGCATCCAGTGCTTGTGGCTGACGTATCAAATGAAGTGATCAGCGGACTGGACTTCCTGGACCAGAACAACATCATCTTGGATCTGAGTACCAACACTCTGCACTTCGGAGGTGAGGAACTTGCTTTGCAACCTGCGCACGAGTCCATCACCGCACGACGAGTAAGGCTGAGAGAAGACGTCATCGTTCCCGCCAGGACGGAGGTCAGCCTGCCGTAATTGTCGACGGAACTGCTGAGGGAGTGGCGGCTGTCATCGAGCCAAAATATGAGGACATCCTGACTAAAGGATTGCTAGTTGCCAAGACCCTCATCAACACGATGTCTCGGCCGTTACCTGGATTGCCCGCATCACCGACACGACGGACGGACACCTGCAGACGGACAACCGAAGAAGACGCACACTGCCAGAAGAACTACAGAAGCTGTACCAAGGATCCCAGGACCATTTAGACGAGGAACAATCACGCCAACTTCAGGACCTGCTACGCGAATTCCAGGATGTCTTCTCCGTGGGGAGCAAAGACTTCGGCAGGACAAGCTTGGTCCAGCACAGAATCGACGTTGGGGACAGCGCACCGATTAGGGCCCCATTCCGACGTGTCCCGCTCGCCAAGCAAGCCGAAGTCGACCGGATGGTAGAAGAGATGAAGGAGCAAGGGGTGATCGAGCCATCACATAGTCCTTGGAGTTCTCCGGTCGTGCTTGTGAAGAAGAAGGACGGTTCCACCAGGTTCTGCGTGGACTACAGGCGGGTGAACGACGTCACGAAGAAGGACAGCTACCCTCTACCCCGGATCGACGACACGCTGGACACCATATCAGGGTCAAGATGGTTCTCCACCTTGGATTTGAAGAGTGGCTACTGGCAGGTGGAGGTCCACCCTAAGGACCGCGAGAAAACGGCGTTCTCTGTGGGCAGCGGGCTCTGGCAGTTCACCGTCATGCCAATCGGTCTGTGCAACGCCCCTGCGACCTTCGAAAGGCTAATGGAGTCCATTCTGAGGGGACTACACTGGAAGACCTGCCTGGTCTACCTAGACGACGTCATCGTTCTGGGGAGAAGCTTCGAGGAGCACTACAGCAACCTGAAGGAGATCTTGTTGAAGCTACGGGCTGCCCAGTTGAAGTTGAGCCCCAAGAAGTGTCAGCTCTTCCAGAAGCGGGTCCAGTACCTTGGGCATATCGTCTCCGAGGAAGGGGTGCGCACCGACCCAGAGAAGACCGCAGCTGTGAGGGGGTGGCCAGTTCCGAAGGACAAGTCCCAACTACGAAGCTTCCTGGGACTCTGCACTTATTACCGTCGCTTCGTGAGGGGATTCGCCGACATCGCCAAACCTTTACATCGCCTGACTGAGAAGGACCAACTCTTCACGTGGACAGCAGAATGCCACAGTGCCTTCGAACAACTCAAGCAGGCTCTCTGCACCGCGCCTATTCTGGCCTACCCCAGACCTGGAACAAGGTTCTTCGTCGATACCGATGCCAGCGACTTTGGCATAGGGGGAATCCTGTCGCAGGTAGTGGACGGCGAGGAGAGAGTAGTGGCCTACTTCAGCAAGGCCTTGTCAAAGCCAGAAAGGAACTACTGCGTCACCAGGAAGGAGCTGCTCGCCATCGTGAAGACCATTGAACACTTCCACAAGTACCTGTACGGGCAAGAATTTCTCATCAGGACCGACCATGCATCCCTGCGGTGGCTCCTGAACTTCAAGCAGCCCGAGGGTCAACTCGCGCGGTGGTTAGAGAGGCTTCAACAGTATAACTTTGAGATTCAGCACAGGAAAGGCCAACTGCATTCTAACGCCGACGCCCTGTCACGAAGACCGTGCCCCGAAGACTGCACCTTCTGTGCCCGAAGGGAGGAGAACACCGGGATACAGTGCCGAAGGACTACCGTGGAACTTCAAGGGAGCTGGAGCGGCGAATCTTTCACGCGGGCGCAAGCGGAAGATGATGACCTGGGACTGATAGCCGAATGGAAGAGGGCCTGTGTCCCCAGACCCGGGTGGAACATTTTGAGTGACTGCAGCCCAAAGTTTAAGTCCTACTGGGCACAGTGAGACTCGCTGATTGTTAGGGATGGCCTCATCTGCCGAACCTGGGAGAGCACCGACGGGAAGACATCTCGGGAACAAGTCGTCGTTCCAAAGGCTATGACGGAGGAAGTCCTGAAGGAAGTTCATGGAGGATCATCTGGTGGACACCTAGGGATAAAGAAGACCCCGGAGAAGCTGAGAGAGCGGTTCTACTGGATCGGATGCCGAACAGACGTGGAGAACCACTGCGCGAGGTGCCACGATTGCGCAGCCAGCAAGGGCCCAGGACGAAGACGACGGGGTCCACTGAAGACCTACAACGTGGGCGGCCCCATGGAGAGAGTGGCCATCGATGTTGCTGGGCCATTCCCGTTAAGCGAGGCAGGGAACCGCTACATATTAGTCGTCAGCGACTACTTTACCAAATGGCCGGAGGCGTATGCGCTCCCTAACCAAGAAGCCGCGACGATTGCAGAGACCCTGGTGAAGGAATTCGTCAGCCGGTACGGAGTACCCCTGGAGCTGCACTCCGACCAAGGGAGGAACTTCGAGTCGCAGGTGTTCCAGAACCTATGCCAGCTGCTGGGAATCCGGAAGACAAGGACAACGCCACTACACCCTCAGTCCGACGGGATGGTAGAGCGATTCAATCGCACCATCGAGAACCATCTTCGAATAGTCGTCAGCGAGCACCAGAGGGATTGGGACAAACATCTTCCACTATTTCTCCTGGCCTACCGCGCCGCCGTGCATGAAGCCACCGGGTGCACACCAGCCCGGGCCATGTTTGGGAGGGAGCTCCGTCTACCTGTTGATCTTGCCTTTGGCCGACCTGGAAATGATCCGATCCTGGTAAGCCAGTATTGTCAAGAACTGGTCGACCAACTGGAGGACGTGCACGCGTTCGCGAGGAGGAAACTGCGGATTGAGACCGACCGAATGAAGACCCGATACGACCAGCAGACGGATGCCGGCGGATTCCACGAGGACGACCTGGTCTGGCTCTTCAACCCATTACGGAAGAAAGGCCTGTCACCCAAACTGCAGAAGTCCAGGGAGGGCCCGTACCGAGTCGTGAAACGGATCAACGATGTCGTCTACAGGATCCAGCGGAGCCCGAGGGCGAAGATGAAGATCGTGCATCGAGATCGCCTGGCAGCCTACGGAGGGACACAGACGGACCAATGATTGATCGGGACGATCAGCCTTTTTAGGAAGGGGGTGGTGTTACGGCTGTGAGTTCGTTTCATCGCTCGCCGCATGAGTCAAAACTGCCCCAGGGCTGGACTGCTCTCCCTCAGTGTATTGCATGCGCGTTACGCAACGGACTGCGAAGTGAAAGGGATGGTCCAGAATCTTCGTGACACCACCAGCGAAGGAAATGTCGAGAAGCCGTGTGTCCTGGACGATTCTAGAATTTATTGAGTCACCAGCCTGCTATATAAGCAGCTTCAACAGTGAGGGGACCGAGTTTTCTGTTGTTGTGTTTTACGAGCTAGTGTGAGCGATTATCGTGAGCGACAGAAGTGTGGTGACGAAGTGCTGTGCGAGTTACGAAATCCTGTGACATTGTTTCTCCCAGCTTGTGAACAGCGTACATCAAGTGCTCGTAAGTAACTGTATTTGTTGTACCTGAGGAAGAGGGGCAGGTAGCTTCTGCCAAGGCCACCGGACTCATTAGGACGGATTAACTTCTGTGGTCTGTTGCAAGTGAAAGGGGCCAAGAGCGCATAAGGAAGAGACTTGAGGAAACTGGAGAAGGCTCCTAATTGCTTGTATTTGCTGATTAGTGTAATTTTCTGGCCACAATAAAGTTAATTGTTTCTTTAAGCAGTAAATGGTGTTGTGCTTCCTACCCACCGTAATCCAGTTAACAAAAGTGCCACTAGGGGGTGGCACGTCTACTTTTTCCTCATTTTTACAAAATGTGAAAAGTAGGCTAAAAGTACACCGCATATAAGAATACGCTGCTTTAGTGAAACAGGCACCGTAATGTCTGGCTGGAGAGGGTTCTATAGCTAAAGCCCTGCGGGGATGCGGAAAAAATGTTCGCCATGTGGATATACTTTTCATGGCTGTGCGGATAGCGGATAAGCTGCGGATAATGTTTAGAGTAAATTTGCGGATAGTTTTTAGAATACAATGTTGAACTGATTTTAGGTAGATTTCATTAAAAAGCTAACTATTGCAATGGGTCCATGTTTCGACTTCCGGAAAATTTCGACATATCTTCGCGTTTCACATCCCCCAGACCCCAAAACCACTGTCAGTTCAAAAGTTTATATATAATTTATGTTTGTATATATGTATATATGTATATATGTATAGATATCAGTTTCTTGTGGACACGATAACTGCCGTAATTTTGCACCAATCACTTTGAATTTTTTATATAATATGTATCCCCTTAAAATCTCGGTCGAGTTCGTTAATGGGAAAAATCGGTCAAAGGGGGTGAAAATGGGAGGCTTTTGTCGAAAAATTGAAATGTCGCTATAACTCTCTTAATATCTGAAATATTGAATCCATTCAAAGTTTATACTATGTGTCGGATAAGGCCCTAAAATTTATGTTTGAAAAGTTTTTTGATAGCACCAACCATTGACCAAAGGGGTGGGAAAAAGTGGGTTTTTCGGGAACCATTAATCATATCTCTGTTAATAGGCACAATATCAAAACCGTACAATATTCCTCCAATAATTACCTAAAACGTTTGTCTGAAAGAATTTTTGATATGACCCACCATTACGCCACGGGGTGAGGAAAATGATTTAAATTATAAGAAAATGCCAAGTGCCAAGAGAGGTTGCCATGACAACTTTACTTTTAATTGATAAGGGATGAGCCATCAGCAGTTGCTATGACAACGCCACTGCACGAGATCACATTCAGTTTTCCATCTGTCTGTGGGAAGCGAGGAACTACTACTTAAAATTGACCGTCTGCAGACCTTACCTGAATTACAGACTAACACAGTCATCACAATTAACACCGTTTATCATATTCTACACACACGCAATGTACACGGGGTTACATGACCACGTTGTCGCAGCCCCTAAACTGAGGAACCAACAAAAATCTCTGCGGGAGATAAAATTTTGCGTGAAGAAGTAACAGACTGTCAGATAGTTACACATCAGTTCCAAACCTTACATAAGGACAGTGTGATCACAAGTATAAAAATGAACCCCAAATTACAGGAAGGTTACCATCCCCATAAGACAATAAAATGATAAAAATATGCATTCAAAAACGAAAAATAAGTTAATTAACCTCCAAATGTAAAATACTTTCTTGCAATAAATGAGGTCCTCCTACGAAAACCTACATATTTTGCCTATTATAGCCTATCCCCTAGTTTGCCCGGTGAAATCTACCTCCGCCTTCCGGCGTGCCGAGAGGATTTTTTTTTTAATAATTTTAGTTTTTGCTAAGATCTGCGTCTTTCACGTTTCTTAATATTTTACTATTTGCTTTCGCGTGGATTGTATGAGAATACTAGAGAAATGAGAGAGGCCAGTCATGGAAATACCCTCAATTAGTGTTGACTTATGCCAATAAATAGTCCTTTATACACACGCTTGCCTGCGTGGGTGTACCCGACGATTAAGTAGGTGCTATAATAAGTCACCCTATGTGTCACCTGCCGTTACTCCGAGGAAGAAAACTCAATCAACATTGTCTTACGATTGACACACAGCCTAGGGCAGCGGTTCCCAAAGTTTGTCGACTCGCCAATCCCTTCTACGACGATCTGAGTTGGGTGAAACACTGACTTTTAAATACACAATGTACATGTAACTGTTCCTTAGTGGGGTGTTGTTAGTATTGTTAGAACACACAGAAGTTGGCAGACTAAATTTCCATTGTAGCGAAATCAAATGCATTCCTAACGTTGTTAGTGATAGTTAGCCACCCTTTAAATATTAAATTATTGTGGAAATAATGCGATAAATTATCTTTCTTGAATGTTAGAAAACACCTTTTTTTTAAACTATCAATGTAATTGGCATAAACTATATTTTCCCAACATTAAATCACCCAAGATGTTGATAGAGGCAATTAACATGAGTAGGATATATGTAAATAGGCTGTATAGTTCTTCACGGAACTACTTGTTCTTTTTCAAACGTACTCAGAATTAATTTTGTATTAGGTCATTAGGGAATTGCTATCACTTGTATCAGGCGATAGTTACAACAATGAATAATACTCTCTCCCCAATCTCTGGCAATTCGAGATATGGAACAGAGGGTATTCTAATCCAATTTGGGTTTTTGAGGTGTATTTTTTCTCATGCATTGTTTATACAGAAAGTCCAATTTAGTTTTAAAATGTTTTCTTAATTACTCAGCATGAACTTTTGAACGGTCTTTAATGTATACCCGGCTTGGTACATGAGTATTTCCACTTTTGTACAGGTTTTTCCACGGAAAATGTCTCATTAGGACATTTAAGGGATTTATACAATTATACAATTTTAAGAAATAGTAAACAATGATATGCATGCCATACACAAGGTTGCACCTTTTAGTGGCACGTGCGATTGTTCTTCCTGCTCTGAATGAATTTGATATCCTATTTCGACCTGTCTTATCATATTGTAATAATTGTAAATTTACAGGTTAAATCAATGAGTAAGAATTGTAAGGAAATTCATAGAAAATGTCCAGTCTTTATGAATTTTTTAAACAAAGTAATTTTGTAACGATTTAATTAATAACTAGCGGATCCGTGCCAAAACTCTCGCATGTGTATAAACCACCCACCTGGTTTTACTGTTATGCGGGCTTTGTGTTTAAACCACCCGCCTGGCTTTACTGTCATGCGGGCTTCTATAAATATGTATATTTGTTTAAACGCAATTTTTAAACAAATTGTTGATATTTTTATGAAATCTGAGAGCAATTCATCACTGCTGCTGGTTGCACAATGGGTTGTGTGCACTCTATGTGGGCAGACTACCCTCCCGGCCCCAGTGCTATGCGGCTGTACGCGACACAGTTCTGCCAGGGGCTATCGTCTTGTTTATTTGTTTAAATGCACTTTATAAACAAATAAGTATATTTCCGTCAACTTTTCAAGAAATGCAAGATTTTTCCTGTACCATTGAGACGATTTGGAAGATTTGGGTACAAACAACACCTTCTAACTCCCTCTGGTTTAGGAGCTTGATTTTTGTGAAATATACACCATAGCGTATTATATAATACGATAGTAATAATGATTTAAAATACTCAGTATGGGCTTTCGAACTTCAGTAAGCTCTACTTCCAATTGTAAAAATCAGCCTACTGTCGACCAAAGTATTATGTGCACTCGAGTTTGATGGTTGTGTGTGAAGTAACCAATATACCTACATAAAATCCAATATTACATCATTTTCTCCGTTCTATTTTACGTTAGTTCATGTAGGTTTGAAATTTTCAATTTATATTTTAATAATTTTTATCGCAGTTGGAACACAAAAAGTGCACGTTTTTAAGCGTGTTTCAACCATGCATCACATTTAAGAATTATTATCTCAAAACCCCGTCATCAGATCGAATCCGAATTTTAACACAATATACTGAGTCCGCTGAGCTCATGCTCCGTGATATTCTGTCCTTGCAACACATTTGCTAATGTAATGCATCATCTTTGATCGCACCCGAAGACAAGCGCATGGCTGGAGATGATTATCGAAGTACTTTTGACTTTGAAGAAATCCACGATTTCTTTATCTGAGTCCTTATTAACATGTCTCCATTTTTCACAAGGCTCAGATCATCTCATTTTGTAATTCAGCATATTCTGGACATTCTGGTGAATGTGATTTTATATTATGGTAAGGTATTGTACATCGCAGATACACGAAACGGAAGGAGTTAGTAGCTAAATGACTCATGTATTCGTTAGATCCAGAAGGCAGGAGCGCCGCACAATGCACTCGAGTTTGGTTTATCGTCCACACTGGACGTGTGAAATTGTCCGTCTTGTTAGACGAGGAAATAGTCCGCCTGGAAGGTGAGGATATTATCAACGTTCACCGTTGCGTTTTTATGCACCAAGTAGTGTGACATCAAGTGATATGGTAACGCATGTGTGTACGTAAATAACGTCATTATTAAATTTGTGAAAACTTGTGAAAATTACAACGCCGTGGAACACCACATGTCAACCACGAGGCCGTCAGAATTCTATGTCCACGAGGGACACAAAATATTCTAAATTTAGTGAACAAATAACAGTTCCTGTGGTTAACTTGAACGCCACAAACAGTGAAAACGTTGCAGCCGCTATTGCGAGCATTTTTAACCGTGGATCGCTAGGATACCACGTGATTCAGAGTAACTGTAAAATCTGTGAGAACATGCCAAGTAGGCGAGATAATAGAAGCTGTGAAAGCAGACAGTGCATGGGCAATTTGATAAAGTCTGCATTGTGTAATCTCAGTGAGTTTGTTACTGTCAATCATTTTAGCTTCAGTGAAAGCTGTGTTATAATTGTGATTTCTACGAGTGAAAATAACCACCAATAATGTATTCTTCAACTGACCACGTGTATGAAGTGATTATTCATCTATCTGCGATGGGGATGATGGAGTGAGAACCCCATAATGTGAAGGAGCCGTTCTAAGGAAACTACAACATGATGGAAGACCCAGAGGTACCGCACGTGGAGGAGATGGACGTGTTGGAATATGAAGAATGACCTCTAACACCATGGGAGAGAAGCAGGTGACATCATTACGTCAACCACGAGGACGCATCAAGACCCTGATCATGGATAAGGCCTGGAATGGAGGCCTAGTTTGGACAACCCTTGTCCGGAAACCAGAGGATGATTTTTACCCTTCAGTTCTTTGGCAAGTACGAGGTGATGATGCCTTAAGTCAGTGAGTCCGTTCCTTCTCTCTTTGAACGATTCATTTTGTGGTGAAGTAGTTTAGTTAAACCAACCGAACTCATCTTGACAGCCAATAGGTAGGATTTTGTATTTAGTACTAATTCATTTGTCATTCACTTACAGTGATAGTTAGCCACCCTTTTGATTGAACATGGTTCAAACGGTGCATTCTTTTGGACGTCGAGAGATGTCAAGTCTATTTGCTAGCTAAACGTGACTGTAGTTTTTGAGCTTCTTTGTTTAACCCTGGTATGGGGGATTTTTGTTTGTTTTCTCCGATACGACTATTATCCGACATTTTTAGTGGTATTTTTTGTGACACCCATTCATGGTAGTTTCATGTCATGCCACTGATCTGTTTAGATTAGGCCGTATCGGTTGATGGTCAACTGAAACCATCAGTTTTGTAACTATGCTATAAATGTTTCATTATGATGAGCTTTGATGCCATCCAGTTCTTGGTGAAGAACATAGTCAGGGAATTAACTTGTATGCAACTAGAGCATCGAACCCTGGACTAACATCGTATCATTAGCAAACTCAGCAGATATGAGAATTTGCGTATTTTTCTGTATTATTTTTGTCTAGTGATTTGACACAGGATGTTTGTTGCTTATGATAATGTACTCAATACTTGAAGTGTCATCTCCATCATGTCAAAGACACTCCGATTGAGTGATATTACTACCTTTTACTACTATTTGTTCTGAAAGACATGTTACGTCTTAATTTTTACTGCGTGTTTCTACGTAGTACAATTGTGTTATTAGATGTTATATTGGGATAAGCAACAGGCCAGTTCATATATGACTTCCTTTGGAGAGAGCTGATGCCTACATGTGAATCTAGTGTTTTGTTAAAGTTGCCTGACGCAACGAATGTTACGAGCACAAGCTCATTGCTATGAACAGGTGGAGATATTACCCAGCGACCACCGAGCGCACAGAAGTGAAACATACTTATTTGAGACCCTAGACGAATGCTTTGTATTTTCATTATTTGGGTCAAGTTCTCAGCAGCCATTTCGTATAAATCAGATGTTTTGATCTTATGATGGGTGACCGTCAGAAGTCACATGCTCGATCGCTTTGCATATCGACTACGTTTGACATTATTTGAGAGTGTACTTTTAATATTCAGATAAGGTTTATTCTTTGTTATTTGACTAGTGTAAGACACCCTTGTTGGAGGCTATTCATGGTATTTTAGTGCTTGTAATGCACGTATGTCCAAACCCAGTTCTGTGGACTTGTTATTAACGGGAGGTAACTGAAGTGTTTCCCAGGCCTGCCAGAGGTTAATCAGATGTACCGAGTGCCACTGATAACTAGTGTTATTGTGTTGTCCGAGCGATGGGAGCTCGTTGAAGGTGTTCCGACTTTTATGTCGATGTGACAGCAGACAAATGATCTCGCAGGAGACGCTACTGCTCAGCCCAGGTGTCTAGGATCGTCAGTTCTATCGTCATAAACCGACAATGAATTTAAACCTATGAAATAATAATCAAGCGCATAATTACTCGAAAGAAGCTGATAATTAATTAATTGTTTCTGATAATCATGAAATGCACGTTTTGAGCTTGCTGACCGACACCTCGTGATGTTACACATTTCCTGGCGGAAATGACTTAGGACAGATGACACTATTTTGAGACGACGGAGTGTTGCTTAACCTTTAGTTTGTAATTGGTGGAGCACGACACTCATGTGTTGTAAGTCGTAGTTATAACTACGCCATTGCCAACCTAATTAACACGCACTTAGATGACTTTGGATGCAAAGAGTATTTCCAAAACGTGTAGGCAGGGTAATAACATGCATTTTGGTCTTTTGTTTTATTTATTTTACAATGTGTGTAATCCCATGTTTACCTTTCTCAGGGTTGATGAACACGTAGCTTATAAGAGAGTATTTAATAATTTTTTTCATGGCTGTCATGTAGATTTGATGTTAATGTTTTTCTTTACGGGCGTCATCGCCGAAAATTTTTATATCCATTGTTAGGACTTAGCTAGATTAATTTACGTTAAATGTAAATATGGAAATGGTATCATCGTAACTTAGATTTGTTTTGCTGTCCTGTTAAATGTAAATTCTGTTAGTAACTTGAACGTTGTAACTTGGATTAGGGATTCTTTGCGTACCATTTCCCTAGCGTTGTTGTTGTTGATTATCCTTGTACTTAGATCTTTCGTGTGGGTTTACCTTATTTTACAGGTAGGGCTTGAATCTTATTAGCCTACTTTCGATTTTTGCAAAAAATGAAAGTAGACTTATGAGATCAACACAGGGCGAAAAAAGTGTGTCTGTCTGTGTGTGTGTATGTGTGTGTGTGTGAGTCTGTGTGTGTGTGTGTCTGTGTGTCTGTGTGTGTGTGAGTGTGTGTACTCTGAATGTCTGTCCCCCCCTATCAATTCGAACACGGTGAATGCGAATTGAACGAAATTTGGTACAAAGGTAGCACTACCAAAGGACACCTCAGTGTCATGTTTTATATCGCCGCCATCTTGACGGAAACGTAATGGCGGCCACACAAATGTTCAAAGCTTAAATCAAATTACGACTAACCTAATCATCGGATCTCTACCAAATTTTGCAACAACATACCTTTATGGGGGGAGCATCCTTTGACCAAACTAATAAGTCATCAGCGTAATAGTTTGCGGATGGCGGCCATCTTTGTGTGAAAATCGATTCCCCCTATTAATTCGAACACGGTGCAACCGAATGGAACGAAATTTGGTACAGAGGTAGTACTAACAAAAGGCACCTCAGTGTCATATTTTATATCGCCGCCATCTTGACGGAAACGTAATGGCGGCCACACAAATGTTCAAAGCTTAAATCAAATTACGATTAACTTAATCATCCGATCTCTTTCAAATTTTGCAACAACATACCTTTATAGAGGAAGCATCCTTTGACCAAATAACTAGGTCATTAGCCTAATAGTTTGCGGATGGCGGCCATCTTTGTGTGAAAATCAATTCCCCCTATTAATTCAAACACGGTGAAACCAAATGGAACGAAATTTGGTACAGAGGTAGCACTAGCAAAGGGCACCTCAGTGTCATGTTTTATATCGCCGCCATCTTTACAGAAACGTAATGGCGGCCACACGAATGTTCAAAGCTTAAATCAAATTACGATTAACCTAATCATCCGATCTCTACCAAATTTTGCAACTGCATACCTTTATGGAGGGAGCAGCCTTTGACCAATCTAATAGGTTATTAGCCTAATAGTTTGCGGGTGGCGGCCATCTTTATGTCAAAATTGATTCCCCCTATTAATTCGAACACGGTGGAACCGAATGGAACGAAATTTGGTACAGAGGTAGCACTAGCAAAGGGCACCTCAGTGTCATGTTTTATATCGCCACCATCTTGACTGAAACGTAATGGCGGCCACACGAATGTTCAAAGCTTAAATCAAATTACGATTAACCTAATCATCCGATCTCTACCAAATTTTGCAACTACATACCTTTATGGAGGGAGCATCCTTTGACCAATCAAATAGGTCATTCGCCTAATAGTTTGCGGATGGCGGCCATCTTTGTGTCAAAATCGATTCTCCCTATTAATTCAAACACGGTGAAACCGAATGGAACGAAATTTGGTACAGAGATAGCACTAGCAAAGGGCATCTCAGTGTCATGATTTATATCGCCGCCATATTGACAGAAACGTAATGGCGGCCACACAAATGTTCAAAGCTTAAATCAAATTACGATTAGCCTAATCATCCGATCTCTAGCAAATTTAGCAACAACATACCTTTATGGAGGGAACATCCTTTGACCAAACTAATAGGTCATCAGCCTAATATTTTGCGGATGGCGGCCATCTTTGTGTGAAAATCGATTCCCCTTATCAATTCGAACACGGTGAAACCGAATGGAACGAAATTTGGTACAGAGGTAGCACTAGCAAAGGGCACCTCAGTGTCATGTTTTATATCACCGCTATCTTGACGGAAACGTAATCGCGGCCACCCAAATGTTAAAAGCTAAAATGTAATTACGACCAACCTAATAATCTAGTCTCTACCAAATTTTGCAACACCATATCTTTATGTGGGAAACATATTCAGAACAAACTGCAAGAACATCAGCCCAATAGTTTGCAGATGGTGGCCAAGTATGTGTGCAAATCGATTCCCCCTATCAATTCAAACACGGTGAAACCGAATTGAACGAAATTTGGTACAGAGGTAGCACTAGCAAAGGGCACCTCATATTCATGTTTAATATCCCTATAGCACGTTGTATTTCAACAAGCTACTACAACCAACATTCAATCATACTCCTTGAAAAGGACAAAGAGTTATAACAATACCCATGCATTTAGGAGAAAGTAGGCTATATGTTCTTTACTGAACATCTTGTTTTTCCTTTTTTATTAGTTTGCGGATTAGCCAATATAATCCCTCCGAACTAGGATAGCTGCTTACTTATTTTCAAATAAAAATGTTCACGAGTTTTACTTAAGTCTGGCTATTTTTCATTTCTCAGTCTAGTTGTTTGGGGTGTATTTTCTTGGACCGTCTATGACCTCAGCCACCATGTTAACCCAGATCCCCTGATTCATAGTTTCTCGTGCCGCTATGGCCTATAAGAAATGCATAATGTTATTGGTTTTACGTCCCTTTTAACTACCCTGGCTTTTAGAGACGCCGGGGTGCCGGAATTTTGCCCCGAAGGGGATCTTTAACGTGCCAGTAAATGTACTGACACGGCTCCCTCGCATTTGCGCACCCTCAAATGCCATCTGACTGCGCCAGGTTTCGAACCTGCAACCTTGGGCTCAGCAAGCGAGAACATTGCCCCTGAGCCACGCAGCCAGACTATAAGAAATGCGTCCGATACTCTCGGCACATAGTTCCGGCAGGGGAGGTGTGTGGGAAGTCACTTCGATTGTTGGCAACCCTGACAGCTCCTCTGACGGGCACAATACATTGGAATGTTGTATAACTGGTTGATTCATTTCTAAATTTTGTGTGTCCAAGAAACAAATTTGTTATCATTTTTTTAAGGTAACTTTTTATCGGCTCGGGGTGGATGGAAAAAGGACTTTTGGTCGCGTTGTAATCCTTATACATTGAAAAGTTATGCTCTATGCCTGTGAAATACTTAAATTAATTCACTTATTTTATATCAGTTGGTATTTGTAGGGGAAAAAAGACATGGTTCACCAGCTAGCCGCTCCGGGGAAAGCAGTACAGCGTTGCCGAAATGGAGCCCACACGCATCATGGCGCGCCTCGCTCGGAAGTGATGGGCTCGATATCAGCAACGCTGTACAGCTTTTCCCGGAGCGGCTAGCTGGTGAACCATGTGATATTTCCCCGTACAATTACAAACCGATATGAAATAAGTGAATTAATTTACGTATTTCACAGTCATACAGCATAACTTTTTGATGTATAAGGATTACAACGCAACCAAGAACTACATTTTCCAACCACCCCGAGCCGAGAAAACGTTACCTTACAAAAATGATAACAACTTTGTTTTTTGGGCACACAACATTTTGAAATTAATAAACCAGTTATACAACATTCCAATGTATATTGTGTTAAAATTATGATTCTATCTGATGACGGGTTTTTGAGACAATTCTTAAATGTGACGCATGGTTGATACACGCTTTAAAACGTGCACTTTTTGTGTTCCAACTGCGTTAAAAATATTAAAATATAAATTTAAAATGTCAATCCTACATGAACTGACGTAAAATAGAATGACGAAAATGATGATGTTATTGGATGTTTTGTAGGTCTATTGGTTACTTCACAAACAACCTTCAAACTTGAGTGCACATAATACTTTGGTCGACGTAGTAGTCTAAGGGATAGTAGGTTTTCAACTTTTTCGGCGGGTTGTAAGAGAAAACTGCAACTAAAAGACTTTTTTGAAATTTACTAAGCAATATATTTTGAACAACCTAATTTTATTCAAATTGGCCTGGTGGGACGCCATAAACAAGCGTTAAGGAATGGATACTTGACTTTTATAAAAGTAAGCAGTGAACAGCATTTATATTGCAGGAGAGAATAGAATAACATTTGATATGTAAGTATATTTTGACAATAGGGCCACTGAATGGATGACGTTCTGTAATCCTGTGTGGAGAGGCTTTGTTAACTGGAGAGAGCTCAATGTAAGCAAATAACGTCACAAGGAAAGCGATCTGCCAGATGTACAGTCCTCTCCACATGAGTGTGTTCTTTTCCATCACACTCTTATATGTAGACACAGAGAAGTTCAACAACAGAATTCACCTGATATCATGCCTTCTTGAACTTCGTCTTATTCTTTGTCAGCATTTGCTTCCAGTAATGAGAGGCAGAGGGATATCAAAGCCTGTCTGGAAATAATTGAAAGGTGGCTTGAAGTTGTATTATTGACAAGGGAAGTATCAGGTAAGACAGGTCGAAACTTATCTTGAATCTTTGTGGACGCAATCGTTATACTCTATGAGGACAACGTGCAGAACACCAGTCTCCAGATTGAACTCCAAGGCTCTGAAAACATGTGGAGAATCTCTCATATAAATCAACGGGAAGTAGCGAGTACCGTTGATGTTGGAAGGGACGGCCCTGACGGCCCAGGCCTTCAAGGCTGGTGGGAAGCAGCCACACGGTTCAGTAAACTGGTGCGTGTGGCACTACGTCCAGCACTAACAAGCAACAGCAATAACGAGTGACGCAGGGAATTCCAGCTCCCCCAGCCGTCATGCCTGCGTACTATGATGTGAGGCCTTGCAGTTGAATCTGGAGGGTGATTTTCAGCACGTTGTCTTCCCATAGTACAACGATTCCGTCCACAAAGTTTCAAGATAGGTTTCAACCTGTATTACCTAATTCCTCCCTTGTGAGACCTCGTCCTTGTAACTCAGTAACTCAGTAATTAGATGAATAAGGTTATAGTAGCCATAAGAATCATGGTAAGGAGGTATTGTTAGGGTGGTTGATTGTTTGGTTCCTTAGTTTAAGGGCTGCGACAACGCGGTCATGTAGCCCCGTGTACTTTGTGTGTGTAGAATTTGTTTGATAACCGGTGTTGATTGTGATGGCTGTATTATTGTGTGTTATCTGTGATTCAGGTAGAAGGACTGCAGACGATGAATTTTTCAAGTAGTTCCTACTTTTACTACCAAATGCTACGGTCCACGACACCTAGCTGTGGACTTGGCTACTAGATGCTATCACAATCAGCACCTGGTGGCGAACGTCGGAACAAATATGGCGTTATCAAACTAACCTATACATTTTAGCTTCCACAAATGTAGTTAGTGGAAGGTTCTTTCTCATGCCAAAAATCTATGATATGGGACTCCGGCTTTACTTTCCCTCCGAAGGAAGGCATACTGAGGGAATTTTAATGCTCTTAAAAATGCCGACGATTTTGGCCGGGTTTGAACCCGCGATCTTAAGCATAGAAGCTCAGCTTGCTACCAACTACACCACCGAAGCCACCTATTGTTAGGCCATGGCCATCCAGTCATTGCGCTCGAAGAGCGCGACCGCGCACAACCCCCGAATAGCGCTCATTCCCCTACCACCACTACACTGTGGCAGCGAGGAGACCTGTGACAGACGGACGATGTTCGGACCGCGCTGACTACAGTCCAGCCGCCGAGTGTCCGGCTCTGACATCACTCACGAGAGAGGGAGACAGCGTTGCTGGTTCTATACCGCGAAATATAAAACAACGTGGACTAAATAAAATATTTCACATGTTTTTAAATGAATTCTGACGAACGGCTGACCATATTACTAAAGTGATATGCTTACACACAGTTAACCGGTAATTGTGCAACAAACCCGCACTTAACACACTGGACTACTGAAGAGCGCCTTGGCAACATCGAGTTAAATTTAAAGACCGGCTTACCGGGAAAACCGCTGATTGGTACAGGTGACAACATTCTTCATGGTAGTAAGTGACTTCACCAACATAGGCGGAATTCCACTGCGATCGAAAAAGTTAGGTTTTGTAACCTTAAAATGTCGGAATAACAAAATGATGCATACAATTGCAAATGGGGTGTGGGACTTTCACGTTGAATATTGAAGACGCTAGAGAAGAATTACAATGATGGCAAGTTTCAAGGTTCTATTAACAGCTTCTCCCTGCCGTAAGTTGGCTATATTGTTCTCTTTACCCCTCTTCTTCCCCATTCGCCAAACGTCAGAGCCGGACACTCGGCGGCTGGACTGTAGATACGTTCGTACAGTCGTGCGGCCGACGGCTTATGTGGGATGGTTGACATCATATTGAAAGACAAAAGTTTGATTCTTTTCAGTCGATCAGCATGATTGTACCCAAATGAGATGGATTATTCCCTAATCCTGAAAAAAATTATATGAGATTAATAAATGCACTTGGATTACCAGTTTCGAGCACTGTGTTAGGTCGTAGGAGATGGAAGGAAAAATGGTGCAGAATTCTCGACCTTCGTGCAAACTGAAGAACACCTGGCGATTATTCATTTATTCATCCAGTATCAATAAAGAACATTTAGCCTTGGTAAAATGTCATTTTAACACCCGTCGGAAGAGAGGGCATTTTACCTGCTTGCGTCACAGTGATTACGCTCAGTCGTTGTTGTTTTTAATTAAGGGGGTTTAGACATCGTGGTCATTTTCCCCCGTGTATTTGTGTGCGTGTGATAGTCTGATAACCTTTGGGATTGTGATGGCTGTATTAGTGTGTGTGTTTGTAAGTTTGGTGAGGATTGAGATGGAGCTGGTCATAGCCTCAGGTTAGAAATCATCCCGGCATTTGCCTGGAGTAGATATGGAAAACACCGGGAAACCACATCCTGGATGGCAGAGGTAGCAATCGAACCCACCTATTCTTAGTTTTACCTCACGAGGCTGTGTACCACATTTCAAGTCAACTTGGCAGAGCCGGGAATCGAACGCAGGCCTCCGCGGTGACAGCCAAGAATGCTAGCGGATAAACTGGAGTTGAGAGAACCAAGCAAGTCCTTAAAGTGTTGTATTTATTGTTCAACTAGCAACCCACCCCGACTTCGCCCGGTATCTTTAACGGTGTATCCAGCGTAAGCTTAAAAGGCGCACGGACGGAAGTAGCAGACGCAATTCAGAAAAGCCGAGGTGAACAGCGAGACTCCAAACACTTATAGTCTTCTGTGAAGTCTTAACTCGACACGACTCGACAGTTTGATGCTAGCTGAAGATGGATTAATAGGCTCGCTCGCTCGCTCGCTAGCCTGAAATCCCGTTCCGAAGCTAGTAATGAGAATGGCTTCTAATCTCTATATTAGGGCTTACTGCTTAACACTCCAGTGGGCGCGCGGAGTACAGGTGTCCTCCAGTGATTTGTTTTGTGTGGCTACAAGGGATGGCAACACTTGTGACCTTGAGCGGCTATATACCTTCCTTGCGACTCATCCTCCGCCCGTCAGTGCATCGTCAGCTTTTATGCTCGCCTATTGTCGCCGT
Source organism: Meconema thalassinum (assembly GCA_946902985.2). Taxonomy (NCBI): domain Eukaryota; kingdom Metazoa; phylum Arthropoda; class Insecta; order Orthoptera; family Tettigoniidae; genus Meconema; species Meconema thalassinum. Next base: position 208,190,880 of record OX336394.1, on the reverse strand, counting down.
GACCTCGTGTTTATTTGCTCTGTGCAGAAGTGGAGGACACTTGTCCTCCGCACGCCCACTGGCGTTACAGTTTTTTCGGATATTGCTGTGGTATTTTCATTTCATTTCATAGTTTTGAAAGTCACAACGGTTTAATTGAAATAGTTTAAGTGTGAAAACAATAATGGCCAGTGGAAGTGAAATCAATGGGTTGATGTTCCAGACGAATCTGAGGAAATAGAAGTGGTAAAGAAGCAGGCCCTCCTGTTTCTTTCGTCAAGCCAGAGTTCGCACATCAAGGTGGTACTTAGAACCTCAAGTTGCCCAGACATAACATTATACCAGGACCTCAATGGTCTGCGAAAAATACTGTCACTCCAGAAGCTGCGTCACAGTGTAATATTGATGATGAAATGGTGAAAAAGAATAGTTGATTGTACTAACGTTTACATAACTAAAATTCGCCCTCAGTTTGTCAGAGAAAGGGATACTAGGCCCACTGTTTCCCGAGAAATGCGTGCATTGATTGGTAGACCTATAGTATATCTGCTGGGATTTTGAAGGCTGGAAGAAGAAACGTATTTGAAATGTGGGATAATTCGCACGGCACGGGAGTGGAGGCTATTTATGTAACCATGAGCGCAAAGAGGTATTGATTTCTTTTACTATGTCAGAGATTTGATAACGTACCCAACAGAGATCAAAGAAAAATTGTTGACAAACTAGCTGCTTTTCGAGAAATCTTTGAAATGTTCGTGCTCAATTGCAAGAATGCATAAAAACCAACCGACTACCTTACCATTGATGAACAGCTAGATTCATTTGGAGGAAACTGTCCCTTCCGTGTGTATTTGCCTAGTAAACCTGCAAAGTATGGGATACATATCGTTTGCTATGGTTTCCAAAACAACCTTCTATGCTACAAATCTTCAAGTGTATGTAGGGAAGCAACCAAGCGGCCCTTTTAGAAGAAGCAACAACACGTCGGACTTAGTTTGAGATTGATGCAGCCTATTTCAGGAACCAATAGGAATATTACCTGTGACAATTGGTTCGCATCTGTGCCCTTGGCAATAAAGCTACGCGAAGAAGAAAAAAAAAACTATGATTGCTACTCTGAGAAAGAACAAAGTAGCAGTTCCCACAAACCTTCTACCTGATAAGTCAAGAGAAGTCAAAAGCAGTTTGTTTGGGTTCCAAAAAAGCTGTTTTATATGCTTCACTAAGATGGAAAATTAGGTATATACTTTTATTTTTTTATACTACGAAACCAATTTGCATTTTCAAACTAGAAATAATTAACAACACTTAATTTTTACAATTTTTCATTGATAACATGAAACTTATACACATTTTAGTAATGTTTATAACATAACTTACCAAACTTTTACACGTTTTTGATTGATTTACCATAATTATGTATTTCTTGCTTGATATTTTTTAGCATACACTCTTTTTTATGAAAAAAAAAAGTGTTTAATATATTCCTACCTAACCCAAAACAAAAAATCATAATCGCTAAATATACATTTCATAGGGTAAAATGGCAAAACGCGCCCACTCGCGATACGGCAAACCGCGCGCCCACTGGAGTGTTAAGTGCAATAGCAATAGTAGCTACACCTGCATAGATTAGTTTGGGGGAGTAAGACTGTTTTTGTTGATGGGATGGGCAGTTCTAAGTTTTGGAACATTAAAATGAATAGTTCTTTCATCGGGTGCTTAATGGTTTAATATTTATCAGTGTAATTACCACACTTACTAAGTTTTCTGACGGTTTTTCTTGTATTTTGTTTTCGGAGGGAAGAAACTGTCCGTGTAGGTTTGGTAGTGTCTTATAGAGCAATTTGTTTTGCATAGCCTATTAGGATCTGATGATGCTCGCTTGATGACCGAAACATCATCATCATCTTCATATTATTATTATCGTCTGTGTTGCCACGGTGGGTGAGTGGTTAACGCGTCGGACTACCAACCCCCAAGCTTGCAGGTTCGCTCCTGGCCGTGGTAAGTGATTTTTGAAAGGCGATAAAAATCACGACAAGCATACTTGTTGGCATGTTAAAGAACTCATTTGAATTCAGTAGGCCGTGTTCATAATGTAACAAGTAGTTCCGTGAAGAACTATACAGCCTATTTTCATATATCCTACCTATGTTAATTGCCTCTATCAACATACACAATTTCAGTTTGATTGCTATAATAGATTCGTAGATATTGAGAACCGACTAAATATTTCGGATGGTCGCCATGTTGGATTTTATATATGTTGGTCCTAGAGTTATGTACTGTTACATGCAGATTATTGTGTACATGTAGCATTCAGACTTCAATCGCATAATTAGGACACAAGAAAAATCAAGGAGATTTAAAAATTTTCACAGCTGCCATCTTGAGGTTATGGAAACAATTGAAATAAATTAGATGCCAGTGGATTAACATTCGGGTAAAGATTTACTGTACCAAGTTTCACTGCACGCGGATGGTTAAATTGCGAGAAACGTCCATGTGAATATTTATAATTCGCGTCACCGCCATGTTGGATTTGTGATCACCAGGTTATTTAAAGTCCTATAGGTGAACTTAAGTTCATAGCCCCTATGAACATTAAAAAATGCAGTTTGATTGTTAAATAGATTCGTAGATATTCAGTATCGTCTAAATATTTCGTATGGTCGCCATGTTGGATTGTTAAATGTATAGGCCATAGAGTCATGTACCATTAAAGGAAAATTATTGCGTAGGTTCATTATTCAAACTTTCACTTCGATCGCATGACTACATCACAAGAAATAAAAACTTAATTTTAAAATTCGCACTGCCGCCATCTTGAGGTTATGTAAACAATTGAACTAAATTAGATACCAGTGGATTACAATGTGTATACATATTTCCTGTACCAGGTTTCAGTGCGCTTGGAACATTAAATCGCGAGAAAGGTCTATTTAAAATGTTCAAATTCGCTTAGCCGCCATGTTCGTTTTGTAGTTAACCGGTTTTTGAATATCTTATAGATGGACTTCTAGTAGTGCCCTTTATCTCCGTACAAAATTTTAGGGAGATACCGCTAATAGTTTCAGAGATATAGAATGCCGGTGAAATATTTCGCACATCCGCCATCTTGTGATTATGTAAACAATTGAATGAAGTTAGATGTCGGTGCATTACAATGTATATAAACATATACTGTACCAAGTTTCATTGCGTTTGGTTGGTCAAATCGCGAGAAACGTCTATTTAAAAGTCGCAAATTCGCTTGGCCGCCATGTTGGTTTTGTAGTTACCATGTTTTCAAGAGTCACATAAGTGAACTTATAGTAGTCCCCACTATCACCATAGAAAATGTCAGGGTAATATCGATAACAGTTTCGGAGATATTGAATGCTGGTGAAATATTTCGCACAGCCGCCATGTTGGATTGGTGAGTCGTAACAAAATTTGAAGGGCACGGTCGAGGTCGCCGGGAATAGTGCTATGAACTTTCCGAGTTTCATTGAAATCGCTCCTGCCGTTTAGATTTTATTAGGGGGGGACACACACACGAATCACACACACACACACACACACACACACACACGCACACACACACGGACAAAAGGTGATCTCATAAGCCTATTTTTTCAAAATTGAAAATAGGCTAAAAATTAATCTCGGGATTTTCCGCCAACACAAACTTCCTACATTCTCTACTAGAAAGCGCTATAGTGTCAAGGAGATTAGATATCTAACCTTATTGACTTTTATAGCGTTCCAAAGAACGACGAAATTCTACATGCAAGCTGCCCTCTGGGTGTCAAATAACATAGCTTGCACCCGGCACCAGAGGCCATACGATATTATTATATTATTATTATTATTATTATCGTCCGTAAGTGATTACTAAACTAACAAAAACATGGATTGAACTGGAATTCCCTCTAGCCGTCACGACTTCGACCCTGTTAACTTTCCTCTCAAACTAACGCTGCTGATGCTGATGTTTGCAGTACCAACAGACCGTTTATTCAGCAGCTCGCTTTACTATGCTCTCTGCAATGTTGTTGAGTGAAGAGTAGATACGTTCGACTCCCTGGAGCATGAATACTTTATGGTGCAAACAAAGAGGCGAGGTGTACTCAGCACGTTCAATTCAAAGTGAGCGACCTCCAATAACGGTGAAATGACAAACTGTCGCTCTATTGATATCCACTCGCTCACAAAGCAAAGTGAATTATAGAGGTTCTGAGAGAACCACACCCTTCAATGGAGGTGCCGACCAATCCTTGGCATTTCCACTTAGGTTTCACATATACTAAGCCTACAGATATCAATTATTACGTTACAACATGGACATTTTTCTTTACAATTTTACAAAACGGCTAATGATTGTATTTTTGAGCCATAACATCTAGGTTATCAGCTCCTAATCTATACTAATATAATAAAGCTGAAGAGTTTGTTTGTGTGTTTGTGTCTTTAAACGTGCTAATCTCCGGAACTACCATTCCGATTCGAAAACTTTTTTTTTATGATAGCCAGATTCAGGAGGAATAGTTTAGGCTATGTTAAATTTCGGACAGACCTCTCCATTCTCTGCATTTAGGCCCTATGGCACAAATCTACACCGTTTCACCGATCTGAACCAAAATGTGTATACTTACCCTTTGGAACCCTGCGAGTAACACTGTCTACGTGAAATTTATGACAGACCAGTCCATTCCCTGCATTTAGGCCCTTTGGCACAAATCTACACCTTTTCACCGATCTGAACCAAAATTTGTATACTTACCCTTTGGAGTCCTGCGAGTAACAGTCTGCATGCAATTTCGGACAGACCACTCTATTTCCTGCATTTAGGCCCTTTGGCACAAATCTACACCGTTTTACCGATCTGAACCAAAATGTGTATACTTGCCCTTTGGAACCCTGCGAGTAACACTGCCTACATGAAAATTATGACAGACCACTCCATTTCCTGCGTTTAGGTCCTTTGGCACAAATCCACACCGTTTCACCGATCTGAACCACATGTTGTATACTTACCCTTTGGAACCCTGCGGGAGACACGGTCCACTTTAAATTTTGGACAGACCTCTCCATTCCCTGCACAAATCTACACCGTTTCCCCTAATTGCACCAAATTTTACATAGGCTACACTTCGAAACCCTGCTGGTAACACTGTCCACTTGATATTTTGGGCAACTCTCTGCATTCGATACATTTAGAATAACAGACAAAATAAACTTGAAAAACTATGTATTAAGCTCCTAGAACCATTCATGGCCGTAGTAGTGTAACTGTAAGAGTATTTTAATAAGTCTATTGTTGACGGGCAGTTCGGGCTGCATCACGTCACCCCTACCAGTGTTCTGGTGCAGAATTGCGAAAATAGTTGCATCTAGCACTGTTCATGATTTGCAGTCACGGGGAGTAATAAGTGCAAAAGGATCTCTTAGGCCCCATAAAACAGTTATCATCATGAAAATACACACATCAAAAAAAGTTTTGCATCACCTCGGTTCCCAGATCTCCGGCATATAGACGTTGACTGTGTATATTGTATCCAAGATACAGTCCCTTTGACTGTTCATAGATGTCACTAAAACTGCTCAAAGATGTACACAACCATGCATGAGCAGGGCCTATTAGACGGAGGGGGTACGACAGCCGATCAGTTCCAGTCATTCCACCAGGACGAAGGTACGCTGCTCATGTTGTCTGTAGTTCTACCATGCCTAGAAGGTCAATACCGCAGTTCGATCGCGTCCGCATTGTTACTTTGTGTCAAGAAGGGCTCTCAACAAGGGAAGTTTCCAGGCGTCTCAGAGTGAACCAAAGCGATGTTGTTCGGACATGGAGGAGGTACAGAGATACAGGAACTGTCGATGACAGGCCTCGCTCAGGCCGCCCAAGGGCTACTACTGTAGTGGATGACCGCTACTTACGGATTGCCGCTCGGAGGAACCCTGACAGCAATGCCACCATGTTGAATAATGCGTTTCGTTCAGCCACAGGACGTCGTGTTTCAACTCAAACTGTGCGCAATAGGCTGCATGATGCGCAACTTCACTCCCGACGTCCATGGCGAGGTCCAGCTTTGCAACCCCGACACCATGCAGCGCGGTACAGATGGGCCCAACAACATGCTGAATGGACCCCACGGAATTGGCATCACGTTCTCTTCACCGATGAGTGTCGCATATGCCTTCAACCAGACAATCGTCGGAGACGTGTTTGGAGGCACCCTGGTCAGGCTGAACGTCTTAGACACACTGTCCAGCGAGTGCAGCAAGGTGGTGGTTCCCTGATGTTTTGGGGTGGCATTATGTGGGGCCGACGTACGCCACTGGTGGTCATGGAAGGCTCCGAAACGGCTTTACGATACCTGAATGACATCCTCCGACCCATAGTGCAACCATATCGGCAGAATATTGGAGAGGCATTTGTCTTCATGGACGACAATTCTCGACCTCATCGTGCACATCTTGTGAATGCGTTCCTTCAAGATAACGACATCGCTCGACTACAGTGGCCAGCATGTTCGCCAGACATGAACCCTATCGAACATGCCTGGGATATGTTGAAAAGGGCTGTTTATGGACGTCTTGACCCACCAACCACTCTGAGAGATTTACGCCGAATTGTCGTTGAGGAGTGGGACAATTTGGACCAACAGTGTCTTGATGAACTTGTGGATAGTATGCCACGGCGAATACAGGCATGCATCAATGCAAGAGGACGTGCTACTGGGTATTAGAGGTAGTGGTGTGTACTGCAATCTGGACCACAAATGCTGAAAGTCTAGCTGTATGATGGTACAACATGCAATGTGTGGGTCTCATGAGCAATAAAACGAGCTGAAATGTTGTTTGTGTTGATCTCTATTCCCTTTGTATTTAACGGTTCCGGAACTCTTGGAACCGAGGTGATGCAAAACTTTTTTTGATGTGTGTATTATGCCTCTGTATAAGTGCAATGGTGTTGGTGCAGTACATTGAGGTTATCAGCTGCAATAAGCATTGGTGGTTTCAACCTTATCGTTAGGCGCTATGTGGTTACAAAATATACTATTGCTACCTCAGGAGCTCGGGACAGCCCAAGTTTTTCAAAGTGTTCTGATTATTTTCCTACGGCGCTATGCGACTAAAGACGACACTATTGGTCTCTACATTTCTAACCGCCAATGAGATATAAGCCCTAGGCAGTGTCTCTTATTTCTAATAATTTAAAAAAAAATTGTTTGTAAATTATATGTGTCAGTGCTGTAGTTACAAAATAGCCGTTTCCCTATTCATTATTATCATTACGGGAAATTGAACTGAATGTTGCTGTACGTCCATTATACTGTACTACTTCACACCCCCACTACAACCACCACCACCACAATCACCACCACAAAAAGTTATATTTAAAAAAAAATCTCTTAGTTTATGTATCATGTGCCTGTTCTGTAGTAGTAGCCTATTCATTATCCATAAAAGAAATCCACCGGGCGAAGCCGGACTCTACTGCTAGTTGATGATAAAAGGAAAAGTAGAAAAATTAACAAAAACTAGTACAAACTTATTCTACTTCGTGGTTTAGCGGCTGACGTTCTTCACTCTCACGCCAGAGGTCCGGCTTCGATCGTCGGCTCGGCCAAAATATTTAATTGTGGTCTGGGGGTTGGAACGGGGTACACTCAGCCTCGTGAGCCAAAACTGAGAAGAGATGAGTTCGATTTCTATCTCAGACATCCTGCCAGTGGTTTTCCGTGATTTCCCCGCTTCTATTCAAGGCAAATGCCGGGATGGTTCCTAACTTAAGTCCACGGCCACCTCCTTCTCAATCCTCGCCTGATTAATAAATACGCACACTACGACAGACACCACAACAATACAGGTTGTCAGATAAATTCAACACACACCCGAGTACATGGGGCTGAATTGCCACGATGTCAAAAATCCTTAAATGAGACAACAACAACAACAACAACTAACACAAACTTACAAATAACTTACGTACGAGAAGAAGAAAAGGATTAAGAAGGAATGTGAAAAACATGACAGGGAAATGAAATGCCCACAACCCTCGAAGAATGAGAATTGAGAGACTTGGAAAGAAGAAGAATGCTGGGCCAGGAAAGACAGATAGGGAAGGGAAAGAGGAGTGGTTCCGCCCTAATGGCACTGATAAAAGAGGAAAATCCGGTTAAAGCTCTGGAGTCTCAGGGTCACCAACTCCCGGACTCACCAACCGCGACCTGTTGATGGTGTATCAAAGTTACATTATAGGTGGTCGAGCAACACACACCTAAGGGGCAGATGACCTCGTAGTTCCGCCCCTTTAAACTACAATAAGTAAGTAAGTAACTAACTAACACACACCTACCCCTGAGACGACAGCCAAGAACCCTAGACGTTAAACCGCAAGGTGGCCTTTTATAAATAATGCCTCCTTGTATGAGTTATATTTTAAAACAGACATTGTATAAGTTTAATCTATACTAATGTATAAAAATGTGATGGTGTGTGTCTGTGTGTCTGTGTATTATTCAATCACGCAAGAACCACTGGTTCGATTTACATGAAATTTTACATGGAAGTAGCTGATTTACCTGGTTAACATATAGGCTACGTTTGATTCCGATACTTTGCACTATTTAAAGATGGCGACCATTTTAGTGGCATCACTACACCCTTAGGTTTCAAACTTTCATATTTCCATTTCAAATAAAAAGAAAACGCTAAGAAATAGCAAAATTTGATGGCATAGGCCTGTACGAGGTTTAAAATTTAATTCTCTCTCCGAAAGGTCCTTATCACTTTTCGTGTCTCTCCAACGGTTAGCGAGTAAAACCTAAATTTGTGCTATAAAACACGGTCAACCTTGAGCGGTGTAGTTGGACAAAATGTTCCATCCTAACTCTCCCTCCGCGCAACACCTCACCTATCCCCTGGTTTAACTGTCACATTCACATTTTAATTTACTTATGACACGTAGCGAAGCACGGGTACTTCAGCTGGTTTTGTTTAATTATAACAGATGGAGATGTGCACGAGGATATTGTTAACATGGCGCCAATTAAAAATATCAATAACACATTTTAGGTAGAAAGCTAACTATTGCAATGGGTCCCATGTATCGACTTCCGGAAAATTTCGACATATCTTCGCGTTTCACATCCCCCAGACCCCAAAACCACCGTCAGTTCAAAAGTTTATATATAATTTATGTATGTATATATATATATATATATATATATATATATATATTGTACCCGATTGTCACCATGTGGACCATGTGTTCGTATCCCAACTAGCTCACGGTCTTTCGAGGTATGGGACGTTCCTGCCCACAATACGACCACATGCTCAGGATTTGAGTCTACCAGGTAACTACTCTACAGGAAATACACAACATTCCTAAAAATAAAACATTTACTGGTCTAAAATCATGGCTAAACAACAAATACAAATCAAAGGACAAATTACATTTAATTCCCACAAATCAAATAGGGTTATTCTGTGAGCTTTCTTCAAAAAAAAAATAGTGCTACACTGCACTCAAACCTAATTCTAACATCCTGTCAATAATAGTTCAGATTACAAGGTTTCCATAGTGTTCATCATGTGACACAATTTTAGTTAATGGGAGTATCTTAACACAAAAATCACATGTCACATAAAAATGATATTACTAAGACATTATTCCGTCTCTTACGGCATTTACTTTAACTAGCAAAAATTCATTATTTTCTGCATTTACTAACAAATATTTGTTGTGTCGTGCGAATCATCTTCCTTCTTTCCATCCCTATGAACGATCTAGGACAGTGGTACATGCTCCTTAAAAAAAATAAACATGGATAGAATATTTTATAGTTTCACCATATAACGATTTTTCTGGGTCTTGTCGGGCTTACCATAGTTACAACTGTGTCATGTTCTGGGAAAAACACATACCCGTCTGCATAAATTAGCATGAACTGGCAAATGCATTTTAAAGAAGATGCCTACATTATTTTGGTTCAGCTTTCCTCCTCAGAGGATAACTTCGCCAAATATTATCTGATTTCTATGATCCAACAACGTATGTGACTTGCCACACACCATTCAATTCAATTGGCATCAATATAATACTCATATCTTAATTGCATATTTAAATACCGCGATTCCTCAGTGTCCTACTGTGACTGTAACTGACAAGGGATCAGTCGACGGACCTTTCTCCCCCTCAGCAGGCCATAAAATTCGTTCCAGCTGGCTAACCAAGATGGCCGCCACGGAAATGGTCTGCAATACCTCTCTCTCTCTATCGTCAAGGTCAAACTTGTTTACAATTATATAACAGTACAGATACGCTAGGCGTGATTCCTAAGTAATTGAGTCATTTAATTAATTAACACCTATCTTTATAGTGTATTTGGGCTCAAACTGGCTCCTTAATAAACATTCATGGCTGGGGTGGAATTCTAGTGATAGCCTTGCCGTTCTATGGTGATTATTTGTGGCTTTAAGACGCGCATCATAATGAAACCCCACGGTTTTCACCAGCAGCTGTCAGTAATAATATCAGGAAATGTGCGTTCCTAGACGACGAATATGATCCTACCTCTCAGGGTAGACCATTGGTACAAATGCTCACCGCGTCTCGACGGACGTCAATAGTGGCCATAATTCATGCAAGCGTTGGAAATAGACAGGATCTATCCAAATCGCTGCGTATAATACAGTATGCACAAAGGCGATACTCCTCGAAGATTCAGCCAACTTTCACCTAACGCGCAAGCTATACTAGTCAATCCCCGCGATTATCTTACGTAAATCACTGGATTCTACGTTAATCTGCACGCTATACATGCGGCTCAAACAATATTTCACATATATGACTCCATTATTCAGGCACCTGCGTTCTCCCTGTCATACTACTTAAGCCAAAGCTTTACATAGCTCCTAACACAAATGTATAAATTTACTGGCTTACTTTAATTTAATGGTCCCCAAACATAATCCTAAGGATTGACCATATCAAATATTCATTCAAATTTTCACTGACACTGAAAAAGCTCTCGTATTTCACTATATTCCACGTTACATTTTTACTGTTTACCAAATCACAGTATCTTTAAATTAGACATGACACTATTTGAACATTATTTAGGCCAACTTTGCCCATTACTTTATTGTTGCCGACCCCAGTTTATTATTATTATTCATTTACCGTTACCGTTAGATTCATCACTATTTTTGACCTAAAGGGTCCTAAACAAATCACCTTCCAAGCCATACTTTATTCAAGACGAGTGGTGAAAACTCGTTCAGTAAGTGAATATTACATCTTTAATCTCAAAGTGATAAATCGTTACATGGTGAACTATTCAGTTATAAGGATATAATTGCATGTGTACTCACTTTTTCCTTCTTGCTGGAAAATGCCAGCTCTTCAGCCTAAGCGCTACCATGATGATTGATTTAAGCCATCATGATATCCTTAACACAACACTGAGATTCACACACTTGCCACATGATACACATATTTTTATGAGTGGCCTTTACCACTGCTATACACTGAATATTAACCATTAGACACATGAACACTTTAAATCATTATTTCACAATTTATGTACACTTTATCCACGACTTCACATGTTGATCCTTAATCCGGACTTCTCCTACGCTTGATCTCAGAGATGCGATGCAATTATGACAACCGCTGGTCTACGTGAAATCTAGTAGCGTTTTACGGATGTTCGATCCTCGTTCCCTGCAATCTCGTTCAGCTCACTATCCTGGTTAGGTGGCAATGACTTCCACGCTCCCATCACTGTAGTGATCCTGATGATAATGTCATACAATTCGGACAATACCTCCCGGTATAAGAACTGTTCGAAAACATTATAAGTTCCTTTTCGCTGTAGCGAATTTATATCTGCGTCAGATAATAGATAAATATCTGTATTAATTTACTTTCGACGCACTTCATGATTACTTATGAAGCTTATAACTTGCTTCCATTGTCTTCAACGGCGGAGCGTTGATACTTTAATACTTGGCGTGCTTACTGTAGAGCGAATGTAGACAAAAGACTTCTAACTCTCAACTGCTGTAGGTCAACTAACAACTTTCAACTCGAGCGACTGTAGATCAACTCACTTGGCGTGGGCTGCTCCCCTTATAAAGGTTTCTTGCACAAAATAGTTCACGGGACACGTGAGAGCGACTCCCTTCTTGAAATAATCCCTCTTCAGCCGAAATGACATCTGCATCTTGTTTATTTAGGTGTGGAGGTTTCAAAAACATTCGCGTGCCGGCGATCGCTTCGGCCAATTAATTACAATTAATTGCCTTAATTCAGCGCGTTATGACGCCACGGTGGGGGTTCCCCGCTGGCTGGTTACAGTATCCCTGCTCTTGAGCGTGAGTTAGGTTGTAATGCGGTCATTTGGAGATATAGGCATTAATTTAGGCGAAAAAACACTCCTAAATTACCTCTCCGTGAATATATTCATCTGTGTGTATATTTCAATGCATTACAATGCTCCATTTAGCTGGAATTAATTAATTTCCTTGTGCACCCGGTCCCGCCATAGCTTGCCCCGTTGTCGAGTGGTGGATACCCGGGTCATTAATTTTGAGCTGTCTCCCCGCTCCAGACATAAGTAGTGCGGTAGGCGCCGAAATTCTGCACCCGCTTGTTAAGGATAATTTGTAAACTGCCAAACTCGCCTTCTCTCGTTTTCGTATGCTCTGAAAACGTATATTTCCGTGCATTTGGCTACAATTCTTCCTTTAAATTGCTATGATATTCACCTATAAATCGTGAAATCACGCTAGACTATTATATGTCAGTATACCTCTCATTGCTCTGTGGGTTCCCTATAATCGCTCCCCCTTAGAGACCAATGGTTCGACCCTAGGCATAACCATGTGCCTGGTCTTCTCTGATGAGACCTGAGTTCGATGCCAGACTGCCGTGACTAATTGGGCACAATATATATATATATATATATATATATATATATATATATATATATATATACTGATATTCATATATATATATATATATGAATATCAGTTTCTTGTGGACACGATAACTGCCGTAATTTTGCACCAATCACTTCGAATTTTTTACCGAATACGTATACCTATAATATCTCGGTCGAGTTCGTTACTGGGCTAAATCGGTTGAAGGGAGTGAAAATGGGGGGCTTTTTTTCTAAAAAGTGACATATTGCTATAACTCTCTTAATATGTGAAAAATCGAATCCGTCCAACGTTCATACTATGTGTCGGATAAAGCCCAAAAATTTATGTTTGAAGAGTATTTTTATAGCACCGACCATTGACCAAAGGGGTGGGGAAAAGTGGGTTTTTCGGGAAACATTAATCATATCTCTCTTAATAGGCACAATATCAAAACCGTACAAAATGGACAATATTCCCATAATAATTAACTAAAACTTTTGTCTGAAAGAATTTTTGATATGACCCACCATTATGCCAAGGCATGAGAAAAATGATTTCGGAATTATAAGAAAATGCCAAGAGCTATCAGTGGTTGCCATGGCAACACTAACAAATTGATGAGAGATGAGCCATCAGACGTTGCCAAGATAACGCACTTCCACGAGATCAGATTCAGATTTCCATCTGACTAAGTGGGAAGCGGCTTCGGTGACGTAACTGGTAGCATGCTGAATGTCTATGCCCAAGGTCGCGGTTTCAAAGCCGGCCGAAGTCGTCGGATTTTCTAAGAGCGCTAAAATCCCTCAGTATGCTTTCCTTTGGAGGGGAAGTTCCAACGTTCGTTGAGAGTTGCTGGTTGGGGTGGCACCTAGTAGCCAAGTTCACAACTAGGTGTCGTTGACGGTAGTACCTGGTAGCAACATTAGGAACTACTGCTTGAAATTGACCGTCTGCAGTCCTTACCTGAATTAAGACTAATACAGCCATTACAATTCACGCCGTTTATCAGACTGATTCTGCACTCACCCAAAGTACACGGGGTTAGATGACCGTGTTGTCGCAGCCCCTAAACTGAGGAACCAACCAGAGGTAGATTTCATTAGAAAGCTAACTATTGCAATGGGTACCATGTTTCGACTTCCGGAAAATTTCGACATATCTTCGCGTTTCACATCCCCCAGACCCCAAAACAACCGTCAGTTCAAAAGTTAATATATAATTTATGTATATACTGTATATGTATATCAGTTTTTTGTGGACACGATAACTGCCGTAATTTTGCACCAATCACTTTGAATTTTTTACCGAATATGTATACCTATAATATCTCGGTCGAGTTCGTTACTGGGCTAAATCGGTCGAAGGGGGGTGAAAATGGGGGGCTTTTTTTCGAAAAAGTGAAATATTGCTATAACTCTCTTAATATGTGAAATATCGAACCCGTTCAAAGTTCATACTCTGTGTCGGATAAAGCCCAAAAATTTATGTTTGAAGAGTTTTTTATAGCACCAACCATTGACCAAAAGGGTGGGAAAAAGTGGGTTTTTCGGGGAACATTAATCATATCTCTCTTAATAGGCACAATATCAAAACCGTACAAAATGGACAATATTCCCATAATAATTAACTAAAACTTTTGTCTGAAAGAATTTTTGATATGACCCACCATTATGCCAAGGCATGAGAAAAATGATTTCGGAATTATAAGAAAATGCCAAGAGCTATCAGTGGTTGCCATGGCAACACTAACAAATTGATGAGAGATGAGCCATCAGACGTTGCCAAGATAACGCACTTCCACGAGATCAGATTCAGATTTCCATCTGACTAAGTGTGAAGCGGCTTCGGTGACGTAACTGGTAGCATGCTGAATGTCTATGCCCAAGGTCGCGAGTTCAAAGCCGGCCGAAGTCGTCGGATTTTCTAAGAGCGCTAAAAATCCCTCAGTATGCTTTCCTTTGGAGGGGAAGTTCCAACGTTCGTTGCGAATTGCTGGTTGTGGTGGCATCTAGTAGCCAAGTTCACAGCTAGGTGTCGTTGACGGTAGTACCTGGTAGCAACATTAGGAACTACTGCTTGAAATTGACCGTCTGCAGTCCTTACCTGAATTACAGAGTAATACAGCCATCCCAAAGTACACGGGGTTACATGACCGCGTTGTCGCAGCCCCTAAACTGAGGAACCAACCAAAATCTCTGCGGGAGATATAATTTTGCGTGAAGAAGTAACAGACCGTTACATAGTTACACATCAGTGTCGAAACCTTGCATAAGGACAGTGTGACCACAAGTATAAAAATGGACCCCAAATGACAAGAAGGTTACCGTTCCCATAAGACAATAAAATGTTTAAAGTAAGCATAAAATGACGAAAAACAAAGTTAATTAAGCTCCAATTATAAAATACCCTCTCGCAATAAATGAGGTCTGATCCTTCTACGAAAATCTGCATATTCTGCCTATTTTCGCCTATCCCCAAGTTTGTCCGGTGAAATCTACCTCCGCCTTCCGGCGTGCCGAGAGGACTTTTTTTTTATTTTCAAAGATCATCATCATAATCGTTTTTGGCCAATTAGGGACCACGTAAATAACTCTTCGTGATTTCATTTTTCTTGGGTGCCAGTATTCTTTTTCTCTTGCACGCAGCTTCTTTCTTTTCAGCTGTCAAATTTTGTTTCTTCTTGGTCGCTGTTTCTGGCTCTAGGAACCCCTCAAATGTGTGTATCTTATTTCTGAACGTGATTCTGTTGCTGATGTCTTGATCATTGATGTTCATTTCTTGTAGATCCTTCTTGGTGTTAGCAAACCATTTTTCATAGAGTAGCCTTTTCTATTGGGCTTGTTGAAGTGGTTAAGAATTTTCTTAGTGAGTCTGTCGTCAGGCATTCTTGAAATATGTCCCAAGAATTTAAACCGTTTTCGTACGGTATCTGAGATTCAGCAGCATGTTTTAGGTAGATTTCATTAGAAAGCTAACTATTGCAATGGGTACCATGTTTCGACTTCCCAAAAATTTCGACATAACTTCGTGTTTCACATCCCCCAGACCTCAAAACCACCGTCAGTTTAAAAGTTTATATATAATTTATGTATATATATATATATATATATATATATATATATACAGGGTGATTCACCTAAAACTTGCACTGTAAATATTTCTGAAATGGAAGGTGATATTGATATGCGGTTTTAACCTAATGAAATTGTAGCCAAGGGCTCGTATTTGTAGCTGATACACTGATATTTATAATTTTTAGAAAGTGGTTTTATTTACAACAATTACAATTTTTTAAATGGAACAATACCCATTGACATTAAAAAAATAAAAGTAGAACAAATTAGAATACCAATGGTGTTTTGTGCACGATTCTAGTGCAAGTAGTTTACGAGATATTGATTGTTATTCGAAAATTGTACGCACTAACAACCAAGTGCTTAGTGGCGAGGTTACGATGTTGTTATGTTTGTTGAGGTTGTGGTTTGTGTACACTGAGTGCACTGCGACTTTCCAGTCAGTTATTGTGTGATACTTCAAGTAGTAGGACCTGCTTGCAGGATGAGATTTACCATTGCAGAAAAAGCCGACATGCTGATGGTTTATGGCGAATGTAGGAAGAATGTCATTCGTTCTTGTACCGTGTACGTGGAAACATATCCCATTAGACGTCAACCATCTCGGCAATTATTTGTGAACCTTTTCAATCAATTACGTGAAAGTGGCAGTATAACGCCTAGAAAACGTAACAGAGACAAACAAGTGACTGGAGAAGAGGGAGAAATTAAGGTTCCGCTGCTGTTGCAGTAGATCCACAAATTAGTTCCCGTGCAATTGCACATGGAAGCGGCATGAGTCAGGCAAGTGTACTACGCATTCTCCATCGTCATAAGTTCCATCCGTATCACATCTCTCTCCATCAAGTGCTGCATGGTAATGATTTTGAGAATCGTGTTAACTTTTGTACATGGACATTAAGACGTGATACTCCAGATTCGTCATGTATCTTGTTTACTGATGAAGCAACATTTTCTAATCATGGCCAAGTCAATCTTAGAAACATGCACTATTGGTCTGTTGAAAATCCCCGTTGACTGCGTCAAGTAGAACGACAGCGTCCATGGAGTGTAAACATCTGGTGTGGAATAGTGAACCATCACATCATAGGTCCCTTTTTCGTAGAAGGAACACTGAATTCGTGTAAGTACCTCAACCTCCTAACAGACCATCTTCCACAGATGTTAGAAGACGTTCCGCTTCAGACTAGGAGGAACCTGTGGTATCAACATGATGGCTGTCCGGCCCATAGTGCACGAATTACTACAGATTATCTTCACGGATTGTTTCCAAATCGTTGGATTGGACGAAGGGGACCTGTACTTTGGCCGGCCCGTTCACCAGATTTGACTCATTTGGACTTTTTTCTGTGGGGGAAGCTAAAAGACACTGTCTACAAGGACATACCAACTACACCAGATGATATGAAACGGCGTATTACTGCTGCCTGCGCTGAAATTTCCTCTGAAATGCTAGAACGTGAGCAGCAATCTTTACATAGCAGACTGGAAGCTTGTATTGAGGCTGGTGGTCGTCATTTTGAACACAAGCTTTGAGGGTACACTGTACTTGTCAGAAACCACAGAATTACTTCATTCACATTTGTTTTTCTTTAGTTTGTCCCAGGCATTGTCCCATTGTGTACAAATAGCAATATCTCGTAAACTACTTGCACTAGAATCGTGCAAAAGACACCATTGGAATTCTAATGTGTTCTACTTTTATTTTTTTAATGTCAATGAGTATTGTTCCATTAAAAAAATTGTAATTGTTGTAAATAAAACCACTTTCTAAAAATTATAAATATCAGTGTATCAGCTACAAATACGAGCCCTTGGTTACAATTTCATATCAATATCACCTTCCATTTCAGAAATATTTACAGTGCAAGTTTTAGGTGAATCACCCGGTATATATATCACTTTCTTGTGGACACGATAACTACCGCAATTTTGCACCAATCACTTTGAATTTTTTACATAATATGTATCCCTATAAAATCTCGGCCAAATTCGTTAACGGGCACAATCGGTCGAAGGGGGTGGAAATGGGGGGCTTTTTTGGATAAAGTGAAATATCGCTATAATTCTCTTAATATTTGAAATATCGAATCCATTCAAATTTCATACTATGTCTCGGATAAGGCCCAAAATGTTATGTTTGAAAAGTTTTTTGACAGCACCAACCATTGACCAAAGGGGTGAGAAAAAGTGGGTTTTTCGGGAAACATTAATCATATCCTTCTTAATAGGCACAATATCAAAACCGTACAAAATGGATAATATTCCCCTAATAATTACCTAAAACTTTTGTCTGAAAGCATTTTTGATATGACCCACCATTATGTCAAGGGATGAGCAAAATGATTTCGGAATTAGAAGAAAATGCCAAGTGCCATTAGACGATGCCATGGCAACACTACTGAATTGATGAGGGATGAGCCATCAGACGTTGCCATGACATCACCATTGCACGAGATGACATTCATTTTTCCACCTGACTCTGTGGGAAGCGGCTTCGTTGAGGTAATTGGTAGCATGCTGAACTATGCCCAAGGTCTTGGGTTCAAAGCCGACCGAAGTCATCTTATTTTCTAAGAACGCTAAAAATCCCTCAGTATGCCTTCCTTTGGAGGGGAAGTTCCAACGTTCTTTGCGAGTAGCTGGTTGCGGTGGCATCTAGTTGCCAAGTTCACAACTAGGTGTCATTGACGGTAGTATTTGTTAGCAAAATTAGGAACTACTACTTGAAATTGACCGTCTGCAGTCCTTACCAGAATTACAGACTAATACAGCCATCACAATTAACACCGTTTATCGGACAGATTCTACACACACCCAAAGTACACGGGGCTACAAGACCGCGTTGTCGCAGCCCCTGAACTGAGGAACCAACCAATATCTCAGCTGGAGATAAAATTTTGCGTAAAGAAGTAACAGACCGCTAGATAGTTACACAACAGTGTCGAAACCTTGCATAAGGTCAGTGTGGCCACAAGAATGAAAATGAACCCTAAATGACGAGAAGTTTACCGTCCCCATTAGACAATAAAATGTTTAAAATGTGCATAAAAAACGAAAAGCTAAGTTAAGCACCAATTTTAAAATACTTTCTCGCAATAAATGAGGTCTGATCCTTCTACGAAAACCTGCATATTCTGCCTATTTTCGCCTATCCTCTAGTTTTCCCGGTGAAATCGACCTCCGCCTTCCGGCGTGCCGAGAGGAATTTTTTAAATTCTTCTTTGTTACTGCGTAATCGGAATGTATCAGCACATTTTTTTTGTCCGTGAATTTTTCTTAAAATTATTCGTACCTTTCTTTCAATTTCTTCAATTCCTTTTTTTGTTGTTAGTCCTAGGCATTCCGAAGCACACAGGCACTCTAGTTGAATTACTGTTTGATAGTGTCGTAATTTCATCTTAATAGAAATCGCCTTCTTGTTGTAAGTGTTTTTCGTAAGGTGGAAAGCATGCTCCATTTTCCCGGCTCTCTCATGATTTCTTTCTTTGTCGAGTCCGTTAGGGTGGACAATCTCCCCATGGATAATAATAGTATTAATAATAATAATGTTCTTCTTCTTCCTTCTCTATTTTCCATTCCCATTCCTATGTGGGGTCAATGTTTCCGACAGCTCTCCTCCATTTAGCCCGGTCACGCACATATTCTTCCGACAACTGTTTTTCCCTGAGGTCCTCCAGTACACAATTCATCCATCGTCGTTTAGGTCTGCCTCTCATTCTCACTCCCTGTAATTGCATGTCTAGCATCCTCCTCCCCACGTACGATTCCTCTCTTCTTCTCACATGGCCATACCATTGAAGCCGTTTCTCTTGTACCTTCTTAGATATTTACACAAACCTTCTATGTTCCTCTTAGTTTACAATCTTTTATTCTATCACGTGTAGTTGGTCCACTCATCCACCTGAGCATTTTCATTTCTATTACGTCAAGCCTGTTACTGTCAAGGGAAGTATTAGGTAAGACAGGTCGAAACCTATCTTGAAACTTTGTGGACGCAATCGTTGTACTATGAGAGGACAACGTGCGAAAAATCAGCCGCCAGATTGAACTGCAAGGCTCCGAAATCGAACTTGACATCCTGGTATGCAGGCATGACGGCTAGAGGAGCTAGACATCCCTGTGGCACTCGGAGTAGTATGCTGACTGCTCCTTCCCACCGGTCTCGAGTGCTTGGGCGGTCAGGGCTGTCCATTCCAATGTGTACGGTAATCGCTACCTCCCATTGATTTATATGAGACATTCGCCACATGATTTCGGAGCCTTGCAGTTCAACCTGGTAGCTGATTTTCTCTTAAAGTACAACGATTGCGTTCACAATGTTTCAAGATAGGTTTCGACCTGTCTTACCTGATAGGCTACTTCCCTTGTGAGTATTTTCCGAACTGGCCATGTTTCAGATCCATACAGCAACACTGGTCTTACTAGAGTTTTATATACCGTACCTTACCCTTAACCTTTGGCTGTATCCTGTGGTCACAGAGTACTCCTGACATCTTTTTCCAGTTCATCCATTCTACATGAATCCTGTGTGACACTTCCGCATCCATATTTCCATCTCCAGTCACCACCAAACCCAGGTATTTGAACACATCCACTCTATTCTACGTTACCCCTTGCATTCAGATCTCACAGTCTAGATATGTATTGAACCTCATATATTCCGTCTTCTTCCTGCTAATCCTGAGTCCTCTGTCCTCCAATGCTGCCCTAATAAGAATAATAATAATCCATAATATAGCTTTGGGGCTGGCACCGTGTTGTTGGGGTAGCGCGCCTGCCTCTCACTTGGAGGCCTCGGGTTCGATTCCCGGCTCCGTCAGGAATTTTAGAAACTGACGTGAGGGCTGGAACGGGGTGCACTCAGCCTCGTGAGGACAATTGAGTAGCTGTCTGACAGTGAGCCAGTGCCCCGATCACGAAAACCAAGATTAACGGCCGAGGGGACCTGATGCGTTGATCACGCGTCACCCCAATATCTGCAAGCCAAATGGTTGGGCAGCGGTCGCTCGGTAGGCCTAGGCCCTCACGGGCTGTAGTGCCACGGGTTATTATTATTATATAGCTGTGGGGCTATTAGGTCGAGTGAAACTTTAAAAACCGACGTTTCGAGACAACTACTTGTCCCTTTATCAAGGTTTGTCAAGAAAGAAAGAAAGAAAGAAAGAATATACAATGGCATGTAGCCTCCATAGATAAATGGTATAAGATAGGAAGCCATGTCGAAACAAATAGTTACTCCATGACCTTCTGAGACCAAGAACATGTTGGTAATGAAACTATAGAGGGCAGCCATGATTTACTCAAGGGATACTCAGGGCCGTATTTCTAAATAGGCTAAGTAGGCTGCAGCCTAGATCGGCAAATTTTCAGGGGCGGCAGTTTGGCAATTCATTCAAAAGCTAGAATGAAGTATTTCAGACGTTAATAATATTTTCCGTCCGAATTTAAGAATAGAAGTTACTAAAAATATGTTTTAGTCCTTACACAGTTTGTCCTGCCCTAGAAGAGTTAAGAACTATCTGCGAAATAGTATTTCTGAAATACGGTTAAACTCACTTTCATTACTTTGTATTGAGGCAAATACAACAAAAACACTTTCATATGAGGACATTATTAACTAGTTTCCTATTAAGAAATCTCGTAAGAAAGCTATGTAAATTTGAACACGAAGATTACGTGGGGTGAGTCGTTTTAGAGAAGTTCGTATATTTTTCAAATTAACTACATTTTGTGTAATGTCGTTTCACCATGTAGGACAACTTAATTCAAATTGAACACAGTTCTTGAATTATGCAAAATATAGTCATTAGCATTAGAATATAAAAATATGTGTAAAATAGTGATCACTGACCTACAAGAACAAATTAATTAATTATGTTCGAAACCCATTCATTTTTTAACGAATTTTAAAAGAAGTAAAAAAAAGTAGATAACTAATTTCATTATATCATTTATTATGTAAGCCATTAAATTTGTAGTTTTATCTAAACTAAATGAACTTTATGTTTAAAAAAGATGAAAACGCCAATGAACTCTATCCTTTTGTTGTATAAAACAAATGTATTAAGCAAATATGATCTGTAGAGGGGGCGGCAAATGGACTTAAGCCCATAGGCGGCATACTCTTAAATCCGGCCATGGGGATAACCATCACCTCTATTAGTTGTGTGGTTGTTTACTTAACTTATTTGAATCGCCACCCGAAGCATACTAGTTGTGAAATGTTTCTGCATAAAGACGACAGAAATTTCATCAAAAAGAATTTGATGTTCATTCTGTATGACATGTTCAGCTTCCGCAGACATCTCTGGTTGGCAGAGACGTAAATGCCTACGATGTTCATTGCACCCTGTTGTGATTCTTCTACATGTCTGTGGTTACGTTAGATCCAGTGCATTCTCTGGGGTGGTATGCAACGTAGAAACCTGGAATATGAGGTGGTGCTATACATTTTTGAGGCATGTAGTATTAAGTCTGTGTACTTACCATACTTCTCTTTTAATGATATACTAATGATAATAATATAATATCGTATGGCCTCGGATGCAGGGTGCAAGCTTTGTTATTTGACACCCAGGGGGTAGCTTGCATGTCGAATTTCGTTGTTCCTTGAAGCACTATGAAAGTCAATGAGGTTAGATATCTAAGCTCCTTGAACACTATAGCGCTTTCTAGTAGAGAAATAAGGAACTTCGTGTTGGCGAAAACTCCCGATATTAATTTTGCCATTACGTACACGGCCAACTGAATTCAAATGGATTCTATGACATGCCAACATCGTATGACATGCGTGTCGTAATTTTTCCCGCCTTTCAAAAATCACTTACCACGGCCAGGAGCGAACCTGCAACCTTCGGATTAGTATACAGACACGTTAACCGCTCATCCACCCTGGCAATGATTTACTGTAGACGGTGAAATATTTCAGGACGTACTAGACCCTAGAATAGCATTACTCTGAAATAATCTATAATAGTCGCTAAAAAGTGATTATTTTTCTAGTCAACTATGGATGTGCCAGTTGTAAAATGTGATTCATTCCCATAATCACTTAAAATTTATGGTACGTGTATGGACTTCAAAATTTTAGCCTGCGTCATGACAAGGTTGGTAGCACTAGAACTACTGCTAATGACTCATCAATCATGCTCTGTAAAGCATCAGCATCAGTCCTCAATTACGGAGTCCCTTCGATAACCTCCGTGCCCGGGATGAGTTTGGAGGTAATTACCTAAGAGTAAAGTCTGATCACAATCTTAGGGCTTACTGACTCAGAGCGCTCAATAATTGAGATGCAGGTTGCCACTCCTAGGGGCTCACAACTGGTGGAAGGTATGTTGGCAATCACCTGAGCTCAAGAATGCTTCCACTTACCAGTGCCGGTTTCCTCTCCGCCATCTTTACTGTTGACCACCCTAGGTCAGCACTTGTTCCCTACGACCCCCACCCCTAACGATGGGAAGGTGTCCGAGGTGCACAGAGGCATTCATCTTCCTGCCTAAATTTGGCCGTTTATATTTATTGCTTGAAAATACAAACAGCTTTCCCCATTTAGGTATTGCCGTCAGGCAAAGCGTGTTTACCAAACGAAATTATACTACGTATATTTATATCAGGGGTCTCCAAGCTACGTCCCGGGGGCCAATAATTTGTATTGATTACAAAAATAATAACCAGATGTTTTGATTTAACGAACAATTAAGAAACACAAAAACTGAAGTAACGGTACTTAAATGAAATTGAACATTTTGACTGTAATTAATGATATGAGATTTATCTTTAACACTTACAGTAAGTGACATAAATAAAAAGGAAGGAAGCTTGTAGTTTAACGTGACCGTTAATCTTGAGATCATGAGCCACGGGACCTCCTTTTTACGTGGAATCCGAACCACAGGGCATGGCATTTCACTTCGAAAATCTCACATGCATTGACCGGGAATCGAACCCAGATCGCCTTGGTGAGAGGCATGCAGCCAGACCGCTGAGCCACCACGCCCCCCCAGTGACATAAATAGGTAACTCACATAATAAATGGTCTGGGTGATAGCGAAAATGTCAATGAAGTGGAAACCAGAACGAAAATTAAGTGAGAAGGAAAATACCTACAAAAAGGAACTCAGATTGAAACTACTCACAAAATGGAGAGCGGTAATACTTACAAAAGGGAATTTAGAACGAAAATACTGACAAAAGGAATAGATTGAAAAATACGCACAAAATGTAGGTTAAGTTCAAAATACGTACAAAATGCAATGCACAGTCAAAATACTTACAAAATGCAAGGGCAATTCAAACTACTTACAAAATGCAAATGAGATTGAAAATACGTACAAAACGCAATTGAGGTTCATAATACTTACAAAATGTAATTTAAATTGAAAATACACAATGCAATTTAGATTGATAAATGCGCATTTCAAATTCCAAATAATCACAAAGTGCAATTCATATTCAAAATACTTACAAAATGCAATTGAAATTGAAAATGCTTTCAAAATATATGGTAGATTCAAACTACTCAATTGGATGGACAATACTTACAAAATGCAATTTAGATTGAAAATCCTGTACTTACAAAATGTAATTTAGGTTCAAAATACCCACAAAATGCAATTGTGAATCAAAATACTTGCAAAATGCGCACCTACAAAATGCAATTTAGATTGAAAATACTTGCAAAAAGCGGTTTAGGTTGAAAATACAAAATGCAATTGAAATTCAAAATGCTCACAAAAGTTCCTCCCCTATATTGAAAGACTTACTAAAAAGCAATTTAGATTGTCAATCCTTACAAAATGCAATTGAGGTTGAAAACACTCGCAAAATGCAATTTAGATCGAAAAAACTTACAAAACGCAACGTAGACCGAAAATACCTACAAAATGGAGTGTAGATGCAAAAAAAATCGCTAAAGGGAATTTAGATATACGGGGAGCCAATTAACGAAAACAGTGCGGGAAACTTAAAAAGAAAGGGATATATAATGAAAAGAAAACAAGAGGTCTGACCCCTCGAAGAAGGAGGGATCAGGAAAGATGAGACGAGGGACAATTAAAGCGGGAAAATGAAAGACTCCCTAGCACTCAGATAGCCTAATACCGTCGGGGTCGGAAAAGAACAAGAGTTGACCAAGGGAGGTCGACAGGAAAGAAGACAGAGAGGAGCCCGGCAGAAGTAAATGGAAGCAATGCCGGACTCAGCTGAGGTCCCATGGTCGCCAACCCACGTCCCACAAGATGTGATCCCCTGGGGGGCAATGTTCTATGAATTAGAGGTAGATGTAGAGGAGGGTGGAATTGGACGGACAGTTTTGATTTATTGACAACTAGCAGGTACCCGCGGCTTCGCTCGCGATCAATACAATGGGGACGATGCATTATTGCTGATAATTGGTTTATTCTATTACAACATTCGCGGCTACAGGTGGGTAGATTCAAATTCTGAAAATTCTGTTACATACAGTATATAGATATGAGCAGCAAAGTGGGAATTTTATAGAGTTGTGAACACATATGAAAATTTTATTTTTGGTTTTGCCATCTTCTGCTGAGACATAACGATTTTGTTGTCCGGATACTCGCCAGCACGCCACATACAGTTGTCCATGGGAAAAAATGGTTTTGTCTAAACGTACACCTGGAATGGCAAATCTATCTGAATATGGGGAATTAAAGTATTTTTCCTTAAGCTATTCTGGGTATAATTTTGCCACACTTATTGATGATTTGAACGTCGACATGTCGCTATTAATAGACCTATAGTAAAATATCTCTCACCTTGGTCGCTGATGTACATTATGCAGTCACTTCCAGTGTTACATCCCAGGGATTGAAATTCTCCAACAACCCTTTTGCCTCACATGCCTCTCTAAGTAATTAAAATTCCCGATTGTTGTTGTTTGAGTCTACAGTTTTTTGACTGGTTTGATGCAGCCCTCCATGCCTCGCTCTCCTGAGCTAATCGTTTCATCACTACATAGCTACCACACCCTGCATCCGAGGCAATCTGTATAACCCTGGTCTACCCCTACAGTTCTTGTCCTTGACCCTCCCATCCACAACTAAGCTTGCTATTCCTGGGTGTCTTAATATGTGCCGTACCAACATATCTCTTCTCTTCATTAGCAGTCGCCAGAAACATCCCTCCTCTCCCACTCGTTTTAATAGCTCTTCATTTGATACCCTATCTAACCATCTGATCGTCATCATTCTCCCGTAACACCACATTTCAAACGCTTCAATTCTCCTCTTTACTGCAGCACCATTAGTCCAAGTTTCACTTCCTTATAGTGACTCAAAAGCTTTCAAAAATGACATCCTAATACCTAAATGTATATTCGATGTCAAGAGGTTCCTTTTTGTGTAGAAATGCTTTCTTTGCCTGAGCCAACCTGCTTTTTATATCCTCTTTGCTTCGTCCATTACTGGTTATTTTGCTTCCTAAGTACCGGTAACAGAAGTCTCCTACTTCCCGTAGCGTTTCACCTGCCAATTTGATGTCCATAGAGGTTTCTCATTTATTTCTGCTGCATTCCAATAATTTTGTTTTACATTTAATGATTTTCATCATGAATTCATTCGTCAAGACGGAGTCCATCCATACCATGCAAAAACTCGTTCAAATCTTCTGGCGTATTGGCCAAGATGACGATGTCATCAGCAAATCTCGGAGATGAAATTATTTCTCCTTGAATCTTCACTCCGACTTTAAATTGTTCTCCAATTTCCTGATTATTGTGTTTTGAAAGATCTTTGAAATGCGTTGCCCTCGCACATGGTGTAGATGCATTGTCAAAGGAAAACATTCCATGTTACGAACATGGTCCGCATAACCTGTACCGAAAGCCTATTCTGGACAGCAGTTCCTTGAACTCAGATTTGCCAACATTTTATTGTATCTTTCCATGTGGTATGTCTCTGTACCTCAATATACTGAAGAGTGCTTTAAAAATCATGTCTTGTGTAAATTTTGGAAAATGTAGTGCGTGTGTTTTTTGCCGGAGTGGATACTCGCTAGTAGAAATTCTTTTTAGTAAAATAGACTGGTTCACAATTAGGTAAGTGCACATTGAAGTATATGACGGCGGGATGCCTTAAGTGTTAAGGAAACGGCAATAGCCGCCTCAGAGCTTCGTTGCTATTGAAATTATGACCAGACCGATATTTGTACTTAACTATACGGGATTTGTGAGCCCAGTGTTTATGAAATTGAACGTAGCTATATCGCTACCTTTATTTAATAGCCGCTACTGTAGTGTTTAAAAATTAAAGGTGGTATTAGAAGGCGCTTCCCCTATTTTTTTTTACCCCTGGCACTGCAGCCCATGAAGGGCCTAGGCCTATCATG
This sequence comes from Meconema thalassinum, assembly GCA_946902985.2. Taxonomy (NCBI): domain Eukaryota; kingdom Metazoa; phylum Arthropoda; class Insecta; order Orthoptera; family Tettigoniidae; genus Meconema; species Meconema thalassinum. The sequence goes on along the minus strand of OX336394.1, from coordinate 208,163,548 downwards.
CGACCGCTTCCCAGCCATTTGGCCTGCAGATATTGTGGTGACGCGTGGTCAGTGCATAGTGTCCCCTCAGCCGTTAATCTTGTTCTTCGTGACCGGTGCGCTGCCTCACAGCTACTCAATTGTCCTCACGAATCTGAGTTCAGCCCGTTGCAGCCCTCACGTCAGTGTCTAAAATCTCTGACGGAGCCGGGAATCGAACCCGGGGCCTCCGGACGGGAGGCAGGCGCGCTACACTGTTCTTATTGTGTTTATATATATCTTGAAAAAGATAATAAATGAATTGGCATTGCCTCCTAGAGGGATATATAGAAAATCGGATGTCATACCTTGAGGTAGTGTTGCCATGGAAACGGACTTGCGATTAGTTCATCAATCAGAGCGAAGATAGTTTTCTGCGAATATCTTTGAAACTGTTGGTTTTAGAGCCTTAAAATGTAGTTTTCGGTGTCCCGTAGGGACACACCGAGTATTGTTTCTTGCATCGAGGGGAGTAAAATGAGCTTTGTCCGGTCTTTATGCGACAACTTCGATATTTTGTCCTGGTTGAGTATTTTTGGTGACTTTTCAGTTATGTTGCCTATTCCACTGGAACAGTTATTTATTTCCGGACGAAAGGCATCCTATATGTTATCCCATGGTATAAGCTGTCTCCATTTCAAATTTCATCCAAATCCGTCCAGCCGTTTTAGTGTCAAGAGGTAACAAACTAACACACACACTCACACACACACTCACACACACACACACGGACACACATATTTTCACAATTATAATATACTAGCTGAAGTACCCGTGCTTCGCTACGGGTCGTAAATAAATTAAAATGTGAAGGTGACAGTTAAAACAGGGGATAGGCGAGGTGCTGCGCAGAGGGAGATTAAGGATGGAACATTTTATCCAACTTCAATGCTTCAATTCTCTTCTTCTCTGCTGCACCAATAGTCCAAGTTTCTCTTCCATAGAGCGCCACGCTCCAGACAAAGGCTTTCAAAAATGACTTCCTAATACCTAAATCTATATTCGATGTCAGCAGATTCCTTTTTTGTAGAAATGCTTTTCTTGCCTCTGCCTTGACCGTGTTTTATAGCACACATTTAGGTTTTACTCTCTAACGGTTGGAGATACATTTCGGATAGAAAATGCAATTTTTAACCTCGTACATGCCATCAAAAGTTTGCTATTTCTTAGCGTTCTCTTTTTATTTCAAATGGAAATATGAAAGTTTAAAACCAAAGGGTAGAGTGACGTCACTAAAATGGTCGCCATCATTAATTAGTGCAAAGTATTGAAATCAAAAGTAACCTGTATGTTAACCAGGTAAATCTGCTACTTCCATGTAAAATTCAGGTAAATCGGACCAGTGGTACTTGCGTGATTGAGTAATACACCGACACACACCATCTCATTTTTAGTCTCGGTTCGCTCGCGTCATAGTCGTGTCATATTGTTATTCAATGAAATGCAGGTTTAACCCCGTTAACACCCCTTTGTTGTTTGAGTCTTCAGTCTTTTGACTGGTTTGATGCAGATCTCCATGCCTCCCTGTCCTGAGCTAATCGTTTCATCTCTACATAGCTACCACACCCTACATCCGAGGCAATCTGTTTAACATATTCTAACCTTGGTCTACCCCTACAGTTCTTGTCCTCGACCCTTCCTTCCATAACTAAGCTTGCTATTCCTGGGTGTCTTAGTATGTGTCCTACCAACCTATCTCTTCTCTTCATTAGCAGTCGCCAGAAACATCTCTCCTCTCCCACTCGTCGTAATACCTCTTTGTTTGTAACCCAATCTACCCATCTGATCTTCATAATTCTCCTGTAGCACCACATTTCAAATGCTTCAATTCTCCTCTTTTCTGCTGCACCAATAGTCCAAGTTTCACTTCCATAGAGCGCCACGCTCCAGACAAAGGCTTTCAAAAATGACTTCCTAATACCTAAATCTATATTCGATGTCAGCAGATTCCTTTTTTGTAGAAATGCTTTTCTTGCCTGAGCCAACCTACTTTTTATATCCTCTTTGCTTCGTCCATCACTGGTTATTCTGCTTCCTAAGTAACAGAAATCTCCTACTTCCTTCAGCTTTTCACCTGCCAATTTGATCTCCATAGAGGTTTCTGATTTATTTCGGCTGCATTCCAGTATTTTTGTTTTACATTTATTAATTTTCATCATGAATTCTTTCCGTAAGACGGAGTCCATACCATTCAAAAACTCATTCAAATCCTCAGGCTTGTTGGCCAAGATGACGATGTCATCAGCAAATCTCAGAGTTGAAATTATTTCTCCTTGAATCTTCACTCCCACTTTAAAGTTTTCTCTAATTTCCTTCATTGCTTGTTCAATGTAAAGATTGAAAAGTATGGGTGATAAGTTGCAGCCTTGCCTTACACCTTTCTGAATACCAGCTTCTCTCTCATGTCCTTCAACTCGAATGACTGCTGTCTGGTTTCTGTATAGATTGTATATCACCCTCCTATCCCTGTACTTTATTCCAATCGATTTCAAAATGTCAAACAATTTAGTCCAATCAACGTTATCAAAAGCCTTTTCTAAGTCTACAAAAGCCATGAACGTTCTCTTATCTTTCCTTATTCTACCTTCCAAAATCAGCCTAAGACTTAGTACAGCTTCCGTTGTTCCTACATTTCTCCTGAAACCAAACTGGTCTTCACCCAACTCCGTTTCTATCTGGCTCTCAATCCTCTTGTAAATTATTCTAGACAGGATCTTTGAAGCATGAGTAATCAAGCTGATTGTACGGTAATCTTCACATCTGTCAGCTCCCACTTTCTTTGGTATAGGAATGATTACATTCTTCTTGAAATCAGGGGGTACGTCACCTGTCTCATAAATCCTACACACCAAGTGAAATAACCTGATCAGACCTTCCTCTCCTATGCAGCGTAGCAACTCAATCGGTATATCATCTATGCCTGGTGCTTTGTTCCTGCTTAAGTCTTCCAAAGCTCTATCAAATTCTGATCTCAATATTAAATCTCCTTTCGCATCCTCATCAATTTCCTCCTCCCTTTCCAATACATGATTCTCAATCTCCTTTCCCTTATACAAACTCTCTATGTAAGCTTTCCATCTCTCAACCTTTTCTTCCCTATCTGTTAGAGGCTTTCCATTTGTGTCCTTAATATTACAGCACTTAGTCTTCTTTTCCCCAAAAGTATTCTTAATCCTTAATATCCAAAAATCCGTCCTTAGTAGATGTTTTCGACACACAAGAAACATATCCTCAAAATATCATTCTTCTAACATTAATAGTTTTGGTTGGTCGATGAGAGTGAACATCCAAAAATCCTTCCTTAGTGGACGTTTTTCTTCTTGAATTTCACCCCTCCCCATAGGCCCCTTAAATTGGATTTATGAAAAAACGTTCGAACACCTATTTATTTTATTTATTTATTTATTTATTTATTTTAAGCTGATTGATTTCCTCCGAGTTTCAAACTCCTCGCCTTTGTCGTTTAAGAGATACACGCTCCGTTAAGAATCTTTCAACCCCCACTTGTCATCCCTTTCACCTCATAATATACACTATATCGAAAAACCATTAGACATGTGTCAGCTTATTTTTAATGATTAGTATATATGCCAAGTATCAATCCCCAAATGAAACCACTCGTGAGATATTGCTATTCAATGAAATGCATGTTTACCCCCTTAACGCCTATTTAGAACCTGAATATTCAAAACTCTTACCTTAGTGGACGTTTTCGACATAAAGCGAACATATCCCCAAAATTTCATGTTTCCAACTTCAATAATTTTGGCTGGGAGATGATGAGTGAGTGAGTCAGTCAGGACATTTTCTTTCATTTATATTTGATAATTTCACCCCTCCCCATGAACCCCTTAAATTGGATTTATGAAACAAACGGTCGAACATCTATTTACTTATTTAAAGCTGATTTCCCCCTGAGTTTGATGAGTGAGTAAGTGAGTCAATCAGTTAGGACACTTTCTTTCCTGTTTTATCCCCCCAGAATTTCACCCCTCTCCAAGGGCCCCTTAAATTGGATTTATGAAAAAACGGTCGAACACATATTTACTTGTATTTTAAGCTGTTTTATCCCGCCGAATTTCAAACTTCTCGCCTATGTCGTTTAAGAGATACACGCTCCGTTAAGAATCCCTCAATCCCCAAATTTCACCCCTTTCACCTCATAATATACACGACATCGATAAACCCTTAGATATATGTCTGATTATTTTAATGATTAGTTTATATACCGAATATCACATCCCCAAAGAAACAACTCATGAGATATCGTTATTCAATGAAATGCACGTTTACCCCCTTAACATCTCTTTAAAACCCGAATAAAGAAAAATCATTCCTTAGTTGACGTTTTGACATACAGCGAACATATTCCCAAAATTTCATTTTTCCAACATTAATAGTTTTCGCTGGGCGTGAAGAGTGAGTGAGTCAGACAGGACATTTTCCTTCAATTTTTTTTAACCAGAATTTCTCCCCTCCCCATGGGCCCCTTAAATTGGATTGATGAAAAAACGCTTGAACACCTATTAACTTATTTTTTTAGCTGTCTTTTTCCCCTGAGTTTGATGAGTGAGTGAGTTAGTCAGTCAGTTAGGACACTTTCTCTCCTTTTTCCCCCCCGAATTTCACCCCACCCCATTGGTCCCTTAAATTAATTTATGAAAAAACGGTCGAACACCGATTTACTTAATATTTTAGCTGATTTTTTTTTCGCTGAGTTTCAAATTTCTCGTCTATGTCGTTTAAGAGATGGCCTACACGCTCCGTTAGGAATCCTTCAACCCCCAATTTTCACCCCTTCCACCTCATAATAATACACCACATCGAAAAACCCTTAGACGCATGTCTGCTTATTTTCAATGATTAGTTTATATGCCGAGTATCACATCCACAAATGAAACCACTCGTGAGATATTGTTATTCAATGAAATGCAGGTTTAACCCCCTTAAGACCCCTTTAGAGCATGAATATCAAAAAATCCTCCCTTAGTGTACGGTTTTGAGATACAACGAACATATCCCCAGAATGCCATGGTTCCAACTTCAATATTTTTGACTGGGCGATCATGAGAGAATGAGTCAGGACATTTTCTTTCATTTTTTTCCTTCAGAATTTCATCCCTCCCGATGAACCCCTTCAATATGATTGATCAAAAAAACTGTCGAACAGCTATTAACTTACTTTAAAGCAGTCCCCCCCCCCCCCCCCGAGTTTGATGAGTGAGTCAGTCAGTCAATCAGTTAGGACACTTTATTTCCTGTTTCCCCCCACCCCCACCCCCAGAATTTCACCCCTCCCCATGGGCCCCTTAAATTGGATTTATGAAAAAACGGTCAACACATATTTACTTATTTTTTATGCTGATTTTTTCCGCTGAGTTTCAAACTCCTCGCCTATGTCGTTTAAGAGATACACGCTCCGTTAGGAATCTTTCAATTCTTACTTTTCACCCCTTTCACCTCATAATATACACCACATCGAAAACCCCTCAGAGACGTGTCTTCTTCCTTTTTAATGATGAGTTTATATGTCGTGTATCATATCCCCCAATGAAACCAATCGGGAGATATTGTTATTCAATGGATTGCAGGTTTAACCCCCTTAAGACCCCTTCAGAACCTGAATATCCGAAAATCCTCCCTTAGTAGACGGTTTTGACATACAATGAACATATCCCCAAACTGTCATGTTTCTAACTTCAATAATTTTGGCTGGGCGATGATGAGTGTGTGAGTGAGTGAGTGAGTCAGGACATTATCTTTCAATTTTCTTTTTTCAGAATTTCACCCCTCCCCATGAACCCCTTAAATTTGATTTAATAAAAAAACTGTCGAACAGCAATTTACTTACTTTAAAGCAGTTTTTTCCCCTGAGTTTGATGAGTGAGTGAGTCAGTCAATCAGTTAGGACACTTTCGTCCCCCCCCCCCAAGAATTTCACCCCTCCCCATGGGCCCCTTAAATTGGATTTATGAATAAACGGTCAAACACATATTTACGTATTTTGTATGCTGATTGTTTTCCGCTGAGTTTCAAACTCCTCACCTATGTCGTTTAAGAGATACACGCTCCGTTAGGAATCTTTCAATCCCCACTTTTCACCCCTTTCACCTCATGATATACACCACATCCAAAAACCCTCAGACTCGTGTCTTCTTATTTTTAAGGATGAGTTTACGTGCCGAGTATCACATCCCCCAATGAAACCAATCGGGAGATATTGCAATTCAATGAAATGCTGGTCTACCCCCTTAACACCCCTTTAGAACCTGAATATCCAAAAATCCTCTCTTAGTGGGCATTTGCGGCCCTTTGGGAAGCTGCATACCAAATTTCATTCCAATCCGTTTGGTGGTTTCTGAGATTTCGTGATGAATGAATGAGTGAGTGAGTGGTATTTGACAAATATATAGTAGAAGATAGTGTCAAGTCTTTGTTATGCTAAACTCGGTTGACAGTGCTGTGTGAGTAGATGAGTAACTAACGGGATTTCAAGTAAAGATCCTCTTTTTCTATACCGGTAGTGCAGAGCAGAACTGGCATCCAGTCGGCCGTGTCTCGACTTTAGCTATGTTGCCATGGAAACTATCTGGCTTGCCATTCCTTCATGAGTATATTTTATGATTTGATTAGCCTGTGCTTGAGTGCAAAAAGGCCGAAATCAGAAGAATGAGAAAGACTATCGAAAATTCATGTAGCCAGCGGTTCCTTCTGGGTCCTAAACTATGTGTATGCAAAATTTGGTTGAGATTGCTGGAACGGTGTAGATTTGTATACGGAACAGATCCACATACATACATACATACCCACATACAGACTTTCACTTTTATATATAAGATATAGGGAAGAAATTCTTTTTAGTAAAATAGACTGGTTCACAATTAGGTAAGTGCACATTGAGGTATATGACGGCGGGATGCCTTAAGTGTTAAGGAAACGGCAATAGCCGCCTCAGAGCTTCGTTGCTATTGAAATTATGACCAGACCGATATTTGTACTTAACTATACGGGATTTGTGAGCCCAGTGTTTATGAAATTGAACGTAGCTACTGTATATCGCTACCTTTATTTAATAGCCGCTACTGTAGTGTTTAAAAATTAAAGGTGGTATTAGAAGGCGCTTCCCCTATTTTTTTTTTACCCCTGGCACTACAGCCCATGAAGGGCCTAGGCCTATCATGCGACCGCTCCCCAGCCATTTGGCCTGCAGATATTGTGGTGACGCGTGGTCAGTGCATAGTGTCCCCTCAGCCGTTAATCTTGTTCTTCGTGACCGGTGCACTGCCTCACAGCTACTCAATTGTCCTCACGAATCTGAGTTCAGCCCGTTGCAGCCCTCACGTCAGTGTCTAAAATCTCTGACGGAGCCGGGAATCGAACCCGGGGCCTCCGGACGGGAGGCAGGCGCGCTACACTGTTCTTATTGTGTTTATATATATCTTGAAAAAGATAATAAATGAATTGGCATTGCCTCCTAGAGGGATATATAGAAAATCGGATGTCATACCTTGAGGTAGTGTTGCCATGGAAACGGACTTGCGATTAGTTCATCAATCAGAGCGAAGTTAGTTTTCTGCGAATATCTTTGAAACTGTTGGTTTTAGAGCCTTAAAATGTAGTTTTCGGTGTCCCGTAGGGACACACCGAGTATTGTTTCTTGCATCGAGGGGAGTAAAATGAGCTTTGTCCGGTCTTTATGCGACAACTTCGATATTTTGTCCTGGTTGAGTATTTTTGGTGACTTTTCAGTTATGTTGCCTATTCCACTGGAACATTTATTTATTTCCGGACAAAAGGCAGCCTATATGTTATCCCATGGTATAAGCTGTCTCCATTTCAAATTTCATCCAAATCCGTCCAGCCGTTTTAGTGTCAAGAGGTAACAAACTAACACACACACTCACACACACACTCTCACACACACACACGGACACACAGATTTTCACAATTATAATATATATAGGGATATAGGGATTACCTAATTCGTTTGCATCAGTGCAGGAAATACAATATCATGGTCTGAGAAGGCCATTTCTATGGGAGATGATGACCTTGCTGTTTCGCCTCTTAAAACTACAATAACTGCTGTTTCGCTCCTTAAAACTACATTAACTAACTAACTAACTAACTAACTAACTAGGGAAAGATGACCTCGCTGTTCCGCACCTTAAAGAAACAACTAACAAACTAATTAACTAAGCCGGCTTCGGTGCCGTAGTTGATAGGATTCTGAGCTTCTATGGCCAAGATCGTGACTTCAAACCCGGCCGAAGTCATCGGATTTTTAAGAGCGTTAAGAATCCATCAGTATGTCTTCCTTCGGAGGGGAAGTAAAGCCCGTGGTCCCATGTCATAGATTTATGGCATAAAAAAGCCTTCCACTAACTACACTTGTGGAAGCTAAAATTTGTATGTTAGTTTGATAACGCTATATAAGTTCCAACGTTCGCCGTCAGGTGCTGACTGTGATTGCATCTAGTAGCCATGTCCTCAGCTAGGTGTCGTGGACGGTAGCATTTGGTAGTAAAAATTGGAAAATTGATCGTCTGCAGTCCTTCTACCTGAATCACAGGTAACACACAATAATACAGCCATTCTAACTAACACCGGTTATCAGATAAATTCTACTCACGCCCAAAGTTCACGGGGCTACATGACCACGTAGTCGCAGCCCCTAAACTAAGGCACCAACTAAAAAACCAACTAACTAACTATCTAACTAAGGTGGTTCCTGAGAATCATAAGTGCACCTTGTAATGCTGTAACAGCGATGCCTTGAATAAATCCTTCATCCAAATGGAAATCCTTACAGAACTTGGCGATTAATTTCGGGATTGTGTCCCTTGAACCCACCATCAAACCAATAAACTTAATACTGTCCATGTTATATTTGGACTTGTAGTATGGGATGGTTGGTTCATAAATGGAACGGCTAGTTTATGAGCTTGTTAGCGAACCTGTACTCATAGAAGATTTGAGGTTCAAGTATGCTCTCCCTTCTACGGATGGCTGGAAGAAATTATTGGAAGAAGGGGAAATGAAACTAAGGTATATCTGGTTACAGTTCTACTCGACTGAAACCTAGATGAACAAGACATGAACAGGACAAGGTCAGATGCGAACCAGGATCTTCGACCCTTCGTTAATTCCATGGCCGTGCATGGCTATCATCATAGAGTTTGCAAGTTCAAGTCCTATCATGAGCCTTCAGTCGATTATGTTTGTCAATTGTGTGATCAGCATATTGAACGGTACCATGTTCTAAATTGTGCACAGCGAACATGCTCTCTTATTAATTATTGCACACGAGTAATGCGAATACTTCTTTTTATAGTGCACAATCTGTGTTTAATAAAGCTATTATTATTATCATTATAAATGGAACATGACAGTGTGGACATCGTAAGGCTGCTCAAAGTATCAGTCCATTCTCATTGTAAGATCGACAATGGCTCCTGCCCCTTGAGTCGGGATTGACACGCTTAGTACTTTCGGTATTTTTCAAAGGGTCAGACTTTTTATCACACTATTCATCCACCTCTTGACCATCCCTTGATGAATGCAGTAGTTTTGCATTTATCTGTTGGCGTAAGCTTAAGTGAAATATGGCTTTTCACCGATGTCACAGTCTCATTCATGACTGTGATTACTATACAGGTATATGAAAGCAACCGAGGCCTGAGAAATGCTGAGTAATGGTATTCAAGGCGCAGCTAGGGACAGTGGATGTTATGGAAGATTTAATTCACTGCACTCACTCAGAAAGCAATGGCAAACTACCTCACTTATCATTTTGCCTCATTATAGTGCTGTGTATAGGTTCCGTGAGATTCTACCCACATAACTGTAGAAATACTTTATGAGGATCTAAGGTCCCGATGAATTTCTAAGTTTGGTCTATTTGCCTTTATCCAGTGACTTTTAGGCACACCCGTTCTTTTTCCCTTTCATTTCTGACTTTCATGTCTCTACTTCATTTCAAATTCCTCAAACAACATTCTGCAAGGATTGGGAGCATTACTTCCTTATGTATTTGATTTTCTTCCCCTTCCTTTTCTCATTCCATCTTCTAGTGAGCAAATTATTTTTAAGTCGGCCACACATAGTAGTAGTAGTATAAATAGATCCATAGAATTCATTGTGATCATCATAAGGAGGCCTCTAATCTCGGTTATTGCCCCTTAAAATAACAATCCTTTTCGTATGTGTTTCAAAAATTACATATTTAAATTTCGTTCGATGGAGCAAATCAAATTTGATGGTGGCTGAAAATTCTCGAATTGAGATACAAGAGAAGACCGAAAACATATGTTTCTGTTTATGTTTAATGACTACACTAAAGTACTAAGCACGGTGAATTTAAAACAAGATGTTCAGTAAAGAACATATAGCCTACTTTCTCCTAAATGCATGGGTATTGTTATAACACTTTGTCCTTTTCAAGGAGTATAATTGAATGTTTGTTGTGGTAGCTTGTTGAAATACAACGTGTTATACGGATATTAAACATGAATATGAGGTGCCCTTTGCTAGTGCTACCTCTGTACAAACTTTCATTCAATTCGGTTTCACCGTGTTTGATTTGATGTGGTGAATCGATTTGCACACATACTATCGGCAAACTATTGGTCTGATGACCTTGTAGTTCGGTCAAAAGATTCTTCATACATAAAGGTATAATGTTGCAAGAATTGGTGGAGATCAGATGATTAGGTTGGTCGTAATTTGATTTAAGCTTCTAACATTTGGGTGGCCGCCACTACGTTTCCGTCAAGATAGCGGCGATATAAAACATGACACTGAGGTTCCCTTTGCTAGTGCTACCTCTGTACCAAATTTCGTTCAATTCGGTTCCACAGTGTTAGAATAGATAGGGGGAATCGATTTGCACACATATATGGCCGCCATCCGCAAATTATTGATCTGATGACCTTGTAGTTTGGTCAAATGATTCTTCATACATAAGGGTATAATGTTGAAAAATTTGGGAGAGATCAGATGATTAAGTTGGTCGTAATTTGATTTAAGCTCTTAACATTTGGGTGGCCGCCATTACGTTTCCCTCAAGATGGCGGAGATATAAAACATGACACTGAGGTGCCCTTTCCTAGTGCTACTTGTGTACCAAATTTCGTCCAATTCGGTTTCACCGTGTTTGAATTGATAGGGGGGGAACGACATTCAGAGTACACACACTCACACACACACAAACACACACACACACACAGACTCACACACTCACAGACACACAATTTTCGCCCTGTGTTGATCTTATAAGTCTACTTTCATTTTTTGCAAAAATCGAAGGTAGGCTAAAAATATTGATGAAAAATCTAGCAAATCTGGTGGGCAGTTCAGTGACTACAATGATCGTACTAAATATCCGTGCGGATATTAAAGTCCCGATGTTTGATACCACATCTGTGGGAAATGAAATTCGTGACTTGCACGGGATTGGTGGCAAAATGTAGGAGATCTACCTGGTTGTCGTTGAAATCAGTTAAGGGGATTATAGCGTATGCGAGGTGCACCTAGGCATGGAGCGGAATACGTGCAAATATTCAGAACAAGTCTTGAGATTTGTTTACCCAAACTATTAAAATGCACTAATGGTCGTCATGTTAAGACAGATTTAGTCAAGAAAATATATACAGCTTACACATTTTGGTAAATTTAATCAACAAAAGCACTGTACCTAACCTCAAACTCTACTCAAACACTAGGAAAGTCCAAATATCGGAGATATTCGTTTTACGAAAAATTACGTATTAAACAAGTAGTTCCGTGAAGAACTATACAGCCTATTTTCATATATCCTACTTATGTTAACTGCCACAATCAACATACAAAATTTCAGTTTAATTGCTGTAACAGATTCGTAGATATTGAGAACCGTCTAAATATTTCAGATGTTCGCCAGGTTGGATTTTTATTTTTGTACTATTACATTAAGATTATTGTGTACGTGTGGTATTCAAACTTCAATCCCATGATTAGACAACAAGAAGTAAAAACGAGATTTTAAAATTACGCACAGCAGCCATCTTGTGATAATGCAAACCATTGAAATAAATTAGATGCCAGTGGATCAACATTTGTATAAGCATTTAACGTGCAACGTTTCACGGCACTCGGATAGTTAATTCGCGAGAAACGTCCATTTAAATATTTATACTTCGCGTCGCCGCCATGTTGGATTTGTGCTCACCAGGTTCCTGAAAGTCCTATAGGTGAACATATGTTCATAGTCTCTATGAACATAAAAAAAATCAGTTTGGTTGCTGTAAAAGATTCATAGATATTGAGAACCGTCTAAATATTTCGGGAGCTCACCATTTAGGAGTGTTATGTGTATAGGCCATAGAGTTAAGTACCATTCAAGGACAATTATTGCCTAGGTTCATTATTCAAACTTTCACTTCGATCGCATGATTACGACACAAGAAATTAGAACTTAATTTTAAAATTTCGCACAGCCGCCATCTTGAGGTTATGTAAGCAATTGAATTAAATTAGATGGCAGTGCATTACAATCTGCAAAATCAATTACTGTACCACATTTCACTGCGCTCAGAGAGTTAAATCACGAGAGAAGTCTATTAAAATATTTTAAATTCGCTTGGTCGCCATGTTCGTTTCGTACTTTACAGATTTATGAAATATACGTAGGTATACCTGTATCAGTACCCTTTATCACCGTACAAAATTGCAGGCTGATATCTGTAATAGTTTCGGAGATAGAGAATGTCAGTGAAATATTTCGCACAGCCGCCATTTTGAGGTTATGTAAACAATTGAACTAAATTAGACTCCAGTGCATTACAATGTGTATAAATATTTGCTGTACCAAGTTTCTTTACATTTAGATAGTTAAATCGCGAGAAAAGTCTATTTAAATGTCTCAACTTCGCTTGGCCGCCATGTTGGTTTTGTAGTCACCAGGTTTTTGAAAGTCTCATAGGTGAACTTCTAGTAGTGCCCTTTATCACCGTACACAATTTCAGGGCAATATCGGTATTAGTTTAGGAGATATTGAATGCTAGTGAAATATTTCGCACAGCCGCCATGTTGGATTGGAGAGACGTAACAAAATTTGAAGGGCACGGTCGAGGTCGCCGGGAATAGTGCTATGAACATTCCGAGTTTCATTGAAATCGCTCCAGCCGTTTCGATTTTATTAGGGGGGGACACACACACGAATCACACACACACACACACACGCACACACACACGGACAAAAGGTGATCTCATAAGCCTATTTTTTCAAAATTGAAAATAGGCTAAAAACATGTGTGTTTGCGCCAGTCCTCTGCACGATGTCTTTGGATTTTTCCTATATTCGTCATCCGTTTGCACCAATTGCCGTCACATTGTTAGTTTACCTTGTCTGCTGTTTATAGTGCAATTCTGTCAATTGTTGCGGAAGACATCGATTTATCGACTTGGAGGCTAACATTTACGAATAAAACAGTACCAGTAATATGTTTTTAAATAAAAAAAATATTAAAAAAGACGGCATCGGGAAGCGGGAATGGTGGGTAGAAGACATACAAGCATGAACATATCGTAATTCTGCTCTAAACAAGTGAGACCACGGCATAACAGCCCAGAAAATGGCAATTCGCCGAAGCCTAACAACAATATATTGTTGTTGCCAAAAGTTTCGAAAAATCCTTCTTCTTCAGTGCAGTATCTTCGCTATTAGCAACCCTCTGAATTCGCCACTCAAGTACACTTTTCCTTCAGGCAGTCTTTAGTGGCTTAAAAACCCCTATATCCATGGGTTGAAGTAAGTGTGTCGCATTAGGTAGTAAAGCGACCATAACAATTCCATGATCCTCACAAAATTTACTAGTATGTATGGTCAAGTGTGAGAAGTGAGCGTCTATGAATAGAATGACAGGGAGAGGAATCTCTTTCTCAACCAACCCAGGATGAAATACGTTACTGAGAAATTCGTAAAACACTTCCCCCGTCATCCACCCATTTGGCGATTTGCCAATGCCCCAGTGTGCTGGCATTGCGGCAATGATGTCTTGCGACAGACGTTCATACTTGAACACTACAAGGGAAGGAGAAATATCGCCAAGGGCATTGCCTGTTACAAGTACCGATAAGCATTCTTTCTTATCCGAATTCACTTGCTGATATATTGTCTTGTCACCCCTGTTCGCCGGCATTTCGTTACCTTTCGGTTTGAGAAAGAAAGCCGTCTCGTCAGCGTTGAACAGTCGCCGAGGGTCTGACAAAATAGACTGGAAGTCGTTTTCCACCAAATAGCTGTAGACTTTTGATACCCAGGTTTTAATTTGATGTTCTGTAATTGCAGCTCGGCTTACTGTCAAATTTTGAGGGGTTCGTAAAGATAGACCTGGATTTCTTTTTAGGAAAGATTCACACCATTTCCTTCCTGGCCGCCATCTTTGAAAGGAAAGTCCCTCTTCAATTCTTGAGTGAGGCACTGGACGCTATTTTGCAAATCGTCCTTTGTTACCGGGACCCCGCTTTTCGTAGTGAGATTACCCATTGAACTAGCATAGCCTCATCTTCCTTTGTTAAAAAGGAACTTAGCCCTATCTTCCTCTCTCTAGAAGATTTTCCTATAATTTTGTCCGAGAGGGTGTTTCTCGGAACACCATTCCTTCCTGCGGCCTTTTTAATACTCGTGCCGTCCTCCACAACGGCCTTAATAGCAGCTCCCATTTGCTGAATATCATAATTCAGAACTGTGCGTTTCGACATATTGCCGAAAGCAAAGATTTTTTAGTCTTAGAATAATATAATATTTTTCATCTCAATAAAAAATTAAAAAATGCTCTGTAGCACGCATAGCCAAAAAAATAATAACCTAGGCCTACTGAGGTGCAGCCGTCAAGAAGAGAGACCAACGTAATAATAACAATACACTGTAAATGTATTTTGGTTGCGAAACGTTAACACAAATTTTAACATTATCGTGCACTAGTGTTCGTCACGAATGAGCTCTAAAGTTCGTCAGCTATGACGACTACTGGACACGATGATCAAATGATAATTTAATTAATACAGGGTGCTTTAGAGCTACATTATTGGAGCTGTTAGTTAGGTCTTACAAGGAGAAATGACAATGCGCCAGTTTTCATCACAGATGACGAGCATTGGTAAAGTGCGTTTTTTTTTATCCAGTGTTCGTCACCGGCACTTCTAACAAAACTAGGTACGTGAGCACGAAATAACAAATCATATACGTTACAGAAACAATTACCAACTATATCACGCACTTTAACATTTTAAAATGTCGGAACATAACACGTATGCATATAATTAACTCGCGTGCCTGCTTAGCACATCCGAGAAGCAAATGGCGCGTCAAGACAGCTCAGCTCACAGGAGGTGTTTGACGCTGGGAATCACCTATTACATCGCACGCATGATTTCGCAAAGTTGTTCCTTATCGGCAACGAAGGTCTGGCGCATCTCGTAAGACTTCGTGTGTTGCGAAATACCCGTTGACATGCTTATTTTTTGCACTTATATACGAGAGTGACGACGACTGGATCAGTGACGAAAACCGGTACAGTTGCCTTAAAACATAAGCATAGATCATCAAAGAGTATGGGCGAAACAGTTAGTCAAACTACATTTTAACTACATCAACATCATTGTTTTTATAGAATAAACGCAAATACAAGAGCGTTTGGATTGTACAATAAATACAGCGTGAGATTTTGCCGGAGTGTGACTCAACTAGCTAGATGCATGAGTGGCTTGTACCTTGTTTACTACCGCGCAAGCAGCAGCCAGTGCTGTCTTGGCTACTGGCAATTTCGCGCTCACCCGGATAGCGGGTAGCTGCACTTTTACGGAATATCACTCTGTAGGATTTAGGAGTCACGCTAATACAAGAGTTTGAATATTAAACCTATAGAATGGAGTATGTGTTACCTGCTGAAGGTGTTCGGCCCGCGCCAGCGCTTCGGCCGCTTCCTTCTTCTCCTTCTTTTCCTCGTCTGTCTGGGAGCGGCTACTCCCGCCCCCTGGTGGGGGGTACGAGAACCAGAACTGGTGGGCCAGCTTTGGGCCTGCACACACTCGCTCTAAGGCTCTTCACACCTGGAACATAGAAGATATATACGTTTGTTGAGTCTAGAATTCTAACTAGCGCCCTCCAGTCCCCTAGTGGGGATTGCAAGAACAAGAACTACTAGGCCAGCTATGGGCCTGCACACACTCGCCCTAAGGCTCTTCACACCTGGAACAAAGAATATATATACCTACTGTACCGTTTTTTTTATAAGGTTGTTGTTCAGACACTGTAATAGGGTGGCCAGGAGGCGCGAAGCAGTTGAACCCGCGGAACAGGCCATGCTATGAAGCGCTGAGACTATGAGAAGTATCATTTGGTTACAGATCGGAAGTTACGAGCATTCCCGCGTGGGTTGACCCATAGCCCGGCCGATCAATAAATCCATATGTGACGTCATGTCATATATCGACCACGGCTAGGGGATAATCTTTACTGTTTTTGAAGCTAATCACAGTTATAGAAGACCTTTCGAAGACTGTAGAACGTGGATTACTATTGCAGAAAGCTATTGTGTATGAGGAATAGAATCTAACAAGTGAAACAAAGGAATAACATCTGTAAGGATCAAGCCACAAGCGAGATATTGACATATCGATACATCGATGAAGAAGAAAGTAGTGGGAGCAGCTTCACGGGTCGTGTCGCGGCCAGCGAGAGAGGGTTACTCGATGTCTGATTGTCAAGTGTACAGTTACGTGACTCAGCCGGTGAGATATTCACAGATGCAAGGCGAGTGAATGTTCCTCCGTGTCGTGGCGGCTAGCGTGTTTACTTGGCTAGGCCGAACGTGTTCTCTGAAGTGTGTTATCTTCGGATTCAAAGTTTAAGTCTCGTAAAGCGGTCATGTACCGTGTGCGAATACTTTCTGCAGCGAACATATTGTAATGGATTTGAGACAATTACAGTACAGTTATAATACAAAATGTCGTCTCAAGGAAGACTAGTTTTAAACGGAGCGCGGACTGATATATATTTCTCTGTCCAGCGTTGTCCGTATTGAGGCAGCCATTGTGGGACGCTATGTGGATTCTCTTATATGGTTTAGTAACGTGTAGTTCTGAGCCAGTATTGCCGACATCAAGTTTATTACGCAGTGCATCATGCGAACATTGAAAGGCATATTGTCATTTGAGATGTCGGTGGGGAGGATTAACGTTCATGTTATGACTTCCAAAATGGCTGGTTAAAAGATATGGGGTAGCTACATGTGGAACGATTAAGTGAGATGCCTACAAGCCACAACTGCATTTTCCTTTTAGGAAAGGAGACTACTTTCTCAGTACTCCAGTGGTTGCTAGCTGATGACTTCGCAAGCTATGACATGCAGAACAGTACAATTTCACGAGCGTATTATAACTTTTCTGGCATGAATGACGAGGGCTCGGACGGCCACCCGACCGGTGTTCGTGTGCGTCGCATACCCGGGTTCGAATCCCAGCTCCAAGGAAGAAGAATGTATTATCTGATGATAACGTGGAGATTCATCAGATACTGATATCCTTTTTACAACGCTACGAGTGTCAACGAAAGGTACTGGACCAGCAACTTCTTTATCGTAGCCTAGTGAGGGCATTTTTTAGCAATTGCAATTGCCATACTTTTCTTTTTGTAGATTAAATGGGCATGCGCGAGTTTAGCTTCGACGTCTCTGTCGAAACTGATTTGTTGCATTCCCGGGATTTTGTATTCACTTAATGAATTCATCCCTTGCGTAATAATAGTCTTGATATTTAATCAGTAAATTATGTAGTATTTTAGTTAGTAGTGCGTATTTTTATTTGCCGTGAAGAAGGATTAGGGGAAGAACTTCAGTATTTGTATAAGTATAGTTTTAATCGCGTTTTGTTGAATAGTGTTTAGAACACTATTTTCTTTATGGCCAGTACATACTTTCATGTACTACTGATGAGTTGGGAACTCTGTTTTATCGCAGCGATTTGAATCTTGGAAAGCTTTTCTTGGTGTTAAATGCCTTTATAGTTTTAATCCACTTTTTGGATTATTTCATGGAGAGCACTTCGCTTTTGTGTGTAAAGATTTATTAGTGGATTTACTTAATGATTGTCATTGGATTAACCTGAGTAGTTAACTTGCTTTCAGGGTGTAAGTCTTATCCACTGATATTTCGAAACTCACCAAGGTTGGAGGCTATCCTGATTTAGGGAAGAATCAGTTTCACCTTCTATTAGGTATTATTTTGAGAGTAACTTAACATTTGATGTCATTCCAAGACATTCATTTTCTATTTTTGACTAACGAAAATAATTGCGTTTAGTGCAATTGTGTGAATGAGAGATAAGTACAGCATTTTGAACACCATCCTGAATTTTGATTAAATTATTCCAGGGAAGCTTGACTTTGAGTCAAGAGATTAACTTGTATATTTATTATACACCATTGTGAGGCATGATAGTTTATTAGCCTACTTTCGATTTTTGCAAAAAATGAAAGTAGACTTATGAGATCAACACAGGGCGAAAAAAGTGTGTCAGTCTGTGTGTGTGTACGTGTGTGTGTGAGTCTGTGTGTGTGTGTGTGTGTGTGTATGTGTGTGTGTGAGTCTGTGTGTGTGTGTGTGTCTGTGTGTGTGTACTCTGAAAGTCTGTCCCCCCCTATCAATTCGAACACGGTGAATGCGAATTGAACGAAATTTGGTACAAAGCACTAGCAAAGGACACCTCAGTGTCATGTTTTATATCGCCGCCATCTTTACTAAAACTGAATGGCGGCCACTCAAACGTTCAAAACGTAAAATCAAATAACGACTAACCAAATCATCCGATCTCTACCAAATTTGGTAACAACATACCTTCGTATAGGATGCGTCTTGTGACCAAACTACAAGGTCGTCCGCCATACCATTTCAGGATGGCGGCCGTGCGAATTATGCAAACTTTATAATCCATATCGTGGGACCCACCAGTTCCGATTATCGAGCCGAGAATCGTTTTAACTGTTCTAAAGGAAGAGGCACGTTCGAAATTAAAAGTTTATTTTGTAATACTATAGTGCAGACGTGATTTTAAAAAGCTGAGCTGATTCAGTAATAAGACAAGATGGCAGCGGATATCTTGTGCCTGACTTATATTTCACTAATTTGAGTATTGCATGCAATATAGCGTACTGATACAAAATAAATAAACGTTGTATGAAATGCTTTATATATAAATAATATACTCCAGTGATGAAATCGTTTAGTATAAATCATTATTTGTTGACAAGTTCTATGTAAGTCATTTTATATAGAACGATATTCGTTGACACAATTAGCTCAGTGGTAGAGCGTTAGCCTATCGCTCAAATGCCTATGGTTCAAACCCGATCAGAGCTAGGTTTTTTGCTTGAAATGTTATATGTTTATTGTTTTGTAATGACTCAGATGTTTTAAAATTAAGCGTTATATCGTGCATATTATGGTGTAAAATATATATTTAATTAAAACATAATTCGCCAGCAGATTTACTCAAGACATCTAGCTGCCAAAAAGGTAACTGCACGCTGACCTACTTATTAACTTCCAGATTTTATTGAAAAGTTTCTTCTTCTGGCCGCTAGAATGCACTCGCTCTGTTAGGATTATATTGTTGGATATTTCACCACTAGATGTCACGACTAGTCTACGTGGGGCTCCATTGATTACTATTGGCAACTCCAGCTATCTGATATGACATCTAGCGGTAAAAATGAGAAACTTACCAAGTAGGGTACATTTGTCACGTGGTGACTGTTTGTATATGGTTTCTTGTATTCGTAAGCAGATCGAGGTAAATTCTTCGTGTCTTTATACATAAGTAATAAGTTTTACTCGTTGATGGAGTGTAAAATGAGTAAAAGCAAAGTATATTGGTCAGTTTACGGCTGTAAGTCGATGCATAAGAGGGCTGCGGATATAAGTTTTCATCACTTTCCAAAAGATGTAAATAGCAATAGCCGAAAGGTGACGATACCAAATAATTATGGGCAACAGGAGCGGGTTGGACCACTCACCACTACACTCACTGACAACAGGACGGGTTGTTCACTGTTACGCCGAGCCAAGCCGCACCTAGACAGCCAAGCCTACACCAGCCGAGTACAGCCAAGCTTCATCAGTCAGGTATCCGCTCCCCTCCCTAGTTCATTTCCAATTACCCTACCAACCAGCTTCGGTGGCGTAGTCGGTAGCATGCTGAGCTTCTATGCCCATGATAGCGGGTTCGAACCCGGCCGAAGCCGTCGGATTTTTTAAGAGCGTTAAAAATCCCTCAGTATGCCTTCCTTCGGAGGGGAAGTAAAGCCGGCGGTCCCGTCTCATAGATTTATGGCAAGTTAAAGAACCTTCCACTAATTGCACCTGTGTGAAGCTAAATTGGATAGGTTAAGAATGTAAACAACGCTCTTAGGTTTCTAGGTTCGTTGTCAAGAGCCGACTGCGGTGGCGTCTAGTAGCTGAGTTCTGAACTTGGCCTAGTAGTCGTTGACGGTGGCGTTTGGCGGCAAAAGTAGGAACTATTTGAAAAATTCTAAGTTGCAGTACTTAAATTAAAAAAACAGATAACACACACTAATACAGTCATCACAATTAACACCGGTTATCAGACAGATTCTACACTCACCCAAAGTACACGGGGCTACATGACCGCGTTGTCGCAGCCCCTAAACTTAAGAACCAACCAGCCATCACCTCGCTCTGCGATATCCAAGCCTCCACTACGAGTCATATAGGCCTAAGTTGACTTCGCAGGATAAATATCTACTCTGCGAGAACCTGCTACCAGTCCGATATTCAACACCAAACCCACCAGCTAACCATCCAAATCAAACAATTCCTGTGTCCCCCGAGCTTTAATACAAGTTAAACTCATCCCTTCGCCCTACCAAGCAGCAAATAATTTCTACAGTCTATGGTACAGTGAGCAAACTCAAATATAGCTTTTAAACGTAACAGCGCTATGATTCAAACTGCTCAAAAACAAATACCAGCAGACAACCGATGCTTGATAATATGCAATTGACACATAAAATCCAGTGGAACACACAAATTAGATCACGTGTATCGCACAGTTATACATATATACAACCAAAAATAACACTGTCATTATTTTAGGGACGACATTTACTGATTATAACCGAAAAATAAAAAGTGTTCCATATCAAACGTATGTTATTGAGTACTTTTACCCTACTTATCCAGACCGACCGCAGCGCCCCAAGTGTTAGTTTGAGTTGCCAATACCATTGGCATTCTATGCGCATCGAATTTGAAGAATGACAAGATGATACTACGATACATTTTTACTTTTTATTTTAAAGGGTTTGTAACAGCCTATTGTGCGTTATTTGAAAATGTTATTTGAAGTAAAGAACAAAACGATTTCACATAGTATCTGAACTCTACCGTTGGTGCTAGTTCAGGATATTAATTAATACTTTTATTTCAGCCAAATAGCAATCGAAAATATCCACATAGTTGGTATACACAAGTCTCTGTAGGGTCATGGAAAGATTTGTTAATTCAATTAGGGTTGTGAAAGTCATATACAGCCAGACGTGTAAAGACATGCCTCAACTCAAAGTTGGATGTTGCCCGCGTCAGGCCGATTATGTAATAATAATAATAATAATAATAATAATAATAATAATGTTATTGGTTTTACGTCCCTTTTAACTACTGTTGCTTTTAGTGACGACGGGGTGCCAGAATTTTGTCCCGAAGGGGATCTTTAACGTGCCAGTAAATCTACTAACACGGCTCCCTCGCATTTGTGCACCCTCAAATGCCAGCTGACTGCGCCAGGATACGAACCTGAAACATACGGTCCAGCAAGCGAGAACGTTACCGCTGAGCCACGCCGCCAGTCCGGTCGATTATGTCTCCAGATCCATAACATTCTTTAGATACTTCTTATCTTTCTTTCTTCCTTCAATGATGGTAGCAGTTTTTATCTAGGTTGTGGCGTTTGGTAGAGGTAAATCGTTTCTAAGGTCTTCAACGAAGAATAGTTCTATTATACTCTTTGATAATAACAACGAGTTATAACTATACTCATACATTTAGGAGAAAGTAGGCTATATGTTCTTTACTGAACATCTTGTTTTTGCCAGTGAAATGCTTTAGTTTCATGACATTGAACAACGTGCTTGAGGTTATTGTGTGGTTTAAGCATGTTTTGTAGGTTTTTGAGATAGTAATCAGATTTAATAATGGTGTTTGAAGGTTCTTATAACCTTATTTTGTGATTCGAATGCATATCCGGGATTATGCTGTAGTTTTGAGATTTTATGCTTGTTGAAGCATTAGGACAGTTTTTGATTGAGCCAATAAGAGCTTTCTAAGCCAGTGAGTGCCAATCTGTTTTGGACTTCGAGTAGTCCAACACCCATGTTTGGTGTTATATAAACCTAGTTGAGGTTTTCTTGTGTTTTCATGTCTCTTTGAGACATTAGTGTTGTTGATCTGCTAGATCGAGCCTACATGCTTTTCTTCACCTAACTATGAGCAATGCTTGGATAATCTGTTTATGCAACTTAAGGCATTTCCACAGCTGATAATCAAAACCTCTACAATTTTACACAATTTTACTTTCTACATGAAACATAAACGTTGACCATTGTTTTTCTACTTAGCTTAATCGCTTGGTAAAATGTAACCCTGTTTTATGAATATTTCTTTCTTTAATATGTAACGATGCGAATGTTATGACCCAGATCAGATACTAAATTGAAACATATGAGTGTCCAAAACACATTTTTGTATAAATCCTTATAAATTCATTGTATATATAAATTTGATAAATGCTATTGCATTAGAAGATCGTTTAGACGATTCACACATAATATATTCGTGCTGATTCATTTTTATTCATCGTCCAGTCTACGAAATACCATTGTGAGATTAATTCGTCATATTTGTGTAATATATTGCTAGTTATAATATCTAGGATCACTCCAGCGGGTAGGTGATCATTATAATTCATTCTTTAGGTTTTCTTGACAAAGTTTTGGTAACTGTGACTTTGGTCGTTTGACGACAGGGTATTTGATTTTTCTTTTCTTGTTTTGCTATCCTGTCCTTTACGGAATAAAGTTTGTTTTCCCAATATTTAATCATGGCGTGATATTTTAACGAAGAGATGGGAGGTCGTGTTAAGATGGCCATCGCTTGGAATTTTCAGGGTATTCCACCTTTGAGATAGTTCTTTTTAGAGTTGTTTTTCGTGTTCTTGAGCTAGTTTTTTTTATTCATTTCTCCTTCAAAGCCATGGTCATTCTTAAGACAGCCTGTTAGGATGACTAGTTCCCCATTCACTCCTTTATTTGGTGGTAGGACCTGGGAGGGTTTTTCGCCGGGCATTTTCAGGTTCTACGATCCAGAGATCATCGAGGGATTTCACCAGGTGTTGGTAAGTTTCTTGAGTCTAGGATTATAACTAGCGCCCTCCAATACCCTAGTGGGGATTGCAAGAACAAGAACTACTAGGCCAGCTCTGGGACGGCACACACTCACTCTAAGGCTTTTCACACCTGGAACATAGAATATATATACGTTTCTTGAGTCTAGGATTATAACTAGCGCCCCCCAATCCCCTAGTGGGGATTGCAAGAACAAGAAATAATAGGCCTGCTCTGGGCCTGCACATACTCGCTCTATGGCTCTTCAAACCTGGAACATAGAATATAATTATATACGTTTCTTGAGTCTAGGAATCTAACTAGCGCCATCTAATGCCCTAGTGGGGATTGCAAGAACAAGAAGTAATAGGCCAGTTCTGGGCCTGCACACACTCGCTCTCAAGTTATTTTCACACCTGGAACACAGAGATACAGCTTCCTTGAGTGTACAACAGCGCTACGAGCTGGCGGTATCCGGTCCTCTGATGGAGGGTACGAGAACCACAATTCTGATAATAGGTAGCCATGATAATCGAAAATTCTGGTATTCTAATTGTTGTAGTCGCTGTCGTCGTCATGGTTGCTGTTGATGTTAATGTTAATTTATTTTAGGAACTTAAAGGACTCCGAAATGGCAATGTCAATGTTATAATAATACTTATAAAATGCATATTTCCTCAGAATCTATGCGAACTGTGAGGCTGAAATTTTCACACTAGGTTTAAGAGGGGTTTGGCCTTAATTTAGAACACGATTATTTTAGTTTATGGATTCATGATTTATTTGAGAACTTTTTCTTATACTATAACTTACATATTTCCTACATATTGATATACACCTGGAACATAGAATATAATACGTTTCTTGAGTCTAGGATTCTAACTAGCGCCTTCCAGTCCCCTAGTGGGGATTGCAAGAACAAGAACTACTAGGCCAGCTCTGGGACTGCACCCACCTGTCTCAGTACGAACTGCCCTTCCTCTCTGCTGTGAATGGCTCCTCTCCAGATGGACTTCTGTAGTAATAATTTCTTAAAAAATTCCTATTTTGATTTAATAACAACAGTTAACTTAACATACCTTGAAAGTTTGAAGGAAATCAAATAAATTGATCATGAGAATTCATACATTCTATGAGAGAAAAACATTTTTCGGAAAATGTGCGTTACCACTCTTTTACATTTCAACTTCATACGATGGATTTTCTCTATTATTTATGGTTTGTAGTTTTGCTGATTGTTTTTCAAAAACAGAGGCTTGTACAATAGACCGGACGCTGAAAGTCAAAACAAGTCTCAAATGAAAATGTATGTAACGTATGTAGATTTGGCTTTCCAATATTTCTCCTCGTTTTGAAAACCTTCATGGGATTTCTGGTATTCCCACCCATGGCAAAACTGTCACAAAATAACTCAAAAGGAATTTGAATCCAAGATAGAGTTTATTTAAAAATGTATTAAACTAATTTAGCAGTAAGAAAAAAAACATACATTATAGGCCTACAACATTTTAAAGAGAAGTTTTCACTCACAAAATTTAAAGAAGTAAAACTATGAAAATGTATTCATTTTACTTCTCCGGACTCCCTCAAGACTCCTTTCATCAGCCCCTTGTTCAATATTTGTCTGAAATCCTGTGCCTTTGTGGGGACTCTAATTTTGTGTGTAAGTGAATTTTTAGGATCGAGAATTATGTAGATGGTCCAAAATATGAATGAAGGCGCCATCCCGACATTTGAGTAAAAATAATTCGAAAACATGGGAAAAGACCACACTCAGAATGGTCAATGCCAGTGCTGAAGTTCGAAACTTTCATCTCCAGACCTCCAGCTACCCCTTCTAGTCATGGTGAGTGACCTACTGCTCGAGTCCAAGCTCTGTGAACTTGCGGGGTGAGGTGAAGTGGCAGGCGGGGAGAGGAGGGCCTGTCAACAGCCCGCCGTGTTATCTGGAATTCTATTCCAATACTGCTAACATAGGGCCGTTGCCTAAACCACTGTGGTGTTGTGAATGAGTGAGAGGTCACCGACCATTGTATTTGGTTCTATTATTACGCATGGACCAGGACCCCCCCACATCAATCTTCGTCGTCCGCGATCCACATCCCTCTCAGGTTCACGGAGCTTGGACTCGAGCAGTAACGCTCACCGGTACGTTCCGTAGTAGCTGATATATTGTAAACTGGTTTGGTCAATGATTCGTGAACTAAATACGTACATGACACTCTTCAAACAGTACTGAATGAAATACCGGTTTATCTCAGTACGAACTGCCCTTCCTCTCTGCTGTGAATGGCTCCTCTCCAGATCCATTTCATGATGAAAATTAATAGACAGCTATTAGCAAACTGAACGAGAATTGCTGCCTACTGTACGTCATCCTGAAACATGCACGCCTTGTCAACGTTAAGAACGGTGAAGACAGTTTAACAACTTCCGGCGTGAGAGAAGACTACTCTGCTACTTTGTCATCATGACAAATTGGTATTGTACTAAGAGGTTTATTATACTAAGGGAGGAAGAATAGGGGTAAGATAACGGGTTTTCTACATAACAGGAAGGTCTGAATCTCCCAGAGCCGTTCTTGAGATGGAGTTTATTTGCTGTGGGGTGCCAATTTACTTCTTTTCTGTTCAACAGCACGTTGAGCCCCAGAATCTGCTCACTAACCTCAGATATCACACGGAATCCGGACAAGCCGTTGGCCAAAAGAAGGACATATTCAGAAGAATCATTATTCATTAGTTCATTTGCAGAGTATTGTTGATTCATTCCAGGGGCATTGTGGAATCGCGATGATGAATTCTATAGAAATGGGAACTCACTTCTTTGCGAGTGCGGTGAGACGGAGTTCGAGGGGACGGGGCTTTCCTACACACAGACGTCATTTTTTGCCATGGCCACCTGCTTACTAGTCGGCAGAATATATCGGCATGTTGCGCACTCAATAGGACCAGTAGATATTGCGCTCGGAAGTTATGGCATAATCTTTCTAGAAAGTCAGATAAGCTATTGCTTACCCTCAGCCACAAGGCGCCACGTTCTTGGCGGCTACATTCCTCTACCCAGCATTCAACTGAGCTCCCAACAGTACTTGGGTAAGAGTGGATTTTTCCGATAACTTGAGCCATTGTGATGAGTGCATTAATGTGAGTATTAATAATTGGGGCTAGTATTTGGTAGAAGGTAGCCGTGTCTCACGTTAGGCACCATTCCAGTTGAATTACAAGTTAGAAACTGCGAAAAATCGTTTCTATAATTGCTGAGTAGGAATCAAACCCACCTCTTCCCAGTTGTGTCTTACGAGGCTGAGTGTACCTAATTACAGTATTCAGGTCAGAATTTTATTTCTTGAAAAAAAAAAAAGAAATAAACAAGATGTTCAGTAAAGAACATATAGCCTACTTTCTCCTAAATGCATGGGTATTGCTATAACTCTTTGTCCTTTTCAAGGAGTATAATTGAATGTTGGTTGTAGTAGCTTGTTGAAATACAACGTGCTATAGGGATATTAAACATGAATATGAGGTGCCCTTTGCTAGTGCTACCTCTGTAAAAAAATTCATTCAATTCGGTTTCACCGTGATTGAATTGATCTGGGGAATGGATTTGCACACATACATGGCCGCTATTTACAAACTATTGGGCTGATGACCTTGTAGTCAGTCATAAGATGCTTTCCACAAAAAGGCATGTTGTTGCAAAATCTGGTAGAGATCAAATTATTAGGATGGTCGAAATTTGATTTAAGCTTTTAACATTTGGGTAGCCGTCATTCCGTTTCCGTCAAGATGGCGGCGATATAAAACAGGACACTGAGGTGCCTTTTGCTAGTGCTACCTCTGTACCAAATTTCGTTCAATTCGGTTTCACCGTGTTTGAATTGATAGGGGGAATCGATTTGCACACATACTTGGCCACCATCTGCAAACTATTGGGCTGATGATCTAGCAGTTTGGTCAGAATATGCTTCCCACATAAAGATTTGTTGTTGCAAAATTCGGTAGAGACTAGATTATTAGGTTGGTCGTAATTACATTTTAGCCTTTAACATTTGGGTGGCCGCGATTACGTTTCCGTCAAGATGGCGGTGATACAAAACATGACAATGAGGTGGCCTTTTCTAGTGCTACCTATGTACCAAATTTCGTTCCATTCGGTTTCACCGTGTTCGAATTAATAGGGGGAATCGATTTTGACACAAAGATGGCTGCCATCCGCAAACTATTAGGCTAATGACCTATTAGATTTGTCAAAGGATGCTCCCTTCATAAAGGTATGTTGTTGCAAAATTTGGTAGAGATCGGATGATTAGGTTAGTCGTAATTTGATTTAAGCTCTGAACATTTGGGTGGCCGCCATTACGTTTCCGTGAAGATGGCGGCGATATAAAACATGACACTGGGGTGCCCTTTGCTAGTGCTACCTCTGTACCAAATTTCATTCCATTCGGTTTCACCGTGTTCGAATTAATAGGGGCAATCGATTTTCACACAAAGATGGCCGCCATCCGCAAACTATTAGGCTAATGACCTATTAGATTTGTCAAAGAATGCTCCCTCCATAAAGGTATGTTGTTGTAAAATTTGGTAGAGATCGGATGATTAGGTTAGTCGTAATTTGATTTAAGCTTTGAACATTTGTGTGGCCGCCATTACGTTTCCGTCAAGATGGCGGCGATATAAAACATGACACTGAGGTTTCCTTTGCTAGTGCTACCTTTGTACCAAATTTCGTTCAATTTGCGCTCACCGTGTTCGAATTGATAGGGGGGGACAGACATTCAGAGTACACACACACACTCACACACACACACACACACACACACAGAGAGACTCACACACACACATACACACACACAGACAGACACACTTTTTTTCGCCCTGTAGTGATCTCATAAGTCTACTTTCATTTTTTTTTTTCAAAAATCGAAAGTAGGCTAAAACAGGAATCGAACCCAAACCCTTAGGTTCCGGAGTCGCAATAAGTATCTTGAGACAACACAATACGGCCTTTTAGTTGAGCGATTGGTGAGAGTGGATATTAGAACTCAGTGGGCACACCCACCTGTGCTGCTCCAAGCCACGCGTTTGTATTCAGGGGCATATATTTTCGCCCTCTACAATAATAGACCAAATGAAAATGGGGCTGAAACACCAACTCAGATGACAAATTGGCTTACACGCTGAACCGTTTTCGCTGATTTTCAACAACGGTCCTTTACCTTTCTATGTCTTGTGCGAATTATCTAAATTGTTCTCCCTTCTTGGTTATTATTGGCCAGAATGACTGAGCAGATTAGTGGATATTTCTGTAATTACCGATCAGATTCGTAATAGTAACTCGTTGCTATACCTAATCGTGATTGGTGTTCCCCCTCTTTATTGTATCTACGCAACTCCGTTACCAGGAACAACACCTTGTTTGACTCCGGGCTGCTCTTCTGTATCTCATAATGTAGGGTGCACGTATTTTTCAGACCTACCTTGATCCTCTTTTTAGCCTACTTTCGATTTTTGCAAAAAATGAAAGTAGACTTATGAGATCAACACAGGGCGAAAAAAGTGTGTCTGTCTGTGTGTGTGTATGTGTGTGTGTGAGTCTGTGTGTGTGTGTGTCTGTGTGTGTGTGTGTGTGTGTGTGTGTGTGTGTGAGTGTGTGTACTCTGAATGTCTGTCCCCCCCTATCAATTCGAACACGGTGAATGCGAATTGAACGAAATTTGGTACAAAGGTAGCACTAGCAAAGGACACCTCAGTGTCATGTTTTATATCGCCGCCATCTTGACGGAAACGTAATGGCGGCCACACAAATGTTCAAAGCTTAAATCAAATTACGACTAACCTAATCATCCGATCTCTACTAAATTTTGCAACAACATACCTTTATGGGGGGAGCATCCTTTGACCAAACTAATAAGTCATCAGCGTAATAGTTTGCGGATGGCGGCCATCTTTGTGTGAAAATCGATTCCCCCTATTAATTCGAACACGATCCAACCGAATGGAACGAAATTTGGTACAGAGGTAGTACTAACAAAAGGCACCTCAGTGTCATGTCTTATATCGCCGCCATCTTGACGGAAACGTAATGGCGGCCACACAAATGTTCAAAGCTTAAATCAAATTACGATTAGCCTAATCATCCGATCTCTACCAAATTTTGCAACAACATACCTTTATAGAGGAAGCATCCTTTGACCAAAAAACTAGGTCATTAGCCTTATAGTTTGCGGATGGCGGCCATCTTTGTGTGAAAATCAATTCCCCCTATTAATTCAAACACGGTGCAACCAAATGGAACGAAATTTGGTACAGAGGTAGCACTAGCAAAGGGCACCTCAGTGTCATGTTTTATATCGCCGCCATCTTGACAGAAACGTAATGGCGGCCACACGAATGTTCAAAGCTTAAATCAAATTACGATTAACCTAATCATCCGATCTCTACCAAATTTTGCAACTACATACCTTTATGGAGGGAGCATCCTTTGACCAATCTAATAGGTCATTCGCCTAATAGTTTGCGGATGGCGGCCATCTTTGTGTCAAAATCGATTCTCCCTATTAATTCAAACACGGTGAAACCGAATGGAACGAAATTTGGTACAGAGATAGCACTAGCAAAGGGCATCTCAGTGTCATGATTTATATCGCCGCCATATTGACAGAAACGTAATGGCGGCCACACAAATGTTCAAAGCTTAAATCAAATTACGATTAGCCTAATCATCCGATCTCTAGCAAATTTAGCAACAACATACCTTTATGGAGGGAGCATCCTTTGACCAAACTAATAGGTCATCAGCCTAATATTTTGCGGATGGCGGCCATCTTTGTGTGAAAATCGACTCCCCTTATCAATTCGAACACGGTGAAACCGAATGGAACGAAATTTGGTACAGAGGTAGCACTAGCCAAGGGCACCTCAGTGTCATGTTTTATATCACCGCTATCTTGACGGAAACGTAATGGCGGCCACCCAAATGTTAAAAGCTAAAATGTAATTATGACCAACCTAATAATCTAGTCTCTACCAAATTTTGCAACACCATATCTTTATGTGGGAAACATATTCAGACCAAACTGCAAGAACATCAGCCCAATAGTTTGCAGATGGTGGCCAAGTATGTGTGCAAATCGATTCCCCCTATCAATTCAAACACGGTGAAACCGAATTGAACGAAATTTGGTACAGAGGTAGCACTAGCAAAGGGCACCTCATATTCATGTTTAATATCCCTATAGCACGTTGTATTTCAACAAGCTACTACAACCAACATTCAATCATACTCCTTGAAAAGGACAAAGAGTTATAACAATACCCTTGCATTTGGGAGAAAGTAGGCTATATGTTCTTTACTGAACATCTTGTTTTTTATATTTCTCATTTATCATTGAGAAATCATCATCGTACCTGAAGTGATTAATATTTGTATAGTTTATCTTTATTATCTGGGGTTTGATTTTCGTCCATGTCATCAAGGTATATGTCTCGGAATATTTCTTTGTTATGCAGGAGTGTTGTATCTTACCTGTGAAATACTATGATGTGTTGCCGTGTTTTTTCTTCTTGTAAATCACGCCCAGTACAAATCAATCCCAGCACCTGGAGTGTTTGTGGATGATACGGTTCCGGCATTTCCGTAACAAAATTATAACCTCGATTATGCAAGTCACCTAACTCCTCTGAATATGTACAAATTGGAGTATCCGGAGTATCTTCCTCTCGTGCTCTCTTTTTCACCTCGGTTAGAGTCTTCTGTACTTCAAGGTGAGCGTCATCCGGAGGTCCACACTGATGACCGTTTGATGTAAGTAGTTTGGAGTCTTATTTTTATTCCTAAGTACTGTAGTAGAAGTCACCTACCTCCTTTAGCTTAGGATTATAAGGGGTAGAAATATACGTCTTAATATGTGGTAAGAAGATTAATATTTTGTACAACAAGCATCCGAGTCGTGAATTTTACTCGAGTTCAAATGTGGCCTCGTGAAGGAGAGACTTGAATATCACAGGTCTAGAGTGATTTATTTCCTTCATTTGCCTCCCTAATCATCTTCAACGTTTAATTTCACGAATTTTGGATAAACTCCAGTTATACTTAGCGCATTATTACTTTTGACTTGACGTTTAAGCACCACACTAGTGCCACCTAGCGATCAGAAGTCAAATTTTAACAATTTACAGATTCCCAACCTGCTAAATCGTTTTTTATTCTCCTAAACAGCGCTAAGAAATTATTGTTTAATCTAATTATCGGGTTTATTTTCTTTGACTTGCAAATTAATACTTGTTTCTTTTAGAAATGTTCATTATTATGCTGATGAAGGCATTATTATGTATCGTAAGGCGATTAGTGCCGGGAGTGTCCGAGGACATGTTCGGCTCGCCTGAGTCTGTAGCTGCTTCCAGCAGACACCCTTAGGGTGAGCTACAAGTTCCGTTCAATTTCAAGTAGTTCCAACTTTCGTTACCATATATCAATGATACCTAGTGGTGAACGTTGGAACTTTGATAGAGCGTTCCGACGAAATCCAACCAAACAATTTAGCTTCACACATATTTAGTCTGTGGAAGGATCTTTTACATGCCATAAATCTATGACATGGGACCACCGGCTTTACTTCCCCTCCGAAGGAAGGCATACTGAAGGATTTTTAACGCTTTTAATAAATCTGACGACTTCGGTAGGGTTTGAACCCGCTATCTTGGGCACAGCAGTTCAGCATGCTACCAACTACGCCACCGAAGTAGATTTGACTAAATGTGTCAATAATGGACATTTTAAGACATGGCTATTTTCTTGTATCTACCTAATCAACATACGTATTTCAGGTAAAGTAACATTTTGATAAACATAACAAACCTTTTCAACATCTAAAGATATCGCGAAGGTACATTATATTGACCCACGAGAACCATATGTGATGAAGGAGAAGCAGATGTGGCTCGAGGTGGGTTATTGTTATGTGATGTCTGCAGACTGCAGATAGCAGAGGACACTGAGACGCGCCACTGAGCATGTACGCTCCACTTCTTATCACACCCGCTGCTTCCACTACACTACTGCATTCCACCCTCGTGCATCGTGCAAGTAATAGTGTGGTCCGTGAGTCGCGACATAGAGCCAGCTGCTAAGATCATGTATGGAACGTTAGGGCTTTGTGCAGTATCCAATAGGAGGAAATGGTTTGCGCACAAGCATAGGAACTGGGGAAATCTGGTTTAACCTCCAGCATGACCTAGTTTCCTCGTTGTCCTCTATTGCAGTGTTTCCCAAACTTTTCGTGTGTATACCACTTTAAGGCCCAGTTGTACGAACTCTGGTTATCCATCGGAATAGCTATACCTGGGCTAGCGTCTTCCTTGGTATATCTCCAAGGGTGGGTTGTACAAGATTTTATTCCGGGGCTCACTATTCCATGTTTGTCTGAGAGACAAGCTAAGTTGGTAACAAACGGAGCTAACTTTGTGGACATATTGACACGAAATTTGAATTTCTTTGGAAACAGATGAATATCGAATTGACCAATGCGATACTCCATGAGAGGCCGTGAGAATAACAAACCACGGCCGTGGACAAACATACCGTAATAAATCCATGCATTGGTTACAAATAATGGTATAAATCGTAGGCTATACATAAATATAATGCAAACTAATATAGCATATCCAAGAATTAAGTACCGGTAGGTGCAGGATAGGCTACTACATGTTATTATCATACATTTTACCTGTCAGCCATATATTCCAGTCCATCGATAATTTGATCTGTGTATATTTCCTGTCTGAACCGTATAAAGAATTAATTTTCATCACAGTTCAGAAAATGAGCCGGCCTCTGTCTGATCTTCTTTGCTTTTCTCCTTTGCAGAAATAGTATTTCTATTAATGGATCCTCCGCATCAGCATGACTCTTGAATAATTATGAGTAATAATATGTATGTAATTACTGTGCTGCTATTAAGATTATACATTTTCATGTACATATATGAATAGTTCACTCGAATTAAGAGTTTGCGATGATTTAACTTCGTTTTTTTTCTTTCTAATAAGTGATGAGCCTCTGCATCACTTTCTACATTAATTCCTGGCATCTGCAGCATGATGCTCTCGACTGACGCGGAGTTATTATTAATTACCCTGTTGAACCTAGGATCACCCCAAGTGATTACTGGTAGGCTACATATAAAAGATAATGCAGGAACACCAAGCATAACATAGAAACAAAAACTAATAAGCAAAATAAGTTGGAACTGGTGGGGTTCGATCCACAAAATTTATGTTCTTTCGTCGTGAGTCTGGCGCGCTAACCATTGGACCACTGCGACATAGCGTTTAGTGCTGAAGACAAAGCATATGATGCGTACATTTGTAATGTCGTTGGCTTGTTTTGGTATTTTGTCTGTAAAAATGTGTATGTAATTATTGTGCTGCTATTAAAATTATACGTTCTCATGTTCATTTATGAATAGCTCACTGAAATTACGAGTTTGCGATGATTTAACTTCGGATGTTGTAGCGGTCTCTCCCGTCCGCCATATACTCGGTATAAGCAGATAGCTCGCCATTCCAAGCCTGGTTAGCTATGCCGTCGTTTCTACCCGGATTATCTCTTATACCAATGTCGTACAACTCAATTCTGCGCTAACTACGGAGATAACTTTAGCCGAGGTATAACCCGAGTTCGTACAACTGGCCCTAAGAGATGAGAACCTCTCGCGTACCACCTAATGGTTGGGATATATAGCAACTACAACCCGCACCACCACTACGTAGCAGACCTAAAATGGATTGTAAATTGTGTTTGTTTGAGTTGAAGTTCAAATAATAAAAAGTGTGTCCAGTTGTTTTATTATTTATTACAATAAGTATTCAATTCAAACATTCATAAATGACACAGTACAAATAATAGTCTATTAAAAAAACTCATAATAATTAAACTTAAAAACCAAAGTTCAATGTGAAGGGTGAGCTTGAAAATTAGAAGCCAACTTAGGAATGTCTGGTTCAAGATTGCTGAGTCTCAAACGATGATGGTTTTCCACTGTAAGGAGCCTATTCCGATATTTATTATTGAGATAAACAAGTGAATAAAATGCAGTCTCACACAAGTAGGAAGTAGTGAAAAATCTAACTGCTCTGTCAGCTAATAGTCTGCATCTCAACTCGAAAGTTCACAAGAGTCATTTTTGAAAAAGTTTGCCTTAGATGTGAATCACAATTCAATTCATAAAACTGCTCCTTTTCTTTGGCTTTAAAGTCCTCTGGCAACATATCAATGTTTTTATATTTTTTAATGTTATATTATCATATTTTTCTATTTTTCGTAACGTGTCTAATATATATTATATTTTTCGTATCATCACCGCGTACCACTACAGCAGTACGAGCGTGCCGCCAGTGGTACGCGTACCACAGTTTGGGAAACGCTGCTCTATTGGACTCCGTTGTCTTTTTCGATTAACCCGGGAGAGGTGGCGCAGGTGACTCAGTGACCCCACGCAGTCTTATTAAGCTGGGGTTTCAACCCTTTAATACACACTGACTAAACCTTCCTCATACATTTCCCCACATTCCTTATCTATGGTCTGAGGGCAATAACATATTAGTGGAAGGGATGAGGACCGAGACAAATGTATTTTTGTCGAGCCATGTTGCAATGTGTTCTGAAGACCCCGCGCCACCAGTACAGCTGGCCGAGTGAACAGCTGTTCTAGACTTACGTGTACTCAATGGTAATGTAGCTGCCTGATCGCGAGATAAAATTGATTGTAGTTAAGTGTTAAAATAAAACATTATGAATCGTCTGAGCTACGAAGAGCAAGAAACCAGGGAGTTATCTCTTCTGCAAGATGTCAAAGAGGAAGATATATTAGGACGTGAAAAGAGTGATAGTGAAGATGAACTAGAATTATCAGAATCTTAAAGTGATACTGAGCAGAGTGCAGACGAAGAAGAACATGAAGAACAAGGTAACTAGAATACTATCAGGTAGGCCGATATAGCAGTTCCCGCTTCAGTCACCAGGTGGCTCCCTTTACGCTGACGTCATTTCGCGGACAAGCCAGTGTCGCCTGAAGTAGAAAACGTGCTTTGTAATGTAGTTGTATGATCCATTTAGATGTTAAATAATGCGCTTTTAAAAACGGGTTGCCACAATAACTGTGCCGTTTCTGAGTACAAAACAATGGCCGTAGAAATTCTGAAGTGATTTACCACTCATTTTCTAACGATAAGGAAGTTCAAAAGCTGTGGATTTAAGATGCAGACGAAAGGATAGCGTCAATGCTAGAACTGCCCGAGTTTGTTCTGCACTTTTTTTTACTATAGGATTACGAAAGGGACCTCAAAAATGAATTATTGAGTTTGCCTCTGAAGAAGAAATTACGCGTTGGTACAGTTCCTTCGAAGAATATACCTAACTGGCATCAGGCCCGACGAGAGGGAGGGGCACGCGGAGCTGTAGCCCCGGGCCCGGATTAGCTGAGGGGCTCGAGGCGGTAAAAGGCCTTCGAGTGGACAATTTTGTTTAATTTAATGTTAAAACAGTCATCTCCGTTGCGTAGTGGTCAGCGTGCTTCGCTGCCACCCCGAAGGTCCGAGGTTCGATTCTGGGCTCTGTCACGAAATTTGAAAAGTGGTATGAGGACTGGAACGGGGTCTACTTAGTCTCGGGTGGTCCAAATGAGTAGAGGGGGTTCGATTTCTACCTCAGCCGTCCTTGATATGTTTTTCCGTGGTTTTCCATTTTCAACTCAGGCAAATGATGGGACGGTACATTTATGATGGAATGAACCCTTAGCCTACCTGATAAATGCGATAATCTATCCAGGAAAGTAAAACCTTTGTTCAAATCTGTAATCACTTCTTCTCCTCACAGATCAACTGGCTTCGACTCTCGCCATCACCCCTAATTTGTCTTCCTTTCAGTACCTAATTCTAAGCAGAAGATTGCACTGTGTCAATATTGCGAAATTACACGTGTTTGGTCTAACAAAGTCCGACGGTCTAGTCAATACCTAGCTATGCTAAACATTGTCACCAGTCTCCCGAAGGCAATTTCTTGTTACCCTTACAACGCAACTCTGTCAACGACGAGTTGAGAAAAGCTAATGATCAAATAAACATAACAAAATACCTACTTTTAAACCCTAAAGCCTAAAAGTCCGCCTTGTTGCGTAGTGGCTATCACTCGTCGCTGTCACCGCGGAGGCCCGGGTACGATTCCCGGCTTTGCCAAGTTATATAATTCTGCTCAGAGGGCTGGAATGGGGTAGCCTACACTCCACCTCGTGAGGCATAACTGAGAAGAGGTGGGTTCGATTCCTACCTCAGTCATCCTGGAAGTGGTTTTCCGTGGTTTCACATTTCTACTTCAGGCTAATACTGTGATGGCTCCAAAATTAAGGCCACGGCCACCTCCTTCCCAATCCTCATCTGAATTACAAATACACACACTAATACAGCCATCACAATGACACAAGCTATCAGGAAAATTCCACACACACCGAAGTACACGGGGCTACACGACCACTATGTCGCAAAGGCCCTAAACGAATTAGCAATAACAACATAAGCTACAGCCTAAAGTGAGTACGTTAGTGTAGCACTTCTACAGGACCACATTAATAGCTAAACAAGAGCGGTATCTAAAAAAACTGGGGGTTATTGCCATCCTATTCCACAAACAATTTGAAAACATTACAATTGTACGATCATCTCAATACAACGATACTCTGTACAGCAGGGGTGGGTGAGCGGGTGTTAATCAATAAAGAATATAATTATCTGAAAAGAAAAAACCTAGGATTAGGTATTATCTTGTTCCACCCATCCTAAAATCTTTATATAGGGGCATATGACTTCGTAGTTCCGCCCCTTAAAACAACAATAACTAACTGATGACCTTGACGTTTTTATCTCAAAGGTGTATTGCAATATAATTAATAAAATGGAATACTTCCTTTAGGTCGACAGAAATTTGCCTCCCAAGTTCTTAAGTTTGCAGCCGCTCTTTCCGTACAGTGTGTGGTGTCTCCTTGTCAACGCCTAAACACTGATTATCGGGGACATGTGGATTTGCATTCCACCGTTTGCCGGACTTAAAGTGGTTTTCAATTTCAACTCCAGGTAAATGCCAGGGATGGTAGCCTACCTACACACAGATCATGACGGCGTTCTTCTGAATTCCTACCACAACCCATTCTTTGGAACCGTAGACCATAACATCATAATGTCCTAACAAGTAGCCTACAGTATATAAATCGAGACGGGCGTCCAATGCTTCGAACGTAAAATAACAGTAATAATAGCAATAGTAATAGTAAGAGTAATAGTAGGCTATTTAATTACAGGTCAATCATAATCGGGAGATGCGCCAGCTGAAGAGAACAGTGCTTAAGGGAGCAATATCAACGATGGAAGCGTTGTCACCCAAGAAAAAACCAAAGCTGGATGAAAGCATCTCCAATGAGTCGACTTCTGCAGAAGTGTTACCTCCAGACACGAAAATTGAGACACGGCCTCCTACCTAAATCCTAACCCCAATTACAAATGAACACATTAGTACAGCCTTCATAAAGACACAGGTTATCTGACAGATTTAGCACATACACCCAAGTAGTCTACATGAGCTACTTGACCACGTTGTTTGAAATGTTGTGTTGTTGAATCATTTATGGACTATGCTAAACCACCATAACTTTGTTGGATTGGTTTAAATATTGACATTTCCAATATTCCTTTAAAAATATTTTCTGACCCCACAGCATAGCAGTGTTCGTTAAGGTGTACACGGAGATCAAAAGTTTGAATTCCGACACCGTGTATGGTTTTCCTGCCAGTTTTCCACACTCCCTCAAGGAAAATGTCGGGATGGTGCAAATTTCAAGTTTTGAACACATACCGTACTAATACAGTACAAAAACACAGGTTATCAGGCAAATTCAATACGTCCAAGTACATGAGACTGATGACCAATATGTCCCAATCTCCTAAAATGAATAGTTAAGAACAGAAATGTTGGATTCTAAGATGTGTTGGGCCTAAGTTTCATAGCCGTTAATTA
Organism: Meconema thalassinum; assembly: GCA_946902985.2. NCBI lineage: Eukaryota > Metazoa > Arthropoda > Insecta > Orthoptera > Tettigoniidae > Meconema > Meconema thalassinum. The sequence continues at coordinate 208,125,027 of OX336394.1, read as the reverse complement.
ACTCACATTCATTACGTGTTAAGTCATCGTCATTATTTCCAACATCATTCAGAAATATTCTAACATTAGTAGATCAAAAGCTGAGTGCAATTACGTAGCTAATAACCGGTATATATTAAGAAAATGGTCCTCAAGCAAAATATATGCAGGTGCTGCAGTGCTGTGGGACTCGCCTGTGTCCGCGAGGTGACGTCACATACTGCTAGACCAATATGGCTACCATTAATCGCGCAGAGCTCGTAACGATACCCCCTGAAGAAAGTGACGAAGATTTGCCTCATTCTCGGCGGATGTGTACCCTTACTGGAAAAGGAGAGTTACAAAATGGAGTACATACAATACAACAAGAGACTATTCTAAAATGTGCCATGGGTGAAAAACTAGAATCCTACATCATCTAAAACTTATCTAATCATTCATTTTGAAATTGTTAATAGGCAAACTGAAGTAAGAATTATCAGATATTTCATAAAAATAGATTATTACCTGTTAGATCCGCAGCATTTCTATTATAGTGTAAATACCCGTTTAGGCTATAATATGTGCATGACTTTCATTTTAGACAAATATACTTGCGCATTAGTTCAGTGAATGTTTTTATGCCATATCAGTAGCATAAACGAAATAATTGTCGTTACTACAGAGAAATAATTAGGAGGGGTCAGAAATGACCCCGCGCCACCTCTAACGTTGCTCAAGTAAGCGTCACCTCTCCCGGGTTAAGGAAATTGTGATTAGTCTCGTAAAAGCTTTGCTTTTATTCGTAGGGTATTCGTTTATTATTAAGGATATTGTAATTAGTCTCCCAATACATGTATCTTCTATTTTAATGATAGGGTTTTCGTTTTGGATTGATTTTAATCGTAGGGGGTTCGTTTATGATTAATGGAATTGTAATTAGTCCCGTTTGATTTCAACCGTAAAGTTTTCGTTGCTGATAAAGGCAATTGTAATTAGTCTCGTAAGATCTTTAATTTTAATAGTAGGGATTTTGTTTTCGATAAAGGAAATTGTAATTTGTCACATTAGAGCTTTAACTTAAATCATTTCACTTTCAGTTTTCATTCCGTTAGCTCTTGGCTTTCGTGAATTTTAGCTCTGGTGACAAAATAATATCAAGCTAATCTTCATTCTCGTCGCCAAGATAAGTAGCGTTGTTCTCCTCATAGATGGCCCCAGCTTCAAATCCTGGCTCTTCCTTGGACGAACTTAGTCCTGGTGCGAGGGTTGGAAATGAATACAATAAGATTCATGAAGAGAACCGGGAAAGATATGAGTTTGAATCCCATCTGAAACAAGTAGTTCCGTGAAGAACTATACAGCCTATTTTCATATATCCTACTTAAGTTAACTGCCACTATGAACGTACAAAATTTCAGTATGATTGCTGTAATAGATTCGTAGATATTGAGTACCGACTAAATATTTCGGATGGTCGCCATGTTGGATTTTATATATGTAAGTCCTAGAGTTATGTACTGTTACATGAAGATTATTGTGTACGTGTAGCATTCAAATTTCAATCGCATGATTAGGACACAAGAAGTAACAAGGAGATTTTAAAATTTCGCACAGCTGCCATCTTGTGGTTATGGAAACAATTGAACTAAATTAGATACCAGTGCATTAAAATGTGTATAAACATTTCCTGTACCAGATTTCATTGCGTTTGGAACATTAAATCGCGAGAAAGGTCTATTAAAATTTTTAATTCGCTTGGCCGCCATGTTCGTTTTGTAGTTAACCGGTTTTTGAAAGTCTTATAGATGAACTTCCAGTAGTGCCCTTTATCTCCGTACAAAATTTCAGGGTGATACCGCTAATAGTTTCAGAGATATAGAATGCCGGTGAAATATTTACCACATCCGCCATCTTGTGGTTATGTAAACAATTGAACGAAGTTTGATGTCGGTGCATTACAATGTGTATAAACATATATTGTACCACGTTTTATTGCGTTTGGTTGGTTAAATCGCGAGAAACGTCTATTTAAATTCGCAAATTCGCGTGGCCGCCATGTTGGTTTTTTAGTTACCAGTTTTTCAATAGTCACATAGGTGAACTTCTAGTAGTTCTCTTTATCACAGTAAAAAATTCCAGGGTGACATCGGGAATAGTTTCGGAGATATTGAATGCTGGTGAAATATTTCGCACAGCCGCCATGTTGGATTGGTGAGACGTAACAAAATTTGAAGGGCACAGTCGGGGTCCCCCGGGGTGGTGCTATGAACTTACCGAGTTTCATTGAAATCGCTCCAGCCGTATAGAAGTTATTAGGGGCGACACACACACACTTCTCTCACACACACACACACACACACACACATGCACACACAGACACACGGACAAAAGGTGATCTCATAAGCCTTTTTTTTTCAAAATTGAAAATAGGCTAAAAAGTAACTTCTCGTGGTGTCCCCATTTCTACTCCCACTGCTGGGGTGGTATTTTAAATCCACGATAAAATCCTTCTAATTCTTAGCCTAAATGGAGATCATGAATTGAGATTCCTGTTCCAAATATCGTGATTAATCCCCAGCTCTACCATGATTCTCACCTGATGGCTCAAGAAAAGAGAGGTTTGATTCACATCTCAGCGACCTTAACATTGGTTCTTACGGTTTCTCCCTTCTACTCCAGGCAAAAGCCAGAATGGTTCTTAGCTTAAAACCACGACAGCTCCTTCCTAATCCTCGTTCCAGGTCTTGCCTTCGTCCATTGCTTCCTTGAACTGTTCTTTGCCACGTTTGTTTGGGTCTCCCTCTCTTCTATTGTACCCTGCGGGTTTCAATTCAATGCTTCTCTTCCAATGGCTTTATCAGTGTAAGCCCAATCCATTTCCATTTCCACCTTTTAATTTGTAGGGCCATCTCAATTTCCCCCGTCTTCTCCAATGTTCATGGTTGGAGATTAATTCCTGCCAGTAGATGTTGAGAATCTTCCTATAAACAGCGGTTGACAGAGGTCTGCAACCTGAAGGTAATTACTTTAGTCACATTTCAAGTCTCGGACCCTTAAAATAGAACGGATTTGACATTATTTCGGAATATGCGGAGTTTGGTCCTTATAGATATTCTGCTGTTCCCCCATATCCTGTGCTGCTCCTCCATCTTTGGTCACTACACTGCCCAGGTAAGTGAAGCTATCCACATCTTCTATAGATTCTAGTTTGTTGGTGTTAGTTCGTAAGGCCTTGGTCGTTTTTCATCATCTCTAAGTATAGCACAAATGATTCTTGGAATGAAATACTACCACATAAAGGTCTATTCCCCGTAATAACTGTTTGACTACAGGCACTAACACGTGCACATGATTAAGGCAACTGCAATGACAGCCGAAACGTCGGGAAACAATCACCGAGACACGACGTGGCTCCATCCTGGAAGCCTAGCTAATAATATGATCAACATGTATGCAACGTTTTTGCAAGACCAGAAGGGTCACGAATGCTCTTACTCGATGGGCAAAACCTGGAGTGGCTTCGCCAATACCAGAGCCTACTTTGCTGCTTGAATCCTCCCATTATACAGAATGAACCAGCAGCTCGACTGGCAGACATGTTTATTAGGTATCCTGCCCATCAGGAGAGAAATCTCTTGCGTCGTTACGTGACCGTTTCTTATTTTTGTTCTTGATTGTTTTAGGGGCTTTGCAACATTGTGGTCATATATCCCCCGTTTACTTGGGCGTATGTGGAATTTGTCTGATAAACCGTATTACCGTACTGTCTGTACTGGTGTGTGTATTTGTAATTGAGGCAGGATTTGGGTAGGAAATGGCCGTGGCCTTACGTTAGCTACAATCCCAGTGGTTCACCTGAAGTAGAAGTGGGGAAACCACTGTAACCTACATCCAAAATGGTTGAGGTAGGAATCGTCCCACCTTTACTCATTTCTGCCTCACGAGATTGAGTGCACTCTGTTCCAGCCCTCAGACCAGAATTACATTTCTTGGCAGAGGCGGGAGTCGAACCAGGGCCACCGCAGTGACAGCCAAGAACGCTAGTCACTACGCAACAAGGTGGACCACCTTTCATTATAATGGGTTTGCTTTATCAGTGGTGTGCATTAGGTTGTGAATTATTGCGACCTTTTATATTTTATGGATGTAGAATCAGGTAAAAGGAGTGCCTTTGCATTTTACAATTCTTGCACGGAGAACAGACACCCATAGTTCTTTTGTAAATGTTGTTCGCGCATCCCAAATAGAATAATGAAATACTTTGAGGCCATAAAGCTTTGCATAACTTACAAAGAGTAACATTGTCCTACTCCAGTTATGAGCGTCCTCGTAAAGTGATGCTCGCTTGTCGTAAACTTAAGATTCCCCAGACAATCTACGAACTGGGAATGTAGAATAAGCTGCTCCGATACAATCTGTTGACATTCCTCATTCTCTCGTATGTATGGGCATACGGATAGCAAGCTGCTCTTGGTGCCACAGAGTGAATAATCAGCATTCCCTCCTTCTATTCCAAGCAAATGCACCAAAATAAAGTCATGGTTTCTATCTACCCAATCGTTCTTCCATAAATAGAAGTACACACTTTACCACAGACAAGTTATTACACCACACACACACACTCACTCACGCTCATGTATATGACCCCGATATTCGAAACCCTTAAAGGAAACATTTTTCTTTTTATTTACGAGGGAAGTGGAAAATATTACATAATACTTTGAGAAGGAACCGCACTCCTCAAGTGTATGGGATTCTTACCCCGGGACCACTTTCGTATTACTTCAGGATGGAGCCATTTTCTTTGCTTCACAAGCACTTTCTTACTTCTCAATTCATACTCAGTCCGCAGATCGCAGACTTAATCAACTAAATCGTGCATGTCCCTATCCGACTTCTTCTAACGAAGGACCACCTCAACGAAGAAAGCGACAGTATCCCAGCTGAACTGGTTCCTCAGCATAATTCCAATTATATTGTCCGGCGTTATTGGACCAACCTCAGCTTCAAGTCGTTGTTTTGCCCTAAGAGCGCAGACAAAGAACGTATGATATACGTCATCTCGTTCGTTCTCGCAGTAAATACATACTTTAGCCATACTATGAATATAGCACCGAAAGTAGCCATGACAATAGCAGCAAATGAAATAATAATGATAATAATAATAATAATAATAATAAAACCCACCAACCTGGGCCCAATGTTTGGGAAGCCAGGCTCTGCCTGTCACAAGTCAGGACAAAGGGCGAGTGATAGAGGAGTAACACCTCTTTTAAAAACCTGGGGCCAGCTGACCCGGCTGGTAGTACCTTGTAAGGGTCCCTTGCCAGGGTTACGGTGAACTCCTCAACGGTATCTACAGTGGAGAGGATAATCTTCGGCACAGTGTAGATGGCGGATGTGGCAGCCCAGTACTCGGGATTAATTGACTAAAGGGTACCGTCCTCACTTTGAGGGTAGGTATCAGTTGTAGCGTCTGACCCGGAGCTGGCGGCTACGAACGGCGTCTGTACTCCATGTTAGGGGCGGCCGGATTACTTGCTGGCAGTAGCTCTAAAATGCTTGGTGACAGGCTTTGTGACAAGCCGACCGTAAAACTCAACGTCACGTCCTTATGGAAATGTTGTCTCATAGATTCGGAACTAAGGTTAGGGCGTCCCCTGAAAGCGACGCGTGTTGGCAAGGCCCGGTCAACATGAAAAGTGTGCAAGGGTTACCGTCGCATGGGCAGCGACGGCTAAACAAGCGAGCCCCCTCTTTCTATCTCGCATCGTTGAACGTAGGGACTATGTTTGGTCGCCACAGCGAACTAGCTAAAGCACTTGAGAAGAGGCACATTGACATCTGTGCAGTACAAGAAACAAGATGGAGCGGACAAAAGTCTTATGACATTGGCTGTGGTTACAAACTGATATACAACGGCTCCCGCGGAACAACCAGCGGTGTCGGCATCATCACATCAACCAAGTTTGATGGTTCTGTCTCTGAGGTGCAACGATATGACGATCGTCTTATGAAGATTGTGTACGTTGCAGATGGAAGAAAAATTCACTTCTTCAGTGCCTACGCTCCACAAACCGGCTTGAGCGCAGAAACTAAAGATGCCTTCTGGGCTCTGATTGATTAGAAGACTTCTGAAGTGCCACCTGAAGACTACCTCATCGTTGCTGGCGACCTGAATGGTCATGTTGGACAAAGGAAAGAAGGCCACGCAGCCCATGGTGGACATGGATATGGAGAGAAAAATGATGATGGCCAACGAATCCTTGACTTCGCAGAAACCCACGATTTGGTAATTACGAACACTTGGTTCAAGAAACGTGATACCCACCTAATCACATTCTACAGTGCCTCAAATGCAAACCAGATTGACTATGTCCTTGTCAGACGGCGGAATCTTCAAGATGTGTTAGATACGAAAGTTATTCCATATGAAACTGTTGCCACACAACATCGACCAGTCATCTGTAAACTGCGGATAAATCCTCCAAGAACCGGATACACGGTCAGAAATGGACCAAAAAGAATGAAATGGTGGCGATTCAAGGAGAACGAGGCCAATGTTCTTGCAAAAATCACAGTACCTCTAGGCACCACAGTTGAAGAGAGCTGGACTCGATTGAAAGATGCTACTCATGAAGCTGCGCGTTCAGTGCTCGGATCAACGAAACCAGGTCGACAAAGGATAGATAAATCCGCGTGGCTTTGGAATGATGCCATTTAAGAGGCAGTACGCATGAAGAAACAACTATACCATGAGTTCCTCGAAGATAAAACACCATCTCGTTGGAATGCCTATAAAGCTGCCCATACTGAGGCGAAGAAGGTAGTTGCTGCAGCAAAAGCAGATAGATACGCTGACCTCTACGCAAAACTTGACACTCGTGTACGCGAATGTGACATTTACCGCCTGACCAAATCAAGGCACCGCAAAACGGAAGACATCCAACGCTTTTATGGCATCAATAACGAAACAGGTGAACTGCTGGTCGACTGGGAGAAGGCGAGAGAACGCTGGCGGAGCTACTTCGAGAAAATGTCGGCCGAGGAATTTCCCCATCCACCAATTCCACCCACCTCTCCTGTTGAAGGACCAATAAAGGAGGTCGAGATCGCCGAAGTTGAGACTGTTCTGAAAGAGATGAAACTGGGGAAAGCCACCGGCCCTGATGATATTCCAGCAGAGTTTTGGCGCTCTCAACAATGGGATGCAGCAAGATGGTTAACGCAGTTCTTCAACCGGATCATCAAAGAAGGTCGGATACCAACAGACTGGCAGCGGAGCATCACTGTCCCAATCTTCAAGAAGAAAGGAAGCCCTGCTGAGTGTTCCAACTATCGCCCAATAAGACTTCTGAGCCACGCGATGAAGATCTTCGAACGCATTCTCGACAAAAGGATTCGCAAGATAGCAAAACTCACAAAGAACCAAGCTGGGTTTGTGAAAAACTGCGGTACAACGGATGCAATCTACACAGCACGGTTGCTGGTCGAGAAGCATCGTGAAAAGAATAAGCCACTTCATCTCGCTTTTCTAGACCTGGAGAAGGCCTTCGATCGGGTGCCTCATGATGTAATCTGGTTGGCGCTCCGAGAGCACGGAATTCCAGAATATCTTGTTAACTGGGTGCAGCTTCTCTACAAAGAACCGACGAGTTATGTTCAAGCTGCTGCAGGAGCAACCATTGATTTCAACGTCATGGTAGGGGTCCACCAGGATTCTGCCTTTTCGCCTCTGCTGTTCATCCTTGTCATGGATACTGTCACATCAGACCTGCACAAGCCAATCCCATGGACGCTTCTGTATGCTGATGATGTCATGTTAGCTGCAAACAGCAAACTTGAACTCCAGCACCAAATACAAATGTGGAGTGACCGATTAGCTGAATATGGCCTGCGACTGAATAAAAGGAAGACGGAGTATATGACTTTAGATCCCCAAGAAGTTGGGACCATCAGCGTTGACGGATAAGATCTCCCTCGTGTAACAAAATTCAAATATCTTGGATCTACTGTCTCTGACAATGGAAGAATCATTGACGAGGTCAACGCAAGGACGCAGGCGTCTTGGTTGAAATGGCGTACGACGACAGGTGTCACCTGTGACCACCGGATGAAAGACCACCTTACATCCAAGATCTACCGCACTGTTATCCGCCCAGTCGCACTCTATGGTACCGAGTGTTGGCCCACTACAAAAGAGGTGGAACGTCGGCTAAGCGTCATGGAGACAAGGATGCTTAGGTGGACAGGCGGCGTCACTAGAATAGATCATGTTACCAATGTTGATATACGGAAACGTTTCGGAGTGGCGCCGATCCATCAGAAAATGCGGGAAGGCCGTTTACGCTGGTTTGGCCATGTGCTGCGTGCTGAAGAAGACACAATAGCTAAGTCAGCATATAACCTGGAAGTCACGGGAAAGAGACCCAAGGGACGACCAAGGCAGAGGTGGGTTGATACGATCCATAATGACCTGAAGACTGCACATCTACACCCTGATATGGCTCAAGACCGAAAGAAATGGAGACAACGAATCCTCACAGCAGACCCTGGCACCAGGCGGGACAAATGCTAGGAATAATAATAATAATAATAACAATAATAATAATTATTATTATTATATCCTGTGGTAACTTATATCAGTTGAACTAGAGCCATTGAGACGATCTACACTGCTCTCCTTTTTAGCCTACTTTCGATGTTTGCAGGAGATCAACGCAGGGCGGAAAATTGTGTGTGTGTGTGTGTGTGCATGTATGTATGTGTGTGTGGGTACCCTGCATGTCGGTTCCCCTCCTATCAATTCAAAGACGGTAAAATCGAATTGAACGAAATTTGGTACAGAGTTAGCACTAGCAAAGGGCACCTCAGCGGCATGTTTTATATTGCTGCCATTTTGACGGAAACATATCGTGGCCACCCAAATGTTCAAAGCTTAAGTCAAATTACGAGTAACCTAATCATCCGATCTCTACCACATTTTACAACAATATACCTTAATGTGGGAAGCATCCTTTACCCAAACTACAGAGTCATCAGCCAAATAGTTTCAAGATTGTGGATGTATGAATCATGCAAGTGTTATAGCCTAACAGTAACTTACGATTCAACAAAGCCTGCCCTCAACAATTCAGCTTATCATACATAGGGAGGTTTAATCTGTCCTCAAAGAGGTGACCGGTAGGATATTAGCATATTATAACAAAGTAGAAAGCCTCCGTGGCTTAGGCGGCAGCACGCCGGCCTCTCACCGCTGGGTCCGTGGTTCAAATCCCGGTCACTCCATGTGAGATCTGTGCTGGACAAAACTGAGGCAGACAGGTTTTTCTCCGGGTACTCCGGTTTTCCCTGTCAAAATTTCATTCCAGCAACACTCTCCACTATCATTTCATTTCATCTGTCATGCATTTAATCATTGCCCCAGAGGAGTGCGTCAGGCCTCGGCAGCCGGCACAGTTCATATCCTCGCCGCTAGATGGGGGCTTCATTCATTCCATTCCTGACCCGGTCGGAGACTGGAAGCAGGCTGTGGATTTTCATTTCATAACAAAGTAGAATATGTAACCGTAGAAGTGACTAAGAGGTCAGGCTTACCGTGCCATATCGTTGTGGGCCCGTGCCGTCCTGTTGTCAAAATGGCCGCTATTTTCGCTCGTAAATACATATATTTCCGCAACTTCTTAAGTTTATATTCTTTCAGGAATACACTGAACAAAATAATACATATTTAGTATCAACTGGTTTATAAACACGCCAGAAAACGCTAATGAAATCGTTGATTTCAACACTAAATATAATACAGTTATACTAAACCATTTGTTTATCAAGTATTATCGTAGCGCATCCGTGGCGTGATGGTAGCGACTTGGGCTCATAGTTTGGGGATTCGTGGAACAAATTCCTGCAGGTGCAAATATTTTACTTCGTTTTTTTTTTGTAATTTATTGATTTATATCCACTCACACATTATAATGTTAAGCATATATAGTGTTTATTTGCAATCGAAAATATTATATATATTCTTATAACACCACATAGTTCAACACTCGAATACAGCGATTAATATTCGTTGACCTTGATCCGCGGTAGAGACTATTGTTGTTTTTTGTTGTTGTTGATTCTTTAGGGGTTTTGCGGCATCATGGTCTTGTAGTCCCGTTTACTTGGGCGTGTGTAGAAGTTGTCAGATGACCTATGTCACTGTGATGTATGTTGGCTTACTAGTGTGTGTACTTTTATACGAGGAAGGATTTGGGTAGGAAACTGCTGTTGTTTCATTCGAGATGCATGGACATCATGGCCATTAGCCCCGTGTACTTGGGTGAGTGTTGAAATTTGTCTGATAACCTGTGTTATTGCGATGGTTGTATTAGTGCAAAAATAAATCAGGTGAGGATTCAATGCCGGCCCCGTGGTGTTGGGGTAGCGCGCCTGCCTCTCACCCGGAGGCCCCGGGTTCGATCCCCGGCTCCGTCAGGGATTTTAAAACTGACGTGAGGGTTGGAACGGGGTGCACTCAGCCTCGTGAGGACAATTGAGTAGCTGTCTGACAGTGAGACAGCGCCCCGATCACGAATACCAAGATTAACGGCCGAGGGGACCCGACGCGCTGATCACGCGTCACCCCAATATCTGCAGGCCAAATGGCTGGGCAGCGGTCGCTTGGTCGGCCTTAGCCCGTCATGGGCTGGATAGTGCCAGGGGTTGACTTTTGTTTTGTTGGTTGAGGATTCAATCCATCAACGTATATTATCCGTATAGCACGTTATATTTCAACAAGCTACGATAACCAACATTCAATTATACTCTTTGAAAAGGACAAAGAGTTATAATTATACCCCAGCATTTAGGAGAAAGTAGGCAATATGTTCTTTACTGAACATCTTGTTTTACTTTATTGTTGTATTGTTATCTCGTTTTAAAAGCGGAAAAGGAATGAGGAACATAAGGCTGAGATCTCATTAATTCTTTATCTTATAATCACCAAATGAAGTTCGAGATGTCGTTTACGAGCAGGTTTAAGTGACTCAGAATGCCGTGGATTTTTCTCATTCTTTAATCATCAACTTTATTGGCTGTGAATTTAGCCCCAAACATTATGATCATGAGGGTAATACTCAACCACTGATCCACTAAGGAAGACAAAATATAATTAAAATAATAATTTTAAAAAATGAATTAAAATAAATTAAAAGTTTCCAAAAATGCTTTCAAACACAAAGAGAAAAATAGCAAACAGCAAAAAGCAAAATGCAAAAATCAAAAACCAGAGAGCAAAAAGCAAAAAACAAAATAAAACAAAAAATAATTAATTAAATATATGTGTACCCTGTGCATCCCATTTTCAACTGGTTGGGGATGAGTTGCAATGAAAGGCTGGGTGGTTGGTGGTTTTTACTTCCTGATGCCCTTCCTGACGTCAACCTCATGAGAGGAGTTAATGAGAGATGAAATGAATGAAGATGATTGTAACTGGGTACGGATGTGGAAGGAATGGCCTATTAGAAGGTACCGTCCCAGCATTTGCTTGGAGCTGAAAATACGAAATCACGGAATACCATTTCAAGGACGGCCAACGGTGGGGCTCGAACCCACGTCTACCGATTTCACTGATAGCACTGTACGTTAGCGAGCGTAGATACCGTTGTCAATAAATTAATAAATAATAAAGTAAGTAAGTCAGTTAATAAATATCTGCGGCTCTCATAGACACGGGTCACAAGATAGTCGGCGAGTTATTCAAGAACTTGTACTTCCAAATGGTACAATTACTGCCACTCAGAGAAAGGAATATTATTGTCAAGCATTAGTTGGCAGTAGGTCACGGCTTGTGTTTGGTAACATCTGTTGGACTACATCATCATTGCAGACAAGAATAGCTGTACATGAAGGCCTTGTCTCGCTATAAATATCAGCCCACACTGATTGCTGTTCAGGGCGATAATTAATAACTCTCGTTGCAGACAGGCTTGCCAAACATGCGGCATAATTCGGACATTTGTTGAGGCTTTCATGTCAGGTTGAAATATATCGCCTATTATAGGATGAAATGGATCAGGAATTACATTCTTGTCACTTCCTAGTGGTACGTAGGTTGGTGACAATACGACCTCAGTGGTGTCCGAATTATTTGTGCCAGACTCCTTTCTGTAAATGTTTGCTATCGATCTTCCTCGATCAAGTATTTTCTCTTCCAATTCCAAAATTATTAGAGTAGCCTATTCAATTAAAGTCTTTCATTTTACTGACTTATCTCATCTTCTCTGGTAGCCTAGTTATTCAAGGTATCAGATCTCTCATTTTTCTTGCACAGAATCTTCTGCTTTCTTTATGAGGTCAAAAGAAAAGGGCAGGGTGTCTGTATCCCCACCACGCATCGTGCACACTACAGTAGATAGCGGTACACACTGAAGGACTCACTGTTGGTGTGTTTGGGATCTAACGTCCCCGAGGGATCCATTCTTATACCCTTTAGCCTGTCCGGCTCCGTGGCTAATTGGTTGGCGCGCTAGGCTTTGGCCCAAAGTGCCACGGGTTCGATTCCAGGCCGAGCCATCAGGGATTTTAATCCCCTGGGGTTAATTCCTGGGAACTCGGGGACTGGGTGTATGTGACGTCTTCATCATCACTGCATCCTCATTACGACGCGCAGGTCGCCCACGGGCGTCAACTAGAAAGAACAGCACTCTGCCTCTCCGGAGGCCACACAATCCTCATCATCATCATCACCCTTTAGCCTGGACTATCTCCCCTTTCCCCTTTTTATCTGCCTTACATGGATCTACTTTCTTCCAAGTTCCACCGTCTTCATTCTTCAAGGCTTGAGGACATTTCATTTCCACCGACTTTCCTTAGTTGTTTCCCTTTACTGTTGCTTTTCTTCTTCTACTACTAAGCAAATTATTCATGACCACGTCGTGGGGAAGCGGCTTCGGTGGCGTAGTCGGTAGCATGCTGAGCTTCTATGCCCAAGATCGCGGGTTCAAACCCGGCCGAAGCCGTCGGATTTTTTAAGAGCGTTAAAAATCCCTCAGTATGCCTTCCTTCGGAGGGGAAGTAAAGCCGGCGGTCCCATGTCATAGATTTATGGCATGTTAAAGATCCTTCCACTAATTGCACCTGTGTGAAGCTAAATTGGATAGGTTAAGAATGTAAACAACGCTCTTAGGTTTCTATGTTCGTTGCCAAGAGCCGACTGCGGCGGCATCTAGTAGCTCAGTCCTGAACTTGGCCTAGTAGTCGTTGACGGTGGCGCTTGGCGGCAAAAGTAGGAACTATTTGAAAAATTCTTAGTTGCAGTACTTAAATTAACAAACAGATAACACACACTAATACAGTCATCACAATTAACACCGGTTATCAGACAGATTCTATACACACCCAAAGTACACGGGGCTACATGACCGCGTTGTCGCAGCCCCTAAACTTAAGAACCAACCAACCAACCACGTCGTGGTATAGCGGCTAGCATTCTTGACTGTCGGGGGGAGGTCCGAGTTCTATTCCCGGCTCTGCCAAGTAATTTAATTCTGATCTGAAGGCGACCACGAGGTACAATCAGCCTCATGAGGTAAAACTAAGAAGAGGTGGATTCGATTCCCATCTCGGCCATCTTGGAAGTGGTTCTCCGTGGATTCCCACTTCTACTCCAGGCAAATGCCGATGGTACCTAACTTTAGGCCACAGCCGCTTCCTGCCTAAATCCTATCTCAATTATAATAATAGTAATATTATTGGTTTTACCTCCCTTTTAACTACTGTGTCTTTTAGAGCCGCCGGGGTGCAGAAATGTTCCCCGAAGGGGATCTTTATCGTGCCAGTAAATCAACTGATACGGCTCCCTCACATGTGCGCACTTTCAAATGTTAGCTGACTGCGCCAGGATTCAATCCTGCAACCTTGGGCACAGTCAGCGAGAACGTTACCATTGAGCCACGCAGGCAGTCTACCTCAATTACTAATACAGACACTAGTACACACATCACAGTGACACAAGTTATCAGACAAATTCTACACACACCCAAGTACTCGGGGCTACATGAACACGATGTCGTTAAGCCCCTAAAGAATCAACAACAAATGCAAACAACGGTTTCCAATCAACAATTCAAGAAAACAGGGACGACGCTTATGCGCGTCATTTGCTCACCGCTTGTTGTTGTTTGAGTCTTCAGTCTTTTGACTGGTTTGATGCAGCCGTCCATTCCTCCCTGTCCTGAGGTAATCGTTTTTTAGCTACCACACCCTACATCCAAGGCAATCTGTTTAACATATTCTAACCTTGGTCCACCCCTACAGTACTTGACCTCGACCCTTCCTTCCATAACTAAGCTTTCTATTCCTGGGTGTCTTAGTATGTGCCCTACCAACCTATCACTTCTCTTCATTAGCAGTTCCCAGAAACATCTCTCCTCTCCCACTCGTCTTAATACCTCGTCATTTGTTACCCTATCTACCGATCCTTCTATCATCATTCTCCTGTAACACCACATTTCAAACGCTTCAATTCTCCTCTTTTCTGCTGCACCATTAGTTCAAGTTTCACTTCCATAAACCGCCACGCTCCAAAAAAAAGGCTTTCAAAGATGACTTCCTAATACTTAAATCTATATTCGATGTCAACAGATTCCTTTTCTGTAGAAATGCCTTCCTTGCCAGAGCCAACCTCCTTTTAAAATCCTCTTTGCTTCGTCCATTACTGATTATTTTGATTCCTAAGTAACAGAAGTCTCCTACTTCCTTTAGCTTTTCACCTGCCAATTTAATGTCCATAGAGGATTCTGATTTATTTCGGCTGCATTCCATTTTTTTTATTTTTTTTTACATTTATTGATTTTCATCATGAATTCTTTCCTCAAGATGGAGTCCATACCCTTCAGAAACTCATTCAAATCCTCTGTCGGCGCCGCCTACCATGAAAATTAAATCGTATGTTATATTGGATCAGTTGGAAGAGCAACGGACACAAACGTTGCAGATTATACAGTACTTTCGCTTGCATCAAATACAGCGTATGCGGGAACAAACGTCTATGTTACATTTCTTACTTATAGAGATAAACAGCAATAAAGTGACTGTTGTCTGTGGGACAGGGTTACGCGGTGAGACGTAACAGCCATTTGTTCCGTACACTATAGAGCGCATGCTCACTCGCTCGCCCATGATGGAACGTGCAGAATAAAATGGCGTTATTTCATGTTTAATGTTATTGTTTGAACCTACGTATAATGTATTAGTCCGTGAAAATAATTTTTGTTTGAATGTAAAACGCGAATGAACTAGTTTTTTATTTTATTAAGTCTCAAAATACAACTATGGTGATTTCCTAAACACAATAATTTGCACTAATAAGCTCAGTAATACACAGTTGATAACACCAGAATAGCCTCTTGACGAGAATGTGTTCTTTATATCCAGTCACGTCATAACATTATTGCCGCGATTTAGCGGGAAGCGGTGTTAAATATACTTTTATTCCGTGATTTTAAAAGTGCATTTCGCGCCTCCGTAGCGTAGCGGTCAGCATGGTTAGCTGCCGCCGCGGAGGTCCTGGGTTCGATTCCCGGCTCTGCCACGAAATTTGAAAAGTGGTATGAGGACTGGAACAGGGTCTACTCAGTCTCGGGTGGTCCAACTGAGTAGAGGGGGTTCGATTCCCATCTCAGCCATCCTCGAAGTGGTTTTCCGTGGTTTCCCACTTCGTCTTCGGGAAAATGCCGGGATGGCACCTACTGTAAGGCCTTGGCCGTCTCCTTCCCTCTTCCTTGCCTATCCATCCCAATATTCCCCTACCTTCATATCCCTCATGAGGCCCCTGTTCGCTTTGCAGGTAAGCCGCCTGGGCGAAGTGCTGATCACACCTCCCCAGTTGTATCCACCCCGACCAAATGTAGCAAGCTTCAGGACACTGCCCGTAGCGGCGGTAGTGATGAGTTCCTTCGCTGAGTCCGTGGGAGCCACCAACCTACCTAGAGGGTAAATTGACTTTTTAAAAAAATCGCTTCATAAATTCGGGAATACTAAAGCCATCTTTAGAGATATGCTCGAACTACTTGCAAATTCGTATTCAGAAAACATCGTGGATGTTTGTTCCGTGAATATCTCAAATTACACAAAATGTAACATAGACGTTTGTTCCCGCATACGCTTCAAATATTTTATTCTTGATATTGAGGCTCAATTTATGCAGTTTCATCGACCAAACATCGTATCACCTTGCATGGTGATATGACCTTCAAGCTTAACCATTTGTGGTGTAATATACTTGAGGCGCACTGTTCCAAAATCCGCCTTATTCAGTGTTTAGGAAAATTGAGTTTTTCGCTATCTCCACAGCTCATATGATTTAGCATTTTCATCAACAAGAAAATAGTTCCTAAACCCATCTTATCCCATGTAAATTTAACATATATTCAGGTGTCATTTCCAAAACCCGCTTTATCCTAAGATGCTGTTTCCTAAATCCACCTTATCGATATGTGTGGCACCGAAAGTAGAACGTATCTCATAGAATACTCTATGGGGTAGGCGTCAGCACGATGTTAATGAAGTTCTATGTACACTCTGTAAATGTGTGTTCTCTGAAACTGGTGGCAATGTTGTTCCCAATTACTTCGCGCCAGTTTCTTACACGCACATTACTTATTTTCTGGAGAAACATTTCTTAATTTTTAACATATTGATGACTTTAAAGAACATACACAATAAAACAATTTCGATTTTAATATCACTTTATGACGAACGTTATCATTATAAAGTTTTAGTTACGTTTCCAAAATGCACCCTTATCCACCATGACAGTTCCAGAACTCTCCTTATCCAATCTTATTTTGTTAATATCTTCCTTGTAGCCTATATCACGAGTTGTATGCAGATCGCAAGTATATGAATAAGGGTATATAGGGTAAACTGTACAGTCATTGGCACTCTGACAGTTATTGGCAGAGCTTGAATTTATTTGAATATAAAAGTATGTTTACAACAATAACATTGTCACAGAGTGTTTCATCTTTTCATTCTATTACTCCTTAGCCTCTATACTTCATCTTACTGCCACCAGGTGAACAGGTTTGAAGTGAATGTTGGAACAAGTTGGTGTCGTTCAGCACTGCTCGTATTGAGTTGACATCTTACATCTTCGTTCATGTTACTAGTTCCAAACTTTGATGTTTGGAGCTCAGTATACACACCGAATTTTAAGGGTAAGTGTGAAAACATGTTGAATACGCCTTAATGTATTTGTTCTGTGTTTATGAAGCACTCTAAACTATAATTATTCTGTGTAATGGGGACGGATGCCAATTACTGTATTAAAAATAACGATAAAATGCAGTACTTGGCGCCCTGTGCCAATAACTGTGATTTTGGTTTTCATAGTCTTGTTCCATGTCTAAGGTCTTGAGCAATGCGTTTCAAGTGGGAAAGAATATTATTCTACATGTTTGTATTAAAAAACAGGAGGCACACAAAGAAAAGAAAGGTGCCAAGTGCTGTCTGTTTGCTCACTTAATATTTCATAACCGATTTATAATTATGTTAAGGCTCTATATTTAGTTTCTTTATACATGGGTTGGTTTTTTAGTTTTGGCACCTTAGTTATAACTGGATTAATAACTCACTTAGATGGTTCCTACTTTCACAGGCTCTCGATGTAGTCCCCACCGTTGCGTACAACGTGTTCCCTGCGATGCGGAAGTCGTTAGATCCCGTTGTCACCGCTCAATCTATTGATGGTAGGAAGAGAGCGCTCGGCAGCCTGCTTAACGTCTTCAATGGTACGGAAGCGCTGCCATACTGTTCCCCGAGGGCAAACCGTTAATACGGCGTACTATTGTTCGTTTCTGCAACACCCTCTACGAGGACCTCTGAGAAGGAAACGGCGCCACCACATGGTTACACCGCCCATCGTTCTGCATGACAATGCTAGGGCACACACAGTAGGCGTTGTGTCGGCATTGTTGGATCGCTGGGGCTGGGAGGTCCTCTATCACCCCCCGCCCTCCATATTCTCCCGACATCAGTCCCTGCGACTATGATCTCATCCCGAAGATGAAGATGACAATGCGCGGAGAGCAGGCTGCCGAGCGCTCTCTTCGTACCATCAATAGATTGGGCAGTGCCAACGGGATCCAACGACTTCCGCATCGCTGGGAACACGTTGTACGCAACGGTGGGGACTACATCGAGAGCCTGTGAAACTTGGAACCATCTAAGTGAGATATTAATCCAGTTATAACTAAGGTGCCAAAACTAAAAAACCAACCTATATATTTATGATCAATATTCATAATGTACAGAACATGAGACAAAGCAAGTAGTTCCGTGAAGAACTATACAGCCTAATTTCATATATCCTACTTATGATAATTGCAACTAGCAACATACACAATTTCAGTTCGATTGCTGTAATAGATTCGTAGATATTGAGAACCGACTAAATATTTCGGATGGTCGCCATGTTAGATTTTATATATGTAGGTCCTAGAGTTATGTACTGTTACATGCAGAATATTGTGTACGTGTAGTATTCAAACTTCAATCGCATAATTAGGACACTAGAAGTTACAAGGAGATTTTAAAATTTCGCACAGCTGCCATCGTGTGGTTATGGAAACAATTGAAATAAATTAGATGCTGGTGGATTACCATTCGTATAAGGATTTACTGTACCAAGTTTCACTGCACTCCGATGGTTAAATTGCGATAAACGTCCATGTGAATATTTATATTTCGCTTCGCCGCCATGTTGGATTTGTGATCATCGGGTTATTTAAAGTCCTATAAGTGAACTTGAGTTCATAGCCCCTATGAACAATAAAAAATTCAGTTTGATTGCTATAATAGATTCGTAGATATTGAGAGCCGTCTAAATATTTCGGATGGTCGCCATGTTGGATTGTTAAATGTATAGGCCATAGAGTCATGTACCATTAAAGGAAAATTATTGGGTAGGTTCATTATTCAAACTTTCACTTCGATAGCATGACTACATTACAAGAAATAAAAAAATAATTTTAAAATTCGCATAGCCGCCATCTTGAGGTTATCTAAACAATTGAACTAAATTAGATACCAGTGCATTACAATGTGTATAAATATTTCCTGTACCAGATTTCAGTGCGTTTGAAACATTACATCGCGAGAAAGGTCTATTTAAATTTCTCTAATTTGCTTGGACGCCATGTTTGTTTTGCAGTTAACCGGTTTTTAAAAGTCATATAGATGGACTTCGAGTAGTGCCCTTTATCTCCGTACAAAATTTCAGGGAGATACCGCTAATAGTTTCAGAGATATAGAATGCCGGTTAAATATTTCGCACATCCGCCATCTTGTGGTTATGTAAACAAATGAAGGAAGTTAGTTGTCGGTGCATTACAATGTATATAAACATATACTGTACCAAGTTTCATTGCGTTTGGTTGGTTAAATCGCGAGAAACGTCTATTTAAAAGTCGCAACTTCGCTTGGCCGCCATGTTGGTTTTCTAGTTACCAGGTTTTCAAAGATCACATAAGTGAACATATAGTAGTTCCCTTTATCACCATACAAAATGTCAGTGTAATATTGGTAATCGTTTCGGATATATTGAATGCTGGTGAAATATTTCGCACAGCCGCCATGTTGGATTGGTGAGTCGTAACAAAATTTGAAGGGCACGGTCGGGGTCGCCCGGAATAGTGCTATGAACTTACCGAGTTTCATTGAAATCGCTCTAGCCGTTTAGATTTTATTAGGGGGGGGACACACACTCGAATCACACACACACGCACACACACACGGACAAAAGGTGATCTCATAAGCCTATTTTTTCAAAATTGATAATAGGCTAAAAAAAGACAAACAACAGCTGATTTTCGGTTCAAAATTATTCATTTAATTGCTTAGTGTCCTTAAAGTGCCAATAACTGTTCAGTTTACCCTATATCGATATAATAAACATGAATAAATCCATTAATTTTATTGGAGTTGAACAAGAAACGTTTTTTTCGTCTCCTGAAAAATTGCCAGAATGGATAAGGTGGATTTTAGAACTGTGCGCCTCACTTCAAGACTACCCAGAATTTTGGAGATAGGAGTTCAATTCCATCTGAGAATCCATACACTTAAATACTTCCCAGTTCATCCTTATTGTTATTTACTTATTCTCTGGGATGAGTAGCAAGGCATTACTAGGTCAAGCATCCCTCCAGGGCAGCCTTTACTACCACAGAGGAGCAGAAACTTAAGACTTGGAACAAAGTGCAAAGTTTCTTGCAGAGCCATTTTGGAGCTCAGCTAAGTAGACTTAGTTAAGGCTGACTTACAAAGTACTGCCGTATGTCTCCTCTCCAGGGTTGGAGAGTAATGCTGTTGTTGTTTCATTTGAGGAGCTTGGGCATCGTGATCATTTAGCCCGGTGTACTTGGGTGTGTCTAAATTATTATTATCATCATCGATTTTTCACCTTTGGGAGAGCGTGCGAACTTGAGCCAATCACAGCTTCACTTCCTTTTACTCTTCTCTTTTCTTACCAAAACCTCTTCATTAATTCACTGTGCTTTTTCTTCCTTTCCTCTGTCCTTCTTTTCCCTATTGATTCTTTTAATGAGGCTTGTTCAAATTTCTTGTTTCTGATTTTATTCCTGATTTGATTTCTGTCCTTATTATCGTCTTCGGAAATTTTGAATCGTTCCAATTCCTCTTTTGTTTTTCTCATCCAACTCGTCTTTAATTTACTTGTATTAATGATGCTAATAATTGTCTTAGTGAGAAAAAGATAGATTTTGTCTGATGACCTGTGTTATTGTAGTGTTTGTAGTAGTGTATGTATGTGTAATTCAGGTGAGGATTTGGAATGAGGTGGTCGTGGCCTTAAGTTAGAAACTATCCAAGCATTTGCCTGTAATAGAAGTGGGAAAACTAAATTGTGCTGGATCCTCATACATTTATCTTTCGCTCTGGAAGTCTTTGAGAAACAAATGACGATATGTGAGTTATTATTTGGCTGCAGTTATTATTTGGCTGCAGAAGTGAAATTACATCCATGGCTAAGTGGCTCAGCGGTAACGTTCTCGCCAGCTGTGCCCAAGGTTGCAGAATCGAATCCTGGCGCAGCCAGTTGGCATTTGAGGGTGCGCAAATGTAAAGGAACCGTCTGGCACGTTAATGATCACCTTCGAGTCAAAATTCTGGCACCCCGGCGTTTCTAAAAGCCACGGTAGTTAAAAGGAACGTAAAGCCAATTACATTAATATTACTTATATAGATTAAGGCTTTCACGGCCCGGATTACTATTAAAATAATTCATGTTTTTTGGGTTATATCCGTGTGAAAATAAAACTAAATACCAGACGTTTCAAAGGAACCTTGCCTCCATTTTAAATGGAATTAAAACAATGTGGCCAAAGAAAGTGTATCAATGAGATTACACACAAGAAAAACAGTACTTTCTGGCGGCTGCTCACTGGTGACGAACAGAGGAATTTCTTTAGTTAGCCTATTTTCATTTATGAAAAAAAAATAGGGTTATGAGATCACCTTTTGTCCGTGTATGGGTGTGTGTGCGTGTGTGATCCGTGTGTGTGTGTGTGTGTGTGTCCCTAATAAAATCTAAACGGCCGGAGCGATTTCTATGAAACTCGGTAAGTTCATAGCACTATTCCGGACGACCCCGACCGTGCCCTTCAAATTTTGTTACGTCTTACCAATCCAACATGGTGGCTTGCGAAATATTCACCAGCAATCAATATCTCCGAAACTATTACCGATATCACCATGAACTTTTGTACGGTGATAAAGGGAACTACTAAAAGTTCACCTATGTGACTTTATAAAACCTGGTAACTACAAAACCAAAATGGCGGCCAAGCGAATTTGCGACAAAAGACACGTTTCTCGCGATTTAACCAATCAAACAAATGAAACATGGTACAGTATATGTTTCCACACATTGTAATGCACCGACATCTAACTTCGTTCAATTGTTTACATAACCTCAAGATGGCGTCTGTGCGAAATATTTCACCAGCATTCTATATCTCTGAAACTATTACCGGTATCACCCTAAAATTTTGTATGCAGATAAAAAGCACTTCAGGAAGTTCATCTATGAGTCTTTCAAAAACCGGTTAAGTACAAAACGAACATGGCGGCCAAGCGAATTTGAAAGTTTTAAATAGACTTTTCTCGCGATTTAATTATCCAAACGCAATGAAACTTGGTACAGGAAATGTGTATACACATTGTAATGCACTGGTATCTAATTTAGTTCAATTGTTTACATAACCTCAATATGGCGGCTGTGCAAATTTTAAAATTAAGTTTTAATTTCTTGTGTCGTAATCATGCGATCGAAGTGAAAGTTTGAATAATGAACCTACGCAATAATTTTCCTTTAATGGTACATGACTCTATGTCCTATACATATAACAATCCAACGTGGCGACCATCCGTAATATTTAGACGGTACTCAATATCTACGTATCTATTACAGTAAACAAACTGATTTTTTATGTTGATAGGGGCTATGAACCTAAGTTCATCTATAGGACTTTCAATAGCTTGGTGAACACAAATCCAACATGGCGGCGAAGCGAATTATAGATATCCACATGGACGTTCCTCGCAATTTAACCTTCCGAGTGCAGTGAAACTTGGTACAGTAAATCCTTATACAAATATTAATCCACTGGCATCTAATTTATTTCAATATTGTTTCCATAACCACAAGATGGCAGCTGTGCGAAATTTTAAAATCTCGTTTTTCCTTCTTGTGTCCTAATCATGCGATTGAAGTTTGAATACCGCACGTACACAATAATCTTCATGTAACAGTACATAACTCTAAGACCCACATATATAAACATCCACCATGGTGACCATCCGAAATATTTAGTCGGTTCTCAATATCTACGAATCTATTACAGCAATCAAACTGAAGTTTAGTATGTTGATAGAGGCAATTAACAATAGTAGGATATATGAAAATAGGCTTTAGTTCTTCACGGAACTACATTTTTTTTGTAATCTCAGTGATACACTTTCTTTGGCCACATTGTTTTAATTCCATTGAAAATGAGGCAAGGTTCCTTCCGAAACTTCGGATATTTAATTTTATTTTCACACGGCATTAGCCCAAAAAAATTGAATAATTCACTATTATTATTACTACCATGCTGGAGAAACACTATTTTGTATGTTATAATTATAGCTTTTTGCCATCATCACAGCAGTGAACTTTTAGGTAATTTATCCATATTAGTTTATAATTATTCAATTGTTTAGGGTTTCACAGCAATAGTAGCTACACCTTCTAAGATTAGTTGGCGGAGGAAGATTGTTTTGTTGATGATATAGTCATATTTAGTTCTGCAACATTAACATAAATAGTTCTCTCTTAGGTTGCTTAACCTCAATGAAAAATGAAAATACTCAGCCTGCTTCCAGTCGACCGATCGGGTCAGGGAATGGAATGAATTAAGCCCCCATCTATCGGCGAGGATATGAACTGTGCCAGCTGCCGAAGCCTGTCGCACTCCCCTGGGGCAATGATTAATTGAATGGCAAATGAAATGAAATGACAGTGGAGAGTGTTGCTGGAATGAAATTTTTGACAGGGAAAACCGGAGAAAAACCTGTCTGCCTCCGTTTTGTTCAGCACAGATCTCGCATGGAGTGACCGGGATTTGAACCACAGGCCCAGCGTTGAGGGGCCGGCGTGCTGCCGCCTAAGCCACGGAGGCTTCGTTTAAAGCCTCAATATTTATCAATAATAAATACCAGACTTACTAAGTTTATTTATATGAAAATAATGTACACACATCAAAAAAAGTTTTGCATCACCTCGGTTCCCAGATCTCCGGCATATAGACGTTGACTGTGTATATTGTATCCAAGATACAGTCCCTTTGACTGTTCATAGATGTCACTAAAACTGCTCAAAGATGTAAACAACCATGCATGAGCAGGGCCTATTAGACGGAGGGGGTACGACAGCCGATCAGTTCCAGTCATTCCACCAGGACGAAGGTACGCTGCTCATGTTGTCTGTAGTCCTACCATGCCTAGAAGGTCAATACCGCAGTTCGATCGCGTCCGCATTGTTACTTTGTGTCAAGAAGGGCTCTCAACAAGGGAAGTTTCCAGGCGTCTCAGAGTGAACCAAAGCGATGTTGTTCGGACATGGAGGAGGTACAGAGATACAGGAACTGTCGATGACAGGCCTCGCTCAGGCCGCCCAAGGGCTACTACTGTAGTGGATGACCGCTACTTACGGATTTGCGCTCGGAGGAACCCTGACAGCAATGCCACCATGTTGAATAATGCGTTTCGTTCAGCCACAGGACGTCGTGTTTCAACTCAAACTGTGCGCAATAGGCTGCATGATGCGCAACTTCACTCCCGACGTCCATGGCGAGGTCCAGCTTTGCAACCCCGACACCATGCAGCGCGGTACAGATGGGCCCAACAACATGCTGAATGGACCCCACAGAATTGGCATCACGTTCTCTTCACCGATGAGTGTCGCATATGCCTTCAACCAGACAATCGTCGGAGACGTGTTTGGAGGCACCCTGGTCAGGCTGAACGTCTTAGACACACTGTCCAGCGAGTGCAGCAAGGTGGTGGTTCCCTGATGTTTTGGGGTGGCATTATGTGGGGCCGACGTACGCCACTGGTGGTCATGGAAGGCTCCGAAACGGCTTTACGATACCTGAATGACATCCTCCGACCCATAGTGCAACCATATCGGCAGAATATTGGAGAGGCATTTGTCTTCATGGACGACAATTCTCGACCTCATCGTGCACATCTTGTGAATGCGTTCCTTCAAGATAACGACATCGCTCGACTACAGTGGCCAGCATGTTCGCCAGACATGAACTCTATCGAACATGCCTGGGATATGTTGAAAAGGGCTGTTTATGGACGTCTTGACCCACCAACCACTCTGAGAGATTTACGCCGAATTGTCGTTGAGGAGTGGGACAATTTGGACCAACAGTGTCTTGATGAACTTGTGGATAGTATGCCACGGCGAATACAGGCATGCATCAATGCAAGAGGACGTGCTACTGGGTATTAGAGGTAGTGGTGTGTACTGCAATCTGGACCACAAATGCTGAAAGTCTAGCTGTATGATGGTACAACATGCAATGTGTGGGTCTCATGAGCAATAAAACGAGCTGAAATGTTGTTTGTGTTGATCTCTATTCCCTTTGTATTTAACGGTTCCGGAACTCTTGGAACCGAGGTGATGCAAAACTTTTTTTGATGTGTGTATATTAGACTTTCAGCTTTCTATTGGTACGTGATAGGGTTATGTTATGATTACAATTGCCTTACTGACCCCGTTTTCTTCAGTGTGTACATTATGGAAAATTATTGCAGTATTTGAAATAAAATTTTGAGCAGTTCTAGGATTAAGCAACCTACATAGCCAACTTACTGCGCTAGGCAAGGATCTTACCGTTGGAAGGAATCAAGTAGTTTTAAGTGATCGTTAATCATGAGATAATGAGGCACGGGACTTCCTTTTTACGTGGAATCCGAGCCACAGGGCATAGCATTTCACTTAGAAAATCACAGATACATTGACCAAGAATCAAACCCGGTCCACCTTGGTGAGAGGCGAATAGCTTGACCGCAGTGCCACCTCGCCCCCTCTTACCGCTGGGGCACACTGCCTGTCAGAGTGGTACTAGTGTCCATTGTCATAAATATTTCCATTATAACAATCTGATATTTGGCGGATTCGGTGGCGTAGTTGGTAGCATGCTGAGCTTCAATGACCAAGTTCGCGGGTTCAAACCCGGCCGAAATCGTCGGATTTTTGAGAGTGTTAAAAATCCCTCGGTATGTCTTCCTTCGAAGGGAAAGTAAAGCCGGAGGTCTCATGTCATAGATTTATAGGAAAATGAACCTTCCACTAACTACACTTGTGTGGAGCAAAAATTTGTAGGTTAGAATTGATAACGCTCTATTAGTTCCAACCTTCATCGCCGGGTGCTGACTGCGATGCCATCTAGTAGCCAAATCCCCAAGCTAGGTGTCGTGGACGGTAGCATATGGTAGCAAAAGTAGGAACTACTTGAAATTAAAGTCTGCAATCCTTACTTGAATTAAAACAGATAACACACATTAATACAGCCGTCACAATTAACACCGGTTATCAGACAGATTCTACACACACCCAAAGTACACGGGGCTACGTGACCGCGTTGTCGCAGCCCCTTAACTAAGGAACTAACCAACCAACAATCTGATAAACTAGTTGGTAAACCCCTTAAATCAACAACATAATATCGTCATCACTAGCGTTAAAAATTCGCCCCCGAGCCCCAACGGTGTGACTGACAGTGCGCCGGGCCAGCGAGCGCTAGGCACGTAGCAGTCGTGTCCGGAGCTTAATCACTCTGCCAATAAACGTGTCTCAAGCCGGTACATCAGCTTCAATTAACCGTTCTGTCAAAACTGATCGAGCACGTCACAATTGGAGCATTAAACTCTTAACTGATCACAAATACTATAGTCCAGTTAAATACTACACCATCCCATTGCGATTTATTGAAACTAATAAACGGTAACAGAACCCAGGACAATGAAAGCTGCAGACTTAATACGTACCCCTGGTACAACATATTGTGGTACTGTCCCCGATAATCCGGATAGTAGGCTGTCAGATATCCGCCCCCTCAATCGGATTGCCAATAATCAATCGCACCGGCACAGCTACATCAATGAAAATGGCACTGACAGATACTACCGAGATTAGAGCAGAGCAGTTAACAAGAAATTATTGTGGAACACACCAAAATATACGGGGGTTCATACTTACCTTTACTTACCTATTCAAATTAATCTCGGGTCTGGGTTGTCAACTGGATCACTTAAAGTATGCCCACACAATAACCTCCACCATGATATTTAAAATGAACCAAAACGAAGACAAGAAACTTTAAACTGTACAATAATTTATTTCACATAAAGGAATGATTTTAACAAAAATTCAACAAAATACACGTGGCAATCAGAAGCCATTTTCAATATAATCATGTCCTCCTGTAGGACTTGTAGACTTTACATACAACTATATCAGCTTTCACTAGCTTAAAGAACGTAATAATCATAATACACTTGGAATGGATAAGGGAGTTGGGACGAGACATATAGCAATTGTTTTTCTTTTAATAAACATCACACTTTTATTTATAGCCGCAAGGCTACTATGTAGGCGACCTTGGCCTCTATCAACCAGATGTCTGGCCAGCTGCGATCCACCCTACATCATGTCGCATGCCTACATCGTCAAATGGACTCACCTGTCCAACCAACGTTAGCATCTGCTAGTTACATCAGAGCCTAGCTCCTTCTCAAAACACTTTAAATGTCCTCAACTCAACTCAAATATTATCACGCAAATCTTTTAAATGCTCCATCCAAATGTTACTGGATTACTCTGATAATCCCAAAACTTGTTTAATTACATAATCCAAATGTTTATCTAGCGTTGTTAAGAGTATTATAACAAAATCGCTTAATGTTTATAACAAAAGCTCATTAATAGTTTATAACAATCATAATTGTTTATAATATTGTCAAACGACAATTGAAAAATTTATACAGGCCTCTATTAATTCCTTTCGTTACACATTATTATTAAAGATATTTACAAAATTATTTACAATAATTTATATTAATTTTAGAAATACATTAAACCACATGTTTATCCGGTTGTTAATTACTCAAATCGTGATGATATAATCGACCAATGAAGGTTAGTTATATTTAAATGTTCGATTCAGGTTTAATAAGGTATAATAATTATTATTATTATTTGTGATGGTAACCTCCATTCAAAATCGTTATCTCAAATTATTTAAACACTCTTGTTAATTATAACAGTAACTTCACATAATTAATTTTCAAAGGACCTGGACAATGCACTCAGCGGAAAACTACCTCGCTCCAAAACGCACGAAATTGCACAAAATAGGCCCAGAATTCATCATATATCTCAATATATATGGCATCAAAATCTTCCACAATACATACAAAAAAACCTCCACTTATAAATTCATTAACTTCATTAATATTACTGTGGGAACCTCCTTCACTTATTCAAGGGCATTATTCATCAGCGACTTTTACACGTCCACTTTTTTTTTTTTTGTCTGTGGTCTCCTGAGAGGCCGAGTGCAGGTCTTTCTATTCGACGCCCGTGGGCGACCTGCGCGTCGGGATGAGAGATGGAATGGATGAGGATGAATTAAACAGGGCAAGGATGTGGAAGGAATCGGCCGTGGCCTATCAGAAGGTACCGTCCCAGCATTTGCCTGGTGTTGAAAATGGGAAACCACGGAAAACCATTTCAAGGACGGCCGACGGTGGGGCTCGAACCCACGCGTCTACCGAGTCAGCAGAGAGCTTGGCCCCATGACCTAATGCTGCGCTTTAGCCAGCTGAGCCAATGCTGTCGGTACACGTCCACTGAACTAACGATTATACATCCATAGTTCCACTTTAAAAATTCTTATATTCATTAATTGTGTCAAACTGTTATTATATTTAACCTTCGTGGGTTTCATTCATGAATCGATATGAAGTAAAAATTTGCCAATCACAAATAAATTTAATAGCAAATACGATTATACACGCCTCCCTGATCTATCAAAATTGAGATTAATATCTTCAAAGTAACGCAGTATAAAAATACTATCTTCAATCAAAGTTCATCTAAACTGCATAATAGTCGAATAGAATCCAATTAGACTGTGGAATGCAAACATTATTGTTCCATTTTATAATCGAGAAAAACTTCTATCAAGTGTTCATTACTTTAGTGTATTCAATAAATTGTAATCAAAGTTCATATTTCATAAAATTGTCTATAATGCAATGGTATTTCATAACTGACGATAAATGTCTATGTTGCAATCATGTTCATAAAACGACTAGTATTTCCAAGATCGTCGATACAGTAATAGATTTTAACGCTCTAAAATCTTTTAATAATTCTTGAGCCATGTTTAGCATCTCTCATTTCTTTATTTTCTTTGGCGGCAGTCCCGGTTGACTGAGACGCCATGTGAGATACTTTCTGTCCGGACGTGCCTTGAGGCTCTCCGCCTTATTATTTAAAATGTAATGTTTTTCCTTTTTATTTAACATTGTTATTATGCCGAAGCCTTCCATTTACTCATGTAAGTAATACATCTAACCTTGTGTCCACTATGCTCATTTCCTAAATTTAACCTTTCTTTTTGATCTTCGTCGTGTGCTTGGATTTGCTGTGGAACCAATCGTAATGGCGGTCTCCTGTTTTATTTTGTTTGAGTCTTCGTTTAACCTTTTATTTGTGCCGTGAAATATATCTGCGAGTGATTTTGTGAGTGTATGTTTTTCTTGCTGCCAGGTGCATTGATGCTGTTTTGATTGGACATATCTTCGAATGGGTCTCCCGTGGTTTGTGGACGTTGGCGTTTCGACCATTCTCCCAACACGAGGCATGACACCATATATTTTAGCCCTTATGTTTTCCCTTCATTCCATGCTTCGGGCAACTGGATCACGGCGGTAACTTTAAGTAGGCCTTACCGTATTCAGCTCGAACTCGGAACGTAAGTTGGGGACTATATAGGTTTAGCATATTTTGCTAGACTACCTACAAGCACGAGTTGCTTTGAGTTTTATTTCTGCATCGTCGGCTGGCATTTTGTGTGTTTGACTGCGTGTATGTATCTTGATATATTTCACGGACACCTGACGTCATTTGTTTCTTCTTATAGTATCTTTGGTTTTGCATTTCTTTTCTCTGGAGACTGCCAGCTCGATCGCATCCCCATTGCTCGCCACAGCCTTTGCGACACGCACACAGCCTCTTGTTTTATCTTTGCTATGCTTGTTATTTGTGGTCGTCATGACAACCATCCATCTCTAGGCTGAGAAGTGATTGTTGTTGACCAGCGACCGGCTCGATTGCCTCTTGATCTTTTACTTCCTCCCTTTTTACATCGTTTTCACCGAAGTGAGCACAGGTATGAATTTAATTTGTTAACGTTATTTACTATCGTAAGTTATTTATTGTTATTTATATTTATCTTCCCCGTTTGAAAGTGACTTTATTTGACCCCTAGGTGAAGGGTATTCTTTTTTTGTGTGTGTTATTCTGGCCGGGTTTCTTTGTGTGTTCGGTTTCAATTCATTAAATTTCCATTTCTTTACCCATGTGTCTCATTTAGTAGTGTTGGGCGATCGGGCTGCTCGCTCTCTCTCTCTCTCTCTCTCTTCAAACCTAGGCCTAACTTATTCTAGCTGTCTAGCACCAGGAGGGTATTCCTACCACTCGTCGTGGGACCACCTTCACGGAGTCTGGAGTCGCTCGGCACATCTGGCCTGCAAGTACGGGCCCAGCACAGGTCAGAAATTAACATCCATTTCCACTGCGTACTCCTTTCTTTTCTAGTTGGTTCCAGTGATGCAGCTAGGAGGCACGCCAAGAATATGTTTATTTTAATAGGGCGGTGCATTCTTCTTTCTTGAGGATGACAGAAAATTGGTCAAAGTAATTTACTGAAAAGAATTACTTTAATAAAGTGACACGCTGTCTGAATTCAAATCTGCCATAGAAAATCGTTAAATTTACAGTCAAATCGTGACTACAAAAATAAGCAAATTACTGAAAGAATATCATATCAGTCTCAACTGATCCAAAATTATTTAACTAAGCCAATGACATAACAATGTCTTAATAAATCGTCGAAAAAGGCATAAATCATCAAAGTGTACTGAGTACAGAAATATCAAGCAAGAATATGGGGCAAAATATATGATGACAGAAAATATGGGAAAAATGGTTGCTCAGATATCGCTAAATGGCTCAAATAAAACAAGAAACGTTCACGACTACCTTATCTGTTGATTGAAGTTCCAGAGGAAAATCTTCCAAAGAAGACTGCTGATGGTTCCATTTCACCAATGTAAAGATGTGCTCCGTCCTCGAACCTGGAACCAGCGCCCTCGGAGAATAGAACTGCTTCCTCCTCCGGAAATTGCACTGCTCCGTGTAGACGATAGACATCCTTCTGGCAAAACTATTCTTTGTGAGCCGGGTCCACCCTGGCCTCTCTTGATAGTTCCCTGAAGTTCTGGCAAAACTCTTCTTTGTGAGCCGGGTCCACCCTGGCCTCTCTTGATAGTTCCCTGAATTTCTGGTAGAAATTCGCCATGAAGTTTATTGCATTTATATCCGCAGAAATATTCATAATTGTAGAGTATGAATATATTTCCACTGCCATTTGATATAATTCAGCGTTGGACTACGACGCATGAGTGTAGTTGGATATTCACTACATGCTCGCTTTTGTAGAATGGCGATTAACGATGTTCCATGCTGCTATTTCACTCCATCGATATATGTCCCAATTGCATTAAAGTCCTTAGCCTTCCATCTCCATTTCCGTTATAATAGTTGAAAGAACTGCCATATTATATTGTTGCATTGTAGAATGTAGCGTTATATCACCAAATGCAATCTTAAGTATCACGGTTGCAATACACGTGTCAGCCGTAGCGTAGAATGTGGTGTTATAAAAGTGCTTCTCAGGGGGCGAGAAAATCACTTTTGTCTGCCGTCTTAAAATGCCAATATCTTTCAAATTATAATCGTAAAAATGTTCAACTTTACTACACACCTCAATGTTATACTGCACAATTGAATTAGCTTACAGGCAATAGCTAACTGTTGGTGTATAATCTTGTAGACTCGTTAATGTGTGCGTTTCAACTTCGCCTAGTTTGAATCACCGTAAAATGGAACTGCTGCACGCTCCGTGCTCGTTCGATGCGGTGGGCTTTACCACGCACGCTAAAGACGACTTGCTTCACTGTAAAACTCGAATTCTGACAGTATGATAATCAGTAAAACCACTATAAGACACGAGAAAATGAGACATGAGAGCTTCTCACTGCTGTGCAAGGCCTTTTATCAACTTCTTAAGGGGCGTATCCATCCCTTCCATAGCTTGTTCCTCCGTCATCGCTAGAAGTTCTAACTTTGGCTATACTTGACGGATTTTCAAATTTCAAAAACTCAAAATTAATTTCTTCAAAATTCCAAATCAATGCCATAACTGAAAATGGATTTCCACAATTCTGCATTCCAAAAGTAATTAAATATGGTAGTTTCAGTAATCTCCGTCTCCCTCCAAACTATCATTCATTGGTTCGAGCTTTTCCTCTAATCGCGTAACTTCTTCCTCAGCACAATTCCATGTTTCCTGCGACTGCGTCGTAAATCTCAGATCTTTCTCGAACAAAATCATGACGTCACCAAGAATCTCAGTTCAAGCAGCCTACTTGCATGAAGTCTGCGTCATCCGTGCTTACGTCATGAATATCCACGTCACAACTATGACAGCCATAACTTTCTTCATATTTGCCAATACAGCCACCGTGGTCTGAATATAATTCAATTTACGGGGGCAGTACATCAAATAAATATTGATGATAATGTAGTCATTTCCAGTTATATTATCGGAACTCTTCATGACTTCCAGAACAATGTAGCCCTCGTACCATTTATGACAGCGAAAGACTTCCAAACGATCATGAAGGAGTGAAGTATCACAAGTCGCATACCATTCAAAATCCCTATTTCCTAAAGGTGTCTCAGACCATACATTTATTGTTAATATAAAATGGTTGGGAAATATGTACTTTTTCTCCGTTCACGTCATCGAAATAAGACGAATGACAATCAAATCTGTTTGTAGATTCACTAATTCAACAACCTTTATTCATCACGTTTAAGGTTATGATGTCAAACTTCTAATGCTGTAATTATCTCGTAAGTCATCCACCTTCTATCATACACTGTTTGAGCAATGATGGAGCTGATCAAGTTCAATGAATATTACCACTTCACGCACCCAATGAATCTGATTGGAAACGAAAGGTGATGTGATGAGAATAAATTGAGCTCGCCGAAAAAAAGAGAAAAAGGAATATATCCCTGTTAAAAGCCCTCATGGCGGAATTCCTTTGGAAGTGTTTATTCTTTAGGAAATTTTCTCAGCTTAGCAATGCTGCATGCTGGAGATTATCTACAAGCAATAAAGTAATCAGACTTCTGACAAGTAGGCCTTTGTCACTGTTCTTCATCTTCACTTGGAGAATTCCGTAGGTTACACGCAGCTGGCTGGCAGCCGACGACAGACTAATTTAAATTTCACTCCAACTATCTGCTTATTTTCTGTTATGTATAACTAGCAACTCACCCCGGGTTCGCCCGGTATCTTTAACGGTTTTCCCAGCGTAAGCTTAAAAGGCACACGGTTGTCAGGTCGGCAGAAGAGCCAGGGTGAACAACGACACTCCAAACACATATACTCTTCTCTGAAGTCTTTACTCGACACGACAAGACAGAATGGTGCTGGTCGAAGCTGGGGTGATAGGCTCGCTCGCTAGCTCGTAAACTCTCTCCGAAGCTAGTAATTTCGATTTCCATAGAATGGAGATTGTTGGAAGAAATGAGGACGTAAAAACACTTATAGTGGGCGATGCATTAAAGATATGTTGGTTGGTTATTTAGTTCAGGGGCTGCGACAACGTGGTCATGTAACCCCGTGTACTTTGGGTGTGTGTGGAATCTGTCTGATAACCGGTGTTAATTGTGATGACTGTATTAGTGTGTGTCATGTGATTTTAATTCATGTAAGGACTGCAGACGATAATTTTAACAAGTTCCTAATTTTGGTACTGTCCCCGTTTACCCGGATAGTAGGCTGTCAGATATCCGCCCCCTCAATCGGATTGCCAATAATCCACCGCGCCGGCTCAGCTACACCAATGAAAATGGCACTGACAGATACTACCGAGGTTTGAGCACAGAAGTTAACAAGAAATTATTGTGGAACACACCAAAATAGACGGGGGTCCATACTTACCTCTACTTACCTCTTATAAATATCTCGGGGATTGGGTTGACAACAGGATCTCTAAAGTATGCTCCCACAATAACCTTCACTATGACATTTAAAAATGAACCAGAACGAAGGCCAGAACTTTGAACTGTACAAAAGCTTTATTTCAAATAAAGGGTATGACTTTAACAAACTCAACAAAATAAATGTGGCTATCAGTAGCCCATGTCAATCTGACTATGTCCTCCTATAGGACTTGCAAAGTTAGCATACAACATGTTAGCTCCCACGAGCTCAAAATAACGTAATATTTAGAACACATTTGGTCTGGATAAGGAAGTCAGGATGAGACACATTTATAGAGCATTTGTTTTCTTTTAATAAACATGACACTTGTATTTATAGGCGCAAGGCCACACTGTAGACGACCTCGTCCGCTGATAACCAGTTGTCTGGCCAGCTGCCATCTACCCTTCAACCTGACGTACACCTGTCAAATGGGCTCCCTTGTCAAGCCACGTTGCGTAAGAATCCAGCACTCTCTCAAAAGTTTTAAATGTCCGCAAGACATCACAAATATTGTTACGCAAATCTTTCAAATGCTTTACTCACATACAACTGGATTATTCTGACAATCCCTAAACTTGTTAAATTATCATTCAAATGTTTAATAAGCATTGTTTAGAGTATAAAACAAACTCTTAAATGTTTATAACAAAACTCATAAATGTTTATAACAATTAGAAATTGTTTATAATATAGTTAAAGACAAAAAGAATTTTAAACACGCCTCTAACATTACTTCCGTTCCACATTATTGTCAAAGATATTTACATTATTTATTTACAATATTAACATTTAAATTATTCAAATTATTAATTTGAGAAATACATTAACCACATGTTCATCCGGTTGGTAATTTCAAAATCGTGTCAATATAATCGACCAATGAAGGTTAGTTATACATATAAATGTCACAATCTGGTTTAATAAAGGTTTAATAATTATTATAATTATTTGTGACGGTAATCTTCATTCAAAATCTTATCTCAAATTCTTTCAATACTCTTGTTAATTATAACAGTAAATTCACTTGATTAATTTTCAAAGGACAAATACAATACACTCCTGCGGTAAATACGTCGCTTACAAAAATAGGCCCAAAATTCATCATATATTAATATATACGGCATCAAAATCTTCCACAGAATTTACAAAAACCTCCACTAACAAATTCTTTAATATCATTAATTACTGTGGGAACCTCCTTCATTTACTTCAAGGGCATTATACATCAGCGACTTTCAACACGTTCGCTGCACTGGCGATTATACATTCATAGTTCCACTTCAAAATTCTTATAATCATTAATAGTTTCAAAACTGTTGTCATTTAACCTTCGTGGATTTCATTCATGAATCGAAATGAAGTAAACATTTGCCAATCACAAACAAATTTAATAGTGAATACGCTTATATACGCCTCTCTGGTCTATCAAAATTTAAGATTATCATCTTCAAAGTATTGTAGTATAAAAATACTATCATCAAACAAAGTGCGACTAAACTGCAAAATAGTCGAATAGAATCCAATTAGACTGTGGAATGCAAACATTATTATTCAACTCTCTAATTGAGAAAAAACTCCTAACAAAAGTTCACGACTTTAATGCATTCAATAATTCATAATTAAAGTTCATCTTTCACAAAATTGTCTATGATGCAATGGTCGTTCATAACTGACGATAAATGTCTGTGTTGCAATCAATTTCAAATAACGACTAGTATTTCCAAGATCGTCGACAACGCAAGAGATTTTAACGCTCTAAAATCATTTAAATGTTCTTCCTTCTTGATGATGACAGAAAATTGGTCAAAGTAATTAAACTGGGGTAGAAATTACTTTAATAAAGAGACACGCTGTCTGAAGTTAAATCTGCCATGAAAATCATTAACTTATAGTCAAATCGTGACTACCAAAATAATAAGCAAATTACTGAAAAATCTAAATATCAGTCTCAACTGATCCAAAATCATTTAACTATGCCCATGACATAACCATGTCTTAATAAATCGTCGAAAAAGGCATAACTCATCAAGGTGTACTGAGAATAGGAATCTCAAACAAGAATATAGGGCAAAATTCATGAGGACAGAAAATATGGGAAAATGGCTGCTCAGATATTGCTACAAAACTCAAATACAATAAACGTTCACGACTACCTTATCTGCCGATTGACGTTCCAGAGGAAAATTCCCCAAAGAAGACTGCTGATGGATCCATTTCACCAAGTTAAAGCTGAGCTCCATCCTCGAAACAGGAAACAGCACCCTCGGAGAATCGAACTGCTTCCTTCTCCGGAAATTGCACTGCTCCATGAAGACGAAAGACATCCTTCCGGCAAAATTCTTCTTTGTGAGTCGGGACAACCCTGACCTCTCTTGAAAAATCCCTGAAGATCTTGTAGAAAATCGCCATGAAGTTTTTGTAGTAATTTCCATAGAAATATTCATTTTCAGTGAGTATGAAATCGTTTTCATTGCTGTTTGATAGTATTCAGCGTTGAGCCACGAAACATGGGTGTAGATGGTTGTTCACCGCATGTCCGCTTGTATGGAATGGCAATTAGCGAAGTTCCATGTTGCTATCTTACTCCAACGATGTATGTCCCAATTGCATTAAAGTCCTTTAGCCTTCCATCTTCTCTTCGGTTATGGTAATCGAAGAACAAACTGCCTTATTAAACTGCTCCATAATACTGTAGCGTTGTGTCACAAAAGCAATCAGAAGTCTCCCTGTTATACTAGCAGTGTCAGCCGTAGCTTAGGATCTGACGCTATAACGTGCTTCTCAGGTGGCGAGAAAATCACTTTTGTCAGACGTCTAAAATTGCTAATATCTTCTGAAATACCTCCTCGAAATTGTTCAAATTTACTACACTGCTTAATGTAGCACTGCACAATAGAATTAGCTTATAGGCAACCGCTAACTGTTCATAGCCACTCTTGTAGACGCGTTATAATGTGCGTTTTAACTTCACCTAGTTTTACTCACAGTAAACTTGCACTGCTTGTCTGCTTGAATCACGTTTAATGCGGTGGCTTCACCACGCGTTATAAAGACGACTCTTTCTACTAATATCACTCGACGTTTCACCATATGACGATTTGAGATATGCGATATGAGATCTGACGATTGAGACTCCTCTCTTCTGCGCAAGGCCTTTTATAAACTTCATAAGGGGCGTATCCATCCCTTCCATAGCGTGTTACTGCGTCATCGCTCGAAGTTCCAACTTCGTCAATACGTGACGGATTTTCAAAATTCAAAAACTGGAAATAAATTTCACCAAAATTCCAAATCAATGCCTCAACTGCAAATGGGTTTCCACAATCCTACATTCCAAAAAGTATTAAAAATATCAAAGTTTCAGCAATCTCCGTCTTCCTTCAAACAATCGTTCATTGGTTCGGGCCTCCCCTCCAATAGCATAATTTCTTCCTCAGCATAATTCCACGTTTCCTGCGACTGCGTCGTAAATCTCGGATCTTTCTCGAATAAATGCTGACGTCACTGAGAATCTCAGCTCAAGTAGCCTGCTGGTGTAACGTCTGCGTCATCCGTGCTTACGTCATGACTATCCACGTCATAACTATGACAGCCTTAACTTTCTTTATATTTTCCAATATAGCCACCGTGGTCTCAACATAATTCAATTACGGGGGCAGTACCAAATGCTACCATTCACGACACCTGGGAACTTGGCTATTACTACTGTAGATGCCATCGCAACTTAAGAGCATTAATCAAATCTAACCTACAAATTTTGCTTCACACAAGTTTAGTTAGTGGAAGGATCTTTCACATGCCACAAATCTATGACATTGGCCCGCCGGCTTTACTTCCTCACCGAAGGAAGGCATACTGAAGGATTTTTAACGGTATTAAAGATGAGATAGGCCTATAATGTTGCGGACTTTTTTGTAGAACTTTTCAGCTGAACAATTCTTACACTCATAGTATATAGATATTTTAACGGTTTACTCAGCGTAAACTTAAAAGGCGCATGTTCGGCAGGTTTTCTTTACTACTCGATTCACTGAAATCGTTACTGCTCGGTTTCCTTTGCTCATAAATTTATGTTTTTCTACAGAACACTTCCCTGAGAATTCTTTATAGAATGGTGAAAACAGCATCAAAATCCATCCAGTGGTGGTTGGTGGATAATTGTTCTGGGTGTTATAAAGACTGTTCGTACAGTACGGGTACGTGATAAAACTGACGTAGCTTATTCGTCACGAATGCTGCAGTCCAGAGAACATGCCATTTACCTTGAAATTAGATGGTTTATAAATTATTTGAAAAACTTCACGAGAACAAAATAGTGTAATTTAAATATGAAAGCGAGAAAGAACCGCAAGTGTTGCGTCACGCGCAAATTAAAGTATATTGCGAGACAGTGGTATCAGGAGTAGACGGAGAATGTCTGTTGTTTTGTCCACCCCTCCCCTCCCTGGTTGGAATCAGCGAGCAACGTCCAGTCGAGTATTGTTGGGATAGAATATCTGCCATACACTCCACTATTGAGATTTCGTTGGTGCTCAAGCCTGGCACGACCACATGGCGAGAGGTCCTAATATTGGCGCGCTACGCTTTCTCAAACGGTTCACAGTACTGCAAGATTTCATGAATTATTTATGAACAAAAATATTGTTTTTGTCGTGTGGCCTCCTGAGATGCTGAGTGCAGTTATTTCTAGTCGACACCAGTGGGCGACCTGCGCACCGGGATGAGAGATGGAATGAATGAAGATGAATGAAACTGGGCAAGGATATGGAAGGAAGCGGCCATGGCCTGTCAGAAGGTATCGTCCCAGCATTTGCCTGGAGTTGAAAATGGAGAAACCACGGAAAACTATGTCAAGGACAGCCAACGGTGGGATTCGAAGCCACGCGTCTACCGAGTCAGCAGAGAGTTGGCCCCATGACCTAATGCTGCGCTTTAGCGAGAGCAGCCACCGCTGTCGGTAACAAAACTATTAATTCCTATGCATGTAAGATGAAACGCAAAGAATAATAATAATAATAATGTTATTGGTTTTACGTCCCTTTTAACTACACTGGCTTTTAGAGACGCCGGGGTGCCGGAATTTTGCCCCGAAGGGGATCTTTAACGTGCCAGTAAATGTACTGACACGGCTCCCTCGCATTTGCGCACCCTCAAATGCCAGCTGACTGCGCCAAGAAACGCAAAGATTTTTATTGCTAACATATTATTATTTTGGCATTATTATTGTTTTTATGTGGTTTATCTCCGATGCCTCAGTCTCATCATGGCTGTGATTATATGGAAGCTATTGAGGTATGAGTGGTGCTGAGCAATGGCCTCAAGGCACAACTAGTACCTGTGTGTATTGTGAATGGTTCCACTCATAGGGTCAGTGCTATTGTTCTGACTCAGTGAGGAAAGCAATGGCAAACTACCTTACTCCTCATCTTACCTAGGACGCCTCATTATAGTGCTGCCTATGGCGGCTCTTTTTGAGGATCCAATACCTCACACCGCATCCTTATTGGTCGAAGTTATACCGAGATACATATCTACTTAGTATAAAACTAAGTCCCCGATTCTTGGATGTGACGGGTAATCTGGAGAACCACTGGATCGATTTTCATACGGTTTTCACCATTCTGTAAAGGATATCTTGAGGATGGTTTCTGTAGAAAATAAATTATATACGAACAAAGGAAGCAAAGCAGTAACGATTTCAGTGAAAAAGTCGAAAAAAAAACCTGACGTCCGTGAGCTTTTTAAGCTTACGCTGGGCAAACCGTTAAAAATATGAATATACTATGTGTGTAAGAATTGTTCAGCAAGAAAAGTTCTACAAAAACGTCCGTCACAGCATATCTCTATCTTGAATACATCGCCCACTATACGTGTTTACACGTTTTTATTTCTTCCAACAATCCCCATTCAATTGCTAGCTTCGAGACAGTTTACGAGCTAGCTGACTGGCGAGTGATTATATCACCCCAGACACTGTAGAGTCGTGTCGAGTTAAGGCTTCAGAGAAGAGTGGATGTGTTTGGAGTTTCCCTGGAAGTGCAACTCGGCTTTTCTTTACTTCGCCTGTGAACTTTTCGTTCCGAAGAATAAACTGTCAAGTTTAGATTGGACGGAAGGGGATTGGTGATTCATGCACCTCGACATTCTTAAGTTACGTCTGACAATAATTCGTTGCACATGCTATCTCCATGATAATATAATTAAAAGTCCAGTCAGTGATTTTAATCCATCATGCCGAGAGGGAAAAAGGATATAGGTCGTAGTTCATTGAAATCCCCCCCCCCCCAAAAAAAAAACAACATACGCATATCACGTAACAATGAAACTGAGC
The DNA here is from genome assembly GCA_946902985.2 of Meconema thalassinum. Classification (NCBI taxonomy): domain Eukaryota; kingdom Metazoa; phylum Arthropoda; class Insecta; order Orthoptera; family Tettigoniidae; genus Meconema; species Meconema thalassinum. Next base: position 208,084,764 of record OX336394.1, on the reverse strand, counting down.
AACAAATAACTTCTTGATTGTCACAAGAGAGAGAAAGAAAGAATTCACAAAGACAAAGGGAGTCATCCTCAAAATTCCTATGACACAGGAAAGAAATGTTCATGGTTTGTGGTCCGATAAAGGGAATTGTGCTATAAATTATTATTCCTCCATAAATTATATAAATGATGCTTCAGTTTCCGGGTGAAGTCGGGGTGGGTTGCTAGTTATAGCTAAGGCTGTGTCCCAAAGTTCAAGTTGTCTGCTATTGACTAGCTGCTAGCTACTACTCACTAGGTACTTCGCACTACGGAGCTTTGGGACATGTGTGCTTGATCACAGCCTCCTTCATAGACTTGTGTTCTGAAACGCACTTGACTTAGATGCTGGTACCAAACCAACACTCAAGATGGCCGTGATCTGCTACACCTTGTAAGCTCTTTGCGCTTTCATGACGAGTGCGGAGCGATCAAATCTCGATCGAAAGTTGAAATTTATGATATCAGCTGTTTAATAAAAACGATACAATTCTTTGGATCGCTTTGGATACCACCAAGGATGCGCCTGGCATATCTCTTTGTAGCCGAGCTATGATTTGTGTTTGGCTGATTAAGCGAATTCAGATCAGGAGGAAGAGAAGAAGGGCAATCATGTTAATAAGGCAGCGGCAAGTTGAAAACTTGAGACGAGGCCCTTATTGAGTGCTGGTGAGCATGAATCGAAATGTCGTTTCAATCCTCGGTCGTGATTTAAAAAACCAAGCATTTAAATTCCGCACCATTTCAGCTTTCCACGGGAAGAGAGTTTTCAGAAGAACTATCCATTTATAATCTATACTAATATAATAAAGCTGAAGAGTTTGTGTGTTTGTTTGTGTGTTTAAACGCGCTAATCTCTGGAACTACCAGTCGGATTCGAAAAATTCTTTTTCATATGATAGCCAGATTCAAGAGGAATAGTTTAGGCTATGTTAAATTTCGGACAGACCACCCCATTCGCTGCATTAAGGCCCTTTGGCTCAAATCTACACCGTTTCACCGATCAGAACCAAAATGTTTGTGCTTACCCTTTGGAACCCTGCGAGTGACACAGTCTACGTTAAATTTCGGCAGACCACTCCATTCCCTGCATTTAGGCCCTTTGGCACAAATTTACACCGTTTCACCGATCTGAACCAAAATTTGTATACACACCCTTTGGAACACTGCGGGTAACACTGTTTACATGGAATTCCGGACAGACCACTCCATTCCCTGCATTTATGCCCTTCGGCACAAATCTACACCGTTTCACCAATCTGAACCAAAATTTGTATACTTACCCTTTGGAACCCTACGCGGAACACTGTCTGTATGAAATTTTGGACAGACCACTCCATTCCCTGCATTTAGGCCCTTTGGCACAAATCTACACCGTTTCACCGATCTGGACCAAAATTTGTATACTTACCCTTTGGAACCCTGCGAGTAACACTGTCAGCATGATATTTTGGACAGACCACTCTATTCCCTGCATTTAGGCCCTTTGGCACAAATCTACACCGTGTCACCGATCTGAACCAAATTTCACATACACTTTGGAACCCGACGAGAAACACTGTCTGCTTGTAATTTCAGACAGACCACTCCATTCCCTGCATTTTGGTTCTTTGGCACAAATCTACACCGTTTCACTGATCTGAATCACATTTTGTACACTTACCCTTTGGAACCCTGCGGGTCACACTGTCCACTTTAAATTTCGGACAGACCACTCCATTTCCTGCATTAAGGCCCTTTATCACAAATCTACACCGTTCCTCCTAATTGCACCAAATTATGTCATACACTTTGAAACCCTGCTGGTAATACTGTCCACTTGATATTTTGGACAACGCTCTCCATTCCCTATATTTAGAATAACAAACAAATTGAACTTGAAAACCATGTATTAAGGCCCAAGAATCATTCATGTCCGTAGTAGTGTAACTGTAAGAGTATTTTAATAATTCTATTGTTGACTGGCAATTCGGGCTGCATTATGTCGCCTTTACCAATGTTCTGGTGCAGAATTGCGAAAATTGTTAAATCTTGCACTGCTTATAAATTGCAGTTACGGGGAGTAGTTACTGCAAAATGATTTCTTTTGCCCCTTAAAACAGTTATCATCATGAACTAGTTATGCATCTGTATAAGTGTAATGGTGTTGGTGCGACACATTGAAGTTATCAGCTGCAATAAGCGTTGGTGCTTTCAAATTTAACGTAATTTATTCCGAAACTTATCGTTGAGCGCTATGTGGCCATAAATGATACTATTGCTATCTCAGAAGCTCGTGACAGCCGAAGTTTTCCAAAGTGTTCTGATTATTTTCCTACGGCGCTATGCGACAAAAGACGACACTATTGGTCTCTACATTTCTAACAGCCAATGAGATATAGGCTCTAGGCAGTGTCTTATATTTAACTTACTCCTCTTTCTAATAATTTTTTAGAAATTTGATTGTAAATTATATATGTCAGTGCTGTAGTTAGTAAATAGCCGTTTCCCAATTCATTATTATCATTAGGGGAAAATGATCTAAATGTTACGTCCATCATACTGTACTGCTTATCACCCTCACTACAACCACCACCACCACCACCGCTACCACATTTTTTTCCCTTTTTTTTCTGGTAGTTTAACTATCATGTGCCAGTTCTGTAGTAGTATTCATTATCATCCATAAAACAAATAAATCCACCGGGCGAAGCCGGGCACTACTGCTAGTAAATTAAATAAACAGAACAACAGAGCATGTGGGTTGAAACTATTGAACCCCATATAACTATAGGTTCAATGGTTGACACACGGTTGAGAAATTTGCAAAGAGTATGAGCCAAGTCCCAAGCAAAGAGGATTCATAATTAAGACCAAAGACAACCTACAATTTTTATAACTTCCTTGTAAAAGTCGACAAGTCGACAAATCTAGCTTGCACTTTCGTTCACTTGACCTTTGGATCATGACTTGTGACGTCACATACGGAATATTAGTCGACTATCTAGTTTACTACGGCTGAACATGTAGCTTTGGGGCACAGCTTAAGTATAGATGCCAGGAGACTTGAAAGGACTAGAATATAGATGTGCTGGAAAGCAGTCTCTGATGATGATGAACAAACTGAAAGCCAAGAGTCAAGTGCTCAATTCATAACACGCACGCACACATACATACACTCTCACTGTCTCCCTCACGCATGCACCTTCCTGTCTCTCTCTCCCTCTACCGCTTTGTCTTTCTAGGGCAGGATGCTTGCCGAGTTTATTCACAACACGATCCTCTCTCTGGGGTAGCGCTGATCCAGGTGGCTGTGTACTCACGCACATGCGCAATCACCGTTGCCATGGTTACACCGGAGCCAATCTATTATTCAAACGTCTGTGACGTCACTCCATAGCAAATGTCGAGCAGCAGGCCACGAGGGCAGCACTCTAGCAGGTGGAAGCTTAACTACCTGGGGTGTTTGAGCCCTTTGAGGAGAACTGGCTCGTAATTGAAAGGAGAGGCTGAACGCATTACTTACCCGGACAGCCACGTCCACGACAAATTGTTTGGGTACGTTTCTAGGTAAGCTCGTCAGCATCATGTGTATGCAACGTTATTGATGGATTAGCTGTTCTAATATTGTATTGTAGAATGCAAATACATTTGCCATTTATAGTACAATCTTTGTAGACAGGGGCGGATCTAGGGGAGGGCAAGGAGGGCGACCGCGGTCCGGGGGCCCCGTGCCATGGATTGTTATACATTTAATTGATTAATTAATTATACTTTTCAAACTAATTTATAATTCATATTCTTTTTTCAGTACAGCGATGACCTCCAGTGACCGTTTAGCAAGTTTAGATTTCAGTGAAAGGATAGAAGACTTCAGCCGGGAAAAAAGTCGCAAAGTAATATTTTAATATTTCATAGTTTACATAATCCTCTTCAAGGGGACTTAAAAGGTTTCTATCATACTATTAAAAAAGTGTACAGTAGTGTATTCAAAATATTGTAACTATTCTTTATTTTATTATTATTATTATTACATCATTTTTGCCCTTATGGACAGTGTATGAACTTGAATATCTCATGATGTCACAATTTTCACTTCTTTCCCTTCTCCTCTTCCCAAAATCTCTTCATCCTTTGACTGTGTTCCTGTTTCCTTTGTTCCGTCCACTTCTTCCTTTCACTTACTAAAAATTTGGCATTCTTAATTTTGTTTCTGAATTTTTCTCTGTCTTCTATCATTTGCTTGTTGATCCCTAATTGCTTTAAGTCGTCTTCTATTTCATGATACCAATTTGTTTTCCTTTTTGAACTGTTTACTACATCAAAGATTTTCTTTGTAAGTCGTTTATTGTTCATTCTCTGTATGTGCCCGTAGAAAGTTAGTCTGCGTTTTCTAATGATATCTGTGAGTCTGTCTGTGTGTTCATATAGCTCTTTGGTAGGTCTTTTCATCCATATCCCATCTCTGTGTACTGCTCCAAATATTTTTCTCATAATTTTACGTTCAATTTTTTCTGTTTCTATGATGCCAGATGCTCCAATTGTGGTCGTTTCTGACGCATACAATGCTTCTGGTAATACAACTGTTCTGTAGTGTCTAAGTTTGGCCTGTCTTGATATGCTTTTATTACTATAATGTGACCATGTAAGTTTGTATGCTTTCTGGAGATTTTCCGTTCGTTCTATGTTAGACACCTTGTTTGATCCTCCTATTTGTATATATTCTCCTAAGTACTTAAATTTTTCAACTCTTTGTATGGATCCATATATGGTATGCATGGTTTGTACATTGTTGGTGTGTCGTTCCATGTATTGGGTCTTCTCATAAGATATCTGTATACCTGTTTTAGCAGCTATTTCATGTAATCGTTCCAGTGCTTCCTTTGCCTCCTGTGTGTTATTGCTGAGTAAGGCTACGTCATCTGCAAATGCCAGACATTTTATGATTGTTTTTGTTTCGCGGGTTCTTCCTAGCTGTATTCCTTTAACTTGTTCCTCCCACTGCTTAACAATTTTGTCTAAGACCATGTTGAACAAGATTGGTGAGAGGCCGTCTTTATTTTATTATTATTACTAAACTATTTTCCATTTGATTTGATATTTTCTTAATTTCCTATTGTTGTGGGCCCCACCTTATCATATCGCCCAGGGCCCCGCAAGGCCTGGATCCACCACTGTTTGCAGGTATCAGTATTGATAGATGAATTCAAAGTTTAAAGTATACTGTACGCCAATGAATTGTTACACAAATATTATATCTATCTGTATTTAATATATATATTTGAAGCCCAATATTATATATTAGTTTATTTACAATTAATATTACATTGCAAGGATATCCATTCTAGTTTCATTCATGAAAAAAAAAATAGGCTTATGTGATCACCTTTTGTCCGTGTGTCTGCCTGTGTGAGTGTGAGTGTGCGTGTGTGATTCGTGTCTGTGTGTGTGTTCCCCCACCTCCCTAATAAAATCTAAACGGCTGGAGCGATTTCAATGAAACTCGGTAAGTTCATAGCACTATTCCGGACGACCCCGACCGTGCCCTTCTATTTTGTTACGTCTCACCAATCCAACATGGCGGCTGGGCGAAATATTTCACCAGCATTCAATATCACTGAAAATATTACCGATATCACCCTGGAATTTTGTACGGTGATAAAGGGAACTACTAGAAGTTTACCTAAGTGACTTTTGAAAAAAACTGGTAAGTACAAAACCAACATGGCGGCCAAGCGAATATGCGACTTTTTAATAGACGTTTCTCGCGATTTAACCAACCAAACGCAATGAAACGTGGTACAGTATATATTTATACTCATTGTAATGCACCGACATCTAACATCGTTCAATTGTTTAGATAACCTCAAGATGGCGGCTGTGCAAAATATTTCACCGGCATTCTATATCTCTGAAACTATTACCGGTATCACCCTGAAATTTTGTACGGGGATAAAGGACACTACTGGAAGTTCATATTTGAGACTTTCAAAAACCGGTTTACTTCATACGAACATGGCGGCCAATCGAAATTGAAAGTTTTAAATAGACTTTTCTCGCGATTTAATAATCCAAATACAATGAAACTTGGTACAGCAAATGTTTATACACATTGTAATGCACTGGTATCTAATTTAGTTCAATTGCTTACATAACCTCAACATGGCGGCTGTGCGAATTTTAAAATAAAGTTTTTGATGTGTAACATCTTTCCACTCGGTTGCTGGATATTTTAGTGGGAGTGATTTTGAAAAATGGGACGGTAGTGTGTAAGACGCACTGCCAGCTATATCGTATCCCTCCTGGCTGCTTTAGCAGCCAGGAGGGATGCGATCCGATCCAGCTGGCAGTGGTACCATATCACGCGCGCGTGGCGAACAAATGACATGCTGCGCATGCGCGCGTTGCCCACACAGATGCGGGATAGCAACACAATCTCAAAGCACTCTCTTAGCTCTGCAGAAGTCATTTGTTCAATTCTGCGAAGACAAAGATTATAGCGAGAAAGAAGAACACGGAAAGCAACTAAGGTGTGACTTTTCTATTTCCAATGTAAGAAACGTTTTCATAAAAATACATGCCTACCTTTCATAGACCACTATAGGAAATCCCTTTACTGTCTCTTAATGAATCACAATATTGTTTTCAGCAAATATGATATAATGAATATTTTATACACCAAAGAATGACAACTTGAAGATGATTTATTGTAGAAATATCTGTAATGGCGCCTCCAAACCTTGAAGTAATCCGTATGTTATATACATTCCACATGGTACCACTGCCAGCTGGATCGCATCACTCCTGACTGCTAAAGCTAAAGCAGCCAGGAGGGTTGCGATCCAGCTGGCAGTGCGTCTTACACACTTCCGTCCGATCCACTTCCGTCCCATTTTTCAAAATCACTCCCACAAAAATATCCAGCAACCGAGTGGAAAGATGTTCTACATCAAAAAACAGTGTTTCTTCAGTCAGAATAATAATGTGTGTTACAGTAATTCATAGGGGTAGGGTCTGTAAACAAGAAATAAGGGTAGAATCATAGCTTTTGCCTGGAGTGTGTGTGGAAATTCTCAGTGAGAAACAGAACACATAATGACCGCTGCCGGCGCCAGACTCTAAACCTTCGACCTGTGGACTTTACAGATCCCTCTCAAGTCGTCATTCGTGGCTTAACGCTCACGGCTACACTTCAGTGTTAATTACCAAAGTGTAAAAATAACGTAAATCTGATCCAAATATACCATTCTCTGTTACCCCTGATGGTTAGGCCACTCAATTCACGTTGATACTAATGTACATAGCAGAACTGATGAGGAGCTAAAATTGGCCTTGAACTTTGTGTTTTCCGAGTCCATTTTATCATTTATTCCCAAACGTACAGTATATGATTGATTATTATACCATCGTAAGTAACGACCTGCTGCTCCCCCTGATGGTCAGGCCACTCTATTCACTCACACCTTGTGTGGTAATCGATGCCACTTTAAACAGTTGATGAGGTGATAATCGGCCTTGAACCTTGTGATTTGCGAACACATTTAATCAACTACTCCCCGGATGAGTGTGTACCGTAACTAACGACCAGCTACGGACTTGGCTATGAGCACTAAATTCATAACAAATTGATATATGGACGTCCGACTTCTCTAAATCACATGTCACTCAATTGATTGTCGCTAAATTGAGTTCAAATCTAACGTGTGTGTTTCCATAGAACAATCCAGCTCGTAAATCTGACGCAGACAAATGGGGAACGTCAGGCATTATCAAACATTACAAACAAATTAATGCAACGCCCAATGTAATCAATGTTTGAAATCATCAGTAAGCTTTTGTCTCATGGATTCTCCTTCCAATTAGACGTTAAGATGCAGATGTATATGAGTATGATCCTAAGAGCAATGCCTAGACCAGCTGCAATATAGTCTTCATAACGGACGGCAGTGATAAAAAGAAATGCCGTGAAACACTATAGCAGTGAGATCTGCTCCCGAGAGAAAAAAAAACTAATACAAACCGTTGTCGCTTCCCAGAATGTACGAAAGTATGAACGCTGGGTAACGTGCTATTGATGTGTAACATCTTTCCACTCGGTATCTGGATATTTTTGTGGCACTCGGTAGCTGGACATTTTTGTGGGAGTGATTTTGGAAAAGAGACGGAAGTGCATGGGACGGAAACAATGAGCGCGCGCGGTGGCGGAGATCGGTACAACGACGTACTGTAAGCCATGTGACTATGTGGAATGTAAATCGCATTCGGTTTACCTCAAGGTTTGGAGGCCCCATTAAAGAAATTGCTTCAATAAATCATCTTTAAATTGTCGTTCATTGGTATGAAAATATTCATTATATCATATTTGCTGAAAACAATTACGATTTATTAAATCTTCATACTTTTGCTGTATTCTTATTTAATGTAAGCACAACACCGACTACTAACAATATTGAAACTTCGTTGGTCCAAATAGCTTAATCACTTAATCACTTTGTATTTTGTAATGAAAGCACCCATGCATAGCCCAAAAGTTACACTTCTAACATATGCAGATAAACTTGCCAGCTGATTGAAATAGAGTTCGTAGTTGTCTGCGCGAACCACTAGATGGCACGCATAATCGGTGTCGCCATATTAAGCTATTTGGTTGGTCTAAACGTATCACTGGGAGAAACGCCTTTAATATACATACTGCACACCTAATTTTTAATCGCGCCTATACTTGGCAGTGCGCTATATCAGCAATAAGAGGCCATTTTCAAAATCACCGCTGGCATGGGTTCACTAACTGGCCGGTATAAAGCGCAGTAGGCATCAAGTAGGCAGTGGATTTCTCCCGCATACAGTTGCAGGTATATGTCACTACTGCAGATGCATTGGAGAATCCTTTCCTGTTTGCTGGCACAAGGTAGTGGAGAATCCAAGTGGCAGTGAACGAATTCAGTCGTGTTGATTAATTGTGCTGATTTATTCTCGAATTGATTGGTTGCAGGACTTCAATTGGGAAGTTTTCCAGGTTAATTGTGAGTACAACGAGTATACTCATGTAATTGAACACAGGACTGTGATATACTGTTAATATAGAGTGAAAATATCATTTTATGTTTTACGAGTGCCAGATCAAATCAGCAAAAGTCGACAATTGAATAACCTAATCCAGCGAGGCTTGTCCAAAGCCCTTCGCTACCCAAGAATGGCTACTAGTAATGGCATCGAACCATTACATAACCCTACTAATAGTTCGTTCTACAATGTACCAAAGAAATCCCTTCCAAGTTACGCATCCGTAATTCAATCAACTCCAAGTTAAGAACTAGCAATTATCATAGACGCACATGACGGAATCCCATTAAAGGATTGTATCCTCACTGTTGGTAAAATAACTAGTCCTGATAACATACGATATGTATCTCGCATTTCTAATTCGAGAATCTGCATATTCCTATCGAATAAAAACTTGTTTAAGAATTATCCTTAAACCACCATGTAATCAACATCAACAACATTGACCTTTCCCTACGTCCACTAATAGTTCCAAACAAACGAGTGATATCAAATGTCTGTCCTGTTTTACCTAACTCAGGCATTACAGACTACCTTCAACAACTGAATATCAAACCAATGTCCTTCATATCTAATCTCAAGGCTGGAATTAATATCCCAGGCTTTGCACATATACTCAGCTTCCGCCGACAACTCTATGTTAAACCCTGTGACTTTAATAAACTACCACCTTCATTCCAGATATGCTACGAAGGAACGAGTTATTGGATATACACCTCCTCTGATATCCCAACCTGCTTTACTTGCAAAGAAGAAGGCCACTTGGCCCGTGCATGTCCATTGCTAACTAATCCTTCAGACGAAGAAAACCAACCTTTCAACCTACCTCCAACCCCTTCCAAGGAGCAACCATCCAATCCAGCCGGCAATACTTTGGAGCATGAACAGGATAAAAATCCTCTTCAAACAATTGAACATAATACCGACTCCCTTCCTAATTATCAAAACACTCCTCTAATGGAAACGTCCTTGAATGGACAACTACCGCTACTTGAAATCAACAAAGAATCTTCTACCACCATACACCATGGAATATAACGACCTTTACCTCCAAGTGACTCTTCAGATATCTCTTCCAGAGCTGACATCAAGTCCTTCTGTGATGACCTCTCTATATCGGGAGATGATAAAACAGATGATGAATTCCCTACTCTGGGCTCCAAAAAAACTCCAGACATAATCCAACCCAAGAAAAAAACAATGAAACCGAATTCCTTTAACTTAGAAAATCAACTCCTCCCTGTGAAAGAAGTGATAGAAGCTGAACCCTCTAACTTTCCACATGACTTTTTACAACTAAAAAGTCTTTTTGAGAATAATAAAGGTGCATCAGCACCTAATGCCTTATCCATTGCACTATCTTACACATCTAATATTGAAGAACTCATCGAGACTATGCGCAAACTACATCCCTACTAACAAGACAAGAACATCAAGAATAGTAACACTCGACTTATCAAGAAACTACTCAATGCACTTAATAATGACAGCAACTCCTCTCCTCCTATAACTCCTCATACCGAAATGAACCCAAGCCAATAATCCTTCTATTTAAATAATCTTCATGAATCCCAGTCTATTACAGTGGAATATAAACGGGTATTACCCCCCAAAACGAATACTTGAAAATTTTTGTCAATGAACATCAACCTCAAATAATCTGCTTACAAGAAACCAACTTTAGAGACCACAATGTGGCTAATATTAATCATTATACAGCATACTACAAAAACCGCAACAATCCTACTTACGCAAGCGGAGGAGTTACCACCTACATTAGCAATAAAGTTCCTCAAAAAGAAATTCCACTAAATACAAAATTGGAAGCAGTAGCATCTATGATCTTCCTTTCACTTTCCTTCTGTATCTGCAATATATATCTCCCCTCCAGCCAGAAAATAGACCTGAAAGACCTAGTAGATCTAATAAACCAACTTCCCAAACCATTTATTCTCTTGGGTGATTTCAACTCCCACAGCACCGTTTGGAACAATGACTATACAAATAAAAGAGGAAAAATAATTGAAACACTAATAGATTCTGAAAATTTTATCCTACTAGACTCCAATGGTCCTACACACTGGGACATACAGCACGGAACGTTCAGCACAATTGATCTATGTCTATGCACTGCAGACATAGCAGGACCATTCACATCGAACGCTAGTTAAAACCTCTATGGAAGTGATCACTTCCCTATATCAATTAATAAAAACAACAAACTTCACCCTCAAATTAATCCTAAGAAATGGAACTCAAAACATGCCAACTGGAGTCAATACAGAGAAAATATCAAGACAGCTCAACAGATTACCACCATCTTACCTCATCAAAAATTACAATATCAACTATATTGCAAACGAATTCACTAAGGCAATACTCAAAGCCGCAGAAAAATCAGTCCCTAGAATTAACAATGTAATCCACAAAGGAGTAATTCGTTGGTGGAACAACACATGTAAAGAAGCGATCAAAATCAACAATCAAGCTTTTTACAAATACAAACGACACCCTACTCTTGAGAATGAATTAAATTTTCAAAGAAGTCGAGCAAAACCACGAAAAGTTATCAAAGAAAGCAAACGAAGTTCCTGGATAAAATACGTGTCCTCTCTTTCCAATCAGACCCCTCAGAACTCTGTTTGGGAATACTTACGGAAAATTAAAGGAATCCAAAATCCCTCAAAAACAATAACTCTCTCAACAAAATCTGGATCAACAATAACCAACCATCTAGACATTGGCAATACCTTAGCCAAAAACTTTGCAAAAATATCAAGTGATTCCAATAATGAACAAGTACTCTCAAATTTCCGTGGACCTGACAATAACTCACTCTCAGACCTCTTTGATAATACCAATGATAGTTACAATGATAAAATTAGCATAACCGAAATATCTCAACAACTCAACGACTGCCGAAACTCTAGTCCTGGCCCTGATGATATAATATATGAATTCTTGAAAGAACTTCCCCCTGACGGATTAGAATATCTCACCGAAATTTTCAACTTCATTTGGACTCAGAAAGTATTTCCAGATGCTTGGAGGAAAGCCATAGTGATTCCTATACCCAAACCAGGAAAGGACCACATGATTCCTGATAATTATCGACCAATAGCTCTAACATGTACTATGTGCAAATTAATGGAAAAAAATATTAATAAAAGACTAAAATGGATACTAGAGCAGCAGAATTTCTTTACACAAGAGCAGTGTGGTTTCAGACAATTTCACTCAACAACTGATACCTTAATAACCTTAGAATCAGAAATTCTAGATGCTTTTCGACATGGACTCCATCTCCTAGCAGTCAGTTTAGACATACATAAAGCATATGATACGATACGCAAAACTCAAGTCATAGAAACCTTAAAACAACACAATATCAAGGGAAATATGATTGGATTCATATACAATTTTCTACAGAACAGAAGCATCCAAGTCCGAGTTAATGGTGCCCTATCTCAAGAAATCAGATTAGAGAAAGGAGTCCCACAGGGTTCAGTCATTGGTGTAACCCTTTTCTTAGTAGCCATAAATGGCATAACTTCCTGCATCAATCTCCCAGTAAACTCTTGCCTCTTTGCGGATGACATCACCATTTTCTGCAAAGGCCGTAATCTATCAACAACCCAAGAAATAATACAAAAATCCCTCGACAATCTTGCCAATTGGGAGAATCTTACAGGCTTCATTTTCTCTGCAACCAAAACCAAATGCATTCTATTTTCCAAACAGAGAAGACAGAATGAACAACCAGAATTATATCTCAAAGGAAATAAAATCGAAGTGGAAAAATAAATAAAAATACTGGGAATGACCTTTGACAGCAAACTAACATGGAACTCCCATCTTAAAACTTTAAGAAATGACTGCCTACGTCGAATTAATGTTCTCAAATCATTAGCAGCTAACAACTGGGGAGCTAACGCTCATGTATTAATGTCCACGTACAAAGCAGTCATCCGTTCTAAGCTAGACTATGGCTCCATTATATACAATTCAGCCCCAGCATCAGCACTTAAATTACTTGACCCTATTCAAAACACATCTCTAAGGATCATCTTAGGAGCTTTTAGAACCAGTCCGATCTCCAGTCTACTAATGGAAGCTTATGAACCTCCGCTCCAATCTCGCAGAAAACTACTGACTATCAATTATGCAACAACGGTCGCAGCGTCTCCGCACTCCAAAACTTACACCTATGTTTTCCCAAATAATCAATCTCTTCGCTACCCCACGCAGCAAAGAAGACATCTTCCTATCCACATTAGACTTTCACGACTCCTACATGATGTCCACTCTCATTTTCCCCCAATTGCTCCGAGAACTACAACAAATATGTCAATTCCGCCATGGAGAATTAAAACTCCACCAACTATTTTAGACTTATGTGAAATTAATAAAGAATCAACTGACAGTAGCACCTTCAAGACACTCATTATAGAGAAAACAAAAAGATTTCCCACCTTTACCGCAATCTATACAGATGGATCAAAGACAGAATATGGTAGTGGCTGCGCTATTGTATATCCAGATCATACGATAAAGTATACATTACCAAAAATATGCTCTAAATTCACATGTGAACAATACGCCATTCTAAAAGCTATAGAATCCATCAAGAATTACACAAAAAGAGAAATCTTTTTAATCTTCTGTGACTCCTTATCTACAATAAACTCCCTTCAAGATTCATCGCCTTCCAACTCCTTAGCCCAAAATATACTGGAGTCATATAACACGGCAACAAATAATGGTCAGCAAATTTACATTATGTGGATTCCCTCACACAAGGGGATAAAAGGCAACGAACAAGCAGACATAGCAGCCAAAGAAGCAACTCGTCTCTCCCCTCAAGATCCAAACTTTCTCACCCCCTACAATGATATGGCCTCTTCTCTTAAACCAAAAATCCACAAACAATGGTTAACCGACTGGATCCGGTCCCCACACTCAAATCTTCATGACGTCCGGAATGATTCTACAAATAAATTCGACACCCCGCTCCTTCCACGCCGAGAACAAGTCCTCATTACCAGAATACGAATAGGTCATACCAAAATGACCCACGCACACATCTTCTGCAAGACATCTCCACCGGTAATAGAGAACTGTCAAGAACGGAAAACGGTTAACCACATACTACTAAAATGCCCTTTGTACGATCAACAAAGAACTCTATGCAACCTCCATCAGAGAAGAAGCCTAAGAGAGATCTTAAATGAACACATCCATTTCAAAATCATAATTAATTTTTAAAACTGACGAATATGTACCAAGATATATAACCTCTGTAACAACTTTTGTAATACCGAACCTTAAGTAAATGTTTGTATCCAACATTGTTATAGCTATGTACACAATTCTGTATGTCGCGATATGACTCTACGAGTTAAAGCGACAATAAATAAATAGGAATAAAAATAATAAAAAAACAAGGTAGCACTATGAGTTTATTCTTTAAAAAATGCGAGCAAGTAATATGGAATTATTCGAATAACATGTCAGATGTTACACATCATATGCGACTACTGTAAGGCTCGTAATTATTTTTTTTATTGTTGTTACGGAGAAATAATGAGTAACATTCGTCACCACATAGTTCGGTCAAATATCGCGTCAGGCTTCCAGATAGAAAAATTAGAAGTGTATGTAATGAACCCATGGGAGAGGTTCAGTATCGAACTCATATCCTTGTATTTCGAAGAAAAGAGAGAATTGATGCAGGCTTTAGAAGGGAATTATAAAGAATTGAGAAGGAAATACTGCATAAGATTGCGTGAGGCAGAGCCAAGTTGTGCAACCAGAGATTACTAGGCTACAGCTGCCCGGTGATGTCATTTGAACAGTCACCACAGAGCGGGTTACGCACGCGGTAAAATTAGATCAATGGAAACTTCCATGTACGAGTGAGAATGAAGTTTCGGAAATAGCCCCGAGTCATCAATAAAATGGCAGCACCGCATGAGAGGAGGGGCCTTGAAATAAGAGAAATAATTGAAATTAAGCCATTTGCAGGCATTAAAGTAAGGAAAGGACTCCACCAGTAATGATTATCCAGGGAATGAGATATTTTAGAGTGGATTAAGTTCATAGAAGTAATGCAGAAAAGAAATGCAAACTCATCATTACGTAGTCAGTGAATTCCCTAACCAGAAGCTGATTGTGGGAGACAACAAGAACAAACTACCCACACATTTGAAGAGAACATTTAAATTAATAATAAAGATTTGTACGATCGATTCCTGGAAACTTAAGATGCCATTGAGACGTTTAAAACCTCAGCTTTCCAGAGATATTTTTTTAACATCGTACGACGATTATTTTGGAAATTGGTGGTGAGGAAGAAGAGAAAATTATTTATTTTTGCCAGAATCAGATATAAGGGCCTGTAGCCCAAGCAAGAGCATGCAGTTTACGGCAGACCGTGGGGGGTCACGCTGCATCAGTTCATCGAATGCAGTTTACAACAGACCTCGTACGGAGGTGCTGCATCACAGCACATGCAGTTTCCGACAGCCCAGGGGGTGTCAGGCTACATCACATCGCATTCAGTTTCCGTGAGCGCAGAGGCGCTGCTCGATAGATCAACAATAATTCAGCATACAACGAACTTCAGGTGAAGTTATACTGTTCGACAAGTACCAACAGTAAATGCAGTAAATCAACAGACCTCGTATTGGTCGTGCGGCCTGTCAGCACAGGAGGACTCGAACCTGTATCACGACGCGGAAGTACTCAAGTTGAAGTACTGTCCAGCTTTATTCAGTGTCGCCGCGCTCTAAATCGGAGAAGTTCTTTCAAATGAAAAGTACAATTTAGAACTTCGAAAAAGTATAATAGTCTACGGTGATAGGCCAAGCTATAAACAGTGTGTGAACATATACGGTAGCCGGCGAGGGTACTTGAAGCCCTGACACTAGTATTCGAAGTGAGAACATAGTATCTCAAAAGTATACGAGACATCAGCAAAGAGTAGATACTCTAAAGATTTTTCCCAGTGCGTTAAGTATACCAGGGTCGGGTAAAACATTTAGCTAATACCTAATTTTCCTGATTGAGGAGATTAGGGTAACACAGTGGCGATAGTATTAGGAATCCATAAAGAGATATCCGTAGCCACCTGGAGTTTCATAGAAGTACTCCACAGAGAAAAGATAATAGCCGTCCGAATTCAGTTCCGACGTACAGTATCAGATAAAAAAACAAGATGTTCAGTAAAGAACATATAGCCTACTTTCTCCTAAATGTATGAGTATAGTTATAACTCGTTGTTATTATCAAAGAGTATAATAGAACTATTCTTTGTTGAAGACCTTAGAAACGATTTACCTCTACCAAACGCCACAACCTAGATAAAAACTGCTACCATCATTGAAGAAAGAAAGATAAGAAGTATCTAAAGAATGTTATGGATCTGGAGACATAATTGACCGGACTGGCGGCGTGGCTCAGCGGTAACGTTCTCGCTTGCTGGACCGTATGTTTCAGGTTCGTATCCTGGCGCAGTCAGCTGGCATTTGAGGGTGCACAAATGCGAGGGAGCCGTGTTAGTAGATTTACTGGCACGTTAAAGATCCCCTTCGGGACAAAATTCTGGCACCCCGGCGTCTCTAAAAGCAACAGTAGTTAAAAGGGACGAAAAACCAATAACATTATTATTATTATTATTATTATTATTATTATTATTATTATTACATAATCGGCCTGACGCGGGCAACATCCAACTTTGAGTTGAGGCATGTCTTTACACGTCTGGCTGCGTATGACTTTCACAACCCTAATTGAATTAACAAATCTTTCCATGACCCTACAGAGACGTGTGTATACCAACTATGTGGATATTTTCGATTGCTATTTGGCTGAAATAGAAGTATTAATTAATATCCTGAACTAGCACCAACGGTAGAGTTCAGATACTATGTGAAATCGTTTTGTTCTTTACTTCAATTAACATTTTCAAATAACGCACAATAGGCTGTTACAAACCCTTTAAAATAGAAAGTAAAATGTATCGTAGTATCATCTTGTCATTCTTCAAATTCGATGCGCATAGAATGCAAATGGTATAGTAATCAATGGAGCCCCACGTAGACTAGTCGAGATATCTAGTGGTGAAATATCTAACAATATAATCCTAACAGAGCGAGTGCATTCTAGCGGCCAGAAGAAGAAACTTTTCAATAAAATCTGGTCGGCGTGCAGTTACCTTTTTGGCAGCTAGATGTCTCGAGTAAATCTGCTGGCGAATTATGTTTTAATTAAATATATATTTTACACCATAATATGCACAATATAACGCTTAATTTTAAAACATCTGAGTCATTACAAAACAATAAACATATAAAATTTCAAGCAAAAAAACTAGCTCTGATCGGGTTTGAACCATAGGCATTTGAGCGATAGGCTAACGCTCTACCACTGAGCTAATTGTGTCAACGAATATCGTTCTATATAAAATGACTTACATAGAACTTGTTAGCAAATAGTGATTTATACTAAACGATTTCATCACTGGAGTATATTATTTATATATAAAGCATTTCATACAAAGTTTATTTATTTTATATCAGTACGCTATATTGCATGCAATACTCAAATTAGTGAAATATAAGTCAGGCACAAGATATCCGCTGCCATCTTGTCTTATTACTAAATCAGCTCAGCTTTTTAAAATCACGTCTGCACTATAGTATTACAAAATAAACTTTTAATTTCGAACGTGCCTCTTCCTTTAGAACAGTTAAAACGATTCTCGGCTCGATAATCGGAACTGGTGGGTCCCATGATATGGATTATAAAGTTTGCATAATTCGCACGGCCGCCATCCTGAAATGGTATGGCGGACGACCTTGTAGTTTGGTCACAAGACGCATCCTATACGAAGGTATGTTGTTACCAAATTTGGTAGAGATCGGATGATTTGGTTAATCGTTATTTGATTTTACGTTTTGAACGTTTGAGTGGCCGCCATTCAGTTTTAGTAAAGATGGCGGCGATATAAAACATGACACTGAGGTGTCCTTTGCTAGTGCTACCTTTGTACCAAATTTCGTTCAATTCGCATTCACCGTGTTCGAATTGATAGGGGGGGACAGACATTCAGAGTACACACACTCACACACACACAGACACACAGACACACACACACACAGACTCACACACACACATACACACACACAGACAGACACACTTTTTTTCGCCCTGTGTTGATCTCATAAGTCTACTTTCATTTTTTGCAAAAATCGAAAGTAGGCTAAAAATGTAGAAGTGCAGAATTTCGACTTCAGGGTAAGCGTGAAAATATACTGTTTTCCCAGATAGACAATTGCGAACCGGAAAAGACTACTTTATCGTGCAGTATTGGAAATGCCGATAAATTAAACACCAGAATTAGGAGGTTTCATTTTCGTACGAGACTGTCAACTTCAGAGTAGAAGGTAGAAGGCAACGCCGAAATTTGCACCCCTGGGATTTGGTGAAGAAAGAATTCACGTGTGTTTGTTACCCAAAAAGTGAAATTCTGTGTGTGTAAATATAATATTAAGTGAAGCTATAATCATTTTTTAGTGTAGTGAAAATGTTTGAAAACCCTCATATAATTTTAAAAATGTGTAATTCAGAGGGCAAATTATTAAGTGTAAGTGTGTGTATCATAATGATGAAGTAAGAAATTTGATGTGGGCCGGATGTCGTTCCTCTGGAATTCGGACAATGGGGCAGGATAATCCATGTAAGTAACACTCAAATTTATTATGTGTTTTGGATTCGGAGATCTCATGTAGAAATGATGACCACGGAGAAGTATTCTCCAGTATTGAAAATTCAGGGATATAGAACTGTGTGCATGTAAAAAGTGCGGGATCTAATATGAAAATTGCTAAAATGTCTTGTTAATCAAATGAAATCGTATTCAGTGGAATACTTGTGATTATAAATGGAATAATGTTATTTAAAAGGCAAATAGGATACTATAAAAAGGAAAATGTAACATAAAGTTATGGAAATAATATTCAAATATGAGCCGTAGTGTGCTAAAAATAATAAGAATAATGTAATGAATAAATTAATTGTTGAAGTAATAATTCAAGTATGAGCCGTAGTGTGCTAAAGAAATAATAATAATTATAGAACCAGTTGTGTTCTTGGAAATGAAAAGTCGAGACTTAATAAAAGGAAAATCTGTTAATTATGGACGAAGATAAAATGAATTACGTTGAAAATAATTATTAAACTTTGGAAGGCATCACGCACGAATGTATTGATTGTCGCCTTTGAGCGCTAAATAATAAATGGTCACGCTAAAAATTGCAGTGAAGATAATGCCAGCTGTGTGAAGTAATTGATTGTGTATGTGTTTGCTGTGACAAACTTTTAAAAAGGGTGCTATATATTGTTGTCAAGCATGGAATTGAGTGCGAATACTTTTTCCCAGTTGCTTTTATTATTGTTAGGAGGAGTGGTGAAATACTCTCGCTCTATGGAATTAGCCCTAAGACCTCAAGAATGGAATTGTCCTAGAGGCAGGCCAGAGAATCCAACCAGATGTCTCTTACGTCGGAAGCCCCTTAATTATGATTGGTTTTGAATTCTTACTTCCCAGTGTTAAAACTCCGAAATTATAATCATACCTGAGCTATAGAAATAGGTCCTTGGAACCTCAGAATAATGTTGATATATTAATGTGATGTGTAGCCTTTCCAAGTTCTATTCACGCTTGTTTGAAAGCGGTGTTTAAAGAAGGAGGGAGCATTGACTTCTCCCCTAAGTCATAAATTAAACCGTAATGTCTCGGCGTTTTCTTAATGGAGGTTGGTTAGGGTAGGTCAAGACAGAGACAGACTATGTCTGCACTCTGAAGAAATAAACCTTTTTATGGAACGGTAACCTGTACCGTGTTTTATATTGATAATTTATCCTTGCCGTTGAATTATAGATCCGCACTTCATGAATAATTAGAAATTGACAATTGAGACAATAATGAAAATCCCTGCGCATTGTTGCATGATAAATGTATTTGTTCCCAAGTAATTGTTGAGGATATCGAATTAGCTGGGAGTCTATTTCGAATTGATTAAATCAGTAGTCTTTAACGCTTGTGGTACATGAGATTTCCGAAGACAAATGCATTTTTTATTAGTGTTGAAGAGAGGGATGGTATGTTACGAATGTCATGTGGTACCCAAATAAATGGTAATTGTTTATACCATTAAATGGTAATTAACTCAAATTTCTTTTTAATATATTCAAATTTGGAATATTTAATATGTTTCATAAACATAGAATTATGTTATAAAATTAGCCGAGACTTTTTAGAGCTCGTTTTTGTGAAAGTTTTAATGTTGCTAAATGGAAGTGAAACTAGATTTGAGATTTTTGTTTTGGGGTTCAATGGAACCTAAATTATTGATTTCTTTTGTATTATTCCTTGTTCATTAGAACAAGTGTGATGTTGATTTCAGTTATTTTATTTGTTGTAGCGCCAAATTTTGTGAATTAAAATTTTTTTATTAGTAGGATTTTGAATTTCATTTCAGTGATGTGTTATCCTAAGCTTGATCCTATAATGTGTGAATCACTCAGTGGGAGGACGTTCTATGCCCCCAAAGAGATAAATAAGACTGAGCAGCTGGATAGTGATTTGCATATTTCTTTTACGAAAGGACACAGTAATAGCTTCAACGAGTGGTTAGTTGGTTGGTTGGTTGGTTCCTCAGTTAAGGGGCTGCGACGACGTGGTCATGTAGCCCCGTGTGCTTTGGGTGTGTGGAGAATCTGTTTGATAACCGGTGTTAATTGTGATGACTGTATTAGTGTATGTTATTTGTAATTCAGGTAAGGACGGCAGACGATCAATTTCAAGTAGTTCCTACTTTTCCTACCAAATGCTACCGTCAGCGACACCTAGCTGTGAACTAGGCTACTAGATGCCACCGCAACTTTCACCTAGCGGTGAACCTTGGAACTTAATAGAGCATTAATCAAAACTAACCTACAAATTTAGCTACACACAATTGATGTTCGTGGAAGGTTCTTTTACGTGCCATAAATCTTGACATGGCCCCGCGGGCTCTACTTCCTCACCGATGGAAGGCATACTGAGGGATTTATAACGCTCGTAAAAAATCCGATGACTTCGGCCGGGTTTGAACCCGGGGTCTTTGGCATAGCAGCTCAGCATGCTACCAACTACGCCACCGAAGCCACATACATGAGAGTTACGTGGCGATCATTTTAGTGCCTGACTGACATCATTCATGCAGACAATAGCTCAATTGAAACATCTGGAAATCACCACAGGAACTTGAACATGTTCTGAGCGTATTCTAATTCATCTGTTATATCATAGCTTGTTAGACGCGTTAATGTTGAACTACTATCCTGAACATCCATGATCACTTTATCTGTGAGAGAGAATCCGGTTTTTCGAAACTATCAAATACATTCTTGCCAATTTTAAAAAATGTTTTTATTTTATTTTATTAATGCAGCCAATGGCCATGTAGCCTATTTCTTTTCTGGACGGGTCAGGGGAGGAATTTCGGAATGAAATTGGACGTGGACCTTTTGAAAGGAACCGTCCCGGCAATTGGCTGGTCGTGAAAATGGGAAACCACAAAATCCATTTTCAGGACGGCCGACGTGGGGTTTGAACCCACGCTCTCCCGATGCCAGCGAGGCACGAGGTAGCACGTTAGCGCCCTCGTCCAGCGCGGCCGGTGAAAAATGAATTGCTGTTAGGTTTTTGATCCAGCAACACATTAGCAACAGATTTTCAGTGACGAAAATATACAGGAGTAGTTACAAATTTAATTCTGGTCTGAGGGTTGGAACGGGGTACACTTAGTCTCGTTAGGCAAAACTGAGAAGAGATGGGTTTGATTCCTATCTCAGCCATCCTGGAAGTGGTTTTCTATGGTTTCCCCACTTTGACTCCTGGCAAATGCCAGGATGGTACCTAACTTAAGACCAAGGCCGCTTCCTACCCAACTTCTAGCTCAATTACAAATGCACACACTAGTACAGACATCACAGTGATACAGGTTATCCGACAAATTCTACATACATTCAGGTACACGGGGATACATGACCATGATGTGGAAAAGCTCCTGAAAGAATCAACAACAACTACAACAACTTTTCACATGTGTATGTTTGTAGTATACAATTTATCTGATAACTTGTGTGATTGTACTGCCTATTAGTGTGTGTATGTGTGTGTGAACAGTGTTGAGGGAAGGATTGTAAGAAGCCAGCAGTGGACTTAAGATAGGAACTATCCCGGCATTTACCTGGAGTAGGAGTGGAAAACCACAGATAAAGATAAAGATAGCTTTGAAGCCATTTTCCAGTGTTGCCTTATTAACAATTATTAATATTACAGCTTTCGGTCGGTCAACACCAAAAACATTCCAGTTAGTGGAATATTTGAAAAATAACCTTAAAATAAATTATTTATTATTTACCGTATGGCGTTTAATCCCGGGAGTGTCCAAGGACATGTTCGGCTCGCCAGAGGCTGTAGCTGTTTCAATGCGGACACCCATGGGGTACATTATTTAAATGATTCATTGTGGTTCCGTATTGATATGCTAGAATAGTTATTGTTACGGCTGTGAGTTTGTGTCATCGCTCGCCGCATGAGTCACAACTGCCCCAGGACTGGGCTGTGCTCTGCCTCGTGTATTGCGTGCGCCTTATGCAACAGGGCTACTAGGACAAAGGGATGGTCCAGAATATTTGTGACTGAGCCAGCGATGGATACCTCGAGAAGCCGTGAACCCTGGATGGATCTAGAAGCATTTATTGAGTCACCGGCCTGCTATATAAGTGCGACCTGTCAAACAGTGGTTGTTGTTGTGTTTTACGAGCGAGTGCGAGCGCTTATCCTGAGCGACAGAAGTGTGGAGACTTGCGAAACCCCTGGTGAAGCCGATTCTCGTGACAGCGTAGGGAGTGAGGAGCTTACAGGGGACTGCCTGTGTTTTGAGCGAGTGTGCTTACCTAGTGCGAGAGAGGTCATTGTGGTGAGTTGCAAAACAGTGAGTGACAGACCTAGTGCAGCTATTTCCAGCCAGCGTATGGGGCCGGACTCATTAGCGAGAGGATTAACTGTGGTATGTTGACAACTGAAAGGGGAAGTATTCTCGACGTGAGGAAACTGGAGTAAGGTAATAATTGCTTGTATTTGATGTTGAGTAGTGTATCTTTCTGGCTACAATAAAGTTAATTATGTCCTTAAGCAGTAATTGGTGTTGTGCTTTCTACCCACCGTAATCCAGTTAACAAAAGTGCCACTAGGGGGGTGGCACGCAACATTATTAACAAGAAATGTACACCCGCTTGATTCAATACTATAAAGAAAAGAAATGATTATTTAACTTGTTTTCAGTACATGTTTCGAGGATTAATTACATTTTATCCCCTTCATCAGCTATTGAAAAAAAAAAGCCTAGCACAGTAATAAGATACGTATTTAAACCTAATATGGTGCACCAAAAAAAATTAGGTTATAAGAACATAATAAAATGAAATGAAATAGACGGTGACGGTGATCAGCTGCTCATGACAAATAGACAAATCATTTTCTTAATGTAACATTGTCCTAACCTCATACACCATATGCTTTGAACTAACCTCTCTTTACCTACAGATCACCTTCCATCACGTCGGGTTTCTTAAAGCCGCTTTGTTTTGAAAAGGCTAAATTTGGATCTTTAAGCATACAGGCTCTTCATTAGTTATAGACCTACACGGATTGGTGAAGTATTGGTGTTACATTTCAAGCTTCAATACGGAACTACTATTTGTCATGAGCAGCTGATCACCGTCACAATCTACTTCATTTCATTTTCTACTGTTCTTATAACCTAAATTTTAAGGTGCACCATATTAGGTTTAAATACGTATCTTATTACTGTGCTACGCTTTGTTTTGTTTTTTTCAATAGCTGATGAAGGGGATAAAATGTAATTAATCATCGAAACATGTACTGAAAATATGTTAAATAATTAATTTTTCTTTATGGTATTGATTCAGGCGGATGTACATTTCTTGTTAATAACTACCCATGGGGTAAACTAAAAGTTCCGTTCAATTGCAAGTAGTTCCAACCTACGCTACCAGATGTCTCTGACACCTAATGGTGAACGTTGCAACGTTGATAGAGTGTTTCAACGAAATTTAACCTGCAAATTTAGCTTTACACAAGTTTCATTAGTAGAAGGTTCTTTGACATGCCATAAATCTATGACATGGGACCGCCAGCTTTGCCTTCCTTCGGAGGGGAAGCATAATGAAGGATTTTAACGCTCTTAAAAATACTACGATTTCGGCCGGGTTTGAACCCGCAATCTTGGGCACAGAAGCTCAGAATGCTGCTAACTATGACACCGAAGCCGCTACTTTTAATAAATCACACGTGATTACGATTTATATTGTCAGAGACTATTGAAGTAGAAGAAGAAGAAGAAGTGGAAGATGATGAATTAATAATTAAACCACAGATTACTATTTTGAGAATAGGCCAGGTGAGGTTGGAATCGAAACCCCTACTTCTTTCACTTTTTCCTCACGAAGCTGAGTGTAGCCATTTTCAGCTCATAGACTAGAATTTAATTCCTTGGCTGAGGTTGGAATGAAATCGGGACCTCAGCTGTGATCGCAGTGAATGCTAGTGACTACAACTTATCCAGATGCCATATACATAAAAGCATGACTACATAATCCTCCTCTTCCATCTCCTCCCCTCCTCCTCCTCTCCTATTTCTTCAAAAGACAAGGGGGAGGGAATACGTTACCAGGTTTATCGCAGAATACATCTCAAATCCTTACCACAGTATTTCTCTTAAATGCTTTGTATTCAGTCGTCCTACTTGTTAAATTATTTCATGTAGAATTGTAAACCTTAGGATGAAGTCTGCCTCACTACTCGAGCATCTTACTTCCTTTGTGGCCCGCTATCCTAATGCCTGTTTTCTCGTGCCGGCTTTGTCTTGAGAATACTGTATGTGCAAGACGCACTGGTGGAACGATTGGAACTGAGCCACCAGGAGATTAGTCTCCTCTTCCGCCATTGTCTTGGCTCACGTAACATTATCTTACGATGTTATAATAAAATTGAGAATACTTTTATTTCATTGAGGAAATTGCTGTGCTTCAAAACTTACTATTCCCATAAATCACCATAATTTCTTGGGAATGGCTTCAGAAGATAGTTGGCTGGTTCTTATGTTTAGGGGCGGCGACAACGCGGTCATGTAGCCCCGTGTACTTTGGTCGAGCGTAGAATCTGCCTGATAACCGGTGTTAAGTGTGATGACTGTATTAGTGTGTGTATCTGTTAGCCTACTTTCGATTTTTGCAAAAAATGAAAGTAGACTTATGAGATCAACACAGGGCGAAAAAAGTGTGTCTGTCTGTGGGTGTGTATGTGTGTGTGTGTGTGTGTGTGTGTGAGACAGTGTGTGTGTGTGTGTGTGTGTGTGTGTGTGTGAGAGTGTGTGTACTCTGAATGTCTGTCCCCCCCCCCCCCTATCAATTCGAACACGGTGAATGCGAATTGAACGAAATTTGGTACAAAGGTAGCACTAGCAAAGGACACCTCAGTGTCATATTTTATATCGCCGCCATCTTGACGGAAACGTAATGGCGGCCACACAAATGTTCAAAGCTTAAATCAAATTACGACTAACCTAATCATCCGATCTCTACCAAATTTTGCAACAACATACCTTTATGGGGGGAGCATCCTTTGACCAAACCAATAGGCCATAAGCGTAATAGTTTGCGGATGGCGGCCATCTTTGTGTGAAAATCGATTCCCCCTATTAATTCGAACACGGTGCAACCGAATGGAACGAAATTTGGTACAGAGGTAGTACTAACAAAAGGCACCTCAGTGTCATGTTTTATATCGCCGCCATCTTGACGGAAACGTAATGGCGGCCACATAAATGTTCAAAGCTTAAATCAAATTACGATTAACCTAATCATCCAATCTCTACCAAATTTTGCAACAACATACCTTTGTAGAGGAAGCATCCTTTGACCAAATGACTAGGTCATTAGCCTAATAGTTTGCGGATGGCGGCCATCTTTGTGTGAAAATCAATCCCCCCTATTAATTCAAACACGGTGAAACCGAATGGAACGAAATTTGGTACAGAGATAGCACTAGCAAAGGGCATCTCAGTGTCATGTTTCATATCACCGCCATATTGACAGAAACGTAATGGCGGCCACACAAATGTTCAAAGTTTAAGTTAAATTACGACTAACATAACCATCCGATCTCTACCAAACTTTGCAACAACATTCCTTTATGGAGGGAGCATGCTTTGACGAATCTAATAGGTTATTAGCCTAATAGTTTGCGGCTGGCGGCCATCTTTATGTAAAAATTGATTCCCCCTATTAATTCGAACACGGTGGAACCGAATAGAACGAAATTTGGTACAGAGGTAGCACTAGCAAAGGGCACCTCAGTGTCATGTTTTATATCGCCGCCATCTTGACTGAAACGTAATGGCGGCCACACGAATGTTCAAAGCTTAAATCAAATTACGATTAACCTAATCATCCGATCTCTACCAAATTTTGCAACTACATACCTTTATGGAGGGAGCATCCTTTGACCAATCTAATAGGTCATTCGCCTAATAGTTTGCGGATGGCGGCCATCTTTGTGTCAAAATCGATTCCCCCTATTAATTCAAACACGGTGAAACAGAATGGAACGAAATTTGGTACAGAGATAGCACTAGCAATGGGCATCTCAGTGTCATGATTTATATCGCCGCCATATTGACAGAAACGTAATGGCGGCTACACAAATGTTTAAAGCTTAAATCAAATTACGACTAACATAACCATCCGATCTCTACCAAACTTTGCAACAATATACCTTTATGGAGGGAGCATCCTTTGACCAATCTAATAGGCCATTAGCCTAATAGTTTGTGGATGGCGGCCATCTTTATGTCAAAATTGATTCCCCCTATTAATTCGAACACGGTGGAACCGAATGAACGAAATTTGGTACAGAGGTAGCACTAGCAAAGGGCACCTCAGTGTCATGTTTTATAACCCCGCCATCTTGACGGAAACGTAATGGCGGCCACACAAATGTTCAAAGCTTAAATCAAATTACGATTAGCCTAATCATCCGATCTCTAGCAAATTTAGCAACAACATACCTTTATGGAGGGAGCATCCTTTGACCAAACTAATAGGTCATCAGCCTGATATTTTGCGGATGGCGGCCATCTTTGTGTGAAAATCGATTCCCCTTATCATTTCGAACACGGTGAAACTGAATGGAACGACATTTGGTACAGAGGTAGCACTAGCAAAGGGCACCTCATATTCATGTTTAATATCCCTATAGCACGTTGTATTTCAACAAGCTACTACAACCAACATTCGATCATACTCCTTGAAAAGGACAAAGAGTTATAACAATACCCATGCATTTAGGAGAAAGTAGGCTATATGTTCTTTACTGAACATCTTGTTTTTTATTTTAATTTTAAGTACAGACTGCAACTTAGAATTTTTCAAATAGTTCCTACTTTTTCCACCAAACGCCACCGTCAACGACTACTAGGCCTAGTTCAGAACTTAGCTGCCAGGCACCACCGCAGTTGGCTCTTGGTAACGAACGTAGAAACCTAAGAGCGTTGTTTACATTCTTAACCTATCCAATTTAGCTTCACACAGGTGCAATTAGTGGAAGGTTCTTTAACGTGCCATAAATCTATGACATGGGACCGCCGGCTCTACTTCCCCTCCGAAGGAAGGCATACTGAGGGATTTTTAACGCTCTTAAAAAATCCGACGGCTTCGGCCAGGTTTGAACCCGCTATCTTGGGCATAGAAGCTCAGCATGCTACCAACTACGCCACCGAAGCCGCTATTTTCAGAAGATAGAATAACTGCAAGTATGAATGATGAAAATGTTGGACTCAACCTCAATTTTAAGCTTGGTTATCTCTATTATCGCTCTAGCCACTGTCTAACTTGTGGCATAATGGCTAACATTGTTGGCTGTCACCATAGAGGTCCAAGTTTACCGGCTCTGCCAAGAAATTTAATGCTGGACTGATGGCTGAAATGAGGTTCACGTAGCTTCATGAGATATAACAGAGAAAAGGTGGATTCGGTTCCTACCTCAATCACCCTAGAAGTATTTTTCTACGGCTTTTCACTTCTACTGCAGGGATGATACCTACTTTAAGTTATGGCCACAGCCGACCCCTAACAGTAGATTGGTCACAATTCTAAATACAGACACTTGAACAGGTATCGGACTGATACAGATTATCACACGGAGTCTACAGACACCCAAGAGGCATGATTTTCAGCCTAGTTTTCTCATTTTGCAAAAATGAGGAAAATGTCGGCTTATGAGATACATCTGGGAATATGTGTGTGTGTCTGTTCTTTTTGTTTGTCTGTCCTTCAGTCTGGCTGTCTGTTTGTGTGTGTATCCCCCCTATCAACTCCCGAACGGCTGCAGCTATCGAAACCAAATGTGGTATGAGTAAAGCACTATACCTGAATATCTCACGGCCATATTTCAAAATAACGTCAGTGCTACCAACTGCTGAAAAATCGCTATTGAAATTTGAGCTTCATATTGGATATCTCGGAAGGTATGCTTGGGAGCTATTTCAAAATTGGCACGCATATAGATACTAATTTTTCAGTTTAATTTCCAGGAAACCATATATGACAGTGTTGCGGCTGTTAAAAGTCATATCGTTATATGCATGTAAGTTACATACCATCAGTTCGATTTCAACAAAATTTTGTATGCACTATGTGTACCATAACATATGAGCATGCGTATTCTGAAGAGCAACCAGTATTGCCAACTGTTAATAAACTCTCTCTCTATTTTCGTTTCGTTTGCACACGTATAGTAGCCTACATGAACATTTAGATTCATTTGGAGTAATCTATATACTTCAGTGTTGCCAATATGACTCTAGGCCTGCTGATGGGTCCAATTTTTAAATACATGTAACTTCTATACTAACAAATGGTTTTCATTCAAAATTGGCACAATAATAGATCATAACATTTCAGAGTGTTTCTGAGCAACACATACATGGCACCGTTGCCAACATAATTATAGAGTATAACACTAAGACAGGGACTTACGGGCCCTGAAGGGACCCTGAAGAAGAAGGGATTTATCCTACGTTAACTCTGTGTCTTGTCTGGGTGGTAGTAATGATGCCGTATACTCACTTATTGTTTCGAATGATGCAGATGTTAGGACACCGTCTACGGCCATCTGTCAGTTTTATCTTCCTCCATTCTTGTTCTCAAGAGACAGATACTTAAGAGCTCCTCTCGGGAGAGAAGCCAGAGATGAGGCTTGCTTATGTTACAATTTATTATGTATGAGACTGAAGCTTGTATACAGGGCCCATGCAACAAGCAGCAGAGTCCAAGCACGATTCTCACTTCAATGAATTTATTCTTTCAGCTTGTTTTGTTGTTACAAATTGCACCAGATGTAGCGGTCGCGATGTTTTTTTTATCGCAAATCCTCGAATTCAGAACATTGTGCTCTGTAGCGGTGAATAAAAACATGGAAACTGCATTTGTATTGTCAGTGTTACATCAGTTCTGAATGTTGACTTACAAGAATGCCACTAACGTCTATTTCCATATATATTTTAACGTGTACGTTCAAGTGTTTAGTGGTAAGCAGTCCCTTTAATGTGATTACGAAACGGATCATGAAAGCATATGTTTTGTCAATAGTATTACGCTGTGTGGAGAACTGGATGGTAAACTAAAGAGACATCAAGAGGCTGGAAGAATTCAAGATTTGGAGTTGGCATCGAATGCTGGCTTGAGAGATAGACCAACACTGTGTATCTATCCCATTTTCCAACGGGGTCAAGGATGAGATGCGATGCGATGCGATGCGATGGAAGCCTCTGTGGCGGATGGATTTTATGGTCAGATGGCCTTCTTGACGCCAACCTCTTGACAGGATTTAATGAGAGATGAAATGAATGAAACTGGGCAAGAATGTGGAAGGAAGCGGCCGTGGATTGTCAGAAGGTACCGTCCCAGCATTTTCCAGGAGTTGAAAAGGGGAAACCATGGAAAACCATTTCAAGGACGGCCGACGATGGGGCTCGAACCCACGCCTACCGAGTCCTCAGAGAGCTTTTTGCCTCTTCTTGATGTGATGAAGCATTTGTCTACTCTCTTGAACCATTTCTAAAAACCTCAGTGTAGGTCCTTCTCTACCGATAGCGGTAGCTACGCTTGCTAAATCTCAGCGCTAGGCCATGGGCATCGGCATGGCAGTCTGCTGATTGCCATGATAGAGTAAAAAAAGTCCTCTCGGCACGCCGGAAGGCGGAGGTAGATTTCACCGGACAAACTTGGGGATAGGCGAAAATAGGCAGAATATGCAGGTTTTCGTTGAAGGATCAGACCTCATTTATTGCGGGAAGATATTTTATAATTGGAGTTTAATTAACTTTGTTTTTCGTCATTTTATGCTTATTTTTAACATTTTATTGTCTTATGGGAACGGTAACCTTCTTGTCATTTGGGGTCCATTTTTATACTTGTGGTCACACTGTCCT
The DNA here is from genome assembly GCA_946902985.2 of Meconema thalassinum. Taxonomy (NCBI): domain Eukaryota; kingdom Metazoa; phylum Arthropoda; class Insecta; order Orthoptera; family Tettigoniidae; genus Meconema; species Meconema thalassinum. The sequence goes on along the minus strand of OX336394.1, from coordinate 208,054,079 downwards.
TATGCAAGGTTTCGACACTGATGTGTGACTATGTAACGGTCTGTTACTTCTTCACGCAAAATTATATCTCCCGCAGAGATTTTGGTTGGTTGCTCAGTTTAGGGGCTGCGATAACGCGGTCATGTAACCCCGTGTACTTAGGGATGGCTGTATTAGTCTGTAATTCAGGTAAGGACTGCAGACGGTCAATTTCAAGCAGTAGTTCCTAATGTTGGTACCAGGTACTACCGTTAACGACACCTAGCTGTGAACTTGGCTACTAGATGGCACCGCAACCAGCACTCACAACGAACGTTGGAACTTCCCCTCCAAAGGAAAGCATACTGAGGGATTTTTAGCGCTCTTAGAAAATCCGACGACTTCGGCCGACTTTGAACTCGCGACCTTGGGCATAGACATTCAGCATGCTACCAGTTACGTCACCGAAGCCGCTTCACACTTAGTCAGATGAAAATCTGAATCTGATGTCGTGCAAGTGCGTTATCTTGGCAACGTCTGATGGCTCATCCCTCATCAATTTAGTAGTGTTGCCATGGCAATCTCTGATAGCTCTTGGCATTTTCTTTTAATTCCGAAAGCATTTTCTCATCCCTTGGCGTAATGGTGGGTTATATCAACAATTCTTTCAGACAAAAGTTTTAGGTAATTATTAGGGGAATATTGTCCATTTTGTACGGTTTTGATATTGTGCCTATTAAGAGAGATATGATTAATGTTTCCCGAAAAACCCACTTTTCCCACCCCTTTGGTCAATGGTTGGTGCTATAAAAAAACTCTTCTAACATAAATTTTTGGGCTTTATCCGACGCATAGTATGAACGTTGAACGGATTCGATATGTCACATATTAAGAGAGTTATAGCAATATTTCACTTTTTCGAAAAAAAAACCCATTTTCACCCCCTTCGACCGATTTAGCCCAGTAACGAACTCGACCGAAATTTTATAGGTATACATATTCGGTAAAAAATTCAAAGTGATTGGTGCAAAATTACGGCAGTTATCGTGTCCACAAGAAACTGATATATATATATATATATATATATATATATATATATATATATATACATACATGAAAATGAAAATCCACAGCCTGCTTCCAGTTTCCGACCGGGTCAGGAATGGAATGAATGAAGTCCCCAACTAGCGGCGAGGATATGGACTGTGCCGGCTGCCGAGGCCTGACGCATTTGTATTGTCAGTGTTACATCAGTTCTGAATGTTGACTTACAAGAATGCCACTAACGTCTATTTCCATATATATTTTAACGTGTACGTTCAAGTGCTCTCGTGCAAGTGCGTTGTCATGGCAACAATGATGGCTCATCCCTCATCAATTTAGTAGTGTTGCCATGGCAACCTCTGATAGCTCTTGGCAGTTTCTTATAATTCCGAAATCATTTTTCTCATCCCTTGGCGTAATGGAGGGTCATATCAAAAATTCTTTCAGACAAAGGTTTTAGGTAATTATTAGGGGAATATTGTCCATACATACATAAATTATATATAAACTTTTGAACTGACGGTGGTTTTGGGGTCTGGGGGATGTGAAACGCGAAGATATGTCGAAATTTTCCGGAAGTCGAAACAAGGTACCCATTGCAATAGTTAGCTTTCTAATGAAATCTACCTCTGGTTGGTTCCTCAGTTTAGGGGCTGCGACAACGCGGTCATCTAACCCCGTGTACTTTGGGTGAGTGTAGAATCTGTCTGATAATCGGTGTGAATTTTAATGGCTGTATTTGCCTTAATTCAGGTAAGGACTGCAGACGGTCAATTTCAAGCAGTAGTTCCTAATGTTGCTACCAGGTACTACCGTCAACGACACCTAGCTGTGAACTTGGCTACTAGATGCCAACCCAACCAGCAACTCGCAATGAACGTTGGAACTTCCCCTCCAAAGGAAAGCACACTGAGCGATTTTAGCGCTCTTAGAAAATCCGACGACTTCGGCCGGCTTTGAAACCGCGACCTTGGGCATAGACATTCAGTATGCCACCAGTTACGTCACCGAAGCCGCTTCCCACTTAGTCAGATGGAAATACTGAATCTGCTCTCGTGCAAGTGCGTTGTCATGGCAACAATGATGGCTCATCCCTCATCAATTTAGTAGTGTTGCCATGGCAACCTCTGATAGCTCTTGGCAGTTTCTTATAATTCCGAAATCATTTTTCTCATCCCTTGGCGTAATGGAGGGTCATATCAAAAATTCTTTCAGACAAAGGTTTTAGGTAATTATTAGGGGAATATTGTCCATTTTGTACGGTTTTGATGTTGTGCCTATTAAGAGAGATATGATTAATGTTTCCCGAAAAACCCACTTTTTCCCACCCCTTTGGTCAATGGTTGGTGCTATAAAAGAACTCTTCAAACATAAATTTTTGGGCTTTATGCGACACATTGGTGTATTCTTGGAATACACGGTACGAGAGAATATAAAGTTTAATGCTCTTTGCCTGTTCATTCCTTCCTCTTCATCAAACACCAACAGTGGTTTTCTATTTTCTCTTTGGTGATCATGTCGCTTATATCTTTTGTGAGTCTGTTCTAGATATATATCTTCCATGACCCTCCTAGCGTCATCTAGCAGCGAATCTCTGAAGCTCCTCAATTCTTCCTGGTGCAAGAGGACTTCCTTTTCCATCTGGCCACCAGATCTCGTTGCCATCGCCAGCTATTATCTCCATGAGCAAGAGAACTTCGTTTACTTTTTCACTCACCATGCTGTGCTAGTATCGCCTGCTATCAACTCTTTGAAGACCATCTCCTCAAGAGAATTTAATTTCTTATGTTGGTTATTCTGATATGTATTCCTTTTGTCTCCTACCCCCACTCCTTTCCCTTCCTTGGACTCTCTGTGCGTCGCTGAGTGGGTCTCACTTGTGCGCCGGCCGTCGACTCAGTTAAGGCTCAACTAGAGCTAGCCTCCTGACCTAACGAGGCATTTTTTAGATTCCACGCCATGTGGTAACTTTAAACATCAAGGAGAACCTCACTTTCGCCATGCAGCAAAGTTAAGTACAAACTTCAAGTTTTAACCTCATCTTCATGGTTTTAACTTCTACATGCTTTTAACGATCTTTTATAGGCAGTGTGAAATTACTTATTTGTTGAAATAATCATCCTTCGCGGGATTTTCCATGTTGGGCTTTTGTCTAATTAAGCCAATCTTGGTGAAACGCAGCATTTCTTATGCTTGTTAAATGAGAAATCTTCTCACCACGTGGGATATTACCTAATACCCTCTGTCTATAAATTACCAAGCTAGTTCCTCTGCTGGATTAACTTTGACCCCATTCTTCTATTAGGACTGTTCTGGAACCTTCCAGATTCTGTACTCTATCTACAAGTCTTGCCGTCATGTATTTTTCACTCACTGGTGGGAATACTATTTAAAGTGAGGAATCTTCATTATAAATTACTGCAATAGCGAATTTTCTTCCACCGCTGGAATGTTCTATGGCGCATTTAATTATAATTCACAAATTTCTCAAGAAATAGACTCTCGCCTACCTAGTGCAACCAGTTATTTTCATCATTGCAATAACTTTCTTTCCCATAAACTTTCGTGTTACTACAGTGAACTTTTCATCTATTCAACAAACTATAGTGAGAAACAGTGCTTACAGTATTTCTTCCGCGTCGCGATCGTCCGTTTACATTAAATAAGGCCATGAACATTTATCCTCAATCCCAATCGATCTTTCCTAAACCTTCTACTAACAAACCATATTAATAAAATTGTAAATCTGAATCACTTCTAATAAGGTGTCACTCTAACGAAGTGCCCTTCCATCTTGCTTGTTTATCATTAATTAATTTCTGTATAACTACGTGTTTCATACACGGTTCAAACTTACATTGTTTCTACCTTATAATCAGGGAAAACAATTCTTTCAACCCTGGAGTGAGTTATTTCTAGGTCTCACGAAATGGAAACTTGCCCCATTGGTTTCGTGATTGTTACTTAACCATAGGAAGTCGAGAACCTTCCTTTTGATTTTCTCTTCAGGTTTCACAGTAAGTGACCTGCCCTTATTTGTATAAGAACCAAAAGTAATTCAGTTTAAATATAAGAAGTTGTAGGAACTTCTATCTTATTCTTCATGTTTTTCTTATTGTTATTTTCGAAGTTTCCACTCTTTCTAGAATATTCTCTCAGGAATTTCTTAAAGTACATGCCTTGTACTCAATTTAATGTTTATGTTTGATCACTTCACTTGTCTTTTTAAAATCTTACTAAGATTTTAGTACATATAAAAGTTTGAAACCTAAAGGATTGTTATTTGCCTGGAGCAATCTCTAAATGTTAGGAGGTCTGCGACCCCATTTGTTAAAAAAATTAAATGATCTATATTTGTCAAAAAGATATTACATCCTTGTTAAATTCATTAAACTTCTTTGAATTGTTAAATAAATTAAATATTTGTTTTTGGATTTATCATTTCGCAAATACTACAGTTAGGCAAGATCCTGTCTTCCCTGACTCTTCCCAAGTTCATGCCATCGTTAATACAGAACAAATATGCTACTATTTGTCTTGCCAGACTATCACCCTTCCCCATAGTAGTCTCATGCATGCTTGGGAGGAAATACACTAAAGCCTTTCTCTGGCAAACCGCCCAAGTCTTAGCTGCGGTTCCCGTCAGCTTAGACCAAGCTCTTACCCATTTTAGGTATCAGAGAACGGATTATCAGTGGAAACCGCCTCTAAGTGCATTAAAGGTTAAATTTATAACTTTTGTGTGACACTCCTCCTATTTTTCTATCCTTTTTCTCCAGTCCGAAACCTATCTCTTTTTCTTAATCATCTTCCCTTGGTGGGTAGGTTATTCCTCAGCCAATAATCTACCCACACATAGTATGAACGTTGAACGGATTCGATATGTCACATATTAAGAGAGTTATAGCAATATTTCACTTTTTCGAAAAAAGCCCCCCATTTTCACCCCCTTCGACCGATTTAGCCCAGTAACGAACTCGACTGAGATGTTATAGGTATACATATTCGGTAAAAAATTCAAAGTGATTGGTGCAAAATTATGGCAGTTATCGTGTCCACAAGGAACTGATATACATAAATTATATATAAACTTTTGAACTGACGGTGGTTTTGGGGTCTGGGGGATGTGAAACGCGAAGATATGTCGAAATTTTCCGGAAGTCGAAACATGGGACCCATTGCAATAGTTAGCTTTCTAATGAAGTCTACCTAATAACAAGAAGTTCCGTGACGAACTAAAGAGCCTACTTTTCTTAAAATTAAGTTTCATGCCAATGATTAATCTACAGTATATGAACCTATCTGTAAGCCTCCGTGGCTTAGGCGGCAGCACGCCGGCTTCTCACCGCTGGGTCCGTGGTTCAAATCCCGGTCACTCCATGTGAGATCTGTGCTGGACAAAACGCAGGCAGACAGGTTTTTCTCCGGGTACTCCGGTTTTCCCTGTCAAAATATCATTCCAGCAACACTCCCCACTATCATTTCATTTCTCATTCATTTAATCATTGCCCCAGAGGAGTGCGTCAGGCCTCGGCAGCGGGCACAGTTCATATCATCGCCGCTAGATGGGGGCATCATTCATTCCATTCCTGACCCAGTCGGAGACTGGAAGCAGGCTGTGGATTTTCATTTCATATGAACCTATCTAGAATAATGACGAAATTAAGTTGGTAATATCGAAATGTCTAATTAGTTCGGAATATACCTGGTATAATGTAGCCTATTAGAGCATTAGAGTTGGCAGCCCTGGTGACTGAATATATTCTTTGTTCCATCTCTTAAGGTACAGAATTAAAAAAAATGGTTGAAGTCCAATGGACGTTACATGCAGTTAGACATTGGATCTATCAGCACGCGTAAAAGCATGTTGGCAACAATGTCATGCGTGTGCTGGTCAGAAATAGCCTAAACTGAAATATTATGATATCTTGTTGTGCCAATTTTGGACGAAATCCATTTGGTAGTATAGCAGTTACATATATTTTAAAATTGGACCTATCAGCAAGCATAGAATCATGTTGGCAGCACTGACTTATATTAATTATTCCAATTTAATCTAGAACGTCAGGTGGTATACGTGTGCAAAGTATAGGGCTGATGGCTTGCATACTTCCTGATATATTGATATTAGGTTAAAACATTTTAGACAGCATTTATTAGCAGTTGGCAGGCCTGATTGCTCTTAAGAATACTTATAGTCATATCTGTTATTACACATAGTACATACGAAATTTGGTTGAAATCCAACTGATAGTATAGAAGTTACATGTATTTAAAAATTGGCCCTAATAGCAGGCTTGGAATCATGTTGGTAGAACTGAAGTATATAAGTTACTCCAAAATTAATCTAAAATGTCAGGTACTATACGTGTGCATAGTTTAAAGCTGTCGGCTTGCATACTTTCTGATATATTGGTATTTGGATAAAATAATAGAGAGAGAAATTATTAACAGTTGGCAGTCCTGGTGGCTCTTAAGAATACGCTCAGTTATATCTGTTTATTTACACATATTACATAAAACATTTGAGTGAAATTCAATTGATAGTGTAGAAGTTATAGGCATTTAAAAATTGGACCTATCAGAAGGCTTAAAATTATTTTGGCAACACTGTCATTTATGGCCTCCTGGAAATTAAACTGAAATAGTGTTATCTACATGTGTGCCAATTTTGGAATAGCTCCATGCATACCTTCCAAGATATCCAACATGGAGCACAATTTTCTAGTGCGTTGTTTCTGCAGTTGGTAGCACTGTCATCATTTTCAAATATGGACGTGAGATATTTCGGTATATATCTTTACTCATACTAAATTTGGTTTCGATTTCTGCAGCCGTTTAGGAGTTGATAGGGGGGGGGGGGACACACACACACAGCCAGACAGACAGAAGGACAGACAGACAGACACACACACATTTTCCCGGATCGATCTCATAAGTCTACTTTTTCCTCGTTTTTGCAAAATGTGTAAAGTAGGCTAACAACAAGTTCCGTGAAGAACTATACATCCTACTTTTCATGCAAATGATTATTCTACAGTATATGAACCTATCTAGAATAATGACGAAATTAAGTTGGTAATATCGAAATATCTAATTAGTTTAAAATATACCTGGTATAATGTAGCCTAATAGAGCACTACAATTGGCAGCCCTTGGCGACTGAATATATTCTTAGTTCCATCTCTTAAGGTACGGAATACAAAATTTGGTTGAAGTCCAATGGACGTTACATGCAGTTAGACACTGGATCTATCAGCACGCGTAAAAGCATGTTGCCAACAATACCATGCGTGTGCTGGTCAGAAATAATCTGAGATATTATGATATCTTGTTGTGCCAATTTTGGATGAAATCCATTTGTTAGTATAGAAGTTACATGTATTTTAAAATTGGACATATCAGCAGGCATAGAATCATGTTGGCAGCACTGCCTTGTATTAATTACTCCAAATTAATCTGGAATGTCAGGTGCTATACGTGTGCAAAGTATGGAGCTGTTGGCTTGCATACTTTCTGGTATATTGATATTAGTGTAAAATAAATATAGACATCATTTATTAACAGTTGGCAGCCCTGATTGCTCTTAACAATACTTATAGTGATATCTCTTATGGTACACATAGCACATACGAAATTTGGTTGAAATCCAACTGATAGTAAAGAAGTTACATGTATTTAAAAATTGGTCGTATCAGCAGGCTTATAATCATGTTGGTAGAACTGACGTATATATGTTACTCGAAATTAATCTATAATGTCAGAATATACGTGTGCATAGTATAAAGCTGTTGGTTTGCATACTTTCTGATATATCGGTATTTGGATAAAAAATAAAGAGAGCATTTATTAACCGTTGGCAGCCCTGGTGGCCCTTAAGAATACGCTCAGTCATATCTGTTTATGTACAGATATTACATACAAAATTTGGTTGAAATCCAATTGATAGTGTAGAGGTTATATGCATTTAAACATTGGACCTATCAGAAGGCTTAAAATTATTTTGGCAACACTGTCATTGTTGGCCTCCTGGAAATTAAACTAAAATAGTATTATCTACATGTGTGCCAATTTTGGAATAGCTCCTATGCATACCTTGCAAGATATCCAACATGGAACTCAAATTTCTAGTGCGTTTTTTCAGCAGTTGGTAGCACTGACATCATTTTCAAATATGGACGTGAGATATTCCGGTGCACATCTTTACTCATACTAAATTTGGTTTAAATCAAATTGATAGTGTAGAAGTTATATGCATTTAAACATTGTACCTATCAAAAGGCTTAAAATTATTTTGGCAACACTGTCATGGTTGGCCTCCTGGAAATTCAACTGAAATAGTATTATCTACATGTGTGCCAATTTTGGAATAGCTCCCATGCATACCTTGCAAGATATCCAACATGGAGCTCAAATTTCTAGTGCGTTTTTTCAGCAGTTGGTAGCACTGACGTCATTTTTAAATATGGACGTGAGATATTCCGGTGCACATCTTTACTCATACTAAATTTGGTTTTGATTGCTGCAGCCGTTTAGGAGTTGATAGGGGGACACACACACACAGCCAGACAGACCGACAGACAGAAGGACAGACAGACAGACAGACACACATTTTCCCGGATCGATCTCATAAGTCTACTTTTTCCTCATTTTTGCAAAATGTGAAAAGTAGGCTAAAAATATCTGGGCAACGACCTCGAGGAAGACACTTGGTAGGACTTTTCTTGACAATGTACAGCTGCGAAAATATCAAGACGAATGCAGAAAACGCATTGCAGGGGCAAACCTGCGTTATACTCATGATAATAATATCGTATCACCTCGGGTGCCGGGTACAAGCTTTGGTATTTGACGCCCATAGGGCAGCTTGTGTGCCGAATTTAGTCGTTCCTTGGAACGCTATGAAAGTCAAGGAGGTTAGATATCTAAGCTCCTTGACACTATTGCGCTTTCTAGTAGAGAAAGGAGGAACTTTTGTGTTGGCGGAAAATCCCGAGATTAATTTTGCCATGATGAGCACGACATACGGAATTCAAATGGATTTTTTAACATGCCAACAACGTATGACATGCGTGCCGTGATTTTTGTCGCCTTTCAAATATCACTTATCACGGTCAGGGGTGAACTTGCAAGCATGGGGTTAATCACTCACCCACCGTGGCAAGCCATACTCATGATGACGTTCAACTGGCGTAGTGGTTATTTGAATCCCATAAAACTCCCTATCTCTCTACCAAGCACATCCCGCAGTGTGGCCGTGCGTGTTAAGCCGTGCACCACGACTGGAAGAGGGAACTCGAAATCCGCAGGTTGTAGGTTCGGATCCCGGCACTGACAGTAACCATCGTGAGTCTGGTTTCACCCCCACGAGTTTCTACACCCCTTCTAAATTCTGTTCGCTGAATCGAGATAGTGCGCGTAAATACTTGCACGTGGTCACGTGACTGCCTGGACAGGGAAACACGCCCAGTTCACGTCATCGGCTCTGCCGGACAGGGTTAGCCAAGAAGCTCCGAGATCATTAGGCATGCCGTAGTCCTAGAAAAGACAAGTCTTGCTGCACTTAGTGCTGTGCTGCACTGTATACTGTTGCCTGTCATAAGCAGTTAAGAACTAATTATTAAATAAATTAAATAAATACAGAAACGAACAACAAATAAACCGCGCTGTAGCATGTAACCGATAAGTCAGCCCGCTTCACATGTAGGCTATACACAGCACTGAAGTGGGCGTACGTTCAACATGTACAGCTCTATGCACCCCTTGCGGGCAGCCCTGCAATCACGTGTACAACTGTGTTTACTTCCACTATCTCGACTCGGCGAACAGACTCTAGACAAGCCGCCTTTTTGTGGTATCGAAGTATGTATTAGAATTCCGGATCCTAAGGTCCTGGATTTGATTCTTGGCTCTACCAAAAAAATGTAATTCTTGTCTGAGGTTTAGAGTGAAGTACACTCAGCCTCGTGTGGAAAAACTGAGAAGATTAATTTTCATTCCTACCTCAGCTGTCCAAGACGTGGTATTCCATGGTTTCATACTTCAACTCCTGCCAAATGATGGGATTGTCCTTTTCTTCATACCACGGCCGCCTCCTTATAAATCCTAGCCTCAATTTTACAATTACACACACTTTACTACAAACACCACAATAACACAGGTTATTGCACATATTCTACAATCAACTACATTTACATTATCATCATATCATTAGGACCAGATAACATCGATGTTTCACCTCTTAAAGTAAGAATCACCCGAAACATCACCATCAAAAACACCATCTTGTCTTGATCTCCTAAACGGAGAAGAAGCAAATTGTTCGAGACATTGTGTTGGATGCTGCGGATAGTACGTTTTCTATTGATCTCCCGGTAGCTCCTTGCCATTTTACTGAGTTGAGTGAGAGAGGTGTATTTCTCCTTCACTCTAGTTATTTATGCATCTGTTTCGACTGCACAAGCACCCACTACCAGGTGCAATTTCTTAAGTCAGACATGACTTGTTTTGTTCTGCAAACTGCATGTGTTGCCAGGGATTTATTTCATTTCTCCACTCACGTTCATCGCACATCTTGCCTCCTATTCTTCGCAGCCACTGTGTTTTATGTAGTTTCTTTACATAGCTCAGATCATGTAGCTTTCTTGCCCTCTTTGGCAATATGTCTAGGATATTTCTAGACTTTATTGCTCCTAACCTACACTGGTTATTTATTAGAAATTTTCTCGTGTGTTTCAACTAGGAATATGGAGTCATACCATACAGCATTCAGTATTCGTAGTGATGTTGTTGTTGATTTGTTTAGGGGGTTTGGGACATCATGGTCCTGCAGCCTTGAGTACTTAGATGAGTGTGGAATCTGTCTGAAAACCTGTGTTATTGTGATGGCAGTACTGGGGTGTTTATTAAGTAGACAAGATAAAAGCCATGTTCTTTTTCTATTTTGATCTGTATTCATTTATAAATTAAGTTAGTTTATTCACAAAGAATAACACTGGTAGTTTAGCTAGTTAGTTATTGTAGTTTTAAGGAAACAGCAATGTCATCTACCCCTTGCTGATAGTTTGTAAGCCTTTGCCAATACAATGTTAAAAGATAATTCTCAAAGGTGGACAAACTATCAGTGTTATTCTTTGTGATTAAACTATAAAAAGGGAGGTAGCGCGCAGTTCGCTACTCCTGTTGGGGTCCAGGCGGGGACACCAAGTGCTCGCTGATGAACCAGCTTGGTGTTCCTAGGCGAAACCCCACACAAGACACGGCACAAACCTCGAATAATTGCTGAGTTTTAATTCACCGGCCGTGAAAGCCAATACGCTAAAGCATTAAGCACCCTAAGAAAATAACAATTTATTTATGGGCTTGGATATCGTAGTACTTAACCCCGCGTCATATCAGCTTTCAGAGACGCCTTCAGAATGAATGGAAAAGTCTTCTAGGCTGGTAAGTCCTGGTTTATGATTGGAATTTCCCAGCTGGACCACGGTTAACAAACCAAAATCACTTGTTCATCTATTGTGCCTTGTGCACTTGTGCTCTGTGTGATAGCATTGTAACGTGTTTTTCGAGGGGTTTTTATGCAACTGGCATAAGTCAGTAGGAAGCCATTCTATATTTATTTACGCGGCAAATTGTTCAGCCAAGAGAATTTTTCATGTTAATTTATTATTATTATTAATTTATTATAATTATTATTAAGGTATTTTCGGAGCATTTTATAAAAATTATTAGCATTCAGATAGGTTTTCTATGTCTTATAAAACGCTATCAAGCAAATTATTACGAACGAAAATATCATAGAAAATTATGTGATTGCGGAATTTTACGGAGTTTTCGTCAGTTAGGATATTTTGAGAGACATGAGTCACTGGAAATTCATATACAAGATTAATCTTGTCGGGAAGCATGACGCAATCCTGCGTTGCAGCTTAACGAAAAGGCGGATGTATGGAACGGAATACGACTTCACCCTACCGCCGAGTGTAATGAGCCAGAGGAGGGGAATATAGCGCGTGGGGTGCAGCCAATCAGTGGAGACCAAGTAAGCTAGAAGTCGGATGAAGAGTGGGGATGCGACGTGTGGATATATCGTTCAGCGCGCCGTGGAACGAGGACTATCTGTATAGAACTTAACGAGTACGGTTGTACGCGGCAGTCGCTCCGATGTTCCGTGGAGTGGAGGACTATCTTTTGTAAAACTTAACCAGTGTGGTTGTACGAGTGTTTGGGTCCGATGTACGGACCATAGAATTATCTAATCTACCATAATATCATCAAATATCGACGGAGATGGAGACGTCCAGGAGACTGTGGGAAGCTCACAGCATCATCCAGTACGAGGGAAAGGCTTCGGCCATTTCCAGTGGTAAGCGCGAATGACGCAGAAATTCGCAATCTCTCGTTTCTCTTTGTTTTATATTTCATATTTCAATAACGTCATAGCTTGGGAATAAGAGTAAAATCAATAATTTATCAGACTCCGTTTTCACGTAATTTTCTATCGGTAATATACACATCACAACGCTCCAATTTAAATTGTATACTTATTATTATTATTAATTTTGCTATACTTGTTTTATATAATAAATTCATTTCTTTTACAATGCAATCTTTGCTTTCAGTAGGTAGCATTAGATATAGACCAATTCCTTCTCCTGATACAATTGTTTGTTGGGTTAATGATCAAATCATACCACGATCTGAGTGAATAGATTCTTGAAGGTGTTCTACCAGAGCTAGACGTTGTTAAATACAAATTTAGATTTCAGCATTGCGTTGAGGTCTTGGCGCCCATTAAAACAACATAGCTTAGGCAAAGGTAAACAGTAACATTTATCACCCAACAGTTAGGGGCAGTCAAACTGTTACATTTGTCGCTCAACGTGAGGGTCAAACTGTTACACTTGTCGCTATCAACATAGGGCTAGCAAAACTGCTACAATTGTCGCTCAACGTGTGGGCTAGCATAACTGCTACAGCATGAGTTGATGTGGAGTCCCTATTAAATTATAGGAATGGGGAGAACGCGGCCTTCACTTAGAATTTGGAACCAACCTAGCATTTTTTCTTGATCAGCAGAATTAAGAACTACGAAAAATTACTCTTCCAGAATGACATAGGTTGAGTTTATTATATATGCATTGCACCAATGGCCATAGCAGGGAATTTTTATTGATCGCCCGCAGGCTGGTTCGTTGGTTGATTCCTCAGTTTAGGGGCTGTGACAACGCGGTCATGTAGCACCGTGCACTTTGGGTGTGTGTAGAATCTGTCTGATAACCCGTGTTAAATGTGATGGCTGTAGTAGTGTGAATCTGTTTTTAATTTAAGTAAGAACTACAGACATTCAATTTTCAAGTAGTTCCTACATTAGCTACCAAACGCCACGGTCAACGACAACTCGTATTGAACTTGTTTACTAGATGCTACCGCAGTTGACTCCTGGTGACGAACGTTAGAACCTAAGAGCGTTATTCAAATGTAACCTATAATTTAGCTTCACACAAATGTGGAACGTTCTTTTACATGCCATAAATCTATGATATGGGACCGCTGGCTTCACTTCCCCTCCAAAGGAAGGCATACTGAGAGATTTTTAACGCCCGTAGGCTTCCAGCAACTTCAAATTCAAGTAGTTCGAACTTTGGCTACCAGGTTCCACTTTCACTGACACCTAGTGGTGAACGTTGGAACATGATAGAGCGTTTCTATCCAACGCAATATGACCTACAAATTTGGCTACACACTACCAATAAATTGTAGTTGCAGGTTCATTTACAAGCCATACATCTATGACATGCCGGCTTTACTTCCCCTCCGAAGGAAGGCAGACTGAAGGGTTTCCGACGACTTCGGCCGGGTTTGAATCCACGATGTTGAGCTTAGCAGTTCAGCATGCTACCGACTACGCCATCAAAGCTGGGGATTCCGGTGCCTTGAGGTCTACCTGAGACTTGTTCTAGTACGAAACTGTCGATTTCAGTTACATCGGACAAGAGTGAAAACTCTCAAAGATTGATCGCCACTTAAGTGGAAAATGCAGCGCTATGCGGCAAAAAGATCTGACGGTTTATGTCATTGTACGGCTGAGCGAGTCGAAGAGGACGCATTCCATCTCGTAACACAATTTTGTTATGGGTGAGTAATTTTAGAGCTACAGGTTCAGCCTTAAAACGTACGTCGACAGGCCGTCCAAGGTCAGCCAGGACACTAGAAAATGTTGAGCGAGTGAGACAAGCTGTGGAAACCAGTCCACGGCGGCCGGCTCGTAAACAAGCTGCTGCCTTGCAAATGTCTGATCGAACAGTGAGACTAATATTGCGTTTCGATTTGCATTTTCATCCGTATAAAATGGTTACTGTCCAGCAGTTGAAGCCTAATGACTATGCAAAGCTTCAGTGAAAGACTGGAAGAAGGCATGGCAAAAGATGGGCATCATTTGAAAGACGTTATCTTCAAATCCTAAAAGTTAAAATCTATTGTTCTTTCATGTTTTCCATTAATTGACATGTACACCTTGCTGTTATAAGTAATAAAAGAGTGTGTATCATTTAAAATGTTTGTGTTGTTGTGATTTAAAAACCGTCAGATCTTTCTACCGCTCCCTGTATATTTTCCGTAAAATTTTCATGAAATTCAAGGTTTATCCTGTATTATTGAGATGATTTCGAAGATATTGGCACAAACCGTACCCTCTAAATTCCTCTGGTTTAAGAGTTTTAGTTTTGTGAAACATACTGTGTCCGTCTGTCCACCTGCGATAGAAAAGCGATCACATGCGAGGTCACAAGAGCACAGTGTGAGCACGAGATCAGATCTCAGGGCGTCCTGGGTTTTGCTAGTTAATAATTACTGCACACTGCCCTCATGTTCCCCGTAAAGAATGTAAGGAGTACATAAATACAACACAAACATGAAGTGAAAACACACGTAAAAGAAAATCAATTCATGAAATTTATTCCAAAAAGAACTGCTTGACAGCAACAAGTGAAAAATAATAGCCTAACAAGCACTTCCCTGCGCTAATGAATAATATGCAGCAGCGACAGCAATTGAGCTTATGATTGGTGCATCTCATCTATCAAAAATAACATAGTCTAACATAAATAGAGTTCATTGGTTTCGACTATGATTGATGCGTTATAATTAATTACTTTAATCCAGGCCACGCCAACACGAGCACCTAGTGCTTGCGCACCCAGTGCTGCACCAGTGCTTTTCCCCTCCCACCCCACTTTCTCCACAGTCAGACTTGGATGATGAGCAATGGATCGCTGACCTCGCTTTCATGAAAAGACATCACGGGGTATTTAAATGATTTAAATATCTCGTTGCAAGGCAAAAATAAATTTATCAGCACTATGTGTGACCATATTGAAAGTTTCAAATTGCAGCTTGTGCTTTTAAAAAATCAGCTTCAAGAAGGAAATTGGGACAATTTTTCCTCTCTAAAATCCTTGAATGTAAGTACTTATGAACACATCAGTGGGTGCACAAAAGCGTTACAGTCATCGCATAAAGAATTTGAAGTTAGGTTTGAAGAATAAAACGAGTAAAACCGACACTCAAAGTTCTTATGAAGCCTTTTTTGGTGCACCCAGACGATTCTCCGTGAAGTCTCCAAGTTGAGCTGATAAAACTACAGTGCGATCAATTTTGACAGAGAGCTATTACCATTACAATGGTGATTTGATTTCATTTTATAAAGGTGTTGAGGATCAAGAATTCCCGAAGATTCATACCCGTGCCCTGAAATATGTTGCTATGTTCGGAACAACGTTCGTTCTTGAACAAATGTTTTCAATTGTGAATATTGACAAAACAAATACAAGGTCAAGTATGTCTGATGCTTCTGTAGCAACACTTCGGATTGCAACAGCCAAAACGATTGTTCCAAATATTGGCAAATTAGTGGCTTCAAAGCGATGCCAATGATAAACAAAGAATGTTAAAAATTAGTGCAAAATCAGGGGCGAAATAAAAACATTATTTCTGTCCGTACACAAAATTGACATTATTATTATTATTCTTTTTCATAATGGTACGCCACCTGATGCACGCTGATTTGCCCAGCCCCATTCACCAAACAACAACAACACGACTCTCGCCTTCGCTCGCTAAGCGCCGCTCCCTCTCCTACGGCAGAGCACCGGTGCTTTTGCCGGTGCCGGCCGGTGTACGCGAAGCACCTGAGTTGGCGTGGTCTGCTTTAATCTATACACGAGAGACTGCACAATCATCTATCAAACGAAAAGTAGAAAATTGAACTAAGAAATGCTGTCTATCGCTGTCCTAAAGCCTAATATGTACACTATTAACATGATTTCGAAGTTATTTCACACGCGATCCAAAGTCTTTATGACGTAATTGTTCTGAGTTCACAGTTCAAAAATTGAATTTGAAAAAAAAAACAATAGATTTCTTAAGAAAATGTCACTTATTGACGCAGCATATTAACATTCATTGACCTGACACTTGACACTACCAAATGTGTTGATACACAAAAGTTTTCGAGGAAAGTGAAAATATGATGATGATAATAATAATAGTAATAATAATAATAATAATAATAACAATAATAATAATAATAATAATAATAATAATAATAATAATAATAATAATAATAATAATATAAAGTCTGCAAATATTGAATCTGATCACTACATTTCGGTAGCTAAATTTAAAATTAAACCTGACATCCAAAAATTAAAAAAACACTCAAAAATTCCTAAATATGATACTAATAAATTGGAGAAAGATGAAATAACAACAGAGATTCAACAACAGAACTTTCATACGTGGAATGATTTGAAAAATGGCATATTTACAGCAGCAATTAAAACAGCACCTCCAACGAGCAAGAAAAAACAAATATGGTGAAATGAACACTGTAATAAGGTTCTAGAAGAAAGATAAAAACCGTGGGAGAAATGGAATTCAAACAAAAATCAAGACAACAGAAATAATCTATTAGAAAATAGAAGAATAGCCACTCAAACTTTTAAAAGGGAAATAAAATTGTTTTTTCTAATGGAACTACAACAAATAGAGGATGAATTTAAAAACAACAGTGTGAGAAATTTCTACCAGCTATTTCGAAAACAGTTGAATAAATTTGAAGCCCCCACATTATTACTTGCCAATCCAAAGACAAAACAAATATCACATTTTAATCAAGAGTATTGTAATATAATGGAAGGGTATTTTGCAGACCTACACAATTGTCATAAGCCGGAAGGCAAGTTTATCACCAACACTACTAACATTCAAAATGAAAATTCTATAGCACCAGATTTGGACGAAATTGAAGAAATTATACACAACTTGAAAAACAATAAAGCCGCTGGTGAAGATGGGATTAGGGCAGAGTTGTTGAAAGCCCTGAATGACGATATAATCATACAATTTAAAGATATAATTGATAAGATTTGGGAAAATGAAAGAGCTCCTGATGAATGGAAAGTCGCTATAATACACCCTATCCACAAGAAGGGGTCTACATCTGACCCGAATAATTATAGAGGCATATCGCTTGTGTCAGTAGCTTATAAAATTCTTTTTAAAGATTTAATCAATCGTGAAGAACCCCAATTAGACTTACAAATAGGAGAGTATCAAAATGGCTTTTGTAAACATAGATCTTGTGTTGAGCAGATATGGAATCTAAAAACTATTTTGCAAACGAGACAATTAAGAAATAAAGACACGACAGTTACTTTTATAGATTTTGCAAAATCCTTTGATTCCATTGGCAGAGAATCTCTCATTAACATTCTAAAAGAATTTGGTTTAACATTATTCAGGATACGCTAACAAATACCACGTCCAAAGTCCGATTTCGTGGGGAGTTCTCCAAGGCTTTTGAAATAAACATAGGAGTCAGACAAGGTGATGGATTGTCACCATTACTTTTTAACTGTGCTTTGGAGAAGGTGATCCGAGAGTGGAGGAAAACAGACACCAAAGGGGTTAAATTAGGATATCAACGAGATAACATCTATATAGATTGTTTGCCTTTTGCTGACGACATTGCCCTAATTACTGATACACCGGAAAATGCCAAAATACAAATTGATAATTTAATACAACAAGAAAATAAAATAGGTCTACAAATTTCCTTCACAAAGACAGAATTTATATCCAATGTCAAAAACAATCCTGATAAATTATGTATTCAACAAAACGAAATCAAAAGAGTGAATTCTTTCAAATATCTCGGTGAATGGATTACAATAAATAATAACGAGAAAAACAGCCTAACAGTTAGAACAAAGAAAATGAATATAGCTTTCCAGCTCACCAGGAACATTTATAAGAAAAAAGCATTTCCTAATTCAAATAAAATTAAACATTATAATACTGTTGTGAAACCAGAGGGCTTATATGGATCTGAAACGCTCAAATTAATGAATAAAGGCGAAATTAACAAAATCATGGTCATGGAAAGGAAAATAATTAGAAGTATACTTCGCCCGAGAAAAGTAGGAGCAGATTACAACATACCTAGACCAAATGTTGAAATTTATGAGCATATAGAAAACATGCTACGTACCATGCGAAGAAGAAGATAATCCTATTTTGGACATTTACAAAGAATGAACTATGATAGATTGACAAAGAAAATTTTCAATAAAATTATGAAACTTAAGATACAGCCAGCTTGGTTTCAACAGACCTTGAATGACCTTAAAGAGGCCAATATACAAATTGAAGACATACCTAATAGACAACTCTTTCGGAACCAAATTAAAACATTCACCTTCAAGGAGGAACTAGAGAGAAGCAGGAAACAGCCACACAACATTGAGGAGCTCCGGCAACAAAAATCTGAAAGAATGAAGCAATTTTGGGTGACCAAGAAGAAAGCATATAGCAAAACTTGATGTATTGATTTAACGTGCTCTATTAAGGGCTATTCGATAAAAAAAATCTTTTTACATTTCCTAATGTAACTTGTAACACATGGCTGTACTTTCCATTACTCGACACTATAATTAGTGGATAAGAAATACTACAACACTGATCATTATCAAGCCATCACAAAAATTGGCAATACATTATGACGTGACGTCATTACACTTTCTAAATAAATTCGATGATTATTATAAAGTTCATTTGATGTGAAATTCTATGTTATTGGACTGATATTTTAAATATTCGAAGGACTTAATACAATTATGGGGCTGGATTGTTACTTCCTCAACAGGTCCCATTTATCAGAGGATTAACTCCTAAATCACCTGAGCTATACTCAGTAAACGACATTAATGAATCGGGGATTACACACATATCCCAATACCATCACCTTCTACTCAGAAGTAGAATAATTATACCTCAATTTATCGCAAATCCAATAGTTGCTTAAAGATCGTGAGATCCCCCAATCTCAAACAATTGTTTATAACAATATCATTATTGTTTAGCATAGATCATTCATCATTTCACCATGGCATATAAAAAATAATAACTGTTCAACGAAATTCAATGTTCAAACAAGAAAATATGTAGAATTATTTGTATTATTATTCAACAAAAGCCCCCCAAAAAAAGTCAACCCCTGGCACTATACAGCCCATGACGGGCTAAGGCCGACCAAGTGACCGCTGCCCAGCCATTTGGCCTTCAGATATTGGGGAGACGCGTGATCAGCGCGTCGGGTCCCCTCGGCCGTTAATCTTGGTATTCGTGATCGGGGCGCTGTCTCACTATCAGATAGCTACTCAATTGTCCTCACGAGACTGAGTGCACCCCGTTCCAACCCTCACGTAAGATTTTTTAAAATCCCTGACGGAGCCGGGGATTGAACCCGGGGCCTCCGAGTGCGAGGCAGGCGCGCTACCCCAACACCACGGGGCCGGCACATTTTTATTATTATTAGACAAAAATATTTAATTATTATTATTATTATTATTATTATTCAAGGTAAAGCCTCCGTGGCTTAGGCGGCAGCACGCCGGCCTCTCACCGCTGGGTCCGTGGTTCAAATCCCGGTCACTCCATGTGAGATCGGTGCTGGACAAAAAGGAGGCAGACAGGTTTTTCTCCGGGTACTCCGGTTTTCCCTGTCAAAATTTCATTCCAGCAACACTCACCACTATCATTTCATTTCATCTGTCATTCATTTATTCATTGCCCCAGAGGAGTGCGTCAGGCCTCGGCAGCCGGCACAATTCATATCCTCGCCGCTAGATGGGGGCTTCATTCATTCCATTCCTGACCCGGTCGGAGACTGGAAGCAGGCTGTGGATTTTCATTTTCATTAGTCAAGGTGTTTTCTAAATAGTGGCAATGCTTTTAAGATGTCACTAGTCCAGCTGCCTCTTAAGAATATGGGGTAAGACATCCCATACTATGAAATTAGATCAAGAGAATAATTTCAGGATCAGCCTCACCTACAAGTATAAGCGTAAAACTTCATGCGACAAAAATAAATAAATAATAATAGACGAAAGTCTATAGAATATTAACAAATTCTTCTAAGTATGGATATTCAACGGAATATTAAGAAATTCATGGCATAAAAATAAGATTCACATAATAAGTCGGAAGATTTCTACCTTAAAGATGTTCTGAAGCGGTGGATCCCACGACGCGGAATGAAACCATGCACCAAGATTCCGTAATGTTTCCATCCTAGGGAAGGGTTGCATCCCAGCATTCGCCTAATGCAGTCTCCTTGTCCACAGCAACATGCCCGGAATAGGCATCGCCTCCAGTCCTCCATTCTGCGATCTCGGTATCGCTCGCCTCGCCATTAGCCTCCTTAGGTGGACATCACGTACGAACAACTGGGCGATGACGTCACACTCCTATTCGATCGCCCTTGACTCGTCCACATATGATCATGCACGTTCGGCATTGTAATGGTGTAGTCCACAGTCTTTATGTATATTATTTGTCTGACTGTCCCGAGTATAATGGGTGAATTCTTTTGCGAAACATGGTAACACTGTATGACAGAATATCGCTTGTCCGTATTCACTTTTATACGTGCTGGAACAAAAATAACTTTGCCGCAGAATATGTCTTTAGACAGACGCACAGAGTAACGTGGTGTTTACACTTTCGAAAATTATAACAGAGGCCTAGCCTCGCGGAGCACTTCAACAGCATGATGACGATAGCGTGATGACCAAAACAAAGCATCGATGACGAAGCATATCTTGGCTCTCCAAGCGCCCGCTTATATGAACCTCCAAGGTAAAACATCGATTCTCGCAGTCACATTACGTAATGCGATACTCGTGTTACTATTGGCTCCCGCGGTGGAAGGTTCCAGAATGTGTCTTCTCTGCATTAAATCTTCACAAAATAAATTGAATATTAATTTGAAATAGTATTCACAGATGCCGATGCCTTCAACTTCCTTATATTCGTAAAAATAAGTGTATTATTCTCAAGCTCTCGTGCCTCGCGCTAACTTCAAACATGGCAGAGGGAGAAATTGTAGTGACGTTGGTCTCGCCTCAGTGCGCTCGATTCAAATGTCGTACCACGCCAGCCTCTTCACTCCGTCCCATAAGGGCACAATACACCTTAGCGATTTATATAATACTAGCTGAAGTACCCGTTCTTCGAACGGCATTTAGTACTTGCTGGCCTAAATAATTAATATATATAATCACACATTCCTAATGTAGTTATGTTATTTCCATGTTACCAACTACATGTGTAGACTACATGCATTTTCACTCACCAAATTATTAATCAGAGGTAGGAAGGTGAAAATCCTTAGCCTGCTTTCAGTCGACCGACCGGGTCAGGGAATGGAATGAATGAAACCCCCATCTAGCAGCGAGGATATGAACTGTGCCGGCGGCCGAAGCCTGTCGCACTCCCCTGGGACAATGATTAAATGAATGACAGATGATTTGAAATGATAGTGGAGATTGTTTCTGGAATTAAATTGTGACGGGGAAAACCGGAGTACCCGGAGAAAAGCCTGTCTGCCTCCACTTTGTAGGTGAGAAAGTGCGTTTATATATTGGAAATAAATATCAGCCTCTATGTAGTAAAAGTTAAATAACCTGTCTAAATATTGAACACCTATCGTTTAACGTCTTCATACTATATTTAAACATATAAACATTGTGCTAAAAATACATCAAACTTGATAGCAATTATCATATCCGCAATTGCGGAAACTATGTACCATGTCATGATAAAGAGTAATAGTAACGGAACAAACTTCAATCATCCCAAGTAATAATAACAAAAACAAATTAATCACAGAAAACTTTTCTAAGTTTATGCCGTGTCTTGTGCGAGATTACGCCTAGTAACTCCAAGATGGTTCATCGGTGGTCTATTGTGGTCTATTTGCGAACTACCAAAGGAGTAGCAAACCGCGCGATACCTCAATTCTTATTCAGAAGACCTCCACTACTTTACTGCGCGAGCTAAACGCTAAAACAGTCTTTCACCTCCCTATAAAGGCTTCCAAAATGATTGTATATAGAATTTCACGGCCAACCAATTAAAACTCAGCAACTTTTCTAGTTTTACGCCGTGTTTTGTGCGTTTTGTGCAAAATACCAACTTTATTGAAATAAATTTGCCCAGTTCTGCGGTAAGATTAATATGAACACTAAATAAACTAATGTGACAATCGTTAGTCTTCGACACGTTCGTCTGTAAATTTGGGTTCTGATCATGGTAAGAAACGACAAAAGGCAGATAAATATTGGCCAACTGAAATATTCATTTAACGAAAAACAAATCGATAAAAAGGATGAAAGCATACCGTGCAAAGTAGAAAGCACTATAACATTGTGAAAGAGCGTAAAGATCTAAATACTCACATGCAATAACCGGCACAAGGAGTATAAAATAGACTCAAAATCACGTTTCGTTTCGAACCCCACAAACTATCTCTATAAATAAAACAGTTCATGTAGAGACTATCATAGACTAAGATCGCTCGTCGTTGACCGTGTTTTATAAGACATATTTAGGTTTTACTCGCTAACAGTTGGAGATACACGAAAAGTGATAAGGACCTTTCAGATATAAAATTAAATTTTAAAGCTCGTATGTGCCATCAAAAGTTTGCTATTTCTTAGCGTTCTCTTTTTATTTTAAATGGAAATATTAAAATAGTCGCCATTTTTAAATAGTGCAAAATATCGAAATCAATAGTATCCTATATGGAAACCTGGTAAATCAGCTACATCCATGCAAAGTTTCATTTAAATCGGACCTGTGGTTCTTGCGTGATTGAGTAACAGACAGACAAACACCATCTCATTTTTATATATTGGTATGATGATAATGATAATGCTGATTTCAAATTGATAAACCTACTTAATCTTATTCTTCTCTTGTGGCATATAACGCTTCTTTCAAGTGTTCACGTCACGCATTCTTTGGGGGAAATGGTGGGATTTTCGACCTAGGTCAGCTCCAAGATGGTCGAACTGCGCTAATTGGATTAAATACAGACAGACCAGTCAGCTTATGCTAATG
Source organism: Meconema thalassinum (assembly GCA_946902985.2). Classification (NCBI taxonomy): domain Eukaryota; kingdom Metazoa; phylum Arthropoda; class Insecta; order Orthoptera; family Tettigoniidae; genus Meconema; species Meconema thalassinum. The sequence continues at coordinate 208,030,613 of OX336394.1, read as the reverse complement.
GGTTTGGAAAGAGAGTGAGGTTGGCAACTTCTACTGAAATGTTGACTTACAGCTGTACATCTGGTCCCCCTGAAGTTTCCGTAAGTTTAATAAGTACCACTGACAGGTTATCCATGTACACTCAATGAGGTTGAAGATTGTGAGGTTTAGGAAACTATAAATGTTGTGCGAGTTGTCACAACGAGGCCAGAAGTGGAGGTATTCGAACGAGGAATGTCCTGCCCATTTATTTACGAATGCACCTTGTTTTGTATCAGAATAAATATAAGCAATTTTGTTCCCACAATACCGATTTAAAGCTAACGGTGCAGGTCATAACTAGCATTTATAGGAAGGTACAACATACAAATTAAAATGTACAGATCTGAATAGTAACTGTGAAACAAAGTGGCTCTGTGCCATAGGTGCCTAACCCACATTTACTTCATTTTGAGATATTTAAGCTTAAAGTTAAAGTACGTTTGAAAAATAAAGAATGCATCTTGATTTTTACTTTTTATTGCATCAATTTGTACAAATATGGTTTTATCACATACATATCAATTAAAAAATTGGCACTAATTATTCCCCACCAAATTAACCCACAAACTTATAGGCAACTTTGGCGCTGAACTTGATCACACTTCACAAACAAAATTGTTGGTTAGGCAACTATGTACCTAGATACATAAGGAACTTTCGCAATGCTCTTTGCAGTAGGTACTATTGTAATTAGTTCAGTCTTTACCTCTAAAGGAATTTCTATGAGAGAAGTTAATAATTTTGATTGTTGTTCTTAACAATGCATATTACATAAGCTACGGTATCTCCTTAGTGTTTTCAATCTTCGTCTTCATCACTTTCTTCTTGTTCCTGGAGTGATCTATAGAACTGGTGGTGTTGAGGTGGAATATATTTCATCAGATCCAGTAAATCTTTTAATTTCTCTTTTGATATTTTCCTGCCTGTGGGGTAGAGGAGCTCCAGTGAACTTGGTAACTGACGGGTGGGTCGACCCCGAACTGATTTCTTTGCGAGATCAACAGCATTGAATATTCCTTCTTCATGGCTGTTGAAGCTATAAAACAGGATCTTTGGGTACTCTCTCTGGATCTTAAGCCATCGCATCTTCAACCATTCCACTTTTTCCTTGTTCGTGCTAGCTTTCCTGTTAGTTACACCTTGTTCCAAAGCCTTGGTGCTGAAGAAGAGATCACTAGTCATTTTATGGACAACAAACCTTGGCCGTTGCTTCTTAGCCTTCCCTATTACAGCACACCAATCTTCTGGATTAAAAATGTGAGGATGGTATTTCTTTTCTCTTTCTATAATACCAAAGTCTTGATCACAAGTGGAAAAACTATGACCAGGTACAAAGAACTTCTGATGTATCACTTCAATGTTTTCTGAATTTTGAATGATGTAACTTAGCATCAGAACCATTTTGATATTGCGGTTTTGACCACCACAACTGTCACTGTACAGTACAATCTCCCTTGTTGTTGACGGAAGACAGTTTTTGATATGGTATAAAAGACACGAAGCAATTTCTTGAGGTCCACGAGAAGCAATATGCTCTCCCCAAACATACATGTGTCGACAGTTGGTAACCTCATCATGAACTCCAAGGTTGTACACCCATAGCTGCCGTTTATAGTAGGCTACACCCGTTGTTAATAATGGAGTATGGAGTGTTTTCTGAAGATCAAAAACTAGAACTTGCTTCCTACCATTAGAGGCACGAGCTTCCTCAATATATTTTTCTTCATATCGCGGATGCCATCTGCCCTCCGCAGGTGAAGTTCATGTTGCTCAAGTAGCTTCTGCTTTTCAAGACCATCCGATAATCCAATCAACTTAGCTTGAAATTCATCACATGTGTTGCATGTGTCTTTCTTTTTTTTTAGTGTAAATTTAACTGTGTATTGAAAATATGGCGAAACATGTAAAGCGACACAGCTTTGTGTCCATGATTGGAACATTCTTCTTAGTAGAGTTTAAACATTATAGCCATATTCAGATCTGGGGATAAATATTTACGGGTACTGTCTCGACGACAATAGGGACTCTCATAAGTTGGGAATTTATTTATAAAGTCACAAACTCTCTTTTCATCAACAGGGCTCGTTTTGATGTGTGGTGCATGTTTGCCTCTTTTATCACTCTCCGGGGTACCACTGGTTTGTTTCCTTTTAAGAGCATTAGTAATTGTACCATCATAAACAGCTAATGTATCTTTAAAGAAATTTTTACATACTGCTCATCCTGGAGTTTATAAACTCTAGTTTTCCTTCGTCGAGATTCCACTTTCGTAGTATATCGTCTCTGGATGTCTCTTACTTCAACTTGCCCACTGATAAATGCATTTTTGAGAGACCAACTCATTTGGTAAAAAACATCAAAAATTTGCTGTCGTCGTCTTGCCGAAATTTGTTTATGACACTGTAGCTGGCAACCACATGGCTCCAAGGAATTCTGTTTTTTTTTGGTACTAATTTTCCAGTAACGGTTAAACACTCCTCACCATGATCACGTTTGTACTTTCTAATGAATTTCTTGTGTTTTTCTGGCTGTCTTGGTCTTTTCCTTCTTTTTGGCAAGTCAGCATGTTCTACTTGATCATTCCCATCTCCATTCAGTGTCATGTCTGGTATTTCAGGAACTACGTTATGAGATACTTCTTCTTCAGATACAGTTCCTTGTTGTTCTGAGGTATCTGTAACCAAATTACATTGGCTGTCAACAGCAGGTCTCTAGAATATTTCTCCACTGCACTTATATTTTCATTGTAAGAAATGATTCAAAAAGTATTTCAAATAAATAGAATTTTTAAACCTAACACAGTTTTAAAGAAATTTTACCTGAGTGTTGTGAAACAGGATCACATACAGACGCAACAACTGCAGGCCCATCTTGCCTTTGTACATCTGAAAATATATATAGGTAGATCAGAACCAGACTTGCCTAACCAACATAATATTCATAATGGACATTCGGAATTACTTATACTAATATATTGATAACCAGGGCTAATCCTCTACGGTTACTCATTATGTTAGAAGTAGTACCAAATTTTATATGTAACATAATCACCATTAACGTATAAATCTGTTATGCCTAAGCACAATACAATTTCATTTACTTTAGTCAGAGCTAGAAATGCCTAAACAACTACATGTTTCCTTCATTAATCACAAACCATTCAACATAGTAATTACTAATATCAGTATATGTGCATATTCGATATTACCTGAGGATTGCAAATCAGCAAAGTTTTTCTCACAATCTTTGTCCTTGTCGTTGATATCGAAATTTTCGTCCAAGAGCATTTCTACAATCCATCTCTCTTCAGCCATCTTGTTGTGGGATAGGCACAGCTGGCACTGAAGGAACTGATGGTTATGGAAGTTGCCTAACATACTTGCAGATGGCAGCACCAATCAAGCAACTGGAATGTGTTAGGCAAGTCTGGCACTGATAGAGGCAGCCATTAGGAGTACATTGTAGCACAGTAACAGCATATTTGAAATTTGTGGGTTAGGCACCTTTGGCACAGAGCCAATACCACAATACCGATTTAAAGCTAACGGTGCAGGTCATAACTAGCATTTATAGGAAGGTACAACATACAAATTAAAATGTACAGATCTGAATAGTAACTGTGAAACACGAAGAAAATGATCGCACTTGTGCTTTAAAAGAAAGGATAAAGAAATCCAAGAATGTGGAATAGTTGCCAAAATTTGCTAATGAATAGTATCGAATAAGTCTTTGAGATAACAAGAGTAGATAGTTAAGATCACCGAGAAGATCAGTGCAGGTTGACAATATGTACCTTCACATCCCGTTCGGAGTGGGGGGCAGTGAAACACGCTTCAGGCAACTTCCATTGTTAGGATATTCCTAATTGACCCCCGTGGAGAGAACCCATTAGCGCAGCTCATCCGGTCAGTTTTCTCTGATAGCCCCACCCCCAGGGGCTCATTAGAAGGGGGAAGAGGCGGGTTACCACGTGAACCTGAGTCGACATTGCTTCCATTTCCTACTTGTGCCGGGCTCCTCTCTGTCATCCTTCCTTTCGACCTCCCTTAGCAAACTCTTGTTATCTTCCGATCCGACAGTATTAAGATAATAGGGCCTAACATTATTGTATTATTGTGGTGTCTGTAGTAGTGAGTGTATTTGTAATTCAGGTGAGAATTTGGGAAAGAGGTTCCTGTGGTCTTAAATTAGGAACCATCCCGGAATTAGCCTCCAGTAGAAGTTGAATGCCATGGAAAACCACTTCTTAGAAAGCTGAGGTTAGAATCGAATCCACCTACACTCAGATTTTCTTCATGAGGCTGAGCGTATCCCTTTCCAGCCCTCATACCAGAAATAAATTTCTTGGCAGAGCCGGGAATCTACGCGCACCTCCAAGCAGACAGTCAAGAATGCTAGCCACTACACTACGAGGTAGACTCCACTTAAAAGAAAGCCATACTCTAATTATTTCTATGATAATATTGTTTTAACTTACGTTTGGAGCAGTGTACAGGCTGATCTTTATTGAGAAATAAGCTTTTAATTGAATCATGGCTTTATAAAACAATGTCGTGAGGTTGGAGGGAGATGGAGTCATCTGAGCGACCAGCTGCCGCATTGATTTAATGAAACCAGCGGGGATAATTATATTTGATACATGGTAATGTGTAATAAGTATTAATCAGTGGACGTGGCGCTAATGTAAAGGCGGTGCCATCGTGCTCGTAAGTAAAATAAACCAGTGCATTTATTTGTTTCTGTTCGATATTTCTGTATACAGTGCACGCTCATACGTGCAGTGCCATTACCACTGGAAAAAATGTAATATCATAATGTTATTAATGTGACGTACCTTTTAACTACTGAGGATTTTAGAGACGCCGGGATGACGGAATTTTGCCCCGAATGGGATCTTTAACGTGCCAATAAATTGACTGACACGGCACCCTCACATTTGCGCATCCTCGAATGCCAGCTGACTGCGCCAGGATTCAATCCTGCATCCTTGGGACAAGCAGGCGAGAATGTTGCCGCTGACCCACGCAGCCAGTCGAAATAACTATCTCTTCCGTGACCGTGTCTTACGTCAGGAGCCATCCCGGCATTTGTCTCGTAGCTGGGGCAATACCATATTTCAGGCCCCGAGGCACCTACCACATTCCCGACCATCATGATAATACACAGAACTGGTGGCATCCATCGGTGGCGTTGTTGGAAGCGTGGTGAGCATCTATGCCCAAGATCGTGGGTTCAAACCCGGCTGAAGACGTCGGATATTTCTAGAGCGTTAAAATCCCTCAGTATGCCTTCCTTCGGAGGAGAAGTAAAGTCGGGGGGGGGGGCATATAAAAGAACCTTCCACTAACTACAATTGGGTGAAGCTAATTTTGTAGGTTACATTTGATTAATGTTTTATTAAGTCCAACGTTTGCCACCTGGTGCTGGTTGCGGTGGCATCTAGTAGCCATGTTCACAGCTAGGTGTCGTTGGCGGTAGCATTTGGTAGCAAAAGTGGGAACTACTTGAAATTGATCGTCTGCAGTCCTTACCTGAATTACAGATAGCACACATTAATGGATCCATCACAGTTAACACCGGTTATCAGACAGATTCTACACACATCCAAAGTACACGGAGCTACATGATCATGTTGTAACAGCCCCTAAAGTGAGGAAACAACCAACCAACACACACAACTACAATCCCTACAGGAACGTAGCCTACGTTATCAGAAAAATGGAATAAAAGTACACTGGACTGATGACCAAGATGTCACAAATCTGCTCGTTCGACTAAACTGAGCAGAGAATGGCAATCAGTAATACCGTATTTATCGCTATCAGATGCCATGAATTTATAGTCCGAATGTACGAGACGCAAAGGGGTGGGTGTAAGAAGTGTGGGTGGAACCAGATCTTGCGGCATATGGGGAGCTAGTCCTCGGTTCGGAAAGGTTTGGGGAATCAATACAACGCCGCTCTCCCCCTGGAAAGAACGTGGAGATTAGCCGTGTCGGTTTGAGTCCAGTGTCAGCACCAGAAGCTGTGCAAAGCCTCCGTTGATCCCTAACCTTAAAGTTTGTATGACTGTCTTGTCTTGGTATCTCGTACCTTCTTTTGCTCTTGACCCCCTCTTGCATATTCTCTCTTGCTACATACAGCATCTACTGTCAAGTTATTACATAATAGTTTTCTTTGCTTCTATTTATTTAACGTAAGGATTTTAGTGCCTGGTGTGTCCGAGGACATGTTCGGCTCGCGAGAGGCTGTAGCTGCTTCAATGCGGACACCCATGGGGTGAGCTACAAGTTCCGTTGAATTTCAAGTAGTTCCAACAATCGCTACCAGTTGTCACTGGCACCTTAATAGAACTTTAATAGAGCGTTTCAACGAAATCCAACCTGGACATTTAGCGTCACACAAGTTTAATTAGTGGAATGTTCTTTTACATGCCATAAATCTATGACATGGGACCACCGGCTTTACTTCCCCTCCGAAGGAAGGCACCTACTGAAGGATTTTAACGCTCTTAAAAATCCGACGACTTCAGCCGGGTTTGAAATCGCGAGCTAGGGCATAGAAGCTCAGCATGCTATCGACTACGCCACCAAAGCCACTTGCTTATTTAGGGGCGTTGACATCTTTGCCATCAACTAAGTGTTAGCCTTCTTGTGTGTGAATGTGTGACTGTCTGCGTGGCGCAGCGGTAACTCTCTCGCCTTCTGTGCCCAAGGTTTCAGGTTAGCATCCTAGCTCAGACACTTAGTATTTATCCTGGCAAATGCCAGGATATTTATCGCCGCCAGCAGATCACTTATGGAGACGACTATTGCTCGAGTCCAAGCTCTGTGAACCTGAGAGGAATGTGGATCGCGGACGATGAGGAGAGATGTGCGTAGTAACAGAACCAAATATATTGGTCGATCACTCACTCACTCACTCATTTAAAACACCGCACAGGTATTGCCATCGTGCCAGGAGATGGCAGATCATCACGCTGCGACGGGTTGTGAGGGGGTCTTGCATTACGCATGTGCGGCCCGCCTATTCCAAACCTAAATACAGTATATCGGCTTCCCGCATGCCTATCGTGTTATAGCAGCAGACGACACGCAGCCAATGAAGGAAGGAATGTGCTGAGTCAGTGAAGCAAGTAGTGCCCAACTTAATGTTTTTGGAATGCGTGATACGCAGTGAGCAGGAAGACATTTGCATTTCAAACCCAACTGCCATCTCCTGGCGCGATATCAATGTAGGCAACAGCCCTATGTTAGCAATATTGGAATATACAGGAATTCCAGATAACCCGGCGGGCTGTTGACAGGCCCTTCTCTTCCCGCCTCCTGTGTCACCTCGCCCCAGAATTTCACAGAGCTTGGACGCAAGCAGTACATGTCCCGTCAAATGGTTGAGTGCTGCTGGTCTTCAATGTTTAGTAAAGGAAAGCAGAATGAGGTAGATGAAGACCGATCTAGGCACTGCTCTACGTCCATGACAGCAACAAACGTGGACGGAGTACAGGAAATGGTGTTAGCTGACAGATGCGTACTGCTCGAGTCCAAGTTCTGTGAACTTGAGAGGAATGTGGATCGCGGACGGTTAGGAGAGATGCGGGGGTTCCCAGTCCATGCGTACTAACAGCACCAAATAATTCGTCGGTCAGTTAATACGCACGTAACGCTACTTTTAAATTTAAACCAATAAATGTCTATGATGATAGTTGTTCTTTTAAGGGGCCTAACATCAAGGTTATCGGTCCCTAATGGTCTGGGTGAAAGCGAAAATGACAATGAAATGGAAACCATAACGAAAACCAAGGTAGATTGAAAATACTTACAAAAATGGAACTTAGATTGAAAAGACGCACATAATGTAGACTTGGAAATACTTACAAAAGGAAACTTACTGTAGATGGGAAATACTCAAAAAAAGCAAGTTAGATTGAAAAATACGCACAAAATGTAGTCGAGGTTAAAAATACTTAAAAAATAAAATGTAGAATCGAAATACTCACAAAATGCAGTTGAAATTGAAAATGCTTACAAAATGCAATTGAAATTAAAAATATGTACAAAATGCAATTTAGATTGAAAATACTTACAATATGCAATTGAACTTGAAAATATGTACAAAATGCAATTGAGATTCAAAATCCTTACAAAATGCAATTGAACTTGAAAATACACAACACAATGTAGATTTAAAATTCCATATCAGATTCAAAATACTCACAAAATACAATCTAAATTGAAAATAATTACAAAATGTAATTTAGATTCTAAATACTCACAATATGTCAGCCCCCGCTCCAAAATTCTTACAAAATGCAATTTAGATTGAAAATACTGTACTTACAAAATGGAGTTTAGATCGAAAATACTTACAAAATGCAATGTAGATTGAAAATACTCCCAAAGATATTTTGAAAAAAAAAGAAGCCATTTCAAAAAGTAATTTAGATACACTGGGAACCAATTCTTAAAACAGTGTGGGAATCTTAAAAAGAGGAAGAAAGTATAATGAAAAAAATAAAACCAACGGCTGATCCCTCGAAGAATGAGGATCAGGAAAGATGAGAGAAGGGCCAATTAATGGGGGAAAGGAAGAGACTCCCTAGGACTTGGATACCCTAATACCGTCGGGGTCGGAAGAGAACAAGAGTTGACCAAGAGAGGTCGAAAGGAAAGAAGACGGAGAGGAGCCTAGCATAAGTAAGTGGAAGCAATGCCGGACTCATCTGGGGTCCCGTGGTCGCCATCCCACGTCCCACAAGTTGTGAGCCCCTGGGGGTTATAATTATAACACTCAATTGTAAATATCCCAAGCTTTTTATTTGGATCGCTGATGGCAGCTCTCCGCTGCATAAGAAAGCACGCCAGGTTGAGCGCGCGGTCCGCCATGTTGGTGTACCCATTCTCGAGTTCTCCTTATGGGGAAGCAATGATTATCTAGTCAATTTTAAATCGTAATTAATGCTGCTTTGGAGCAAATAAAAATATAGAGATATGTTCACTCATAGCATAAGGGCATTGGGATCACTGACGCGTCATTCCGAGGTCAGTAAATCTCCGGAATATCAATAAAAATGAATGTCTAGGCGTAGGGATGTGGCGACCCCATCGCCCAGTGGGAAACCACTGCAATCAGCCACCCGAGTATTGGCGGGAAAACCATAACTATTCGGGTTAGGAGGAAATGCCTGCCCACCGCCGGATAACATCTTGAGGCCCTCCAAGGCTAACAACCTTGGTTGCATTCATTATGAGCAATTTGCTCCAAGCTAAACTAAAGCTTCTTAAGCATGATGGTAAAACAAATACAGGAGATTAATACCCCAGGTGGCAACTTTTCGAAGAAATCCACCGTCGCCCACGAGCGACGCATGCATCCCATTTGGACTCTGGGGGGGATGCAACGTCATGCTAAAGACGAGTCGGAGCGTCTTGGAAATCCTGAACAGTCACGAAAGCTGAAACCCAAATCTAAGAGTTTTTTGGCAACGTTCAACATCAACTCTCTAATACAAACTGGTAAGATGAAACAGCTGACCCTTGCCCTTCACGAAAACAAAATCGCAATAATGGCCTTGCAAGAAACTCGCTTCACTGACCAAGATACGTTTGAGTCTGATGGGTATCGGTTCTTCAAGAGCAAATCCCGTAAGAGGGTAATGAAGAACACCCCTATTTTCGGTACAGCCTTTGCTGTCAACACCAGAATCCTTAGGTTAGTCTCGAATTTTGAAGCTGTTAACGATAGGTTATGCCTTCTATCTCTGCGCTGTGCAAACAAAACATACACGCTAGTCAATGTACATGCTCCAACTAATGAACAAAACAAAAAAGAGTTGGAAGACACTGATAGATTTTGGAACCTCTTGGATGCTAGATTGGCAAAAAACCCGAAACACCACGTCAAGATCCTAATGGGTGATTTCAACGCACAGGTAGGACGTGAACGGAAATACAGGAATGTCGTTGGGCTCTATCCAGCACACAATAGAACTAACAAGAATGGAGAACGCCTCATTGAACTATGTAATAACCATAACCTCCAGCTGATGTCAACACACTTTCGTCACCTACCTAGAAAACAGACTACATGGAGATGCCCGAACAAAACATTAGGAGAGTTCCAAATAGACCATGTTGCGATATCTCGAAGATCTAGTCCGGAAATCATGAACGTTACCGTAAAAAAGGGAATGAACATAGACTCAGATCACTATGTATCGGTAATAAAGTTCCGGCCCATTCCACTAAACAAAAAGAAAATCAAACCTACCATAATCCGCTTCGACACAAACATGCTCAGAGATAGGGAGAATGAATTCAAAGAACTTGCCCAACCAGTGGAAAAAGGCTTCAACAGCACGAGAAAGCAGATGATAAACGCTGCAAAAGAAGTAGCAGAATCCAAGAAGAGGTAGAAACACACATGGTGGAACAATAACTGCGAGAAGACCTTAAAGGATCGTCTAAATGCTTGGAAAAAGTACTACACCACCAAAGAGGAAGAAGATTGGAACATCTATAGAGACCATCGAGCACAAACAGCAAAAATAATACGCAGCGAGAAACGCAAGTATGAAAAAGAACAAATGGACAAAATTGAACAAAACTTTCACAGAAATGAGACCCGTGAATACTACAGGGATTTTAAAGAGAAGATACAAGGATACAAGGCACCTTCCCTTTGTTTTCTAAGAAAAGATGGAACTCTAGCAACATCCAACGAGGAAAACTGCGAAATTTTAGCCGGGTATTTTAACGACCTCCTAAATTGTGAAAAGCCATCCAACCCCATCAGAACAAACAAACAAATGAACCACAATTTTCCATCTTCTCCACCAAATCGCGATGAAATCAAACGCCACATAAAGATGTTGAGAAATAACAAGGCTCCTGGTGAAGACTCCATGATTGCAGAACTGTGGAAACATGCCCCAGAAGAAGCAATTGACATCCTACACCAAACCATTGTAGATATATGGGAGACAGAACAACTCCCAGAGGACTGGAAGATAGCTTTGATCCATCCTTTACACAAGAAAGGAAATATAAGAGATGTGAACAACTACCGTGGTATTTCTCTTCTGTCGGTAGCTTACAAGATCCTGTCACTTTCCATCCTTGAAAGACTGGAACAGCAAGTTGAACACCAACTCGGAGAATACCAAGGGGGTTTTAGGAAAGGCCGATCGACTGCAGAACAAATCTTTAACTTAAAACCATAATTAGGTACTATGTGTTGAGAGGTCGAACGTATGTATCGACATTTGTAGACTTTAAGAAAGCGTACGACTGCATCGACAGTGATGTGTTGATTAACATACTTGCAGAAATGGGAGTCGATATGAAACTGCTGGCGATAATAAGGGCAACCCTAATTAATACCACATCCAAAGTCAAATTCCAAGATGTATCTCTGAACCCTTTGAAATCAAGACAGGTGTTCGACAGGGAGATAGTCTGTCACCTCTGTTGTTCAACTGCGTGCTTGAAAAGGTAATACAGAATTGGCGACAGAAGTTAAAAGAAGGAGGCCTTTACAAACCTTTAAGGATCGGGACGAAGAAAAACGGAGTGGAAATAGATTGCTTAGCATTCGCTGATGATATAGCCCTGATGACAGAAGATTTCGAAAGTGCAACAGAACAGGTCAATATATTGAAGGAAGTAGCAGAACAAACAGGATTACAAATTTCCTTTCAAAAGACAGAAGTAATGTCGAACATCAAGGATGATACAGCACAACTAAACACCAAATACGAGGCACGTCCAGAAAGTAAGCTCCGTTTGGTAATAAAATTAAATTGTGTACAGATACAGAAAAAATATTGATTGCACAACATTCTACACCTCTTAAACTACTTTTCCACATAACTGCCGAACTTTTGCAGGCATTTGTCATAGCGTGGCACAAGTTTTTGGATACCTTCTTCATAGAAGTTTGCCGCCGACCCATAAACGAGAGTAAAAACTCCCCTTAAGATATCCTACTGTTTGGCCACTACTGTTAGGCAAATTGCGTGCTTACCAGGAGAACTGCGTATGTTTAGGAGTTCTCCTGACCACATACGCAATTTGTCTAACAGTGATGGCCAAACAGTAGGATATCTTAAGGGGAGTCTTTACTCTCGTTTATGGGTCGGCGGCAAACTTCTATGAAGAAGGTATCCAAAAACTTGTGCCACGCTATGACAAATGCCTGAAAAAGTTCGGCAGTTATATGGAAAAGTAGTTTAAGAGGTGTAGAATGTTGTGCAATCAATATTTTTTCTGTATCTGTACACAATTTAATTTTATTACCAAACGGAGCTTACTTTCTGGACTGCCTCGTATGTAACGATAAACCGTGTTAATAAATTTAAATATCTTAGGGAATGGATCAAGCAAAATGGCCTTGACGAGGAAGCCATAGAAGCAAGAATCAAGAAAATGGAAGTCGCTTTTCAAACCACCCGCAACATATATAACAAAAAGTGCTTTTCTATGAACACAAAAATTCGTCACTACAACACTGTCATCAAACCAGTACCGCTATATGCATCTGAATGCCTTATCCTATCCGAGAAATGTTTGCTCGCGAAGTTAGAGAGAAAAGAAAGAAAGATCCTAGACATCATGGCCCAGACTACAAAAATGGCATCTACATCAGAAAATCCAGGCAAGAAGTTTACTCGAGGATAGAGAAGATCACAGACACAATGCGAAAACGCAGAGTTTGCTTCTACGGTCATATGCGACGGATGATCGATTCCCGATGGACGAAACGTATCTTCAGTATATTCGACTCAAAACCAAAAACGACAATGCCATGGTATGTTAACGTCCAGAAAGATCTGAAAGAAATGGGGATACGAGCAGAAGATGCACAAGACCGAAATCTTTATAGAGCAGCCATCAAGACGTTTGGGACTTTCCGGGACGAAAAACGGACAACGGGTGCGAAATGGACAGAGGAACGTCGTGCTAAACACAGTGAGCTCATGAAGGCAATGTGGATCAAGAAAAAAATGAGCAAATGCCAGAATGTAAAATGAGGCTTATCGTGGTCCCTAGTTGGCCGATTAGCGAAATTGAATGAATGAATGAACAAGATGTTCAGTAAAGAACATATAGCCTACTTTCTCCTAAATGTATGCGTATAGTTATAACTCGTTGTTAATATCAAAGAGTATAATAGAACTATTCTTTGTTGAAGACCTTAGAAACTATTTACCTCTACCAAACGCCACAACCTAGATAAAAACTGCTACCATCATTGAAGAAAGAAAGATAAGAAGTATCTAAAGAATGTTATGGATCTGGAGACATAATCGACCGGACTGGCGGCGTGGCTCAGCGGTAACGTTCTCGCTTGCTGGACCGTATGTTTCAGGTTCGTATCCTGGCGCAGTCAGCTGGCATTTGAGGGTGCACAAATGCGAGGGAGCCGTGTTAGTAGATTTACTGGCACGTTAAAGATCCCCTTCGGGACAAAATTCTGGCACCCCGGCGTCTCTAAAAGCAACAGTAGTTAAAAGGGACGTAAAACCAATAACATTATTATTATTATTATTATTATTATTATTACATAATCGGCCTGACGCGGGCAACATCCAACTTTGAGTTGAGGCATGTCTTTACACGTCTGGCTGCGTATGACTTTCACAACCCTAATTGAATTAACAAATCTTTCCATGACCCTACAGAGACGTGTGTATACCAACTATGTGGATATTTTCGATTGCTATTTGGCTGAAATAGAAGTATTAATTAATATCCTGAACTAGCACCAACGGTAGAGTTCAGATACTATGTGAAATCGTTTTGTTCTTTACTTCAATTAACATTTTCAAATAACGCACAATAGGCTGTTACAAACCCTTTAAAATAGAAAGTAAAAAAGTATCGTAGTATCATCTTGTCATTCTTCAAATTCGATGCGCATAGAATGCAAATGGTATAGTAATCAATGGAGCCCCACGTAGACTAGTCGTGATATCTAGTGGTGAAATATCTAACAATATAATCCTAACAGAGCGAGTGCATTCTAGCGGCCAGAAGAAGAAACTTTTCAATAAAATCTGGTCGGCGTGCAGTTACCTTTTTGGCAGCTAGATGTCTCGAGTAAATCTGCTGGCGAATTATGTTTTAATTAAATATATATTTTACACCATAATATGCACAATATAACGCTTAATTTTAAAACATCTGAGTCATTACAAAACAATAAACATATAAAATTTCAAGCAAAAAAACTAGCTCTGATCGGGTTTGAACCATAGGCATTTGAGCGATAGGCTAACGCTCTACCACTGAGCTAATTGTGTCAACGAATATCGTTCTATATAAAATGACTTACATAGAACTTGTTAGCAAATAGTGATTTATACTAAACGATTTCATCACTGGAGTATATTATTTATATATAAAGCATTTCATACAAAGTTTATTTATTTTATATCAGTACGCTATATTGCATGCAATACTCAAATTAGTGAAATATAAGTCAGGCACAAGATATTCGCTGCCATCTTGTCTTATTACTAAATCAGCTCAGCTTTTTAAAATCACGTCTGCACTATAGTATTACAAAATAAACTTTTAATTTCGAACGTGCCTCTTCCTTTAGAACAGTTAAAACGATTCTCGGCTCGATAATCGGAACTGGTGGGTCCCATGATATGGATTATAAAGTTTGCATAATTCGCACGGCCGCCATCCTGAAATGGTATGGCGGACGACCTTGTAGTTTGGTCACAAGACGCATCCTATACGAAGGTATGTTGTTACCAAATTTGGTAGAGATCGGATGATTTGGTTAGTCGTTATTTGATTTTACGTTTTGAACGTTTGAGTGGCCGCCATTCAGTTTTAGTAAAGATGGCGGCGATATAAAACATGACACTGAGGTGTCCTTTGCTAGTGCTACCTTTGTACCAAATTTCGTTCAATTCGCATTCACCGTGTTCGAATTGATAGGGGGGGGACAGACATTCAGAGTACACACACACACACACACAGACACACAGACACATACACACACAGACTCATACACACACATACACACACACAGACAGACACACTTTTTTTCGCCCTGTGTTGATCTCATAAGTCTACTTTCATTTTTTGCAAAAATCGAAAGTAGGCTAAAAATGAATGTATAATAACGGCTGACAAATATCAACTTAGGTGGTGAGTACATGCAATTAGCGATCAGTAACAGAGTAACGAGTGAAAAACAATTCCTGGAAACATTCTCGTAAATTGTATATACGATATACATGTATATATGCCACGAAATTATGCATTCTTCAAATGATGTAGGCCTACCTATAAACGTAGCTCACTATACAGGCCTAGATTCGACATATCGTAATCGGTGCTTGGTAATGAATTCCTGTTTCCATGAAATAACCAACACTTCCCCAAAGTAATCCCAGCACTCTACATCAAATACTACAGCTTTTAATCACGCTAGCCGCACAATAAACTTAATAATTACGGGAAGTAGATCAAAGCCAAAAATGCACTTTAAGCCAAACCAAATTTCACTCCTCAGCTCCACATGAATCTTAACACAACTAAAAACCTACTCAAAATATACTCACCCCACCGTTTTACAACTATTAAGCGAACTATTCGCACCCAGAACCGAAAAACCCTGTAATGGGATCAAATTTAAACACGCAAAAGCCTAGCCCGATCACGTCTGCTTCAGCACCACCGCATAGGCCTATGTATACTTAACTTCACAATAATTTCAAAATTATGGCTAAGTGACCTATCTGCCTGAGAAGTAAAGGCATTACCGGCTTGCCTGGGGTGATGAGTCACCAAACCGGTACTTAAAACTAAGATTTTACGCTTTAAGTAACGAAATTCAGCCCATGTTACAACTACAAGAAACACAAAATATTTACTGCCAGTATAAATACATGTATAACATCAAACTATCAGTAACCAATCACAGAGCCGGATTCGCAGTATTGCACCATGCGCTCGCTGCCATCTTGCTATATCTGTCATCGTCTATTCGGCTTACTGCTTCCTTAGCTACCAGCCATCCATGTATAGAGATCAGTGATTGGACTTGATCATGAAAACCAATATCAGACCGCCACTTTTGGTGGCTGGTGGGCATATTCATGGAGGGGCAAAGCAAGAAAATATATCGTTATTCGCTATCAACAAGTGAAAACATCAGTTGTGGAGACGTGTTACTTCCTTTTGGGGACTTGAGATATCTTGGTCATCACCTCCATGTATTTGAGTATTTTCATTGTCTGATAACCTGTGTTTCTATCATGACTGTAAGAGAGTGTGTAATTTTAATTGTTAAGGATGGGGTTGGCACCCCGGAACTTGAATTAAGCTACTATCCCGACATTTTGCCTGGAGAGTGTGTGGAAAACAACACCAAGGATACCCACTGTCAACACCGGGATTTAAACCTCCAACTTCCGGATATACTGCAGCTCCCCTTCACGGTCGTGGTGAGCGATTTAACGTGCACGGCTTCTCCGCTTCTGCTTCAGGTGAAATTTGAAACGAATTTTATTTGAGTCCTGAAAATTCCGTCCACTACACAGGAGAATTTAAGAGAAACAATTGTTTGATTTCTCACTCGTTCCCAACACCACACTGGTCTAAACTACTGCCCAATGTTAGCAGTATTGGACTAAAGTCTGTTCGCCGAGTCTGGATAGTGGAAGTAAACACAGTTGTACACAGGGCTGCCTGCAAGGGGTGCATAGAACTGTGCCTGTTGAACGTACGCCAACTTCAGTGCTGTGTATAGCCTACATGTGAAGCGGGCTGACTTATCGGTTACATGCTACAGCGCGGTTTATTTATTGTTCGGTTGGTTGGTTCCTCAGTTAAGGGGCTGCGACAACGCGGTCATGTAGCCCCGTATACTATGGGTGTGTGTAGAATCTGTCTGATAACCGGTGTTAATTGTGATGACTGTTTTAGTGTGTGTATCTGTTTTCAATTCAAGTAAGGACTGCAGACATTTAATTTTTTCAAGTAGTTCCTACTTTTGCCGCCAAACGCCACCGTCAGCGACTACTAGTTCAGAACCTGGTTACCAGCCGCCACTGCAGTTGGCTCCCGGCGACGAACGTCGGACCTAAGAGCGTTTGTCAAATGTTTAACCTAACCTAATTTAACTTCACACAGGTGTAATTAGTGGAAGGTTCTTTAACATGCCATAAATCTATGACATGGGACCGCCAGCTTTACTTCCCCTCCGAAGGAAGGCATACTGAAGGATTTTTAAAGCTCTTAAAATATCCGACGACTTCAACCGGGTTTGAACCCGTGATCTTGGGCATAGAAGCTCAGCATGCTACCAACTACGCCACCGAAGCCGCCTATTTATTGTTCGTTTATGTATTTAATTAATTGATTTGTTCTTAACTGCTTATGACAGGCAACAGTATACAGTGCAGCAACTCTTTGTCTTTTCTAGGGCTACGGCATGACTAATAATTTCGGAGCTTCTTTGCTACCCCTGACTGGCAGAGCCGATGACGTGAACTGGGCGTGTTTCCCTGTCCAGGCAGTCAAGTGACCACGTGCAAGTATTTACGCGCACTATCTCGAATCAGCGAACAGACTTTAGACAGGACTTCCAGATAACTCGATGGGCTGTTGACAGGCCCTTCTCTTCCCGCCTACCAAGTCACCTCCCCCGGCAAGTTCGCATTATATAGGTAGACCGAGCAGTAACTGAGTTATGTATCCCGTCCAGGGTCGAACCCCAGACTCCATTCTAAACTAAAGGTTATGGTCATTCTTCCTATAGAAGGAACACCATTGCCCAATGTAATGCTATTATCAACGTGTTAACTGGAACAAATGCTCATTCTAGGAAACAAGGAAATGCTTCCTTCACAAACATGTTATCTTCAACACATGTGGTTTACTATCTGTAGATTATTATTTATCAAATACTTCCTAGAAGGACTTCAACACATGTGGTTTACTATCTGTAGATTATTATTTATCAAATACTTCCTAGAAGGACTAAGGAAATGGCCCTGCACATTTCCTCATATGATTACTTAATCTGTTATTTCCAGATGTATTAACAGCAACAGCTATGAGTGATCAAATTCACGGAACTGTCCATATCCTGTAAGATATATATTTCCACATACATGTTATCTAGTACGCCCCTCCACTGTGACGCACTTTGTTATGAAGGGATTTTGTATAAAAGACCTGGGCTGAGAAGCAAAGGTCCTCTTCCAACAGCAGCAACTAAACAGGTTGTCTGACTGGTGTTAACTTGTATATATTGGATCGTCAAAGATTAATAAATACTTCTACAAACTAACCAACGAGTTCTCATTCATAGAAAGCAGATACTACTCATCAGAATAAAGAACCACGAGACCTACTGACTTAGCAGTAGCAACGACTTCTTAGTACATCACTAAAGAAGACTGTTAAGCGACAAACTTAACTGGGGGCCCGTCCGGGATAGGTAACGATTATCCTTGCCAGATAATCTACGAGTAAGTTAGTACAGTGTTCTGACAAACCTCACAAGGAGGCCTTTCGTCACTATACTAGCGACACCAAGGTACCTATCTTCAGTACTAGATGCAGTCATCGTTTCTATGAACCAGCCAGCAAGCCAGGAGTGGAACTGACAACCTCAGGGAGGCCTTTCATCCACGACTAACTTCGCCAGCTTGAAGGAAGGAAGTTCGCCGACAAACGTTCCAAGAAGCCCACGCTCCAAGTAAACGCCTTTCGCAACAACCGACCGCCATCGCCGTACGTGCCGACAACGCTCCAGAAGCGCTTTCCGACCACACGACGACACAAGAGAACCAACCGACTCCGCAGTTCCAAGAGGATGCAGCCAGCACTGATCATCTTTTCTTGTCTGTAAGTCAAACTCCAAATAATACCTTATTTGTGAACTAGAGTATTATTAGTAAAGCATGGTTCAATATTTCAAGTAACAAATTGGGAGAGCAACAACAATAATAATAATAAAACCTAAATAATACATTCTTTCCCTTTCAAACGAAAACAAATTACAGTTAACTTTAACTAGTAGAGTTTGCCTTGTCATTTCGATTTGAATTAAAATTAATAAACATAAAACAAACAATAAATACTTAATAATAAATATTCATGACTTTCAAGAGGAAATAATTTAGTGGGCTCTAATTAGCAGACCTTACACTCTTTATTTACTTTTGAATTAATATTGTAACTAAACAATTAAAACAAAAAAATAATAATAAAGTTATATCATTTCCTAACAAAAGTGAGTTAGTGCAGCCCATACTGGTCTTTCGCTTGTCACTATTAAAATAATTAATATAATAATTAAATATTTATTATCATCATCAATCATCATTCTCATTTCAGAAGACATATCATTAATTTTGATTAATAATAATAATAATAATAATAATAATAAGTTATTTCTTTTATTGTGAAAACCTAACCGGGGCTCTTTCACATATATTTTGATTAATAATAATAATAATAATAATAATAATAATAATAATAATAAGTTATTTCCTTTATTGTGAAAACCTAACCGGGGCTCTTTCACATATATTTTGATCATTAATAATAATAATAATAAGTAATTTCCTTTATTGTGAAAACCTAACTGGGGCTCTTTCACATATATTTTGATTAATATTAACACTTATAAGTAAGTAATTAGCTTTTAAAAGTAATCTATTTAAATTTATTTAATTTTCATTAACTTTTAATTAATTTTATTTCATAAACATTTTGAAAACCGTCTTCATAAATTCAAACAAAATGCCTGAAAGCGAGTTACTTTCAAAATTCGAATATGCTCAGATACAGCTTTTGCCTGAATTTAACGGCACTAATTCTTGCAATCTTGACTATTTCTTAGCAAGAACAGAATCGTTTCTAAACACTCACAAGAGAATAGCGTCAGCTACAAACTCCTATTTAGCGTCATAAAGTCAAAACTAAAAGGTGAATAAATTGGAAGGATTGACTTTGCAATGCAATAGCTTATGCAAACTCAATTACCAAAACCAAATTTTGGAATTGAAATTAAGAGAACTTGAAGAGTTAAGCCTAAATACATTTAAAGCAGGAGTTTTGGAACCCTACCGTTCATACTTAAGATATGCACAGATTACAGACCTGAATCATTGCCTCAGGTTATGCAGGTCTTATGATAACGATCGCGCCCATGAAGATTACATGGACCAACTAAGAGGAAAACTACCTCCTAGCAAGTTTCCAACAGCTCGACCACTAGGCCACTCAGCACACAATCCATTCTCGAATTTTAACCCAGCTCCACCAAGGAACCCATTTAACCGACCTTTCATGCAAAATCAAACCCACAGACCCTTCTTTAAAGATAAACCACAACCAATTTTCGGACACGCTCAAGCTCCGAACACTCAGCCTTTCAAGCTACCTAACTCCATGAATCGTCCTTACCCAACTCCCAATAATATTGGCCGACGTTTCACACCCACTAACCAGCAAAGATTGCCACAGCCGATGTCAGGTGTTTCAACCATTAGAGGTAATCTGAATGCTCACTTAGAACCTTCAGAAGACATCGAACAGGAAGCTTTAGGTCCCATACAGCAATCACTAGAGTATGTAGATGAGTACAACATACAAAACTATCCGAAAGAGTACGACACTCAGTACTATGAATACGAGTGCGATACAGAGGAACAGTCTCAGGATTTTCGCTTGGCCCAGCCATCAAAATCGAAGACTTAAATAATTTAGGTAGCGCAGATTTCGCTCATTTAGACGCAAAGATTGACTACGCCTCGAACCTAGTCACTCTCAACAGCACAGACATACCGTTTCACTTTCATTCTTCACATAATCAAGTGAATCATTTTCAACCCACGGTAGATACAGCTAACACTGCGATTCCCGTCAATATCGAAAAAGAAGAAGAGTATGTTCTGAATTTTAAATATGGTGAAATGTATCTCTTAGATGCCAAAACTCACCAAGCCATACAGCCCACAGAGAGACAACTAAAACACGAGTTTAAGGAACCAATTTTAGTTGATCCAATGGAAATAAATTCCATTACATACGGTAACATTCAAGAATATCGCCACACAAAACCAGGAGAGTCTGATTACGTCAAAGACAAAACTAACTATGTCGCAGACACACTCTCTAGAGTAGAGATTAACATGGCTGATGAAGCAGCTTCAATCATTGCCATCCCCGGAGATGACACCTACCAAAATGATATGGATAATGAAACTGTCCATTCAAACCAAGCAGACCCCATATTCACATTGAAAATATCTGAACGGAACTTAAACCAAAACCACAATCAGATTATTGTAAAATATGGTAATTATCCCAAGGTACTTAAACAAAACTTGTTTAAAAAATGTACCAGACACATAATGATTGTCACAAAGAAGAACCTTCAGGAAGATTTAGCAAATCACCTCCTCAAAATAATAGTAACCTCAAACAAGTACGCTACTTATTTTGACGATATCACTCTCGAGATCCCATTCATCAGGGCATGCCAGAAGCTATTTACTTCTGAACTAAGCATTATCAGGTCATCCAAATTCTTGGAAGACATTGAAAGCCCCGAAACTCAGAGACAGCTGATTTCACACTATCATTCTGAAAACCACAATGGTATAGTAGAAACTTACGAACATCTTAAGACCAAATATTACTGGCCTCATTTAAGAGAACAAATTAGGACAATCATCAATCAATGTAACCTCTGTCAAAGAAACAAATACGAGAGACACCCTAACGAGGTATCGAACCAAGGTCCCATCACCGCCGATCACCCTTTCTCTCAAATTCACATCGACACGTTTCACTTCGAGCAAAGTCGCATATTAACTATAATTGACATTTTCTCAAAGTATGGACAAGCCTACATTTTACCAAATGGTACAGGTCTGGCCACACTAAGCCAATTACAAGTTTACTTTTCCCACCATGGATTCCCAAGGAAAATCACACATGACCAAGGAGGAGAGTTCGAAAACAATGTCATAAAAGAATATTGTAAAGCCACGAACATCGAATATCACGCTACTACCCCTTTGAATTCTTCATCTAATTCCCCAGTAGAAAGACTGAATTCGACCCTTCTAGAGAAACTTCGTATCTCCAGAGATCACGATAAGTTCACTCCGCTCTCAGAGCTCGTGACCACCATAATCACGAATTACAATTCTTCAATCCATTCCACTACTAAACAACCTCCTTTCAACGTTCTATATGGACCATACTATAAGGCTTTAGACCACGTCTTCTCGCCATGTCCCAAAATCAATGAATACATTGAAAGACAAGGAAATCAGTTGAAAATTGTAAAAGAGAGTCATACTAAACCAAACACCGACACTTTCAATCATAATTACCAAATTAATGAAACTGTCTACGTATTAGATCCCCTCACCAGAAACAAGAAATCAAACAAGATGTTCAGTAAAGAACATATAGCCTACTTTCTCCTAAATGCATGGGTATTGTTATAACTTTGTCCTTTTCATGGAGTATGATTGAATGTTGGTTGTAGTAGCTTGTTGAAATACAACGTGCTATAGGGATATTAAACATGAATATGAGGTGCCCTTTGCTAGTGCTACCTCTGTACCAAATTTCGTTCAATTCGGTTTCACCGTGTTTGAATTGATAGGGAGAATCGATTTTGACACAAAGATGGCCGCCATCCGCAAACTATTAGGAGAATGACCTATTAGATTGGTCAAAGGATGCTCCCTCCATAAAGGTATGTAGTTGCAAAATTTGGTAGAGATCGGATGATTAGGTTAATCGTAATTTGATTTAAGCTTTGAACATTCGTGTGGCCGCCATTACGTTTCAGTCAAGATGGTGGCGATATAAAACATGACACTGAGGTGCCCTTTGCTAGTGCTACCTCTGTACCAAATTTCGTTCCATTCGGTTCCACCGTGTTCGAATTAATAGGGGGAATCAATTTTGACATAAAGATGGCCGCCACCCGCAAACTATTAGGCTAATAACCTATTAGATTGGTCAAAGGATGCTCCCTCCATAAAGGTATGTAGTTGCAAAATTTGGTAGAGATCGGATGATTATGTTAATCGTAATTTGATTTAAGCTTTGAACATTCGTGTGGCCGCCATTACGTTTCAGTCAAGATGGTGGCGATATAAAACATGACACTGAGGTGCCCTTTGCTAGTGCTACCTCTGTACCAAATTTCGTTCCATCTGATTTCACCGTGTTTGAATTAATAGGAGGAATTGATTTTCACACAAAGATGGCCGCCATCCGCAAACTATTAGGCTAATGACCTAGTTATTTGGTCAAAGGATGCTCCCTCTATAAAGGTATGTTGTTGCAAAATTTGGTAGAGATCGGATGATTAGGTTAATCGTAATTTGATTTAAGCTTTGAACATTCGTGTGGCCGCCATTACGTTTCCGTCAAGATGGCGGCGATATAAAACATGACACTGAGGTGCCTTTTGTTAGTACTACCTCTGTACCAAATTTCGTTCCATTCGGTTGCACCGTGTTCGAATTAATAGGGGGAATCGATTTTCACACAAAGATGGCCGCCATCCGCAAACTATTACGCTGATGACTTAATAGTTTGGTCAAAAGATGCTCCCCCCATAAAGGTATGTTGTTGCAAAATTTGGTAGAGATCGGATGATTAGGTTAGTCGTAATTTGATTTAAGCGTTGAACATTTGTGTGGCCGCCATTACGTTTCCGTCAAGATGGCGGCGATATAAAACATGACACTGAGGTGTCCTTTGCTAGTGCTACCTTTGTACCAAATTTCGTTCAATTCGCATTCACCGTGTTCGAATTGATAGGGGGGGGACAGACATTCAGAGTACACACACTCACACACACACACACAGACACACACACACACAGACTCACACACACACATACACACACACAGACAGACACACGTTTTTCGCCCTGTGTTGATCTCATAAGTCTACTTTCATTTTTTGCAAAAATCGAAAGTAGGCTAAAAACCTGTACAACGAAGGTATCATTACCAAAATTGAAGAAAACAGGGTATACTGTAAAATGAGAAACGATAAAACACATGTAAGGAATTTTCGGGACATTAAACCAAAAGAAAATTTCTTATTCTAGATTCCTCCCCGGATATGGCACCATCATCACACAGCCCATCCAGACATAAGGATTCTATGCCGACTCATTAGGACCAGCCTTAATAATTAACGATTATCACCGGTTCATGTTTCATTTCAATTTAACGAGTTTAAAAGAATCTTATAATAATATTCAAGACACTATCTCAAGTCTCATGTCACGAAGCAATAATACATTTCCTTATCTAATATCAGAATTAAGAGAATCAATTAAAGAAACAAAAAAGGAATTAAATAAGTTACTACCTGCTACTCCTAGAAGTAAGAGAGGTCTTATAAATGGTTTAGGTAGTATAATTAAATTCATATCAGGT
Organism: Meconema thalassinum; assembly: GCA_946902985.2. Lineage (NCBI taxonomy): Eukaryota > Metazoa > Arthropoda > Insecta > Orthoptera > Tettigoniidae > Meconema > Meconema thalassinum. Next base: position 208,006,133 of record OX336394.1, on the reverse strand, counting down.
AATCTAGACCAAGATGACCTAGACAACCTACAAGAACAATTAGAAGCATTAAAACAAAGTAACGCCAAAGAAATTAAACATATTAATAAATTAATATCATTCAGTAACTCCATTGCTCAAAAGTTCTATAATGAAATGAACCATGTAAACTATAATATGAAGGTAATTAAAGGTATTTTACAAGAAGACAACTTCAAGATTAACCTTCTGGAACATCAACAATATGTGCTCTTGTGTACGAACAAATTAGATAAAATCATACAAGTATTGCAAGATACTATTAGCTTGTCATTTAATGAAATGACAAATATCAAGATGTTCTCCCAAAAGGATTTAACAAATGTTGTAAAACATTTACAACTAATCTACCCAACAAAAACTATAATTCATACTGACCAGTATCATCAATTTGAGAACCTTAAACTGTCAAAAAACGCAAGTTCTCATGATGAACGAAGAAATGGTTGTAATATTATATATGCCAATCACTGATGCTAAAACTTATACATTGTATAAAATTTCTCCTGTACCTAGCAATAATCTAATATTAATCCCTCCGGAAAAATATTACTTGCAAGGACCTACCTTAAGATGGTCTAACGCACCTTGTATAAAAATTACTCAATATTACGCATGTATACTCTTTAATACTAGAATAACTTCATGTAATTTAACGGACACTACCAGATATCAATTTGCCACTGTCAAAAACGAGGTACAACTATTTCAACCACTAAATAAGAAGCATAGCCTTTTCTCTAGTAAAAAATCCTCAAATAATCTTGCAAACCTGCCCAGAATCTTAGAGAACTATAAAATTAGCAGGATCATATGTTATCTACTCAAACGAGTCTTGCCCTATTACAAGTATGGGCATAAATTTGCAACAGCAACCTACAAATTATGTGCACCTGTTTCCACTCCTGTCAACTCCAAATGATCCATACGTTAAAACCGAAATAAATTTCCATTCATCCCACCTCGATGTGAAAGGAATGAAGTTAGATTTAAAACCCATTCCAGAATACAATACTAAAATGAAAACTTTTGTGTCTGTGAACACAAGTATTATAATACTTATTTTCTGTGTTGTTATGTTAATATTTAGAACAAGAATATATCAAGGTATTAAATCTGCAAAGAATAGACTTAAGAAAATTGTTATCGAGGACGATAACGAGCAACAAAGGGTGGAGGAGTTATGTATCCCGTCCAGGGTCGAACCCCAGACTCCATTCTAAACTAAAGGTTATGGTCATTCTTCCTATAGAAGGAACACCATTGCCCAATGTAATGCTATTATCAACGTGTTAACTGGAACAAATGCTCATTCTAGGAAACAAGGAAATGCTTCCTTCACAAACATGTTATCTTCAACACATGTGGTTTACTATCTGTAGATTATTATTTATCAAATACTTCCTAGAAGGACTTCAACACATGTGGTTTACTATCTGTAGATTATTATTTATCAAATACTTCCTAGAAGGACTAAGGAAATGGCCCTGCACATTTCCTCATATGATTACTTAATCTGTTATTTCCAGATGTATTAACAGCAACAGCTATGAGTGATCAAATTCACGGAACTGTCCATATCCTGTAAGATATATATTTCCACATACATGTTATCTAGTACGCCCCTCCACTGTGACGCACTTTGTTATGAAGGGATTTTGTATAAAAGACCTGGGCTGAGAAGCAAAGGTCCTCTTCCAACAGCAGCAACTAAACAGGTTGTCTGACTGGTGTTAACTTGTATATATTGGATCGTCAAAGATTAATAAATACTTCTACAAACTAACCAACGAGTTCTCATTCATAGAAAGCAGATACTACTCATCAGAATAAAGAACCACGAGACCTACTGACTTAGCAGTAGCAACGACTTCTTAGTACATCACTAAAGAAGACTGTTAAGCGACAAACTTAACTACTGTGTTTGATGTCTCATCCACATGAGGTGTTGGACGTGCTCAAGCCCACAACATGATTCACTAAGTGTTGCAATATCGGAAGGTGTTGAGAATGGGTGCCGAGACAGCTCACCCCTGATCAAAAGACTACACGGATGGCAATAAGACTTCCGGTGGTGCGAGCTCTTGGACAATGATTGTCACAACATATGCACCACTTCCCATCGGAGACCAAGGCCGCCCAAATGACATGGAAACATCCCAGCTCATCCGTACAGAACTTCCTGAAATCGCTGGACACTGAATTTTAATAATTTTAATAATGCAGCCAATGGCCATGTACTTTTCTTTTCAGGACGGATCAGGGAAGGGATACTGGAAGGAAATCGGCCGTGGACCTATTGAAAGGAACCGTCCCGGCATTTGCCTGGTGGTGAAAATGTGAAACCACGAAAATCATTTTCAGGACGGCCGAGATGGGAATCGAACCCACGCTCTCCCGATGCCAGCGAGGCACGAGGTAACACGTTAGCGCTGTCGGCCACCGCGGCCGGTCGGACACTGAATTTCACCAGGATGATTTCTCGAAATTTACTTCACTGCATGACAAATTTATCACGGCGGTGACTATTGGAGGTATGCCAAAAGTTTGTCTCTTGTTATGACAATGTGTTTTCTCACCCTGTAACACCACTCTGGGGCTCACAATTAATGGGACATAGTTTGGCGATCATGGGACCTCAGCTGAGTCCAGCATTGGTGCCACTTACTTGTGCCAGGCTCCTCTCTGTCACCTCTATTGGTTAACTCTTCTTTCTCTTCCATCCACGATGGTATAAGAGGTCCAGGGTGTCTTTCAGTCTCGCACCTTAAGCTAAATTGGCCCTTGTCTTAACTTTCCTCACACCCTCATTCTTCGCTGGGTAAGACCTCTTCTTTTCGTGATATCTACTGATATCTGCACAAGACCTTACACAGTAAGAAGGCAGGGTGTATGTAGCCCCACCTCTTATCGTGCACCTTGGGTAGTGATACACCCTCTAGGGCTCACGGCTGGTGAGTTTTGGAATTAGATCCCCAAAGGATTGCTGAGCTGTTTCCGGTTTCTTCTTTTTCCACTAACCTTCGGTCGGGCTCGTCCCTCCTTTCTTCCTTCCTTGCTTCCCTCCTTCCTTCCTTGCTTCCTTCCTTGCTTCCTTCCCTGCTTCCTTCCTTTCTTCCTTCCCTCCTTCCTTCCCTCCTTCCTTGCTTCCTTCCTTCCCTCCCTCCCTCCCTCCTTCCTTCCTTCCCTCCCTTGCTTCCTTGCTTGCTTCCTTCCTTCCTTCCTTGCTTCCTTCCTTCATTCCTTCCTTCCATCCTTCCCTCCCTTGCTTCCTTCCTTCCCTCCTTCCTTCCTTCCTTCCTTCCCTCCTTCCTTGCTTCCTTCCCTCCTTGCATCCTTCCTTCCTTGCTTGCTTCCTTCATTCCTTGCATCCTTCCTTCCTTGCTTGCTTCCTTCATTCCTTGCTTCCTTCCTTCCTTCCTTCCTTCCATCCCTTCTTCTTTGCTTCCTTCCCTCCTTCCTTCCCTCCTTCCTTGCATCCTTCCCTCCTTCCCTCCTTCCTTCCTTCCTTGCTTCCTTCCTTGCTTCCTTCCCTCCTTCCTTCCTTCCTTGCTTCCTTCCTTCCTTCCCTCCTTCCTTCCTTCCTTGCTTCCTTCCCTCCTTCCTTCCCTCCTTGCTTCCTTCCTTCCTTGCTTCCTTCCTTCCCTCCTTCCTTGCTTCCTTCCTTCCTTGCTTCCATCCTTCCCTCCTTCCTTCCTTCCTTGCATCCTTGCTTCCTTCCTTCCTTCCTTCATTCCCTCCTTCCTTCCTTCCTTCCTTGCTTACATTATTCCCTCCTTCCTTCCTTGCTTCCTTCCTTCCTTCCTTCCCTCCTTCCTTCCTTCCTTCCCCCCTTCCTTCCTTCCTTCCCCCCTTCCTTCCTTCCTTCCTTTCTTCCTTTTTCCTTCCTTTCTTCCTTCCTCCTTCCTTCCTTCCCTCCTTCCTTGCTTCCTTGCTTCCTTCCTTGCTTCCTTCCTTCCCTCCTTCCTTGCTTCCTTCCTTCCCTCCATCCCTCCTTGCTTCCTTCCTTCCTTCCTTGCTTCCTTCCTTCCTTCCCTTCCTCCTTCCTTCCTTGCTTCCTTCCTTCCTTCCTTGATTCCTTCCTTCCTTGCTTCCTTGCTTCCTTCCTTCCCTCCTTTCTTCCTTGCTTCCTTCCTTGCTTCCTCGCTTCCTTGTTTCCTTCCTTCCTTCCTTCCTTGCTTCTTTCCTTGCTTCCTTCCTTGCTTCCTTGTTTCCTTGCTTCCTTCCTTACTTCCCTGTTTCACTGTTATTAATAACGACAGAATCAAAAAGCCCATAAATAATCAAATTCATCAACAACTATTTTAAAATGCCCTCATCTAGTAGGTTATGTATGTTAGTTATAACTAGGGCTCGGATTCGAGCATATTTGCATATTTTTTTCCTGAATAGTACACATTGAAAGAAGCCTTTCGGTGGTATTTTCACCTCTCTGGGACAAACAGAATTGAAATTTATCGAGCATATAAATGCATAAAACCGCGGTTTTCAGAATAGAAGCATATAATTGCATATTCTTGTGGTTTTCGTCTAAATAGTTTGTTTTCCTTCGAATTCCTCCATTCCCCCACCCCCCCCCCCTTTCCCCGAATTCGGGCCCTGACCATCCTTAAGGTTCGAAAACAGAAACAATTATTGAAAAGCCTATCTGGTGAGAATAATAAAACCGCAGGTTTTTAACCTTTAGTGAGGTCGTTCTCGTCATTGAAACTTTTATTGACTGATTTAAGAAAATCATTCAAAACTGAAAACATAGAAAAAATTCTTGTTGCACAGACCAATGCAGATCTACTTCATTGACTCGCCTAATTTTGAACATTTTATAAATGAACTTTTAAACTGTAACTTTTATAAGAAAACTTCTCTTATATATATTTGAAACTTAGAATGCGAGTATATCGCAGTGTATCATACATACAATAGAAAATAAAGCCCGAAAAAAAAAAATGTTTTTTTCGTTTCACTTTCCTTTCTATAGTTTTAACGGTGTTTTATGAGCATAATTTGCATATTTAACCGCATATAATGTTTTCTTCGAGCATATCTCTCGAGCATATAATGGTTTTTTCGAGCATATCTATCGAGCAAAAAACACATGGTTATCGAGCATATCTGGGGATCTTATCGAGCATATCGATCCGAGCCCTAGTTATAACTATGTAGTTAGTATTAGTAGTAGCAGTAGATGTAGCTGTATTTTATATTTATCATCATTTTCACTATTACCCAAACTATTAGATGTTAGTCCCCTTAAAACAACAATTATCATCATCAGTTTGAAATATAGATTTAGTACGAAATAAAATGATGAAATGTATATTTGGAACGTCTATACAGTGTGCTAAATCATATTGTATTAATGTCATTAGATTTCACTTTTCTTTGTGTTAATACACACTCCCAGCAGCCCTGTTGGCTGGGCTGTCAGGTTATCTGTCTGGAGTCCCAGTGTAAGGCGTTCGAAGCTAACTGGTTAAGCTACGTCTGATCGTAAACTAGCCTTAGCGTCCACAAGGGAAGCCTGACTCTCCGTGGTGCTCTCCAAGTATTAGTAGACTTCTTTTCCTCCCTTCCTTGTTGGCCGTATCCTCAGCATCTTCACGTCTGGTATCTTTTTGTTGTTCATTTAGGGCTTGAGACGACTAGGTCACCCCTAAGGGGCTTAATAATTCTAGGACTTGGGTTTATGGCCACGGAAGTCCAGCTGAGTCCAGCATTGCTTTCACTTCTGTATGTCACCGTGGAGTTCCGGTTTCCATCAGGTCTGAAGACTGAAACGAGGTACACTCAACCTCGTGAGGTAAAACTGAGAAGAGGCGGTGGGTTTGATTCCCACCTAAACCATCCTGGAAGGGGTTTTCCATGGTTTCATATTTCAACTCCTAACTTAAGACAACGGTCGCTTCCTTCCTACGCAAATCCCCCCTCAATTACAAATACACACTAGTACAGATATGTTCAAAGAAAAACACGGATGACCGAATGCTTCAGTTGTTTGAATTATTCGAACACACGAATTACTCTAGTATTTCGACTAGTCGATTATTATTATATAAAAATCGAACTTTCCAAATATTTGAATTATTCCAAAATGATAAGTAACCCAAAAATACGGAAGTTCTTGAAAACAAATTTGTCCAGTGGACAAGTTGTTCAAAGGAGGGGTGAATCCGAGGGGTCGGATGAGCGTTAACCCCTTCAACATTCAGCCTGTAGATCCTTATAAATAAATATATTTCAAAGCAAACATCTCTTGTTAACTCTTCCTCTATTTTCCCCTTTATGCCTTCTTTGCAATTCGATTCTATGTTTATTATAATTATTTGAAGATTTGAATGATTTGACTTCTTAAATTATTGGCTGAATAATCAGGTTATTTCACCAATACGAATATTTGGAAACTAGAATGGAAATTGAAATATTCAAATGTGCGAATAATTCAAACAGTCGAGCTATTCGTATGTTCGAATCAAATATTCGTAATCGAACTTATTCGGAGAATAAGTCGGTGAGTGAATATCGTGTCGGGCCACCAACCCCAAGCTTGCAGGTTCACTCTTGGCCGTGGTAAGTGATTTTGGAATGGCGAAAAAAATCACGACACGCATGCCATACGTTGTTGACATGTTAAATAACCCATTGGAATTCTGTAGGCCATGTTCATAATTGCAAAATTAATCTGGGGATTTTCCGCCAACACATAGTTCCTCCATTCTCTACTAGAAAGCGCTATAGTGTCAGATATCTATTCTCCTTGACTTTCATATCGTTCCAAGGAAGAAGAAAATTCTACAAGCAAGCTGCACTCTGGGCGCAAATAAAGCTGGTACCCGGCACCCGAGGCCATACGATATTATTATTATATTCGAAGAATTTGATTTTGAGATATGTACAGCCCTACAATCTACGAGGGCGGAACTAAAATTCTTTGCCCCTATTTTTTAGACAAACAAAAATACATACAGGTAGGCTAATTACAAATACAAGTTACGTCCTACTTTTCTACGTACCTTACGCTATTTTTCCACATAGTCTCCAAATTTGTTCACACATTTGTCCCATCGCAGCACTAAATTTGAGAAGCCCCTGTGGTAGAATTCAGCCGGCTGACTGTGGAACCATCGTCGGACTGCTGTCTTGGCGTCATCGTTGCACGTGAATCGCTGTCCGGCCAGTATCTTTTCAGTGGACCAAAAACGTGGAAATCACTAGGGTCGAGGTCCGGACTGTTGGTGGGTAATCTAGACTCTCCCAGTGAAATGACCGGAGCTTGTTGGCAGTTCTGTTAGCCACATGTAGTCTCGTGATGTCATGGTCCCCTGAAGAAGTTCCTGGCGGGACAGCAATTCACGTGCGACGATGACGCCAAGACAGCAGTCCGACGATGGTTCCACATTCAGTCGGCTGAATTCTACCACAGGGGCATCTCAAATTTAGTGCTGCGATGGGACATATGTCTGAACAAATGTGTAGGCTATGTGGAAAAATAGTGTGAGGTAATTAGAACTTTACGTATAATTGTAATTACCTGTATGTATTATTGTTTGCCTAACAAAAAAGGGGCACAGACTTTTCGATCCGTCTTCGTATAGGATCACGAAAATTATTTTTAATTCTTTATTTCTGTCTTTAGCTTTATAAGCAGCGTATCTCAAACACAATTATACATTTTTAAGAATGAGATATCAAACTTGTTTATAACAATGTGATGCCTCACAAACCGGCTTAAATGCATGATCAAATGAAAGAAATACCAAAATTGTGATATAAATGAAGTGATTTCCGTTTTCTGGAAAAACAAATTATATGGAGGGATGCTATATCAAAAACAAAGGATTTATTCATATATTTGATACAACCAGTTCGAAAGGAACTTCCATTTGTATCTTTACATAGTATAAAACGAAGTCCCCGATCAGGGGCAAATGACCTGGCAGTTCCGCCCCTTAAGACAACAATAACTAACTAAAGTCCCCGATTCCTGGATGTAACGGGTAATTTCGAGAAACACTGGATAGATTTTGATGCGGTTTTCACCATTCTGTGAAGGGTTTCTCCAGGAAGGTTACTGTAGAAAAACATTTATTTATCACCAAAGGAAGCAGAGAGCAGTAACGTTTTCAGTGAATTGATTCGAAGAAAAACCTGCCGTCCATGCGCCTATGAGTGTAAGAATTGTTCAGCATGAAAAGTTCCACAAAAAAGTCCGCGACAGCACATCTCTATCTTTAATAAATCACCCACTATAAGTGTTTTTACGTTTTGATTTCTTCCAACAATTTTCCATTCAGTGGAAATGTAAATTACTAGCTTCGGAGTGAGTGTAGGAGCTAGCGAGCAATCCTATCGCCCCAGCATTGGCCGGCATCAAACTGTCGGGTCGTGTCGATTTAAGACTTCAGAAAAGAGTATGAGTGTTTGGAGTTTCGCTGTTCACCTCGGCTTTTCTGAATTGCGTCTGGGACCTGCCGGACGTGCGCCTTTTAAGCCCACGCTGGGTGAACCGATAAATATACCGGGCGAAGACGGGTTGGGTTGCTAGTACTGTATTTGATAAAATACAGTAGATTCCGATATCGTCTCTCTAGTCCCCATCCCATCCAGTTGTGTGATACCATCAACTCATTCATAACATGCTGTGTCATAGTAAAAATTTTCATTATAACCAAACGTCGTTTACATTCACCAAAAGCGTGCCTCGTTAGAAATATGGCACCGTAAACTGACGGGTGTTTTTTGTTGTTGGGAATAGCGTAAACAGCAACAGATGGTGTGTGGATTCTACTCTATATGTTTTTCGCCAATTAACATTATGCTAATATTTTTGTGACCATTGAATGAATGGATTTGGTTGGTGAAATACAGGGGGGAAAAAGTTTAAAAGCATCAGATAATTTATTTCAATGCATTCCAATCTCATTCATTTTGCGCAAATAAAAAAGGAGCTGCTAATTAACACCAAATTGTTTGTACTGAATTAATGTGATGTAAAACATGCGAGTGAAATAACTAATGGCCTATACAAATAGCGTCAATATGCTAATTGCTATACACAGTTTCTTTACTCAATTTATACAAAGGAGCTTCAAAAAGGAGAAAAGAAGATCTCTCACAGGTGATTTTTTTTTCGCGTATGGCTTTAGTGCCGGGAGTGTCCGAGGACATGTTCGTCTCGCCAGTTTTGTAGCTGCTTCGAGACGGACACCCAAAGGGTGAGCTACAAGTACCGTTGGGGAGGAAAGTATGGATGTAAGGTCGAGGAGTTGGAAGGTAGCGGCTGTGGCCTATAGTTACGGACAAACCCCGGCATTTGCCTGGAAGGAAGATGGGAAGATGGGAAACCACAGAAGACCATCTTCAAGGTTGCCGGCGGGGGGATTCGAACCTCCTCGCCTCCCGGATGTGAGTGACTGCCAGCAGTCATGCCGTAACGACCACGGCTAACTCACCCGGTACTGGTGATGTATTCGAATATCTCAGAATTGTTTAAGGTTTTGGTGGAAAAAATGAATTTCCTTTTGTTTGAAGTTTTGAGTTGTCAACATATTGAAATATCATAGGAAGTTTGTTTGGATCAGAAAGATTAATCTATTTCCGAGATAAGGGCTTTTGAAACTTTGGAAAACATACATCATGTCTTTATTAACCCGCAAGGACTGGCGCAAGGCTATATTTGAGCCGAGACTTAAATACTGCTCTATATTTTCGTTTTGGTCAGCCCTCATATCCTGACGCTAACACTACCTTCCTTCCTAGCCGTGAACTTCACCCTGCAAAAGAAACATGTCCATAGCTTTGTGAACACTCAAGTTATTTCTACACACATCAAAAAAAGTTTTGCATCACCTCGGTTCCCAGATCTCCGGCATATAGACGTTGACTGTGTATATTGTATCAAAGATACAGTCCCTTTGACTGTTCATAGATGTCACTAAAACTGCTCAAAGATGTAAACAACCATGCATGAGCAGGGCCTATTAGACGGAGGGGGTACGACAGCCGATCAGTTCCAGTCATTCCACCAGGACGAAGGTACGCTGCTCATGTTGTCTGTAGTTCTACCATGCCTAGAAGGTCAATACCGCAGTTCGATCGCGTCCGCATTGTTACTTTGTGTCAAGTAGGGCTCTCAACAAGGGAAGTTTCCAGGCGTCTCAGAGTGAACCAAAGCGATGTTGTTCGGACATGGAGGAGGTACAGAGATACAGGAACTGTCGATGACAGGCCTCGCTCAGGCCGCCCAAGGGCTACTACTGTAGTGGATGACCGCTACTTACGGATTGCCGCTCGGAGGAACCCTGACAGCAATGCCACCATGTTGAATAATGCGTTTCGTTCAGCCACAGGACGTCGTGTTTCAACTCAAACTGTGCGCAATAGGCTGCATGATGCGCAACTTCACTCCCGACGTCCATGGCGAGGTCCAGCTTTGCAACCCCGACACCATGCAGCGCGGTACAGATGGGCCCAACAACATGCTGAATGGACCCCACAGAATTGGCATCACGTTCTCTTCACCGATGAGTGTCGCATATGCCTTCAACCAGACAATCGTCGGAGACGTGTTTGGAGGCACCCCGGTCAGGCTGAACGTCTTAGACACACTGTCCAGCGAGTGCAGCAAGGTGGTGGTTCCCTGATGTTTTGGGGTGGCATTATGTGGGGCCGACGTATGCCACTGGTGGTCATGGAAGGCTCCGAAACGGCTTTACGATACCTGAATGACATCCTCCGACCCATAGTGCACCCATATCGGCAGAATATTGGAGAGGCATTTGTCTTCATGGACGACAATTCTCGACCTCATCGTGCACATCTTGTGAATGCGTTCCTTCAAGATAACGACATCGCTCGACTACAGTGGCCAGCATGTTCGCCAGACATGAACCCTATCGAACATGCCTGGGATATGTTGAAAAGGGCTGTTTATGGACGTCTTGACCCACCAACCACTCTGAGAGATTTACGCCGAATTGTCGTTGAGGAGTGGGACAATTTGGACCAACAGTGTCTTGATGAACTTGTGGATAGTATGCCACGACGAATACAGGCATGCATCAATGCAAGAGGACGTGCTACTGGGTATTAGAGGTAGTGGTGTGTACTGCAATTTGGACCACAAATGCTGAAAGTCTAGCTGTATGATGGTACAACATGCAATGTGTGGGTCTCATGAGCAATAAAACGAGCTGAAATGTTGTTTGTGTTGATCTCTATTCCCTTTGTATTTAAAGGTTCCGGAACTCTTGGAACCGAGGTGATGCAAAACTTTTTTTGATGTGTGTATATTGATTGCGGTCGGGTCAGATTTACCCATGGTGCCTGTCCTCGTATGACAATTTTCGGCTTACGTTAGTCGGGACAATCTGTAAATAATGAGTAAAATCCACCTATTTTGGGTCCATGTTTAGGGTTAAGGGACACCTTTGTCATCAGCTCCTTAATCCAAAAAAATTTAGATGACTGCTTTTCCGCCGCTAGCAAGGCCAATTATACTGTTAGGAAAATTATTGTACTTTCTCTGCGTTAAATCTGAAAAATATAAACAAACCTCATTTTATATTGGGAATAGTTCATAGCAAGACACCAGGTTTCAAATTACTTCATTACTCCGACAAAAAGGGAGTGACACACTATGGGTCAAAATGACCCGGCGCCAATCCTCGAGTTATATTTTTTCATGCCAGTTCTCAAGGGTTAATCTATATATATGCAGACATTTCTTTGACAGCCATTCTTTACAACTTGTATTGTTTATGCAAATAAGGTACATTATCTGAGAAATGACAGTATTGATCTACTTGAAGTTTTCACAGTACATTTATACGCATACTAGCAGAAGTACCCATTCTTCGAACGGTCTTCGGTATTAATAACCAGATGTTTCCAATTGATCTACTGTTGCAATGTTTAGGGGCTTGGAACCTGTTTGTTGGCAAAGAAAAATGATTAGCTAAAATGTGCTCTCAAACTAAATTTACCTAACGTGTTCTTCCTGGCGTGAAAATAAAATTGAAAACCTCGTAGACCAGGCTGTTCCAGCCGAGCAACTCGTCTGTGAGCAGCGGGGTACTCACCGCCTTACGTGAGTAAACCTGCAACATGCAATACAGCTCTGATGTGGGGGGCTGCCGTCACTTCGCGGTGGATACATCAAGACTGGCTGGAAGTGCATTGACTTGTGCTATGACCTTCGTCCAGTGACGCATTGGCTATATCACCCCCAGTCCCTCTCCAACCGTGCTCCGAGCAACACTGCTGAGTACTCGCGTGTACTCATACTCAAACTCGTGGATTTGGAACAGCCTGTCGTAGACGAATCACAATACACGTCACATACGAAGTGACCCTAACTGTTGTGTCAAGTGCCCAACTACAGGAAGACCCCTTTTATAAATTATAAAGGATTGTGGTGCATGAAAATTCAGTTTTCTTTAGCCTCCAATGGCCCAAATTCCTAAAATCAGCAAAAAACAGTCTACTATTTCAAATCAGGAATTTTTGAAAATAATGTTGCTGTTTGGAGATATAATAGACCTTCTGTACGACACATCGCATGTGTAAGTCGTGTGAAAAAAATCTAGGGTACTCCTTGAACCCCTTAAGCGCATTGATGAATTTTACAGTTGTAGTTGGTTCCGTGATAACCTTATAGCCATTTGCAACCTTTCACATAAATGTAATAAATGGAGTGGCATTACTTATTCCAGAAATAGATGGTAAGTTGGATGCAACCTCTTGAGATACATTTGTCATGGTTAGTGGCTTGCATTCCTTCTTTAGTTTATTAAATGAAATTAGTTTTCTGGGAATATCTAAGAAACTGTTGGGTTTAGAGCCTTAAAATATAGTTTTCGGGGACCCTTTACGGCTCTTGAGGGGCCCCGAGTTTTGTTTCTGACACCAAGGGTTTGAAAATGAGTTTGTCTCGTCGTTGTACGCCATAATAATGATAATAATTAAAATAATAGTAATAATAATAATATAACAATATAGGGATAGGGATATAATATACCTTCCGTACCATACCCGCACGTGTAAATCGCGTTAAAAATTTTTAGAGTACCCCTTGACCCCTTAAGCGCATTATATGTATTGATGAATATTTCAGCTTTGGATCCGTTATAACCTTATTGTCGTTTGAAAACCTTCACAGTAATATAATAAATGGAATTGCATTGCGTCTTACAGAAATAGATGGACCTCTGAGATTCTGTTGCCATTGTTACCGGCATGCATTCCTTCATTAATTTATTAAGTGAAATTAGTTTTTTTGGGAATATCTCAAAAACTGTTGGTTTTAGGGCCTTAAAATGTGGTTTTCGGGGGCCCTTTGAGTTTCGTTTCTCACATTGAGGGGCTGAAAATGAGCTTTGTTTCACCCTTCGATGCCTATTTCAGCATGTATTTTAAGGGGGTAGGGCCCCTTATATGAGAGGTACGGAGAAGAGTTACATCAATGATTGGTGTCGTGCCTCTGAAGGATATCTGTACCAAATTTTACGTTGATCCACTCAGCCGTTCTCGAGTTATAAGGACACAAAAAATTGTCCACAGACAAACAAACAAACAAACAAACGAACAGACAAACAGACAGACGGACAAACATTTTATTTTTGCGCGCATCCATCATAAAACAGTCTGAAACGCGCAAATATCTCAAATTTCCGTGGAAATTCAGAAAAAACAGACAAACTTTCATTTTTATATATATAGAGATGTGCTATAATCTGACCTAGAATAATGGCTGCAGTATTTATGCATCGCTTCAAAAACAAAGCTCCTCTTGAACTTATTGAAGAAAAATTTACAAACAACAAGTTTGAAGGGCTAGAACCATGATTCTAAGTTGTATTGCAGGCCATGGAATCTACTTCAAATATATTTCGTTTGAAATCATTGACTTCAATAGTAAGGTCATAATAGTACATTATGCAACGAGCCTGTAATGGCAATAATTAAGTCACGAGTATGTTTATTAAACGAGCGTAAGCGAGTTTTATAATTTCCATACGAGTGTCTTAATTACCATTATAGGCGAGTTGCATACCACTGTTTATGTTCGACGATAATTATAACTTTATTATATGTTTTAACATAAATATTCATAAATAACTGTTGAGAGTCAGCCACTTGAATTTTGTGATCGGAGTGTAAGCGCTGGGAGTGATATCTCTGTTTTTCAAGTTCTTTGACCGACTGACGCATGCGCTCTGTGTGCTTGCAATGCCATATGCAGGCCATATGTTTACAGCCTGCCGTCCAGTTCTATAGCATTCACTAATATTGTCACCGAAGTCGTTTGAAAGCAATGCGCTGTGTAGAAATTGGGGTTGGGGATATTAAGGTACAGTGCAATTTCTTGTCTCATATTCGCCAGTTTATTTACGCACACCTATGGACGGTGCGTATTCCATGTCGGTAATTTATATAGAAAGATTCTGTGTTTATGTCCGACATGTTGGATTTTGAGCGCATGCACGAAGGTATCCTTACCTAATTGGTCAATGAATGAGCTCTGATTGGCTCGAGAAACTGTATCGTAATGAAAAACAGTGTTATAATGACCATCATTATGATACAGTTTTCTGACACATATGTTTACATTTCGACATCGTCGAAAATAAATGTACCTTTTGCTTAATACTTTTTTCAACAGTTTAGTGAATGATATTGCCTTTTCAGTAACTTAACTATTTTATCTTATGAAGGTAAATGCCGATAAATTTTCATAACAATTGATTCAGTATTTTGTGTGGTAAGAGCAGATTAAGAAACAGAACTTTTTTCTTCAACTATTCATTTAGCGCCGCCTTAAGTAAGAGACCACTGCTTCATCGTGCAGTCGTTTGATGGTACATACAGTAAGGTGATTCATATGCTTGCATTATCAGTTGAATGATGGTGACACTCACAGAAACCGTTGATTGAGCAACTGAGGGCTGTCACTTGAGCACATTGGCGAGGTACAGTGCGATCTTACTTCTTTTCTTAATTTTTGATGTGTAACATCTTTCCACTCGGTTGCTGGATATTTTTTGTGGGAGTGATTTTGGAAAAGGGACGGAAATGTGTAAGAGGAAACAATGACCGCGGTGGTGGAGATTGGTACCACGACGTACTGTCGTCCATGTGGATATGTGGATTGTATGTCGCATACAGTTGTTTAGAGACCCCATTAAAGGTATTCCTACAAAAAATCATCTTCAAGTTGTCGTTCTTTGGTGAGAAAATATTCATTATATCATATATGCTGAATACAATTATGCTTTATTAATCTTCATACTTCTGCTGTATTCTCATTTAATGTAAGCATTCCAGGTACTAAGTAAAAATGTAGACTTTCACGACCGGCGTTGAAATAGGAATCTCTGTTTCGCGGGCTTATAGGTCGTGTTCCAAGGACATTTTGTCGTCCTGACGTTTCGCTGAATACTGCGTTCAGCATGTTCACAGGTTACATAAAGCGAGGTAAAACAAGTAAACAGAAGTTATATAAATAGTCAACAACCCACACATAGAGGCTACCATAGCAACGGCTTACCACATAAAAGTAATGCATCAAGGACAGGGCTGCTCGTCAGTTGCATCTTCTCGTCTACGACGGTCAATAAGGGCAGGCTTGAGGGGATTAAGGACTGGAAGCCAAGCTCTGTTCACACGTTCTGCTTCCTCCTTAAGATTGAAGCTGTTAGTATGCTTCAGGATTTCAATGGCCTCCCTTTGTAGCCTGGCATGATAAGACACCGTGGTGGACAGAACTTCGGTGTCTCCATATCTTATATCGTGACCTGCAAGTAGCGAGTGTGCTGCTACAGTGGATTTATCTGTTTGTCCCAGCCGGCTGTGTCGTTCGTGCTCCTTGAGGCGAGTGGCAATACTTCTTTTTCCTGATGATATCACCGCCTTATTCCGCCACTGCCTCACCGCTAGCTATTTCCTGTGGAAGGGTGATTTCTATGAACAAATTGATGGGGTCGCCATGGGCAGTCCCCTTAGTCCGGTGATCGCGAATTTCTTCATGGAACAATTTGAACAAATAGCACTAGAGACCGCACCTTTGAAACCTAAAGTGTGGCTACGATACGTGGACGATACCTTTGTAATATGGGGCCATGGTAAAGATCAATTAAATCTGTTTTTACAACATCTTAACAGCCAGAACTCGAACATTCAGTTTACCATGGAGTTAGAAAATGAACTGAAAATCGCGTTTCTCGACGTTATGGTAACGAAGACCGCAGATCTAACTTTGGGACATACAGTTTACCGTAAGCCGACCCATACTGACCGATATCTACATAAGACGTCCAACCACCACCCACGACAGAAATACGGAGTTATAAAAACACTGGCTGACCGCGCTAAAAGAATTTGTGAAAAGCAGTGCCTAAAACAAGAATTTGAACACCTCAACGAGGCCTTACGCGCGAATGGGTACAGCCAGAAAGATATCCAGCGAGCACTCCATCCGAGACGTCCAACTACAAGGGTAATTGGAGACAAGCTGCCCCTGGCTAGAGCTTTTCTTCCATATATAAAAAAGGTCACGGACAGAATAGGGAGGCTACTCGAGTCCCATGATACAAAGACCATATACAGGCCTACACGAAAAATTAAGGACATGTTTAGGTCCGCTAAAGATAAGCGACATCCTCATACCGCGGCAGGGGTTTATAAAATCCCGTGTGATTGTGGCCAAGTATATATTGGAACAACGAAAAGAAGTATTGCCACTCGCCTCAAGGAGCACGAACGACACAGCCGGCTGGGACAAACAGATAAATCCACTGTAGCAGCACACTCGCTACTTGCAGGTCACGATATAAGATATGGAGACACCGAAGTTCTGTCCACCACGGTGTCTTATCATGCCAGGCTACAAAGGGAGGCCATTGAAATCCTGAAGCATACTAACAGCTTCAATCTTAAGGAGGAAGCAGAACGTGTGAACAGAGCTTGGCTTCCAGTCCTTAATCCCCTCAAGCCTGCCCTTATTGACCGTCGTAGACGAGAAGATGCAACTGACGAGCAGCCCTGTCCTTGATGCATTACTTTTATGTGGTAAGCCGTTGCTATGGTAGCCTCTATGTGTGGGTTGTTGACTATTTATATATCTTCTGTTTACTTGTTTTACCTCACTTTATGTAACCTGTGAACATGCTGAACGCAGTATTCAGCGAAACGTCAGGACGACAAAATGTCCTTGGAACACGACCTATAAGCCCGCGAAACAGAGATTCCTATTCCAGGTAATGTCGGCCAACATACAGCCCTATGCGCAATGTATATCGCATACGGTTTACTTCATGGTTTGAAGGCCCCATTAAAGATATTCTTACAATAAATCATCTTCAAGTTGTCGTTCTTTGGTGCGAAAATATTCATTATATCATATTTGCTGAAAACAATTGTGATTTATTAAATCTTCACACTTTTGCTCTGGAATGCATATCGCATACGGTTTACATCAAGGTTTGGAGGTCCCATTAAAGATATCATTGGTACCACGACGTACCTCGCGCATGCGCACTGGTCAGGATTTGGCACTGGAGGTTTACAAGTAGTTATTTCAATGAACAACAGAGTTCACTGTTAACAAGGGATTTGTGCTCCCGGCAGACACAATTCACCCGGACGAGACTTGCATCATCGCTGAGCCATCAAAATTTCATAGCATGAGCAGAAAAGTAATGGGAACTTACGGATGGTAATAACACCTAGGAATCCTTCATGTTTTTGTGGGAGTGATTTTGGAAAAGGGACGGAAATGTGTAACAGGAAACTATGAGCGTGCGTGGTGGCGGAGATTGGTACTGCCCCCGGAAATTGAATTATATTGAGACCACGATGGCTGTATTGGCAAATATGAGTAAAGTTACGGATGTCATAGTTATGACGTGGATACTCATGACGTAGGCACGGATGACGTATACTTCATGTAAGTAGGCTGATTGAGCTGAGATTCTTGGTGACGTCATGATTTTGTTCGAGAAAGATCCGAGATTTACGACGCAGTCGCAGGAAACAAGGTATTGTGCTAAGGAAGAAGCTACGCTATTGGAGGAGAGTCTCGAACCAATGAACGATAGTTTGGAAGGAAGACGGAGATTGCTGAAACTACGATATTTGATTACTTTTGGCATGCAGATTTGTGGAAAACTATTTTCAGTTATGGCATTGATTTGGAATTTTGAAGAAATTAATTTTGAGTTTTTGAAATTTGAAAATCCGTCAAGTATAGCCAAAGTTAAAACTTCTAGCAATGACGCAGCAACCGGCTATGGAAGGGATGGATACGCCCCTTAAGAAGTTGATAAAAGGTCGTGCACAGGATAGAGGAGCTCTCAGATCTCAGAACTCAGATCTCATATGTCGGATCGCATATATATTTCTGGTGATATATAGTTATTTTCAAGTGATTCAGTGAAGTAAGTTGTCTTTAGCGTGAGGATAAAGCCCGGCGCATCGAACGAGCTCGGAGCAGTTCCATTTTACGCTGCTCGAAACTAGGTGAAGTTGAAACGCTCACATTAACGTTTCCACCAGTCAAGATATCAAGCGCTAACTTCAGCCTTTATTATAATTCTATTGGGCAGTATAACATTGAGGTGTGTAGAAGATTTGAACGATTTCACAGTTATACTTCGAAAGATATTGAAACTTTAAGGCTGCCAACAAAAGTGATTTTCTCGCAACATGAGAAACACTTTTAAATTCCACATTATACACTACGGCTGACACGTGGAGTGCAACAGTGATATTGGAGAATACGTTTGCTATTACAACGATACATTCGACTATGGAACATTATAATCTTGCAGTGCTTTCAATGATTATAACAGTAGTTGAGATGGAAGGCTAAGGCTTTAATGCAATTGGGACATATATCGTTGGAGTAAAGTAACAGCATGGAACTCCGTTAATCGTCTTTCTACAAAAGCGAGCTTGTAGTGAACATCCAATTACACTCATGCATCGTGGATCCATCGCTGAATTATACCAGATAACAGTGGAAATATTTTCATACTCCACAACTATGAATATTTCTGCGGAAATAACTACAATAAACTTCATGGCGAATTCCTGCAAGAACTTCAGGGAACTTTCAAGAGAGGCCAGGGTTGTCCCGGCGCACAAAGAAGAGTTTTGCCAGAAGGATGTTTTTCGTATCCACGGAGCAGTGCAATTCCGGAGGAGGAAGCAGTTCGATTCTCCGAGGACGCTGATTCCAAATTCGAGGACGGAGCACATCTTCACGCTGGTGAATTGGAACCAACAGCAGTTTTCTTTGAAAACTTTCCTCTGGAACTTCAATCAACAGGTAAGGTAGTCGTGAACGTTTCTTGTATTATTTGAGTCTTGTAGCGATATCTGAGCAACTATTCTTCCCATATTTTCTGTCCTATCTTTTGCCCCATTTTCTTGATTGATATCTCTGTACTCAGTACACTTCGATGATTTATGCCTTTTTCTTCGATTTTTGAGACATTGCTATGTCATTGGCATTCTTAATAATTTTGGATCAGTTGAGACTGTGAGACATTGCTATGTCATTGGCATTCTTAATAATTTTGGATCAGTTGAGACTGATGATTTAGATTCTTTCAGTAATTTGCATATTTTTGTAGTCACGATTTGACTGTAAAGTTAACGATTTGCTATGGCAGATTTGAATTCAGACAGCGTGTCATTTTAGTAAAGTAATTCTATTCAGTAAATTACTTTGACCAATTTTCTGTCATCCTCAAGAAAGAAGAATGATTAAAAGATTTTAGAGCGTTAAAATCTATTACGATATCGACGATCTTTGAAATACTAGTCGTCTTATGAACATGATTGCAACATAAACATTTATCATTGCATTATAGACAATTTTATGAAATATGAAATTTGATTACAATTTATTGAATACACTATAGTAATGAACATTTGATAGGAGTTTTTCTCAATTCTAGATTGGAACAATAATGTTTGCATTCCACAATCTAATTGTATTCTATTCGACTATTTTGCAGTTTAGATGAACTTTGTTTGAAGATAGTATTTTTATACTGCGTTACTTTGAAGATGTTAATCTCAATTTTGATAGACCAGGCAGGAGTGTCTAATCGTATTTGCTATTAAATTTATTTGTGATTGGCAAATTTTTACTTCATATCGATTCATGAATGAAACCCACGAAGGTTAAATAATAACAGTCATTATTACAATTGATGAATATAAGAATTTTTTAAGAGGAACAATGGATGTATAATCGTTAGTTCAGTGGACGTGTAAAAGTCGCTGTTGAGTAATGCCCTTGAATAATGAAGGAGGTTCCCACAATAATTAATGAAGTTGATGAATTAATAAGTGGAGGTTTTTGTGTGTAGTTTGGAAGATTTTTATGCCATATATATGAAGATATATGATGAATTTTGGGGCAAATTGTTGTGCAATTTTGTGCGTTATAAGCGAAGTATTTTCCCACTGATTGTATTGTTCTTGTTCTTTGAAAGATTATTCATATGAAGATACTGTTAAAATTAACAAGAGTGTTAAATAATTTGAGATAAAGATTTTGAATGGAGGTTACCGTCACAAATATTAATAATTATTATTAAACCTTATTAAACCTGAATTTGACAGTTAAATATAACTAACCTTCATTGGTCGATTATATCATCACGATTTGAGTAATTATCAACCGGATAAACGTGTGGTTTAATGTATTCCTTGTATAAATAATATAAACAATTAATATTGTAAAATAATTTTGTAAATATCTTTGTTAAATAATTTGAAATGATAGTGATTAATAGAAGCGTGTATTAAATTTTCAATTGTCATTTGACATTGTTATAAACAATTTATTATTGTTATAAATAATTAATGAACTTTTGTTATTAACATTTAGAGTTTTGTTTTTATACTCTAAACAACGCTAATTAAGCAAGTGGTTTAAACAATTAATCATGATTTGGGATTATTGGAGGAATCCACTGGTGTTTGAATGAAGCATGTAAGACATTTGCGTGATAATATTTCAGTTGAGATGTGAACATTTACGTATTTGAAAAGGAGAGCCGAGCTCTGAGGTAACACGCTTATGCTAGGGTTGAACGAACGGGAGTCCGCTTTGACAATGCAGGTGCCTTGCAGCTGGCCCGGACAAGTGTGTTACAGAGGCCAAGGACAGTTCCATAATAGCCTTGTGGCTATAAATAAAATGTGAAGTATATAAACACGCAAAACAATTGATATATGTGTCTCATCCCAAATCCCGTTTCCATTCCATATGCATTATTATTTTTACGTTGCTATGAGCTTGAGAAAGCTGAAACATTATATGTAGAGAATACAGGTCCTACAGGAGGACATGGTTATGTGGTCGATGGCTTCTGATTGCCACGTTGATTTTGTTTTTTTAATTTTATTTTGTTAAATCATTCTTTATGTGAAATAAATTATTGTGCAGTTTAAAGTTTCTCGTCTTCGTTCTGGTTCATTTTAAATATCATGGTGGAGGTTATTGTGTGGGCATACCTTTAAGTGATCCAGTTGACAACCCAGTCCCCGAGATAAATTTAAGAGGTAAGTAAAGGTAAGTATGAACCCCCGTATATTTTGGTGTGTTCCACAATAATTTCTTGTTAACTATTGTGCTCTAATCCCGATAGTATCTGTCAGTGCCATTTTCATTGATGTAGCTGTGCCGGTGCGTTTGATTATTGGCAATCCGATTGAGGGGGCGGATATCTGACAGCCTACTATCAGGATATCGGGTACAGTACCACGACGTATCTCGCACATGCGCACCGGTCAGGATTTGGCAGTGGAGTTTTACAAGTAGTTATTTCAATGACCAACAGAGTTCACTATTAACAAGGAATTTGCGCCCCCGGCAGACACATACTGTAGTAGGATAACATGTCAGATGTTACACATCTTATGCGACTATTGTAAGGCTCGAATTTTTTTTTTCTGTCTGTTGCAGGATTTCATCTTAGTGTACCAAATTAGGTAAAAATTCAGACTTTCACGACCGGCGTTGAAATAGGAATGTCTGTTTCGCGGGCTTATAGGCCGTGTTCTAAGGACGTTTTGGTGTCCTACTTGTTTTACCTCGCTTAATGTGAACATGCTGAACATGCTGAACGCAGTATTCAGCGAAACGTCAGGACAACAAAATGTCCTTAGAACACGGCCTATAAGCCCGCGAAACAGACATTCCTATACCTCAAAACGAGATTTATGTTCGACCCTCACTATTATGTGTCAGAAAACTGTATCATAATGATGGTCATTATAACACTCTTTTTCATTATGATACAGTTTCTCCAGCCAATCAGAGCTCGTTCATTGACCAATTAGGTAACGATACCTTCATACATGCGCTCAAAATCCAACATGTCGGACATAAACACAACATCGAACTATAATAAATTACCGACATGGAATACGTACCGTCCATATGTTCACGTAAATTAACTGGCGAATATGAGACAAGAAGTAGCACTGTACGTTAATATCACCAACCCTAATTTCTACACAGCGCATTCATTGCCTTCAAACGACTCCGGTGACAATATTACTGAGGGACGGCAGATGTAAACATATGGCCTGCATATGGCATTGCAAGCACACAGAGCGCATGCGTGATGCGTCGGTTGTTCAGAGATCTTGAAAGACAGAGATATACCCAGCGCTCGCTCTTCGATCACAAAATTCAAGTGGCTGACTCTCAACAGATATTTATGAATATTTATGTTAAAACATATAATAAAGTTATAATTATCGTCGAACATGAACAGTCGTATGCAACTCGCCTATAATGGTAATTAAGACACTCGTATGGAAATTATAAAACTTGCATACGCTCGTTTTATAAACATACTCGTGTCCTAATTATAGCCATTATAGGCTCGTTGCATAATGTACTATTTTGGTTCACCCTTCCTGGACCCCGCTGCGATAATGCTGCAGACACTGCGCCTGGAAAATACCACAGCCCATACATAGCCCTGCTTGGGAAGTCTGTCTAATTTGAAAGGGTAGACTTGGAAATTCCCTATGTCTGATTAAAACAATTGCTGCTGCTATTGTTTTTAACGATTGCTGTTGTTGTTTCGTATAAGGGGCTGGCACATCGTAATCGTTTAGTCGCGTGTACATGGATGTATGTAGAATTTATCTCATAATCTGTGTCACTGACACAAGCTTCTGAATGCCTAGACGGGTTGTACAGTACAACCTTAGATGTATCACGTGGGTTTGACGGCTTCGGTGGCGTAGTTGGTAGCATGCAGAGCTTCTATACACAAGATCTCAGGTTCAAACCCGGCCGAGGTTGTCGGATTTTTAAGAGCGTTTGAAACCCCTCAGTATGCCTTCCCTCGGAGGGGAAGTAAAGCCGGCGGGCCCATGCCATAGATTTATAGCATGTAAATGAACCTTCCACTATTTACAATTGTGTGATGCTAAATTTGTAGGCTAGATTTGATTAACGCTCTATTAATGTTCCAACGTTTGTCGCCAGGTGCTGGTTGTGGTGGCACCTAGTGGCCAAGTTCGCGGCTAGGTGTCGTTGACGGTAGCATTAGGTAGCAAAAGTAGTAACTACTTGAAATTGATCGTCTGCAGCCATTAACTGAATTACAGATAACGCACACTAATACAGCCATCACAATAATTAACAATTATCAGACAGATTCTACACACACCCAAAGTACACGGGGCTAGATGACCGCGTTGTCACAGCCGCTAAACTGAGGAACCAACCAACCAACCAACCAACCAACCTATCACTAGGGTTTGTCTAAGTGCCTGTCGTCATACAAGGGTGTCGGTATTGTGAAAGGTATAGCTGTGTTAAAGCCAAGGTCGATAGATGTCACGATTAATCATGGACACCGCGGTGCGGTGTGCCTTTATGCTGGGATAAAGCCAGGAACTTGGCTCCAACTGCGCTCTGCTATTGCACTGAGTCATGTGGCACTGACGCCCTGTCTTGAACGTGTCATTGATTGATTCGTCCCATTTCGATACACTATGTGGTAACATGATGTAAGTTATACCCAGTATATGATGATCCATCCTACGAGGGAATTTACGAAAAATAAGTTTCGTCATATTTTTTCCAGAGACCCTATTTTGCCAAATTGATACACACCATGGCATCATGGAATAAGATTAAAAGAAGAATAGGTATGACTATGAAAGCACTGTCTAATATCAGGGGTGGTCGCAGCCAGAACTTTTTTTTGGGGGGGCTAAGCCTATAAGGAGGGGGGGATCCATCCTATTTTTAATATATATATATATATATATATATATATATGTATATAATTTTTACTGGTAGCATGTCGCATAATATCATAAGGACTGAAATTCGTATAATAACCTATTAGTTTTATAAAAATCGAGGAGAGGGTCGAATAGACTCTAGAAAGAGAACACACATAATATAATTTAAATCTATTTATTGTAGGTATCTGATCAAAGAACAAAATCCAATCGCCTTGTCTTCATTTTGGCACACCGATCAATTACTTTCTCCACACTGACTTTCGTTGACCGATGGCAATGTAACAGAGCCAATCCGGTTAGCCTTTCATCCGACATTCGGGACGCAGATTGCAGGCATCAACAAATTTAAGTCGAATGCGGCCAAATATTCATTTGGAAATTGTTCCTTGAGTTTCTGCACCTTCAGCCGCCGCAATGTCGGAAGTGGCATTACTCACAGGCAACGTCGCCAAAACCTGCAGGAAAGTTTTGACTGTAGGTGTCAAGCTTTGAGACGCAGCTACCATTGACTCAATTGCAGTTGATGGCAATTTCTTCCCTGCCGACTTCAATCTCAACCATCGCTGTCTCCATACAGCATACTCTCCCTGCAAGTGGCGCCCGTCGGAAATTAGCAAAGGCTGATACTTGATACGAAGAGCCTCCAAACTTTGCACCACTGTTGGGTCTTCAGCCGGTTTGTCAACGCAGATTGCAGGCATCAACAAATTTAAGTCGAATGCGGCCAAAGATTCATTTGGAAATTGTTCCTTGAGTTTCTGCACCACATGCTCGATCAGCGGAATGAAGGCAGTTCGGCGGTAGAACTCTTCGGGTGCGTCAATGTCAGCTGGAACGTTGGACCGCTTCCTCCTGCCTGCTCTTCGGGGCAATGCCACCTCAAACTCCAGTTCTTCGGCAAAATATTATCTCGAAGTACGGTTCAGCATTCTCACGTGCAATCGAAAGCGCCTCGATGGTGTCCATGACACCCGCGGAAACCACCACCAAGTCCAATGAGTTGTCCTGAAGAAGAAGGCTCAAAGGCCGGGTTTTACCTAGGACGTCGCACCGACACAACATTGCAACCACTAAATTGCGTATCACACAATGATTGAATGAGGGATTCGGCTGCACTCGATGTTTCGCTGTCCTCCCATTCTGCTATGATTTCTAAAGCTCGAATTATCTTAACTAAGAGTCTCTCAAACTGTAAATGGCCATCATGTTTTTCACTCCACCTCGTTTCACACAGTTTGCCAAAGTCTTCGCCCAAAACTGACAAAAAGAACTTTGTATCTTTTAGGAGATGATCTAGCCAGATTAATTGTATTTTTCATCAATGCTGTATCATTACGAGCGGGCACTACTTTTGAAGTTTTCGCTAAGCTGCTGTTAAGGGCGTGATTGTAGCATGGACACCTAGAACCGCAAGGTGCCGCTTTCAAAAGTTCCTGTACTGCACCTTTCGTTTCCGATGACATCACCGAACAGTTATCCGTGCCTACCCCAACACAATGCTTAAGATCGAGTGAGAGCTTTGTAGTGAGATCTTGTACAACGTGACCAAGAGCAAAGCCTGACAATTTTGGTTCCCCGCCTTGAATATCGTCCTCCCTGATAGACTCGTAGGCGTCCGCAAATGTCAACAAATCTTCGTGCACCTTCTCTTCGTGGACGTAGCGAAGTGACAATGCAAGCTGTTCTTTTAGGGAAATGACTGATGTCTCATCGAACATGGCGGAAAACATGCCTGCTACTTTCACCTTCCGAACAATGTCTTCTTGGATTTCCTCACGACAGCACTTAATCAGTTCATTTTGTATTCTATTACCAATATACGTAGCCCGTGCTGATGCATTTTCAAGGTGGTTACGAAGAGTTTCGTCGCCGCTTTCGACTCGAAACCGAAGTTCACGGAAATTTCCTTCATTTTCTAAGGGGTCTGGAGGGCTGGTCTCACTCTCACAGGCAGGTCCTGTGATGTCAAAATTGGAACTGTCAAGTCAAACCTTGTTTTCTTCCCTCTCTCTCCTCTGCCTTTCTCTTTCCCAGTTTTCTTTCTCATTTTTTTCTATTTTTGAAGACCGTTGGGGGGGGGGGGCATGGTCCCCCTGCCCCCCCCCTTGGGACCGCCCCTGTCTAATCTAACAAGAATATGGAAAGATCATCATATATTACCAAGGAAACAAAGAAGTGACTGGTTCAAGCTTTGGCATTTCCTATCCTCACGTATGGCTCTGAGTCCTGGACCATAAATGCTGCATGCTGTAGGAGAATCGAAGCCTTCGAGATGACGTGTTATCGAAGAATGCTACGAATATCGTGGGTAGCAATAAGAAAAAATGAATCTATTCTGAAGGAGCTAAGGATTGATCCTAAAGCACGCTTACTCCTAAACGTCAAAAGGCAAATGTTGAGATTTTTCGTCCATGTTATCCGGAGAGAGGGCATTGAGAAGTGTATCATCCAGGGTAAAGTTGACGGAAAATGGCTGAGGGGTCGTGCCCTGAACCGGTACCTTGACCAGATAAAGAGTCTGACTAATCTGCCACTTCAGAAATTAATGCACACACCAGAAGACCGTGGTGTATTGCGGGGTATTTTAAGAGAATTGCGTGAAGGGTCACGACGTTCGAAATCTAACTACGACTAATGCACCCGTTTAGGAAAACGGAAGTACCGGACATCATCCGACTAAACTCAGCTCAGGGCGTGTACAGTTATTCCCACTGTCTGACCATGTACTCAGAATGTGAACTATAGGAAGGACAAGCACAAAAGGACTATAACACCAACTACTTTAAATTGATATCTTTAATTCACTCAAATATTTCCAAATATAGTCACAACATAAATATATTGGTTGAAATCACCCTCAAACACAATAAAAAAACAATATAATGACCCTTAGTCTATCTTGCTTCACTTCCAATGGATTCATCATGATCCATCTGCTTACACTGATACTTTAGTCTTAGATATTCTAAATCTTATTTTCCCAAAAATAAAGATTTTCAGTCACTTCAACTGAGTTCCGCCTGGTCAGGCTCGAACTCAGGATATTTACTTATACTCTTACAATGCCTTCATTTGGCTATAATCTGAACTTATTATTCTTCACATTTATTTTATCCTTTTAAATCTCTTTTTCCACACTTTTCAAACACAAATTATCCCCTAAAAACACAAATAACATTATTTCCACATGAGTACCGTTTCTTCTCCACTTCCATGCCAATTATATTTTATTGCAGCCATTGTGTTCCCCAGAATAGGATGTTCATAAAGCCCACACTTTACAAAGTCCCATTATAGTGCTTTTTCCATTACCCATTTTCAAATTTCTTTAAGTTCATGGAAACAAATTTTTATATTTTCAAAGATGCAATTATTATTATTATTATCCTTTATATTCATCATTATCATTTTTATTGCTATTATCATTCAGGATGGGCAATCCATGAATAATAATCATCTTTGGCAGGTATTACTTCTGCAACATTTTAATCCTTCAAATAAAACCACGAGGTTTTCATTACATTATTCTTTTAACACAGTGACAGTTATGACTCGGCCTGCGTGCGGTGCGACCGTCATTAAGTCTCCCCTCGCTTGGAGCGGGACAACGAACCTCTTATAAACAACATAGCCTTCCCCTTTCGTATCTTGATCTAGCTCAATCTTTAACCATATGTTTTAACACTCAAAGAAAAGACCACCTCTCCATTTGAGACTCCAAGCATTTTTACTCTATTCCTTATGTGAATTGTACTTAGTCTGATTCTTCACATTTATCCGTTCTTATTTTTGGGATAATTATTCTCTGCTATTAGGATGACAAACAAACGTATTATTATTCTGCTGTGATAGGCATTCTAAATACAAATGCTAACCAATCTAGAAACGCCATGTTCTACCTGGCTGCAGAGGTCGGCCTAGCTTGGAGGAGGGAATCAATATCACCCTACTTCCGGCTATCAGCCTAGACAAATATCATCTATCCAGTCTTACGATTCCTTTTCATTCATGTGCTCCCTAGCGACATGAGAATTACACAATACCTGAGTGAGCATTTATTCTTTCACTCGAACAAGTTATATGACCTTACCCTGGTCAATCGACGAATTTCCCATAGACTATAACAATTATCCGTTACTTGCACGTTAATTCAATATTTCAAAGCCCTAGCTTACATTTGGTCTAGCCTATTTTTGGCGACAAAAATATTTCTTGGATGCTCAATTCATTATTACTGTGGTCCAGATATCCTGGCGAGGATAAATAAATTTACCTTTTCATTATTATATTTTCATGTTATTTCCCTTTCGTTATTTCGTGGTCTTTTATTATTACACTTATTTTCATTAGGCCTTCCATTGCCTTTACTCGTGATGCTAAGGTCATTTGCAATTACTTTTAATTCATATCATTTAAACGTATATGGTTGGTTTATTATTTTTATCACTGACTTTGATTTTCTTTGCATTACTTTAAACTTCATTAAATTATCTTTCAATTTCCTAATTATTTACTTTCGCATTAACTTAAGTTGCGTTCAACTTCTCTTGCGTTTACTTTACATCAAAAACGTCACTGATTTCTATTACCTAATTTATTTCTGTCGACAATAATTTATATGCTTAAACGCACTTGGGTATTATCTGTACAATATTTAACTCATTACTGGACCTCATTTTTACGGCTTTCCTTATTAAAAAGTGACACTTTAAAGCACTATTCACAGTTATCCCTTTATCATTAATCATTTCACAATAGTACATTTTAAATTATGGGTCTACAATGGCTCAATATGTTTAATTCATTTTGGTACTCACCAACCCAGGATCTGCCGTTGTGAAGAATTTCACCCACATGGTTGTACTAATACATTTTCACAACAATATGGCAACACATAACATACGTGATTTTTTACCTGACATGACATATTGATATTTCTACACATAATGATTCTTGATTATAAACACTTCCACAAAATTTATATTATTTTTTAAACAATTACACCACACGTTTCCAATTTCTCACTTATTCACTATGTGCTAATTCACACGTGTTAACCATTGGGTTATGTCCTATTTTATTATCTATTTACAATTTCTTTACACACTGTGTAGTAGTTCTTGTCGCATCTCAGAACGCAAGCGATGACTTCCGATTGGTTCCCTGATGACGACGACTCCCCTAGACCTAGTTGCACGATCTGTCCTATGATGACTTCTAGATCGGACCCCCTAGGTCTCGACTCAAAGTTCTGTCATTTATCCACGGTTTAAACCCACCGGTTTATTAACTTAACCTGGCTTCTCTTTTAACAACGTTATGTTATGAGACGATGTAATTATCGACCTGTTCTATGATTTCAACAAGGCTCGAAATGTTCTTTGTCTTAGACAATGTTCGGTACTTTCCACTTTTCACTGCGCATTCATTTTATACTGAAACGCGACTCTACTTTTACTTTCGATAAGCAGCCCTAATATCTTACTGGCTTTCATTTAAAGACCAATTAGATGATGCTAGCGATACTTGTTTCTAGCTATCGTGTTCGGACCTAATTTTCACTTCTGTTGCGTATTGTTCGTCTATCCTCACAATTTTATGTAGGCGGAGTTCTTCCTACTTTCGGTAACTTCTGCCTGGTCTCGAACCAGCTTACTTGTACTCTTGAAAACTTATAGTTCTTTCCGAAGCTACATAACTTTCTCTGATGTCTTTGTGTTCGATGTACTGAACTACCCCGCCACGGCGGACACCAACTGAATACTGTTAACCAGTACCGTGCTAATTGGCGCCTACGGTAGACTGAATATACTGAAAATTGTTCTTTTCGCCCTGATCGGGCCCAAACTTGGCGTAATGACGACTTGTACTTGTTGAAACTGGTTGTACAGTATGGCCTGAGGTTCATACAACTGAATACGTTATGAGGCAGCAACCAGCCTTAGGAGTGCTCTGTGAATCTGATACAGCCTCACACCCCACTGGGCTGACGAAAACTGCATGGTCTCGATACGGTGATCCAGCGTCATGTCCGACTGGACTGACTAAACTGCATACTCTCTGGCTGAAGACTCGGCTATATATTGGGAACTTGCAAAAATAAATTAATTTGGTCTTCTTCTCGGAGCTATCTTTTGAACTAGACGTCGCACGTTTTTGAAAAAATAACCATTATGTTCCCTACAATCTAAACGTTACATTCTCATCTCATTTTCCGAAAATCGATCGTCTACTTATTTTAAATTTAATCTACAAGGCTCCTTAGCTGTGTGGGCGAGTTGGTTTTATTTTCTCCTTCCCAGGACCTCTTCATAGCCCCGCCCCGCCTAATGACGTAACTGCTTCATAAGCACTTTTTCCCTGTGCCTAAATTACTAGATTATAGTCTTGATTAATTCGTAATTCCCTGGATTATTCTGATTGACATAAAAATACTTATATGATTTTGCTTTATTTCCAAGAAGACGGGTTATTTCATAATTCTGCGGTGTTGGGATGCAATCCAGGGTTGCCATAAAAACGCTGATATCGAATCTTCGCAGTGGTTCCCCTGCCTACCTGCTCTGATCGTTTCCTCACAGCATGACTGTCCTCGTGATTTATACACGGGTTGCATCTTGTGACTTCAGATAAGGCTGTCAATGCTCTGCGTCATTGCCTGAATCACTTCATATTTCCTCATGGCTAGCTTATACGTAACTGAAAGTCTCATAAGTATTTTACATTTCTCGTTTTATAATAACGCAGGTTCGATACCCGTACCTCTCCATCGGGCACACTAAGAAGAGGAAGAAGATCAGGAACTATACACCTTGCACTATTTATCAACATATTCGCCACCGACATTGAGACACTTGCCGTAGCGTGCAATCACTTTGAAGAAACCACTCGGGTAAACTCGGTGCCCTGCGATGCAAGGAATTGTCCCGCAACCTGCTCCACTTCAGTATTGGTGTGAAAGTTTCGGGGGTGAAGTGGTGCACCATGGACTCATCGGCCGGATGATTCTGAACAGGAATTTATTTCCCTCTCGTGCGTATCGCATCAAGTGATCGAGGGTGATGCCCATTCTTGCACTTTTGTGTTCCGAGCTTAGGTTTCTCGGTACCCACCTTGCGGACACATTTCGGTAACCCAACACAACATGCAGCATGTGATGAGCCCAGGCACGACCAATATGCAGTGTGATCACCACATCTACCACCGTTATGCGCCTGTCCGCTAACACCATGTCCTGTACTCCAGCAATATCGTTCTCATTCGTTAATGTGGTGAGACGCCCACTTTGATCTTCATCCTTCACACTCTGGCTTCCTTCACTGAACATGCACCACCAGTAACCGACCATTAGACGAGACATGATCGCTTCACCATACACGGTCTCTAGGCGTTCATGGACGACTGACGCACTAGTCCCACGTGCCCATTCATACCGGATGATAGCACGCACTTCCATTAGCGATCACGTTGTCAATACACGTCTATCTGACTTCACGCGTTTTACTCGAATGATATCGGGCATGCCAGTCTGCAGCCCCTCTCTCATAGTCGTCGCCCTGCGCATGCGTCATTCTCCCTCTGTTGAACCAGCCACGGGTGTGGATTATTATGGGCCTTTTTTGTCTCACTTAGTGTACCATCTGATCGTCTAATACAATAATGAAACTTACTTTCGGAAATACCCCCATATTATGTTATCTAGAACATAAAACATAATTTACAGTAGTACGGAGTAGACATGGACAACGGTATAAGTGCCTCTGTTGTCAAATTGTTTTTTGTAAAAAAAATGTGTTATATGTAGCAGTGCCAATGTCGTAGTAATGATATATGTGCCAAACATCCCTTCGTATTGTTACAAAAGTTCATAGTAGCAGGTGAACTGTGGGGAATTATATACGTGTTCTGTGGAGGTATACTAGCTGTGTTGATCTGTAGTGAATGGACCAGTTTTATAGCATTTATCATGGATAATAACAGTATAAAATAACGAAGGCAAAGATGTGTGAAGGAACTAGGATGCTGCGGCAGCTAGGAAAGCCTAAGAGTGCTGAAAACTGGAAGAATGAAGCCACCAGTTGGATTGATCATTCAACTTTGGTTCTTACCATCGTCCCCTCGTCCTAAGAAGTCCACGAGCCAAATCCACTGGCGCTCACCTTGTTTGCCCACTTTCGATTTTTGCAAAAAATGAAAGTAGACTTATGAGATCAACACAGGGCGAAAAAAAGTGTGTCTGTCTGTGTGTGTATGTGTGTGTGTGTGTGTGTGTGTGTGTACTCTGAATGTCTGTCCCCCCCCCCCCTATCAATTCGAACACGGTGAACGCGAATTGAACGAAATTTGGTACAAAGGTAGCACTTGCAAAGGACACCTCAGTGCCATGTTTTATATCGCCGCCATCTTGACGGAAACGTAATGGCGGCCACACAAATGTTCAAAGCTTAAAACAAATGACTAACCCAATCATCCGATCTCTACCAAATTTTGCAACAACATACCATTATAGGGAGAGCATCCTTTGACCAAACTAATATGTCATCAGCCTAATAGTTTGCGGATGGCGGCCATCTTTGTGTCAAAATCGATTCCCCCTATTAATTCAAACACGGTTAAACCAAATGGAACGAAATTTGGTACAGAGGTAGAACTAGCAAAGGGCACCTCAGTGTCATGTCTTATATCGCCGCCATCTTGACAGAAACGTAATGGCGGCCATACAAATGTTCAAAGCTTAAATCAAATTACGACTAACATAATCATCCGATCTCTTCCAAATTTTGCAACAACATACCTTTGTAGCGGGAGCATCCTTTGACCAAACTAATATGTCATCAGCCTAATAGATTGCGGATGGCGGCCATCTTTGTCTGAAAATCGATTCCCCCTATTAATTCGAACACGGTGAAACCGTATGGAACGAAATTTGGTACAGAGGTAGTACTAGCAAAGGGCACCTCAGTGTCATGTTTTATATCGCCGCCATCTTGACGGAAACGTAATGGCGGCCACACAAATGTTCAAAGCTTAAATCAAATTATGACTAACCTAATCATCCGATCTCTACCAAATTTTGCAACAACATACTTTTATGGAGGAAGCATCCTTTGACCAAATTAATAGGTAATTCGCTTAATAGTTTGCGGATAGCGGCCATCTTCGTGTGTAAATGGATTCCCCCTATTAATTCAAACACGGTGAAACCGAATGGAACGAAATTTGGTACAGAGGTGGCACTAGCAAAGGGCACCTCAGCGTCATGTTTTATATCGCCGCCATCTTGACGAAGACGTAATGACGGCCACCCAAATGTTAAAAGCTTAAATCAAATTACGACCATCCTAATAATTTGATCTCTACCAGATTTTGCAACAACATGCCTTTTTGTGGAAAGCATCTTATGACTGACTACAAGGTCATCAGCCCAATAGTTTGCAAATAGCGGCCATGTATGTGTGCAAATCCATTCCCCGTATCAATGCAAACACGGTGAAACCGAATTGAATGAAATTTTTTACAGAGGTAGCACTAGCAAAGGGCACCTCATATTCATGTTTAATATCCCTATAGCACGCTGTATTTCAACAAGCTACTACAACCAACATTCAATTATACTCCTTTAAAAGGACAAAGAGTTATAACAATACCCATGCATTTAGGAGAAAGTAGGCTATACGTTCTTTACTGAACATCTTGTTTTTTGATTGCCGGGGACCATTGCTTGTTTATATCATGTGGAAATTTGAATTCAATCATTTTTTCTCGTGTTGTCTACACAAATTGTCTTTCGCTGCTTTTCAAATTATAAATATGTAAACACAGTCCTGGAACAAATTACATGTATTAGTTAATTATCACACTTAAATGGGGCAATATCAAGAAACCTGGTGTCTTCGTCACCGGCGAACGGTATTGCGCAACATTGGAGAAATTACGGAGTGCAATTAAGGCCAAACGTCCGGAAAACTGTAACAAGGGGTGCTGCTGCTTCGTGATAATGATCGTCCCCCTGCCGCAAAGGTCGTAACGCAGACGGCACGCCAATACAAATGGGAGACATTGGAACAGCCGCCCTATAATCCTCATCTGTCTCCCATGCGATTATTACGCCTTCAGTCCCTTAAAAATGACCTTGAAGAGTCGACGATTCCTGTCGGATGGGGCAGGTGGTTACGAACTTCTTCACGCAGCAGGATACAGTGGTTTACCACTCGGGGATATTCAACATGTCGCGTCGGAGGGACGAGTACCTCAATACCACGGTGATTTTGCCTGATTGCCATACCGATTCTGGACTGAACAGCCATCAAACGGAAACTTTTGGATCACCCCTTATACATAATATTATACAAAACCAAAGTTTGGTGCTTTCCAGTCGATCAACAAGAATGTACCCAAATGTACCCTGAAAAAAATCCTGAGATTAATAAATACACTAGGATGACCAGTTTTGATCGTCAAGCGATCATCATCAGATCCATTACACTTAGGCTATAAAATCTATGTTTTAAAATACGGGTGAAAATGTTTACACTACGTACACTTATTTAGTTGCAGTATTGGTAATGCAACTTGTCAGTATTTGTTAGTTGTAATCTATATGATGTTTGGTGAAATGCTAATAGTGGTGATAGAACTGAATTTGTCTGTTTGGAGTGAGTATATGGATGTTGTGAATGGTCAATATTTTTATTGTACTGTATAGTTCTGGCTACTTAGCCAATCAACCCAGGGTAGTGTACCCAATCGTCACCATATGGAACATGTGTTCGTATCCCAGCTAACTCACGGCCTTTCGAGGTATGGGGCGTTCATCCCAATATACGAGCACATATTCAGGATTTGAGTCTGTCAGGTGACTACTCTACTTGAAATAAACAACATATTCCTAAATATAACATTTAATGTTAGTAATTCATGGCAAAACAACATAAAACACAAAAAAATACTTTACATTTATTTCCCACAACAAAAATCAAAATTATCTGTGAGTCTCTTCTCCTCAAAATTAGTGCTTCACCGCACTCAAGTCTATCCAAAACATCCTATTATTGATACTCTTCGACATTTGCGAGTGTCCATATTGTTCTTCACGTGGCACAATTTAACACAAATTGGAATATCACAGCACAATAAACACAAATTATATTTAAATGACATTAAATCTGCAATTATTAAACTTTTATCCGTTTTACATGGGACATTAACTTTAAATAACATTAATTCATTAGCTTATGCCCTGTTTAATAAGTGTTGTCTGGTGCGAATCCCATTCTTTTCCCATAGGTTTCAAACGCTGAAGTGGTAAACTTTCCCCTCCAAAATACACATAGATATAGATATTTGTATAGCTTCACCATACAACGATTTTCTGGGTCTGGTCAAAACATTATCGTTACAAACGTGTCCTCTCATTCAAATTACGCTACCCGTATGAATAAATTAGTGTGAACTAGGCAAATACACTTTACAAAAATGCCTCTATTTATTTGGTGCAGTTAATTCCTCCTCAGAGAATAACTGGGCCAAATGTTATCCGATTACATCATTCCAACATTGCATATGTATGGAAATAGTGCATCTAATACAATTGATATCATCATATCAAGCACATCTTAATTACTTTTCGAAATATCGAGATTCTTCAGTGTCCCACTACAATCTTAAAATAAAAGGATCAGGTCTATTGACTTCCTTTCCGTGCAAACAATGAATTAGTCATGGACTCCCCGCACGGTCAAGCTCCCTCAATGGTGCAGCAGTGCCAGAGGTACCCTGAATGGGTCGTGTCCTTATGAATTGAGTCAATCTAATTATTTAATACCTCCATTTAGAGTATTTAATGGGCTCATATCGGCTCCTAATTACTATTCAAGGCAAGGGATGGATCACGAAATAGCTTTGCCGTTCTGTGGTCGACATCAGTGGCTTTTGCGCGCATCTCAAGCGAGTTTCACAGTTCTCTCACTGGACGGCATGCATATAACAAGAGGAAATCGACGTTTCCTATACGAAGAACCATTAGTCTTACCTCTCAGGGCAGATCAATTAATATATGGGCCTACATAGGGTCTCTAGCAGTTATCTCTGGTGGCGAAGATTCTGCGAACAGTGGATACAGACTGACTCTGTTCCAACTCTGTTGCGAATACACATGTATGCTCTAAGGCAATACTATATCATCGAAGATTTAGCCGACTAGATTCGCCAACGCGCAAACTATTTTCGGATGATCCCCGCAACTTATTGACGTAAATCTCTTGATTCTACGTTACATGCTCGCTGATCGCGGCTCAAACAATATTTCTTACAGATGACTCAATTCTTAAAGCACTCACGTCCTCTATACATTTCCTCATAAGCCAAAGTTCTATGTAGCTCCGAAACAAGTATAAATTAACTGGCATACATTAACGATCTTAATGGCTCTCAAATACAACTCTGTATAATATACCATAATAAAACATTTATTTAACATTTCAATGACACTGAAAAGCTCTCTT
This sequence comes from Meconema thalassinum, assembly GCA_946902985.2. Lineage (NCBI taxonomy): Eukaryota > Metazoa > Arthropoda > Insecta > Orthoptera > Tettigoniidae > Meconema > Meconema thalassinum. The sequence goes on along the minus strand of OX336394.1, from coordinate 207,969,321 downwards.
TATCTCGATATTTATGTTTCTTTCTTACTGTTCACAATAACACAGTATTCTTACGCTAGATATGACACACTTTGCACGTACTATAGGCCTGACATGCCGATTTATTTATTTATTATTGTTACCGACCCCAGATTATTATTATTATTATTATTATTATTATTATTATTATTATTATTATTATTATTATTATTATTATTATTATTTTTATTATTATTATTATTATTATTATTTAACGTTACCGTTACTTTCACCAATGTCTTACGCCTAAATGGCCGTAAACAAGTCATCCTCAAAGCCATATTTTTACCAAAATACGAGGGATGTGATCTCGTACACAAATTACTGTTAATTTTTAATCTTTGAGACAATGCTTCGTTGTATGGTGAGCTATCAAATCATATCAACATATTAAATTTGTACTCAGTTTCATTTTAGCTGGGTTGGTCCAGCATGCCAGCCTCTTGCATGCCATGATGCTTGTTTATAAGCCATCATGATATTTTTCACACGACACATTGCATAAACTTTACACATGGTAATTATATTTTTCACTACTGTTATTTTCACTTTAACACAATACACATTCTTTTACCATATAAACATAAACAATTTTAAAAATCACTGTAATATAACTTTATACATAATTCTCGCACAATTTTCACACATGGATCCTTGATTGGATTCCCACTATCGCCTGACCTCAAAGATGCGATGCAGCTAACTCCTGACAACCGCTGGTCTCCTTGAAAGTCTATCTTGCGTGTGTGTGTTCGACTCCCGTCACCTACAGTTTATGTCTCCTCTACTGCAAATTTGTTCAATCCTAGGTCACGACTACTTGTGATGCCTTCCAGGCTCCCGTAACTGTAGTGTTCATTACCGTTATATGTTATTTTACCCATGATAACACTTCCTGGGGTTATGTTCATTGTCTGTAGACATCATCCTAAATTATCTCTACGCTGTTCTGATCCTATGCTCGCGTATACTGTTGCTTATACGTCTGCTGTAGACTAATTATTATATTATGCAGAATTACTGTTATTAAGCTGCATGATGCGCTTTTCATTGTTCACCGCTAGTACATTTGAGCGTCAATACTTTATAAATTTCGCGCACTTTCTTGCGTGATCCGGCAGCGTGTTACCCCACGGGTTGAGTCAAGACGAACTGACTTCCCTGCTCCAGCTTCTCCCATATAATGCTTCCTTATGAAAAGTAGTTCACTGGATTTCCAGGAGCGACTCTTTTCTTGATATTGGGGCCGATAACCTCGATGTTAGGCCCCTTAAAACAACAATTATCATCATCATCATCATCATTTTGTTGATATAATACATTTTCAGACAAGGTGAAGCATGATCCTTGTTTGTCTATTCATGGAGGTTCCAAAATCACTCGCGTGCAGGCAATCGCTTCGACCAATTAATTATAATTAATTGCTTTCTTCCACGGCGTCATGATGCTACCCCGGTACTTCCCCTCGGCTCCTTTACAAATCTTTACTCTGTAGCGGATTATGTCTGTGCTGAGGTTCCTTTATAGATGCAGGCTTTAATTTAGGCGTGAGAACACCCCTAAATTATCTTTCCTAGAATACATGCATCTGGGTGTAAGTTTCATCTCAATTCATTGCTCCATTTGGCCGTAATTAATTAATTTCTGTGGGCGACCACCCCCACTCCACTGTTTTGCCTTGTTGAAGGGGGAATTTCTTGGTCGTTAATCACCGCCTTCAGCCTCTAGCCACGCCGAAAGTAGTACGTAGGCGCCAGGTCTACTCCGCCCACATTCAACTTCGCTTTGTCAAAATGTCAAGCTGGCTCGCTTTCTTTAGTTCTAGCATCTCAAACGTACATAGGCTTGTATTTTCTGCAATAATCCACCTTTAAAGCTATAATATTCCCGTTCTGGCCGTGCAATCATGCTGTTATAATTATATGCAGTTATAACTCATTGTTCCTCGGGTTCACTAAGGCTGTTCCCCCTCAGATATCAATGATTCGATTCCGCGCAAATCATGGGCCTGGTCTTCTTGTTTAAGACCCCGGTTCGATGCCAGTCAGCCGTGTACAATTGGGCACAGTAGTGAACATCATGAAAGCGAAATGGCTACAATGGGCAGGGCAGGTCATCAGAATGGACGCTGCCAGAATAGTTCGCCAGATGTACGAGAAGACGATCGAAGGCTCGAGAGCCCCTGGAAGACCTAGGAGTAGATGGCAAGATGAGGTGACCTCTGACTGCTGGCAGATGGGTATTACTGGATGTGAGAATACTGCGCTGGATAGGAGGAAATGGAGGCAGACAGTGAGAGCGGCACGGGATCGTCACGTCCCAGAGAAGCCAACGGAGTGAGTGAGTGTATTTTCAAACATAGTGTAATGGATCTGATGATGATCGTTTAACGATCGAGACTGGTCATCCTAGTGTATTAGCCTCCTTTTGATTTTTGCAAAAAATGAATTTAGACTTATGAGATCCACACAGGGCCAATCATTGTGTGTCTGTCTGTGTGTGAGTATGTGTACTCTGAATATCTGTCCCCCCCCCCCCCTATCAATTCGAACACAGTGAAACCGAATTGAAAGAAATTTGGTACAGAGGTAGAACTAGCAAAGGGCACCTCAGTGTCATGCTTTATATCGCCACCATCTTGACGGAAACGTAATGGCGGTCACCCAAATGTTAAAAGATTAAATCAAATAACGACCAACCTAATCATCTGATCTCTACCTAATTTTGCAATATTATACCCTTATGTATGAAGAATCTTTTGACCAATTTACAAGGTCATCAACCCAATACTTTGCGGATGGCAACCATGTATGTGTGCAAATGGATTCCCCTTATCTATTCAAACACGATGAATCCGAATTGAACAAAATTTGGTACAGAGGTAGCCCTAGCAAAGAGCACTTCAGTGTCATGTTTTATATCGCCGCCGTCTTGACGGAAACATAATGGCGGCCACCCAATTGTTCAAAGCTTAAATCAAATTACGACTAACCTATCCAACCAATCTCTACCAAATTTTGCAACAATATATTATATTTATATGGCGAGCGTCTTTTGACGAAACTACAAGGTCATCAGCCCAATAGTTTGCTGATGGAGGCCATGTATGTGTGCAAATCGATTCCCCCTATCAATTCAAACATGGTGAAACCGAATTCAACGAAAATTGGTATAGAGGTAGCACTAGCAAAGGGCACTCCAGAGTCATGTTTTATATCGCCACTGTCTTGACTAAAACGTAATGGCGGCGACCCAAATGTTAAAAGCTTGAATCAAATTACGACCAACCTAATCATCTGATCCATACCAAATTTTGCAACATTATACCTTTATGTATAAAGAATCTTTTGACCAAACTACAAGGTCATCAGTCTAATAATTTACGGATGGCGGCCATGTATGTGTGCAAATCGATTAGCCATATTGTTACGGCTGTGAGTTTGTGTCATCACTCGCCGCATGAGTCACAACTGCCCCAGGGCTGGGCTGTAGCCTGCCTCCTGTATTGCGTGTGCCTTATGCAACAGGGCTACTAGGACAAAGGGGTAGTCCAGAATATTCGTGACTGGACCAGCGATGGAAACCTCGAGAAGCCGTGAATCCTGGATGGATCTAGAAGCATTTATTGTGTCACCGGCCTGCTATATAAGTGCGACCTGTCTAGCAGTTGTGGTTGTTGTGTTTTACGAGCTAGTGCGAGCGATTATCTTGTGCGACAGAAGTGTGGTGACGAAGTGCTGTGCGAGTTACGAAATCCAGTGACATTGTATCTCCAGCCTGTGGACAGCGAAATAGCCTGCAGCAAGTGATCGTAAGTAATTGTGGTCGGTGAACATAAAGGAGAGGAGCAGGTAGTTTCTGTCAAGGCCACCGTACTCATTAGGACGGATTAACTTCTGTGATCTGTTGACAAGTGGAAGGGCCAAGAGCGCTCAAGGAAGAGATTTGAGGAAACTGGAGTAAGGCTCCTAATTGCTTGTATTTGCTGATTAGTGTAATTTTCTGGCCACAATAAAGTTAATTATTTCTTTAAGCAGTGATTGGTGTTGTGCTTTGTACCCCCACCGTAATCCAGTTAACAAAAGTGCCACTAGGGGGTGGCACGTAACAATTTGTGTCAGAAGCCGGATTACGAACTCAAGCACAACACCTGACGGTCCTGGTTTCAAAACCCGAGCAGGTCATTTTCTCTAATTTTCCTGTGAGTGCATGCCCTTTACAAGGCAAACAACTAAAATGGAGGCGCAATTGGCAGCATTGCTAGAAAAGTTAAATGGCATAGAAGACGGCCAGAAGAATTTAACCAAGGACCTAACTGCCAAAATGGAAGACGGCCAGAAGAAGATGGAGGATGGCCAGAAGAAGATGGAGGATGGCCAGAAGAAGTTAGCAGAGGACCTGAAGGACAGCCAAAATAAGTTAGCAGAGGACCTAACCGCCAAATTTCTGGATGGCCAGAAAAATCTGGAAGAGTGTCTGCTGACGAAATTAGAGGAGAGCCAAAGGAAATTAGAACAGGGCCTACGTGAGGAAGTCGCAGCAGTGGAAAAGAAGTTCGACGCCTTACAAGTGGAAGTTGCCGAGCTGCGCCAACGCCCGCTGATGGGGGTGGAGGAGAAATTCAACGCCTTACAAGTGGAAGTTGCCGAGCTGTGCCAACGCCCGCTGATGGGGGTGGAGGAGAAATTCAACGCCTTACAAAAGGAAGTTGCCGAGCTGCGCCAACGCCCACTGACGGGGGTGAAAGAGGAATTCAACGCTCTACGAGAGGAAGTTGCCGAGCTGCGCCAACGCCCGCCCACCGTTACACCGGGAATATCAGGAACGGGACATAGCAGAGTGACGCCCCCAACCTTCGACGGAAAGGTCCCGTGGAGCACCTACTTACGTCAGTTCGAGGCAGCCTGTTCCATAAATAACTGGAACAACACAGAAAAGGCTACAGCTCTCATTTTAGCGCTGAGAGGCGACGCCCTTAACGTCCTTCAGGCCATCCCGACTGGATCCCAGGACTACGCTGCACTGATCGCCCATATGGAGTCCCGATATGGAGATAGCCATCTTCAGCAGGCCTACCAGATGCAGCTCCGGGTACAGAAGAACGCGGAAACCCTGCAGGAGTTCGAGATGGACATCGCACGCCTCGTAAGGCTCGCCTACCCAACAGCGCCGGCCGACTTTCTGGAGCAGATAGCGACGCAGGCTTTCACCGACGGGCTACGGGACTCGGTCACTCAACAGGCGCTGCGACTCGCGCGCAATAAGACCCTGGCAGATGCGCTGAGCCACGCACTTGAATTCGAGACGGCAAAACAGGCATCCAGAATGCACGCGCGGGTGCGTCAAGTGGACGTCGACGAACCAGCAAAAAACAACGAGACCAAGCCCCTGGCCGACGAATTGATGGAGGCGCTAAGCCGTTTCTTCGATAGTCGCGGCACCACCAGCAACGACACAGCCGGAAGACAACCGGAGAGGCGGCCCGGAAGAGGACTACCGACCTGCTGGGCCTGCGGTAAGAAAGGCCACCTGAGCAAGGACTGCGTTGATCGCCGCCGCCGAGGGTATCCGATGGGAAATCAGTCGTCTGAAAACCGCGCGGCCCAGGGAAACGAGTATTAGCCAGCCTTGGGGGGCAAAGGTTGACTTGTGACAGTCGTCAAGCCTCGGCAGTCCAAGTGCGTGTGACGAAGTTACGGAGGGACAATAGCAGCCTGATGGTCGACGGAGTCATCAACGGAGTGAGCTGGCCCATGCTGATCGACACGGGAGCATCGAGGACCATCGTCAATCCCACTGCGATCCCGAAGTGGAGAGTGCAACCCACACAAAGGAACCTCCAGCTAATAACCGCAACCGGAGAGACCGCACCGGTACATGGCGAAGCATCACTGGAGTTCGTCATTGGTCGACGGGTGATAAGGCATCCAGTGCTTGTGGCTGACGTATCAAATGAAGTGATCATCGGACTGGACTTCCTGGACCAGAACAACATCATCTTGGACCTGAGTACCAACACACTGCACTTCGGAGGTGAGGAACTTGCTTTGCAACCAGCACACGAGGCCGTCACCGCACGACGAGTGAGGCTGAGAGAGGACGTCATCGTTCCTGCCAGGACGGAGGTCAGCGCCGCCATAATTGTCGACGGAACTGCTGAGGGAGTGGTGGCTGTCATCGAGCCAAAATATGAGGACATCCAGACAAAAGGATTGCTAGTTGCCAAGACCCTCATCAACACGACGTCTCGGCCGTACGTCCACATGTCCAACCTCAACGACTACGACATTACGGTTCACCGGGACACCAACCTAGGAGTCTGCGAGCCCGTTACCTGGATTGCCCGCATCACCGACACGACGGACGGACACCAGCAGACGGACAACCGAAGAAGACGCACACTGCCAGAAGAACTACAGAAGCTGTACCAAGGATCCCAGGACCATTTAGACGAGGAACAATCACGCAACCTTCAGGACCTGCTACGCGAATTCCAGGACGTCTTCTCCGTGGGGAGCAAAGACTTCGGCAGGACAAGCTTGGTCCAGCACAGAATCGACATTGGGGACAGCGCACCTATTAGGGCCCCATTCCGACGAGTCCCGCTCGCCAAGCAAGCCGAAGTCGACCGGATGGTAGAAGAGATGAAGGAGCAAGGGGTGATCGAGCCATCACATAGTCCTTGGAGTTCTCCGGTCGTGCTAGTGAAGAAGAAGGACGGTTCCACCAGGTTCTGCGTGGATTACAGGCGGGTGAATGACGTCACGAAGAAGGACAGCTACCCTCTACCCCGGATCGACGATACCCTGGACACCATATCAGTGTCGAGATGGTTCTCCACCTTGGATTTGAAGAGTGGCTACTGGCAGGTGGAGGTCCACCCTAAGGACCGCGAGAAAACCGCGTTCTCTGTGGGCAGCGGGCTCTGGCAGTTCACCGTCATGCCATTCGGTCTGTGCAACGCCCCTGCGACCTTCGAAAGGCTAATGGAGTCCATTCTGAGGGGACTACACTGGAAGACCTGCCTGGTATACCTAGACGACGTCATCGTTATGGGGAGGAGCTTCGAGGAGCACTACAGCAACCTGAAGGAGATCTTGTTGAAGCTACGGGCTGCCCAGCTGAAGTTGAGCCCCAAGAAGTGTCAGGTCTTCCAGAAGCGGGTCCAGTACCTTGGGCATATCGTCTCCGAGGAAGGGGTGCGCACCGACCCAGAGAAGACCGCAGCTGTGAGGGAGTGGCCAGTTCCGAAGGACAAGTCCCAACTACGAAGCTTCCTGGGACTCTGCACTTATTACCGTCGCTTCGTGAGAGGATTCGCCGACATCGCCAAACCATTACATCGACTGACTGAGAAGGACCAACTCTTCATGTGGACAGCAGAATGCCACAGTGCCTTCGAACAACTCAAGCAGGCTCTGTGCACCGCACCTATTCTGGCCTACCCCAGACCTGGAACAAGGTTCATCGTCGATACCGATGCCAGCGACTTTGGCATAGGGGGAATCCTGTCGCAAGTAGTGGACGGCGAGGAGAGAGTAGTGGCCTACTTCAGCAAAGCCTTGTCAAAGCCAGAAAGGAACTACTGCGTCACCAGGAAGGAGCTGCTCGCCATCGTGAAGACCATTGAACACTTCCACAAGTACCTGTACGGGCAAGAATTTCTCATCAGGACCGACCATGCATCCCTGCGGTGGCTCCTGAACTTCAAGCAGCCCGAGGGTCAACTCGCGCGGTGGTTAGAGAGGCTTCAACAGTACAACTTTGAGATTCAGCACAGGAAAGACCAACTGCATTCTAACGCCGACGCCCTGTCACGAAGACCGTGCCCCGAAGACTGCACCTTCTGAGCCCGAAGGGAGGAGAACACCGGGATACAGTGCCGAAGGACTACCGTGGAACTTCAAGGGAGCTGGAGCCGCGAATCTTTCACGCGGGCACAAGCAGAAGATAATGACCTGGGACTGAGAGCCGAATGGAAGAGGGCCTGTGTCCCCATACCCGGGTGGAACATTGTGAGTGACTGCAGCCCAAAGTTTAAGTCCTACTGGGCACAGTGGGACTCGCTGATTGTAAGGGATGGCCTCATCTGCCGTACATGTGAGAGCACCGACGGGAAGACATCTCGGGAACAAGTCGTCGTTCCAAAGGCTATGACGGAGGAAGCCCTGAAGGAAGTTCATGGAGGATCATCTGGTGGACACCTAGGGATAAAGAAGACGCTGGAGAAGCTGAGAGAGCGGTTCTACTGGATCGGATGCCGAACAGACGTGGAGAACTACTGCGCGAGGTGCCACGATTGCGCAGCCAGCAAGGGCCCTGGACGAAGACGACGGGGTCCACTGAAGACCTACAACGTGGGCGGCCCCATGGAGAGAGTGGCCATCGATGTTGCTGGGCCATTCCCGTTATGCGAGGCAGGGAACCGCTACATATTATTCGTCAGCGACTACTTTACCAAATGGCCGGAGGCGTATGCGCTCCCTAACCAAGAAGCCGCGACGATTGCAGAGACCCTGGTGAAGGAATTCGTCAGCCGGTACGGAGTACCCCTGGAGCTGCACTCCGACCAAGGGAGGAACTTCGAGTCGCAGGTGTTCCAGAACCTATGCCAGCTGCTGGGAATCCGGAAGACAAGGACAACGCCGCTACACCCTCAGTCCGACGGGATGGTAGAGCGATTCAATCTCACCATCGAGAACCATCTCCGAATAGTCGTCAGCAAGCACCAGAGGGATTGGGACAAGCATCTTCCCCTATTTCTCCTGGCCTACCGCGCCGCCGTGCATGAAGCCACCGGGTGCACACCAGCCCGGGCCATGTTTGGGAGGGAGCTCCGTCTACCTGTCGATCTTGCCTTCGGCCGACCTGGGAATGATCCGATCCCGGTAAGCCAGTATTGTCAAGAACTGGTCGACCAACTGGAGGACGTACACGCGTTCGCGAGGAGGAAACTGCGGATCGAGACCGACCGAATGAAGACCCGATACGACCAGCAGACGGATGCCGGCGGATTCCACGAGGACGACCTGGTCTGGCTCTTCAACCCATTACGGAAGAAAGGCCTGTCACCCAAACTGCAGAAGTCCTGGGAGGGCCCGTACCGAGTAGTGAAACGGATCAACGATGTCGTCTACAGGATCCAGCGGAGCCCGAGGGCAAAGATGAAGATCGTGCATCGAGATCGCCTGGCAGCCTACGGAGGGACACAGACGGACCAATGATTGATCGGGATGATCAGCCTTTTTAGGAAAGGGGTGGTGTTACGGCTGTGAGTTTGTGTCACCACTTTCCGCATGAGTCACAACTGCCCCAGGGCTGGGCTGTGGCCTGCCTCCTGTATTGCGTGTGCCTTATGCAACAGGGCTACTAGGACAAAGGGGTAGTCCAGAATATTCGTGACTGGACCAGCGATGGAAACCTCGAGAAGCCGTGAACCCTGGATGGATCTAGAAGCATTTATTGAGTCACCGGCCTGCTATATAAGTGCGACCTGTCTAGCAGTTGTGGTTGTTGTGTTTTACGAGCTAGTGCGAGCGATTATCTTGTGCGACAGAAGTGTGGTGACGAAGTGCTGTGCGAGTTACGAAATCCAGTGACATTGTTTCTCCAGCTTGTGGACAGCGAAATAGCCTGCAGCAAGTGATCGTAAGTAATTGTGGTCGGTGAACATAAAGGAGAGGAGCAGGTAGTTTCTGTCAAGGCCACCGTACTCATTAGGACGGATTAACTTCTGTGATCTGTTGACAAGTGGAAGGGCCAAGAGCGCTCAAGGAAGAGACTTGAGGAAACTGGAGTAAGGCTCCTAATTGCTTGTATTTGCTAATTAGTGTAATTTTCTGGCCACAATAAAGTTAATTATTTCTTTAAGCAGTGATTGGTGTTGTGCTTTGTACCCCCACCGTAATCCAGTTAACAAAAGTGCCACTAGGGGGTGGCACGTAACAATATCAATTTAAACACGGTGAAACCGAAGTGAATGAAATTTTTTACACAGGTAGCACTAGCAAAGGGCACCTCATATTCATGTTTAATATCAGTATAACACGTTGTATTTCGACAAGCTACTACAACAGAAATTCAATTATATTCCTTGAAAAGGACCAAGAGTTATAACAATACCCATTCATTTAGGAGAAAGTAGGCTATATGTTCTTTACTGAACATCTTGTTTGTTAATCTCATTTAATTTTTTTCAGGATTAATGTACAACCCAACTCTTTTGTGTACGTTCGTATTTACCGACTGGAAAGCATCAAACTTTTGTTTACTAATGCAACACTGAAAAATGGAGTCAAACCCCATAAAACATAATATCCTACATACATATAGCTTATCGTAGCCTTATCATTTCTCCACTATTCTGCATATCAGCGTGAGCTTATAAATTCTTCTCCATCTTTGTACTTAAGTACGAAATCATGAGGGCACTACTAATCTGACAGCATCAAAAGTTTCAACATGCCTCGTTTATGACGACGCCGCGTGCTAACGGACGATTTACGTGCGGTGTGTCTAAATTTACATGTTATTTAGCTGGAACTCCGAGAGGTACTGGACTAATTGCTAAAATATCGCCTGTCAGAAACTGGGTATAGCTGATTATTATCTCATCATCGTGTTTGAATACTTCATGCAGAGTTAAACGAGAACTGTCATGTTCTCCTATTAAAGGGAAGCCAAAATACGGGAACTATTTTAGTTACCAGGTTTCGCCATGCTTTGAAGTCTGCTCTATAGTGCGGCTACTGTGGCGTAGTAGTTAGCATGCTGAACTGCTGTGCCCAAGATAGCGGGTTCAAACCCGGCCGAAGTCGTCGGATTTTTTTAAGAGCGTTAAAAATCCTTCAACATGCCTTTCTTCGGAGGGGAAGTAAAGCCGGCGGTCCCATGTCATAGATCTATGCCATGTAAAAGATCATTTCACAGACTAAACTTGTGTGAAGCTAAATTATTTGGTTAGATTTCGTCGGAAATCTCAATCAAAGTTCCAGCGTTCGCCACTAGGTATAATTAATAGCCTATCTAGTAGCGAAAGTTGGAACTACTTGAAATTGAACGGAACTTGTAGCTCACCCTAAGGGTGTCCGCTAGAAGCAGCTACAGACTCAGGCGAGCCGATCATGTCCTCGGACACTCCCGGCACTATAAAACATACGATAAATAAATAAGTTCTATAGTCACAAATTGTGGGACGTGGGTTGGCGACGATGGGACCTAAGCTGATTCGCTCCATATTTTCATCTACCCTGTTGACCTCCCTTAGGCAATTTTTGTTCTCTTCCAATCGTGACTTTATCTTGGTGTCTCAGGCGTAGGGTATGTCTTATTCTGCTTCTTAATTGGCCTTTGCCTTTCCTTTCTAACGCCTTCATTTTCCGATTGATCAAGCATCTTCATCTTCTTATTGTGGTACCTCCTACTGTACCCGTTCGTCCTGGGGATGCGATGACCCATCTGCTATAACATCGCATTCCTGGAGTTCCGGGACAGAGCGGAGTTAAATGAACCTCTAGTCAAATAAGGAATGTGTCGGAAATTCAGCTGAGTTATCGAAAAAGCAGTGGGTATCACGAGACAAAGTATCTCTAGGGTCGTTACGGGCTTAAGTTTAATAGAAATAATGCAAATATAAATGGGCGCCATCAACTGAATTCCTAGCAAACCACTTCCTTTCCGGATAAGCCTTACTCAAGACAAGGAAAGAAAAAGGAACATCACACCATCATCAGATCACAACTAAGATAAAAACAAATTTATTTTACTTTGATAGTCAGACAGACATTTTAAATATAAATCCTACCTAAGAGTATGGTCGAATGCCAAAGTTAAATTGTCATTGTCCAAAAATCGAACCATCTCTTTTCTATTCCAAAATTATTTTTATCCACATAACAAGAAAAATTTATAAAGTTCTCTTGGGTTCTCAGGATCACTGTAGCACTATGTCTTTCGTCACTGACATTTGTGAAACCTGAGACCTAATTTCTCTTTAATTTAACATCAATGTGGATTTAATAAAGTTATTAATCTGTCTAAACATACACATATAATAATCACACATATTAAATATCACGTAAATTTATGGTTTGCATGGCATAATTTGAATGTAGAACATGTTAATCAAATGTTCCTAAACATTGAATAATTAATTTACACTATTTACATCGTCATTAACAATCACTTATCTGTGAATTACAGAAAATTCATATTCTCGTTGGTTATCATTATCGTCATCTTCAAAATTAAATATTTCTCACTTTAATTCTCACTTCAAAATCCTACATATTCTTGTCAGAATCGTTAATTCATCACCATTACATCATTTAAATTCTCAACTCAAGTTGCAATTCCTTCAAATTATATTTCAATTAAATTTATTTAATTCCATGTAAATTCATTAATCATCAGCTTCTTTAATTAATTATCACCTTCTAATTCAGTTATTAATCATCATTACAATCGTCTATTAATTTATTTCAATCAGTTTATTTATCCAATCTTTAATTCATCCATTTATTTAATTCATCGATTTATTCAAAAATTTAATTTATCAAATTATTTAAATTTCAATCATCTGGTTATTTAGTTTTTCATTATTTCATCTAGTCATTCTGATTTTTATTTCATTAGGTCAGATCGTTAATATGCTTAAATCTCAGATTATTATTTCGTTAATTATTATTTTCAGAAAATCTTGTATTATCAACTTCATTTATTTGTTTAATTCCCTAACAAATTGTTTAATATGGTTTACAGAACGTTGTCTTACAGTTTTATTACTTCCAAGTTATATCTCGTATTTAATTTATCATGCCAAAAAATATTATTGTCTCCACGACATCACGTTGGATCTAACTATCCACAACGACATTATATTTCTTCAATATTTCAAATATCACATTTGAATATAAGAATTACTCCAAAAACTCCATAAATATTCAGCACATACAGCATGAATCTCAACAAATACGCTAGACTGGGTACGACGACCTCATGTCTGCTTCAAAATACATTAGCAACATTGCTACTATCACATGGCAACTTCCACAAAATGCCTATCACAAACTCCACTTAACCATGTTGCATGATCTACAAAAAATATATAACTGGCTTCAAATTATCAACGCACACAATCTCCAATAACTGTAATTACTCTGATCACATCTAGACAACTTCTTAAACAATTGGAAAAATATCACTTCAGTAATTTAAGATCTGCTTTCAAATAGCATACATTCTCTTACAATTCTTAACTCACATCACAGAAAAACACCAATGTGCTATAATCTCTCATATCAAAATCTGCAATACTGATCTTCCTTAAAATAATTATGACCATTAATGATTAATCTTACAAGATTCAATTACTTTAAATCCTTCTCAAAGGTATCAAACACAATTATAAAAATCATCAAAAGCATCAGCTGTAACAACTGTTAAATTGAAATTACTCTCAAAAGAGTATAGCAACAAAATATTGGATTGGCAAACAAGAATTACTAAATGCAATCCTGTTGACATTTATCGTTACTTTATTTAACAAAATTTCGACTGATATGTGACTAGTAGTTCCTTGTTTAATTCACTTACATCTCGTGTACATTCGGATGATAAAAATGAGTCCCTCAATGGCAAGTAAGATGTGTAACCACCGTACAGTCGTATAAATACGAAAGACCTCGCCCCGTCGACTTGGATGATAGTTCCCTAAACGATGGGTAAGGTGAGTACCACCATACAATCGTATAAATACGAAGGACCCCATCTCGTAGGCTATATGAGTGAATGTACCAGATAGGAATCAACAAGTTTCTAGTTGTCATATAAAAGCGATGTTCATTCACTAAAGTGAATAACTTCTTAATATCTCCAAACAATCCAACGGAAAAAAATCCCTACTGATGAATAATACACACTCGCTAGTATGCAATGAACTGACGAAGTAATTTCTGATAATCAATTGCAGATCACGAGTTCGAAATACTCGTTACACAAAAAAACTATTCATGAAAAATATCCTAGCTGGAAAACTGTCTAAAAGACCAAACATCTGCTTAAAAAGCCAAACAATGGTGAGAATTTCGAATAATGATGCCTGCCATATCATATGGTCACTCCATATTCTAGCAAATTCGAAGTATATAAATTCAAACCATGTCTTAATAATCAAATCACTCCTATTAGAAAAATATACATGTGTGCCCAGTATTCATGAAAATAATCGTATCAGGTAGTTAGAACTCTTACAATACCTTTCATTATCAGTTGTAATATAATTTCCAAGATCGTCGATTTTCCCTACATAAAGAATTTCTCGTAAGATCGGCGTGAATATCATTTCATCCATGAAATGACGATTTCCTTCGAAATCCCAAGTGAATCAGCTGGTGGACTCCTCTCGTCAGGAATCGAATCCATCGCTCTGTGGTGCCATCTTGTCTCTATTCACGTTTACTCGGTCATGTTGAACCTCGGATTACCCATAGCGGATATTGTCCAACTCCTTCTCGAAAAGTTCATGAAAACAGTGGACCCCCTTACTCCTCTTCTAATATACGCTACTGTTCCTTTAAATGTTGAGTTTGAGTATTGCAAGTCCAATCTCAACTTACTGCAAAGTCCCACTTGAGTAAAATAAAATTTTACTTGAGAGTGTTCAAGATTACGAAACACCCTGTATCTGTTCGTAATAGGTAACTCATGAAAATTGTATAAGATATAAATCTTATAAATGCACGATATAATGTTCATCAGAGCCTATGCTAAACATTCAGTTTACTTAGAATAGTAAAAGTCGCTTTGAATGTGTTATATAACAGCATGGTTATAAGGTTATTCGTAAAAGCCTGTGTTTGAACAGCGTCGAAATGAAGCTTGAAATAAAGTCTTCAAATACGAGCAGTGTGGTTTTGAAATACCCCGGCTGTCTACAATTGTCTCCTCGGCCAGCCCGCCTGGATCAACGACCCGCTCGGCCTTGGCTGCTGGGCGATGCGAGAAATGTCGCCTACACTTATGCCGTGACGGTTTCCGTACGTTGCGTGACCTTCAATGTCCGTCTCGCTGTGCTATAGAGCTGCTCTGAACTGCCCGTCTCCTTGGGCTCAACTGAACTTGCTAGCGCTGTGTTTCGGCTTATGTGCTCCGCGCGGCACGTGGCTTGTTCCCCCACCACAGTGCTCCCACGTCATGAACATAGTCTCGAACCCGAATCCTCTCGGCTGTTCTGTTATAAAATAACTTACTTCCATAAAATTATTTCCACATATAATGCATGTTATATATCCTCTTCTAAGATGTTTTAATTGCTATAATTCCATAAATATTTCAATAAAGCTTCACATCTCTATCCATAATTCCATCTTCTCACAGATTTCAATGCCTCCTTGATTCTATACCTCCTACGTCATCTTGATATTCTTCTTGACGCGATCGGTGCGCTATCTTTTCCTATTGCTTTCCAAAACCTCAACTACAGCTTAATGTCTGCTGGCGTAGCCGATAGCCTAAACTAGGTATCGGGTACACTACCTACTGTAAGAATTCATACAGGAGGTAGGGTGAATGTAGTCCAACCACGTTGTTGTTATTGTTGATTGATTTAGGGGCTTTGCGACATCGTGGTCATGTAGCCCCTCGTACTTGGGTGTGTGTAATTTGCTGAGAACCTGTATTATTAGTGTATTTGTAATGCAGATGAGGATTGGGAATTAGGCAGCCATGGCCTGAAATTAGGAATCATCCCGAGCATTTGCCTGGAGTAGAAGTGAGAAAACACGGAAAACCACTTCCACGATTGCTGAGGTAGGGATCGAAGCCACCTCTTCTTAGTTTTGGCTCACGAGGCTGAGTGTACCCCGTTCCAGCCCTCAGAGCAGAAATATATATTTCTTGGCAGAGCCGGGAATCGAACCCGGGCCTCCACAGTGACAGTCAAGCATGCTAGCCACTACGCAACGACATGGACATGTATGGCACATATTGGATCATGTTACGTCCTCAGGCAGCTATGTCCGGTGAGCTCAAGACTTGGCACCCCGATGGAGTACAAAGCTGCGTCCATTTTTAGCCTCCTTTCGATTCTTGCAAAAATTGAAAGTAGACTTATGAGATCTACACAGGGCCAAAAATTGTGTGTCTGTCTGTCTGTCTGCGAGTGTGTGAGTGTGTGTGTGTGTGTGTGTGTATGTGTGTGCCATTTGGTATGCCTGTCCCTCCCCTCTAACAATTCAAACACAGTGAAACTGAAATGAACAAAATTTGGTACAGAGGTAGCACTAACAAAGGGCACCTCAGTGTCATGTTTTATATCGCCGCCACCTTGACGCAAACGTAATGGCGGTCACCCAAATGTTCAAAGCTTAAATAAAATTACGACTAACCAAATCATCTGACCTCTACCAAATTTTGCAACACCAAACTGCAAGGTCATCAACCGCTTAGTTTGAAGATGGCGGCCGTGTATGTGTGCAAATCGATCCCCCCTATCAATTCAAACACAACGAAACCAAATCGAACCAACGTTGGTACAGAGGTAGCACTAGCAAGGGACAACTGAGTGTCATCGTATATCGCCGCCATCATAACAAACAAGTAGTTCCGCGAAGAACTATACAGCATATTTTCATATATCCTACTTATGTTAATTGCCACTATCAACATACAAAATTACAGTTTGATTGATGTAATAGATTCGTAGATATTGAGAACCGACAAAATATTTTGGATGGTCGCCATGTTGGATTTATTTATGTACGTCCTAGATTTATGTCCTGTTACATGAAGATTATTGTGTACGTGTAGCATTCGAACTTCAATCGCATGATTAGGACACAAGAAGTAAAAACTAGATTTTAAAATTTCGCACAGCTGCCATCTTGTGGTTTTGGAAACAATTGAAATAAATTAGATGGCAGTGGATTAACATTCATATAAGGATTTACTGTACCAAGTTTCACTGCACTCGGATGGTTAAATTGCGAGAATCGTCCATGTGAATAGTTATACTTCGCGTCGCCGCCATGTTGGATTTGTGATCACCAGGTTATTGAAAGTCCTATAGGTAAACTTAAGTTCATAGCCCCTATGAACATAAAAATATTCAGTTTGATTGCTGTAATAGATTCGTAGATATTCATACCCGTCTAAATATTTCGGATGGTCGCCATGTTGGATTGTTAACTGTATAGGCCATAGAGTCATGTACCATAAGAGGAAAATTATTGCGTAGGTTCATTATTCAAACTTCCACTTCGATCGCATAATTACGACACAAGAAATAAAAACTTAATTTTAAAGTTCGCACAGCCGCCATCTTGAGGTTATGTAAACAATTGAACTATATTAGATACCAGTGCATTACAACGTATATAAACATTTCCTGTACCAAGTTTCAATGCGTTCGGAACATTGAATCGCGAGAAAGGTCTATTTAAATTTTCAAATTCGCTTGGCTGCCATGTTCGTTTTGTAGTTAACCGGTTTTTGAATATCTTATAGATGAAATTCCAGCAGAGCCCTTTATCACCGTACAAAATTTCAGGGTGATACCGCTAATAGTATCAGAGATATAGAATGCCGGTGAAATATTTCGCACAGCCGCCATCTTGTTGTTATGTAAACAATTGAACGAAGTTTGATGTCTGTGCATTACAAAGTGTATAAACATATACTGTACCAAATTTTATTGTGTTTGGTTGGTTAAATCGCGAGAAACGTCAATTTAAAAGTCGCAATTTCGCTTGGCCGCCATGTTGGTTTTGTAGTTACCGGTTTTTCAAGAGTCACATAGGTGAACTTCTAATAGTTCCCTTTATCACCGTAAACAATTCCAGGGTGATATCGGGAATAGTTTCGGAGATTTTGAATGCTGGTGAAATATTTCGCACAGCCGCCATGTTGGATTTGTGAGACGTAACAAAATTTGAAGGGCACGGTCGGGGTCGCCCGGAATAGTGCTATGAACTTACCGAGTTTCATTGAAATCACTCCAGCCATTTAGAATTTATTAGGGGGGTGGGGGGCACACACACACCTCACACACACACACACACGCGCACACACACACACGGACAAAAGGTGATCTCATAAGCCTATTTTTTCAAAATTGAAAATAGGCTAAAAATAAATGGCGCATACTCAAATGTTCTGTGCTTAAATCAAATAACGACTAACCTAATCATACGATCCCTACCAAATTTTGCAACAATATACCTTAATGTGGGAAGCGTTTTTTGCCTAACCTACTAGGTCATCAGCCAAATAGTTTCAATATGGCGGATGTATAAATCACGTAAGTATTATATAGCCTAACTATAACTAACGCGTCAACAAGGCTTGGCCTTACGAAATAGGCTCATCATACATAGGGAGGATTAAACTGTCCTCAAGGAGGTGACCGGTAGGATATTATTATTTTAAAATAAAATAAAATAGAATATGTACAGTAGTGACTAATAGTTCAGGCTGACCGTGCCATATCGTACTTGTCCGTGCCGTCCCGTTGGGTCAAAATGGCGCTATGTTTGCTCGTAAATCCATATATTTCCGTAACTTCGTAAGTTTATATCCCTTTAGGAATGCACTGAACAAAATAATACATATATAGTATCAAATGAGCTTGCCACGGTAGGTGAGTGGTCAACGTGTCAGTCTACTAACCCCAAGCTTGCAGGTTCGTTCCTGGCTGTGGTAAGTGATTTTTGAAAGGCGGCAAAAATACGACACTATGTCATACGATGTTGGCATGTCAAAGAACCCATTTGAATTCAGTTGGCCGTGTTCATAGTGGCAAAATTAATCTCGGGATTTACCGCCAACACAAAGTTCCTCATTTCACACCAGAAAGCGCTATAGTGTTCAAGGAGCTTAGATATCTAACCTCCTTGACTTTCATAGTGCTTCAAGGAACAACGAAATTCGACATGCAAGCTACCCTTTGGGTGTCAAATAACAAAGCTTGCACCCGGCCACCGAGGCCATACGATATTATTATTATTATTATTATTATTATTATCAAGAGCCTCCGTGGCTTAGGCGGCAGCACGCCGGCCTCTCACCGCTGGGTCCGTGGTTCAAATCGCGGTCACTCCATGTGAGATCTGTGCTGGACAAAACGGAGGCAGACAGGTTTTTCTCCGGGTACTCCGGTTTTCCCTGTCACAATTTCATTCCAGCAACACTCTCCACTATCATTTCATTTCATCTGTCATTCATTAACTCATTGCCCCAGAGGAGTGCGTCAGGCCTCGGCAGCCGGCACGTTCATATCCTCGCCGCTAGATGGGGGCTTCATTCATTCCATTCCTGACCCGGTCGGAGACTGGAAGCAGGCTGTGGATTTTCATTTTCATTATTATTATTATCAAATGGTTTATGGATACGGCAGAAAACGCTAATGAAATCCTTCATTGCAAGACAAAATAAAATATCATGGAGTTATACTAAACAAGTTGTTAACCAAGTATTGCTGTACGGCATCTGTGGCGTAGTGGTAGCGACATGGAGTCATAGTCTGGAGGATCGTTGATCAAATCCCAGCGGGTTGAAATATTTTTACTTCGTATTTTTGTATTTATTGATTTATTACTCACACAGTATAATGGTAAGCATATACTGTATACTGTGTATTTGTAATAGAAAATTTTATACTCATAACACCACATATTTCAACACTCGACTACAGCGATTAAAATTCGTTGTCCTTGATTCGCGGGAAGAGTCTATTGTTGTTATTTTTTGTTGATTCTCTAGGGGGTTTGCGTCGTCATGGTCTTGTAGCCCAGTGGACATGGGTGTGTGTAGAAGTTGAATGATAACCTGTGTCACTGGGATGTCTGTAGGATTACTAGTGTGTGTACTTTTATACGAGGAAGGGTTTGGGTAGGAAGCTGTTGTTGTTGTTGTTGTTTCATTTCAGATGCATGAACATCATGATAATTTAACCCTGTGTACTTGGGTGAGTGTTGAATTTTGTCTGATAACCTGTGATATTGTGATGGCTGTATTAGTGTGTGTGTATATAATTCAGGTGAGGATTCAATCAATCAACGTATAATATCCGTACACCACGTTGTGTTTCAAAAAGCTACTATAACTATAACTATACCCATGCTTTTAAGATAAAATAGGCTATATGTTCTTTACTGAACATCTTGTTCCCTTCTGGTACACTGACATTTGTACGGACCATATCGTTTTGGAAGTATCCGTTTCTATATGAACAGACTTTTAAATTCATGAAATATCCATTCGGATCTGCTTCCTAGTAAAGTAGGCCTATGTGATAAAATAAAGAAATCTAGAAATATCTTGTTGCATTTTTCTAGAGGCATCATTATAATGAGTAAACCAAATACGCTACCAGAGATTCATTTATCGTGCAAAGAAAAGGATAATTTATAATGAAGCTGCGTTCTTCCAACAAAAGAGATTGCCATCATTACTCGAAGGGAACTGTCTTGGGAGTTTCTGGATGTAACTTTGGCGAGAGGGATTATTTTTGTCGGACGAGTCCTTTATATGGCGAGGGGTTTTGTGATGATTGCCAAAAAAAAGGCCATTTTGTGCGCGCTACCGTACGTCCATTCAGTATTTTTCAGATAAATATTCTGTACTGTATGAGAAATTCACGAAGATATTGGAAATGGTTTCCATTCGTTAATAAATCGTTTTTGATGTTGTTGTTAATTTGCATTGGGACATCTTGATATCCGCCCCGTGTACTTGGGTGAGTATGTTGATTTTGTCTCGTGACCTGTGTTCCTGCGGTGACTGAAGTAGTGTATGTAACTATAATTATTACAGTCGGTGATAGTGTAGGTTCCCCGGGACTTGAAATAATGTACTATCCCATATTTAACCTGGAGCAAGTGTGGAAGAAACCGCGGATAAACCACCGTCAGGATAGACGTTGTCAGTACCAGGATACGAACCACCACACATTTGCCGGAGCACCCCAATCTGGCCGTGGTGGCCAATTTAACGGGATTCTCAGTTCACACCCTGTGACTTATATGTCCACACAAGTGTACATACACCACACTAACACAATTTGTCTCACATATTACGCTTACTTACCCATTCACCGAAATTATATTATTACCGCCTCATGTAATCTAGGGGTACGTTTTGTGACTCCGGTTACAAGCGACCAGGATTTGATTCCCGGCAATGACAATAAATTTAATTCTGATCTAGTTCATAAGACTCTTGAAGTAAAACTGAGATGAGGTGGTTTCCATTCTCCCCCACATCCAACCCAAGAGAGGGTGTCTGTTGTTTACCACTTCTACTCCAGATATCTAACTGAAGTCCACGGTCACTTCTAGACTCAATTACAAACAGATAATACTATATACTGTGCCCAATTAGTCACGGCAGTCTGGCATCGAACTCAGGTCTCATCAGAGAAGACCAGGCACATGGTTATGCCTAGGGTCGAACCATTGGTCTCTAAGGGGGAGCAATTATAGGGAACCCACAGAGCAATGAGAGGTATACTGACATATATTAGTCTAGCGTGATTTCACGATTTTTATGTGAAAATCATAGCAATTAAAAGGAGGAATTGTAGCCAAATGCATAGGAAATATACGTTTTCAGAGCATACGAAAACGAGAGAGGGCGAGTTTGGCAGTTTACAAATGACCCTTAGCGAGTGGGCGGAGTAGCCTAGGCACCAACCGCACTACTTACGTCTGGGGCGGAGTGACAGCTCAAAATTAATGACCCGGGAATCCACCACTCGACAACGGGGCAAGCGATGGTGGGACCGCATGCACAAGGAAATTAATTAATTCCAGCTAAATGGAACATTGTAATGCATTGAAATATACACACAGATGAATATATTCACGGAAAAGTAATTTAGGAGTGGTTTTTCACCTAAATTAATGCCCATATCTCCAAATAACCGCATTGCAACCTAACTCACGCTCAAGAGCAGGGATATTGTAACCAGCCAGCGGGGAACCCCCACCGTGGCGTCATAACGCGCTGAACTAAGGCAATTAATTGTAATTAATTGGCCGAAGCGATCGCCGGCACGCGAATGTTTTTGAAACCTCCACACCTAAATAAACAAGATGCAGATGTCATTTCGACTGAAGAGGGATTATTTCAAGAAGGGAGTCGCTCTCACATGTCCCGTGAACTATTTTGTGCAAGAAACCTTTATAAGGGGGAGCAGCTCACGCCAAGCGTCAGTTGGAAGCAGTTGAAAGCCGTCAGTTGAAAGCAGTTGATCTACAGTCGCTCGAGTTGAAAGTTGTTAGTTGACCTACAGCAGTTGAGAGTTAGAAGTCTTTGTCTACATTCGCTCTGCAGTAAGCACGCCAAGTATTAAAATATCAACGCGCCGCCGTTGAAGTCAATGGAAGCAAGTTATAAGCTTCATAAATAATCATGAAGGGCGTCGAAAGTAAAGTAATGCAAATATTTATCTATTATCTGACGCAGATATAAATTCGCTACAACGAAAAGGAACTTATAATGTTTTCGAACAGTTCTTATACCGGGAGGTATTGTCAGAATTGTATGACATTATCATCAGGATCACTACAGTGATGGGAGCGTGGAAGTCATTGCCACCTAACCAGGATAGTGAGCTGAACGTGATTGCAGGGAACGAGGATCGAACATCCGTAAAACGCTACTAGATTTCACGTAGACCAGCGGTTGTCATAATTGCATCGCATCTCTGAGATCAAGCGTAGGAGAAGTCCGGATTAAGGATCAACATGTGAAGTCATGGATGAAGTGTACATAAATTGTGAAATAATGATTTAAAGTGTTCATGTGTCTAATGGTTAATAATCAGTGTATAGCAGTGGTAAAGGCCACTTATAATAATATGTGTATCATGTGGCAAGTGTGTGAATCTCAGTATTGTGTTATGGATATCATGATGGCTTAAACCAAACATCATGGTAGCGCTTAAGCGGAAGAGCTGGCATTTTCCAGCAAGAAGGAAAAAGTGAGTACACATGCAATTATATCCTTATAACTAAATAGTTCACCACGTAACGATTTATCACTTTGATATTAAAAGATGTAATAGTCACTTACTGAACGAGTTTTCACCACTCGTCTTGAATAAAGTATGGCTTGGAAGGTGATTTGTTTAGGACCCTTTAGGTCAAAAATAGTGATGGATCTAACGGTAACGGTAAATGAATAATAATAATAATAATAACTGGGGTCGGCAACAATAAAGTAATGGGCAAATTTGGCCTAAATAATGTTCAAATAGTGTCATGTCTAATTTAAAGATACTGTAATTTGGTAAACAGTAAAAATGTAACGTGGAATATAGTGAAATACGAGAGCTTTTTCAGTGTCAGTGAAAATTTGAATGAATATTTGATATGGTCAATCCTTAGGATTATGTTTGAGGACCATTAAATTAAAGTAAGCCAGTAAATTTATACATTTGTGTTAGGAGCTATGTAAAGCTTTGGCTTAAGTAGTATAACAGAGAGAACGCAGGTGCCTTAATAATGGAGTCCTCTATGTGAAATATTGTTTTAGCCGCATGTATAGCGTGCAGATTAACGTAGAATCCAGTGATTTACGTAAGATAATCGCGGGGATTGACTAGAATAGCTTGCGCGTTAGGTGAAGAGTTGGCTGAATCTTCGAGGAGTATCGCCTTTGTGCATACTGTATTATACGCAGCGATTTGGATAGATCCTGTCTATTTCCAACGCTTGCATGAATTATGGCCACTATTGACGTCCGTCGAGACGCAGTGAGCATTTGTACCAATGGTCTACCCTGATAGGTAGGATCATATTCGTCGTCTAGGAACGCAGATTTCCTGATATTTTTACTGACAGCTGCTGGTGAAAACCGTGGGGTTTCACTATGATGCGCGTCTTAAAGCCACATAATCACCATAGAACGACAAGGCTATCACTAGAATTCCACCCCAGCCATGAATGTTTATTAAGGAGCCAGTTTGAGCCCAAATACACTATAAAGATAGGTGTTAATTAATTAAATGACTCAATTACTTAGGAATCACGCCTAGCGTATCTGTACTGTTATATAATTGTAAACAAGTTTGACCTTGACGATAGAGAGAGAAAGGTAGTGTAGACCATTTCCGTGGCGGCCATCTTGGTTAGTCAGCTGGAACGAATTTTATGACCTGCTGAGGGGGAGAAGGGTCCGTCGACCGATCCCTTGTCAGTGACAGTCACAGTAGGACACTGAGGAATCTCGGTATTTAATTATGCAATTAAGATATGAGTGTTATAATGATGCCAATTGAATTGAATGGTGTATGGCAAGTCACATACGTTGTTGGATCATAGAAATCAGATAATATTTGGCGAAGTTATCCTCTGAGGAGGAAAGCTGAACCAAAATAATGTAGGCATCTTCTTTAAAATGCATTTTGCCAGTTCATGCTAATTTATGCAAACGGGTATGTGTTTTTCCCAGAACATGACACAGTTGTATCTATGGTAAGCCCGACAAGACCCAGAAAAATCGTTATATGGTGAAACTATAAAATATTCTATCCATGTTTATTTTTTTAAGGAGCATGTACCACTGTCCTAGATCGTTCATAGGGATGGAAAGAAGGAAGATGATTCGCACGACACAACAAATATTTGTTAATAAATGCAGAATATAATGAATTTTTGCTAATTAAAGTAAATGCCGTAAGAGACGGAATAATGTCTTAGTAATATCCTTTTTATGTGACATGTGATTTTTGTGTTAAGATACTCCCATTAACTAAGATTGTGTCACATGATGAACACTATGGAAACCTTGTAATCTGAACTATTATTGACAGGATGTTAGAAGTAGATTTGAGTGCAGTGTAGCACTATTTTTAAGAAGAAAACTCACAGAATAACCCTATTTTATTTGTGGGAATTAAATGTAAATTGTCCTTTGATTTGTATTTGTTATATAGCCATGATTTAGACCAGTAAATGTTTTATTTTTAGGAATGTTGTGTATTTCCTGTAGAAGTAGTTACCTGGTAGACTCAAATCCTGAGCATGTGGTCGTATTGTGGGCAGGAACGTCCCATACCTCGAAAGACCGTGAGCTAGTTGGGATACGAACACATGGTCCACATGGTGACAATCGGGTACAATACGGCACAGTAGCACAGGTTATCATACAAATTCATCACACAAATACACACAACAAATCTACATGAGGCTGAATTTAGTTTTTTGTTTTTGTATTTGAAAGGCTTGGACATCGTGGTCATTCAGGTCCGTGTAAGTTACTTGGGCGTGTGTGGTATTTTGCCTTTTAAACTGTGTTTATGGCTTTACCAGTGTGTGCTTTTTAATTCAGGTGAGGATTGGGAAGGAGATGGCCGTGGCATATTAAATTTGAAATCATCCCAGTATTTGCCTGGAGTAAGAATGGAAAGCCACGGGAAACCATTTCCATGATGGTTGAGATGAAAATCGAACCCACCTCTTCTCAGTTTTGCCTCACGAGGCTAGGTAGGGGGGCTAAATTTACCATTAAGTCCAATCCACTAAATGAAACAACAAGGAGATATATTATTTTGTTACGAATTAAAGGAATTCATCTCTGAATAATTGACGCACGTCATCTATTATATTTCAAAAAAAAGTTCTTCCATAGGGGCAGATAACCTTGCTATTTCGCTCCTTAAAACAACAAAAACTAACTAAAGTTCCACCGCTACTCGAAGGGACATTCAAGCATCGGTGTGTTTTAATTCGTCTATTCATATTATAAGATCACGCACGCTTTAAGAACTGAGATCGAAGTCTGATTGTTGTTGCTATGGTAACTAGTGGTCAAAAATTTGCCGATGCAACACGCTTTAACGAGTGCCATCGAATTCTCTGCTCAAATAGAATGCACAGGCCTAGACGATGAACACTTGTTGAAATGGTAACCAAACTGTAAGATTTTTGTCCATGCTAATCACAAATCCATGTTTTTGTTGTTGTTCCATTTGAGGGGCTTGGGCATCGTGGTAATTCAGCCCCGTGTACTTGGACGAGTGTGGATTTCTTTCTGATAGCCTTTGTTGTTGTGATGACTGTATTAAGGGGTTTATTTGTAATTCAAGTGAAGATTGGGAAGCACGCAGCCGTAAGTTAGGAACCATCCCGGCATTCGCCTGGAGTAGCAGCGGGGAAAGCACGTAAAACCACTTCCAGGATGGCTGAGATGGGAATCGAACCCACCTCTTCTCAGTTTTGCCTTACTATGCCGATTGCACCCTGTTGTAGCACTCAGACCAGATTTTTTTTATTTTTTTGCCAGAGCCGGTAATTGAACTCAGACCTCCGGGGTGACTGCCAAGAATGCTCGGCGGTACACCAGGA